>CM060676.1:27853192-29154037 GCA_030686995.1 Artemisia argyi | reverse complement strand
CTTATCATTCATACTTTGTTTTTCTTGTGTAACTCTTTGATCTCGTCTTTATGAAAAGGATAACAAATTACAATATTACGATATAAATAATAAAAGATTTTATACTTGTTGAAAACATTTAATTGCCATGCACAACCTAACCAACTCTCATGGAGTCATGGTTTTATATTTACAGGAATCAGTTTTAAGTCGCAATAGGTGTCCTAATCACAAGTAGGCATCATGTGTTATATCTTTAATTAAGAAGTTAACTACAAAAGGATACAATATAGATTCTTATTAAAAGAGAATGTGGAGTTTAGAGAGACGGACATAACTGAGCCAAAAGGTACATGTGCATATTTTTTGAAAAACATTCGTAGTGTAATTTTTCTTAATGAATATTTAATAGTTTAACACTCAATGCTTATCATTTTAAAAAGAAAACTGAAATACCGTATGATTAATTTCTGCATCCGCCCCTAATAGAGTTTTAGTCTGATTGTATTTTGAATATACATGACCAAAATTTCTACTGTAACTACTTGTATTAAAAGATAAGTATTCACATGCATATCAAAGGTTTTATAGAAAAGAGGAAAATCAAGTCCATGTGTATTAACTTCTTAATACTTTAGGGCATGCTTGGTAAAGAGGTTTAAGGGGTAAGTAATAGCCTAATAGGCATGAAATGAAAAGTGTTGCTTGGTTAGCGGGAATATAATCATCCATTACCCAATAGTGGATAATACTTTATTCCCCATCAAATTGAGTGGTATGAGATTTTATTATATTAATGCATTTGATATGCTGTCATAAATCACAATAGGTATGAATTTAATAGTAGTGGTGGGCCCAGGGCCTCTCACTTATGATAGATCAATTCCTTACTCTTTTGTGGTATATGAAGTATAGAATAAATCTATCATTCATCCCCGTAATAGTGGGGCCCCCATCTTAAACAAACATCATGTATCACTTTCATAGTAATAGTTTGATTGCCATAGTTGGATACCAAACGCACCCTTAGTATTCCCTTTTATATTCCCATTATCTTTCCTTTTCCCTTTCTTTATTTTGAACCAAGCACCCCCTAAATGAAAACTATAAAAGAAGTGTTTGGCAAGAGGATTCTAGGAGCTTATACGGGCTTGAGTCTTTAAATAAGTTAACATAATATAAAATAAGTTTTGTTTTTTCATGCAAATTTATGGAAGTTTTTATAAGTTATATGCTTTATAAGCCCAAGCCAATTGAAACAAGCTTTTAAAAATGAGTAGGCTTATACTTAGTCAAATTACTTAAATGTCCTTCAAAGTATAATGGGTTAAAAGCTTGAAATGTATGCTAATTAATTTGATATATTTTTATGTGATTTTACAATAATAAGCTTTAGTTCCACCTAATTTACAAAACAACTTCTAGCTTCTAAATAAAAGCTTCAACTCGAGCTCCTGCCCCAACTATAGTCCTAACTTCAACTCATTTTGCCAAACATACCCAAAATATTTTGAGCTTTTTGCTTTTTGTTTAAAGAATTTTATACGAATAAAAATATAAGTTTATAAAACGTAAGAATTTATAAAAAGCTGATATTAATAGTTGTTATTAACTTGATAAAGTCCAATAGATTCGGCCATGGACACGTCCAATTCATTTTTGCAACCATTGACAGAACGAGAGTTTGTCCCAAGGGTCCCGGAGCACCTATGAATTTTTGTTTTGTTAATGTTAATTTTGTTAAGAAAATCTTGATCTTTTATAAATGTATCCGGTCTAAAAAATTATGTTTGTAGTCATGTTTGATTTTCCTTATATGCATCTAGTGACTTTATGTTCCGGTTCCCTCCATGTTTGCGACGCTACACACCAACATGTAACTTTTGGTCAGACTAGTAACCCGCGTTTCTTGTCTACCAAACTCGTAATCCCCCTTATTTCCTTAGATAAGGTTTGACAGATTTCATTGTGCAATTTTTATCCATTTATCCCCCGTCTTGTTTTGGGTTACGTGGGCCATATGCCAACATAGATTCGTATCAACTCACCAGGCCCAAGTCACTTATTTTTCATCTAGTGAAAAAAATATAGTCACAAAATGAAAAAAAAGGCAATAAGCTACAAGGCTTCACTGCCACTACTTTCATATCCAAAACACAAATAGATATACCAAGAAAACACAACTGCCCTAACCAAAATGCAACAAACAATGGCTGCTAAAATCACCATTTCAACTACTTCATCAACTTCTTCATTAGCTACCAAGTTTCATATCCCACCAAAACCTTTATCATACAAATCCATATGTCCTCCTAGAACAACCCCAAATCATCGATTTAAACTTCAAGCCAAGCTAGGTTTGTATTATCTTTTCATCAATGTTGTTTTTTTTTTTTTTTTTTTTTTTTTTTTTTTTTTTTTTTTTTTTTTTTTAAATAAGCATTGTAGCAGCTCATTCAAAACAACTTATTCACCTGAAGTCCAGGAGAAACCTCATCCGATTACCCGTTTAGTGACGGCTTATAAGCAATATATAAAATACAGATAAGCAGTTTTAAGAACCAATATACAATATCTTATTAGAATTTCATGCTCTTTTGTAAGAAGAAAAAATTGTTTTGTAGATGAGTTTTGGTGTTTTTTGCAGGAGGGGAAGATGGAGAAGTCACTAAAGATGGGAAAAAAGAAATTCATTACCAAAGAACAAGAACCCGAACAGTAGGCATATATTAGGCAATTCATATATTTACATATAGTACGTGACCAATGATTTAGATGCAAATAATGCTGTTTTGGTAATGCGTAGGTATTGGCAAACGGCTGGAGAAAGGGAAGGGGCGAATCCAATGAGTACGCCTCTTCCGTACATTATCCTAGGCGGCATGTCTACACCGTTTATCATCTTAGCCATTGCTTATCTCAACGGTTGGATCAAGGTGCCGATCCGTTGATCCAACCGTTGAGCAAACCAATCTTGTATTTATTAATTTGAGAAATGATACCTTTCTCGATCTTTTGGTTAAGATCGTGCATAGTATTTATCTTTACGAGCTTAACGACACAACTGTGTTTGTATCGACTTTATATACTTATTACATGTGAGAAAAAGACTGCCGCAATGTACATAATTGATTGTTCAAATGATTGCGATGTGCCTGTAAACAATTAGACGTTACACACTTCTTTGTATTGTATAAATCAGTTTAAACTTGTTTACATGATTGATTGTATTAATCATATATAAATCGGCCAAATCGGAAAAAAAATTGCCTAGATTGGCCAAATCGAGCATATAGTTTGAAATTTTTAAATTTACATATAAAAAGTCCAATCCGATTAATCCACGCCTAACTGATTAATCGCTAGGCGGTACCCCCAGCTACCTCCTAGTGATTTTTGCAACCTTGAGTCTGCATTCAGTGTATACTTTTCTCAGATCATCTTTAGCTATACTTTCATTATCAAATTCTACGGCTAAGTTCATAAGGGTTTTCTGATAAACTTTATCATCGTCGATTTGTTTCTGAACCATAACTTTGATTTCATCAACATTGTGTGGAAGCGAACAAGTCATTTAAAAAAGTTGTGAAATTGTATAAAGTGTATATAAATTGTGTATAAAATGATAAAATAAATGGGGTATTTATAAGATAAAAGGGTTTAAATTCTTAAAAGTTATTATTATTTTTTTGAGTAAACTCCAAAATACATCCATGTGGTTTACTTAATTTCGCACCATACATCTCTCTCAAAAAGTTGCAACAAATACATCCCTCCATTAGTAAAAGTGAACCAATATACATCCACAAGGATGAACGGTGCAAATATTGTGTCGTTAACTTGGACATGTGGCAGTTAAGTAAGGGTAGTCATTTAATGTTTTACACCTACTCTCACCACTCTTTTAATACATAGAATACATTTTTTCTGTCAAACATAATTCATAAACAAATATCAAATAACGCACACCCAAATCAAAAACTCAAACCCAAATCATAAACACATAGCATAAACATAAATCAAAACTCATCTACACTAATCCTTAACACCGAAAATTCCAGCCCCAAAATTCATGCATTCTTTAATACAAACAACAAACACAAACACAAACACATCTCTTGTGATTCTTGTTTCTTGTCTTCAAATCCAAATACAAACACGATAAACACCCTTGTATTTCTTGTCTTTAACCCATGAAAATAAAGAATAAAAACAACTTCTTGGAATCTTGTTTGTGAGTCGCGAATCAGGCAGGTGTTTTAGTGTTTTGTTTTTTCCAATATCAATGAAGGTTTTGTTGGATCTTTAAGGATCTTTGAGTGTTTTGAAAACCAAACCAGAGATCTTTTTTTTTTTTTTTTGAGAAATACGTGGGTTTATTAGGTAAAATCCTTTTAAAGAATAGATCTTGAAGGATCTTTCGAGCTTACACATAATCATCATCGATCTTGCTTTGAAAAAAAAGTATTACATTAACCAACAACAAAACCCATCCCTGACAACAACAACAATGAAGATTCGAACCATAAAAAGAAAAAAGCGTGTTCTTGATTGTTTAGTGTTGGTTATAGTAAGAACAAAGGACGAATTTGTTTGTGTTCGGCTGTGACAAATAAACAAGAGAAAAAATGGGGGGGGGGGGGGGGGGGGGGGGGGGGGGGGGGATTTGGTTAATGTGGTGGCTGCTATTTGTTTGTGTTTGTGTTTTTGATTTTGGTTTATGATTTGGGTGTTTATGATTTGAAGTAGCTGGGATACATAAAATGACACAAATACCCTTACTTAACTGCCATGTGTCCAAGTTAACGACACGATATTTGCACCGTTCGTCCTCGTGGATGTATATTGGTTCATTTTTACTAACGGAGGGATGTATTTGTTGCAACTTTTTCGAGAGGGATGTATGGTGCGAAATTAGGTAAACCACAGGGATGTATTTTGGAGTTTACTCTATTTTTTATATATACAAATGAAGTACCAAATGGTACATTTTTGAAACACATATACAAGCTACGACCTTGGTTGTCCTCTTGACCCACTTCCTCTTTCGACCTTGGCCGACCGACACATCCACGCCAAGGCCGACCGATCCCTACCGACTGGCGACCTTGGTCGACCGACCTTAGTACGCCTAGTCTAAACAAATTAAAAAGACATATATTTTTTTTTATACATTAATCGACTAACTAAATACTACATGTATTTGTGTGACACAAAATATCGAGACCAGATTCATTTCGAATAAATCAATATTTTTAACGAAAATTTACACTAAGCGGCAAATATCCATTTGGTTCCCGTGAACCCCGAGGAACCCCCTGGGTCCAACCCTAATATGGGTAAATTAAAGAAATCTTCAACTGTTGCCTTTTACATATAGCATCTCCCGCTAGAGCTGCAACAGTAGTCATTTCAACCATTGACCGTTGTTGCCACATTAGCGCCATGCTCTATCATCTCTCATTATTTTTTGAACACATTTATCTCACAATAATCACTATCAAAATAAAACAAAAACATGTTATCATTAGCTAACAACATTTTCTTATTAGTTAACATAAACAAAACAAAAACAAAGCCACCACCACGATCACTAACAGAGCTGTCCTTGAGGATGTGCCAGGTGAGCGACCGACCAGTGCAACCAAAACACACATGTGTATACATACTTTTTGATGTGAAAATACATCTTAAGTTGGTTATATGTTGAAGGTTTAAATGACTATTTTGCCTTATATCTTATACAACAGTAACACTTTTTATATAACAATAGTTTTTAAAAGCCTTATTATTGATTTGCCTAGGACCCTCAAAATCTCGAGGACGATCTTGACTAAGAAGCAACTTTTGCTCGGCTTCACCAAGAGATGCAATATTGACCACTTATGACCACTTGCCACATCACCGTCACCTTGATCAAAGTTATAACCACTTACCCAAACAAACTAAGTTACACGCTCTGATATCGACTTTAGGAAGTGTTTGGTTAAAAAAGAATCATTAGGGATATGGGAATGGTTATGGGTTACAAAACTACAATCGTTGGTGGGTATGGGATACGCATATTTTTATGGGTTATATTCTCATTTTCTTTAAATTAACCCATCAACCTAACAATATACGAAAATAAAAATCATTCATTCAATCCAATACCTTATACCCTCGTACCAAACACCTTTTTAATACTTCAAGTTTCAACATGTGATGATTAATTTGTATATCTACCTAACAATCCCAAATCCTCAACACTACATTATTCCTTTGGGTTTCAAAAGTGACATGATCAAGGCATCTTTTTCCCAAAATATTAAATATACAAAAGCTAGGACCAAAAGTATAATAGATTCTCATATGCACACTTTTTATAAGGATAGCAACAGGGCGGGTTTTGGGCGAGGCGACCATTCCCATCCTCAAACTCGATTACCAATGTTCTGCTCAAACCTACCCCGATACGTATCGGGGATAATCGGGTTGCCCCGTTAGGCGCGATGCTTCCTCAAATTCGTCCCCTACTAATCGGGGTGTCGTCTTTTGGTGCAATTCATATTTATTATCATTTTTAGACTGTTAGCAGTAACTTGAAAAATTAAGAACATATTAATAATCAACCAACTAGGCTAACTTAGTTGGCCACCAAGGGTGATATTGGGAATGTTGTTACCACATGCGAGAGGTCTTGAGTTCGAGTCTCTTCGCGGGGGTTTTCCTTCAAGGTGAGAATCTGTGAGGTTCTTGCCCTATAGATGCATCGATTTGAGGCTGTCAGGGACTAACTTTTAGGTGTGTACTGTGGAATCGAATAACTAACTTAGTAATTGTACTAACTCGTCGTAAAAAAAAAACATATTAATAATCAATTACAAACTAGCTTTATTAAGTTTTCAACGATAGTATTATGCATAAATTACAACTTAAAAATATGACATTAAACAATTTTCTATAATCACAGTTTTGTAGTCTTACAAATATAAAATACTAACAATATTAGAGAAACATATTTTTATTACGTAAATACTAACAAAATAACATATAATTATAGATATATTTATATATACGTATATATTATTCGGGCGGAGTGAGGCGGGGATGTCATTCCTTGCTCCTTGCCCCAAACCTGATTAAAATCCTTGTTTAAGCTTCAAACCCATCCTGTAATCTGATAAGCATACCTCGCCTCGCCTCAGAAAATTCGGGTTTCGAATTTCCCCATCATATTTTTTATTATTATTATTATTATTATTATTATTATTATTATTATTATTATTATTATTATTATTATTATTATTATAAGATTTTTCATTGAAACCAAGGAAATTACATGAAATTGGAGGGGAGTCTAGACACAATCTGTGCTCCCACTCCTTTTTGAATACACAGACTAACTTGATGAAAAATAAAAGCACCGCTCTTAACATTGTTAGAGTGGCTGCTGGCAATAGTCCCGACACGCGAAAGTGTATTCAAAGCTTCCACATCAAGTTCCCCAAACGTGGAAAAAGCGAAAGGGACGAACTTGTATCCATTGTCTTCACACTTGGACGCATACTTCTTCCTTTTCTTTTCCACAGCATTACTCAAAGCATCCTCATGAGCCCATGACGTTACCCCAGTCCTAGCGAACGGAGAGACCCTAGTCACATCCAGACATGCGTCCTTACCTTGGAACCAGTTAAACAATAGCATATCCGCAAGACGTAATTCTCTCCATTCCTCTGAAAGAAATCCCATTGGAGCCTCTTTAGGCACCATAAAGAGGCTAGAAGTAGTGGTAAAAGTCATTCAGCGCCACATCAGGTAGTGGTCACCCTTACTCACCTTTATAAAAATATACTCCATTAAATACACCACACACACTCAAAATATAAATAAAAACAATTACTTTTTCACTTGAGGTCACATTTGTTAGCTTTTTTAGCTTGGTGAGTAACTCAACATTCTCTCCGTATTTGATCGTGAGTTGGGCTTTGCGGCATGGAAGTCACAACGCGAGTGAGTGTGAATGAGTGACTCACGGACTCCATTCCCTTTAGTTTAAGGGTGCGTTTGGTATACCGCCATGAATCACAATTATGATAGTAGTGGTGGGCCCTTTGGCATGAAAGATTCATACCTTACCCTTTTAAGGTATATGGAGTATGGAACATTTTTATTATTTATTATTATAATGATAGGTCATTTCATCTTAAACAAACACATTTAATCACTTTAATAGTAATAGTTTCATTCCTATAATGAGATATCAAACGCTGACTAACTTTTTTAACTTCCTATTTACTCAAGGGACTACTTACAAAAATTGTAATTCCCTAGTAAAGAGTCAAGATTCTCGTGCCATTTGAAACCAACAAAGAGCCACACCACCATCCAACCATCCAATCCACTTAACCCTCCCAATCCAACGCCTGATAACCCTCCACATCACCTTCTCCTTATCAACAAAACAACCACCTCGCACCCTCCACGTGTCACCACCCACCCATCCACCTTACAAAAATATTTAATTAGTGTATTACAATTTTATATCCATATTTATATTACTGTAGTCTTAAAATTATAGATAACATTTTTTTTATGATTTGTTAAAATAATTGTTCATTTTTTTTTAAGTAAGAAATAAAAAATATATTAAAAATATTTTTTTAGTAGTTGAGATTTATAGTGATTTTAATTTTCATTAAATTTTGTGTGACAATAATTTTGAGACATAGACATTCTTGTACATGTGGTACAATGCGCTTTATAACTTATACAAATATTATATAAAAAATAGATATAAACTATAAACATATACAGTAGCTTCTATTAAATTATTCACTCACTAGAAACAACTACCACACTAAAAAAAGAAAAAGAAAAGACTCTCTTTCTTTCTTTCTCCGTTGACGGATGGCAGATTCAGACAACGAGGCAGGCGGGGAGTTATCAGCAAGAGAACAAGACAGGTTCCTGCCGATAGCAAACGTGAGCAGGATCATGAAGAAAGCGTTACCAGCAAATGCGAAGATATCGAAAGATGCGAAGGAGACGGTGCAGGAATGTGTGTCGGAGTTTATTAGTTTTATTACAGGTGAAGCTTCGGATAAGTGTCAAAGGGAGAAAAGGAAGACCATTAATGGTGATGATTTGCTTTGGGCTATGACTACTTTAGGCTTTGAGGAGTATGTTGACCCTTTGAAGGTGCTGCTCTTTTTTTTTTTTTTTTTTTTTTTTTTTTTTTTTTTTTAAATTTATAAAGATTTGGAGATTTTACTTCGATTTTTGAGATTTTGTCAGTGCGCTTGGTTGGAAAAAAAATTTATTAATTTTTTATTTTCAGTTTTGTAGAAAGAAAGAAAGGGAAAAGAAAAAAGAAAAAAAAGATTAATTTGCTATTTTTATGATTAATTTCATATACACTAAAAGTGCAAGCATTGAATGCATAATGTACAATATTTTTAAAACATGGTATATATGAATTTTCCAAATTTAAAAAGGGAAGATATGAAATTGAAAAAAAAAAAAAAAAAAAAAAAGGATTAAATTTTCAACAAAACCTAGAAAAAGGGTTCATGTGACACTCTTTTCTATGTTGAAGAAAAGAAGGAAAGTTGCAAGGGAAACAAGGAAAACATAAAAAATGTGTTTTGTAGTTTCCATCGGAGAAATGCATGTTTTGTGTTTTGCAGAGAATGTTTTAGGGAAATGTTTATTTTGCTAACTTTTTCTCAGCATTACTTTGATTTTACTTGAAGAAAACTAAAAACATGAATAAGGGGAAATTTGAGAAAAAATTTGGAATCTCGGTTAATAGGGATAGAATCTGGAAAAAGAAAAAAACGGATCTTAAACATGAGGTTTTATCTCCAAGGCTGCTAACATTTAGAAGAGTTTGTATAACCACGGCTTTTGGCTTGTTGGTAGATTGATTTTTTTTAGCAGATTTTGTTTATTTCATTTTCATTACATAGTTTGTATAACTGTTTCGTACTCCCCTCCTAGTAAAACAATGTATGTTTGATATGAACATTTGGTACAAACTCAAACGAGTAGAAAAAAAAAAAAAATTAACAAGTAGGGTTGGATCAGTTGGAAAACCCCTTGCCTCTCAACCAAGAGGTCAAGGGTTCGATCCTCACTCCCTACAAAAGGCTGGAGGTCCTTTTCTACCTTAGGTAGAACCGGAAGCAGCCTCTCTACCTTAGGTAGGGGTAAGGCTGTCTACATATCAACCTCCCCCATACACCGTGGAAGACGGTATTGGGACCCATAACCCGTGGAAGACGGTATTGGGAGTTACTTTACTTTACTTTCTTTTCAAACGAGTAGAAAATTGTAGATATGCAAGAAACCTTAAGGTCCAAAACTAAGCTTTCATTTGCTCAACAGGTGTATTTAGCAAAATACAGAGAAATGGAAGGCGAAAAGACTATCGGACGACAAGGCGAGAATGATGGGTCATCCGGAGGCGGTGGTGGTGCAAATCCTGGTGGGTATAATGATGGTGGTGGGATGTATGGAGGGATGCAGAATAGTATGGTGATGGGTAGGACACAACACCAAATGTATAACTCGAATCCGGGTTCGTATCAGCAAATGAGCTTGGGTAGTCCGAAAGGCGGTTTGGGCAGATCTGGCAGCTTTGGTGGCGGCTCTGGTGGAAGTTCTACCATGAAGCCTAGGTAGGTGGTTGTTAGATATTACATATAAAATCCACTATTTTTTGTCTAGTGGTTTCTAATATATTGTTAATTAACAGCCATTTAACATGTGGAGCTTTAATTATAGTTTGAACAATCATCTTTGTTTTTCAGCTGTAAAGTAATCATTGTATACTTACAAGTGCTAATAGATCATGATTATTTGCATATATGGAAGTTTTTGGTTTGAAAGAAATCACTCGTGTAAATGTTACACATTGTAACTCTCTAATCTGTGATTGTCGATGTACTGTTTTTAAAGTAGTATGTGTTAAGAAAGGAACTTCATTTCACAATAAGGATTATTTCACTGTATTAAGTAGTTCACTCGAGACAGAACATATTAGAATGTGGTGTTATGTCTTTAAAAACAATCATCTCAATGAACATATGAAGGATGAATCTAGTAAAAACTATGTCGAAATTGAAGAAATTGAGCATTATTCTCCATAACTACGTTGAAATGTTTGACAGACTTTAGGAAGTTATTCATCTTAGTAGCATTGTACAATGGGAGGTGATTGACACACTCACACTTTTGATTGGGACACTCAATTGTACAATTAATTAAAGCACACAGTAAGTACTGTACAAGTATGTAATGCATACAGAAGAGTGTCCCAATCAAAATGGTGAGTGTGGAAATCATTTCCCTTGTACAATGTTGTTTAGTGTAAAAATAATCATCTACCTAGACTATTGATAATTTATTGAACAAGATAACAACAGAAAGCAAGTACATGGTACATGACATACGTGTAAGAATTATACAGTTTGAAAATAAGTAAATAACAACTTTCTATGGGTTTTGAGAAAGTGTACATCATCTATAACTATTTTGTACTCCTCAATATATAAAGCCTTCATTAGGAAATGCTAGCACCTGGAATAAAAGTCCAGTAATTAGTATCATGACTGTCCAGTAATTAGTATCATGACAATTGGGTCATTGTGAATTTGAAAGTGATACATTAAGTTATGAAGATGTTTTATAGTTTTAAATCATAGATGTCAATGCCTCAGTGACAATGACTACAATGTTAAAGAAATCAGAATATGATAACCAAATTGTTAAAGATTAAATCGCAACTACGAAATTGTTTAAGATAAAAAAAAAATGACAGGCAAACTAGCATCAGTTTTGTAAAAGGTAGCAAAATAGGCGGGCCAGACAAGTTCGATAATAAGTCAAAATGAATTCGAGTCAAAATATGTATTTTTAGGTGCAAATCGAAGTGGGTCGGGTTCTCAAGTCCTGAGTTGCCCCTCCAACACTATTTTCTCTTGCTATTAGTTTTGTTGTTATGTCAATGGACAAATGCTACAATAGAACACAAGACACCAACAAACATTTGTTGTAGTGTGAAAAAGTAATCTTTGTGTTGTACTAATTTCACTTGCAAAAACTATAATTTTATAGATAACCTATTTTTAACTGCATGAAAGTGTCATTTCTAAGGTTCTGCACTAAGTAAATGAAAAAAGATTAAAAAAAAACTAAAGAGGACAATACACATACCTGCACACCTCAAGAACATCCAAAGTATCATCAAACCCCCAAAACAAACACAAAGGGAACCAACAACATCATAACAAAAGACGGGGTACTCGAAAATCCATAACTTTCTGTATAGTTCCCATAAGTATTAGGATAACCATAAGGCATGGGAGGTGTTGGAGGTGCGTTTTGGCAGCACATAACTGGAGCCACTGGTGGACAAGGAGGTGGTGGTGCAGCATATATACTACTTCCACCACGCGGTGGGGGTGGATGTTGAGGCTGCTGAGGTGTGCATGAGTATTGACATGCAGCTGGTGGTGATCCTGATGTTACACCATCACCATACCCATCTTGAGGCTTCTTAGAAACCGAATTAGAAATAGTAACAAACGAACAAAAAATACAAACAAACAGGACCACAATATGTCTTGACAGCATCATATTTGGTTTTTTTTCTCTTCGGAACACCTGAAAATGCTGAAAAGAAATAAGTGGGAGTAAATAATGGATGGAGATACAGCCATGTTGAGTATTTATTACTATGTCTCCTGCATGGAATTCAGTCACTTAACACGCCATCACGCCTTATGACCGCAGCATTTTGCCACCTAGCAAAATGTGGCAGCACAAGTGAGGATATACAAGCATGATTATCAACACAAGACAAAAACATATATATCAGCATATTGCAACAAGTAGCTTGACCGACAATTTTATAGATAGACGCTCGGGAGGTCATTAAATTCCGTAACCAATATGGTACAACAAATAGTATTACAAAATAAACAATGGTACATATCATCATATACCAAAGTATTGCTAAAGGGGTGTTTGGGATTGCTTATTATAAAGTGCTAGTATGCAGTTATATCCAAGCATTCACAAGTACTTATGTTAGATAGATAAGCATTAAATATGCGAATCCTAAGCACTCTCTTAGTATACATAAAAGGTAAATTTCTTGTTACAGTTCTGAATCAAGATTACTGCCCCTGATACTTGGAATAGATATAGCTCTTATTGTCAGATGTAGGAGTTGCTATAGGCAATGCAGAAAAGCCATCATATTTGTTATCTTTTTTTGCTAGGCATATTTTAGCAATGTAGTCGAATGATTTATGCTCCTTCATAAAGATCTGGTTGGCGTAATCTTCAACTGGCATCCGCTGCAAAAATAATAACGTGCATGGTCATATTATATTCTGAAATAATAATAATTACTAGTATGATTTTGCTGATGGTTTAAGTACCTGTGCTGCTTCAATTTCTGAATCTTGTTTTTGGATAATGAAAGACTTTGGTTTCAGCATACACACAAACATTAGATCTGACTTACTATAAAAGGACTTGTGGCATTGCCTGAATGCAAGGACTTCCAAGAATTCGGTATCGATCTGGAGAATTAAGAAGCACAGACTTTAAACAAAATTAACATAAAAAAACGGCTCTATGATATACTGTAACAGTCAAGAATACTTACTCCAGCCTCTTCTTTCACTTCTCTCATGGCAGCTACAGATACATCTTCTCCCTATTAACAAAAACACATGATCAAGTATGTTAAGAAGTTTATCAAATTTCACAATCAGTGTTCACTGAGTTGGAGCGGACCGCAAAATAAGAAATAATGTGCAGACCTCCTCAACAGTACCAGTTGGTAATTTCCAGACCCCTGTGCCTTTGAATGCTCCATATTTCTCTTGCACTGCAAGAAGCTAAAACATCATACAACTTCAAACTCAGATAAAAACATATAGTAGTATGCGTCGAACTCTCTAAGGCGATAAATTACTAAAAAAGGTATGTAGTGATGAAATGATGAATGCAAAAAGTCAACCTCCCCTTTATCGTTTAAAACAAAAGAAGCAACACCAACAGTATGGGAAGCATTTGGCGGGAGAGTATTACTAGTCTCGGGAATCCAATGCACAAGCATCAAATATGTTGGTTCAGCATGATGGTACCAAAATCCTTGCTAGACAAGTTAGCAAAAACATTGGTCACTGTTAAACATAATTCAAATAAGCAGACACGCCCCGCAATCGATTTTTCATAATTTTTCGTTCTAGGTTATCAAGTAATACATTGTTTATATATATAATACAGCAAGCATCAAGCAAGATTACATTACCTTTACTGCAGGCTTAACAAGATTCACAAGTTCAATCGACAGTTTAAGCCAAACTCCCTTCTTTCCCTGCACAATATATTGAAGAGTTCTAATTGTGTAATATATTCTATGATTTATGAAAAAAGAAAAACATTCTACTAAAAACAAGGAAGACATTTCAATATATGATTACCTGCTGCCTCCATTGGGATATGGATGCTTGGAGTAGAGCGGTAAAGATATTTTCATCCATGTCCTCTTTTAAGTTTACAATAACTCCATCATAACCATCATAAGAAGCATTTAGCATATCAACCCGAACAAGTTCATTTTCTGGAACCTTTGATGAACTTTCCATGTTTGTTTCCATATTTTTTGCAGATCAAGTTGGAATGCACTTCTAGCTTTATCCTTTGAGCCTGCACGCATTGGGACCAAAAGGCTACATTATGACGTGATTAAGTATCGAAATTTGAATGATGATAATGCGGGTAAAAAATATCTTAAATATACATGTAGATTCGAACAATGAACACTAAATTTAATAGTATGTTAATAGCATATAATGTATCTGATCAAAACTTATTAAACTGTTTAACCAAAATATTTTAATTGTATATCCACCCTGTAGGATTTTAATCCAAATGTAAAAACTGGATTTATGAATGAAGTATACCAGATATCCTATGGTAGAGTATCAAAGCATGTTAATAATATATTTGTGCTCGAGGTATGCAAGCGAAATACCTAGACAATGTTTTCTGTCGATAGAGCTAAAGTTTGCTGAAGAGACTGATAGGCGTGAGATCTTCCTTTGACCATGAAGTTAAAAGACCACCAACAGTTTATAGTTGTTGGATGTATGATCTAGTATTCCACTCACTGAACCTTGCAAAGCAATGACATAGAAAGTTTGAAACAAATACAAAATCTTTTTAACAGTCTTACCAAAATAATATTAAAATCTGTGGCAACCACTTGTTTTAGGTAAGCTCATTATTATAATAAAGATTCTTGACCTTATAATATAAGTGATGAGCTAAGAAATTTACAGTAAATTATGTGACTAATGTATGTTCTTCTCAGTGTGGAAATTATGAATTTGCTAAAATGCGATGGCAAAAAAGACAGGTGAAATTCCACCACAAATGTTATTTTTGCAGACAATTTTGACATATAAGGAGTTATTTTCTTATGAAAATTACTAATTGCAGTATTAATTTCAGGTCATTTTCAAAGCTATGGTTGTCTCTGATTTGATTTTGTGTTTCACTTAAGGTGTTTGGGATTAGGTTTAGGCAGTAAAATACTCCATAGTTATTTACTTCCATCAACGTAGCCACTATGTTCCTCAAAAAGGGTTCCCGTATGGTACTTATGCTAACGTGTACCAAAATACCCCTTGACACATCAACATCAATACCATCCGAACCATCCAAACAATCAAACCATAAAGCCCTTAACACATCAGCCTTGACACATCCACGGAAGCAAGCTTCTATAGCGCAATTAACTCACTTGACTATTTGAGATTACTAGTTATACTCTGCGGGTTCAATTGAGTACATACCCACATAACACAGAATATTGAAATAGGCAGGAGAGAACTTTTGATAAATCAGTAAAGTTGCTCTGTAGGAAGAAACACAAAAATGAGAACATAATTAGATATGATCCTCCAATATAATGTACAACCGAAGTTACGGTCATATACTGAAGTTCCCACTATAGATTTATTAGAAACTAAAAAACAGATGGCTTATCAATCTACTCAAAGGCTGATTGTATATATAATATATATAATATAAACAACATTCAAGAAGTTATTATCCTTTTGGTTTTGGGTCATATCCATAGCACAAAAAGTTATTATCCCAAACAAAATGCTTAATAATCGATAATATAATAGTTGGGTACACAGCTTAATCAGAATCTATATAATAAAAACAATAAACAAAGAATACATGAAGGTGACAACCCACTCTCAGAGGACCATATAACCTAGAGCCATTGACGAAGATATGGTTTGATCACACAACAACCCGAAGACTACCTCACGCACAACCCGACGGAGCAACACTAGCTAGGTTCTTTCCTATATATACCAGCCTCATCGATGGAAGAGAACGTACTATGTATTTTGTTCCAAGTCTTTAGAATCAAAATCCCTTACATCAAATACCCCTTCATTTGTCTTACACTTATCACTTTTTAACCTATACGTACTATCCCTCACCTTGATGTTACGATCCCACATCGCCAAGTATGGGATTGGGTGGTGGTTTATAAGTCTAGGTGTCCCCTCCTCTTACAAGCTAGCTTTTTGAGTGAGTTCTACACTTGGACTTATGAATCGATACGAGCCTAGTATGGGATAGGTTCGTATCACTTGATCATTCATCAACTTTGGGGCATTGGGCATGTTCTATAGAAAAGTGATAATTTGAACGTTGATGTTAGTCTAACAAACCCATTGGACCCGACATACTTGTTCAACAATTTTGGAAGTGACCAAAGTTGCCACATGAGGTGTTGAAAGTTGTGTTTATGCTAACCCGTCGGATAAAGAAGACAACTCATATAAATACATGACCTCCCTCCAACAATGTTTGCATGTGAGTCTGCACCTCCCTCCATCCATTTTGATCACATCATCCAAATTCACGAATGATGGATTTTATATTAGACAATGATTATATTAGAGAATGAGAAGTAAATGCACCTATCCCCTACTGAGGAGGTCATAAATTAACAGTGGTAAAAAATCATTACAAGACTAGTGGTATAATATAAACGACATTCACCAAGTAACAGGTGATCAAGATGTGGACGTCCAATTACAACAATGGTTCATGTTCCAATAACAAAACGATAAACTGTGACTTATATCTAATGGAGTAACCGAATAGGCTACAAATAATATTATAATTGATAAGTACAAGCTTCATTAGAAATAAAATAAGATGCAGACAGTAAACAAAAAATGCATGAAGGTGAACTTTTGGATCATTTTCTATTTCTACAAAGAATCTGTAAGAAGTCTTCTTTGTTAGTGTATATTAAAATGGAAAACAAGATTACTCCTCTTGATAACTAGAATACAAATAGCTCTTCTTGGCAGATGTAGCAATCGCTTCAGACAATGCAGAAAAACCAACATATTTGTTATCTTTTTTTGCAATGCATATTTTAGCAATGTAGTCGAATGACTTGTGCTTCTTTATGAAGGGTTGGTTGGCATATTCTTCCACTGGCATCCACTGCATGAATAGTAAACAAGGGTTGGATTATTTCGTGCAGTTTTATAAATATAATTTTGATGAAGTTTATATCTTGTTTACTGATGAATTATAGCAAGTGGTAGATACCTGTGCGGCTTCAATTTCTGAATCTTGTTTCTCGATAATGGAAGACTTTGGTTTGAGCATACACACAAACATTAAATCAGACTTGCTAAAAAATGACTTGTGGCTTTGCCTGAATGCAAGGACTTCTAGGAATTCAGTGTCAATCTGGAGAAATTCGAAAATAACAAGTTTTAAAATGAAATCAGAGCATAAAAAGGTAATGATTCTATGTTATATCATATTATTCACTTAATGCATATGTCACAGTGTAGAATACGTACACCAGCTTCTTCTTTCACTTCCCTAATTGCAGCTACAGATATATCTTCACCCTGTGAACAGAGAACTTGATCAATTTTATGAAGGAAACAAAAAGAAATTTTATGAAGAAAAAAAAAATGTAATGAAAAAAATTATTTGCAGACCTCCTCAATAGTACCAGTTGGTAACTTCCAGACACCAGTGCCTTTGAACCATCCACTTTTCTCTTGCACTACAAGAAGCTGAGACACAATACAACTTCAGCATCAGATAAAAACCTTACTAGTGCAATAAATAGAAATAATAAGGTGACGGTGAAAGCAGAAGTCAACCTCCCCTTTATCATTGACTACAAAAGAAGCAACACCAACACGATGGGAAGCGTTTGGTGGAAGGGTATGACTGGTCTCAGGAATCCAATACACGAGCATCAAATACGTTGGCTCAGCATGATGGTACCAAAATCCTTCCTGTATGCATGAAGATATTCATCACCATGAAATAGAATTCAAAGAAACAAAAACACTACAATTGATCTCTGCTGTTATTCTTTTTCTTTAAATATAAGAAAGCAAAAATGAAAACCTTTAGATGAAGAATAATTTATATACCGTAACTGCAGGCTTAACAAGATTCACAAGTTCTTTGGTGAGTTTAAGCCAAACACCCTTCTTTCCCTGCAAGATTTATAACTATAAGAGTCCCATTCATAATAAAACAGTAAGGGAAGAAAACATTAGACAAATAAACTGGAAGTCTTTTATTATACCTGTTGTCGCCATTGGGATATGGATGCTTGGAGTAGAACGGTAAAGACATCTTCATCCATGTCCTCTTTAACGTTCACAATAACTCCTCCATAACCATCAAAAGAAGCATCTAGCATATCAACGTGATCACCTTCATTTTCTGGAAATTTTGATGAACTTTCCATGTATGTTGTAATACTTGTTGCAGATTGAGTTTGGAATGCACGTCTAAATTTATCTCGTAACCCTGCTCATGATAGGTCAAAAAACTACTTTATTACATGTTTGCATCGTTATGACTAAAGGATCATATATCCAAGGTTGACTGATAATAATGTGAGAACAACAAATCTCAAATATACATGACAATGAATACTAAATTTGTATTTGTTTCTTTCAGCAGAACCACATATAATTGATCACATGATTCATAAAAGAAGCCCATCACATCCACCCTGTCAAATTATCATGCAAATCTACAAATCGGCTTTTAAACAATTAAACTAAAATACAGACAATTAGATTCGTGAGCGCCCACCGAACACATGTATAATGCAACTGATACCATTTTGAAAATCTAAACATGTCATATAATTTCTTTTTTTATCCAATGCGTTGATGATTATTTGTTATTAGCTATGGGCAAGATTTCAAAAAGCAAACAAAGGTTAATGACATTCATATACACATCTTAGAAAGACCAATAACGCTTTGTTCAAGCGATTATATACTTGTACCTTCTGTAGAACGACAGTAATACAATGGCTTATGTTTTCTATCAATTAAATTAGTGTTCTCTGAAGAAAATAACGATTGCAAAATCTTCCTTCCTCCACCAGCAATAATACTATTATATTGTTTTCGAAAAACAAATCTACTCATCTACTCAAGCGACAACCAACGATTTATACTTGCTGAACCTATAGAAATTATCTAAAACCTTCAGCAGCAACGAGATGGAAGTTTCGAAATAAAAAAGCGAAAACAATTTCTATGTTTAGATCGTAGCAAAATTACATATAGATCGTGACATCATGAAGATTAGATCAATTCTAATTCTAAATATATACTAATATATATCAGAAGAAAACGAAATAGCACTCCCAAGTTGACGACCTTTATAGAAGTTTCAACATTTAGTAAGCATTCAACGTTCGAAGTCTATATGAAGTTTCAACATTTAGTAAGCATTCAACGTTAGAAATTTCATGGAATTTGAAAAGAAAATGTAATTGCTGAAGACACAAGCAAAGTATGTTCTCCTGGTTTGTTTTATGGTTTCGAAATCGACCCGGTCGAGTCACCGGGCACCGGGTCAACCGGTTTGACCGGTTCGACCGCCGGGTCAACCCGGTTTTCAATTTATTATTTTTTTATTTTTTTGACCGGGTCAACCGGTTCAACCACCAGGTCAACAGGTTCGACCGCCGGGTCAACCCGGGTTAAACCGGGTTTTTATTAAAATTTTTTGAAAAAGCGAGACCCTGCCAGGTTTTGAGAACCGGGTTGACCCGGGTCACTCAAAACCTGACGGGTCTAACCGGTTAACCCGGTTTTAGAAACCCGGGTTTTTTGACCCGTTTTTTTTACCGGAATCGGTCGAACCGGTTAACCCGGCTGGATTGACCCGGGTTTTAAAACACTCGTATATACTACTGTATATAGTAGTAAATAAAGTTACGAACTTGACCTTTGACCCTTGAATCTAGACTTTTAGAATCTTTGATCTTAGACTCTTTCTTTTTGAACAATTGGACCCTAGAGTCTTAGACCTTGAATGGTAAATTTGAAGCTAGTAATATAAATATGTTTTTTTAAAGGCAAATATAAATACTCCTATATTTATAGATAACTAACTAGCAAGATGCTAGTATTACATGTAACTAATATGACGACACTAACAGGAACATTAGAATGTGAAAATCTATAACAACAAGGTAGATCAGCGACTCCAAATATCACTAAGGGCAATCACTTGTTACGTAAAAAAATTACCTTAGATTTGAAACCGAAAGTCACAAAATCATTAACTTGCAAAAATAACCATAAATTTCGCTTGGCAACCTAAAAAGAAGAAATTGGGACTCAATTTCTGAACATGCATACGAGGACTCTTGAAAACCAACATTTGCACTCTAAAACCCCATATTTGACCCTTTTACATTTTGTAGACCTCATTTATATATATATATATATATCTAAAAAAAAAAAACAACTTTTTTGTTTTGCGAACAGTTGGTGGACTTGAAGTAGATGCACCTGACCATTGGCTAGGTCATAAATTTACGGTAAAATATACGACTAAATTAGTTTGACGTTCTTGTTGTTGAAAACAGAGGGTTAAAAAGCATGCATGATTCAGGAAATTTATTCGTTTGAATTATGGAATTTTATGAAAATTGCAGGTGAATTTGGAAGAAAAATAATAGGAAAAACAAAGGTTGCATTTCAGTACTTGACCTGAACTCCTAGTTTGGGTTTTATTCGGACTTCTGAACCTTGAACCTTGAACCTTGAAATTTGGAATTTAAACAGCTTGAACCTTAAAAAAGTTGAACTTTGAACCTTGACTTTTGAGCTTCAAGAGCATCTGGGCAAAAGGGTAACGATTTTGAGCATGTTGACTATTGCACTTCGGTCAGCATTGGCTAGGTGCGTCCGGTGTTTTTTTGACTGTTAGTGACTTAGTGGTTATGTCAAGCTTCTATTTTTTTTCATTAATGTTTAAGTAAATTGCTTATCACTAAAGGCTATGTTTAAAATATTTAGATATACATTTTTTATTTGTATCTTCAATAATAACCGTTCGTCTCTACATTTAACCTCTCTCAAACAACTTTATGTATCACTAGTTACGTGTCTTTATTTTCTAAATATAACCCTTAAAGCTACATTTAGCACTACCTTTTTCTAATCTTCTACTTTTATATCATATATGTGTATAGAAAGATATTTTAATTGAAAAATAGTATACGGTGCAAGGTAAAATTGGTATAATGGCGGTTGACATGGAAAGGTGATACGACACTATAGGAGTGGTCGGTATAAGTACTATGAATACTCTAAACCTTGTATAATTTTGTGAACTTACTTTGAACTTTTTTCAAGTAACATTCGAAAAGTAGTGTTTTTAGGAAAACCAAAACGCAAAACAATCCTTGCCAAACGAGCTTTCAATTTTAAACATTAACCACTAAATGCTAAATGATGCTAAACACTCTTAAATGATCTTCGCCAAACATACCGTTGACCTTCAACCTTCAACTTAAGAGTCTCTCCAATACACACAACAACACACACACACTCTCATGGAAGGTAACATTTTCGCTGCGGGACTTCAATTCCGCACGGGAAAAATGAAAGAGGTTTCCCGCATGAAGCCATGAAGGGTGTGGTGGATGATGTTTCCCGCAAGAAAAAATGGGCTCCTGCGTGCACGCCCTTGGCACTAATATACTACAGAAGTTACTATCAAATACTAAACTTCCCGCAATACAGTCACTAGCTAGAAACAACTAAGAACAGGAGTTTACCATTGTACTCAATAAGAAACTTCAAATAGCCCTAATAAATCATTACAAGACTAGTAGTATAATATAAACGACATTCACTAAGTAACAGGTGATCAAGATATATGTTGATACAAAAGTTGGGCGTTCCTGATTTGGGCTCTTGCTCTCGTACCAATTCGTTCCTTAATGCTTGAAAACCTGCGCACTAAGAAAATAAACAACACCGTTAGACTTATCGTGGGATTATCTCCCACGATTAGACTCCGACGTGAGAGTAAGTAATTGGTTTAGGGTTCTCGTAAAGAGTTTTAGGGTTTGTGAATCGTACCTTTAATGAGAATTATGTCATTCCTTATATAGGCGCAGAATCCTTGTATGGTTCGTGCTCCTTACGTTTCGCACACGTGGTGCTTATCCGGTTTAAGGATATCTATTCCATAAATAGGAGATCCTTATCCAAACCGTATACATAGTTTAGTTGGGTTTGGGCTTATGTGAGCCCATTCCCATTATTGATGCGGCCCAAGTTATAATAGCCCACGCATGGTGGCTTTGGGCCTTAGTAATGTTTAATATTTGGGCTCGTAGCCCATATATAGACTATACGTCATCATGTCCCCCAGTCTAGTGTGCGCGGCTCGTAGCCGCGGATGCTAGACTAGTCACAACAGCGGTAAGCGTGGCGGGAGAAATTTTAAATATTGCCGCCCAATATTGAGGACAATGTACCTAGTCATAGATATTTCAAGGAAATGCCTCGAAAATCGGGGGTTGTGTCCACGTGTCCCTAGGAAAACGGGAAAAAGTGCATGTACCATTTCGGATTCTAGCCACACGTTTTGTGAGTGGGATCCACGTGGGCTTCATCTAGGGTTTTTTGACTCCTTATATAAGAGTCACCGCCTCCATTTACCCAAAACACATAGTAAAAACACATACTCACCATTGCACACTTCTTCAAAGCGTTTTTTTGCAAAGAAAGTAACTGTTTGAATAGGTAAATTTGTGTGCGTATTCTAGTAAATTTATGAAAATGGTTGCCCAATTAGAGGAGTTTCGCTCTGCAATGAGTGAGGATGATGTGCGTCAATTTTCATCTGACTACTTCATTCCTTTGGATGTGCATCCAGAGGCTCCAGACGTCGATGCGTGTATAGCCGATTTCCCCGAAAGGAAAATAGGACTATACACGCGTTTTTTCGAGTACGCTAATTACCGCGTACCTATATCTATTTTCCTGAGCAATTTGCTCAATCACTATTGTCTTCATATCTCACAGCTGCACTGTATAGGTGTGGCTAAGGTATCGAATTTTGAGGTAAACTGCCGTTTACTTGCGATAGAACCGACCGTTGACCTATTCCGCGCCTTCTACCACACAACGTGGTCGCATGGATGGGTATCCTTTGCGAAGCGCGCGGGGAAGCTTCAGTGCTATACCGAGAAGGTAGACTCCCTGAGGCATTGGAGGGAGTATTTTTTCTGGGTTGATGACGTAGTGTTTCCATCGCCCTTTGAGTTTTATACTCAAGATACGTTGCCGAGGGATGGGCGCCCCGCACCCGGTTCCTATAGTTTGGCCGATGCGCAGACCATTGATGCCAACCGCATCCCCATTAACCCTTATCCGGAGGATTTTTTGGTGCATGTGGGGTTGAGTCGCAGCTATTTCGGGGGTGTTGACGAGGTGCCAACCATCATTGATGAGGAAGGGCGGGGTGGGTGTTCGTCCCTTTTGCTTCTAATCATGTAAGTTTTCTATATGCACACGTTTAATAACTAATTTCTTCTTTTGCTGTTTTGTTTCTGTGTGCGCAGAGATGGATCTGTTTGCAGTAGTGAAGCTGGAGAGGCCAAAGCAGGTGACCGTTGGCGTGCTTCCTCTGAGGGAGAACGAGCAGCCGCTTTTGGAAGCAACCGCGGGTCATCTGACGGTGTTGGGGCCTGTTGGCCATGAAGACTCGCCGCCTCTCCAAGTTACGCCCGTACAGAGCGTGGCGCCAACTGTGGAGTCGGCGCATGAGGAGGAGGCGCACGCTGAATCATCTGATAGCGTGGAGATACTGAAGCCTGAGGAGGTAGCACGGGAGCTGAAGCGCAAAGGAGAGGCTGGTGGTAGTGGTACTTCCAAGAGGAGACGCTATCTCATTAGAGATGCAGAGTCGTCTGCGGAGGAAGAGACATCCGCTCCTGGCGCGGATAAGGAGGCTGCAAAGACCTCTCCGTTTATGTAAGTCATATTCCTCATGCTTCATATATTTTTATTACTTTTCGTAATATGTACTAACTGTTTCTTCATTTATTGTAGCGATGATGCCGCGAAGGATGATGGGGCCTTCGTGGAGATGGTGGTCCCTCCTCAGAATGAAAACAAGGAGGAGGGAGCAAAGGTAGATGAAGGCGTATCTGCGCAGCAACTATTGTTGGAGTTGTTGCTACTGCTGAACGTCAAACTGAGCTAGTTGCTCAGTTGAAGACAAGGTACATCGGGGAGAGTAGCGTTCTCGCCCAAAAAGATGAGGAGATAGCTGTTCTCCGTGCGCAGCTGGCTGAAGCGCAGGCGGAAGTGGGGTCCTTCAAGGTGTACACGGATAAGGTCACGAATGAGAAGTTGACCGCGATGGCTGAGCTGGAGCAAGCGCGCGGACAACTTCATCAGTTCAGGGCCAACCTTACTTGGGCGGTAAGGTATCTTGAGGAGAAGAAGGAGGAGCACTTTGCGAACATTGCTGAGTTCAAGGTGCGTATGGAGAAGATTGTTCAGACGCAGGAGGATAAGCTGCGTGGCCTGAGCATAGAGTATGATGAGGAGTTATACCTTCATATGATGTCTACCATAGCTGAGCGCTGGTACGTCCTTTCATCTTTTTATGCAATGTTGCCTTATTATATTTGTTTATATGTTTCTGCTAACACAAGTTGTCCTTGTTGATGTAGGTGGCTGATCAGTCATGGGCTGCGCCTGGCTGCTATGGGCACCTTGGAGTCTTCGGAGGTGTTGGAGACTTTTGGGAAAGTGGTGCAGTGCGCTGTGGAGCGTGGAAAGTCGCAAGCTATGGAGGAGCTCCATGAGGCCAAGGCGTTGAACGTGGCCCTGACTAAGGTGCCTGGCTATAACGCAAGTGCATATGATGAGCTGGTGCAGGCCATGGAGGGGATGAAACTTCTGGAGCTTCCCCATATTGCACGGTTGGAGCGCGACCAGGACAACCCTATAAAGGTAATTATGGAGGGGTTGACCCTGGAGCGCCATATTTTGGAGGATGCGGAGGCGCAGCCGGACTACATCCTTAAGCTCGACGAGTCGCAGCTGCAGGTCCCTGTGTTTGCGCAGCCTCGCCACATGTTGAACCCATTTGCCCTTGAGAAGGAAATTTCTCTGAAGGAGGTGTTGGAGCGCCACGCACAGAGAGCTGCCCAGAAAAAGGGGATTAAGGGCAAGGCCGTCCTATACGGTGTAGGCGCTACACATATCCCCAGGTCTGATGGGGTTCCTGTGAGTGTAGCGACTGTATCGCCTAAGGATGCATTGCTCTTGAGAAAGCTTCAAGAGGCAGGTAGTTCTGCTGCACCGGAGGATAGCCCTGAGCATCGCCATAGTGTATAGGTTGTTTTGTAACTTGTATATTTATTGTATAAATAACGAAGTGTATCTTTTTCATGTTATAGTAGTTGTCTTTTGTGTGTAAAAAGATTGAATAAGATACTCTTTTGTGGTTAAATTAAGTGCGTAACTTGAGATAAATTACGAGAATAAACTTGCTTTAATTTTTTGCGAAGTTTTGTTATTTGACCAAGAGTCTTGGCTCGTTATTTGCTAAGCTTCGTACAGTGTACTTAATATTTGCGCATCCGTCGTGGGGCGCGCAGTGTAAACTTACCTCAACGTCTCAAAAGTAAGGCGCTTAACAAGGATGCGTGATCCAATGTTGATGGGTTTGCAGCCCTCTTACTCAACGAGTGAATTAGTAGGTTTACTCATCCTTTATGCCTTCGTGGGTCTTAATTAGTGCATGCACGCCATGTAGGCAAAAATATAATATAACGATATTGACATATATAAGAATGTACGCAATAAAGTGAAATGCGTTATGGAGTTAGCTAGAAACCATAACATTTTATTGATACTTGCAAGTTTTTGAAAAAGTAAAAGACAATTCCTAAGAAAGAAAAGAAAAAACAAACACTTATTGGGCACATCCTAAAGTGCAAAGGTGTCTGTGTATGGGCCGTAGCCTTTCCGAAAGATAGCATCTTTTAAGGTTGCAGATGTTCCAAGTGCGTGCTAGGCCGTGACCTTCCATATCGCGTAACCTGTATGCGCCATTGCCTAGCGCATCTGTGACCTCGTAGGGTCCTTCCCATTTGGGTCCGAGCTTGCCTGTGTCTTCTGCGTGGCTTGCATCATTGGCGCGGTATACAAAGTCTCCTGGCCTGAAGGAAGTGTGTTTGACCTTTGCATCATAATACTTCTTCATTTTTGCCTTAGCCTTTGCTTCGCGTATAGCTGCGCGTTCACGTCTTTCTTCCAGTAAGTCCAAGTCTATGCGCCGCTCCTCGTCATTTGTTGTGACGTTGACCTCTGCTGTTCCTATAGTTGGCATTCCTATCTCAGCTGGTATGACGGCTTCTGTTCCGTAGACAAGGAAGAATGGAGTATCTCCAGTACTGGTTTTGATTGTGGTGCGATGCGTCCATAAGACATGTGATAGCTCGTCCACCCACTTTCCTTTATGTCTGTCAAGGCGCGCTTTTATTCCTTCACCTAGACTGCGATTTGCGCGCTCAACTAAACCATTAGTTTGTGGGTGTTTTACTGAGGCGAAGTGTTGTGTGATGTTCAATTGCGCGCACCAATCTTTGAATGGGTTATCGCAGAACTGCTTCCCATTGTCTGATATGATCTCTCCAGGTAGTCCGAAGCGACAAAAAATGTTATCCCATACAAAGCGTTTGACCTGGTTGCCCGTGATGCTCACCACCGCCTTTGCTTCAATCCACTTCGTGAAGTAATCTATGGCTACGATGAGGAATTTTAGCCCTCCTGCTGCAACTGGAAAGGGTCCTGCGATGTCAATGCCCCACTTGTAGAATGACCATGGTGAGGTAATGGGTGTTAGCTTTTGTTGCGGTTGGCGCGGAATTGGCCTGTGTACTTGGCAATTGCTGCACTTCTTGATCATATCGCGCGCGTCGCGGTGCATAGTTGGCCAATAATACCCTGACCGTAGAGCGCGCGCTACAACAGATCGCGGCCCTGAGTGCATGCTGCATGATCCAGCGTGGATTTCTCGGAGTACATAGTCTGCTTGAAGAGGTCCCACACATCGGAGCCAAGGTTGCAAGAAAGAACGTCGATAGAGTATGTTGTCCCGTAGTTCAAATCGCTGCGCTGTGCGCCGCACTCTTCGAGCGTCATTATGATCCTGTGGTAAGACTCCTTTGCTAATGAATTCAATGATAGGTGTCATCCATGTAGGATCTTGTTCTTCTATCACCGTGGATACTTCCAACTCCAAGATTGACTTGTTTTGTAAGGTTTCTACCAATACCTGTTTCGATAAGTGCGCAAAGCTTGTGGATGCGATCTTGCTAAGCGCATCAGCCTTCCTGTTGTCCCCTCTAGGTACTTGTTTTATTGTGAACCTATCAAAGTTTTTAATTAAGGACTTGGTCTTATCCAGGTATTGGATCATGTGCTCATCCTTGGCTTCATATTCACCTAGCACATGGTTAGCAACTAGCCTAGAATCTATGTTTGCCTCCAGGGTGCGTACACCCATTTGGATTGCAATACGCAGTCCGGCGAGTAGGGCTTCATATTCTGCCTCATTGTTTGTGGCTGTGAATTCGAAACGCAACGCATAGGTGAATTCCATACCTTCTGGATTAGTAAGGATAAGGCCTGTGCCTGATCCATCTACACATGAGGATCCATCTGTGAACAGAATCCAGGGTTCCTGTAGATCTGTTTTGGTCGTTGAGGTTGGACTATCGGTATCTGGCTTCTCAACAATGAAATCAGCTAATATCTGTCCTTTGATTGCAATGCGCGGTCTATACAAGATGTTATATTCGCTTAACAACACACTCCACTTTTGTAGCCGCCCTGATGCGTCAGGTTTAGAGATAACTTGTTTGATTGGCTGGTCTGTGATTACAGCTATTGGGTGCGCTTGAAAGTACCTGCGCAGTCTTTTAGCTGCGAATACTAGAGCTAAGACCAGCTTTTCCATAGCACTGTAGTTAGTCTCTGTCTTCTTCAGTGCTTTGCTTACAAAGTATATAGGTGTCTGGACGGAGTTCCTATCTGTCAATAGTACTGCGCTAACTGCTCCATGGGTTGCAGATAAGTACATGATTAGCTCTTCCCCTGGGCGCGGTGCGACAAGTTTGGGAAGTGATGCTAAATGTTGTTTTAGCTGTTGGAAAGCTTCTTCTGCTTCCTCAGTCCAACGAAAGTCTCCCTTTTTTGTGCACTTCGTGAGTGTTTTAAAGAGAGGGAGTGATTTGTCTGCTGATTTAGATAAGAAACGGTTTAGCCCAGCTAGCTTTCCGTTTAATGACTGGACTTCTTTGAGTGTGCGCGGTGAGGGAAGATCAATAACAACTTTTGTTTTTTCTGGGCAAGGTTTGACTCCATCGGGTTCTATTAAGTATCCGAGGAACATGCCTTCTGTTGCGCCAAAGGTGCACTTCTTGGGATTTAACTTCATGTTTATTTTTCCCAATGTTTTGAACGTTTCCTTGATGTCGCGCACCAATTCATCCTCTGTGTGGCTTTTGATGATAAGGTCGTCAACGTAAACCTCCAAGTTTCGACCTACTTGGTTCTCAAAAGCTGTGTCCACCAATCATTGGTATGTTGCGCCTGCGTTTTTTAGGCCAAAAGGCATTTTCGTGTAGCAGTAAACCCCTTGACTGGTGTGGAAAGCTGTTTTTTCTTCATCCTCAACTGCCATCTGGATTTGATTATATCCTTTGTATGTGTCTAGGAAGCATTTAAAAGGATATCCGCACAGGGATTCTACCTTCCAGTCTATTTCTGGCAGTGGATAGCAGTCCTGTGGACATGCTTTGTTAAGGTCTGTGAAGTCCACGCACATTCTCCAACTGACATCGCTCTTCTTTACCATTACTGGGTTAGAGAGCCAATCGTGATAGTACACTTCGCGCATGATTCCTGCGTCTACGAGTTTGTGTACTTCTTCCAGAATAGCTTTTGCGCGATCTGGGGCCTGGCTGCGCTTCTTCTGTCGTATTGGGGGATATCCTTGTCGGATTTGTAGCTTGTGCTCCGTGATGGAGCGTGGCACTCCGGTCATGTGCTTTGGTTCCTATGCGAAGATATCTAGGTTCTTTTGCAAGAGTGCGCACATAGCTGCTTTACCTTTGTCAGATAAAGATCCTCCAATCGAGATTTGTTGTTTAGAGTAATCGGGATGAATAACAACCTTTAAGTTTGGTGTTTTTTCTGTGCGTTGTTCTGGGATACTCTCCACCTCAGTGGTTACTACGTTGCATTCTTTTGGTGGTACCGTTGTGTTATAGAGGGTAACAACTCCTCCTTCCACTGGAAATTTGAGCATCCCATGTGCTGTGGATGGTACAGCGCGCATGGATGATATTCCAGGTCTCCCAATGATTCCATTGTATGGTGAGGGAGACTTGATTACCATGAAATTAATCCATGTTGTTGTGGAGTGTTGTTCATCACCCACGACCACTAGCAAGCGCAGTTGCCCCATAGGCCAAATCTTTTCTCCTGTGAATCCAGTCAACGACGTTGTAGCTGGTATCAATTGACTTTGGATCTCAGGTCGTAGCCTTTTGAAGCAATGATCGTATAGGATGTCTGCGGATGCTCCCCCATCGATGTACATGCGGTGGATATCATCCCCCCCCCCCCCCCCCCCCCCCGTATGTATTTCAATGGTTAGCGGTTCTACTACTGCGTTGTCCGCAGCTAGAGTAGGGAAGGATATTTCTTTTTCTGGAGAGAATTTTTGACTGACTTTTTGTTTTATCTTGCGATGCCATGACTGTATCATGTATATGGTGTCAGCTTTTTCTTTGGGGGGTTCTTTCTTGCCCCCATTCCTTTGTTTATCCTTTCCTTCCTTGATGTTTTTTACGAGGTGGTCCATTCTGCCTTCTCTTACTAATTTTTCAATCAGTTGTCGTAGCTGGACACACTCGTTGGTTGTATGGCCTTTCTGGCCATGATATTCGCAATATCCATTCCCTATGCGCTTGTCCTCTGCGGTGCGCATTGGCGGAGGCTTTGGGAAGTTTGCTCCTTCTGTAACAAATATTTCCCTCGGGGTTTTTGTGAGAGGGGTATACTTGTCATTATCTCGTCCACTGCGATAATTCCTGCTGCGGTTGTTATTCTGATCATTGGATTGTCTCCTAGGCTGTTCTTGTTGCCTATAATTCGAATAGCCTTTTTTGCTATCCGCAGCGGCTGCTTCTCCTTGTATGAAGGATCTTGTGCGCTTTGTTAGCTCATCGAAAGTTTGGGGAACCTTATCGTTTAGCTTCCGAATGAGTTCTGGGTTGTTAATCCCATTCATGAACCCTGAAATTTTTAGAATTTCGGGACACGCTTTGACCTGTATGCACTCATCTTTAAAGCGTTCCATAAAAGCGCTGGTCGATTCCCCTTGGTGCTGTTTTACTCTGGCTAATTCAACAGGGTTTTTAGCGCATTTCTTTCTTTGGGTGAAGTTTAAGCGGAATGCTTTCCGTAATTCTTCAAATCCACCGATGCTCCGTCGTGGGAGTTTGCTAAACCATGTGCGCGCATTCCCTACTAATGTAGAATTAAACATGTGGCACCACACAGGTTGTGGCCAATTTTCGATAGTAGCAGCCGATTCGAAAACTTTTAGGTGGTCATCCGGATCACCTGTCCCATCATATGTTTTCACGTTAGTAGGCGTGCGCCTTCTTTTGCGATCGGAGTAATCACTGATGCGTCGTGTAAACGCATCAATTTTCTGGCGACGCCATGGAAGAGACATGTCTTCCTTTTCTTCTTCGCGACGTCTTCCTCTTGACTTCCAGTGTCCTGTTTCCCTATCCTCATTGTCCGAGGAGTCGCTGGAGGAAGAGTAATCTCTTTTGCGGCGCTTGCGCCGGCTTCCTTCAGAGGAAGAGCTTGAGGGGCTTTCACTTGGGGATATTCTCCTTCCTAATCTGTCGTGAATTCTCTTGCTCCCAGACTTGGAGGAACCTTCACTTAGTGAATGTTGAGGTCCTAATCGGTCTTGTATCCCTCGACTGCCAAGTCTGGAATGAACATTATTGCGTCTCTCACTGTCTTCATATTCCTCTGAATATTGTGAGTCAGAAGTCGTACCCAGCCTATCATGGATAGTGGTACGTTTTTCATTATCCGCGCGTCTTCCTAGTGGGTGGCGCAGTGGTGCTGGTTCGCGCTCAAGACCAAAATTGAGCCGGGCTTGAAGGCTTGTACTCGACCTTCTCCTTGCTTCTTCTTGCATGAGGGCAGTTAGGGTTTCATAATTTTGGGATACAAAATTTCCCAACGTTAGGTCAGGTGTGTCCTCAGTTGTTGTAAGAATATCTGCCTCAGTATTGGGCACCCTATCTCGGTTAGGCGCGCCTGGTGGTACAGTGTTGTCCACTGTAGGTACCGTTTGGTGAGGAGTAGTGAAGAGGGTGCGCTGGAGTTCCTCAACGCTTGGAGCCACTGTGGTGGCTTGGGTAGTCCTTATAGACAGTTCTACCACTGGAAGAGGTTGGGTTGTTCCCGCCTCTTGGTGACCAGGTGCGCTGGTTGTCCCAGCAGCCTGCCTAGGGGTCGAATCTTGTCGATTCTTCCTCTGGGGGTCACGTGTTTTTTCCAACTGCGGAGTTCGCTGGCCTGAATTTTTATTCTTCGTCATTCTAGTTTCTTAGTTCTTAGTAGGGGTCCCACGGATGGCGCCACTTGTTGATACAAAAGTTGGGCGTTCCTGATTTGGGCTCTTGCTCTCGTACCAATTCGTTCCTTAATGCTTGAAAACCTGCGCACTAAGAAAATAAACAACACCGTTAGACTTATCGTGGGATTGTCTCCCACGATTAGACTCCGGCGTGAGAGTAAGTAATTGGTTTAGGGTTCTCGTAAAGAGTTTTAGGGTTTGTGAATCGTACCTTTAATGAGAATTATGTCATTCCTTATATAGGCGCAGAATCCTTGTAGAGTTCGTGCTCTTTACGTTTCGCACACGTGGTGCTTATCCGGTTTAAGGATATCTATTCCATAAATAGGAGATCCTTATCCAAACCGTATACATAGTTTAGTTGGGTTTGGGCTTATGTGAGCCCATTCCCATTATTGATGCGGCCCAAGTTATAATAGCCCACGCATGGTGGCTTTGGGCCTTAGTAATGTTTAATATTTGGGCTCGTGACCCCTATATAGACTATACGTCATCAATATAGACGGTCTAGAATACAAAATGCATTATCCCAAACAAAAATGGTTTCATGTTACAATAACTAAACAATAAAACTGTAACTTATATTTAATACAATAGTCTACAAATAATATTATAGTTGAGTACATAGCTTCATTGGAAATAAAATAACATGCGGACAGTAAACAAAGAATAATTAAAGGTGAACTTTTGGATCATTTTCTATTTCTACAAAGAATTTGCAAGTCTTCTTTGTTAGCGTATATTAAAATGGAAAACAAGATTACTCCTCTTGATAACTGGAATACAAATAGCTCTTCTTGGCGGATGTGGCAGTTGCTGTAGACAAAGCAGGAAAACCAACATATTTGCTATCTTTTTTAGCCATGCATATTTTAGCAATGTAGTCAAATGACTTGTGCTTCTTTATAAAAGGCTGGTTGGCGTATTCTTCTACCGGCATCCACTTGAAAAAAGATAGAACAATAACGCGTCAATTAATTCTTGAAACTATAAAAATATGATTTTGATGAAGGTTTCAACATCTTGTTATAAAAGGATTATGTAGTGTGTTAATTACCTGTGCTGCTTCAATTTCTGAATCTTGTTTCTCGATAACGGAAGACTTTGGTTTGAGCATACACACAAACATTAAATCGGACTTGCTAAAAAATGACTTGTGGCTTTGCCTGAATGCTAGGACTTCCACGAATTCTGAATCAATCTGGAGAAATTCGCAAAAAATAAATAAATAAAAGGTTTTTAGATGACATCAGCATAACAGTAACGAATCTCTGTTATATCATAACTTAATGCATATGTCGTCAGAGTCTAGAATACATACACCAGCCTCTTCTTTCACTTCCCTGATTGTAGCATGACATAAATCTTTTTGGTACCATCATGCTGAATGATGCTCGTGTATTGGATTCCTGAGACTAATCATACCCTCCCACCAAATGCTTCACATCGAGTTGGTGGGAGGGTATGATTAGTCTCAGGAATCCAATACACGAGCATCAAATACGTTGATTCAGCATGATGGTACCAAAATCCTTCCTATATCCATGAATTAGCATATTAATCACTATGAAGTAGAATTCAAAGAAGCAAAAACACTACAATTGATCTCTGCTGTTACTCCATTCCCTATAGCAAACATGAAATCCTTTAGATGATGAATAACTTATATACCTGGACTGCAGGCTTAACAAGATTCACAAGTTCAATAGTGAGTTTAAGCCAAACACCCTTCTTTCCCTGCAAGATTTTTAAATATTAGAGTTCCATTTATAATAAAACAATAAGGGAAGAAAAACATTAGACAAATAAACCGGAAGTCTTTTATTTTACCTGTTGCCGCCATTGAGATATTGATGTTCGAAGTAAAGCGATAAAGACATTTTCATCCATGTCCTCTTTAACGTTCACAATAACTCCTCCATAACCATCAAAAGAAGCATTTAGCATATCAACGTGATCAACTTCATTTTCTGGAACCTTTGATGAACTTTCCATGTTTGTTGCCATACTTGTTGCAGATCGAGTTTGGAATGCAAGTCTAATTTTATTCAGTAAGCCTGCACATATTGGGATCAAAAAAGCTACTTTACTATGTGATCATATAGTTTAAAATGTGAATAATGTGATATGAATACTAATTTTGTATGTTAATAGCAGATGATGTATCTTTCTGCATAAACCTTTTAAGCTAATACTGATCATCAAAATTATGCAAATAAACCTCAACGCGGTGAACTACGGTAAGGACAAGGGGGTGGCATAGCAGCAAGGGCATAGGATTTTCCTAAAGGAGGTATCAAGTATACCTTGCAGTAGACCCTTGGGGGCACCTGTCCCAGACTAATGATCCAAAAACTGTGGAGAGCTGGTGATTTGCGATCCATGCTTCTTGCTGGGTGTCTGTGGAGACTCGGTTTACATGGCAGGTCACCAGGTGACTGATGGGGTTTTCCTCGCATAAAGAAAACCATGCAGTTAAATATATCCACCTGGATGTTGGGGCATACCCCAAAATGACCAAAGCCTACCAAGGGATATTCCATATACTCATATAGGGAGGGACCCACTTCATAACTTTGCAGCCTGCGAAGGATGGAAGGCTTAGGAGAGAAACAATTAAGACAAGACCGAAGGGGCACGCTAGCCGCCTTTGGGAACATGCAAAACCATTAGCACATATCTTTTGTAGCTTCAATAATGAGTCCACTTCCACCACACTCGTAAACCTTAGTTCATGATGTTAAAGTCCTTGAAGGTGCTCCCTCACCTCATTTCCATACCAGAGGGACGAAGACAATATGCGGAACATCATGTTCCAATGTGACATCCCCCAAGATTTCCAATATTTTGGTGAACCTTTTGTCTATGCAAATGGAACACCACATCATTGAAATTTACAAATTATATTCATGGAAATGAAGGGAGATTATATTAATTGATGGATCAAAGAAAACCTTAAGCACATATAATCAATTATTAAACATATATATATCGTCTTTATAAACATGGCAACTCAAATGTTTTAATTTGTTTTAAGTGCATAAGCGGAAAACCAAATTCATAATTTTTTTTTTAATCTTTGAGCATTAATGATTAATTGATTAATTGATAATAACGCTCATATAATCAATTATCAATGTACCTTTTGAAGCACTAGCGGAAGAAGCTAAGGATCCGCTTGGTTCAAAGTGAGGAAAGGTAAAGGTAAAAGGAAAAGGAAAGGGAATGCAAATGATTGAATGAGGTGGGTAATCAATAACTTACCCCTCAATTTACTCTATAATGTTTATTACCCACCACGGGGTAATCAATACCTTTGCACACCCCTAACCAAGCACCTAATTTGAGTGAGGTGGGCCATTTTGAATTATTTACCCATTCCCCACCGCACTTAACCCCCTTACCAAGCACCCCTAAATTACCAAGGCAAGGTTTTCTACGGGTAGAACTTAGGCTTGACAAACAAATGATTGTAAAATCTTTCTTTCACCACCAGCGATACTACTGGTGTGTATATATATATATATATAGGGGAAAACATAGCTACAACACAATGTAGCCAATTGGCTATATTTCCTTTGAAAAAAAAGGTGGGGACAGGGGGAAAATATGTGTCAGGGTCTAACCGCAGGGACTGAACTGTACATTATTAAAAGTTTTTTCAAAGGAATTGTAGCCAACTAGCTACAATTAATTGTAGCTAACATTTTCCCATATATATATATATATATATATAATAAAAGAATTATATCATTTCGTAGTGTTTTTGCAAAACCCTTCTCATTAAAAAAAAATTAGACCAATATGAGAGCTCGATTTTGCCACGTAAGTGAAATCGAGCAATATGATTTATCAATAAAAAGTCAAAATTAAATTGATTTTGGTCAAACTTAATAAATTTGGTAAAGAAATTTGGTTAAGAAAAAAATGCAAAAAATATAAATGTCAAATTTATGAAAATAAAAACTTAAAAAGAGAGGAAGTAATTAATAAAACCTTAGTCGTTGAATTTTACATAAAATATATGGAGTTAAGTGTAAAATTAAAAGTTCCATGTTTTTTAATAACTTTAGAAAAAACACAAATAACCCCTTACACTTTATATGTCTTACACTTTTTAATATGAACTTGGTTTAAAATGACATGAGTATTAGTATTAGTTTCAGACTTTCATCTAATTAAATTACAAAATTTTGTAAATATGCGAATTAGTTTTAATATTGTTAGTTGTAGACTTTCATCCATTAGAATATTTTTTTAAATAAGGACTCATGTTATTCAATTTAAAAGTTTAATTTATGCGTAAACGGGTTTGAATATTAATACTGTTAAATTATAGTAACAGGAATATAAATATCAAATGGTAAGCACGAGTTACTGTGATATGAAAATAAATATACCCGATTCTACTTATAACAACGATTTTAACTTCATTAACGCTCATTTATGTGCAACTAAACTCACACATTTTGTATAACATGATATCAATAGTTAAAGTTAAACAATAACATCAACATCAACCTCAGCATGTCTGCCAGTTAAAAAACATTATACAAAGCTAATTATTAAAAAAAAATAAAAAAATACATGAGTTAGATAATCAAACAAATTATATAAAATAGAAAAAATGCACGCATCACAATACTTATTTAATAACAATCACCTTCTAAATAAATAAAAAAAAAAGAAAAGAAAAACTATGTAGGTGATAACCTAACTTTATTCATTGATGTGATGTTTCATTAAAAAAAAACGTAATAGTTGGCCGTTGTATAGGAATTAAAGTATGTACTTGAGAATTATTAAGCAAGCATATATAGTTTTTAATCAGGTTATTACGTTACTATACTACGATAATGTTATTGAGTTGGTAATCACGGATGTGAGATACCATTCTTCTATACTTATTATTTATGTGTTAACCTATTTTTGCTTCTCGATAGAATCTGAAAGAGGCCTCAACAGAACTTTGGCTTATGTCTTATCTAGCTGATAGTTTTTAGTAACATTTTTTATGGTTTAACTTTTTTGTTATACATACCAACTTTTAGTAACTTTTATTTTTATGTTTTATTGAAAACTTCTACACTTAATATTTGTGTTTTTACTATAAACACACTAAACTATGATATAATTAGTTGTGTTGCTGATTTATATAATACATGAATGTATTTTAATGTACCAAAGATGTATTTTAGTGCATATATTGGGGAATTTTATAGTAGAAATTCTTAGCAGGTGTCTTTGAATGAGTTAACGAAACTTAGCAGGTGTTTGCTGTCATTAATAACACTATGGATATCAATCAACGGTCTAAAATATGGGTGTCTTTTACTTTGATGATCTAGGCCAATTGTAAAGAAAGTTGCACTAAAGTGAAAGGTCGGTAAGTATTCAAACAATCCTAAAAGATTTGCGAATGTACTCTTTGTCATTTTTTTCATGCATTTATAATTTACTTATACAAATAATTATAATTTCCTTATATAGTTCGGTCTCAGAAAAAGATTATTTTTGTACATTAAGACATAAACGTAAGATTAAATTTGAGTTCTACCCATCGCATCTTTTTTGTTTCTCTTTATATAATAAAGAATCTATAGTAATTAGCATGGGTTTGCAAAACTAAAGCATATATCACTAAAATGTCATGTAAGTCAAATACCATCATTTGATTTTGCATGAATAATAAAATATAATTTTTAACCCAAAAGCAATGTTGCAAAAATCGTGAATTGGTAGTCGGGCGGTCGACCACCCTGCAGCCTGTAATCGGTCAAGGCAGTGATTAATCGGTTTGGCATTTCCTGCATGTTTTGGTAATTTCTAGAGAACAAACTAAAGATCTTAACTGATTCCAAGCCTTCTATGTTTACAAACCTCAATAAAAGGCTTCAATTCTAATTATGAGGCCCATTGTACGTTATAAGTGAAATAAACGATCCCCAAATTAAGTAAAATGCCTAAATTTCTATTTTTTTTAAAGTGACCGATTCGGCCGATTTTTGGCCGATTCGACCGATTTTTGGCCGATTCGGCCGATTTTGACCGATTCGGCCGATTTTTGACCGATTTTTTCTGATTTTTTTGCCTAGGCCGATTTTTTCACCGATTTTCGAAAATCGAAAAGGTGCATCACCGATTAGCGATTAATCGGCCGATTCAGCCGATTTTTGCAACATTGCCCAAAAGCATTCTTCTAAAATAATAGGTAGATTATAATATATATACATATGATTTTTTATTTTTAGTCTATCAAGTAAAACCAATTGAAGCATGTTAAGAGATTCATTTCTTAATCGATAATAATAAATAATTAAAACGAAAATTTAAAAACCCTGTGCGTGCACATGTATTATAACTAGTTATTATACTATAAAAAGAACCTTTCAAGCAAACACATCGAAAGCACTAAACATAACATTGGTAAACAGTCTTATAAAAAAATATAAAAAACACAGATAAAGATCATTACAACAAGACTAAGTACTATTTTATATTTTATAGTCAAATATATAACCTTTGGGGGACTTCAAACAAAGAAGCATTCTACATTCAACAATAACGTGCCTAATGGTGAATATGTCAAATTTTACCAGGTCTAATGGGTACACCAATAACATGTAATGTTTACCTTTGAAAACCATTACACATACACCAATAACATGTAATGTTTACCTTTGAAAACCATTTTGATTGTTTTTGTTGGACTTATAATTTGGGAAGTAAAGAGTAATATAGGGTAAGGAAACTTACTGTGAAATAAGTGAGCTAGGTATGAGGTAATTCTTGGTAAAAATTGGGGTTTTACTAGCATTGATCATGATTAAGGGAAATTATGTACTTGATTGAAGAAATTATGTAGGGATTGCAAGGAAATGTATAGGAGAGATGGAAAGAAACAAAGGATGGAATGTAAGGTTTCAGATTCTGGCGTGTTTGGAATGGTTTTAAAGTTCTGAGCATCACCATAAAGCTAATTTTTTAAGCTATATATTTTTTATAACAAGAAATGATTTGGATAGATAAAAATATGATTAATTGTGTGCCTAAAATGATATGACAATAATTTATTGATTTGTGTAAAAGCGGGTCTCTCTCCAGTCACCAATAGTATGCTGCCACATAGATTGACATACTATTAGGCATGCCAATCAACACTCTTTTATAACAAAGCCTGTTTGGATTAAGTTTTTTTATTTATTTATTTTTTAGAGTTGTAAATTTTTGTTTTAAAAAAACAAGCTTCTCTGAACAAAATAAATTTAAGAAAAGAAAGAAAAAAGGTAGGCCTACAAAATTTGAATTGAAGAAGTTCAAGAAATATGACCAAGTAAAATAAGTTTACGAAAAGAAAGAAAAAGAAAAACTTAAGCAAACACCTTTTAGACACATTAGTATTTTTTGAAAGCAGTACGTCTATCAATCATCAATTAATGGTATAAATATCTACATTCTCGTATTTAACTCTAACGTGATTGGGCATTGTTGTTATTTAACTAAACAGTTCTTTCCAGTTCAAGTTACCCGATGAGATTTGGTCTTTTGACTTAAATGTACGCTACCTAACCGATACCCCAATAACAAATTTTGACCTTATCTAGACATGTATTTTATGAACCTAAAACTTCTTGTACACTACCTAACCGATACCACAAAATGTCTTAAGAGTAAGTTTTTTCTAATGAAAGCTTGAACTTAAGACTACCTTATTGTTGTTGTACTCTATACAAGTAAATAAGCAAATCTCATTATCTGAAACTCTCTCCTTTGTCAATGTTTTTTTTCCTCTTCAAACCATGTAAACATTTTTGTTATCTTCATTTTGCTATGTACTTTGTTAAGGAGGTTTGCTAGTTTTTATGAATGTTCATTTTTTCAATGCTTATTTAAAAAGCGGTGAGCTGTGGCTACTACTCACAGCTACTTTTAACAAACACACCCTTTATCGAGTCTCGCATTTTATTTTAATTACACTATATCACAACATTGCAATGTTAACTTTAGGTATGTGTGCAATAATTATACAATGCACAACTAGAGATTTACATTAATATTATTGTTTCATGCAGAATTTATATTATTTATAGATAAACATATTTATATAAACTTGTAAAAATTTTAAATGTGTGTGATACAAGAAGGGATCAGTGAAAAGAAAAATTAAAATAAGAAGAATGAGAATAATTTCTATCAACACATTTCAAATAAGAGAGAGAATTTTAAGATGAGATATATCTACTTTTGTAAGTGTATCTGAAATTTGTGGTTGTAGTTTCCTCTCATCATTCTCATTTTAATTTTTCTTCTCATTTGATCACAACTCCGTGATACAATGCATAAGTACAAATTTGCATAAATACTACAGTAATCTATCATATTAAATTCTCTAATCAAATGCGCAATCAGTGTAGTTTAAAATTAAATTGCATGAATGACTAAAATGACGTGAAAACTTAAAAAAATTAAAATTCTTAATTTTAAACATATAAATGCATTAGCTTAGTAGTTATAGAGTATAGATGATAGATTATACATATAGGTTATGTTTGACACACAAAATTATTGAGAGATTATGCTTATTTTTTAAAAAAATAAGTTACTTAAAAAAATAGATTGATAATATCTGACTTAACTAATTCTTATAAGAAAAGTCGCTTACGGTTATTTGACCAGAAGTCCGCGGGGTCTAAAGTGGTGGTTGGTGCCCAATGGCGAAAAGGCAAGCCATACGGCCGATGCCTTAGCCTCAACAGCCTGAACATCAAATTGCTCGAACGGCACATTGTTATACTAGTGAGAGCCATCATCGTATTCGTATGTATGCATGGCGAATCCACCTGCATCACAAAAAAGTAACAAAAAACCAAATATATAACGCAATAAAAAAACACAACATTTATATATAGAGTAAAGATCATTTGAGGACCAAATTTTTTTTACATACCAATGGACTAATCTCCACCCTCCATCTTTATTTGATCTAATGGATGAGATTAATCTCAACAATTTAAAAAACCCACTTTCATCATTTTTTTTCAAATATTAATATCTTTCAAACCGTTAATCGTTAAGCGAAAAAAATTATACTGTTACGACGAGCATTTAATTATCTTTCTATAGATAGGCTAATTGATATATTTTCGACAATTTTTTTTTTCTTGTTTTTTTCACGTTTTTTTTTCGTGACCGAAAAAATCATATATGATATTACATATAATATCATATATGATATTATATGTAATATCATATATGATATTGCATATCATATATGATATGCAATATCATATATGATTTTACATATAATATCATATATGATATTATATATGATATTATATGTAATATCATATATGATTTTTTTTCCGGCCATGAAAAAAAAACGTGAAAAAAATGATTTTTTTTTCCGGAAAGTATATCAAAGTGCCCGTCTATAGAAAGATAATTAAATGCCCGTCGCGATGGTGTAATTATTTTTGCTTAACGATTAACGGTTTAAGAGATATTTAAATTATAAAAAATGGGTGAAATAATAAAATGCTTTTAATCTCAACCATTGATTTCCTTTTTAGATAGATGGCGGGGATGAGTCCCTTGATATGTGAGAAATGTTTGGTTTGTAAAATAACTCGACTCTTATATATATGTGGCATAAGGGCCAAAATAAGGTTAAAGTAACATGTCAGGTACCAGTTACCATGCATTAGTATTCTGTAATATCCCTCTAAAATATTTAAACCAATGAAATTTAAGGATAATCGGGTACTAGAAAAGATAATGATTGTGACATTCCTTGCTCTAAATTACGTTGCAAGTAATCTATATTAAAGTTAGAAAAATACTAGATCCACCAAAACTTTACAAAATATTTCCCACTCGCTGACGTGGCAGAGTGTTGATTGGTTGGTTTTCTGTGGCACAGAAAACCAACCAATCAACACTCTGCCACGTCAGCGAGTGGGAAAAGTTTTGTAAAATTTTAGTGGGTGTAGCACACCTCTTAAAGTTAAGTGAATTATGAATATCTAAAATTCATTTAAAACTAACTTCTCGCATAACAATACAATAAATTAATAAAAACAATACATTACCTAAATATCGGTATATAGCTGCCCAAACTTCCTTTACAAATGGTGTTGACATTCATATTGGTAGTTTATATGCGACCGAGTCAAAGTTTTACGTTCCAAGCTCATTCAACGACTCGCTAAGGAAAAAAAAAAAAAAAAGATTTTTCTTCAAGATTTCATTGAAAAAGAAAAACTGAAAGATCATCTTTTCTTAATAATGTAACTAAGAAATTACTGATCTTTACTAACAACCCTACAATATCTTGTAAATCTAATGGAAGAGATGCAAATTTAAGTATTTGGATCGAGGAAAAATAAGGTAAAGCAACTTTCTAATTTTATTTCTGCATATTGATGGATAAGAAATGAATGATGTACAAAAGCTTTGTTATCTTTGCCAACCATCCCAAATATTATTCAAAATGGAGTCAATTACATATTTCGTCTTTGTGGTTTACACACAATCGCATCTTTCATCCTTTTTTTTTAACTTTGCTTGCATCATCCGTCCCTGTGGTTGCAAACTCTTGCAAAGTTAGTCCTTTTGACCAGTATCCGTTAGAGTTTGTCGTTAAGTCCCTTACGTGCTAAAAATGTGAGAGTATTTTGGTCTTTTCACACATACTCATCTTCAACATCTTGATTTTGCTTGAATTTCTATTTTTTATAACAAAGTGTCATATATCTTAAAGTTTTGATCTTTACACAAAACAAATATAGAAAATCACAAGTCTCAATAACCGTTATTGTCAATCATATTAGTTATGCTAAAGTCAAATCGGTAACTCTACGGCTGAGAATACCGGTGTAGTGAAGTCGTCTGCCCGTGGACTGAACCCTGGGCTCCTCCGAGCTACTATGACCTCTGTTTTCTTGAGCTAGTTTGACTTGAGGATTTTGTCTAAGAACTTGATGTTCGTCGTGGGAGCGTGTGAGTCCCTCTGTAAAGAGAGTTGTATGCAGATTAGCACGGTTATTCATTGCATGCACTTCCCCTGGTGGTCTTCTTGTGAGGCGGTCTTCTTGTGAGGCTTCTCACTGATTGGTGTTGTTAATACAAATAATGTCAAAAATGTTATTTGCATTATTCGGTCTCTACTAGTTTTGATAATCAAAAAATATAAATACACGTTACATAAAACTACGACTAATCGGTTTTTAATCGAAAAAACTCGTTTTTGTTTTCAACATCACTTAAGGTATGTATAAACATCTACCAACTTGTGTATGTGATCAAAGAATACATTTTTCATCAAAACTTCACATTTTTCATATGACAAAACATTTTTACAAAAGTATTTTTGTATAATTAAAAGAAATGTTTTATTAAGAAAATAAGTTTAAATTTCAAATTTACAACAACCATATTTCCCGCTCAAAACCGACAAGAATCTTTTACCAGATAAACCTTCACCACGTCAGGAAAAAAAGGGGGCGTCTGTCGGGACGGTCCCTTAAATGGCCGATGGTCCCTTAGTGATAAAGGACCGTCACATGTTTAAGGGACCGTCATTCTCTTTCCTGACGTCTATGAATACTACACTGTTTCCTTTGTGAAAAACCACCTCTTATGCACTGAAACTTTCTGTATTCCAAATCACTCCAATTAATCTTCTTTGATCACATTATCATGTTCTAAGTTGTTTACAAGTGATCACATCCATACTTCCGCTAAAGTGCAAGAGAAGAACACTCGTATTAGTCAAGAAACGAAGTTTTGAAGAAAACTCCTTCACCTCTCAAGCCGTTGTTATAGGTGATGTTAAATAAAATGAACATAAAAACATTCAAACGCAGCAGAAGAACATCACCAACAACGGATCCATATAGCCATATGATCAATCAAATAATAAACAACAACATATTATACCTTTGTAGCGTGATCGGTAGAATCATATGGAGACCATCACCAATACCATGAACCACCTATGAAACCAAGTGACCAAAATAGATCACCTCTATGATGGAAACACACTACACGTCATCAATCACCACCCGATGCTAGTCTTAACCCCGTAACATACGATCGAGCCTTGAACTACAATAGAATAAGGTTAGATTGAGATCAAAACACAAACCCTAGATGGGTTTTGTTACTTGCCGTCACATCTAGGAGGAGGAAAGGGAAAAAAACATTATTGGTAGGTAGGTAGGTCATTAGTGATAATGAAAGACTAAATCAATATTGATCTTATCATTATCTAAGTTACACCTAGCCCCTTCAAAAGTTCCCATTGTCCCTCTTATCCCCTCCCTATGGCCGGCCATGATAAAAGCCCTCAATGGGCTTACCCATTGTTGGCCCAGTCCAAAAACACTAAGTCTAACTTCGTATTTAATGGCCCGTTATTGATCCCGAGTTACGTAGTCATTTATATATTGTAAATACGATAAATACAATCTATAAAATGGTGTCTCTGTGTATAAGTGTGTGACCCCATAGGCTCACATAAAAATGGCTAAAACGGGTGTTTTTTTTTTTATGATTTTTGAAGTCATGGTTAAAACAGCCCTAGGGCTCAAATTTATTTCATATTGAACAACCCTTTAGGGGTCTTATAATCTGCACTTTTTGGTCACATGGCCATTTGTTATGCATACGTTAATTGGTTACTTGTCGGGTACGTGTAAAATGACAAAAAATGTTTGTTTTTAATCGGTTTTAATTCAGCCCCATAGCCCAATTTTTCTGTGGTAAAATGATATTTTGAAGGTCCTAATACAGTGGTTTTGATCCTTGAGCCATTTGACACGCGTACCAATCGGGGTTTTAATTCTTGTTATTTATTTCTTTGATTTTGTTGGCTAACAATTTATTTCTTGTCATTTATTTTGTTTCCATGGCAAATACATGCATGTTTGTCCATGGAGTTAGCCAACACCTTGTTTTCATCATAATATTATGGTATTATTATGTGTATATGCAAAGCCAATGAAAACCTTGTTGGATCGATATACTCTGACCAAACTACTTTGTAGCTTGTAAGGGTTTAATAATATTAAGTAAACTCAACACTATTAATATTGAAACACTGTTTGACCTTGTAAAGTATGCGGAATCTACTAACAGAAAGCTTAAGAAGAACTTTTGTATTAAACCAAACTTAAACATGCTTTGTTACACAGATTCACTAACAATCCCTAACTATTATCGACTTTGAACAACTCTAAAAACATATATCGACTAATACCTCTTAAGGCTCCTTATATAGATAACCTTAAGTCGGTTTACATCATCTAACTTGAACGATAAGTTATTATCCCTAACTAATTCTAGAATATTTGTTTAATATTACACATTAATCCTTTAACTAATATTGCACATAAGTCTTTGTATTCTTCGAAGTACTTGAACAATCTTCAATAAACAGCAGTACTTTGACTTTTAACTTCAGCAGTACTTTGACTTTATTCTTCATGCAACAGTACTTTGACATACAGAAGTACCTTAATCTTTTATATCCCAACAATCCTCCCCTAACTTGAATTCTACTTGCTTGATTTCAAGTTTCTTTGTTATCTTTAATCTTCAAAATCTTTAATCATTCAGAAAGATTGTTTCTTTATCTCTTTATCTTTTATCTGTCATGTGTCAAAGTACTCTTTATAAGCATCTACTCTGCAATAAATCTTCTCAGCTACTCAGCAACATTTTGGTACAATAGTCATCAAATCTTATAAAGTTTCATACTATTCTCATCACTTCCAGGTGTGTAAACTCCTGTGAGAGGTGAATCATTGAAAATTAATGGATTTTGATGTCTCTTTACCAAAGGCATTAACTCTGGAGTAGCCAATGTTTTAGGTTAGAACAACCATGGTACATTGATAACCACATGATTTTTAGCAAATCATTAGCTATCAACGGATTTGAGTAGTTCTTTACCAAGAGCCGTTTGCTTTTGGACTAGTTAGTTCTTTGATTTCAACCATGGTGAACTAATTACCAAAAATGGATTTTCCACAGCCTTTACCACAAGCCATTTTTCCTTGTGGGCTAGCCAACTCTTCACTTTTACAGATATGGTGAGTTGAAACCATACAATTTTTAGTAAATTGTCAACTAAAAACGGATTTGATTATCACATCAGAGCCGTACCCTCATGATGAGTCAAACTCTTTCTTGTCTGTTAAACATGGTGAGTTGATTACCATTTGCTGTGTAGTATAGATACTAACACCATGTATTTCTTTTCAAATCCTTTTATTTACTTCACTTTTAAACATCAAAAACTTTTTATTTTATTTTATTTTACAAAGGACTTATACTGGTTTAATGCAACAAGCAGTACTTTGATAAAGTACTGTTTGTCTTTGCAGTACTTAAAAAAAAAAATACTTATTATACAAAACAAATCATACCATTATTTTTGCAATATCATTCTTCAGACTTAGTCCATCTGATAAATAGCTTGATAACATCCAAAGCTACCTCAGATTCATCTTCAAGTTCCATTCCATGATCCAGCATTCTGAGCATAATTTCTCTAATCAATGGATATCTTCTCTCAGCAAGCATGTGAATCATGGTACCATCTTCCATCTCAAGTGCATGAACTCCTGATGACTCAAAAAATCTCCATCTTGTGATTTCCCAATTCTCTTGATCATTCCACAAAGGATCAATGTTGGGAATTATACTAACAGTTACCACGGCTAAGTGAAGATATTACAACTGCAGAAGATTGTACTTGCAGTGGAAACTCATTACCACTGCAAGAACATATATTACCACTGCTTATTAGATAACTGTTAGGAAACGTGTTTAGATAATTATAGAATAGATCTTGCGTATATCTTATTCTATTAGCATTATACTTATCTTGTAGAAGAGGACTCCTTGTGCTATAAAAGGAGGTCCTAGGTTAAAGGTTAGATATACGTTTTCTAGAGCTTCAAGGTGTAACCTTAGTGATATCAAGATCACTCGTATTATTATTATTAATAATATTGGAGCTAATAGTTTGTTTACATACATTGTTCTGATTCATATACAACTGTCTTACTCACAATCAAACTTCTAAGTGTTACTAAGTAGATTCCGCATACTTAGTGATATAACTCAAAGTATCAATCTAACACAAGTTCAAGGTGTTTAGATCCATCAAGTGGTATCAGAGCCAGGCTTTGATACTTTGATTTAGAAGACTCTAGTTCACTCAGAAGAATCAATGGAGACAGAAACCAGTAACTCAAACATTGCTGCTAAGCTTCCAAAGCTTAAGTTGAATGACTTTGAGATGTGGAGGCTAATGATCGAACAATTCTTTATGGTCCAAGACTACACACTCTGGGAGATCATTATGGTTGGAAATTCTTTCAAACCAAGTTCTACTTCAGAGATGGTAAATGGCAAGGAAGTAATTAAGGTCAACACTGGACCTGTTACTAATGATGAAAGACTTCAACTGAAGAATGATTTGAAGGCCAGAGGTTTGTTGCTGATGACACTTCCCAGAGACCAAGTTCTAGCATTCAGCAAGTACAAGACTGCAAAGACTCTTTTTGATGAGATCTGTGAAGTTTTTGGTGGTAATGATTCCACCAAGAAGACTCAAAAGACCTTGCTGAAGCAGACTTATGAAAACTTTGGTTCAACAAGTAATGAATCTCTTGATAGTATCTTCACAAGGCTACAAAAGATTGTTACTCAACTCACTGTTTTTGGAATAGAGGTGGAAAGGGAAGACCTTAATTTAAAGTTCTTAAGAAGCTTACCCTCTGAGTTTAGAACCAATGTTGCTGTGTGGGAAGATAAGCCAGAATTAGAGACCATGAAACTTAATGATTTGTACAATAACTTCAAGGTTATTGAACAAAGATTGAAGAAAGCTGGCAAAATAAGCTCAAGTTTAGGAAGTGTAGCACTCATATCATCATCTATTGATGATAGTTCAGATGAAGAAAGTGATAGTGATGATGACAGTGCTAACATTGTTGTTTCAACTGGTAGTGGAAGTGTTTCCACTGGTAGCTCAAAGAGACAGATTGCAGGACTTAGTGACACTACTTTTTATGCTTTTATATCAAGTCAAGTGGGTGGTTCAATTCTCAATCATGAGGATTTGGATCAAATTGATGAGGATGATATGGAAGAGATGGACATTAAATGGCAAGTGGCATTACTAAGCCTAAGGACAAAGAAGTTTTGGAAGAAGATTGGAAGAAAGATCAACATCAGTGGCAATGAAACAGTAGGTTTTGACAAAAAGAAGGTGGAATGCTATAATTGTCACAAGAAGGGGCATTTTGCCAGGGAATGCAGAAAGCCAAGGAAGTCTGACAACAGGTCAACTTGGTACAAGCAGGACAAGAAGAAGGAACCTACTACTGATGAGCCAAAGAGGCTATTGGCTATTGATGAAGTGAGCTTTGATTGGAGCTTTATGACTAAGGAAGAGGAAGATGATTCAGAGTCTGCAATGGTTGCTACAGAGCTGGCACTAATGGCTTTTTCTGACTCTGAGGTACAAATTGATAATGCTTGTTCTAAATCTTGTAAGGCCTTAAAAGAGTATGAGAAAATTAAAGCACAATATGATGAACAATTGCTAGAGTTAACTCATACTAATTACAACTTAGCAAATCATAAAAGAGGCATAGGTGTTTTAGAAACTCAATTAGAGCATTATAGGGCAAATGAATCTAAGTTCAATGATGATATTGCAGTATTAAGAAGAGACTTAGATTATCAGGTTGCTGTAAATAAGGTTCTTAGAGAAGAACTAGAAAAGGTTAAGACGGCTACTGAGAATATAATGATAACTAAGCAAACACTGGATCATCAATCCAAGTGTATTGACAAGAGTTGGGAAGCCCAAGTTGTGAGCAAAGCCAAATCAGGAGTTGGATACAAAACTGTTCCACCACCTCTAAGAGGTGTTCCATCACCTCCTGGCATTGATTTAGCTCACACAGGATTAGAGGAATTCCAGGAACCACCTATGACCTATGGACCAAATTTTGTTAAACCAGTTGAAATTGAAAAGGTTCAGGTTGAGGTTGATATATTTGATAGTGCTAGTGACTCATCTCTTAAAGATGAAAATTTAAATATTGAGTCTAAACCTAGTGTTCCTGAGAATGTTAAAGTGGAGGTTAAAAGAAGTATTCCTGATGTAATCAAAGAGAAGCCTAAGTCACAACCTAATTTCACTAGGCCCACTACTAGATATGCAGAGATGTACAGAAGTAGGTCACCAACTCCTAGGGGTAATATGAGGAGTTGGAATCATGTTAAATCTAGGCAATTTGGTAGTGATTTTGTGTTCAATAACAAAACCTGTCATATATGTGGTATCTTTGACCATTTGTCTTATAGCTGTACCTACCACTTGGGAAGAAGGGAAGTGTTTGGGAATACTAGGATGAATGGACAAAATGCTAATAACTTAACTCACCCAAATCCACTTAGCAAGATGATTCCCAGGTCTGTTTTGCTTCATTCTGGCATTAAACCAATTTCCACTGCTAGACCAGCAGTTTCCACTGCTAGACCAGCAGTTGCCACTGTCAGAAATAAAAACAGATTTTACCCTAAGCCCCCTGTTACTACCTTTGTTAAATCTGCTCAAACAGGGAAAAAGACCAATTTTGAAAAGAAAGTTAACAATAATCAGAAGTGGGTACCCAAAGTTTCAAAACAAGCAGTTTCCACTGCTAAGCCAGCAGTTACCACTGCAAGGCCAAAGGTTACCACTGTTAGGTCTGTTAACAAGAAAAGGGTAAATATGGGAAATGCTGTTAAGGCCTCAGCACGTTGGGAATGGAAACCAAAAAGAACCATCACCTCAAACACTCCCAATGGTGTATCAATGACCTTTGATAGATATAATTATATTGATACACGAGGCAGATCCAAGTCATTTGTGGCTTGGGTCCCCAAAAGGAACTAATTCCTTTATTTTGTGTGCAGGAACATTCAAAGACTACAAATGATCAAGGATACTCAGACAGTGGATGTTCCAGGCACATGACTGGCAATAAGTCCTATCTTTCAGACTTTCAACCTTATGATGGACAATTTGTCAGCTTTGGAGGAGGAATTGGTGGCAAAGTTTCTGGCAAAGGAACAATCAAGGCTGGAAACATTGATTTTGAAGATGTGCAGTATGTGAAAGAACTCAAGTACAACCTTTTTAGTGTGTCACAGATGTGTGACAAGAAGCATAGAGTTCTATTCACAAAAGATGAATGCTTGATGTGTGGGAATCGCAACAGGCTTTACCTATCGAGGGATCTCGAGAAGCTTACAACCCCCACCAGGCAGTGTACCTGATCGTTGTAGTATATTATAGTGACAAGTACCGGGGGATTGATCGTTCAGCTTAGGAATAGTGTCACTAGGATTAGAAAACCTAATTACTAGTTCTAAAAGTGAGGGATGATTATTTTTGTGTTTTTATATTTTTTAGAAAGCAATTAAAATCTCGAGGTTTTAAGGATTTGGGCGGAATTAGTTGCTAGTCAACTAACCCAATACTAATATGCAATCAAAATAAAATACTAAAAATGAAAATAAACTAATTATACTAAGGTTGTAAGCAGTAATTGGAGAAAATGTGTTTACTTAGATTTGACTACTCCCTAGATATCTTTTACACGTTAATTACTTGTTATAATTGCATGGATGACGGATCGTATTCCTTAATACCATTCATGGGGTGGCATACATAACTCCCCAATTCTATGAGCTCTTATCTCCTCCTACACCATGCCCAGCACAACTATAGGGATTGTAAACAGTGGCTCATGCATTAAATAAAACCAATAAAGACCTAGTACGCCTCGGTTCATGTTTCTTAAGACGTTCAAGCATGTTACCATTTGGAGATCTGCCAGTTTTCTTAAGCCTAACATATAAATCATTCATCCAAGACAAGAATAAACAAGTAATCAACACATAATCAATATCTAGGTTTCATTAGATCTAAGCAAACACAAAGGAGATCTAGCCTAACATAATGGAATTGAGACAAGAACAAGCTATAGACAACCAACACATAGACATATTGATTGAATTAGAAGAACACTTATCTCAATTACAATGCAAGGTATCAAGGGTTTGGAACCCTTGAAAAACCTGTAAAAGTTGCACCAAAATCGTACTTAGGGTTTCTCCAAAACTTCTCTCTTTTTAATGTGTGAAAATTAGAAAACTATATATAGAAAAATAGGTCTGACGACGTCAAGACAAACAATGTGACGCCGTCACCTCGCCGCCAAAACTCTTCTCGGACTGCCTAGATCTACTTCTGACGCCGTCAAGACTTATACATTTCCAGGCCATCATGACTCTTTTACTCTTGACGCCCTTCCTACGTGACGCCGTCAAATCTGCTCTGGACCGTCATGAGAATTCATGAAATTTGCTCTTGACGCCGTCAGGTACTGTTCCCAGCTTGGAAAATTAAGACTTTGGCGTTTTCTTCACTTTTATGCTCCAAAAACGTCCGAATTGCTTCCTTTTCCAGATTTCACTCCCAAAGTACCTAAAATTACAAAAGGAACAATTTAGGGCAATATTTGATCAAATAAATTCGGATTCGGGCTTAAATGACCCCCTATAAACGGATCATTTTTCGCCTCATCATATACCCTTACACTTGAGATTTGCTTGTCCTCAAGCAAATATGCTTTTATTCTACTCAAAAGACAAGTTAGGGGTCATTTAACACTAATATAAAAGTAATTACAACAAATAATCGTTCCACTAAAGACCAATAGACAAGCACGGAGGTCATATACAAGCACCTCACAAATAGTGTTTAGATACTCACATCTCTCGGGTGTAATAAAGTGTAAATTACAATATGGAAACGGAAGATATCTCTCACTACCTGTCATAGCAAAATAGATTACCATAGGCTTGGGAAATGATCAAACCTCCACCACATGGCGTAAGAACCTAGGATAAACTATCAAAGAGGTCTTTTAAAGGGTTGTAACGTTAGGTGTAGGGATATGAAATACAAGGTTTTGTTGGATAAAGAAAGTTTTATTGGTGGCGAGTTAACAATCTTAGTTAATTACATGTACAATATGGCGTTGCTAAGCCAAGACTAGACTCGACTTAAGCTAATAAATGAAAAATAACAAAAACATAAGATAAACATGGAATGAAAAGGGATGGTAGTCCGTATGTTTTTTTTTTTTTTTTTTTTTTTTTTTTTTTTTTTTTTTGTTTTGTTTTGTTTTTTTTTTTGTTTTTTTTTTTTTTTTTCGCATACACTCTTACCCTACCATCCAAAATAATACATCATAGGGGATGAGAATTCCCCTTACACTTGAATCTTTACATACTTTACAATTAACTAAACTAATGACTCGAATTAAGAAAATCAAAACACTTGGAGCACTTTTAAGATTAACGTACACATGGGGGTAATAAATGATGTTCTTCCCCATTACTCCATAAATAAGTACTTACCCATGAGTCCCAATCGTCCCAAAACAATATGTACAAGGATATGACTCGACTTAGCAACCATGTAATCAATTAGAAAGTTAACTTAGGGTTTAACAAATAACAATAATGCACTAAAAATGAGCGCATACACGGAAGGCTAAGGCGATTTGGGTGTACATTTAAGTGGGGTGTAACAAATTCTTCCTTTAAGTAAAATGCTTAAAGTTAGAAATGAAAAGATAGGCTCGGAGGGGTGTACTAGGGGTATCGTGTACTAAAAATGAGTACAACGCTAAGGGTGTGGGAAAAATTAGTTGACTTAACTAGCCAAGTAATATGACTTAAATGGTCAAGTAATTATAATACGGGTTTAACACAAGGGTAATCCTAATGCCTCTTATCATGTAGTAAATCTTACCACACGAATGTAGTCTCACTAGCGGTCTCGGGATGCATCACTAACACAAATTCTAGAATCTAAATGCTATCGGTACACTCATAAGCACTAATAGTGAATGCTTTTCCTATCAAATCTAAAGGCGAACCTCACATATTTGGGTGGAAAATTTTTCTGAATATACGGTTATGTGCTAGTCATACAATCTCCTATCCATGAGACGCTTGCTATGGCTAAAGTTTCACTCCTAAATGTTGTAAAAAATTTTAAATTTGGCGTTAAAATTACACTAACAAGTATTTCTCATAGTTTTATTACACATCTACCATCAAACAAAACAAACTCAAGCGAAAGTGCATATGTAAGGTATCATCTTTTTACCTTCCCCTTACACTTAAGATGAACATTGTCCCCAATGTTCAAGTAAAGAATGTAAAAGTGAAAAAGTAAAGAGAATGGAATCAAATACTCCCCTGATTCGCTCGGTATGGATTATAGGTGGCCAGGTTAAATCTTCCTCCAAGAAAATGAACGATCAAAGCTTCCCTTCCAGAATATAAATCATCTTCTTGTCATACATAACCTGTAAAACCTGACAAAATAGACAAGACAACCTCGCGTAAAATCGGCGACATCCTATATAAGTTTCTAAGTCCTAGAAAACAAGATAAGATATAATGCTTGTGGAATGAAGTTTGCAGATCTCCTGGAGATTATAAAACTTAATAATTCACAAAAACTATAAGACTCCGTTAGAAAAACAAAACCGGTAAAATTTCCAGATTTTAACTCCTGACGCCGTCAAGAGTAATCCTCTGACGCCGTCAGAATGGACCTGCAGAAATTCTTATGTTAAGTTTCCGGAAAATTTCTGGAAAAACTTGGTCCTACTTCTTGGAAAATCCTGCAAAACTTCATTATGACTCAATACAAGCATTTGATTCTAACAAATACGAATATACATGCTCTTTTAATATTGTGGAGAATCATGATCGGTTTGTTTCTTAAAAACATATTTGGGGTTTCCCCTTACACTTATCTTTTGCAAAAATACTTCTAGGTGGAGTTAAGACTAGGCCAAAACAACAAAGTAAAGTATTTCCACATTTTAGTTTAGAAACATGATCAACCAACAATAAAAACTAAGCATGCATACGGAAGCAAATAACAATCAAACAAATAAAATCACACAAAACATGGGTTGCCTCCCAAGAAGCGCTTTTCTTTATTTACGAGTCTTGTAGCTAGACTCAAAGTCATGGGTTACCGTGTATCGCTTATGCTCACATAACCAAGTGTGAGCCATCTAATAGTCGCCTCATCTTTCCTATAATCATCTCCTAACTCTAAGCATCCGCGATATTATCTTTTATTCTTTTCATGAGTATACTTAAGTCCTCTTTTCTTATCATTCTCACTTAGCATTTCTATAGGCGGATACCTACTACACTTTTCCATGGAGAAATCCTTGAACCTAGGGTGTGTGCGGGGCATTTGATAGACAAATTCTTCATCCCCATCCGAGAATGTAATTAACCCCTCTATGAGTTTTTCATCGAGGTTGGTCAACCGTTTGAAAGGTCTTCCAAACACAACTTGGGTCAATTTATCATTAATAAACTCTCCTAGATTCTCCATAACCATGAACTCAACAAGATAAACCAAACTTCCTACAAACACATGCAATGGTATTGCCCTAGCCACAATATTTTCCCCTTTGTATTCTAACTCATCTACCATGATTTTATTATATTCATTGCGCGAGATTATGTTTATTGGGAGAGATGAGTTAAGATAGGCGTTAAAGCTCTTAAATCCGATCTTACAAGGAAATTGCATGTTGAATGAGCTACCACACTCAATCCTAGTTCTAGGGTCGACATACCTAAGAGGATTTATTTCTTCTTCCATCCTATTCTCATTAATCACATCACCATCATCAAGATCTTCGTCGGAGTCTGAATAGTAAAAGGGACTAGCCCTCGGTCATCATCATGATCAGACTCCTCTAACTCAGAATTATTGTCAAAGTGGTGGTTGGGCGAAAGGTTAGGTGGGTTCTCGTTCTCAACTAAAGGGAGTGGGGCGGGCATTTGGAAAATCCTATGACGAAAAACACGAATAATAGGAATCAAACGATCAATGTTATTGTTATCCATCGAAATAGCTTACGAACAAAGGACACAAAGAATTAAGATAGACTAAAGAAAACCTAAAAATAAAAATAAAATCTTACTAGAAAGGAATCTAGCAAGTAGACCTAATAAAAAGAAATCCTAACATAGACAATAACTATTCCCCGGGCTGCGGCGCCAAAAACTTGATGCGTGGGAATCGCAACAGGCTTTACCTCTCGAGGGATCTCGAGAAGCTTACAACCCCCACCAGGCAGTGTACCTGATCGTTGTAGTATAGTATAGTGACAAGTATCGGGGGATTGATCGTTCAGCTTAGGAATAGTGTCGCTAGGATTAGAAAACCTAATTACTAGTTCTAAAGGTGAGGGATGATTATTTTTGTGTTTTTATATTTTTTAGAAAGCAATTAAAATCTCGGGGTTTTAAGGATTTGGGCGGAATTAGTTGCTAGTCAACTAACCCAATACTAATATGCAATCAAAATAAAATACTAAAAATGAAAATAAACTAATTATACTAAGGTTGTAAGCAGTAATTGGAGAAAATGTGTTTACTTAGATTTCACTAAGCCCTAGATATCTTTTACACGTTAATTACTTGTTATAATTGCATGGATGACGGATCGTATTCCTTAATACCATTCATGGGGTGGCATACATAACTCCCCAATTCTATGAGCTCTTATCTCCTCCTACACCATGCCCATCACAACTATAGGGATTGTAAACAGTGGCTCATGCATTAAATACAACCAATAAAGACCTAGTACGCCTCGGTTCATGTTTCTTAAGACGTTCAAGCATGTTACCATTTGGAGATCTGCCAGTTTTCTTAAGCCTAACATATAAATCATTCATCCAAGACAAGAATAAACAAGTAATCAACACATAATCAATATCTAGGTTTCATTAGATCTAAGCAAACACAAAGGAGATCTAGCCTAACATAATGGAATTGAGACAAGAACAAGATATAGACAACCAACACATAGACATATTGATTGAATTAGAAGAACACTTATCTCAATTACAATGCAAGGTATCAAGGGTTTGGAACCCTTGAAAAACCTGTAAAAGTTGCACCAAAATCGTACTTAGGGTTTCTCCAAAACTTCTCTCTTTTTAATGTATGAAAATTAGAAAGCTATATATAGAAAAATAGGTCTGACGGCGTCAAGACAAACAATGTGACGCCGTCACCTCGCCGCCAAAACTCTTCTCGGACTGCCTAGATCTACTTCTGACGCCGTCAAGACTTATACATTTCCAGGCCGTCATGACTCTTTTACTCTTGACGCCCTTCCTACGTGACGCCGTCAAATCTGCTCTGGACCGTCATGGGAATTCATGAAATTTGCTCTTGACGCCGTCAAGGTTTTACTCTTGACGCCGTCAGGTACTGTTCCCAGCTTGGAAAATTAAGACTTTGGCGTTTTCTTCACTTTTATTCTCCAAAAATGTCCGAATTGCTTCGTTTTCCAGATTTTACTCCCAAAGTACCTAAAATTACAAAAGGAACGATTTAGGGCAATATTTGATCAAATAAATTTGGATTCGGGCTTAAATGACCCCCTAAAAACGGATCATTTTTTGCCTCATCAATGCTATATCTTATCTAAGGATTATAAGCTCCCTGATGAAAGTGATATTTTGCTTAAAATCCCTAGAAAAGGAAATCTATATAGCATTGACATGAAGAACATAGTGGGTAATAATGATGTTACTTGCTTGCTTGCTAAAGCCACTTTGGATGAATCAATGCTTTGGCATAGAAGATTGGGTCATGTTAACTTTAAGACCATCAACAAGATTGTGAAAGATGGACTTGTCAGAGGTCTACCAGAGAAGAGATTTGAAAATGACCAAACTTGTGTTGCCTGTCTCAAAGGAAAGCAACACAGAGCTTCATGCAAGACCAAAGCATTCAATTCTATTGATCATCCACTCTTTATGCTGCCTATGGACTTGTTTGGTCCTACTTCTGTGAGCAGCATCAATTTGAAGAAGTATTGTCTTGTTGTGACTGATGATTTTAGTAGATTCACATGGGTTTTCTTTTTAAGAACCAAGGATGAAACCACTGGTATCCTTAAGACATTCATCACTGAAGTTGAAAATCAATATGAAAAGAAGATCAAGATCATCAGGTGTGACAATGGGACATAGTTCAAGAATAAAGTTATGGATGATTTCTGCAGAGACAAAGGTATTAAAAGAGAATTTAGTGTTGCAAGAACTCCTCAACAAAATGGAGTTGCAGAAAGAAGAAACAGAACACTAATTGAGGCTGCTAGAACCATGTTAGCTGATTCCAAGCTTCCTGTAACTTTTTGGGCTGAAGCAGTTAACACTGCTTGTTACATTCAGAATAGGGTTTTAGTGGTCAAAACAAAGAACAAGACACCTTATGAGTTATTCAGAGGAAGACCTCCTACTTTGGAATTTATGAGGCCATTTGGGTGTCATGTTACTATTCTTAATACCATTGATCATCTGGGTAAATTTGAAGAAAAGTCTGATGAAGGCTTCTTTGTTGGATACTCTATGGTTAGCAAGGCTTTTAGAGTATATAACTTAAGAACAAAGAAGATTGAAGAGAACTTGCATGTTCAGTTTCTTGAAAATAAAGCAAACATGGCAGGTTCAGGACCAGATTGGCTATTTGATCTTGAAACATTATCAAATACAATGAATTATGTGCCTCTCACTTCAAGCACTAAAGACAAAGATCTTGAAGATTCAGAAGAATTCATTGATGAAGATGAAGCTTGTAAAGATGATGAAGATCAAATTGTTATGCCACTTTGGGACTTTGTTGATAATTCTGAAAAGACAAGTGATGCAGATGGTGTGAATTTTGATGTTAATAAAGATATTCCTACTCGCAGCGGTAACTCCATTCCCACTGCTACACCAGAAGTTTCCACTGTCAGCCCAAATGTGGAACATACTTCTCAGGAATCACCAAGTGATGATGTAGAGATCTCAAACATGCCTACAACATATGATATTCCTCACACATCACAGTCTTCAATTCACAAAGTGCATCCACTTGATAATGTTATTGGTGAACTTCAATCAGGTGTGAAGACTAGAAGACAGACAAAGAAAGATGATATTCATGGGTTCATCAGTGAAGTCTATGAGTCCAAGAAACATAGTAAGAAGAATGAGTGTTTGTTTTTCTGTTTTCTCTCACAGGTGGAGCCTAAGAATGTGTATATGGCTCTAGGAGAATCTAGCTGGGTTGAAGCTATTCAAGAAGAGTTGCTGCAGTTTAAACTTCAAAAGGTTTGGGTTCTTTGTAACTTGCCTGATGGTATGAAGGTCATTGGTACTAAATGGGTTTTCAGAAACAAGAAGGATGAAAGAGGCATTGCAATCAGGAACAAAGCTAGATTGGTTGCTCAAGGATACACTCAAGAGGAGGGTATTGATTATGAAGAAGTTTTTGCTCCTGTTGCAAGGATTGAGGCTATTAGATTGTTTTTAGCCTATGCATCATTTATGGGCTTTACAGTCTATCAAATGGATGTTAAGAGTGCTTTTCTTTATGGTACTATTGATGAGGAGGTATATGTGTCTCAACCTCCAGGCTTTGAAGATCCTCAACACCCAAATAAAGTATATAAAGTGGTTAAGGCTCTTTATGGCTTACACCAGGCTCCAAGGAAGTGGTATGAAACCTTAGCCAATTATTTGTTGAATAATGGGTTTCATAGAGGCAAGATTGATCAAACTCTGTTCATCAAGAAATACAAGGGTGATATTCTACTTGTGCAAGTATATGTTGATGATATTATCTTTGGGTCTACCAAACAAGAGATGTGCAAAGAGTTTGAGAAACTAATGAAGGATGAATTTCAAATGAGTTCTATGGGAGAACTTAGATTCTTTTTGGGGCTACAAGTACAACAGAGTAAGGAAGGCATATTTATCAGTCAAGACAAATATGTGACTGAGATTATTAAGAAGTTCAAGTTTACTGATGCAAAATCCTCAAATACCCCTGCTGATAAGACCACTCACCTATTGTTGAAGAATGCTAGTGGTGCTAATGTTGATGTTCACACTTACAGATCTATGATTGGTTCTTTGATGTATCTTACTTCATCAAGGCCAGACATTATGTTTGCTGTATGTGGTTGTGCAAGATTTCAAGTGACTCCAAAGACATCACATATGACAGCAGTGGAAAAGATTTTTAGGTACTTGAAGACTTATCCTAATCTAGGATTATGGTATCCAAGAGACTCTCCAATGGAATTGATCACATACTCAGATAGTGACTATGCTGGTGCAAGTTTGGATAGAAGATCAAATACTGGAGGATGTCAATTTCTTGGATGTAGATTGGTGTCATGGCAGTGCAAGAAGCAAACTATGGTTGCTACTTCAACCACTGAAGCAGAATATGTTGCAGCTGCTAGTTGTTGTGCTCAGATCCTTTGGCTTCAGAATCAATTATTGGATTATGGGTATAATTTCATGAACACCATTATCTATATAGACAATAGTAGTACCATATGCATTATTAAAAATCCTGTGCAACACACTAAAATTAAACATATTGAAATTAGACATCACTTTATTAGAGACTGTTTTGAGAAAAAGCTTATTAATGTTGTCAAAATTCATACTGATGACAATTATGCTGATTTATTAACAAAAGGGCTTGATGTGGGTAGATTTCAATACTTGGTAACAGGTATTGGAATGCTAAATCCATAAATCTTTGATGTCTAATACTTTTCAGTGTTGCAGGATAGTTTTTAGGTACTAGTATTGTTTGTATTGTATGTATGGTTTTCTACTAACTTGTATGCAGAGTTATCATAAGCACAGTGGTAATTAACATACAACAGTGGAAAGATTGGTGATACTAGCAAGAACAAAGAAGTACTTTTATTCATCATTAAAGAGAAGTACATCACATCTATTCAGAAAACATTGTCACCAACACAGAAAACCATCACAAAAGACATGAACCTACAACCTAACACCTACTCCATAGGTTTCTTTCCCTTTCCCTCATACTGATGCTTGCCCTTAGAAGCCCTCTTTCTCTTTTCATCAAAAGAAAGTTGTTTCCTTGGACAAGCCAGTCCTAGAACTTGCTTAGGAGACCTTGGTGCTTGAGTTGGCTTCTTAACAGCTGGCCACTTCATGTTGTTTATTGCTGTAGTCAATGCTGTGGTGAGGGCCTTTGGAAGCTCTTTGGAAAGGTCAAAGGTTGGATCATTATCATCATCTGATGAAGAGCTTGAATAAAACTCAAGTGATGGAGCAGGATCAGCTGTAATCTTCTTGTTGGGCTTCATGCTTGAAGATGTAGCAGTTGCAGCACTTGGTGGAAAATATCCACTCCATCCAGTTGATAATTCTTCAGAGTCTGAATAATAACTGATTTCCTCATCTGAAGAGTCATCAGAAGAGATGTAGATTAAAGGAAACCAGCTCATTGTGATTGATTAAGGGTTGGTGTTGTTGAAGTTGTTTGTTGATGAAAGATAAAAGTTTTGAGCCTCCTTTTATATGCAAAGTCAAGGCCGAATTCTAATTAATGAAGAATATTTACTCCTACTTGTTTTGGTAGGTTGGGGGAGTAAATTTGGTTATTATCGGGTTGACTTTTGGAAGATATTTTTGTGTAACTTGGTTAAAAAGTTACTTTGGGTTAATTTTTATGGGTTAAGTTGAGTTGCTGAATACAACCCATATCATTGGAGTAATAAGGTGTGTATTATAGACACACAACAAATGGTTATTGATTCACCATGTCTAATCCACATAAGAATCAACTAGTCCAGAGCAAACGGCTGCTGGTAAAGACTTATCAAATCCGTTTATGGTTGATAGTTTACCAAAAACTAGGTTATCAACTCACCATACATCCAAGTGATCAAGAGTTGGCTAGTCCATAGCAAACGGCTCATGGTAAAGACATATCAAATCTGCTGATAGCTGGTAGTTTGCTAAAAACTATGATAAGAGCAGCAAATTTTCATGTTTTATTCACCACTGCTCTTTGATATGTTGTGAAAATTTTACCACTGCTAGTTCATTAGTTACCACTGCAAGAGTAATTTTTCCACTGATGAACTAGCCGTTACAACTGTTGTGTCAGTAATCCATTTTTTTACTAGCTGTTGTAAATAACCGTCTTTCCTTATTAATAGGGTAAAATCTTTTGTGAATTATCTACTTACTTATTATAAATTATTCTTTTTCCAAAGATAATTCTTTCTAAAGATAATTCACATTACGCAACCTCCTCAAACCCTATTAGTATAAATTGATCATCATACGGCTTGCTTTTTATCTTGATTACTAACCCTTTTATTCTCTTTCTCACAAATATCATGGCGATTCTAAAATTTGTCAAGGAGCACAACCAAGTGGCCTACTTACAAAAGTCAAACGAGAAGAGTGGCCCTGTTTTTCATCAAATTGTGGATTTTCTAAACACAACTCATATAAGGTATGCCTTAACTATTAATCCCACAATCTATGTCTCTCATATCAAACAGTTCTGGAACACTGTGGAGTCCATAACTCTTGAACAGGGAGACACACATGAATCTGTGGATGCTTTAAGAGCCACAGTGGATGGGGTAAATATTGATGTTACTGAGTCATCCTTGAGGAGAATTCTCCAATTGGATGATCTCAATGGTATCATCACATTACCCAATTCAGATATCTTTGAAAATCTTGCTTTAATGGGGTATGATACATCTGAACAAAAAGTCACTTTTAGAAAAGGATGTTTTTGTCCCCATTGGAGATTTTTAATTCACACTCTTTTACATTGCCTAAGTCCTAAGAAAACATCTTATGAACAATTTGCATCAACCATGGCTTATCCTTTGGTTTGTTTGGCAACAGATAGGACTTTCAATTTTTCAAAGTTTATTTTCAATAATATGAAAGGCAATGTAAAGAGTCAATATAAATTTTTGATGTATCCAAGATTTGTGCAAGCAGTGTTAAATGAATTTCAACTGCACCATCACAATAGAATTTATGAACCTTCCTGTCTTAAGCCAAAAGTTTTTCAAAATATGAGTAAGGCTTCAGATCTTTGGAATGGGGAGGTTCATCCACTTTTTCCTCAAATGCTTGCTAAAATTGCTTATATACAGGGTGAAGATGCAACAATCCCAGATGTATTCCAAAACACACCCACTATTGTTGTTCCACAAATTCAACATACCCCTGCTATAACTCACACTTATGAGAGAAGGTCTAAGCAACCAACTTCTCTCATCTCAACATTGCATGTTGCCGAACCTTTTGGTTTAGGGAAAAGCAGTGGTGGTTCAAGGCTTAATCCTAGTCCAACTAGGGAAGAGCCTGAATCAATGCCTCATGATTCACCTCTCCCAGCAGGTAACACAGTTGGAAGTGACGAAGGCAGTGTGTAACTACCTGAATTGATGGACATTTGTACCAAATTAGTCAAGCAGGTTCAAGCTCTGGAGAAAGACCTGGCACAGACCAAAGAACAACATGCCACAGAGCTGAATCAATTGAAGGCTGAGATTCAAAGATTGCAGCATGAAGTTGAGAATCTCAAGAAGAAAAGATCTAGAGTTGTGTTATCTTCATCATCTTCACCTCAGGATGAGTTTTCTGCAAGTTCAACTAAAGTTTTGGGAGATTCTTCCAAACAGGGGAGGAAAATAGATGCAGAACTTAAGGGGAGGAGTAAAATTTTTGAAAAAGAGTTTGCTGAGCTCACTGATTCTGATAATGCTCAAGCAAAAGATGATGTAGCTGACACTGAGGGGAGGAAATTGGATTTTGAAGATATGGATGCTGATGCTGGTTTTAACTTTGATGATTTAGTTGGAACTGCTCAACCAATTTCCACTGAAGCAGAACAAGTTCCCACTGATCAACCTATTTCCACTGTAAGAGAAAAAGTTACCACTGCTACTCAAGAAATTACCACTGCAGAGGAAGAAGCTGCCAGAATAAGGTCAGTTAAAGGAAAGGCTATTGTGATTGCTTCAGATCAAGAGACAAGAAAGATTTCTAAGTATGAACAAGCTCAGATTGACTTTGATGCAAGATTAGCAGAGTAACAACAAGCTGAAGAAAATGAAAGAAAGAGAAAGCTTGAGGAAGATGAAGTTGCTAGTTTTATGGAAGCTAAGAGGTTGGATAAACTCGAAGCTGTAATGGCAGAACCAATTTCAAGTGTCTCACCAACTGTCATACATGAGAAACCTCCATTGTTCACTTATGTGCCTACAGAAGAAGAGATTGACTACTTGATTAACAATGATCAAATAATCAGGAAGAAGGCCATTGAACTTATTGCAAATACAACCTTGAATGAAGACCAAAAGTCTGCTCAACTTAAAGATTTCATTCAAATGAATAATCAGTAGGCTCTTGATGAAATCATTGGGGATGTTAGAAAAGGTCAAAAGAAGCCAAGAAAACCTACAAAGGCACAGATTATTGTTGAGATGAAAACTTTTTGTTGCCATGTTGGTAATATGAAGATGGCTCAATTCAAAGGAATGTCACATGATCAGATTGAAGGAATTTATTACAGAATCAAAAGACAAGATAGTAAATTCATTCCAATGGATCAAGAACCAATAACAATGAAGACAAAAAGAACTGGAGTGAGTCTTGAATCAAAAGATGCAAAGAAGTTGAAGACTCAGAAATCATCTCAAGCAGAAGAGGGTTCTAGCAAGTTGACAGAAGAGCAAGTTTCAAACATGTTGTTTATAGAGACTGATATACTAAATATTGAACCTCTACAATCAAGATATCCAGTAGTTGGTTGGGAAATCTTTTCTGATAGTTTTGGTGTAGCTTGGAAGATAATCAGAACTAGAAGAGTCACAAGCATTTTCAGAGATTTTGAAGATATTGTTAGATCTTGTGATAGAGAAGATTTGGATACTTTGTGGAAAATTGTTCAAGATCAGTTTAAGAAGGATGAACTTGTTGATGTCAAGGCTAAGGAATTATGGGTTCACTTTAAAAGATTGTATGAACCTGATCCAAGTGATAGATATTAGAGATTTGAAGCTCATGGTACAAGAACTTTGTGGAAATTCTATGATTCAAGTTCTGTGCATCATGCTTCTACTCAAGATGGAGTTGATGTCTTTATGCTGGCTGAGAAAGAATATCCATTGAGAGCTGGAGTATTGACTGTGATGTTGTCAGAGAAGTTTAGATGTTGGGAAAGAACTGAAGTTATAGATGATTTGATACAAAGGATTTATGATCAAAGTGTGAGAGCTGATAAAGAGTTAAGAAGAAGAAGATAAGTGTTTGGAAGAATTCCCATATCCTTATGATTGCTGAATACTTGAAGAAACTTATTGATTTATTTATTAATCATAAGTTAGGGGAGGATTGTTGGGAATTATACGAACAGTTACCACGGCTAAGTGAAGATATTACAACTGCAGAAGATTGTACTTGCAGTGGAAACTCATTACCACTGCAAGAACATATATTACAACTGCTTATTAGATAACTGTTAGGAAACGTGTTTAGATAATTATAGAATAGATCTTGTGTATATCTTATTCTATTAGCATTATACTTATCTTGTAGAAGAGGACTCCTTGTGCTATAAAAGGAGGTCCTAGGTTAAAGGTTAGATATATGTTTTCTAGAGCTTCAAGGTGTAACCCTAGTGATATCAAGATCACTCGTATTATTATTATTAATAATATTGGAGCTAATAGTTTGTTTACATACATTGTTCTTATTCATATACAACCGTCTTACTCACAATCAAACTTCTAAGTGTTACTAAGTAGATTTCGCATACTTAGTGATATAACTCAAAGTATCAATCTAACACAAGTTCAAGGTGTTTAGATCCATCAATCAACACTTGTTTCTTCAGTTTCCCAGATGGTAATTAAATCTCCAAGCAAAATTAATCCCACTCCTGATGCTTCAGTCTCTGCATAATATGTCTGCACTTGTATGTATAAGTCATATAGATATTCTCTGGTGATAAAATGCAGAACATCCCATAGCATATTGAACACTGTGAAGCTTTCATCTTCTCTGTTGAACATAAGATAATTCCCTTCTTTTGATTCAACCACAGAGAATGAGACTATCTTGGACTTCTTTCCAGAGTCTTCAGTCTTCTTATTCTCAAAATCTACTACTCTGAAATAGTTTCTCAGTTCATCAATTGTATCTTCATGTATCATCTTCAATCTTTTTGATAATTGATCTTCTTGAACTGCTTTCTTTCTCTTCAATTTTCTTTGCTCAGCCTGTTCTTTCCTAATATCTTCTAACTTCTACTTTCTATCAACATCCATGGGTATAAAATTTTCTACCTCTTTTCTGATAGACTCTTGTTCTTGTTCCCATAGAGCTTTCACTTCTGGATACCTCATTCTTTGTAAATTCTTGTATCCTCTTTTTTTCAAGAAACTTATCATCCAGTTTCTTTCCTGAGCAATTGTCATAGGCTTCTTTGTAATTGGCTTGTTTAAGTCTGCCAAATACTCTGCATCATATTCTGCTTGTTGCTTTCTAGCAACCTTTGCATCTTCTGCAATCTTTAGCTCTCTAATTTGTGCAAGAGTGAATTTCTTCTTTTTCTTAATATCTTTCTGCTTCATGATCCCTTTCCCTTTGTCTTTGGGATCTAACTCTTCAGATTCAGAAGTACTTTCAGCAACTTGTTGTGCAGACTCAGAAATATGTATACCTCCAGCAGATCTATTCAAATTCATCATAATCTGAGCAATTGTTTCATCATCACTTGCAGTATGCACCTTAGCTTCTTCTTGCTGTATAAAAGTAGAAGGACCAGCTTCATCTTCAAAATGTATTGTAGAAGGTCCAGCTGCAGTAATTCCACTTTCATCAATATTCATAGCAGCAGTACCTTGCTCAGCAGTACCTTGCAGACCTGTATTTTCAGCAACAGTACTTTGAACATCAGTACTTTGAGTTTGAGTACTTTGAATATTCTGTGCATCAGCATCTTGCTCAATATCTTCTTGCTCAACAACTTCTTGCTCAACATCTTCCTCTTGTGCAATATTCACATCCTCTTCAATGTATTTCTCTGGTACAAAAGTCTTTGGACTTTTTGGATATTGCCAAAGGTGAGCATCTTCAGAATATTTAATCTCAGCATCATCTCTATCCAAATTATCAGCTTGATTCCTCCCCAATTTGATAGATGATGACTTTCTATGCCTCCTCTTGGATTTAGAAGTTTGCTTGAAAGAGTTGGACTTTTGCTTCTGAGACTTTTTCTTTTCCTTCACATAAAGCCTAAAATTTTGAACAACAGGCCAGACAAACTTCTTCAACCTTCTGAACTTCTCTCTTAACTTTTTGATTTCTGCAGCTTGATCATCCATAGTTTTCTTCATCTTCTCCAATTCTTTAGTCAAAGCATAATTACTCATAGCACCTTCAACTCCCTCATCTCCTCCAGGTGTTTGAAGCCCACCTGTGGAAGTATAATCATTGGGAGAAGGAATTGGTGTATGCTCTGAAGAAGTACCTTTAGAAGAAGTACTTTTTGGAGAAGTACCTTCAGCAGAAAAAGGTTTATCCAAGGAAGCTGACACTGAGGGAGTCCTTTCACTAGAAACATCAGGCTGAGGTGAAACAATAGGTGGTGTAGGGGTATGTACTGATGCAGAATGCTCAGTAGAATCCGGTTGATCAGCATTATCAGAATTTGCAGAACCACTATTGTCAATTTCATCCCTAACAGCCTAAGCAACCTCTAACATGTAAGAAGAAAAGGTCTCTCCCTGGTTCATCTCTGGCTAATGAGCTTCCACATGCATTAACTCAAGCCCTGGAATCAGCAATACAAAACATGAAGTGGCCTGCTCCAAGAAAAGAGAAACCACCTAAGCAAGTGCTTGGCCTAGCTTGCCCAAGGAAGCAAGCTTCTTTTGATGACAAAAGAAAGACTGCTCAGAAGGGAAAGCAGAGCTATGAGGGCAAAGGGAAAAGGCCTATGGAGTAGGTTGTGTGAAGCTTGGTAGTAGGTTGTGTTGTGGTAGTAGTTGTTATGTCGTGTCTGTGTCTGTGTATCAACTTTGTTATGATGGATCTTGTGGAATGGTTGATGTAACTCCTCTTAGAATGTTGAATAAGAAACTTTTCTTTTGAATGATACATGTAGCCTCCCCTCAAATAATGACTAACTACTAATGCCTCCCCTAAAAAATAGCTTAATTATTAATCATGCCAATACTCTTAACTAAAAAAGTAAATCTTGAAACATCAAAACCCTTTGTGAGTAGGTCTGCTACATTATCATTAGTATGGACTTTAACCACATTGATAAGCCTATGCTCATAGCAATCTCTAATAAAATGATGCCTAATCTGAATGTGCTTTGTCTTGGAGTGATAAACTGGATTCTTCACAATACAGATAGTACTCTCATTATCAATGTTGATAGGAGTATCCATAATCCAAAAGCTGATTTTGCAACCAAAGTAGTGCACAACAACTTGCAATAGCTACATACTCTGCTTCTGTGGAGGAAGTTGCTGCAATTGTTTGCTTTTTGCATTGCCATGAGACTAATCTACTTCCAAGGTACTGGCATCCTCCAGTTGTGGATCTTCTGTCAGAATTATCTCCAGCATAATCACTATCTAAAAAGGCTTGTAGATGGAAAGGTGAGTCCCTAGGATACCATAAACCAAGCTTAGGTTGTTGCCTAAGGTACCTAAAAATCCTTTTGACAGCATTCAAGTGTGAGACCTTGGGATGAACTTGATTTCTTGCACATAAACACACAACAAAAGTAATATCAGGTCTAGATGCAGTTAAATACATAAGACATCCAATCATAGACCTGTATAATGTGACATCAACATCTTCTCCTTCTTCATCTTTTCCCAAAGGTTTGTTAGTATCCACTGGTGTAGATGTAGGCTTGACAGTTGTGAAATTGAATCTCTTAAGAATATCTGCAACATATTTATCTTGACAAATATAGATTCCACTGCTTGACTGTTGCACTTGAAGTCCCAAGAAGAATGTTAATTCTCCCATTGAACTCATCTGAAACTCTCTCTGCATAAGATCTTCAAATTCCTTCACCATAGATTGCTTAGTAGCACCAAAAATGATATCATCTACATAAACTTGCACAAGCATGATATCCTTCTTATCTCTCTTGATGAACAAAGTCTTGTCAATAGCTCCTCTCCTATAACCATGCTGTAATAGAAAATTTGAAAGTCTTTCATACCATGCTCTTGGAGCTTGATGAAGGCCATACAGAGCCTTGATAACCTTGTAGAATTTGTTTGGGTGTGCAAGATCTTCAAAACCAGGTGGCTGTTTGACATAAACTTCTTCTATAATTTTGCCATATAAAAAAGCACTTTTAACATCCATTTGGTATACAGGAAATCCCATATAAGATGCAAAAGCCAAAAATAGCCTTATGGCTTCAATCCTTGCCACAGAGCCTTGATAACCTTGTAGAATTTGTTTGGGTGTGCAAGATCTTCATCATAGTCTACTCCTTCTTCCTGTCTATATCCTTGAGCCACTAACCTTGCCTTATTCTTGATAACATTCCCTCTTTCATCTCTTTTTACCCTGAAGACCCATTTTGTTCCAATCAGTCTCTTACCATCAGGTAAATCACATAATACCCATACTTCTTGAAGTTTAAACTGTAAGAGTTCTTCTTGCATAGCTTCAACCCAACTCTCCTTGGCTAATGCTTGTTTGATATTCTTAGGCTCTTCTTGAGACAGAAAACAAGCAAATAAACACAACTTCTGATCCTTGTGATTCACCCTGTTTTGTTTGTAAATAAAACTAAGTAAAGAAGTATTTTGTTGAGACATATTCTTAGCTTTAGTTCTTGTGAGCACTCCTGAAGCTGAGGGGCCAATTATGTTGGTAACAGGATGAGTTTTGTGAATTCTTAGAGTAGGAGTTGGTGAAACTTCAAGATTATCTTCCAAATTAGTTAAGTCAGGATCTTCATTAGAATCTGAGAAAATGCCTTCTTGATCCAATTCATCATTAGTGTCTTCTAAGGTAATCTTGTTTGGATCATTCAAATCATCAGTATCTTCTAAGTCAGGCATGTTAGGATCACTCACAGTATCAGTATTTATCCAATTTGAAGTATCGAAAGGTTGAAAAGTACTTTCAAATGGATCAGCAGTACTTTGGGGTAAAGTACTGTCAGTGCCTTTGGCCTTCTTCTTTGCTGCTTCATAGGCTCTCCTTTGTTCACCTTCATAAGACTTGGCCATTGTTTCTTGAAAAAGCATCCTACTAAGTTCATCTTGAATGGCTTGGTCTTCATCAGATACTGTGGTTTTTGGTGGAGCAGTACTTTGAGGATCAACAGTACTGTTAGGTTCAACAGTACCTTGAGGCTCAAAAGTACTCTTCTTCTCATCATTGACTTTATTATTAGGCTTATCTTCAGATCTTAAATTAACATCATGAGCAATGTACTGTGCTACTTCTTTAGTGGGAGCAGCTTGATTTTCTTCCCTTACAGGTACATAATTCATAGATGAAGACATTAAATCAAGATCAAACATCCAATCAGGACCTTTACCTTTAGAGTTTTCTTGCTCTTCTAGAAAATCAACATGAAGACATTCTTGAACCTTCTTGGTAGCCCTGTTGTACACTCTGAATCCTTTGCTATTGGTACAATATCCCAATAAGTATCCTTCATCTGACTTCCCATCAAATTTGCCCAAATTATTAGCAGTGTTTAAAATAGTCAGGGGACATCCAAAAGGTTTCATAAACTTGATACTAGGCTTCTTTCCCATGAGTAACTCATAAGGTGTCTTCATTTGAGGTTTTGTCACTTATACTCTATTCAACACATAACAAGCAGCACTTACAGCTTCAGCCCAGAATGGAACAGGTACTTGGGAGTCTGCAAGCATTGTCCTAGCTGCTTCTATTAAAGTTCTATTCTTTCTTTCTGCAACTCTATTTTGTTGAGGAGTTCTGGCAATACTGAACTCTCTTTTAATTCCTTTCTTGGCACAAAAGTCACCATTAGCTGATTCTTGAACTCAGTCCCATTATCACATCTAATGCTTCTAACCTTGAATCTTAACTGATTTTCAAGTGCTATTATGAGATCATGAATAGCATCAAAAGTTTCATCCTTGAAGCATAAGAAAAAGACCCAACTAAATTTGCTACAGTCATCTGTCACAACCAAGCAGTACTTCTTCTTATTCAAACTAACAACTGAGACAGGTCCAAAAAACTCCATGTGCAGCAATTCCAAAGGCTCTCTAATAGTTTTCTCTTCAATCTTCTTACAGGAAGCCTTGTGCTGTTTACCCTTTTTACAAGCAAGACATGAGTGATCATTCTTGAATGTTTTAGAAGGTAAACCTCTAACTAAATTTCCTTTGACCATCTTATTGATGTTCTTAAAATTTACATGCCCCAATCTTCTGTGCCATTGATGTGCTTCTTCCATTGTTGCTCTTGCAATCAAGCATGTTGCTCTTTCAACAGAATTGAGATTCTTCAAGTCTATGCTGTATACATCATTAGTTTTTGGTGCTCTCAGCATCACCAAGTTTCTATCTTCTAACTTAAAATCAGGAGAAAGTATAAGACATTTTGTATCTAAGAATAACATAGGATACTTCTTATCACAAATCTGAGAGACTGACAAAAGGTTGAATTTCAGCTCCTTCACATATCTAACATTCTCAAAATCAATGTTTCCTGCCTTGATAGTTCCTTTGCCAGTGATTCTTCCTCCATCAGGATCATTCCCAAATGCAACTTTTCCTCCAAAATAAGCTTTAAAATCTGACAAGAGCTCCTTTTCTCCTGTTATACTTCCAGAGCAACCACTATCAACAATAAGATAAGCTTTAAGCTCCTCTTCTGGGTTGCCCTGCATATACATGAAAAAGGTTAGTTTCTTTTAGGAACCCAAGCCATTACTGACTTGTGTTCCCCTTGTGGAGTGACATACTCAAATTCTTTGAGTATGTAATCACCACTGTCTTTGAAAACATGATCAAGAATTAAGGTTTTTGTTTCCAAAACTATTGGTTTATTATGATCAATTTTTCCTCTTTCACCCTTAACCTCTGAAAGTACTGGTTCTTCCCCAGCAGTACTTTCTTTCTTAACCCATTTAGTTGTAACTTTTGGAGTTGGGTTCTGTGTTCTAGCATCTTTTCTTGTGTTGTAAGGCCTTCTAGGTTTGTAGTAATTGAATCTCCTAGGTCTTACACTTGAGTGTTTGCTAGCAGCATCTTGGTTAGGGAACTTTCTATCAGTACTTTGTGAAGGTACTGAGGGTTTGGAGAATGATCTTTTCTGATGAGGGTACCTATAGTCTTTTGAGAAATTGCTATGGTTAACCCTATTTGTGTAATTCCAAACTGGTTTGTTGTCCCTTGGCTTATTCTCCCTATGACTTTGATTTGCAGACCTGGTCCTTGGGTATTTGCTTAAGTATTCTGAGTGATAATCACAGTCCTTAATCAAGTGGTGAGGACTATAACATACATAACCGACCTTTGGACCAATATCCCCAAATCCCTTCCCATAAGGTTTTCTAAAATTAGCAGTATTTTGAAAGTATTTTCTTGGAGGTACTGTTGAGTGATCAGCAGTACTTTGAAAAGTGTTTGAAGGTACTGCTTGTTTTGAAAACTTTTTCTCATCAACCTTAGGTGCTTCAACAGATTTTTCTAAAGTTTCAGGATTAGATTGACTTTTAAGCTTTTTCCTAAACTCTAGATTATCTACCCCATAACAAGAAACATCTTTTCTAGGTGGTTGAAAGCTACCTGGGGGATTAGGAACTGCGTTGTATCCCTTGTCTTTCTTAAATTCAGGAGGTGTTGGATTAGGGTATTCCTCATCACTAGAAGTGTTTTCATCTAAACTTATGAATTCTTCATCACTAGTGGAGGTATCTACTGTAAGATTTAGTTCTTTAAATGGAATACCTTCTGTGCTATCATTATCATAACCTAGAACAGTTTTAATGTTTGATGTTCTTTGCTTTTCAACAAATTGAACATGTAACAGACCTGATTCATTCCAAACAGCAAGTTTTTCTAATAACTTATCTCTCTCAGTAGTAACTTTCTCTAGTTCAGACACCTTACATCCTAGTTTCCATTCACTTAACTTTACTTGGTACTTTTGTTGCTTATATGTTTCAGCCCATGCTACTTCATTGTTTTCATGTGTAATTATTTTGGCCTCCATTGACTCTAAAGTCAACTGGTAGCCAGCTATCTCAGCCCTAGCCCTTTGAAATTTATCTCTTTCAGCTACATATTCACTAAGTAACTTTTGATACATATCATTGCACTTAGAGCATACCTCAGAGCTAGTGGATGAACTTGGTGAAGTAGCTACCATAGCAAGCTGAACAGGATCTTCTTCAAACTCCATGCTCCAATCAAAGCTTCCTAGACCATCTCTTGACTCCAAAGCAGCATATCCAGGCTCTTCATCAAATGCTGTGCTCCAGTCTTCCAATGCAACCATTGAATAGGTTACAGGTTCATCATCAAACTCATTGGACCAATCAATCTCTGACAGATTCTCTTGAGCAACCAAAGCTTTTGGTTTTGGTTCAGTAATAGGAATCTCTTTTCTTTCAGGCTTTGGTGGTTCAATCATCTTGTTTGCTTGATACTTTGCAAATTTGCATTCCCTTGCAAAGTGACCAGTCCTTTGATAGTTGAAGCACTCAATTTTGGACTTATCAAATGTTATTCCCTGTTTAGCTATAAAATTGATGCCTTTTCCTGTCTTATTCACATACTTCTTGATCCTTGCAGTGAGCATGGCAACTTGCCATCTGATATCAATTTCTTCCAAAGCATCATCATCTATTTGCAAGACATCCTCTTGATAGGTTACAGGTAGAGATGCTTGTTGAGCAAAGAAAGAACATAGAACATCATCTGAGGTGGGCGTGGTTGATGGTGATGAAGTGGTAGTGACCATAGTTGTACATGGAACCTGAGTTTCAGTCACAGTATTTTGGACAAGATAAGCAGTACCTTTATTGGAAGTACTGCTTCTGTTTTCAGAAGATACAAAAGCAATGTTTTGGGGTTTCTGATGTGTGCTTGAACCTGTAGTACCATTCATCTCATGCTCATACACCTTCAGATTGTTGTAGAGATCATCAAAGTCCATTGTGTCTAACCCTGGTTGTCCTCTGATCATAGTAGCAACTACATGCCATGCTGATGGCAAACTTCTCAAGAACTTCAAATTAGCATCTTCAACTGATGCTTCAACATCATATAGTTCTAGCATACTCAGAAGATTTTGGAATCTTTCATAAGCAGAATCAAGACCTTCTCTTTCACCAACAGTGAAAGTTTCAAATTGTTGCTTCCGCAAATTCCTGTGCATCTTCTTGGAAGCATCATTACCTCCAAATTTCTTCTTAATTGCAGCCCATAGTTGTTTTGCATCCTTGGCATCATGAAACTTCAATAAGTGCCCATCAGGAATGGCAGAGAGCAGTATGTTGAGAGTCTTGTCTTGATTTCTTTTGGTAGCAGCTGGTATGGTTGGTTTAGGTGGTGTGGGTTGTCCAAGGACCTCAACTGGTTCTTCAATTTGCATATTACCATTGACAATCACATCCCATAGTGCATGGTCTGTGATGGCAATGTACTGCCTCATCTTCATGGCCCATAAGTCATATTCTCCCTTCTTAACAGTAGGAATTCTAACAACAGTGATTGATGGAGCAGGTACAGCCTCTGTCGACATCTTGAAGGTATTGTTGTAGAATCGGTTTAAAGGTTTTTCTTCTTAATCAGAGTTTCCAACACAAGCTCTGATACCACTTGTTGGATCGATATACTCTGACCAAACTATTTTGTAGCTTGTAAGGGTTTAATAATATTAAGTAAACTCAACACTATTAATATTGAAACACTGTTTCACCTTGTAAAGTATGCGGAATCTATTAACACAAAGCTTAAGAATAACTTTTGTATTAAACCAAACTTGAACCTGCTTTGTTACACAGATTCACTAACAATCCCTAACTATTATCGACTTTGAACAACTCTAAAAACATATATCGACTAATACCTCTTAAGGCTCCTTATATAGATAACCTTAAGTCGGTTTACATCATCTAACTTGAACGATAAGTTATTATCCCTAACTAATTCTAGAATATTCGTTTAATATTACACATTAATCCTTTAACTAATATTGCACATAAGTCCTTGTATTTTTCGAAGTACTTGAACAATCTACAATAAACAGCAGTACTTTGACTTTTATCTTCAGCAGTACTTTGACTTTATTCTTCATGCAGCAGTACTTTGACATACAGAAGTACCTTAATCTTTTATATCCCAACAAACCTAGACCACTTGTGCATTGGATTGTTGTGAATGTTGTTTAATTTCGTGTTTTGGGGTTTTTGCCATTGTTTCGGCATTTTTGTAATGATATTCTTTTTGGTTGTAGCCATTGTTTGGGCAATTTTACAGTAAGTTAAAATTAGATTAGTTGTACTTTACTTTCAATATAATGTAATCGTGGCTTGGTGGTGAAAGGCGAAAGAGTTAAAGACATTTTTGTCGAAAAATGACTGCTGGAACACCAGTTGGCAAAACGGAGTTTCCTGGTGATTGGTAAGGAGTTTTTGGCTGAAATTTGTTTTGCAGGTACTCAAAACATGGGCCTACAAGTTTATAGTTTTGAGCTAATCCCGAGGAAGCATCCTTCATGGAATTTTTGGCCCCCGAACACAGAAATTCTGGAATGATAGCAATTACTTTTCATGTGCATTATGGGCTTTCTACTTGCTCTTGATTGTCTTGGAGCAAGTGGGAGTCCTCCGTGTGGTTGTGTGGTTTGTCCCTAGTTGACTCTTGGTTCTCGTGATGGCTCACGAGACCAAGCATAGGTTTTTTCATCGGTTGAGGCTTTGCATATTGTGGTTGTGTGTTTGTGATTTTGCTTTTTATATATCTTGTAACCATATGTAAATTGCAAATAGTTTTCTATAAAACTTAAAACGAAACACAAATGATTTTCAAAACTAAGTCTTTTGATTTAGTTTTACAAAGTTTTTGAAACTTGAAATCATTGTTTTTAAATAACACCTAAACTTGTTATGTATGTTATTCAAATTTATGTATTGTCCAAACTTTATTATCCACGTAGGATAAATATTAGTCATGAAAATGGACAACTTGACACACATAAATTAAAACAATGATTAGACTTAAGTTAAGAAATGGTTTTAACTTGTGCTACGAAGGATGAATGCATGCTCCTTTCGTACACCTTTTGATTCACATCAAAACTTTTACCCGTCAAAATTTAAGTCATGCCGTCCAATATTGAGAACACTTGCAATTACCTTTTGCCTACACGTGGGACCTAGGTTGAATTGTAACCCAAGGTGACTATTATCTATGCGTGAGACCTAGATATATTCTCGCACATTCTCAAATTGGATGACTTAATCGAGTTAAGCGGTGAGACCTTGACCCGAGGCAAAGATGGGACTAAACATGCCTACATGACACTAGTTGTTTGACACTAGATGCCATGAGTCCCATAAGGATCTAAGAGTTGTACATGTAATACAATTGGTGATCGTCGCCTACCAATTGAATCTACTATTGCTAGCAGATCAACTGATGTGATAGTAGAAGCACAATGTGGATCTTAGCTTTTTACGTAAATTAATTGTTTTAATTTGTAAATATGGGGTAGTTAATTTATAAAAGGATAATTATCGAAAATACTAAATATGAACTTTGTGAATTCAATTAATGTATTAATGCAACACAAAACGTAAACAAAAGTTTGTTCTTTTCTTGTTAAAAGGATCAAACTAAGTCTTCATTTCCTTGTAAGAAAGAGACTTATTCCTATCTTTTTCTTATATGGAAAAGCCATAATAGGAATATTTGAATTGTCCTTGTTAGGTCACCATATTGTTTTCACACAAACAAGAATGAGATAGATATAAGGATTTGGGTGATTATATGAATAAGAGAAATAAAAGTGCAATTCCTTAAGATATCAAATAATCTACCAAGTTTACAAGAGACCTAAGGCTTCTATTTATAGGGAAGGAGCAAGGGCAACACTCCCTCTCCTTCCACTTACATTTCGTGTGGGCTTCTAAGCCCATGGACCAAAATATCTTAAGTCTAGTAAACATGTAACATAACATAAATGTAAGTAAATAATAACTTAAGCAACCTATTATTACAAATGACCGAGACTTGATAAAATAGTAAAACTTTGATCCCAACAATCTCCCCCTAAGGGTTGGTCATCACGGTTGCTTGACGTCTTTGTCATTTCTTCATCTTTGACTTTCATAGCTTTAGACATCTTTCAATAATCATGAGATAATAATCATTCATCGTTCTTTGTGCTTTGTTCATTGTTGTTGTGATAGTGATCAAGTTATGAAGTTGTCTGCCTTTCGTCACTTCCGCGTCTGTGGTGGTAGTCCGCCATTCCAACATGCTCATACATCTTTGAATTCTGACTTATACATGCACGTAGTCCCTTTCTATCACTTTTGATCTTTAGTCTTTATACTTTGTTGATTCTTCTTTTTGGCGTAGAATCTTTCTTTGAACTTTGTGTTGCGTTGATCTTTGAGGGAGCTTTTGATGATTTCAAGATGCATGTATGAGCATGTGGAATTCGTCGCCATGGAGATGATGTGTACCTGCGGGTAAACAGTTAGCAATAAAACATCCGGTACTTAGGGTGTGTTTGTTTCATTTATATGTTTTAGGTCTGAATCTGACTACCACATCTTACTAGTAAGAGGTGGCTAGAACGTCTAAATATAAACAAAATAATGTTGTTTGTTTTTGTATAATTGTCCGAATGATTTTAAGTGCTCGTTTCTGCAATTTATTTAAGTAACTTGTGTAAATATGAAATAAGTCTTTTTATTATAAATATAACATAATTAATAAACCATCAAATATATTATATTAACACGAGTCTTCAATCTCTCTTATCGAGTAAGAGGCAGTAAGACAAATCTCCCACCTCTTACTGAGTAAGATGTTATATGTCTAACTGGGTCTGACTCAAAAGAAAAAAACAAACAAGTAAAACGTCTGCCCACCTCTTACTGGTAAGAGTAAGAGGGAGTAAGAGGGCTGGTAAGACCTTTTTTTTTTTTAAAAACAAACACACCCTTACAGATAAGGAATTAGAGATCGTCAACAGCATAGTGTGAAGACTCCTTCTAACCCTTATCAAGGCTGTTCCCATGTCAGATACTCCCGAAGGAGCTTACAAGACCTACTAAGTAGCTCAATGACTGGGTGAGTCGCTGGGGATCACTCCACGACTGTAGAGCGCTAAGAAACCACCGCAAACACTAAGCGTAACCCACAAGGAGTTACCGAAGTGACCTGCTATCAGGGCTGTTTGATGTTGACCCTGGCAGGATTTCCGTTCAATCATTGAGAAATACTTATGTAAATTCTCTCATAAACGTTTTCGGCAGATTGCTAAGATCTGCGAAGGACTCGATAATTTACAGCTGGTGTCCATTGATGTAGAACACCAGTTGCAGAAATACTAAGTGTTCCTAAGAGATCTTTGATGTATCTCATGGCTCTAGACTCTATAAGTGCACACTTAGGTTTCCTATGCGGAGACTAGGGAGGGGTCTCCTGCTTCAATATCAACCATCTCTAAGAGATAAGTCGATAGATTACATCGGTTCCCCGTGAGAATGAAACAAGTTCTTTTAAGAGAACTTGAGTGGCTAGAAGGTTTAGTGCATTGCGTCACTGGGTCCATGACGGCTTTATCTTCAATACCGGCGTCGCCTGAGCAACAACCAATAGCATACGAATTGAACCCGGTGTCTGCCCTAAGGTTGAACATATGGAGGGCTATTTCTTTTCACCCTTTTCTTTACTTTTCTTTTTAATTCTTCAACTCCTTCTTTCCCCTTTCATTCTTTACTCCTTTTTTCGTATCATACCTAAGGACTTCTAATTCTAACTATTGGTGATGTCCTTGGGTAGATCCCTCCGGCTCTGGAGGATCATAGGATGGTTTTTCCTATCTTAATCACCTTATAACTCCATGATTATCCGACAATAGCCAAGAAACCTTTGAAAATCTCTCAAAGTGTTTGTGATTATCAAACATTTTGTTTAACACTTTGAGAGTTTTATGTTATCTTATGAAGGGCTCCCCCTTCACATGTGCTCATAAGTGTTTAATAAATTTGCACATGCGGGAGGAGCAAGCACTTTTTGAATTGATCCACTTTCAGTGAACCTGACCGATTCGAGACACGCTTACATCACTAGTTAGATTAGCTTGAAGTTATTACCCGGCCTGGTCAAATCCACAGAAAGTTTCTCGAAACGGTACATTTCTACTAAGACAAATCCTTTTCGAGACACGCTTACGTGGCTAGTTAAAGAGTTCCATTGTCAGCTTTTAGGTGACAACTAGCTCTAGTAACTAACTTGATGTTATTACCCGTCGAGGATAAGTCTTTTCGAGTTTACTAACTTTTACGTTTCGTCAATTCCTGGGTGAATCTGAGTCTAGCTCGCATGAGATTTGACTTATAAGCAACATTTAACTTTCATATTTTAATCACTTTCACTTTTCTCCCCCTCAAAAATAGCATATGAGATGTTTTTTTTGATAAACTTTTGATTAAAATATGCTTTTTGAGTCTTATGGGGAGATATCAACAAGAACTTGTGGTTTTCAAACGATGAAAATTTTCAAGTGCTCCCCCTCAACAAGTGAATACTCATTGAGGTGAAATACTTGCCTTTTGAGTAGAATTATGAAAATTTGAAAATGTTTGATTAGTTCTACTCAAAAGTAAGAAGCCTTCGCTCCTTATATAAGGATTGAGGCACTGATGCGTACCTCAGGGTCCTTTCATTACAAGTGCGGGTTGTACACTGATATGTGTGTACAAGCCATAGTGATAACAATTCTGTGGAAAACTAGAAGGGGGGGGGGTTGAATAGTTTTACGTCTTTTTAATTTTATTATGAAAACTTAGTTTAGTTTTAAAACCTTGTTTGCTTTTAAAACTTTGATTCAATCTTATGTGAACTCAAATCTTGAACAATATGAACAAGTATATCTAAGTATGAACAATAATAACAATGTAAGCTAAGTATGTGAAATCAACACATGCATAATATAAACAATTATAAATATATATAAGAGATAAGTACGTAATCGTTTATTTTATAATCTTTAGTTATATTTTGTATGAAAACTATACTTGATCGAAATGATCAATTATATGTATGTAACCTTTTTAGTTTGATTGTAAAAACTTTGTTTTGTGAATGAAACTTTCGTTTGATCTTTAAGTAAAATCAATACTAGCACTATATGAGCAACTATATATATACGTCTACGTCTACAAAAGTAATAACGATATAAGCAAGATAATAAGTAAGATATGGAAAGATCTAACCGCGAGACAAAGGATTTATAGTGGTTTGGCTACAAGGACACCTTCCTTGCCCTACTCCATTCCTCGAGTCACCTACTCGAGAGTTTTCTTCACTATGTCAACAAGCTCCCTTATGGCGGAGAAAACCTTACACACCAATATACACACCAATATACACACCAATTTACACACCACTTCTTCTTCACACCTAAGTCACAACTTCTACACACCTTCTTCAAATCAATCTACTTCACAACTAACTACTCCACACCTAGCTTCATCACTACAATCTAATTCCTAACTTTTCTTCTTCACACCAAGCAACTAACTAATCACACAATCTATATATCTAGCACAACTATCTACAATCAAATATTCACAACAATCTTCACAAAGAATAGTGTAAATAATCTTGATGATGCACCAACAACTTGGATGTGGAGGTCACAACATGTTGTAATACTTCTTGTCTTGGGGGATAGAAGTATTCTTCTCTTGCACTTGAGAGAATGAAGTTTGAATCACTTTGAAACAAAGAATTATGTATGTATGATCAAAGTATTTTAGAGAATAGAAATGAGATCTAGAATAGAAAGTTTTGGGGTGCAAAAGGTGAGAAAATTCTGTGGGATGAACCAGTATTTATAGGGAGAAAAATACTGTTTGGGAGCGTGGCCGGTCCCCTTAATAATTAAGGGGACCGCCTAGTATAATTAAGGGGGCCGCCTAAGAAAAAAATTTTTTCTTCAGATTTTTTGTCTTTTTGTGGGGGAGGTTTTTCCTGAAGAATGTAGCCGTTTTTTGGGTTGAAATTTGAATTCAAAATATTTATTTTGAATAAAACATTTCTTATAAATACAAAATTGTTTTGTATAAGTTTAAAAATGTTTGTCCCACTTTAATAAAATGTAAGGTTTGTAAAAATAAAAATTCCTTTGATCATAAAATGCATTAGACACTTTGTTTATTCATACCTTAAGTGATATGGATGCTAAAGCAAATATTTACGACTAAATACTTGTTTACGTCATAATTTGTAGTTCAATGAGTTTACGTTTTGTGATTATCAAAACATAGAGATATCGATATATGTTAATAATGTTTTTAGGCATTATTTATATCAACAATCTCCCCCTTTTTGATGATTACAAAACCTAAACTCATTAAGTCTAAAAATTAATTTTTAAACAAGTACTTAGTGAGTTTATATTCACTTCTCCCCCTTTTTGTAGCATCCAAAAGGTTATGCCGTCGAGCTTCATAAATGAAGTTAGACGGGATGAAAGCTCCCCCTTGATGTGTGCTCCCCCTCGTTCGAGTGCACCAAGGAATCGAGATATGGAATTCTCGTAAGAAAAATATTAGAAGCACAAGCATATATAGAAGAATATGCAATATACAAATAACAAGCATAGCAGATAAATATTAAGGATACATAACAATTAATTCAAAGAGATTATGTTAAAGATTCTAATTTGCCAAAGAGAGCCATCGGACTTGCTTGTAACAAAAGGTTGGTTGATTCGTATTTGAAAGTGAAAATCATAAGCATATAGTATGCTTAGATGGTTGATGATGGAGTGTTTGGAATTAAGATGGTTGAGTTAGGGTAAGGTTGTTGGATTAATAGAGGTATATGTTTGGGTCATGAATGTTGGAGAGTTTGGTTGTGGAGAGTTTGTAGCGGAAGAGGTTGATTAAGGTTTTGGATGTTGTTCAAGGGAGGGTATTGGATGTGATCTAGTGAGAAGATATTCAATCCAAGTGAAGTGTTCATTGAATGCAATGGTTTTTAGGAGAAAGATGCAACAAGGTCAATTGTTGACATGCTTCTCAAGTTGATTTATGTTGTGTGGTGATGAGGGTGATCTAGATGAAGGTGGATCCAAATTACGTTGAGCAAGATGTAAGGCTAAAAGAGCACTAAGCTCATGGGATTCTTTTAGCGCCTCAACGAACATTAAGTGTTCGGAGGAAGGTGATGGTGGTGGAGCATGATAGTTGTCTTGGGTGAGGGTTTGAACATGCAACATAGGAATGGCATGTGAAGTTGTAGGATGTAGTGGTGGTGATACTCTTGGTGGTGGAGACATGTTTGAGCTTGGGTAATCATGAAAACATGATATGGGTGGAAGAGATGCTTCATGAGTGGATGGTGTTTTTGTTGAATGAGCAACATGTAAAGTGTTGGTAATGAGGTTGGGATTATTGTTTTGGGATTCTGCATGCTCATCATAAGAAGGAGCATTAGTGGAAGCACGAATGGATGATTTGTTGTTAAATGGATCATTAGTGTGAGAGTGAGGTTTAGGTGTTGGTTGATTATGAACAACATCGCTTGAGTTGTGAAAAGATTATGAGGTTTGAGTGTAATGTAGAAGGATATGGGTGAGTAAAGGTTTTTGATATGTAATGTTGGAGACATAGGAGGAATTTGGTGCTGGATGTTTGACAACATCAATTGGTTTGACGGGCTTTTAATGGAAGTTAGGCTTTCTTCTCCAAACGGATTATTTGGTGGTTTTGGTTTAATAGGAGAGGTCATGAAGAGATGAGTATAGATTGAGAGGAATGAGAGTGTTTATAATGTAGGATTGGTGGGATTAAGGATGTATAAATTTTGATAGAAGGTTTAGGATAAAATAGGTTTATGAATTTTGGGAAGTGTAGGATGAAATGGGCTAAAAAGTAGAAAAAGGAAACAACACCTTTGACCATCAGATGGCCGGTCCCTTAATAATTAAGGGGGCCGCCTTATGATTTAAGGGGGCCGCCCATCTGGTGATTCCCAGATTGCCAGGAAAGGGTTTTTAGTAGTGAATTGCAGAAAGGTTGTGTTTTTGGTTTCAAACAAGTCCAACTCTTTGAGGCAATTAAGCATATACTAATTATGTAGGCAATTATGTAGCCAAAGCATGTTAATCAAAGAGATTAAGTAAACAAGCAATTTCATCTAGCATGCAAACATACTCATTAAGCAAGTAAAATATAAGTGCTAGGAAACAATAAGCAACATTAAGTATTTCATAACTACATAACTAGGAGGATTAATCCTAATGTGTATCAATGTGCAATAAGTGGGTAGTTATGATAGCAAGGATTTCTAGACTTGTTACAAACAAAGTCTTAATGAACAAACCATGGTCCTCTTGATTTGATTTAGTTCACTTATAAGTGTCATTTATATAAATATAGATGACAAATATGAGATCACCATGCATGATTTTAAAAGAGACGTTTTTAGCATTATTCAACAATGTTTGAAAGTAAGTTTTCACTTAGATGTGAGAGTTATTTGAATAAGATAGATTGGGTTTTTACTTCAAAATGTGTGAATGAACGATAAAGAATATTTTCCCAATCTTCAGTTTTGATCAAAACAAAATTGTGGATATTGATAGTGAAAACATATTATTTAAAAGTGGGATAGTTATTTGAAAAACTATTTTCCAAAATGTGAGGTTTTTGCATATTTTTAGAGATATTAGATTTTTGACAACAAATATCATAAATCAAATATTTAAAAAAATGTTTATTAAAGATCTCATGCTCAAGAGGATTGGTTAAGCATATTATTATCTCATGCTATCGTTTCTACATATCCTATGATCCTAAAGGAAATGAAGATGATAATTTATATGTTAGATGCGAGAGAGTTGAATGGGGTATAACCTAACATCTATAGTTCCTTAGTTTTCGCACGCTTATCTAACTTAATGCCATAGTCTACGAGAGCTTGTTTCATCCATAGTTTTCCTACGCGAGGGATCTAATCCTACTACTATATTAACGATCGATCCACTTAACTCATTTCACTTCATCACCATGAGTTTGCTAATAGTGGATATAGAAGATTTCCATTTTCTATTTCGTTCGGCAATGAACAGTTTTATCTTATTCCTAGGAGAGTCAACCAATGATGTTTCTAGGTTATAAGAATATAAGCAATTATGTACTAAGCATTAATCTAACTAATCATTTATCTAAGCATGCAAATTATAGTGATGAACTTAAAAGAAATGCGTACCTTTTAGTCTTCAATGGAATATCTTCAAGCACTTCAAGTGACCATGTTGACTTATAGAAGTCATTTGTAGATGATATTCCAACTTCTTCCAAGATTGACAACTTAGCCACTTGGTCCCCATTGTCTCATTGGTCCAAAGTTGTTTGGTCCAAACATATTTAACATTTGGCTAGGATGCATGTATGGTGGTAATATTTCCCAAGGATTGTAACTTGGTTGATAATTCCACATTTGATTTCTAGTGTTATTGTAATATTGTCTATTTTGATTTCTTCTAGGTTGAGGTGTTTTAGATCTTGGATGATGATTGTTAGGTTTTCTTGGTGGTGGAGTTTTAGATCTTAATTTAGGTTTAGAGGATCCTACTTCGGTCTTTAAGGATGGTTTATAAAAAGTTTTTACTTTTTCATCATTTGCAATGGGTATTTTTCTATCTTTTGTAAGTATATACTTAGGATTTGATTCTAATGATTTTTGTTTACTAGATTCACATTCAAACTTTATACTTTTATTTTCACTAGTTGAAACATTTGTTGAAGTTAATCCTAGACCAGTTTTATCTCCCGAAGTTTTTTGAACACTTATTATTTTCTTAAGTGGGTTACTACAATTTTTAAACTTGTCAAGTTTGAAAATTTCATTTTCAAGTTTTTCGTTTTCATTTTTAACCTCTAAACATGTTTTACATTTTATAAAAACTTCTTTTCCTTTTTCCAAATGTTGTAGTTTAATTTTTAATTCAAGTACTTCATTTTCTAATAGATTATTAATATGTTTTAGTGGCTTATTTTTAGCTATAACCTTTTTACCTAATTTGCATAACCTATTATATTCACTATCTAGGTCTTTTTCGTCTAATGATAAATTTTCGTCACTAAAGTATTCGGTTTCGGAACGTACCTCACTTGATGTCTTAGCCATAAGACACTTTTCTTCATTTGTGGTTTCTTTCTTGTCCTCATCGCTATCACTCCAAGCACCTCTGATAAACACCTTTTGATTTTGATCTGTTGACTTCATTGGACACTTTCCGATGAGATGATTTGGATTGCCACATTTAAAACACTTCCTTTCATTATATGGTTGCCTAACATATCTTCCTCGTCTTTTGAAGAATTTCTTGAAGTCTCGTACGGCCATAGCATACTCTTCATCGTCACTTTTGGAGGTTGAGCATTCTTCGTCACTAGAGTCCTTTTTAGCTCTCAACGCAATTGATTTGCTTTGCTCCCTTTTTCCTTTGACCATCTCGGAGTCTTTCTTTATTATTTCTTCGTAGACCATTAAGTTGCCGATCAATTCGTCAAGTTGTAGAGTTGACAGATTCCTTGATTCTTCAATAGCCGTGACTTTAGCTCGCCATTTTGGATGAAGAGCCCTAAGAAATTTCCTAACAAAATTCTTACTAGAAGAATTCTCATCAAGTGCTTTTAAACTTGTGATAATAGTGTTAAATCTAGCAAAAGCATTATCTATTGATTCCTCCTCCGGAATCGTAAATTGTTCATATTGTTGAACAAGAAGATCTATTTTGTTATCTTTAACTTGACTATTACCTTGGTGAGTGATTAGTAAAGAATCCCAAATTTCTTTTGCGGTTTTACACATAAAAATTCTTTCGTATTCTTTACGTGGTAACGCATTGTAAATAACCATTTTTGCTTCATTGTTTTTAGAAAGTCTTCTTTTTAAATCATCATTTTGTTTTTCAAAAGGTACTATTTCATCTTTATTTGTTTTGGGATTATTTTGAGTAGGTAAAAAATCACCATTAGTAATAACATGCCAAAGATCTAGATCCTTTGATTTCACATAAGTTTCGAATCGATTTTTCCAATATAAAAATCAATCACTTTCAAATAGTGGTGGTCTTTGCATAGATTGCCCTTCTAAATATTTTTCAGATTCCATAGATCGTTACAAGTTTTAAAATACAATATATTTTAAAAATCTTGCTAGACGTGGCTCCTGATACCAATTGTGGAAAACTAGAAGGGGGGGGGGGGGGTTTGAATAGTTTTACGTCTTTTTAATTTTATTATGAAAACTTAGTTTAGTTTTAAAACCTTGTTTGCTTTTAAAACTTTGATTCAATCTTATGTGAACTCAAATCTTGAACAATATGAACAAGTATATCTAAGTATGAACAATTATAACAATGTAAGCTAAGTATGTGAAATCAACACATGCATAATATAAACAATTATAACTATATATAAGAGATAAGTACGTAATCGTTTATTTTATAATCTTTAGTTATATTTTGTATGAAAACTATACTTGATCGAAATGATCAATTATATGTATGTAACCTTTTTAGTTTGATTGTAAAAACTTTGTTTTGTGAATGAAACTTTCGTTTGATCTTTAAGTAAAATCAATACTAGCACTTTATGAGCAACTATATATATACGTCCACGTCTACAAAAGTAATAACGATATAAGCAAGATAATAAGTAAGATATGGAAAGATCTAACCGCGAGACAAAGGATTTATAGTGGTTCGGCTACAAGGACACCTTCCTTGTCCTACTCCACTCCTCGAGTCACCTACTCGAGAGTTTTCTTCACTATGTCAACAAGCTCCCTTATGGCGAAGAAAACCTTACACACCAATATACACACCAATTTACACACCACTTCTTCTTCACACCTAAGTCACAACTTCTACACACCTTCTTCAAATCAATCTACTTCACAACTAACTACTCCACACCTAGCTTCATCACTACAATCTAATTCCTAACTTTTCTTCTTCACACCAAGCAACTAACTAATCACACAATCTATATATCTAGCACAACTATCTACAATCAAATATTCACAACAATCTTCACAAAGAATAGTGTAAATAATCTTGATGATGCACCAACAACTTGGATGTGGAGGTCACAACAAGTTGTAATACTTCTTGTCTTGGGGGATAGAAGTATTCTTCTCTTGCACTTGAGAGGATGAAGTTTGAATCACTTTGAAACAAAGAATTATGTATGTATGATCAAAGGATTTTAGAGAATAGAAATGAGATCTAGAATAGAAAGTTTTGGGGTGCAAAAGGTGAGAAAATTCTGTGGGATGAACCAGTATTTATAGGGAGAAAAATACTGTTTGGGAGCGTGGCCGGTCCCCTTAATTGGGTGCCGGTACCCTTAATAATTAAGGGGACCGCCTAGTATAATTAAGAGGGCCGCCTAAGAAAAAAAATTTTTTTTCAGATTTTTTGTCTTTTTGTGGGGGAGGTTTTTCCTGAAGAATGTAGCCGTTTTTTGGGTTGAAATTTGAATTCAAAATATTTATTTTGAATAAAACATTTCTTATAAATACAAAATTGTTTTGTATAAGTTTAAAAATGTTTGTCCCACTTTAATAAAATGTAAGGTTTGTAAAAATAAAAATTCCTTTGATCATAAAATGCATTAGACACTTTGTTTATTCATACCTTAAGTGATATGGATGCTAAAGCAAATATTTACGACTAAATACTTGTTTACGTCATAATTTGTAGTTCAATGAGTTTACGTTTTGTGATTATCAAAACATAGAGATATCGATATATGTTAATAATGTTTTTAGGCATTATTTATATCAACAAATTCAATCAAATGAAACAATTAATATTGAAAAGTTAATACCCATGTGTACCAGTTTAGGCTTCGTCAGTGAGTGGAGCATCAAAGTCAGTGAACTTAGGTTCGGGTCTTTTGAAGAGGCTGATGGGAAATGAAGGTCTGACACCGATATAACTTTCCAATCGTCTGATCTGTTCCCGTCGAAATAACCTTTCTTCAATCTTCAGGACAAAGTTACGAACTTGTCTTCTGGAGCTGGATTTCCATCTTGGTGGTTCACCTTTAGCTATCTTTCTGCGATCATCATTCAACCTTTTGACTAGCCTATCACAAACGGTTTTTAGCGTAACATCACAGAACTTATGTATCTCATCGAACCGCATGAAGCTTTGTAGATTTTTGCTGTTGATGTAGGTGAAACCAAATGACGGTTCTTGGATGAGAGTATATTGTGATGTTTGATAGATTCCATCAAAGGTGAATTGTGGCTTTGTGATGAGTGTCTAAATACTCATCATTTCGTTCACATTTAGGCTACTAAAACATCTGAAAACATACAAATATGCTTCAAAATACTGGAAATATCATGAAACTGTGTTTTTAGGTGTTACAAGTGCAAAAGGGATGAAAACTGATGAAAAACATATAAAATATTCATAATTTACAGTTTCAGTCCCTGAACTTTGACAAATTGGCAAAACTAGTCCCTGGTCAATCAAAATTTGTACAATTGTCATAAAAGGTCCTTGGGATTCATAAGTTGTTAGGAAAAGTCCTTTGAAGTTAAAAATCATAAATTTACAACTTTGGTCCCTCAACTTTTGAAAAGTGTCAAAATTAGTCCCTAAGGTTTTAAAAAAATAAGAAAATAATCAAAATAAACCTTATACTATTCATGTTTGACATAATTAGTCCTTATGAGAAAAGTTTTAAGAAATTACAAGTTTGGTCCCTGGAGTTTCTAAATTGGCAGATTTGGTCCCTAAGGTTTAAAAATGGAAAATTATTCATTTATGGTACTTGTACTAACCATATTTGATAGGTTTAGCCCTTATGAGAAGTTTGGAATAATGGCAAAATAGATCCTCAAAGTTCCAAAAAATTACATTTTTAGTCCTTGTGATATATGGGCCAAAAATACAATCCGGATCCAACATTTATACCAATTCCAAAATAAACAAAACACCAGATCCAGTCCAATCCAGTTACTAAACTACTTGGGCCCAAAACACACCAAGCCCAGCCCACCCCCCTTTGTTTATAAATAAAACAGACAAACAAACGTACCCCGTTTTCCCTCTCCTTCTTCCACCTCCATCTCCACCTGTAAATGCCACCTCTTCACCACCACCTCACCCCTTCCAGCTCACTACCTACTCTCACCCACTCCCTCCACCACCTCTGCTACTACTACCCCCCACAATAAATGCTATTCCCACCATATGTCCCCCCAAAACCACTCTTACCCACGGTATTGATCAATACCACCCCAACTTGCCTCAAAACTCTAATACTTGTCCCTCCACCTCATGCTACTTCCCAAAAATCCTTAATTGCAAAATATATCAGGCTGCAAGCAACCTAGAAGACTTTGGCGCCAAAAATGTTTAAACGGCCAAGATATCTTTGACCCAATCCAATGGTCAATTTGAAGTGGGAAAGTGTGAGGAAGCTGTGAGGATGCTTTTGAGTCATTATAAAGAAAGAAAAAAGCAGAGGTGAAGAATTATTAGAGTAATCTAGGAGTAGTGTAATATAGAAAATCGTTTAAGTGTAATTCTCCATTCCAGTTGTAATTTTTAATTAAAACTTGTTGTAATCAGTACCTTTAGTCTCATAAAACACTTTGTTTATTATTAATTTCAAGTTCTTTGTCTTAAATTCAGTTTTGACATTTTTGGGTAAAATTGACAAATTTACTTAACCTTGTTAAAATGTTGTTTTACTGTCTCAATTAGTTAAATTCAAGTTTCTTAATAAGCTTTTATAAGTTTACAAAGCCTATATATCAGTTTAGCTCACAATAGCAAAAATACTCAAAAATATAAAATAAATAGCCATAAAATAAAAAATCTGTGCATATGAAGAAACAAGAAAGGAAGCAGGGTATACTTTGGATTTCCATGGTTGTAGTACCTCAGGGGAGGTGTTAGGTTAGTAGTAGTACCTTGGTTACATGACCTCAGCCTTGAACCATTTGTAAGTCTCAAAGCTTGATTCTTTCATATTATTATTATTGTTGTTATCAGTAGTAATTTAGTGGTCATTTAACTTCCATTTGGTATATTTAATCTATTGCAAACATAAAATTAGTATAGTTAGTTTTAAAATCTAATAGTTGTAGTATTACATAGCAGTCATAGGGGTGTTTGGATTTGGGTATTACATTGAGTAAACTAGCTTGTCAGTGGGTAACTCTTATTGAAACCTTATTCTCAATATCCATTTAGATTAGTTCTGGCCTTACATTCGTATTTTTGAAGCTAAAAGTCAAAATGATCATTTGATCTTCATAACAGCCAACTGTTGGTCATTTAGGATCCACAAACCTTCATATCATTTCATCTTTAGGTATTTTAGCTTAATTTGGTGTTATTTCATCTTTATATAACATTATTAGGCTGTTAGATTCATCATAAGTTCATAAAAGTCAACTGTCCTAGTTTACTTGAAAAGTCAAAATTGCACCTCTCAGTTTTTTCCAAAATTTCAAGCAATTATTTTGATTTATGTGTTTGGATTAAGACTGTGAAACTTGTTCCTAGTTATAGCCTACCACCTCAACTAGTGATTCCCATCTTCATTAGATTTTTAGGATTTTTAGTGTGGGTCCCACAGACCCCCAAACACAACTGCAGGGCAAAGCCTTACCCTGTGCAGCAGTTACTACAGCCAAACCACCCACTTTGTGGTGGTTTTGTGACCACCTCAGTGGGCCCCACACCTCAAATTTAGTTCCTTAGAACCCCCTCCTACCAGGGATTCCCCATTGACCTTTTGTTTGACCATAAGACCCCTGGGTCCCACCTAAAATAAGCAATCTAGTGTGTCCCATTTTCTGAGTTGAGTCAAATAATCAAAGTGCTTATTTTGATCATTTAGCTTATTCTGTGAACCATTATTGCTTATTCTTGTTTTAACTTGTTTACTTAACTTATTAGAACCAGAATATACCATAGTGGGTCCCACATAAGTCAGTTTTAGCTTATTTGCTTGTTTGGTCAACTTTGGTCAACTGTCACACTAATAAGCTTACACACAGCTTATTAATAGCTTATAAAATTTTTGTTTTTACAAAAGTTAGTTATTTTTAGGTATAAAATAGGTTGGTAAAAGAAAATTCAAGAAAAACAAATATAAAATTAAGTGATAGTTTCTATTTAATTCAATTTAATTTTAATTTTCATTTTTAGATTTTTATTAAGTAATTTGTAATTTTATATTTTTATTAATTTCCTTTTATATTAAAGTAATTTTAATAATTTTCTTGGATTTTTATTTTGTAATTTAGTATTTATTATAATTAATAATAGTTTTATTAATAATTAATCAATAATTAAGTTATAAATAGCATAATTAATTTTTATAAAGTAACACCTAGTTTTTATATTTTTTATAGCTTTTATAAGTTATAAAATAGTTTTATAAATTTTTCATAATTTTCTAAGTCATTTTAGTATTATTTGTAATTTAAAATAGTTTAATTAGTTTAATTAATATAAATAGTTTTTAATTAATAAAAAATCCATAAAAAGACAAAAACATTTATTTTTATTTTTTATACTTTTTTCAAGTTCATTTTAAGTTTTAGAAATTATTTTTATAAATTTTTAGTTTAATTTGTAGTGTTTATTATTTTTAGTTTTAATTAAGTTAGTTTTAATTAAATAGTTAAATAAGTTTTTAATTAAATAATTAATAATAAATAATAAAATAATCAAAAATATAGTTTTCTTTTTAGTTTAATTTTATTTTAAGTTTAAGTTTATAGAATTTTCATTTTTAACCCTTGTAGTTTATTTTTCTTAAAACTCACATTTTTCTCAGTACGCAATCGCGTCTGATTTTAATTTGGTGTACGTTTATACGTTTTAGATATCTAGGTTTCACGTAATAACTCTTATAGTTTATTTAAGTCATTTAATTTTATAAAACCCTAGTGTAATCACTCACACACACTTTATACCTTTCCTGTTCACATTCACTGATCACAGATTCGTTTTTAATACCATCACAACCTCGTTGGGACATTACGACCCGGTGAAACACTGTATTCCACGGAAGCATTTCTGCCAGGCTGTTTGACTTTTTCTATTGACCATTCACAAGTGGTTGAGAAATAAAAGATAACCAGTTTGGGAGGAATCACTTTGTCAAATTGATCTTCTGTTGGTAACTTTCCACTCCAAGCTGAAGATCTTCCACTCTTTCTTGAACTATCAATCGTCGGATGAATAGAAGTAGAGATGCCATGAAGTTGTACTGAGTTTCTCTTTTGAATCCACACATTCTTCCTTGAACCTTTTCGAGATACATGTCTTCAATGTCATTGAGATAAAGGTCCGAAAAGTCTGCTTCGGAGAATTTGTACTTCTTTTCATCTTGTCGTTTAACCACAATCTCATGCATGAACATGTAGTTAAACCGTTTCGACTCTTGAATCTCCAAGATAGCAATGATCTTAGATTTATGCTTCACATTTTCCAATGATTTTTCTCCTAATCTGCAAGTATAACCAAGACGACGACGTTCTGGCCAGTGCTGAATCCCGTGTAGAGCATCTCTGTCATAAGCTACGATAGAGTTGCTGAATACTGGAGTAGACTCTTCAATTGCAGGAACTTCGTATCTTGCGGCTGGTACTGAGATTGTAAGTGAGGAAGCATATTTCTTCTTGGATTTCTCTTGGGTGAGTTGGAGGTTACGAAGATCTTTGTTGAAGAAGAAGCTGTAAGGTAACTTGGGTTTTTCTGGAAATCCTTTCAAAGGTAATGGTTTAGTCCAATCAGTGAAGTAAGGCTTTTTGTGGTTTTTGGAACTGAGGTCGATATTCACTTCAGGGTTTAGCCAGTCAAACTTGCCAGACATTGCACTAGCTATATTCTGCATGTGATATTCGTATTCTATTTTGTTTCCAGATCTGGACTTAAGGAATTCCTGTGCATCCCTATTGATTCTTCTGAGCTCCGCCTTCGTAAGTTTCTCAATCTGAAGATCCTTCATAATGACTTGAGTGAATTGTAGTGTATTGCCTGGAAAGGGTTCTTCATCTTCGAGAGGAGGTTGAGCTTGTACCAATTCTGTCAACCAGTCATTCTCAGGTGTGTCATCATTGTCGAGCCATGAATGACGTCTTCTTTTCTTTGATTTCTTAGACTTGGATGTGGCATCCTTGTCTTTGGCCTTTGATGGTGACGATGGTCCAACTTGAGAATCGGGAATAGGAGAGGCACGGTGATCGATATCGGGTTGACCTTGGTATTCATCAGTTGGTTGCATGAAAGTTTCTTCCTCTTCTGTTGGACCTTGACCGGTAGCTGAGGTGTGTTGTTGATTTCCAGGAGGAGTAGAATCCTTTCGTGGTTGTTGAGAAGATGATGGACCGGTTCCAGACTTATGTTTCTTACCTTTTGAGTTCGGGTCCGGGTCGTCATCTTTCCTTGACCTTTTCAGGGTTCCAGCTGCATCTTTGCACGACTCTTTGGACAAGTTGGCGGAAATAACATCGATAAGTGCTTTTTCTTCAGTTGTCTGTGTGGTTTTGTAGGCAACTTTGTCGTAGAGTTGAGCGAGCAGGTCATCGAAGGATAATTCAGGAACGGTTGGAGTTGCAGTAGAAGCTTTTGCAGTGTGAAGCGTGAATGGTGTGGTTGACAACATTTTCTTAACGACACTTCTGATTCTCTGATCCAAGTTGTCCCTGATTGGTTCAATGAGGTTTGCAACTTCAGGAGTGACAATTTCAACTAAATTGTCAGTAAGATAATCTAGTGTGACAGTCCTGATAAATCCTGAAAAATCAGCGTTCAAGAACTTATCGATCTGCTGCTTTGACTCCTGAAATTCTTCAACTTGCTTAACAAGACCGGTGACCATAGTTGTGAGATTGTTGACTTGCTCCTGAAGATCAACTGGTTTAGTCGGTTCATTGATTGATTGTTGCTTTGATGCGGTTTCAGAAGGTATGGGAGATAAATGCTCAGGTGATGATTCAGATGATGACTCGTTGTGAGAGCTTGAAGAAGAAGCTGGAGGATTCGGATCCTTTGGTGGAGAGTCTTGAGGAGGTAGAGGTTGCACTGAAGAAGTCTACTTAGATTGTGAAGATGATTGAAGAAATATGTTGGTGTCGAAAGCGTTCTTTTCTTCATTTTCTTTTCTTCTGTGTTCCTCTGCTTCCTCTGCTTCCCGTGCAAGAAACTCTGGAGTAATGAAGTGGTCAAATTCCAGATCCGTAGCAATGTTCTCCTGTCCGCCAACATTCTCCTATACATTAGCAGTCTCAATCATTGTGATGTCTCCTGTATTATCTGTGTCTTTTACTATGTCATCAGGTTGTGAAGCTGGTTCTAAAGTTGTGGACACAATGGGAGGTATCATGCTGCTTGTAGCTCCTTCATGTTCTGATTGATCGACAGGTGGTGGTGGTGAAGGTTGAGACTGAAGTCGGCTTTGGAGTGCTACTTCCCTTTGTTCTTTGCGAAATTGCTTTTCTTCGGCTCGTGTGTCGACAATTATACTTTTCAATTTTCATTTGTCGACCAATTTTTCAACGATTGGTTCGTCTTCTTCATCATCATTTGGCTCATTAATCGTGATCCCTTTTCTCTTTCTGGACTCTGCTTCAAAAGTTTCAAGACTTTGCTGTATAGAAATCTCCGTTGCAGGAAATGCTTCTTCTGTTACTTTAACTCTTCGTTCAAAGTCTTGCTCTTCTTCTTCAGATTTTGTGTCGAACTCAGAGTCGCTTTCAGAAGGTGGAGGTGTAGGTTCATCTTGAAGAGCGAACTTTGGTGTTACCTTCTTCTTTGGCTTGGTTGCATGCTTAGTTTTGGGTGCAGGTTTAGGTTTGGTGGAAGTTTTGCTTTTGGCAGATGGTTTGGTCTTGGGAGTAGGCTTAGACTTAGTCTGAGGTGAGCCAGTGGTGCTTGTAGTACTCCCATATTTCACACTTCCTTTGTTGCGAGTCTGTATTGTAGCTTCTTCCTGTATCCCGTTGTAAGCATCATCGTAAAATTTGTAGTTCAAACTTTTCTTGATGTTGACATCAAGAAGGTATTCGGGAAGCCTCATTCCTTTAATCTTGGTAGAGGAAGTGGTCGTCTTGATAAAGGAAGTGGTGAAGTCGTCCTCGAAGAGGTGCTTAGGCTCATTAGGGTCTGCCATCCTTTTGATAAATTCTGGAGTATCTTTGTAGAAATATTCAATGAGAAGCTTGGTGAATCTTGTGAACGGGATCATAGTCTTTACACGTTCGGTTTGGATGCTGTAGACTATATCGTTCATGATTGGAATTGCAAAGTCAATAGGTGTCATGGTCACCATTCCCCAAAATGTTTGTAAATGCTCAAGTATGGGATGTTCGTGACCTTTTCTTCCTGATATAGATCTTACAACTAACAAACAGAATGTTCTCCAGGGCTGAGGTATATTCTTGGCATTGAATCTGGAATGTTTGATCAGAGGTAAGTCATCATCAACATCATATCCTAATTCAATGAAGAAATCAAGAAGATCCAGTTCAGGTAGTATTGGAGCAAATTCATTGTCAGTTTGAGGCAGGAGGAGGACTGTACGAAGGACGTCATGATCTACAGTGTAGACTTGTCGATCCAACGTAACAGTGAAAGACTCATCATCTAAATTCGCCTTAGCCGTAAGCCAGAACTGATGAAGGTAAAACAGAGGAACTGAAGTAGATCTGTTGAGCAGATGTTTGCATGGATGTGCAAGTAGAATATCTTTGACAATCCTGCACGAGTTCTCAGGAATTCTCAATTTGTCGAAGTCAACTCGAGGATTGTTGTTGCCAATCTTAACATTGTAATCAGCGGGAGTGATGTCATCCATGGTGAGTAGTGGAAGAGTTTGTTCAGGAGCATTCTCGTTGTGTTCAGCCATGTTAATCTGAAAAACATTATCATAAACCAAAACATCCAGATTTGTTACTTGTTAGCACGGTTGCAATGTTGATTATAAATAAGCATTTAGAATCATTAAAGCACGGATGGTTCGATTATTACATGTATAGTGATAAGTGACGTATACTTAGATAATATATTGAGATTATGAAGCACTTATGTGATTACATATGCACACAGAATCATCACAACTAACATCACATTATACATCGACTAAAGTCCATTATCACATATAACATGTTTTCGAAATTACACAATTACAATGTTCTTGAAATAGTACATTAAGTTAAATGTATTGCAAACACATAAGTACATAACATATTCTTGAAAACAAGTCACAAGTTCCAATAATTTCGAAAATTAGTCATTAAGTAATATTTTCGCAAACCTGCATACTGAGTGTTTTCGAAAAAAATTTCAAGTGTGTTTTCGATAAAAGTTTATCGAGAACAGGCCACTTGAAGAGTTTTTCGAGAATACGTATTATGAGGGATTGCGAAAGTATTAACTTGAATGGTGATTTCGAAAATATGACCAAGGATGAAAAATTTCGCAAACACCTAAATATTTTCGAGAAGATGACAAAATGGGTATTTTTCGAAAAAAATACAACACTTTGAAATTTCTCGAAAATATTGTGTTTTCGAAAATTTTCATTATGTTTGGTGATTGCGATAATGTTTTCTCGAAAATTCTTATACAAGAATATCGAAACTATGCCAACGTACGTTTCTTTGTGATAATATGAATTCCAAGTGATGAAACCTGTTTTAAAGGATGATATTCAACAATTAGAATCAAGGTATACACACTTATTCAATGATTTCGAAATGATGCAAGAACATGTTTTCGATAAAATTCTAAATCATGATTCTACTGAAGATGACAGGTTCTAGCATATCACAAACATGTAAATGAAGCATATGACACGACTAACAGCTCATATAAACACAGAACAAGAGATATCCATAATGATCGAAAAAACCCTACACATCGAAAATCATGCACACAATGAAATGGTTCAAATTAAGAGGCACAACAATGATTCTAACACACATGGCATCATATCCCACCATTAAAACACTCAAACAATCAACAAAACCATAAAACCCATACCGTATATAAAACCCTAGATTTCAAAAATCAACCAAACATGTTATGGATCACGATTGGTTGTAATATAAACATTCATAACATGATTTTGGACCAAAGCCCTATGAAAAACAACACAATTGATCACGTTTGAATGAATTCCGAAATTCATGAAACACTAGACCTTCAAATCGCAATAACTATAAATCAACCCGTTAAAATAGAGAATTAATCAAAACCTTTGCTAGAAATAGTCCTAAGATCATAAAGAAACTTACAAATTTAGGATTTGAAACACGGATTGCTTGTTTGATTTTGGGCCGTCGGTTTAAAAAAAAAGGTTTTAAGTTTGATAGATTTTGAGAGGTTTTAGAAACCGGGGTGTTTGTTTTATGTTTGTGATTTTGAAACTTTTTGAAATATGTCAATTTTAGTCCCTTAACTACCAATAATGTGTTAAGTGAGTCCTAAAGTATGATGTTAGTTTGACAAGCGATAATTAAAGACATTCAACCTTACGACACCATTTTGAGAAAAGGAAACGAGATATGAAAAATCTTATGAAATCCCGAAACAACGCATCTAAAGGTAATATGCAAGTATACCGATTTGAAAAATCATGATTAAAAATGTGAGCGTGTGTCCCCCTCAACACTTGTAAAATGACAACGTGTTGAAAGAAAGCGATATACTTGCGATTTTTTTTTAAGTGGAATAGAAAAATATTTTTGTGTTTTTGGGGTTTATGAAAAATAAAGGAAAATTTATTTTACAAATATAGTTTAAGTTTTGAACTTTGACATTTTAATTTTGTTTTAGAAACTTTTCCAGATCCACTGGTGTCAAACATCGCATACCAATTTGGTGAACTAAACTTGCAAACCTTGATGGAGCTAAGGGTTTTGTAAGTAAGTCCGCCAATTGGTACTCAGTACCCACAAAATATAATTCAACTGTACCCTTCTCGACATGCTCCTTTATGAAATGATAACGGAGATCAATGTGTTTGGATTTGCAGTGATGAACTGTGTTGCAGGAGATTGCAATGGCACTTTTTGAATCGCAGTAGATCGGAATCTTATTGAATAGGTAGCCATAGTCTTTAAGTTGTGATCTCATCCAAATGACTTGAGCACAACAAGTAGACATAGCTACGTATTCAGATTCTGTAGATGACAGTGAAGTGCAGTCCTGCTTCTTTGATTGCCAAGACACAAGTTTATCTCCAAGAAACTGTAAGCCACCTGATGTACTTTTTCGCGAGTCTAAGCATCCTGCATGGTCAGCGTCTGAAAAAGCTATTAGTTCAAAACCAGAATCCTTCGGATACCAGATCCCCAAGTGGATGGTTCCCTTTATGTATCGAAGGATTGTTTTTGCCTCATTGAGGTGTTTTTCAGTTGGATTAGACTGATAGCGAGAACACATAAAGACAGCAAATACAATATCAGGTCTACTAGATGTGAGATACATGAGGGACCCAATAATACTTCGGTATTTGGTAGGGTCAACTGGAGTTCCATGTATGTCAGCATCTAGTTTTGTGGAATTGGCCATCGGTGTATTCATAGTATCACAGCTTTGCATTCCATGTTTCTTTGAAATCTCAAGAGCATATTTGGACTGATTTAGAAAAATTCCACGGGGTGATTGATGAACTTGTAGTCCTAGAAAGAACGTAAGCTCACCCATCATGGACATTTCAAAATTATCTGTCATTAATTTTGCAAAATCCATTGAGTAATTTTTGTTGGTTGAATCAAAAATAATGTCATCGACATAAATTTGAACGATTAATAGGTCCATCCTGTATGTTTTTGTAAACAGTGTTGGATCCACCGAGCCTAGAGTAAAATCTTTAGCTAACAGGAATTTAGAAAGCTTATCCTACCACGCGCTGGGGGTTTGCTTGAGACCGTAGAGAGACTTTTTAAGCTTGTAGACATGATTGGGACGTTCTGGATCAACGAATCCTTCAGGTTGACTGACATAAACCACTTCTCGGAGTTGACCATTTAGAAAAGCCTTTTTCACGTCCATTTGGTAAACAATCATATTCCGATGAGCAGCAAATGCTAAGAATATCCGTACAGCTTCAAGTCTAGCTACTGGAGCAAATGATTCTTCAAAATCGATTCCTTCTTCTTGAGAATATCCTTTTGCTACCAAGCGTGATTTGTTACGTATGACAGTGCCTTCTGCATCCAGTTTGTTTTTCCAGATCCATTTTAAACCAATGACAATGATTCCTTCTGGTTTTTCAACCATTTCCCAGACTTCTAATCTTTGAAAGGATTCGAATTCTTCTTGCATACACTCAATCCAGTTTTCATAAGTCATAGCTTCTTTGACGTTTTTAGGTACGGTTTCACAAATTGTGAGTGCATAAATGCAAGTTTCACCGTCTGTGTGAAGGCGTTGTCTTGTCATAATTGGTGCATCTGGATGGCCAATAATTTGAACTAAGGGGTGATCTCTAGTCCATTTGTGTGTCGAGGGATGAAGTTGATAAGTATCTCGTAAGTGTGCAGGACCCAAATTACGTGTAGATGACTCAGCAATGTCGGGGACAGGTTGAGCATTTGCAAATGGGTTAATGAATGGTTCTGGGTCATGCTCTGTGGGTTGTGGAACTGATAAAGGTATGGAATCTCCAGCTGATTGTCGTGAGTTGTACCCGGTTTGTGCTGTTGTTGTAGGTGATATGACTGGAGGACCGTCTCTTCCAACAGTAGTTGTTGTTTGTTCAGGTGTATCAGGTACTTGATGTTGATCAAGATGTGCAGCGGAATTTGGTGTGGCCTTAGATGGACGGTTAACAGGCGTATCATTAAACAATGGAGCAAACAAGGTTTCCACTTCTTTACGAGAAAGTGACAATGGTTCAGCCGAAGATACCGAAAAGTTAAGACGGTTGGTTGCGGGTCCTAAGCCGTTTTGCTCAGAAGCCATATAAGTGAGTTCATCGAAATTAGCATGAATAGTTTCTTGAATTTCCCGAGTACGACGATTCCATATCCGATAGCCTTTTGAATTTTCATAGTATCCTATAAATATTCCAATGTCAGTCTTTGCTTTAAGTTTACCTAGATCATCACGATCATTGACTGGGTAACATAAAGCTCCAAATACATGAAAGTGACTGATGTTCGATTTCCTTTTGTGAACAATCTGATATGGGGTTTTGTGATGGCGTTTTGTGATCATACAACGGTTTTGAGTGTAGCAAGCGGTTGAAACAGCTTCTGCCCATAAGTAATCTGGTAATTGAGCATTGATTAACATCGTTCGAGCAGCTTCCACCAACGTTCTGTTGCGTCTTTCGACTACTCCATTATGTTCGGGTGTTCGTGGAATAGATGTTTGATGTTTAATTCCCACTTTCTCAAAATACGACCTTAGAGTCTGATTCTTAAATTCTGTACCATTGTCAGTTCGAACAATTCTGACTGTGTTGCGTAGCTGAACTTGTATTTTGGTGAGAAAGGTGATGATCATTTGAGGAGCTTGATCTTTACTTCGAAGAAAATAAACCCAAGTCCAGCGAGAGTAATCATCAACAATTACTAAAATGTAGCATTTACCGTTGATCGTTTGAACACGCATCGGACCACACAAATCCATATGAAGCATTTGTAATACATGATTAGTACTGTGTTCAGGTTTTGAGGGAAAATGAGCACGGGTACTTTTTCCTTGTTCACAAGCTGGACATAGGTGATCTTTGGCATAACGGAATCTTGGAAAGCCTTCAACTAATTTGTCACGAGCGAGATCTGTCATCATTTTGAAATTCAAGTGAGAAAGGCGTTTGTGCCATAACCAGGATTTAGTCGTTTCAGCTTTGGATAGAAGATAGACAGGAGACGAAGCGATCATGTCAGACATTGAAATTGTGTAAAGGTTAGTGCCACGTTTTCCTGACATCAAATCATTGCCTTGTAGATCACGAACAAAACAGGTTTTCTCTCGAAATGCTACTTCTAAATCTCCATCACAAAATTGACCGACTGAAAAGAGGTTGTGACCCAAGCCTTCAACATAATATACTCTGCTAATTTCAATATTCCCATTCATGTAGTCTCCGTAACCCATGATTAAAGCGTATTGATCATTCCCGAATTTGACAGTTCCAATAAACTTTGAGACAAAGTTATTTAACAGTTTGAGATTGCCTGCCATATGTCGGGTGCAACCGCTATCAACAATCCAGAGAACGATCTGAACCACCTGCATCACAAGAAGTAGACAGAGATGGAACAGAAGTAAGGGTGGAACCCGAAGAAATAATGGGTTCCTGTTGGTTAGAAACACAAGTATTTAACAGTTTAGGAATCCATTTAAAATTTGGTTTGTATTGTAACCAACATTGCCAATTCCAACTAGTTTTTTGCTTTGTTTTTAGTGAATGCACTAGCTTTTGGCGTGTTCCTAGATTTGTTGATTTTTGCTCTTGGGTTGACTACAACATCATTTGAAACGGTAGTTGGCATTTTTCCTAAGGTAGACTTAGAGGCATTAGTGGACCTAGAAGGAAAGCCGGATCTACGTTTCTTTTTACGATGTAAGAGATTATTAGCTACACATTTGATATGATCACCAGATAACACACTTTGACGACAAATAACACAAGATGCATTAATATTCAAAACATTAGAAGGTTCAGCATTCGTTACATGAAGATTTAGATTACAATTTGCCAGATTAGAATCTAAATCAGATGCAACATGAGTATTATTCGAGTTCCTAAGGTGAGCTTCTACTTCTTGCACTTCTAGTGTTCCTCTTCTACGTTGCGAGAGCCTAGTCTTTTTAGTCTTCTTAACGCTTTTTGGCTTTGGGCTGCTAACGCTTTTAGGGGAAACTAGTCCTGTGGAATTGGAAGAACTAACATTAGAACTCTTAGCATGCTTACCCTTATCTGTTCTGTCTATTTGAAACATTCCTGGTGCTATCACAGTGGTGTCAATAAACTTTCCTTTTTGAAGTAGTTTAATTTTCTTTTTCAAATCAATGATGATGTGATTTTTGTCCTGAATATCATACTCAAGCAAACCATTGCAATAACGAATTTCATCGCGGTTTTGTTGCCATTCGGCGTTTTCAATTTTTAATTCCGCAATTTCATTTTCATATTGAAGACGTTTGTCTTTGAGAAAAGCATTTTATTTCGTAGTTGCAATTCAGTTTCAATACTTTGAGCTTGACACCAATCAAGCTTTTGTTTGAGTTGACAAATTTCGTTTGAAAGTTTGTTTATCACATCATCACTGTTTTGACGCAACGTTTCATATTGATGTTTCAATGTTTCATTTTGTGACTTCAACAAAACAAGATCAGCACAGTAATCTGCAAATACCGCAACATTGCTGGAATAATAGAGATCATTCATGAGGAGAGTATAAATATCAGCATGGAGAAGTTTTTCCAAGAGTCGATCAGAATCTGATTTCAAAAATTGGTTTTTGCGTTGTTGAACCAAAATTGCATTTTCATTAAGAGCGAAAATATCTTTCATATCATTAACTTCTTTTTGGAGTTCCTGTTCCCAACGAGTAGCACAATAACGCAAATTTTGAACTAAAGGCAGAATTTGTTTTTGAAAAATGTCTCACTTTTCCCGCTCGTAGGCTGATTGAAAAGTAACAATTTTAATTTGCTAATGATGTTCAATGACGTTTTCTAAATTATCGATGCCTTTCATGAATGTTTGAAAATAGTCTAAAACTTTACAGCGTGTAGGTAATGGTGTCACATTACCAGAAGATGGCAATGGACCATTTACTTGTGCCACGGGTTTGACAGGAGCTCCATCGGAAGATGAAACATAAGACTCAGTAACATACCATGATTTCTTAGGTATTTCTCTTGACGGAACAAAAGATTTTGAAATGTGAGGAGCTTTTGAGTAATCATATGGTTTGCAATATTCAACTTGACTCATTTTTTATTGACTCTTTTCTTCTAGTTCGTATTCTTCCTCAGTATTATGTACAATAACATGCACAACATTATTATCCATCAATTGGTCCATATTGTACAGCTTAGGAATTGTTTTGAATGCAGTGCGAAGAAAAGAGGATCTGTAATCGCCGAGGGCAAAACCTTTATCTTGTCTTGGTTTTAAAGTAAACTTTTGAATTGTCGTTACAGATTCCCCATGTTTATAAACGATATTTTGAAAAGCTTTAATTTGACGTTCGAGAACGAGATTATCTTCAATTAAAGTATTTTCTTTTTCTCGTTTTTGCACTTTATGTTCATAAAATTCCTGTTTGCAAGTTGTCACCTCTGTTTGTGTTTTTGAAAGTTCCTGTTGGAGTTAAACAACTTGTTTTTGAAGATCATGTTTTTCATTTTCCAGTTTGGAAACCAATTTACCGTTTGACTCAATTATGTCATATATTTGCTTTTGAAGATTTTGTTCTTTGACATATGATTCCTGAAATGACTTTTCAAAGCACTTTTCACGATGAACTGCATTTTGAAAATTTGAAAGTTGTATTTTATAACATTCAATGTCCTTTTTCAACTCGACATTTTCTTTCAAAACATTAGTTTGCTCGTCCATTATGTGATTAGAAAGAAGTTGTTCTTTAAGTTGTTTGGCCATAACTGTACAGTGAGGAGCTGGATCAGAAGAAGGTTCATGTTGTTTAATATAGTCATTTTCGTTTTGCTCAATAGGATCATCAAATGAAACGACAGTGTCATCATCAAATATAACAACTGTGTCTAATTGTTCATCCTCTTGAGAAGATAAAAATGGTTCAGAAGGAACAACTTGCGCCTGATCTGATTCAGAAACAGAGGGTGATGCATTAAATTCTATGGAGCATGTGGTTAGGTCATTTACCTGAGACAAACCATCAGTGGTGAACACCGGGCCTGAATCATTCAACTGATGTTCCTGCATGTTGGCCATAAGCATCACAGCTGCATTGGCTTCAAGATCTTCCATATCATCATCGTTGTAGGCATTAGCAAAGAAACTGTTCTCGTAAGCATTGAAAGTTCCTTCCTTTTCATCTTTGAGAGCCATAAGTAATGCCTGCTTGTGAAACTGACTGCCGCGGGTTCTTGGTTGAGCGCATGCTGTTGCAATATGTCCTTTTTCGTTGCAGTTGTAGCACCATATCGCATTCCCAGATACTGTATTGTTATTAGCAACATTGTCATTACTTCGCTGAGGAGCACCTGGATTGTTTCTGAACCCCCCATTGTTGTTGACTCTTTGTCCATACCCAGAATTTCCTGTATACCCACCTGAACGTCCAGAATTACGGTTTTGAATCTCAACTCGACCATCTTGAACGACAGCTTGATTTCTTGTATTTGATGAAGAACGAATACGGTTGTTGGTTTTGTTGGAGAATTTGCTAAAAGCACGAGCAACAAGAGCAAGTCCTTGATTCAACGTATTGACGTCATCATCATCATCATCTTCAATCTGATTAGAGTAATACATGCTATCATGGTTGTCATATGGAGCAAGTTGAGTAGAAGCGTGTTGTGAAGTAGGAGGTTGCTGGTGACTGAAATAATTCTGTTCTTGATCATAAGCATGATTAGACATCGGAGGATGTGCAGCATGAGATTGAGCAACGAGTGCAAGGGGATTAGAAGTAGGTGGTGGTGTATATCCTCCTCGTGCGGCTTTATCTTTTTCAACTTCAGACTCATAGTGCTTGAGATAGTCGTACAACAAACCATATGGATCTCTATGAAGATTCTTAGCTTGTCTCACAAATGTCACATACTTTTGCCACTCAGGACCCAGACTACTAACAAACTTTGTATTGACAGCGATTCTTGGAAGGGGTACTTCATGTCTCTCTAAATCGTTGACGACATTGGTGAAACGATGAAAGTAAGACTCAAGGGATTCCCCTGGTTCGATCATGATATTAGTGTATTCCAAGTAAAGTTTAGATTCCATGTCTTCCTTGTTGAATTGTGTGCCTTGCATAAGTAGATGGATGTGTTCCCACATAGCTTTTGCAGTTGTCTGAGCATCAACACTTCTGAATATGATGTTTGGTATTCCTTGAAGTATGTAAGACATAGCATACTCATCTGCTTCATGATGGTGGTGTTGTTCAGCAGTAAGTGAAGACTCTGGAACAAGCACAGCAGTTGGAGCTACTGGAGGATCAGCAGATGGGTCACCGCCAACGTAGTTAACATGCCAAGGAAACGGTCCTTCAAGGATAACTTGTTTCATGTACTTACCATTGGGTTTCTTGAGTTCAATAAACCTTAAGAATCGACTTGCCCACTGAATATAATTTCCTGGTGTTAGCATTGGTGGGGTGTCAATAGATCCTGCTTCGTGTCTGGATTGTTGAGTTGAAATGACTTCACACATCCTGTCAAACCAGTGAGTAGGTTTTGGTGGAAGTTGGCTCTGTTGTGGTGACATGGGATAGGATTGTTGTATTGGAACCATCTGATGTTGTTGCATGAGAATATGTTGTTGTGAGTAAACCAGTTGTTGATAATATTGTGGTGATTGTTGATACTGTTGTTGTTGCTGATGATACTGTTGATTCTGATGTTGCTGAGGATGGTTAAAGTTGTAGTACGGTGGTTGAGACATATTGAAACACTTGTGTGAAAAGATGGATCTTGTAGAAGGTATAGGTTTAGCCAAATCTCGAAAACTTGACACAAATAAGTGATTGCGAAACTTAGTACTTGCAGTGATTGCGAAAGTTTTCTTCACAATGTGGGATTGCGAAACTTTTGTAGTTTGCGAAACTGAGTGTTGCGAAACTTTGAGGTTTACGAAATAAGTGAATTTCGAAACTTTAGCAAGTATTCGCGAAACTTTAGTGAAGATTTGTGAGTTTTCGAAACTTAATAGAGTTTTCGAAAAGAAGTGATTTCGAAAAGTAAGCAGTTTTCGAAAACACAAAATCATAAACACACTTTCGAAATTATACAATTTCGAAAGTTTACCAAAAGTCGAAGTACTTTTCTTTCTTATACAAGAGAGAAAAGACTGAGTCCACAATTCGTAAGGCGATTGGAAGCACAAGAACAAGATTTCGAAACTGGGTCGTATGTAGTTTGCGAAATTTGGACAGTTTTTGTTTTCAAAGAAAGCTAATCAAAAACGCGTTTTTATTTAAAGATCCTTGTACTTTTAGGTATAAAAATAGAAAATCTTAAAGAAAGTTGAAAACTTTATAAGATTTATCAAAATTTTGAACAATTTCGAAAACAAGTACAAGGAATCTCAAGTCGATTTTTGTGATAAAAGTTTGGAACTTTTTGTTTGTTTTGATGTATAGAACAAGTTTGTAAGCAAAGATGTGCTAAAGACCAAGAAACAAACACGAAAGTACAAAAAATTTAACAAAAAATACGATTTGAAAAAAACAAGTTTTAGATGGAATTCAATGAAAACAACAAAACTACACCTTCATTTGGCGAATGATACCACTTGTTAGGTCACCATATTGTTTTCACACAAATAAGAATGAGATAGATATAAGGATTTGGGTGATTATATGAATAAGAGAAATAAAAGTGCAAGAGTTTCCTTAAGATATCAAATAACCAACCAAGTTTACAAGAGACCTAAGGCTTCTATTTATAGGGAAGGAGCAAGGGCAACACTCCCTCTCCTTCCACTTACATTTCGTGTGGGATTCTAAGCCCATGGACCAAAATACCTTAAGTCTAGTAAACATGTAACATAACATAAATGTAAGTAAATAATAACTTAACCAACCTATTATTACAAATGACCGAGACTTGATAAAATAGCAAAACTTTGATCCCAACAGTCCTAATTCTAATAAAACTTAAAGCACACATACTCTAGAACTCGTGATGTCTTGTAAAAGTCAAAACGGTTAAGTATGTTTGCACATCTTATTCTTTCAAGTGCATTTTATAACCCTAGTTCCGGTTTTGAAACCTTGAAGAAATATAAGATATTTGGATAACTAGAGAACTCGTTTTCTATAGTTACCAAACTAAAATGAGTTTAAATAATTAGAAAACAGAAATATCAATAAACCGCAATGTGGAAAAGGCAATTACTAGCATGATTATCTAGCAATGTGTCTTAATCCAATAAACATGGAGGAACTGCATGCCTATTTTCAAGTTAAAATGATGGATAGCCCATCATCTATATGTTAGAACTTGATGCACTTCCTTGAATACCTAAATAAATGTTTACTAGTCAAAGTGACTCACATTAGCAATAATGTGTAGATATTCAAAGAAAGTATCCAATCATCAATCACTCTCCACTGGTGATGTAACACTTATAATGTTGTCTAATCTAGTGGGAGTTACGTGATTGTATTACTAGTGACGAAACACATGTAATGTTCTCTAATCTAGTGGGAGCTGTAAGCTATATTACTTTACAAGTTGCCCATCTTATTTCCAGATTGTCTTGAAGTAATACATTACTTTCCACATGTGAAGCATCATAGTTTTTATGAGAACCATTGCATAACTTTTATTAGATAACTTGTCGCATTCCTGATGTTGCTTCCTGAAATGTTATCAATAAAATTGTTTTGCATGATTCATTATTAAAGTGATAAAGTTCTACACATCTATATTTTGATTTTAACTAAAATCATATGTTCTCTTTGAAAACCATTACACATACACCAATAACATGTAATGTTTACCTTTGAAAACCATTACACATACACCAATAACATGTAATGTTTACATTTGAAAACCATTTTGATTGTTTATGTTGGACTTATAATATGGGAAGTAAAGAGTAAAACAATGATTCTATATAGGGTAAAGGAAACTTACTGTGAAATAAGTGAGCTAGGTATGAGGTAATTCTTGGTAAAGATTGGGGTTTTATTAGCATTGATCATGATTAAGGGAAATTATGTACTTGATTGAAGAAATTATGTAGGGATTGCAAGGAAATGTATAGGAGAGATGGAAAGAAACAAAGGATGGAAGGTAAGGTTTCTGATTCTGGCGTGTTTGGAATGGTCTTAAAGTTCTGAGCATCACCATAAAGCTAATTTTTTAAGCTATATATTTTTTATAACAAGAAATGATTTGGATGCCTAAAAATATAACTAATTGTGTGCCTAAAATGATGTGGCAATAATTTATTGATTTGTGTAAAAGCGGGTCCCTCTCCAGTCACTAATAGTATGTTGTCACATAGATTAGGCATACTATTAGAGTATTAGGCATATCAAATAGGCATGCCAATCAATGTTATTTTATAACAAAGCCTGTTTGGATGAAGTTTTTTTATTTTATTTTTTTTAGAGTTGTAAATTTTTGTTTTAAAAAACAAGCTTCTCTGAACAAAATAAATTTAAGAAAAGAAAGAAAAAAGGTAGGCCTACAAAATTTGAATTGAAGAAGTTCAAGAAATATGGCCAAGTAAAATAAGTTTACGAAAAGAAAGAAAAAGAAAAACTTAAGCAAACACCTTTTAGACACATTAGTATTTTTTGAAAGCAGTACGTCTATCGATCATCAATTAATGGTATAAATATCTACATTCTCGTATCTAACTCTAACGTGATTGGGCATTGTTGTTGTTTAACTAAACAGTTCTTTCCGGTTCAAGTTACCCGATGAGATTTGGTTTTTTGACTTAAATGTACGCTACCTAACCAATACCCCAATAACAAATTTTGACCTTATCTAGACAAGTATTTTATAAGGCTTGAACCTATAACTTCTTGTACACTAACTAACCGATACCACAAAATGTCTTAAGAGTAAGTTTTTTCTAATGAAAGCTTAGACTACCTTATTGTTGTTGTACTCTATACAAGTAAATAAGCAAATCTCATTATCTGAAACTCTCTCGTTTGTCAATGTTTTTTAACTCTTCAAACCATGTAACCATTTTTGTTATCTTCATTTTGCTATGTACTTTGTCAAGGAGGTTTGCTAGTTTTTATGAATGTTCATTTTTCCAATGCTTATTTAAAAAGCGGTGAGTTGTGGCTACTGCTCACAACTCACAGCTACTTGTTGGTCCCGTTTACTAAGTTAATAGTTAACTAAAAAGTTAACCTAACCAAGTTCCATGACTTTTAACTCAGATAAATAAGATTAACAACAAAGATAAAAAACGTAAAGAAAAGAGAAGATTTTTCAACGTTTAATTCTTATTAGAAGTTAATCAAAAGAATTATACCCAAGTGTTTGCGGAATAACACTTGGGATTGAAATGACAAGTATGGTGTGGACTCCTCTCTAAACTCAAACTACGTTGAATGACAACTATAAGGTCACACTGAGCTATCTCAGGGACTGTTTGTGAATGCTTCGCATTAAATGCACAAACTTGTCAACTTTTACTCCTCACTTATGCTACCTATTTATACACAAGTGATTTACAACTTTACTGATAAAGACAAAAGATGACCTAACTAGTAGAGATAAAAATAGTTACGTATTTTGTCTCTGTTACATTAGACTATTTTGGGTAAAAGACAATGTGCCTTTCCAATGCACAGTAATGACACCATCCTGACATGATGCCTTTCAGGGAAAGTTTGACTTCAGGTAGATGAGGTCACCTGTTGATACGTTCAAACTTTTCCCGCCTTATCCCGCCCATACTTCAGTCTTCAGGTCTCCAGTCTTCAGTCTTCAGTATGTAGTAGTTGTTGAGGAGTCCTGGGGGTTCAGTGAGTTATTGTCATACTCACTGAACCCATCATCTTCTTCTTGGCTTAGATTCCATACATTGAGTTCCGCCTCACTGAATGGTGAACCTTTCAACATAGACTCGCTCCAAGCATCCTGAAGATGACTCACTGAGGTACTGTTCACTCAGTGACTTGTTTGTATATTCAGATAATAGACACTTAGGTTATTTTATGTTCAAATCCAAGTTTAAAGGAAGCTTGGGGAATTCAGTGACCCAACAGTCTCCCGCTATTTGGATATACAAATAGCCTAAGTGTGTATTGATTCAATGTGAGTAGTCAGGGTTCATCTTCTCTTCACTGAGTGTTGATGTAATTAACTTAGGACACTTGTAACTTAAAAGAAACATCATTGTTCATTAATAAATATTACAAATCCTATGAAAAATTACAAAAACAGAAAAAAAGATAGTTGGTGCAGATTCAGATGTTCAGTTGGTAACCAAGAGCTTCAAGCTTTGCCTTTTTGGATCTCAGGAGCTGTCTTTCAGGGTGCTCTTCAATCTTAGCTTTAAGGTCCTGACAGAACCTTACATTTTTAGCACATCTAACGGGAGAAGCCAGCGTTAGGTACATAAGCATCGCCTTAATCCCTGCCTTGTCAATGTCTAACCATCTCTGGAAAGCAGGGTTTCCAAACTCATCAGTGAAGCACATACCTCTCTCAGGAATCTCAAACACCACATTGTTCATGAAGGTGATTCCTTCAGGAAGAGATCTGTCACAGTCCAGTCCAAGGACCTTGATCTTAGGTTCTGATTCAATATGCTTCCTCTTTCTTTTGGAAACCTTTGGAGAAGCATCTTGAGTAGATGGAGCATGAAGTACAGAGGGGATTCCAAGTGATTTAGGCATTTCCATCAGTCCTTTATACCTGAGCTCTAGTGATTTCAAGAGATTAGGGACCACCACATTTGACTTCTTGGTAATGATTGGTCGAAGTTCATCCAGTTCAGAGATACCAAATGTAACACCCCCAAAATACGAGTCCAGCGGAAGCATACAGGTCACTGGGGTGCTACTAAATTGGATCACAACACATAGTAAAGAGAACAGATTTACCTTATCCGTTTAAAAGAAATTTTATATTCAAAAGTATAAGTTTACATCATTTGGAAATAGTGCGGAAAATATAGGCCCATAAAAGAGTTTAAGTGGTCCCAATTATATCAGAGTCATCTATGACCATGCCATGCCATGCCAAAAGCCTTCAACAGTTTGCTAACGCCTTAATCCTGAAAATACATGCTAAAATGTGTCAACACGAGGTTGGTGAGTTCATAGGTTTGTATAGATAGCAATTTAGTATAAAAGATATGTGAGTTCGATAAAAGTTTTGTGACCATTGTGTCGCTCACAATGTCATGAAAATATAGTTTACTTTCAAGTAAATGTAGTAATGTGGACCACAAGGTTTTCGAGTGTGAATAAATATTCACATACAAATCAAGTTCAGTTTTAGTGAGTACATCGTCATGAAAAATATCAGTAAAATAGACCATAAGTATTAAGCATAAAGTTGGACCATAGGCAAAGTATGTGATCATTACAACGAATATAATGTCACACAAAACGAAAAGTCTATTACGCTAGCACTAAGTTCATGCAACCGAAGCTAAACAGTTTAGTATGCCACAATGTAGCACATATAATAATAGTGAGGGCCCATAGCGAGTGTTTAACCCAATACACTCGTAGTCCGACTTGGTATACGTTCACATTGACCCGTCTGGCCAACCGAACGGGGGAGTTACCCCCAATAGATCTATTTATATCAATCGCGCTTCCTAACGGGAATTAACGGTTCATGAAAGTGGGCATAACAGTGGGTTCAGGGCTTAGGCTAACTACGCAATAGTGTTGAGAAATCAAGATAATAGTATGGTCCAGAAAATGTTTTGCATGTTTCTCACCCCACAGTTTTGTAAACGAGTATAAGTAAAGTGGGGCTATAAACTCACATATATGTTTCAAGCACTTGTGTCCATGAGAAAACAATCAAGTATGCAACCAATATACGCATAAATGCATTTGAATAATCAATCAAGTATTTCAACAATAACAATAATGTTTGAGTAAACAATCGCGCATTCAGATAAAATAAGCATTGAGTTTAGTTAAAAACAAGCATGTATTCTCCCCCAAAACAGTTATAAAACAAGTAAAAGTAGGGGGTATGAACTCACCTCAGCAAATAGTAGTCTGATAAAAAGTCAAGTAGTGATAGTGTGCGGCACCGACACGCGACCTAGTTTAGTATGACAAGTTTAGTTTACAGTTTCAAGTTTTAAGACTCGATGAAGTTTAGATAAGTTTAAAAGTTTTAAAGTGTTTGTGTGGTTGTTGCTTGTGTGGCAGCATTTATGTTCGAAAAACAATTTTGTAACTATAGACTTGCATTGGCTCTTGGAAGTGCATAGGTATATAAATATACATGACGAATACGTATTTGTTACAAAAGTATCCGATAGACAAGCTACGAAAAAAATCACAAGAAAAGTGTCGTGAATAATAGGCGTGGTCAGAAGATATTAAAATGTTGTTAACTAATAGCATATTCATAAATTTAAGCTAGCGAAAATAAAATAGTTAGTGGTGATACATTATGTATTTATAAAAGCGTATGTTTGTATGTATTAGCATAAGTTGGTTAATGGGAAATATAATATTTCATTTTTCGTGTTTTAGTCGGGTTATGATAGAAAATAATTTAAGTGTCGTTTTGTGACGAAAGTCGGGCATGAACCGCGCATACCTTTTAGTTGCTCATGATAACTATAAGTTACAATGTATATGTTTAAGTAAATATCCGATTTATAATTTGTAAAACTCACTTAAGTTTTTATAAAACCATATCAAGTTTAATTACGCCAAATGGGCAATATAAATTAATAAGTATGTATAAAACTTAGAAGTTTAGCTGTGACTAGTTACCAATTCAATAAGCCATGAAATTTCTCAAATGAGCATCTTAGTTGGTTGGGCCAATTAAGTAAAATAAAAAGTTAAACAGATGCATCCTCACTGGGCTCACACCACACGAACAAAATCACAAAATCAAATCCCAAATTGATCAATTATGTTTGGAGTTTAACACATGATTACTTAATGCTTGGAAATAAACATTTGTTTCGTAAAAAAATAAAAATAAACATTTGTTGAGTCAAGCAAAACCAATCGTATCCTTCTATGGCTCAACTGGGCTTCGACCCAGTCTTGTGAAGGGTAACCAAAAAAAAACGGAACAAGACCGTGTTCTTATTTTTAAATCATGAAATTTGAACGCAAATATGAGTGAGCCAAGAAGTTTGATACAGGGCAAAAGTAAACTAAGCATTATACTTGTTTGAGTACTAACACCACGGGAACGAGAAACCGACTCACACCCTTTTGACTCATTTTAAAAATACATCCCCTTTTGTTTGAACGTTTCGACCACAGGAGCAAAACCCACATCAATTTGAGAATCAATATTACAAACACATTTAAGCTATTCCAGCCAGTAACTTTTGCAAGTTGCATATTTTGAGAACAAAAGAATAAGACCAAAGTTGAGACAATTTATTTGTTATGTTTTGAGTACTTGTTATGTGTTGAGTGAAGTGTTTGACCAAGAAACAACCAAAAATCTTTCTACTGGGTTGGGCAAGGCTGTCGATCACAACAAAAACAACCAAGGCCAAGTTTGAAGCAACACGCTATATTTCGACTTCTAATCCCTTGGGTACTCATGGCGCAAAGATAACCAAAAAGAAAACATATTCACTGTGGGTCGACCAAACACAAACTAAATTTTTGTCTAGCGAGTTAGTACCAATCTATTGACGTTTCACATGGAACAAAGTAAAACCAAACTCACCCAACTGTGATGTTTGCAAGAAAAGAAGAACAAGAATGACGCACCCACTGTTCAAAACAGTGGGTCGATTACACCCAAAAGACTCGACCATAATGCAAGCAACATCTATCTATTTTATCCCAATAAGCAAAGTGATAAGCAAAATAAAAATAAACACTTCCATACATGAGCCAATCTTTGTTTTAGTTTGCAATTTATTAGTTTGCCACACAAGAACAACCATAAAGAAAACAATATTATTTCCAGATACACAAATCAAATCAAAATTTAATTATCAAAATACCAGATAGTATACACATGTGAAAGAAACATCAAGACCAGGATTTCAGGGTTCTTACAATACTTTTGAGAGATGACAAGATGAATCCAAGCAAGCAAACCACACCAAGATGAGATGTGTTGCCCTATGGATTGGTTTGAGGATAAAAATAAAATAAAAGGAAAACTTTAACCCTACCTTTTGATTATTGAAAATCGATCATAACCAAAAATGGATTAAAAACAAAACTTGCTTCTCCTTGACGTGCAAGGGTTGCCTTGGCGTGACTCATCTTGGGATGGAGAGAAAGAGAAACAGTGGATCAATTTCTTGTGGTTATGGTTAAGCATCTTCTCTTTATCATAGCCTCTATTTTTCTTTTGATTATATATATTGCATAGGGTTTGATGGATTAAGAGAGAGGAAAATGGTTGTATAGATCTGGTTTCTGATTTTTGGAGAGAGAGAAGTAATAAATCTGATTTTTGGTTTTGAAGAAAGAGAAAGGTAGAGCGTGTATCTGTTTGAGGAGAGAGAGAGAGACGTGTTTATCTGAGTAAAAGAAAACGTGTATGTGAATGTGTGATATTGAGATTTGGGAAATATTATACGTTCCATATTTCCAAATTAACTTGGTTTTCATATTTTCCTTTTCTCTTTTTATTTAAACGTATATATGTAATAAGTATATTGAATTTAATTAATTTGTATTACTAAGTTGGCATTTGTTACCAAAGAGGGTGTCGCGTGAACCCGGCGTTCCGTTGAGCTTCGGTGAAAATGATGTATTCTTAGTTAGGCACGAATGTGAAAAATATAATTTTTCTGAGAGCGTGTTTATAGAAGTATTATAGAAACACATCGACTCTGATTATTAATAATTAGTTTTGCCGTTACTATCATAGTGTCGGTACGCGTGTCGTGCTGTGCTCGAGATAGAATCTCGGTTCGGTAAATAAATATCAGTATAAGTCAGAAAATAATGTTTTCACATTTTCTGATAAAAACAAATTATTTCCCTATTAAAATAATAGTCCGGAAAATTACGTCCTTGATGAGGCGAAAAATGATCCGTTTTTAGGGGGTCATTTAAGCCCGAATCCGACTTTATTTGATCAAATATTGCCCTAAATCGTTCCTTTTGTGATTTTAGGTACTTGGAGAGTGAATTCTGGAAAAGGAGCCATTTCGGACGTTTTTGGAGCATAAAAGTGAAGAAAACGGCTAAGTCTCAATTTTCCATGCTGAGAACAGTGCATGACGGCGTCAAGAGTAATCTCCTGACGGCGTCAAACATCAAGAATTAAAATCCGTAGTTCATGAAGGCGTCAAAAGTTTGCATGACAGCGTCAAAGTCCCAAGAATAAAATACCGTGGTTGATGACGGCATCACATAGGCCGTCATAAGTAGATCAAGACCGTCCGAGGAAGTATTTGGCGGCTAGATGATGGCGTCACACCCTTGCTCTTGACGCCGTCACCTCGATTTTCCTATATATAGTTTTCTAGTTTTTTCATTAAAGAAAAGAGAAGTTTTGGTGAAACCCTAAAGACGAATTTGGTGGAACTTTTACAGGTTTTTCAAGGGTTCCAAACCCTTGATACCTTGCATTGTAATTGAGATAAGTGTTCTTCTAATTTAATCAATATGTCTATGTGTTGGTTGTCTATATCTTGTTCTTGTCTCAATTCCATTATGCTAGGCTAGATCTCTTTTGTGTTTGCTTAGATCTAATGAAACCTAGATATTGATTATGTGTTGATTACTTGTTTATTCTTGTCTTGGATGAATGATTTTATATGTTAGGCTTAAGAAAACTGGCAGATCTCCAAATGGTAACATGCTTGAACGTCCTAAGAAACATGAACCGAGGCGTACTAGGTCTTTATTGGTTGTATTTAATGCATGAGCCACTGTTTACAATCCTTATAGTTGTGCTGGGTCATGGTGTAGGAGGAGATAAGAGCTCATAGAATTGGGGAGTTATGTATGCCACCCCATGAATGGTATTAAGGAATACAATCCGTCATCCATACAATTATAACAAGTAATTAACATGTAAAAGATATCTAGGGAGTAGTGAAGTCTAAGTAAACACAATTTCTCCAATTACTGCTCACAACTTTGTAATAATTAGTTTATTTTCATTTTTATTATTTTATTTTGATTGCATCTTAGTTTTGGGTTAGTTGAATAGCAACTAATTCCGCCCACTCTTTCAAAACCCGAGATTTTACTTGCTTTTATAAAAATATAAAAACACAAAAATAATCATCCCTCACCTTTAGAACTAGTAATTAGGCTTTCTATTCCTAACGACACTATTCCTAAGCTGAACGATCAATCCCCCGGTACTTGTCACTATACTATACTACAACGATCAGGTACATTGCCTGGTGGGGGTTGTAAGCTTCTCGAGATCCCTCGAGAGGTAAAGCAAGGTGCGATTCCCACGCATCAAGTTTTTGGCGCCGCAGCCTGGGGAATAGTTATTGTCTAGGTTAGGATTTCTTTTTATTAGGTCTACTTGCTATATTCCTTTCTAGTAAGATTTTTTTTTTAGGTTTTCTTTAGTCTATCTCATTTCTTCGTGTCTTTGTTCGTAACTCTTTACCATCCGACATCATGGAAGGTGGTAACATCTTTGAACCCGTCATCCCACCACAACAAAACCCACCACTTGAACCCCTTAGGCCCCGAACCTTAGGAGAGTATTCCCGACCTAGCCACCAAGGCTACCGAAACACCATTGAGCTCACCGGAGCCAATGTGACCCCCTTGCGATCCGACACCATCCGGTTGGTGCAAAGCGGATGTGCATTCCATGGACTTCGTTCCGAAGATCCAAACCAACATCTTAAGGACTTTCTCAAAATCGTAGATTCCATAGACCTAGGTGTTGAAACTAGAGAGACTACCCATTTACGCCTATTCCAATTCTCTCTATGGGATCAAGCTAGTCAATGGATTGAGCGTTTACCCGCGGGATCCATCACCACATGGGATGATCTCACCACTCGTTTCCTTGCTCAATTTTTCCCACCGGGAAGAACTACTAAGCTTAGAAATGACATCTTGATGTTCCAACAACGTCAAAATGAATCTCTTTATGAAGCATGGACTCGTTTCAAGGACTTACTCCAAAAAGTCCCTCATCATGGCATAGATCTTTGGCTCCAAGTCCAAATCTTCTATGACCATATCGACATCTCCACGAGGCGAGCCATTGACCAATCGGCCGGTGGTAAGCTACGTGATCTTAGTGCGGAACAATCATGGGAACTCATAGAAGATCTTGCTCTCTATGACAACGAAAGTTGGAATGATCCCCGTGACTTGAACAAAATGGTAAAGGCAATATCTTTGCCTTCGAACAATTCTAGCACTCCCGACCGTAGGATCATGGAACTTGAGGACCAAGTCAAGTTTCTCATGAAATCTTACGATGCTCCCAAGCCTTCAAGCCAAGTGAACAAAATCACTTCTTCATGCGAATTATGTAGTGGTCCCCATGACACTCGTGATTGTGTGGAACTCCCCGGAACAGCTTTTGCGGACTACGCATCCACGCGTACCGACGAAGCGGGAGATAAGTGGTACACTTTCAAGCCTGAGCCAAACCCTTACGGTGATTCATACAACCCCTTTTGGAAAAATCACCCAAACCTTAGGTGGAAACAAAATCAACCCAATTCTTCCAATCCGCCTAATCGTTACCAACCAAACGGTCCACCATCCAACCGTACTTTCAACAACAATCCTTCTAACAATTATAGTAGTACCAACAATCTTGAAGGATTGATGTCAAAATTCATGGCATCTCAAGAAGCCCGCATAGCTAGGTTCGAAACCGAATTCAACCAACAACAAACGGAGATGCCAACAAGATTGACAACTTGTTGAAAGCCCTCAACAACCAAACATTAATCACACCTAGGAAGGACACTAGGGACACCAATAGTGGAATCCAAATTAAGGACCCCTCATCATCCAAACATGTCCACTTTGTCAATGTTGTCACCATTAAGCCGATAGATAAGGAGATAGAGGAGCGTGACAAGGATGAAGTTGGAGTAGAAGCCGATAGTAAGGATGAGAATAGGGAAGTTGAGGTTAATAAGGATGAGGAATTAGAGGAAGTAGAACCTATAGAGGAATACTTTGATAAGTTGCCAACCAAGGAAGAACGGGAATACCATAAGGATTTATTCGATAGTCCCGAGAAAACATATATCTTTGGCGACCCCCTGATCAAAATGGGAGACCCCTCTAAGATTAACATCCCATGCAATATCGGGCACATGCATGTATGGAAAGCTTACATAGACCCTAGATCCCCCGTGAACATCATGACTAGGACTTTTTACAATTGGGTGATGAAGAAGCAACTCAATTTTAGGATGATGCCCGGTAAAAATTGGATAAGTAATTTTGTAGGGAGAGTTAAGGGATTACATGTGATTATAGGGAATCTTACCTATGAGATTGATTTTATGGTAGTGGAAGACACTCGTCCGGTGATAGATGCTTGCCTAAGCCAAATAGTGTTCGGAAAACCATTTGTTGAGGCAACTAGGATGAGCTATGATCCGACTTTAGGGATAGCTAGGTTCAAGAAAGAGAATGATGAGGTTGCTTATCAAATGCCCTACAAGATCGAACAATACCGCCGTCTCTTTATTTTCGAAAAAGAACACAAGCAAGCGGCTTATTATAGGAATGAGGAGGATAGACGTAGAGGAGTAGAGTATGTTAGAAATAGGATGTTTGGTTTCTACAAAGAGTGCTTGCAACTAGGTCCAGAATACAAAACTGGTTTGGAAGACGACCTAGAGAATGGAACCAATGATGAAGTCACGTAGTAACCCATGACTTTGAGTCTAGCTACAAGACTCGTAAATAAAGAAAAGCGCTTCTTGGGAGGCAACCCATGTTTTGTGTGATTTTATTTGTTTGATTGTTATTTGCTTCCGTATGCATGTTCTATTTTTATTGTTGGTTAATCATGTTTCTCAATTAAAATGTGGAAATACTTTACTATGTTGTTTGGCCTAGTCTTAACTCCAACCTAAAAGTATTTTTGCAAAAGATAAGTGTAAGGGGAAACCCCAAATATGTTTTTAAGAAACAACCCGATCATGATTCTCCACAATATTAAATGGACATGTATATTCGTATTTGTTAGAGTCAAATGCTTGTATTGAGTCATAATGAAGTTTTGCAAGATTTTCCAGGAAGTAGAACCAAGTTTTTCCAGAAATTTTCCGGAAACTTAACATAAGAATTTCTGCAGGTCCATTCTGACGGCGTCAGAGTTTTACTCTTGACGGCGTCAGGAGTTAAAATCTGGAAATTTTACCGTTTTGTTTTTCTAACGGAGTCTTATGGTTTTTGTGAATTATTAAGTTTTATAATCTCCAGGAAATCTGCAAACTTCGTTCCACAAGCATTATATCTTACTTTGTTTTCTAGGATTTAGTAACTTATATAGGATGCCGCCGATTTTACACGAGGTTGTCTTGTCTATTTTTTCAGGATTTACAGGTTATGTCGACAAGGAGACGATTTATATTCTGGAAGGGAAGCTTTGATTGTTCGTTTTCTTGGAGGAAGATTTAACCTGGCCAACCTATAATCCATACCGAGCGAATCAGGGGAGTATTTGACTTCATTCTCTTTACTTTTTCACTTTTACATTCTTTACTTGAACATTGGGGACAATGTTCATCTTAAGTGTAAGGGGAGGGTAAAAAGATGATACCTTACATATGCACTTTCGCTTGAGTTTGTTTTGTTTGATAGTAGATGTGTAATAAAACTATGAGAAATACTTGTTAGTGTAATTTTAGCGCCAAATTTAAATTTTTTTACAACATTTAGGAGTGAAACTTTAGCCATAGCAAGCGTCTCATGGATAGGAGATTGTATGACTAGCACATAACCGTATATTCAGAAAAATTTTCCACCCAAATATGTGAGGTTCGCCTTTAGATTTGATAGGAAAAGCATTTACTATTAGTTCTTATGAGTGTACCGGTAGCATTTAGATTCTAGAACTTGCGTTAGTGATGCATCCCGAGACCGTTAGTGAGACTACATTCGTGTGGTAGGATTTACTACATGATAAGAGGCATTAGGATCACCCTTGCGTTAAACCCGTATCATAATTACTTGACCATTTAAGTCATATTACTTGGCTAGTTAAGTCAACTAATTTTTCCCACACCCTTAGCGTTGTACTCATTTTTAGTACACGATACCCCTAGTACACCCCTCCGAGACTATCTTTTTGTTTCTAACTTTAAGCAATTTTACTTAAAGGAAGAATTTGTTACACCCCACTTAAATGTACACCCAAATCGCCTTAGCCTTCCGTGTATGCGCTCATTTTTAGTGCATTATTGTTATTTGTTAAACCCTAAGTTAACTTTCTAATTGATTACATGGTTGCTAAGTCGAGTCATATCTTTGTACATATTGTTTTGGGACGATTGGGACTCATGGGTAAAGTACTTATTTTATGGAGTAATGGGGAAGAACATAATATTATTACCCCCATACGTACGTTAATCTTAAAAGTGCTCCAAGTGTTTTGATTTTCTTAATTCGAGTCATTAGAATAGTTAAATGTAAAGTATGTAAAGATTCAAGTGTAAGGGGAACGTTCATACCCCTATGATGTATTATTTTGGATGGTAGGGTAAGAGTGTATGCAAAAAAAAAAAAAAAAAAAAAAAAAAAAAAAAAAAATAGAAAAAGAAAAAGAAAAAAACATACGGACTACCATCCCTTTTCATTCTATGTTTATTTTATGTTTTAGTTATTTTTCGTTTATTAGCTTAAGTCGAGTCTAGTCTTGGCTTAGCAACGCCATATTGTACATGTAATTAACCAAGATTGTTAACTCGCCACCAGTAAAACTTCCTTTATCCAACAAAACCGTGTAATTCATATCCCTATACCTAACGTTACAACCCTTTAAAAGACCTCTTTGATAGTTTATCCTAGGTAGTTACGCCATGTGGTGGAGGTTTGATCATTTCCCAAGCCTATGGTAATCTATTTTGCTATGACAGGTAGTGAGAGATATCTTCCATTTCCATAATGTTATATTACTTTATTACACCCGAGAGATGTGAGTATCTAAACACTATTTGTGAGGTGCTAGTGTATGACCTCCGTGCTTGTCTATTGGTCTTTAGTGGAACGATTATTTGTTGTAATTACTTTTATATTAGTGTTAAATGACCCCTAACTTGTCTTTTGAGTAGAATAAAAGCGCATTTGCTTGAGGACAAGCAAATCTCAAGTGTAAGGGTATATGATGAGGCGAAAAATGATCCATTTTTAGGGGGTCATTTAAGCCCGAATCCGACTTTATTTGATCAAATATTGCCCTAAATCGTTCCTTTTGTGATTTTAGGTACTTGGAGAGTGAATTCTGGAAAAGGAGCCATTCCGGACGTTTTTGGAGCATAAAAGTGAAGAAAACGGCTAAGTCTCAATTTTCCATGCTGAGAACAGTGCATGACGGCGTCAAGAATAATCTCCTGACGGCGTCAAACATCAAGAATTAAAATCCGTAGTTCATGAAGGCGTCAAAAGTTTGCATTACGGCGTCAAAGTCCCAAGAATAAAATACCGTGGTTGATGACGGCGTCACATAGGCCGTCATAAGTAGATCAAGGCCGTCCGAGGAAGTATTTGGCGGCTAGATGACGGCGTCACACCCTTGCTCTTGACGCCGTCACCTCGATTTTCCTATATATAGTTTTCTAGTTTTTTCATTAAAGAAAAGAGAAGTTTTGGTGAAACCCTAAAGACGAATTTGGTGGAACTTTTACAGGTTTTTCAAGGGTTCCAAACCCTTGATACCTTGCATTGTAATTGAGATAAGTGTTCTTCTAATTCAATCAATATGTCTATGTGTTGGTTGTCTATATCTTGTTCTTGTCTCAATTCCATTATGCTAGGCTAGATCTCTTTTGTGTTTGCTTAGATCTAATGAAACCTAGATATTGATTATGTGTTGATTACTTGTTTATTCTTGTCTTGGATGAATGATTTTATATGTTAGGCTTAAGAAAACTGGCAGATCTCCAAATGGTAACATGCTTGAACGTCTTAAGAAACATGAACCGAGGCGTACAAGGTCTTTATTGGTTGTATTTAATGCATGAGCCACTGTTTACAATCCCTATAGTTGTGCTGGGTCATGGTGTAGGAGGAGATAAGAGCTCATAGAATTGGGGAGTTATGTATGCCACCCCATGAATGGTATTAAGGAATACAATCCGTCATCCATACAATTATAACAAGTAATTAACATGTAAAAGATATCTAGGGAGTAGTGAAGTCTAAGTAAACACAATTTCTCCAATTACTGCTCACAACTTTGTAATAATTAGTTTATTTTCATTTTTATTATTTTATTTTGATTGCATCTTAGTTTTGGGTTAGTTGAATAGCAACTAATTCCGCCCACTCTTTCAAAACCCGAGATTTTACTTGCTTTTATAAAAATATAAAAACACAAAAATAATCATCCCTCACCTTTAGAACTAGTAATTAGGCTTTCTATTCCTAGCGACACTATTCCTAAGCTGAACGATCAATCCCCCGGTACTTGTCACTATACTATACTACAACGATCAGGTACACTGCCTGGTGGGGGTTGTAAGCTTCTCGAGATCCCTCGAGAGGTAAAGCAAGGTGCGATTCCCACGCATCAGTCCTCGCGATTCAGTTCAAGTTACCCATTACAGTCGAAAAGAGATGAGTATATACGCACGAGAATTCATCTTCACGTTCCCCACGTGAATTTAGTTCATTTTTACGAGTTTCTACGAACTTTGTCGATAGAGATAGGTTTTGGTTCTTTGCTTAAAATTTTGTAGTTAGGTAAACTGATGTGACTTCAAAAGACCCATAATTTCAACATTTAGTCACTCCCTTAATATACAAAAGTCTCAATAAAGTTTGACCAGTATTTTGGAAATTTATTTTATTTATAACACGAGTTTATGAATATTACGACGGTTTTTGTGAAAACTAAACAATAATCACCCGAACACTCAGTAATTGTACCCAACATATTTTTAACATTTTTATGACTTTATTAAGTCCCGGTTAACTTCGTTAACATTTATTTCTATCAAACCCGGTACCCGATTATAACTAATACTTACACCAAACTACAACTAATAATACACTATATATTCTAAGTGATCAAAACCGACTTTGCATCTCTTTTTCACATTAAAAACCGGCCTCATGCCCTCCCCTAGACACCATGTGATTTCTTTTTAACATCATTGACTTATGTAACCTTATAATACATTTTAATTTCTCCTAAATATCTAAAAACACCTTTTACAAAACACATAATAAAATTTGAGATCAAAAATTCATTTTCTCATCTCTTCTCTCTAAACTCACGACCCAAATCCATAATCCATGATCAAGTGAAGGTTTTCAAAAGTTTAAAGCACCAAAGTTATTCATTTTGTGGTTCTAATCAAGAATATTGCATCAAACACACAAGAAATCCAAGGTTTCTAATCATCTCATCACCTCATATTTCAAAGTGAGTATACAAATTTATTTTCAAGTTTTCTTCTAATTAACACTTATATATCATGGTAATCATGCTTAATTTCATGCTCATACTAGTTATACCACTTTATTTTTGAAGACTTTTGAAACATACAAACCCTAGATTGTGATTTAGGTGTTCCTTTGTTAAATTAACTTGATTACTAGTCATTAGGAGCCCATGGCACCCTAAGAAGGTGTATGGTAGGATTAGATTAGCTATGTGGTGATTACAAGAGATTTGGTTGAAGTAGAAACTAGTTTTGGACATGAAAAATGGATTTCTAACAAGTATATATACATGCTGTCCCATTTTTGTAAATCCAGAAAAATCAGGGGATTCCGGGTAACTTTGGGCTAAAGATTTAGAAAATACTTTCAAAAACGAAGCCGTGGGCGAAAGAATGGATTAAAACGAGTTTATAACGAAGGAGATATGATTTTTGCAAGTTTAACGACGAAAACTATTTTCTGAAAATTGTACATGCTGTCCCACGATTTTCAATGGGCAATCTGAGGTGTAAAACTTGATCTAGCCATCCCGACTTATCAAAAATATATTAGTATGTTGTCCCACGATTTCGGGGATATAAAGAACGTAGAAAACAAGCTTATAACGACCAAGATATACACGTTTCAAAATCGGCGAAACTCTATTTATTTCCATAAGCTTTTTAGCAAAATATTACTAAGTATAGAAAAACAGTTTTTGTAAGACATCATGTTGAGAGCCAATTTACTCATTGATAAACTCATTTCTGGAAAATTTACATCATTGACAAAAAGTTAGTTGACCCAGCCTAGTTTTCAAAACATCCAGCCGTTTGTCAAAAGGATTTATAACGAACAACTTATGGACTTCCAAACTTTCCCGAAAACTGCCCAGAATCTGCCAAAACAGCCCAAACACCTCACTTGACGGCTAATTATCTTTATGATCGAGACCTGTATGGACAAACTTCACTTCTGTGACTTTTTAGATATGGTGAAAATCTTCTCAAAACTACTGAGCTTCTTTCCTAACTCTTAATATTCACTATTTCACGACTAGTTTTATGAGACCGTTTTGTCACTAATAGAAATAATACTTCTACGTACTAAATTCTAGATTTTCTAGAAATATTAACCAAGTACCCAATTTCATAACTAATGATGTATTAGTGATTACAAGTATATTTTCATTAGTACAAGGCGTTATTTCAAGGATTTCAAACCGAGGATTTCAACACAAACATTGGTACATACGATATATATATAAGTATATATATTACAACTAGTTTATTTTTCTAATAGCCATATTTTCCTAAGTCTTGGAATATATACTTTTGATAACAACAAGTGTTTTTCAAAGAGTAGAGTGGTATAGGAAACATGTGCATGGACATTCATAACATCATTTCATGATCTAAAGTAGATCGTTCATCATTCATATTAGGTTGCGGCTAGTGTGCGCGCCTTGTTTTTCAGCTCATTACATGTTCATGGTACCATCATATTGGGTTGCGGCAGCTAATTGTTCATTGGTGTTCATTTCATTTCATCACAGTTTCATCAGTTAAGGTGAGTTTTCATAGCCCCGTTTTCAATTCAACATTTTTGATTGTTTTCAAATCCCACGGGGGGGGGGGGGGGGGGGAATACATTGCATCAATCATTTTAGTACGAGCCCAAGTATTCAAACATGTACATTGCTTAAGTTACCTTGCCATGTGATAAGTCCCCTGTAACATCATGAACCGTTAATTTACCGTTAAGCGAGAGTGAGTGGATAGATCTATCGAGGGTGACGCCTCCATCCGTGGTAGTGATTACCAACAGTAAGCGGATGCATGTCATGTCTTTTACATTTGAGTGTTTCGGCAGAACATTCAGGAGGGGCATTGTTTCATCAGTCATAGCTTCGGTGTCATGAGCTTAAGGTCTATTGTACAATTTTCATGAGATTTTTATCTTGCACTTTTACTTGTGGTGGCCGTACATCATTACATTTTACAAACCTATGGAATTCACCAACATTCGTGTTGACGTTTTAGCAATGTATTTCAGGTTATTAAGGTAGCTCATGTGACATGCATTTGGACCTTCATGGAGTCGCGGGGTCGACGCGTCTCACCATTATTTCATGCACATATGTAAACATTTGATCTAGTAGGACTTGTTTTCATAAACTTACAACACATTTTGGGGACCTCATTTTGTAAACTCTGAATTATTTCAATGATTAAATGCAGTATTTTCCAAATGACACTTTAGGTCGTTCAATGTAACTGTAACTGTGGTGCTATGACAGACACCCTCAGGTATTCCATTCCGCTGCAAGTCAGGTAAATTGGGGGTGTGACAGTTATGGGCAGGTCCTGACCTCTCAAATCCAGCAGACTGGGTTTTATCTGCCTAGTCCTCAAGGTCAGTTCCCAAGTTATGCGCACCTCCGGGAGTGGGTTTGGGTTCCATATCAGCGGGTGGTTTCATTCCCTCTGAATCTTTGTCCCCCATGACCCCTTCAGACATTGATGGGTGTTTCCCAGTGCCATCACGAGGAGCCGTAAAAGTTGTGTCCCTATTAGTGGGTTGTATTAGGCCCCCTGAGTCTTTGGAAAGAGTGGTTGTGCCCTCAGACAAAAGCTTTGAGCTGCGAATGTCCTCATCAGGCACCTGAGTGGTTCGGCCCCCCTTTCCAACAGGCTTGCGCTGGACTGTCGAAGATTTAGGGGTGTTAACTCCCTGATGCTTGGGTTGTGATTTACCTGAGCCTTTACCAGGATGTGAAGTGGTGTGGATCCCCTTCTCAGTGGAGTAGTGCTGCCCCACCGAGGATATAGGACCCTTAACTCCCTGAGACTCTGGTTTTGATTTGCCAGAGCCTTTAGCAGGATGTGGAGGTTGGTTTAATTCCAACTCCACTGACTTGTTTATGTCAGCAGAGCCTTTGGGAATGGGTGTGCCCGAGGACACTGAGTGTGATGTCTCAGTGCCCTCCGTTGGCCTTTGTTTTGGGGTCAATGACTGGGTAATTATGAGGGTGTCAGCAGTCATGGTCGGTTGTTGCCCCGTTTGGCTAGGCACGGAAACAGAGGTACCAGTGGCGAGTGATTTGGGTCTAACCACCTTCTTGGACCCCTGTCCCTTTTTCCCTTTCACCTTCTTCGTGGGAGAGGGAACTGGTGAAATTTTATTGTAACCCTGGATAGCAGTCAACATGTAAGTGGTCAGGGCGACAGGTGTAACCTCAAGAGGGTCACGAGAGTAATTAGCCTTATGTAGAACATCAGGTTCAAAGCCAATGGCTTCAGGCCTTATATACTCAGACCCAAGCAAGTCTTGCAGGGCTCAGGAAATGAATCTAGGATAAGACATTAATTTTTGCCTAGATTTCCCACCCAATTTTGCAATGAGGTCCCTGAAGATAATTTCTCCAAGGTCTATTTTTGTACCCTCTAAGAGACAGTACACTATCGTTGCTTGAGTAGTGTTCAGTGCTCTGTGGAGGATTTGTTTCCCCAAAGGACCTGAATGACAAAGGTAATCAGAATCCTCCAGGGGGCTGGAAACCAAGTTTTGATGATAGGGGCTTTGGAGAGAAGAGCCCCTGGTGTCACCTCAGGGTGATTTTTGTCATAGGGCCCAAGTTCCAGAAGGAGTTCCTTCACATCTTTTTCAGTGGGCTGGGCAGTGAAGGTCTCAGTATAGTCAAGGCCAGTGGCTTTGACGAAGGTTTTGTAGTCAAGATTTAGGAACTTAGTTTCATTCTTTACTGAGAACCTTATTTTGGCCTCCTTTGGTGCATCAGGGTTTTCAACCACCGCTGTGCAACAAAATTCCCTCAGGTAGTCATGGTAGATGACAGAGGGGGTTTTTGTAAATATGGTGGTAAGAAAGCAGTTTTGAAGGTACTTCACCACATCCCTGTATTCAGGGAACCCTTGTGGGTAGGCGAAGTTTCCCACCACATTATTCTTGGTCAGGTCTACGCTCTCAACCTGGAAATTCACATTGGGAGCGTATTGGATGACTTTAGAGGAAGCCATTTGTGAGAATAGGTCTAGTTTTGAGAAAAAGGTTTTGATAAAATTGAAACACACACAGTTTTTGAAAGCCAAAATATTCTTAAATAAACTTTGCAAGAGTTTTGTTAAGATTTGAAAGCGTGTGTGTGTTTAATTTTGTGGGGGTATTTAAAGGGAAAGAAATAGGGTTGTGCCGTTGCGGATATCAAACGTTTTGGTATTAATTCAAAGTGGTAATTTAAAGTATGTTTGAAATCCGTATTAACTGGCACGATTCCTATTACCCATTTTTCTCTCAACATGATTAGAGAGATGTTTACGTGGCTATGCAAAAAACGCTTTTGCAGAGTGATGTCATCACACAAGTATTTGTGAGAGAGAGAGAGAGAGCATTTAATGCTCAGTGGTATTGGTGAGAAATGTGGGGGCCCATGATGTGGATGCCAGTTGTATAAGCAACATATATTCCTATATTTAATAGGAATCAGTTACCTACCTGAGACATTTACTAACTAAGTACTTAGAGCATTTAGTTAGGGTATTAATGTCATATGATATCATGAGCCCCCTGAATGAGTTTATCATTCAGTGTGTTGATGATCAGTGAAGAGGTGTTTATAACTGATACATGGGTTTTAATCAGGGACCTAAGAGAATTTACATTTGGTTGGAATAACTTTGATCAGTTGCCTGAGTTAATATCCAACATGCCAAACTCAGCTTTCAGTCTAGTGAAAGTGGGCTCATCCCGGGGTTTGGTGAAGATATCAGCTAGCTGATACTCAGTGGGGATGAAATATAATACAATTTCTCCATTCATAATGTGGTCCCTGATGAAATGGTATCTGATGTCACTGTGTTTGGTTCTTTGATGAAGCACTGGGTTGTTTGAGATGGCTATGGCACTTGTGTTATCACAAAAGATGGGTACCATCTTGTACTGAATGACATAGTCACTCAGTTGGCTCTTCATCCAGAGTACATTAGCACAGCATCCTGCAGCAGCCATATATTCAGCTTCAGCTGAGGACATGGCCACTGATTGTTGTTTCTTTGTACTCCAACACACAAGTTTACCACCAAGGAATTGACAGGATCCTGAGGTACTTTTTCTGTCCATATTGCATCCTGCATAGTCAGAGTCAGTGTACCCTTTGAGATCAAATCCTGAGCACTTTGGGTAATACAAACCAAGGTTTGGTGTACCCTTTAGGTACCTGAAGATTCTCTTAACAGCAGTGAGATGAGACTCTTTAGGATCAGCCTGATATCTAGCACACAGACAGACCGAGAATTGGATATCAGGTCTAGATGCAAGTAAGTACATCAGGGAGCCTATCATTCCCCTGTATTGGGTTTGGTTCACTGATTTTCCAGTGAGATCAGGGCCAAGGTTGTTTGGAGGAACCATAGGAGTCTTCACTGAAGAGCAGTCAGTAAGCTCAAACTTCTTCAGTAGGTTCCTTAGGTATTTTTCTTGACAAATGGATATCCCTCTGTCAGTTTGTTTGATTTGTAGTCCAAGAAAGTAAGTGAGTTCACCCATCATGCTCATCTCAAACTTTGTGGTCATCAGTTTTTCAAACTGTTTGCAAAGTTTGTAACTTGTTGAGCCAAAGATGATGTCATCAACATACACTTGAACCAGGATGACATCACTTTTTGTTCTGTAGATGAACAGAGTGTTGTCAATCTTTCCTCTGACAAATTTGTTTTGGATCAGGAAGGCTGAAAGTGTTTCATACCATGCCCTGGGTGCTTGTTTCAGTCCATAAAGGGTTTTGTTGAGCTTGTAGACATGATGAGGGTATTCACTACTTTCAAAGCCAGGAGGTTGTTGCACATAGAAAACTTCTTTAATGTTACCATTCAGGAATGCACTTTTGACATCCATTTGGTAAACTTTAAAGTTCATGTAAGTTGCATAGGCTAGGAAGATCCTGATGGCTTCCATTCTAGCAACATGTGCAAAGGTTTCCTCATAGTCTATACCTTCCTGTTGGTTACACCTTTGGCAACAAGTCTTGCTTTGTTTTTGATGATTATGCCATTCTCATCAGTCTTGTTTTTGAAAACCCATTTCATGCCAATGACAAGGACACCATTAGGGCATTCAACAAGGGTCATGACATCATGTCTGTCAAACTGTTCCAGTTCATCTCTCATGGCCTGAACCCAACTTTCATATGTCAGGGCTTCTTTGATATTTTTAGGCTCAATTTCTGAGAGATAGTCAGCATAAAGACATATATTGGCTGTGGCTGCCTTAAGTTTAGCAGCCATGCTTCTGGTAAGCATGACATCAGTGGGCTCACCAATAATGTTCACAAGCTCAATAACTTTGGATCTGGTCCAACTATCCTGAGGTTTAGGATAGGAGTTAGAGCTTGTAGAAGCCTGATTTACTTGAGGAGTAGGTTCAATTACAGGAACCTGAGGTAACTCAAGATTATGTACTTCAGTGACATTAGAGGGAACAGTTTGTTCTGAGGATTCCTAAACAATTGGTTCAGTGGGTGTTGTCTCATTGGAGGCAGGTAGAGTTCAATGACTTCACTGACAGTTGGTTGGGGTAGATTGTGAGGAATTATGTAGTAGGAGACATCATCATCAGCTTGGTATTGGGTTGAAGTATGATTCTCAGGGAGATACTCATCAGGAGGATACCTAGATGAGTCATCAATACCAATTTCTTCAACTGAGGAACTGGAGAACCTGATGGATTCAGTGCTCTCATCAACAGTAATATGATAAGTTTCCTCAGTTTGTTGTCTCCTTGTGTTAAATACCCTGTAGGCTTTCAAAGACAGAGAGTATCCCAGGAATTATCCATCATCAGCTTTGGCATCAAATTTACCTAGGTGATCCTTGTGATTATGAATAAAAACATGACACCCAAATACATGAAAGTAGCTGATGTCAGGGATCCTTCCTTTGAATACCTCATAGGGAGTCTTATTGTGTCTTTTCATAATAATGGACCTGTTTTGAGTGTAGCAGGCTGTTTTGACTGCCTCAGTCCAAAAGTGTTTTGAGAGGACTGAGCCATTCAACATTGTCCTTGCTGCCTCAATGAGTGTTCTATTTCTCCTTTCAGCTACTCCATTTTGTTCAGGAGTATAAGGAGAAGTGAAATTTTGAGAGATTCCTTTCTCATCATAGAAACACTTAAGATCATGGTTTTTGAATTCAATGCCATTGTCAGTTCTTATTTGTTTAACTTTGACATCATTTTGATTTTCAATGTTCCTGACAAATGACATGATTGTGTCAGCTGACTGACTCTTTTTGTTCAGGAAGTAAACCCAAGTGTATCTTGAGTATTCATCCACAATGACTAGAGTATATTTCTCATGATGAATGGACATGGGACTGATAGGTCCAAACAAGTCCATATGGAGAAGATCCAGGCAGCTTTTAATGGAGAATGATTGTTTGGTCTTGAAAGATGCCCTATGGTGTTTTCCTTTCTCACAAGCAGAACAAGGCTTGTCTTTGGTATACACCAGGGATGGAAGGCCAAGAACTTTGTTCTGTTTGGCCAGGTTGTTGATGTTTTTGAAATTGAGATGAGAGAGTCTCTTATGCCAAAGCCAGTTGATTGTCTCACTTGCCTTAGAGAATAGGCAAGTCCCATTTTGAGTAAGGGATGACATTTCAAGAACATAAACATCATCCCTCCTGGGAGCAATCAACACAACTTCCTTGTTGGCATTGAAGATGGTCCCTCTCTTATCATCAAACTGAACTATGTATTTTGCATCACATAGTTGAGAGACACTTATCAGATTGTACTTCAGACCATTGACATAAGCAATTCTTGTAAAAACTATCCCATTACAGTTGACAGAACAATAACCTTCAGTGGGAGCTGATGAATTATCACCAAAAACTACCTTGGGTTTTGGTTCTTCAACATATTTATGCAGATAACTCTTCACACCAGTCATACTTCTTGAGCATCCACTATCGAGGTGCCAAGCAGGATCCCTGATGTATTTCTGCACAAATACCAAGCAGGGGTTAGTTTTTCTTGTTGGCCCACTTTCTAGTGGACTTAGTCCTCAGGGACTTCTTAAACTTAGTCAGTGAGTCATGGTCAGAAGTAGAGTGTACTGAGCTTCCACATGTATTGCATTTAGTGGTTGATGAAGACTTAGTAGACTGAGAGGTGTTTCTTATAGACTGAATAATTTTGTCATGCCCTTTGGTTTCATGGAAGGGATCTCCACAGATGTCACAACAGTCTTTCATCATACAATCATCAGGAAGATGATCGTTGAAACCACAGTGAGGACATGGCAAGAAAGGCTTAGCCTTCAGTCTCTGTTTGGAAGATGAGGCATACTGATAGCCTTGAGTATTATATTGACCTTGTGCTTTTGGAGAAGCAGTGTGAGAGATGTGATCACAGGTTCTATGGTCTTCTTGCTTGCAAATCATGCAAAAGAGGACTCTGTAGCATTTATCAGTGGGGTGGTTTGGCTAATTGCACAGTTCACATCTCACAGAAGGTCTGGATGTTTTTGGTTTGGTGGTAGTTGAGGAAGTTGATGGTTTTTTAGATTTTGAGCCAGTGAGTTTATCAGTGGACTCAATTTTTTCACTCAGCTTCCTGACAAGTTCAGCCAACTGATCAAATTTTGAATCAGGGCTTTCTGGTTTTGCTTCAGTGGATACTGATGGTGTTTGTTTTTCAGAAGGTATAGTGGGTCTCTTCAGGATGTTTATCCCTGAATTTGCTTTCTCCTTTGGAGAATGAGGTTGATAAACAGGTAGTGCAAGGTCTGTACTAGGTACTGCTCCCTGAAGATGTTTCAGAGGAGGGAGTGGTGCATGTGCATCAGACTTAGACTCAGAGATAGACTCAGTAGGACTGGGTTCATCAGTGACTTCTAGCAACTCCTTAATAGCCTGACTTTTAGGCTCTAGTATTCTTCCAGTGTTGAAATTTGGCAATTTACTATCAGGATTGACTATTTCAATCCAGTCACTGAGCTTAGGAGCAAGTTCTTTGCTAGAGATCATGTTTGCTGACAGAAAGGCCTTTGGATGACTACTCTCCCCAGACTCTTCAGTGATTTGGTCTTCACCCAAGCAAGCCTTTTTGTTGCTGGGTGTGAGACTCATTGATTCATAGAGTTTTGGGTTCTTTTGAGTCCATTTCCAAGTAATTGCCTTTTCTTCCTTAAGTTCTTCTTGAAGAGCTTGGTTTTGTTTTACAAGTTCAGAATTTTGAATTTGTAATGTAACACTTTCAAGTTTGGCTTGTTTTAAAGTAAAGAGTTCATCCCTACATTGATTTAACTCAAAACTTAGTTTGTTAAATTTTGAAAACAAGTTTAACCTTTGTTCTTCAACAAACTTAAGATCAACATTGATATAATCTAAGTATGACTTTCAGTCAGCATCATCATCCACAGAAAGTAAAATGTTTACCTTTCTCATTGTGATGTTGACCCATTCACCATTCCTTGCGTGGCTCTTTCCCACTGCCAGCTTGTTATCTTCAGAGAGAGCCATTAGGGCATTGATATGAACTTCTTCATCATCTGAAGATACTTCAACCTCATCCCAGTCATATGTTTCAGCAACTAGCCCCTTGTTTTTAGCCTATGCTTCACTACAAGAAAAGTGGCTTTTTAGGACCCCCATAAGCGTCATAAAATGGTATTTTTTTAGGACCTTTCATGTAATAGGACCAAGGATGAAAGCGTTTCATGTAAGGCGGTTGTAATAGGTCCAAAGCGTCCTAATATCTCAAATACCCTTATGAAACCAATTTTATGGTCGTATTATATGTCTATGAACAACCCAAATAGCGTCCTAATAAAATCATATTAGGACACTTTTACATTGTTTTGACATGTGATTACCTACTTTTAATCTTTTGAGACACATAAAAACGTCCTTAAAAGTATTGTTAGGACGCTTATGATGTAACATCATAGCTATTTTAGCAACCAAGAAAAGGGTCCTAATAACTCAAATAAGATTATGATACCAATTTTATGGTCTCATAATAGGTCTATAAACAACCCAAATAACGTCCTAATAAAAACATATTAGGACACTTTTACAATGTTCTAACATGTGGTAACCTACTTTTAATCTTTTGATACACATACAAGCGTCCTTGAATGTTAATTCTTAGGACGGTTATCATATACCATTATAGTTACTTTAACACCAAGAAAAGGGTCCTAATATCCCAAATACGATTATGAAACCAAATTTATGGTCGCATAATATGTCTATGAACAACCAAATAACGTCCTAATAACAACATATTAGGACACTTTTACAATGTTGTAAAACGTTGTTACCTAATTTTAATCTTTTGATACACATACAAGCGTACTTAAAAGATAATTGTTAGGAAGCTTATCATATAACATTATAGCTACTTTAGCACCAAGAAAAGGGTTTTAATATCTCAAAGAAGATTATGAAACCAATTTTTTGGTCGTATAAAATGTCTATTAAGAACCTAAGTAACGTCCTAATAACAACATATTAGGACACTTTTACAATGTTAAGTTAATTGTTAGGACGGTTAATAAGTTTAATAGGACAATTTCAAAGTCCTGACAAGTCATATGATAGGACGCTATTTTCACCATGCACACTCTATTATTACGATATGAATAAAACATCAACTAATTATTAAATGAATAAAACAAAATTGTATTTCAAATAAGCAATTGTCATAACAAAAGCACTAAACATAAATAAGGTAGACAGTATCCAACATAAAGTCTTGTAACATTAAACAATAAATTAAAGCAACAAGAAGCTTAGTCCGTGGTCATCATGCATCCTCTCTCAATCCTCACGGACAACCTACAAATAAACACCCATGTATACGCATTAAGCTCCATGTTAGTAAAATTATTGGTATCACAAGATTAACAAAGACATACCGAGATAAAGGGAAAAGGCCATGCTATGGTTGCACCAACACAGTCTTCAATTGTGGCAAATAACCCAGATGGTCTCACCAACATTTCATCTCTTTTTGTTGCTACTTGAACGATTACCTCACACCATCCTCGTCCAATCTCTGTACCACCAACTATATCATTTGGGTACAAGCTCCTCACCCATCCTTTTGCTACAGTCTTGGTTGAGTTTAGAATGCTTTTAAGCAAAACTTCATCCCCGACCTAGATTTCAGTTTTCAAAAAACATTTATCAATTTATAGTCAGACACATGTATTAGGTTAAACAGATGTAATACTGCAGGTATGGAGGCTGGTGTATACTAAATAAGCTACAAATAAGCTACAATAAGCTAAATAAGTTGTAACTACATGAGTTGTACCTAGATTAAGCTAAAAACAACCAGATAAGCTAAAGGAATAAGTTGTAGACCACAATAAGCACTTGGCCAAATATCACAGGCCAAACAGGCCAAAACCAAGAACCTTGCAGCCCTTGTGGGGCCCACTAGGGTTGACAGGGATCCAAAGTGAGACTTGATATGAAAAGGTGACTTATTGAGGTTTCTAAAAAGCTAGGACTAAAGGTTTGGGTCCCACAGATAAGCACTTGAGGAGGGCTTGAACTTGGGTGGTCAACACTGATCACTCAGTGTATGGGTGGAATTGGACAAACAAAAGCTAACTGCAGCCCTATCTAATAAGCTCAAAAGTTTGAAATAAGCCCTGAACCTTATAGATGAGCTTATTGGCTTTCCAAAAAACCAATAAGCTCACTGTGGGACCCACTAATGAAGAAGCTAAGGCACATGGAAAGTTGAGGTTTTGAGCTGATGCCCTGGTGCAGGGCAATATTTAGCCCTGCAGGCCACTTTGAACTATCACCTAAGCCAGAGAAAAAATCATAAAAATAAGCTAACCATGTAATTCAAAAGCTTAGATGGGGAATTTCAACATGTAAAAAGCTCAAGACTTGAATCTCAACACAAAATTCACAAAAATTCTCCCAAGATTTGAGTTTCTGACTAACATACCATTTTGACTTTTTGATTTTGAACTTAAACTTTGACTTTAATGAAACTTGTTTGATCCCTATGCACTAATTATGATTATTTATGCTCTGATAACACTAATTTAAGATACATGAACAAGATTTAGACCAAGTGGGTGAGATTTGATCCTCACAGGTCCCAACAGTGGACTGTGAGAGTGAAGGTAATTTGATTTTGACTTTCTCTAGTTCAAACCTTGGTTTTATAGTTTTACTAGTTCTAATATCACCTAAGAGGTCAGAGTGTGCAGAGAAACAAGTGAAAAGGAAACTACCACAGTTGAAATAACATAGAACCAAACACCCCTTAATAACTGATTTAACAAATTCAAAAGGCAAATGAGCAATCTAAATCAAAATACTGATACATAAGCTTGTAGCCTAGGTTCATTAGCTATCAAAGATAAAATAAGCTATAACAACTAGAAAGGAACGATTTATAATAGAAACATACCCGTAAGCGTGGAGGTTCATTGGTTACAACAAGAGAATGTTGTGATGTAAGAGGTGGAACAATGGAACTATCCGTCGATCCATTCTTCTCTGATAACTGAGCTCGTAACTGTTCATTTTCACTAGTAAGTTCTCCACATCTAGACTTCAATTCGTTGTTTTCTCTATGACATGCTGAACGACTTGGTATTACACCCCAAACATCAGAAGCACGAACACCTAGACCATACATGCCTGCATCACCATTTCGATCTTTACCCATAACTGTAGAAAAAATATCATCTGGTCCAGGCTTATCAATCAAACCCTCGGGCAGATTATCACTAAGTCGTTTCATTTCATCCTGCATTTTATATCAACATGAACAACATATAGGAAAGGCATGTATTAGGAAAAAAAGCATATTGTGTTTAACTTCTGCTATTAATACACTTTTCCAAACATAAAAGCATATTACTTACAATCGCATTTGCAGTGTCATCATTTTTGGTATTTCCATCTTTGGAGAAGCATGCACTAAAAAGATCCAATCGAGTTGGATCATGTCCCAAAGTTGTCTGTATGAATAAAAAGAAAATGAATATTAACAGTGGATATCGACAGGATACATTAACAATCCCACTGTCTCCATACAGTACCTTTAACTCTTCCCTTTTGCGAGCATAATTTTTTTACCGGTTCTTTGGATCATCTTCTTTTTTGCCCGATTCGCCTTGTTTTTTTCACTTAAACTCTGCAGCAGGAAAGTAAAATATCATAATGGGAAATTAAGTAAAATTATTTAAAGTGGAAGAGTATTTCACACCTTAGTGTTTTCTTTATTCCAATACTTCACAAGCTTCTTCCATTCATTTTTTTGCACTTGCTTTGGCCTAGAGCTTATTTGTTGCTTAACTGACAAAGACGGATCATGGTAGTGTTCCTTAACTCTTGCCCTCCAGTTCTTCACCTTCCGCCCAAATGATTGCAATATCCATTTTTCTCCAGCTTCCGGAATATCAAATTTTGTCTAAAAAATGTAATAGCTCACATTAGAAAACAAATACTTTATTCATTAACATACAAATTTAACATTGTGTACCTTTAAGAGTTCAAGCAAAGCTTTTTTTTTGCGGCGTCAACTTTATTCCATGGTTTATAAATCGGACAATACTTTCCACTCCTTGAAAGGGTTCCCATGAAATGAGTCAGATGACTACTTTTGTCGTTAATAGGTTGTCCGTGTTCATTAACTAAAATAGGAATTCTATCCCCTTTTTCTTGGGCCCAAACTTTTTCCATACGTGTTGGTCCTCTCTTTCTTTTGCTTACAATCCGAACTACAAAAAGTGAACATTATTTACAACAGATACGTATACATTTAAAATACTAAATAATTTGAAATGGAGGCAATCAAGTAGATCAGGTTAACCTGTTTCATTTCGAGCTTGTGTAACTTCATGGTTTTCTTCATTTTCAGGTTGCTGAGCTTGAATCTCTTCTCCAACTAGATCATCGCCGTCATTTGCTAAATCGTTCTCATTCTCCAAATCATCCTCATTCTCCAAATCATCCATTTCTTTATCTACATCATCTTCTGAAGTAGCTTGTTCTTCAATATCTTCATTCATATGTATGTCTTCGATATCATCATTTTCAACATCATAAAGGTCTTCATTGTTATCTATAGTAAAAAAAAGTAAGCATCAAAAACAGTTAACTTAATATACACTTAATAGTAACTTAATATCATATATATAATATTTGAAAATTATGTATAGTTACCATCAGATCTCAAGTCACGCTCCCCGTGGTCATCATCGTTGTCAATTGCAACTAAGTTTCTCTCAGTTGCAGTTAATCTCCCTCTCTTGACAGAATTTGGTTGATCATTTCTCGTTTGGACTTGGTCAGACTCCTGTACCCTACTATGTATTGCCCTCCCTGTATCAATCTGTTGTCCCTTTTGCGATTGAGATTCTGAAGATGTTAGCCCATGGGAGACATTCGGAGCACTCATTCGTTTTTGTGCTAAATTTTTGTATATAGTCATGGACATTGGAGCAATGTATTTTCGATGCTGTTTCATGCAACTAGAATTGTTAGAAAACAAACATAAAGAAAATATAGTAGCCAAATTTATTATTAGTACCTTTTTATTTGTTTGTGTAGCCGTTTCTTCTAGGTTAACTTCCTCAGCATTAAGATGAAAGTCTGAACCAGACATATAATCTGCATGTTTCTCACCGGTATCCGTTGGTTTCTTTTTCTTTTTCTTTGTTTTGTCACTCTCTACTAGACTTGTCAAAGACTTAGCAATATTTTTCACTCCCAAAGCTTGTAATCTCTGTTGGTTTTCTTGAATCCTTGACCTTCTGGACATTTCATAATCATTCGTATTTCTCGTGGTGACTTGGCGTTGCATCCTTTTATTTTCCATTACTGGTGCACAAAACAAATAAAATTATTATGAGATTGCAAAGAACAATAGTCATTTGAGAACAACAAAACTGAAATCAAATCACTATCTGTTACATGTTACAGAATGAAATACATTATCTACAAACAAAAATAGACTCAAATCCTTCAGTTACATGTCACAGAATGAAATACATTAGCTACAAACTGATATCAAATCACTATCACTATCACTATCTTTAAAACCAGTGGTGGTGATGGATGGGTTGGTGCTGGTGTTAGCTACCCAAATCCTTTGACCCAACTTTACACAGGTATACCAACATTCATTTAAATTAAACATTTTGTAGCAAGCATTACACCAACATCCATGGCCACAACCTATATACAGCCTTAAAAGCTACCACTTAGAACCGAATAGCCTAAAATACAAAGAATTGTGGTTATCCACTAATAGCATCCAAATAAGAAAAAGATTTTGGAAAATGGTCATCCGCAACTAAAATACAACTTGTACCACATCACAAATAAGCAGCACTTATGATCACATATGAGACTCATCACAAGAGGTCAACCAAACACAAACCCGAACCCACCATTTCCCACACTTAAGACTCATCACAAATGTTAAACAAACACTAACAATGTATAACAATAACAATGTATAACAATGATAATAACAATAATAATAACAATAACAATAACAATAATAATAATAACAACAACAATAATAATAATAACAGAGGTTTCCTTTACCTGTTGAGTCAGATCTTTATTCAAAAGTGAAAACCCACAATCGTTGTTTTGCTGCCCACGTACAACCCTAAACAGAAATTGAGATTTTAACCGTATGTGAAAAACGATTTCCATTAATAAAATCGAATCAAATACTTGATTTCCGAAAAGATATGCTTGATTTTCGCAGCGCCAAAACTTATTTATTAATCTGAAATTTTTCCCCAAAAATTTTAAGCGGGTTTATGTGAAAAAAATGTGAAAGTGGGTGGGTAAGTTTTCCCCTAAATTCTAGAGTATAATTTGATTTATAATTAAATTAATTAATACTAGTATATAGTCTATGAAATGTATTATATTATTGTATATATAATATATAGGTATTTTATTGTATTTGAAACTAAAAATGAAGTAGATTTGGCATTCGTTTTTTCGACTTCCCTGGTCAAACAATAATATCAATGTGTTGAATTAATCAGTCTCTGTTGTATCTTACTGCCCGAAATGGAGCGGCTCCAGATAGTTCATTTGTTTTACGCGGGCGTTATTTAAAACGTGGCTATTTTATTACAGACGGGATTTATCCTTAGTGGTCTATGTTTGTTAAAGTGTATCCGCATCCAGTTGACCCGAAAGATAAAGTGAGATGTAGGACAGTAATCCACCACGAGCCCAGAAACATAAATATCATATCATATAACAGATAATCCACAAACCGTAGATAACAGATCTAGGTAGCATCGATACGCCCCTGCAGATAACATAGTGGCCCAACATATACTTGAGCTCATAACATGTAACAGATAAGGGATGGTGTAGAACATCACTAAACCACACTAGAGTCATATATGCCATTGGTGCATCAATGACACAGACATGGAACCCCCATGACTAGTGAAATGGCTCGGGTTTGAAACTGGTAGTCAGATATCATATCATAATCAGAGTGTCATATCAAAAGGTTCATATCCAATAGGTTCATAACCAATGTTGCAAAAATCGCGAATCAATAGTCGGGCGGTCGACCACCTTATAGCTTGTAATCGGTCTGGGCGGGATTAATCGGTGATAGGGTATAATTTGATGTATAATTAAATTAATTAATACTACCTAGTATAAAGTATATGAAAAGTATTATATTATTGTATATATAGAATATATAGGTATAGGTATTTTATTGTATTTGAAACTAAAAAAGAACTAGAGTATTACCCGGTCGGTGCTCGGGTTATCAACTAAAGGCCCGTTTGGTTGGTGGGTGTTGATTTGGATTCGGGATTGATTTGGTTAAAACGTAAAGTTTATGAAATAATAACTCTAGGGATGCAAAATTAATTTTCTTAAATTCTAATCAGTAAAATAAATTTTTAGAAAAAATAATTATAGTTTTTTTATTGTTATTTAATTTTTTATGAATTAAAAGATAAATAAAAGAAATTAAATCAAGAAAAATAGCAAAACTATTTAGAAAATTATGAAATATGTCTGGTAAAAACTTTAAACTATTTAGAAGATAAGAAAATTAAAAACTTTGAAAAAATATGAATAACTCTCAACGGATGCGGTCATTCATTTATATCGTCGAGAGTTCTTACGTAAGCCGACTTCCCATGACGTCACATTACGGGGATGCTTTGTAGCCTATATTGTACACATATTGAACGGAGGAATTGTCCTAGGCATTTGCGAGGCCGGCCAATATACGCGAGGTGATCATAAAGTGCCGACTATTATGATTGAATGTATTGGTTCGCAGGATGTGGATTTGGCATTCGATTTTCCGACTTCCCATGTGAAACAACAATATCAATGTGTTGAATTAATCAGTCTCTGTTGTATCTTACTGCCCGAAATGGAGCGGCTCTAGATAGTTCATTTGTTTTACGCGGGCGCTATTACAAACGTGGCTATTATCTTACGGACGGGGTTTATCCTAAGTGGTCTACGTTTGTTAAAGCGTATCGGCATCCAGTTGACCCGAAAGATAAATTGAGAGATAGGACAGTAATCCACCACGAGCCCAGAAACATAACATATCATATCATATAACAGATAATCCACAAACTGTAGATAACAGATATAGGATGTATCCATACGCCCCTGCAGATAACATAGTGGCCAAACATATACTTGAGCTCATAACATGTAACAAATAAGGGATGGTGTGGAACATCACTCAACCACACTAGAGTCATATATGCCATTGGTGCATCAATGACACGGACATGGAACCCCCATGAATAGTGAAATGGCTCGGGTATCAAACTGGTAGTCAGATATCATATCATAATCAGAGTGTCATATCAAAAGGTTCATATCCAATAGGTTCATAACAAATGGGTCATATCAAATGGTTCAGAAAAGCATATCAAAGGTTCATAAGCCGACCCGAAATATATTTAGACTCAACCCAAACCTGTTACTTTTCGTGTCGGTTTCAGGTCGGGTTTCGTGTCGGGTCATGGTATTATCTATTGTTTAAGTAGCACTTTTTTTTCTAATGTCTGCTTATCATAAGTTGAAGGGCTGAATGTGTTGTTTACCAGTTTCATGTATGAAAGCTATTTGATGTTTCTGCATGGGAAAACAAACCATCTCTGCAAATTAATTGATGAGTTAATTTTTGCAATCATGATTCAAGACTCTTGGTATGAATCTCGATACACAATTAACACTATTCATCTATTTTATCCTTTATATACCTACTTTTTCACCCAAAGAATTTACATTTGCCCTAATAATCATATCTAATCAATGGCGGCTGATGATCAAACCCCTCTTCTGACTGAGCTCAAAAATGTTTCCGGATCTAACGAATTACACAGAGCCTTCAAGTTTATGTATGCTCATGAGCACGTGGAAGACGAAGCTTTCATAAGGTTTCTTGGAGAAAGACGCGATGAACTACAACACACAATCCAACAAAAAATAGCTCGATTGGCAGAGCTATGGTCTTTGAATCATGATGAGGAAGAGTCTGCTGGTGATGTATATGAATGTGAGCACACTGCTCTGATAAGGTTGCGTGGAAGGTTGGAGGTGGTGATCGGTCTCTTGCATGAGCTTCGTCAAGGTCTTCAGGAGAAGGAGGAGCACATCTCCATCCTTGAAGTTTATGATTAGGCCGCTGCTGGTGATGTCTTTTATGGTATTTGTTGGTAGTCTTTTGATGTTTTAACTTATGATTGGTCCTTGTTTAATCAATGTAATGGACAATCATTGTAATGGGTAATTATTAATGAAAATATAATGGTTATGTATTTTCTGGTTCAATTCTGATTATTTAGGTTCAATTTAGCTTAGTATAAGTTTATTAATCAAGTTTATGTGTTAGATTTGTCATTTGCCTTGAAAACTTTCATAAACAAATTTTTAAGGGGTGTTTGGCACTGCTTGAATTGGTATGTTATTGTTGCTATTTGGAGCTAAATCTTGTTGGTTCATTGTCCTTAGGCTCATATCAATTCAAATTGACAACTGCCTTGGTCACTTTTAAAGAAAAAGTCAAAATTCGACACCAATCCCTTCAACAGCTTCACTGTTGGAGTTTGGATTGCCAAATCTCCATTTTAGATAAAGAAAGTGTTAAGATTGCTGGAAATAGTTTCATTTTATTATAGAACATCATCATCATTAGCCTAGGTTCATTATAAATTCACATAAGTCAAAGTTTCAAAAAACTGAAAAAGTAAAAAAAAAAAAAAAAAAAAAAAAAAAAAAAAAAAAGAAAAAAAAAAAAAAAAACTCTAAATTTGGCAAAAGTTGATGGAATTTTCATTTGCTCATGTTTAGGAGTTAGGATCTGTATCTTTGGATTTATGAAATTTGGAAGCTTGTGTTTAGTGTACTAATTTTAGATTAATTTTTGGATTTTTTTTATAGAGCTTATCACTGTCCAAAGTTGGACAATTGGCCTTGTGACTGTCCTGCACCATGAGATGTCAGATTTGACCCAATTTTATTGGGCTATATATTGGTCAATATTTGACCTTTTGTTTTGATTCTTAGTGTTTTGGGATCTCACTTAGGCTGTATTTATGTGTGTGTTTCTTGTTTTCCCTTAGCTTCTCACATGTTCATTAGTTAAGCTTATTCTGAGCTTTTGAGCTTTTTGGAAAGCCACTTAGTCCACCTTATTAGATCAACTCCTGTCTTGGACTTCCAAACCATATTGTGGGCCCCACATTGGCCTGCACCTTGACCATTGTGACTTGTCATTTGGTTGTTTTGGCTTTGACTGATTTGCTTATTTGTAGCTTATTCATAGTACTTACTCGTTTTCTTTTTGTTCCTTTCTAGTTGTTATAGTTTATTTTATCTTTGATAGCTAATGAACCTAGGCTACAAGCTTATGTATCAGTATTATGATTTAGATGCTCATTTGCCTTTTAAATTTGTTAAATCAGTTATTAAAGGGTGTTTGGTTCGGTGTTGTTTCAACTGTGGTAGTTGCCTTTTCACTTGTTTCTCTGCACACTCTGACCTCTTAGGTGACATTAGAACTAGTAAAACTATAAAACCAAGGTTTTAACTAGAGAAAGTCAAAATCAAATTACCTTCACTCTAACAGTCCACTGTTGGGACCTGTGAGGATCAAATCTCACCCACTTTGTCTAAATCTTGTTCATGTATCTTAAATTAGTGTTATCATAGCATAAATAATCATAATTAGTGCATAGGGATCAAACAAGTTTCATTAAAGTCAAAGTTTAAGTTCAAAATCAAAAACTCAAAATGGTATGTTAGTTAGAAACTCAGATCTTGAGAGAATTTTTGTGAATTTTGTGTTGAGATTCAAGTCTTGAGATTTTTACATGTTGAAATTCCCCATCTAAGCATTTGAATCACACTATTAGCTTATTTTTATGATTTTTTCTTTGGCTTAGGTGATAGTTCAAAGTGGCCTGCAGGGCTAAACATTGCCCTGCACCAGGGCATCAGCTCAAAACCCCAACTTTCCATGTGCCTTAGCTTCTTCATTAGTGGGCCCCACAGTGAGCTTATTGGTTTTTTGGAAAGCCAATAAGCTCATCTATAAGGTTCAGGGCTTATTTCAAACTTTTGAGCTTATTAGATAGGGCTGCAGTTAGCTTTTTGTTTGTCCAATTCCACCCATACACTGAGTGATCAGTGTTGACCACCCAAGTTCAAGCCCTCCTCAAGTGCTTATCTGTGGGACCCAAACCTTTAGTCCTAGCTTTTTAGAAACCTCAATAAGTCACCTTTTCATATCAAGTCTCACTTTGGATCCCTGTCAACCCTAGTGGGCCCCACAAGGGCTGCAAGGTTCTTGGTTTTGGCCTGTTTCGCCTGTGATATTTGGCCAAGTGCTTATTGTGGTCTACAGCTTATTCCTTTAGCTTATCTGGTAGTTTTTAGCTTAATCTAGGTACAACTCATGTAGTTACAGCTTATTTAGCTTATTGTAGCTAATTTGTAGCTTATTTAGTTTCAAAAATCCATTTTGGCTTAAAAAAAAGCATCTAGTAAGCTAAAAAGCTCATAGAGAGCTTATTTTTTAGTTTTGAAAAAAGTGTTTTCACAAAAGTTACTTATAATTAGTAATAAAAAGGTTTTGTAAAAAGAAAATCAAAAAAATAAAATAAATGCAAAAATTGCAAAAAGTGGGGTTCGAACCTCGGACCTCAAGCATACATGCACAATACCACAACCCCCTTCCAATTGCTCTGGGGCACCAGTTCCGTTTGTTATTTCATAATCTATATACTTAATATAGTCCTTGTTCCTTTTAGCTTATTTTTGCTATTTAGCTTATTTAACTGCTTATCCGTACCATTTTCCCCCTCCTCATATTTTTCCTAGGTTCCTTGTAACTTGTAGCATTCCTAGTAATTTTCCCATAATTTTTACTGTTCACTAGGTAATTTTTAGATTTAATTTTAATTAAATTAGTTTAAATTAAAAGCCAAAAATAAATTAGTTTTAGTGTTTAATTTTTATGCCAGATAACTTTTTATAATTTTTACAACTTTTATAAGTTATTAAGCTTCTGTAAAAATTACTTTTGCAATTTTCACTTTTAATTTCTAATTTTTAGATTTAAATTGGTTTATCTAGCTTTGTATTAATAATTAATCAATTAATTAAGAAATAACTTAAAAATAAATTGTAAAAATATTTATAATTTTTAGATCCAAATACACATCATTCCACCATTCAAAATTGCCAGCACGACTCACCACCATCATCTCCATCAATTGATATCCGACAACCGAAAATCAGCACCATCATCAAGACCAGGTAATACCTCATAATTAAAACCCTAATCGTTTTTGCTAAATTTTTATGAAACCAAATCTGTGGTTAATTGAATTAGACTCCCTTTCTTTTTGTTGAAATTATATGTGGTTTTCTGTGGTTAATTGAATTAGGTTTAAGATGGATACGAGTTGGATGTCTTTACCAAGATTTACCATTGAATATAAAAAAGGTCTTGACGACTTTCTTGATCATATATTTTATAATGAGGGTAAAAATGGACAGATTTCATGTCCATGTATTGATTGTGGTAATCAGATATGGGTAGATCGGGGGGAGGCTACAACACATCTGCTATGTGTCGGGTTTATGAAAGGTTATATAATTCCACCTTTCAGTTCCAAATCAAGTGATGCACCAATGTTGGATGCTGAAGATGACATGCAAGGGTTGGTGAATGATGCCTTCCATCGATTTGGTGATGACACACAAACCGATGACATGGGAACACAAACTGAAAGTATGAGTATGCCAAACCTAAAGGCGAATTTTTTTTATAAAGTGTTGGGAGAGGCAAAGAAACCACTATATCCTGGGTGTAAGTTATCAGTTCTTTCTTTTATCATTAGACTATTTCATGGTAAGTGTGTTGGGAAATGTAGTGATAACGGTTTCAGCATGATGCTGGATACAATGAGGGAAGCCTTCCCTGATGCTTCTATACCGAAGTCATTGTATGAACTAAGGAAGATAATTCGAGAGTTGGGACTTAGTTATGATAAAATTGATGCATGTCCTAATGATTGTATGCTGTACTGGAAAAAAAACATTAATAAAACAGAATGTGATATATGCCATACGTCAAGGTATAAAGCAAGTGAAAATGATTCTGCAGATGAGTCAACCACAGCTGATACATGTAAGAAGATTGGAGCAAAAGTGTTGCGTCATTTTCCGCTCTTACCACGATTGCAAATGTTATTTATGTTATCTAAAACAGCCGCCTCCATGAGATGGCATGAAGAGAGTCGCACGAAATATGTTTACTTGAGATATCCTGCAGATTCCCCAGCATGGAAAGCATTTGATTTTAAGTATGATAAGTTTGCCAATGAATCTCGTAATGTCAGGCTTGGTTTAGCGAGTGATGGGTTTAACCCTTTTGGAACAATGAGTGTTTCTCATAGTACATGGCCTGTTGTTTTGACGCCATATAATCTACCTCTTTGGATGTGCATGCAGAAACCTTATTTCTTTCTAACTTTACTTATAATTGGCCCATCTGCTCCTGGGAATAATATAGATGCCTATATGGAACCGTTAGTAGCTGAGCTAAAGTATGATGCATCAACAAAAAGTAACTTTCGGATGCGTGCTTGTTTGTTATGGACGATCAGTGACTTTCCTGCTTATGCAAATTTATCTGGATGGAACACCAAAGGTAAACTTGCATGTCCTAACTACCATAAACATACAAAATCAACACGCTTGACTCATGGCAAAAAACAATGTTTTATGGGACATCGTCGATATTTGCCTACTGATCATGCTTTTAGAAGTGATAAAAACTCTTTTGATGGCACAGAAGAACAAGACAGGCAACCCCGTGGCTTAAGAGGACAAGAAGTACTTGATGAGTTAGATGGTTTTGAAATTAAATTTGGAAAACTTGTGAAGAGCAACCCAAATTTGCCTTTTAATTGGAAGAAGAAAAGTATTTTTTTTTAGTTACCGTACTGGAAAGATAACTTGCTACGCCATAATCTAGATGTAATGCATATTGAGAAGAATGTTTGTGACAGTGTCCTTGGAACGCTAATGAATCTAGATGGGAAGACCAAGGATCATATAAAAGCACGCCTAGATTTACAAGAAATGGGCATTAGACCTGAACTTCATCTTATAGTTCAAGATAACAACAAAGTTTATTTGCCACCTGCTTGTTTCTCAATGGATAAAAAAGAGAAAGATATTTTTTGTCGTGTGCTTAAGAAGGTGAAAGTTCCAGATGGTTATGCAGCTAATATATCAAGATGCGTAGAGTTAAAACCTCCAAAACTGTTTGGACTTAAAAGTTATGATTGCCATATTTTGATGCAGCAGTTGCTTCCCATTGCCTTGCGAAATGTGTTGCCTAAGCACGTGCGCTATCCTGTGATGAAGCTATGTCGTTACTATAAATAATTATGCGCAAAGGTTCTTAATCCAAATGATTTGGTTCAAATGGAAACCGAGATTGGAAAAATACTTTGTGATTTAGAAAGGATTTTTCCGATTCTTTGATGTCATGGTTCATCTTTCGGTTCATCTTGCTTCAGAGGCCAGATTAGGAGGGACAGTTCATTACCGTTGGATGTATCCAATCGAGAGGTGCACATTACTATTTTAGTAAATACCTTTATTAACAAATATTATTGAATCTAAAATTCTTGGTTTTGATATCTCAGGTATTTATCTACATTAAAATCTTACGTGCGAAACAGGAATAACCCGGAGGGTTCCATTGCAGAAGGATATCTAGCTGAAGAGTGTGTGTCGTTTTGTTCATTGTACTTATCCAGTGATGTTGAGACCGTACATAATAAGACAAGTCGAAATTATGATGACGATGGTTATGAGGATGTTTTACCTATCTTTTCTATGGCGGGTCGACCGATTGGTGCTACAAAGGTATAAATAATGGACCTTGACATTTTGGCTAAAGCACATTCATATGTGTTGTTCAATTGTAGTGAAGTTGATGAATTTCGAACGTAAGTAATTATATTAGTTGTGAGTTTCATAAATTATATTATACGATTAATAGTTGTCGTTGTTATCATCATTATCATCTGTTAACACTGCAGTGAACATCTGGCGATGGTTCATCATGAAAATCGGAGAAAACGTAAGCGTGACATTCAACGTTTACATAGTGAGACTTTTGAGTCGTGGTTTCAAGATCATGTAAGGAATATACACAGGTTTATTACTTTTGGAAAATAATTATAATGACATAGCATTTTCGACCTACTAATACACGTGTGTATAACAAAACAATTAACATATCTTGCCTTAATTCAGGTTGAGGAGCTACATGCTAGAGGGGATCACAGAATCACAGAAAGTCTAAGGAACTTGGCAAGTGGTCCATCTGAGTTTGTGAAAAAATATAGGGGGTTTATCATAAATGGTTTCCGATTTCACACAAAAGATGTAGAACAGAATAGGAAAACACAGAATAGTGGGGTTAATCTTCAGGCCATGACAAACAGTTTTTCGAGTGCTACAGATAACAATCCTATCGCGGGAGATGTAACTTACTACGGGGTTTTGAATGATATCATTGAGTTGGAGTATGCTATTGACAAGAAAGTAGTTTTGTTCGATTGTGATTGGATTTCGAATGGTTCAAGGAAAAAAGAAGATGACAACGGGTTTACTCTATTGAATTTTGAAGGATTGAAGGCTCATAATGAGCCTTTTATACTAGCATCTCAAGCACAGCAAGTATTTTACGTTGCAGATAGTGTTGACAAAGGATGGCAAGTTGTGATCAAGACAGCGCCCAGACATGTTTATGATATGGATGAACAAACAAGTCTTGATGACGTGGAAACACATTTGCAGGTGACTCATTTATGGGTCCTCAACATGACGAAACAATGGATATTGAATTGGTTAGAGGTGGTTTTGATGGAACCGTTGTGGACAACAATGACTTAGTTATTACCGATGAAGAAGATCTAGTTGAAGCAGCTTAATGATTTCAATTAGCTAAATAGTAATACTCCCTTTTTTTAGGTAAAATTAATTGTTAATAATCATTTACAAGCCTCATTACTGTTTATATAACTCTTGCTTATACATTTCTTATTTCCCCTATTGTGGCTTAGTTGTCCTTTTAGTGTATTATTAGTCATCTAGTTTGCTTTAAGTTTAGGTAATTTTAACTTTTTAGCTTCTTGTTATTTATATTTTCACTTTAAGATCTCAAAACAGCCCTGCTTAAGGGGTGTTTGGCTAAAATGGATCAAACGGGTCAATATGGCTTATCACTGTTCATGTACACATTAGGATAGTTCAATCTTGCCTTATATGATCTAGATAAGGTGTTTGTGGCTTATATTTATCTGTTTTAAGGATTTGTAAGATTTGAGTTCTATAGTGCACAAGTAAGGTAGTTGTTGATCTATAATAAGCCCTTATAGCCATAAGATCAATTGGTGCTTGTTTTTGTGTTCCTTATATTCACTTTAACCCACTTGGTTGAGTTTGAAAGGGCTGCAAATACTTTGTTAAGTTTTTGGATCAGTCAGCAGCAGTCTAGGTGATAGTTATTCTCTAAATGCCCATATTAAGAGCTTAATTTCTGCTTATTCACTGTTGTTTCTCTTCTGATTTTTGTTTCCTTTAGTAGCTTATACTACTGACTTGAGAATTCTGAGCTTCATTGGGATTCTAGATCTTATCTTGTTGCTTTAATTTGGTCTGCTAATCACCCCAGTAGGACTGAGATGCCCTGCACTCAGTCCTTTTTGCTTATTCATTGTAATCAGTGCTTATGGCTTAGTATAGTAGCTTATTCTGGTGTTTTTGAATCAAGCCTAGTTTATTTTGTGAGTGCAATTCTGATTGTGTATTCTCTTTACAGCAATAATGCACCAAATTAACCATTATCATTGATAGATAAGGACAATACAAAGACAGATAACCCATACATAAACTTCCAAAAGATTAAGACAGATAACAATACAAATATAGATAACCCATTAGCCTGATGGTTTTTTGACTCCAAATGTCATCTTTTTTATTGCATCCCAAGTAACATTGTTAGCAAGACCTAACACTTGTATCCTTTTACCAGGAACTTGTTGAACTGGTTCAACATTTTTGCCTTTTGACTTTTTGGCTTCTGACTTTGTTAATCCTTTGAATTTCCAATTAGGTGGAATGTAATCAGCCCAAGTTGAATTGGAGCTTAACTCATCTTCAAAGCTTGACATAGGGATGATTTAGAGCTTGGAATGGTTATAACTTCTGCAACAAAATAATACTCATTATCAGTAAAAGGACCACTTATAATTCAGAGAATGGACCACAAAATTTTTAAGATGATGAGTTAGAAAGATACATGGTTGATTAGTAGAGCTCATTGTTTTGTAATTGTGTGACCTACATTATTGTTTGACTGCATAATGTGGTTGTATAAATAGGGGCAATTAGGTTTTCAAAGTAAATGCCATTAATGGCTGGTTGTTAGACACATTTAGGTCTCAACCCATTGACTTTTACTTGTTGACTTATTCTGTTTTACCCATTACTATCTCAGCAAACATCAACAACTGTAAATGCAGCCACATATATATCCCATAAGAAGCATTTCATTACACAAAAGGTCATTACATCAAACCTACATAACAAGCATTTCATTTCACATTTTTTACAACAACATAACAGCAATAACCGAACACAAAACAACAACAATTTTCTTTAAAAAAACCACACTAGACTTGCTTTCTTTCAACTCCAATTGCAGCAGAAACATTTCCTTCTCCATAGATGATTTTTGAAAGTCAATCTCCCTTTCCCTAAGTTTTGTTATCATAAAACTTTTGTGAATATGTTGCTATTGTACGGCTAAATCCCTAAGTTTTGTTATCATAAAACTTTTGTGAATAAGCGTTCCATAAAACTGATCTTTTATGACTCAAATATCAAGTGTCCTATTATGGTGTATAAAGTTTTGATACCCAAGTATCAAGTGTCATACTAACTAATGTTTAAATAAAACTTTTGTAAATAAGCGTTCTAAAAAACTGATGTTTTATGACTCAAATAAGGAGTGTTCTATTATGGCGTATGATAATAAAACCACAACAAATAAGCGTACTATAAAGGTTAATGTTAAAAGACACAGGTGTCAAGGGTCCTATTAATTTTTGTTAAAATAAAACTTTTGCAACTAAGCGTTCTATAAAACTGAATAAGTGTTATAAAAAGCGGATGTTTTACGACTCTAAAAAGATGTGCCATATTATGGTGTATCATAAAAAAACCATTATGAATAAGCATTCTATAAAGGTTAACGTTATAAGACGCTATTGTCAAGGGTCCTATTAACTTTTCTTATAATAAAAAACGTTTGCGAATAAGCGTTCCATAAAACCGATGTTTTATGACTCAAATATCAAGTGTCCTATGATGGTGTATCAATCTATGGGACCCAAGTGTCAACTGTCATATTAAGTTATGTTTTAATAATACGTTTGCGAATAAGCGTTCTAAATAATTAATGTATTATGACTTATGTATCAAGTGTCCTATTATGGTGTATTGTAATAAAACCATAATGAATATGCATCCTTTAAGGGTCCTATTAAGTTTTGTTATAATAAAACTTTTGCGAATAAACGTTCTAAAATACTGATATTTTATGACTCAAAAATAAAATGTCCTATTATGATGTATGATACTAAAGCCATTATGCATAAGCGTCCTATAAAGGTTAACATTATAATACCCACGTCTTAAGGGTCCTATTAAGTTTTGTTATAATAAAACTTTTGCAAATAATCGTTTTAAAAAAATGATGTTATATGACTCAAAAATGAAATGTCCTATTATGGTGTACGATAATAAAACCATTGTACATAAGCGTCCTATAAAGGTTAACGTTATAATACCCACGTGTCAAAGGTCCTATTAAATTTTGCTATAATAAAACTTTTTGTGAATAAGCGTTTTAACTAACTGATGTCTTATGACTCAAAACTCAAGTGTCCTATTATGGTGTATTATAATAAAACCATAATTAATAAACGTCCTATAAATGTTAAAGTTATAAGACCCAAGTGTCAAGGGTCTTATTAGGTTATGTCATAATAGGACATCTATTGATCAAGTGTCGCATTACACTATCACATAATGGGACACCAACAACAAAATGTCTTATAAAGTTATTTATTAGGATCCATATTTTAACTGTCCTATTAAGTTATATGATAATAGGACCCCAAATCATCGACCATCCTATTATATAACTTTTTAGGACATCGCCTAAGTAGCAAATATTTAAAAATGACCCTAAACGCTCATATGTCCTATTAAACAGTTTTTTAGGACTCCATTATTATATCGTCCCACACAAAGGGTCCTAAAAAGCCACTTTTGTTGTAGTGCTTGTTTAGGAGCCTGAGGAGGCTGAGTGACTGAGGAAGCAGACTCAAGAAGTGCAAGTTTGGCGCTTTTTATATTTAGCTTCAAAATCTTTTTGAGGATTTTTTTCAATTTTGTTTTGAACAAATTGATTTGATTGAAGCAACTTAGGCTGAAACTTGCTGGTTCCTGAAGAGAAATTGTTTCCAGAAAATTTGTAAGATGGTTCTGAGGTGGTTTTTGAGAAACAATCTTTTGCAAAATGACCCTTTTTGCCACATTTAAAACATTCAGAATTGTCATTTGCTTTAGAAAAATTTTTGTTTCTTTTGATGAACCTTCTTGAATTAGCAAGGAGTGCCCTTTCATGAAATTCGATTTGAAGATCATTCATGTACTCCTCACTGGTTCTTGTATCAACCTCATCATCTGAACCATCTTGGAAGTCCTGCACAACACTATTAGAATAGAAAGCAGTTGATATGGGTGGTGTGGTCAGGGTCTTTTTAACCTCTTGAGCTTTACCAGGGTATCTCTTGGTGATCAGGTTGTCTTCATAGACAAACTTCCCATAGATTTCATGGAGCTCAAGATTCTGGATATGATTGGCATTTCTAAGACCCTGAGAGATGTTTAACCACTTCTCAGGGAGACTGTTGACAAAGCCAACATTTATCTCATGTTTGGACAGGGTGACACCATCATTGGTCAGTTCATTCAGGAGGGTCTTATACCAAGTATAGGTCTCAGAGAGACTTTCAGAATCCTTGGCCCTGAAGGTATTGTATTCAAGTTTCAGGTCCATGATTCTATTCTCCTTGGTATCATAAGGGCCTTCATAGCTATGAACCAGATCAGTCCCGGGTTGGCAGTAGGACAGTTGATCACTGATTCCATTATATCGTCAGGAAGACAGGATATAATGAAGCTTTTTAGGTGTTGGTCTTGATTAACCACCCTCCTCTCATCTTGGGTCCACTGAGCTTCAGGTTTGACTAAACCCTGAGCAGTTGTTGGGATATATGGACCATCATTAATTAACTTAATGTAGTATGGTTCCATCCCAGTTAAGTAGCAAAGCATTCGCTTTTTACACTTATTGAATTTTCCAACCTCAAGTCGAGGGGCAGTAGCTGAATAACTTCCACCCTTTTTATCGACAAGTTGGGGAACATCTGAGTCAGCCATGGTGGGATCTTGATTTTAAAAACCTTGAGCACTCTTTGTTTTGAAAACAAGTTAAGAAAAGTTTTATAAACCAAAGGCTCTGATACCACTTGTTGGTCCCGTTTACTAAGTTAATAGTTAACCAAAAAGTTAACCTAACCAAGTTCCATAACTTTTAACTCAGATAAATAAGATTAACAACAAAGATAAAAAACGTAAAGAAAAGAGAAGATTTTTCAACGTTTAATTCTTATTAGAAGTTAATCAAAAGAATTATACCCAAGTGTTTGCGGAATAACACTTGGGATTGAAATGACAAGTATGGTGTGGACTCCTCTCTAAACTCAAACTACGTTGAGTGACAACTATAAGGTCAAACTGAGCTATCTCAGGGACTGTTTGTGAATGCTTCGCATTAAATGCACAAACTTGTCAACTTTTACTCCTCACTTATGCTACCTATTTATACACAAGTGATTTACAACTTTACTGATAAAGACAAAAGATGACCTAACTAGTAGAGACAAAAATACTTACGTATTTTGTCTCTGTTACATTATACTATTTTGGGTAAAAGACAATGTGCCTTTCCAATGCACAGTAATGACACAATCCTGACATGATGCCTTTCAGGGAAAGTTTGACTTCAGGTAGATGAGGTCACCTGTTGATACGTTCAAACTTTTCCCGCCTTGTCCCGCCCATACTTCAGTCTTCAGTATGTAGTAGTTGTTGAGGAGTCCTGGGGGTTCAGTGATTTATTGTCATCCTCACTGAACCCATCATCTTCTTCTTGGCTTAGATTCCATACATTGAGTTCCGCCTCACTGAATGGTGAACCTTTCAACATAGACTCGCTCCAAGCATCCTGAAGATGACTCACTGAGGTACTGTTCACTCAGTGACTTGTTTGTATATTCGGATAATAGACACTTAGGTTATTTTATTTTCAAATCCAAGTTTAAAGGAAGCTTGGGGAATTCAGTGACCCAATACTACTTTTAACGAACACACCCTTTATCGAGTCTCGCATCTTATTTTTAATTACACTATATATCAACATTGCAATGTTAACTTTAGGTATGTGTGCAATAATTATACAAGATTTACATTAATATTATTGTTTCATACAGAATTTATATTATTTATAGATAAACATATTTATTTAAACTTGTAAAAATTTAAATGTGTGTGATACAAGAAAGGGATCAGTGAAAAGAAAAATTAAAATAAAAAGAATGAGAAGGATTTCTAACCACGCATTTCAAATAAGAAAGAGAATTTTAAGATGAGATGCATCTACTTTTGTAAATGTATATGAAATTTGTGGTTGTAGTTTCGTCTCATCATTCTCATTTTAATTTTTCTTCTCATTTGATTACAACTCCGTGATACAATGCATAAGTACAAATTTGCATAAATACTATAGTAATCTATCATATTAAATTCTCTAATCAAATGCGCAATTAGTGTAATTTAAAATTAAATTGCATGAATGACTAAAATGACGTGAAAACTTAAAAAATTAAAATTCTTAATTTTAAACATATAAATGCATTAGCTTAGTAGTTATAGAGTATAGATGATAGATTATACATATATGCTATGTTTGACACACAAGATTGTTGAGAAATTATGCTTATTTTTTTGAAAAATAAGATACTTAAAAAACAGATTGATAATATCTGACTTAACTAATTCTTATAAGAAAAGTCGCTTACGGTTATTTGACCAGAAGTCCGCGGGGTCTAAAGTGGTGGTTGGTGCCCAATGGCGAAAGGGCAAGCCATACGGCCGACGCCTTAGCCTGAACAGCAAATTGCTCGAACGGCACATTGTTATACTAGTGAGAGCTATCATCGTATGTATGCATGACGAATCCACCTGCGTTACAAAAAAGTAACAAAAAACCAAATATAAAACGCAATAAAAAAACACAACATTTACATCAAATTAACAATAGATTGTGACATAAAATGGTCACTTTGGTAAACTATGCAAAAAATGTTTATTCTCGTAAAATTACACACTATAACATTCAAACTCGTAATTAGTTTTTTATATATATGTGGCATATATAAGGGCCAAAATAAGGTTAAAAGTAACATGTCAGGTACCATTTACCATGCATTAGTATTCTGGGCCAAAATAAGGTTAAAAGTAACATGTCAGGTACCATTTACCATGCATTAGTATTCTGTAATATTTGACCAGAAGTCCGCGGGGTCTAAAGTGGTGGTTGGTGCCCAATGGCGAAAAGGCAAGCCATACGGCCGATGCCTTAGCCTCAACAGCCTGAACATCAAATTGCTCGAACGGCACATTGTTATACTAGTGAGAGCTATCATCGTATTCGTATGTATGCATGGCGAATCCACCTGCATCACAAAAAAGTAACAAAAAACCAAATATATAACGGCATAATGCAATAAAAAAACACAACATTTATATATATGTGGCATAAGTGTTAAAAGTTACGTATAAATAATAATAAGTAAATGACTAGTATCGAACCCGAGACCTCAGGATTGCACACATTACAAACAAGAATAAAGTATAATAAATATATATATGTTATATGTATCGTGTATATATATACATATATATATATATATATATATATATATATATATATATATATATATATATATATATATATATATATATATATATATATATATATGTAAACACTTGAGGGACTAAATGATCCTTAAATATTAAATTTAAGTACTAACTATCATTAGTAACGAAAGATAAGGACTAGAATGTAATTTGGAAGACAAGAAGGATCCGGAACACCCTTGGAGGGTGTATGGCCGGTCCATGCCTTGCTTGGTCTCCAAGAAATCCTCTAGTATATATACAAGGCCAAGGGTTAGACTTTCATATCTTTTGTGCACACACACAAAACCCTAAAACCTTTTCTTCCTCTCTTTCTTTCTTAGCCGATCGGCACAACACCCCACAAAGGGTTTGGGTCGATTTTGGTTATTCCAAAATAAGTGTTTTTCGTTTACTTGCATAAACTTTTATTCGTTGGTAGTTTGTGTGTACAAGAACGAGGTAATTACTCACTATAGTAATTATCAAGAGATCGATAAACAAAACGGTAAGGGGTTTATCATTGATCTATTTTACACAAGTTCAAGGTTTATTAAAGTGCATCGGGTACATTACTATTTATGTTTTAGTTAATCTTTATATGTGTTATACTTGATCCTAGCTTCCGCATAATGTGTTATATTGATTGTCAAACTCTAACAGTGGCATCACGAGCCATGTATAACATGTAACTGATTACTAAAACGTAATAAAAATCGGATCTTTAATTGTTTTAGATACATGTTTTTTATCTAGGGTTTTTCTTTAATTTTTTTTTATAAAATTTAAACCCTAACCCTAATTTTTTTTTTTTGGGGGGGGGGGGGGGGGGGGGGGTCGATTTTCCACATAAAACCCTAATTAGGGTTTGTGGTTTTCTTGATTAAATTGTTATCACTAGAAACCCTAGGTCTTTAACCGGTTATGTGAACGTACTTGTGACCTATGTGCTAATTGTTAGGTTTAATCCATGATGAAACGTGCATGTTAGTCATGTATCTTGTTTTTTTTTATTTGTCACATGTTTTATATAGATCTAAAATTGGGGAAGACTCCAATTTATATATATTAAAATCAATTTATATGCTATGTGGTGTGTATATTGACTTTGGCCTACGCAATTGATTCGTCAATTTATGTGGCTCTCCTCCATCAAGAGGAGAAGGCCTTAGTTGATTACATGCGTTATTATACCTAGAATTGATTTTATTAGGATCTTTTTAACAAGGTTTGCATGTGGCTAATTGTTTCACTTTAATTATTATTAGTTGTTATGTTTTTCTTTAAATTACTTGTCTTTTTATTGTTTCTTGATTGTTGGACTAGTTGTAAGCAATAAAAAGGGTGATTTTCATAAAAGAAAATAATATGACTAATAATGGTGAAACCTTAAGTGATAAAGATTGAATCTTGCGGAGTCTTAGATGCCAACAACGGTTCGCTTCGCACGGTAATTCGCTCCAAGGCGAGACTAGCAAGATTCATACTTTATTACATGATTTTGAGATTGAATCCATAAACTTTTGCTTGATTGATGTTTTGTACAAATATGCTTTTAAAATTAAATCCTTTAAGACGATATTCATAACCGTGATTTGAAGGCTTAGAAAAGAGTCTTAGAGTCTGCCTTGGTTATCACAATCTTGAATATATCTTAAACGAATTACTTTTAAAATCATAATTGTAGAAAGTAATCTTAGGGTTTTTTAAACCTCAAGTAAAACTTTGTGTATTAATTTCACGAATTGGTAATAAAAAGGTTTTGATAACTTATTCTTTAAAGATGAGTGCATGCATCTTTATACATATTTTGATTTACATATCAAAATTGAATACCCTTATAATTTAAGTTACATGCCATCTATCTATAAGGAACACTTGGAATTTTAATTTAGTAAACGTGAGACCTAGGCTAAATTACTATAACAAGGTAAAATTCTTTTAATGCGTGAGACTGATGAGTGCTCAAACACTCATCGTTTTTGACGTATTTGAACTGCCAAAACATACAAAAACAATCAAAAAGATATCAAAATACTTAAATTATCCCAGGGATTGTGTTTTATGTGTTTTAAATGCAAAATGTGCAAAAACAAAGGAAAATCGATCAAAGTTTGCAATATTGGCAGTTTCAGTCCCCCAAGTTTCAAAACTTGTCAAATTTAGTCCCTATGCATTTATTTTGAAAGGAAAATTCAACCCAAGGTTTTGAAAGTCAAATTTCACAAAATATTACACTTGGGTCACAAGTTTTCCAAAATTACAAGTTTGATCCCTGAAAATCCAAAAATGGCAAAATAAGTCCCTGGGAAATTTTGAAATTTGGAAAATGAAAAAAATGGTTTGTGAACTTTGGAATCATAACATATTTGGTCCTTGGAAGCAATTGGGAAAATTACACTTTTAGTCCTTTGGGTTTGGAAAAGTTGCAAAAATGGTCCTTGTGATAACTAAGTACCAACCGGACCCTTATCTAACCAAAACCCAATCTAAAACCAAAACAATTCCAAATCCAGTCCACCCAGCCCATACCCTTTTTAAATATAAAATCCCTCCGGTCAAACGACCCTTTAACTCACCCCCAACCTCCCAACCGTATCCCACAAAACCAGGGAAACCTTTCCCCCCTCCTCTCACCTTTTTCACCAGTCCCCCCCCCCCCCCCCCACAATTAATACTCTTCACCAAACTTTCCCACCACAATAAATTCCCACACCAACACCCACCAGTACCACTCAATTTTACCCCGACTCATTTTGGCGCCAAAATCACAATCAAAGGCTGTGATTGATCTTAATGCAAATGGACGGCTGGGATTTGGTCAAGGGGTCAGCATGAAGCTTGTGGGACATCCAGAATTCAAAATGGAGCCATGTGGGAAGTCCTAGGGTTTATTTTTGCTCGTTATATATGTATGAGCTCATATGAGCCATATGATTAGTGTAGTATGTATTTTTAGTCTTGTACTTTCCTTTTAATACTTGTATTTTCATTTCAGTTCATGTAACTCAAAAGTTCTAAGTTCAATATCAATTTCAGTTTTTAAAGTCTAAATTTAAATTTCAAGTTTGTTGTTTTACATGTCCTCAAGTGTTTTAAAGCTTCAAGTTAGTTTCACAAGCATTGTTAACAAGTTTTAGAAGCTATGTAAGCTTTGGTCTTTATTAAGTTCTAGTTTCCATAAAAATAGAAATAAATCAGAAAAATAAAAATAAAATAAAAAATTGGAGATCAATGGTTGAATGAGCAAGGAGCACAGTTAATAAAGGATGGCTGTGGGTTAGGGACCTCATGGAAGGTCATTAGGTTGTTTCAATTGGTCCTTGGTTTGCAAACTGAGCTTGGAAGGCTTATGTAAGCCTACTTTTTAACTTGTACTCTTCTAAGTAATTTAGCTACTTATTATTGTCTTAATTACTCATTTATTGTTTACTATAATAGTTTCTATCAGTAGGTTGTATTTTATGTTTGTCTGAATCAAGTTTTCATCATAGATTGCTTTTTAAGGGGTGTTTGGTTGTTGTCTGTTTGTACCATGCTACTTGTGTAATTGCACATCTCTGTGTTTCATTCAGTTGTTTGGGTGGATAAAGGCTCAGGGAAACAATTTACTTGGTTACTAATACACACAAAAGTCAAAATCACTAGAAAGTGATCACCACAGTTAACTGTGGTGAGTTTTCAAGTCCAAATCCAATCAAACCTTTTCATAAATGGGTGTTTTTACTTAAGTTGGTCTTCATATAGGTTATCATAACATATTTGATCACTAAATCAGCAATCAAAGTTCAATAAAGTCAAAACCTGCATTTTTTTAAAAAGTCAAAATAACTAGTGTCAGGTTTTTACCAATATGGGATGAATTATTGTGATTTTTGTGGGAGGTTTTAAGCTCTGAAACTTGTTGTGATAATAGTCTATCAGTAGAACTACAAGTCCTTATGGTTGTCTTAATTTAGTAAATTTTTCTCAAGCCTGTGCTTAAGCTCAAACTGAGCTGCAGGGCAAGGCTTTGCCCTGTGCACAGACCTGTCAGCCATCACCACACCTTTGGTGGTGGTTTGTGACTAACCCAGTGGGTCCCACACCTCCAACTTGGCACCATTCAACCCCCCCCCCTCCTACCAGGGATTAAGGGTTGACCTGTAGACCAGTGGACCCCACTTAATTTTGCATCCAAAATTTGTCCCCAGTCTGCCCCAGAACCAAATAAGCAAACAGCTTATTGTGGTGTTTTAGCTTATTTACTTAGCTTATTTGTGTGTTACTAGCTTAAAATTGTTCATTGCACTTATTTTCATCAGTTTTCACCAAAGTGGACCCCACATTAGCTCATTTGAGCTTATTTCCACTCTTGGTCAAGGAAAGTCAACTATCAAGGGTTTAAGCACTTGAAGTGCTTATTTCCTTGACCACAGTCAATCCCACTTCACAAAAGTTGTTTAAAATCTTATAATAAGCAGTTTGGAAAAAGAAAATCTCAAATAAGCCCAACTTAATAGAAGTGATAGCTTCTATTTAAGCCAATCGGCTTATTCTTCGGCTTATTAATAAGCAATTCTCAATTTTATAATTTTCCTAGGCTTCTGGTGTGTAAAAATAATTTTTGTAATTTTTTCAGATTTTTCTTGCATCATTTAGTATTTTTCTTAATTTAAAATAGTTTTTAGTAATTATTAAATAGTTAATAATTAATTAGAAAATCAGAAAAATATAAATTAAATTTTAAAATTAGTTTTTAGTTATTTTTAATTTTTCCAAATTTTATTTTCAATTTTCTAGTGTATTTTAATAATTAATTAGAATTTAGGATAATTTAAATAATTAAAAAGTAATTAATAATTAGTTAATAATTAGTAATAATTGATTAAATAGTCTTTAAAATATATTTTCATTTCTAAAATTAGTTTTATAGTATTTTAGATTTTTCTAAGTTTAATTTTTATTTTTCCAAGTTAATTTCATATTTATTTATAATTTAGGTTAATTTAGTTAATTAAAAGTAATTAGAAAATTAGTATTTAATTAATAGTAATTATAGAATTAGTGTAAAAATTAATTTTAAATTTCCAAAAATTTTCTCTCATCATTAGGTTTGTAAAAAGTAAATTTTCATACCAGTAGCCTTTCCAGATCACCTTATTCATCTTTCGTATGTTTGTTCGCGTTTTCAGCAAACGTACGGTTTTTGGCTTTAAGTAATTTCTTCCAAATCTTTATCCCCGTAATCATTCACATAGCTTTCCTAAGCTATTTTGTTTAATCATTTTCAAATAATTCTCATAACAAACCCTTCCTGTGAATAAACACCCGATCACAAAGCACGCTAAAGTTACAATTCACGCCTCAACGGGATTTAACGACCCGGTGATACCTTATATTACCCGGAGCATTGATCTAGGCTATTTGACTTTGTTGACCATTCTTTAGCCAATATAAGTTGGTGGTTTAGCATCAATCAGAGACCATAATTGTAATTTTACAGTTTCTAAGGTAGACGACTTAATTAAGTTGTGCGTGAGACCTAAAACTTAAGGCATGAGATGGGATGAAACATGCTTACAAGGCAAATTGATGAATCAATTTGATGTAAATCCCATAATGATCTAGGAATTGGAAATCTTGTTTGCCAATTATTGTTCAACAGATTACTATCTTTTGTACTTTCACCACTAGCAGATCAACTGATGTGGTGGAACTATGTAAAGTTAGATCCTAGGTTTTCAAGAAAATTTTGGTGGTTATATGAATATAGCTATGGGTATTTTATTTTCTTGAAGATATTTATTATCGAAAATACTAATGTTTGAACTTTTATCTGTAGATATGGCTCAACCCGATAACCCATCTGTGATTTCTGCTTTCAAGAGTCATCTTGAGAGAGAAAAATTGACTGGAAAGAATTTCAATGATTGGCACCGTTCGCTTAGAATTGTCTTGAGGGCGACCGGTAAGCTCAATTTCTTGACCGAAGAATGTCCAGCTGAGCCTGTTGCTGATGCAACAGAAGCAGTTAAGGCTGAGTGGAGGGAGAAACATGCTAAGTTTAATAAGGTTGCTTGTTTAATGCTCACTAGCATGAGTGCTCAGTTACAAAAGAAGTTTGAGTACTTTTTCCCAAAAGATATGCTTGAAGTACTTCAGCAATCTTATGAGAAACCTCCCGCAGTTGAATTGTATGATGAACTTGACAAGCTACACAACTGCAAGCATGGTGATGGTAAACCAGTTGAAGATTATGTGACTGAGATGAAGGAATCTTTTGATCAGCTTCACAGAATTGGATTTGGTTACCCCGAAAATGTGCAAGTGCACTTGATCAACAGGGCCCTTAACAAGGACTTTGCTGGTTTTGTGCAGAATTTCAACATGCACTGCTCGGGGAAGACAGTCTCAGAATTACTCGCATTGCTTGTTGATTATGAGAAAAGTCTACCAGCCAAGGTCAAGGCTCCTACCCCGCAAGTGTTGGCGATTCATGGGGGGGAGAATCCAGAAGAAATCGCATGTGAACAAAGGCAAAGGGAAAGGTAACAAAGGCAAGCAGGTCATGGCCTATCAACCTCAACCCAAGATGAAACAACATCAGCCTAAGCAGAACAAGGTGAATCCGCCAAACAAGAAGGATCAGGCATGTCACCATTGTCATGAAAAGGGCCATTGGAAGCGCAATTGCCCTCTCTACATTCATGACTTGCGACTCAAGAAGCAGGGGAATGAAGCTGGTAACCCCAGTTCATCAGGTGCGTTCTTTATGATTGAATTATTCCCTCTTACTCCTAAATTGAATTCATGGGTATATGATACGGGATGTGGCATTCATATTTGCAATACCTTGCAGGGGTTTAGAGTTGAAAGAAAGCTGGCCTATGGACAACAATTCTTGCACGTTGGTAACGGAGCGCATGCAAGAGTTGAAGCTATAGGAGTTTATGATTTAGTGTTGCCTTCGGGCTTAGTACTATCTTTAAACAATTGTCATTATGCACCGTCAACTGTTAGAGGTGTAATTTCATTTTCATGTTTGTTGAACCTTGGTTTTAAGCATACTATTTCTAACAATGGAATTTCAGTTTCTTTAAATGATGTTTTTTATTTTAAATTTATTGCTGTGAATGGTGTCTTTGAAATTGATATGAATGATAATGATAATGCTTTGGTCAAAAATAATTCAATGTATAGCATCAATAGTAAGAGAATCAAGAAAGGTCTGGATTCCTCTTTTCTTTGGTATTTTCAACTTGCTCACATTGGCAAGGATCGCATGAAAAAGCTGCAACATGATGGGCTTTTGGAAAAGATCAATGATGAATCATTTGATAAGTGCAAATCTTGCATTGTTGGGAAGATGACAAAGAAACCCTTTAAAAATAGGATTGAAAGGGCTAATGATCTACTTGGTCTTATTCACGCAGATGTGTGTGGACCACTTAGACATGTGTCAAGGAGAGGTGCTAGCTACTTCTTAACATTTACGGATGATTACAGCCGTTATGGTTATGTTTATTTACTTAAACATAAACATGAGGTGTTTGAAACATTCAAAGTGTTTAAAGCAGAAGTAGAGTTGCAACTTGGAAAGAAGATTAAAGCTCTTCGATCCGAGAAAGGTGGTGAATACCTGAGTCAGGAGTTCATAGATTACTTAGCAAAGGAGGGAATTGTCCAGCACCTTACTTCTCCATATACCCCACAACAAAATGGTGTATCTGAGAGAAGGAATCGTACATTGCAAGATATGATACGAACTATGTTTAATCTAACAACTCGTCCTTACTCGTTTTGGGATTATGCCTTGGAATCTGCGGTTCGCATTCTTAATATGGTTCCAACAAAGAAGGTTGATAAGACTCCATATGAGTTATGGACTGGAAAAGCTCCTAACTTATCTTATCTAAAGGTCTGGGGTTGTGAGGCGTATGTTAAACGTGACTCAGTAGACAAACTCCAACAAAGATCTGTGAAGTGCATCTTCGTAGGATACCCTAAGGAAACTATGGGTTACTACTTTTATTACCCAACTGAAAACAAAGTTTTTGTTGCAAGGTATGGAGACTTCTTAGAAAACGAGCTCATATCTCAAGAATTCAGTGGGAGAGTATATGATTTGGAAGATGATCATGAAGATGTAGCACCTTCTGAAAACACTAGCCAACTTCCTGTGGAACCTGAAAGTTTAGGTCCTCCACCTGAAGTTGAAGTGGTTCCCGTTCATAGGTCATCTAGACCTGTGAAGGCTCCTACACGTCTATGTCTTAACATGGAGTGTGATGACAACTTGATAGGGGATCTTGATGAACCTACAAGTTATAAAGCTGCCATGAATAGTCCTGAAAAGGAAAAATGGCAGGGAGCTATGAATGGGGAAATGCAATCCATGAAAGACAATGAAGTCTGGGAAGAAGTAGACCTACCTCCGGGTGCCAAGTTAGTTAGGAGTAAATGGCTCTACAAGAAAAAGACTGATATGGATGGCATTGTACACACCTATAAGGCCCGTTTGGTAGCTAAAGGCTATACTCAAACTTTTGGTGTTGACTATGAGGAGACCTTTTCTCCTGTAGCTGACATTAGGGCTATTAGGATTCTTATAGCCATAGCCGCTTACTATGACTATGAGATTTGGCAAATGGATGTCAAAACCGCCTTCTTAAATGGTCGCCTAGATGAAGACATCTATATGGCGCAGCCTAAGGGGCTTGTGAATCCAGAATTTCCAAATCGTGTATGCAAGCTTAAAAGATCCATTTATGGATTGAAGCAAGCATCACGGCAATGGAATAAGAGATTTGAAAGTGAGATTAAGAAGTATGGATTCACTCAAAATCTTGATGAGCCATGTGTATATCACAAAGCTAGTGGGAGTAATGTAATTTTCCTTATATTATATGTCGATGACATATTGATCATGGGAAACGATATTCCAAGTTTGCAAAAGGTTAAGGCATATCTTGGAAGTTGTTTTTCTATGAAAGATTTAGGGGAAGCTGCATTTATTCTGGGAATCAAGATATATAGAGATAGATCTCAGCGATTAATTGGATTAAGCCAAAGTGCTTACATCGATAAAATATTGAAGAGATTCAATATGCAAAATTCCAAGAAGGGATATTTGCCGATGCAAGAGCAACATGGCTTGAGCGAGAAAGTTTGTGCTTCAACACCTGAAGAGGTGCAACGCATGAAGAGAGTCACTTATGCTTCGGCTGTGGGATCTATAATGTATGCGGTGAAAAGCACAAGGCCTGATGTGGCGTTTGCTCAAATCTTAACCAGTCGATATCAGCAAAATCCAGGTGAGAAACACCGGACTGCTGTTAAAAATATTCTTAAGTACCTTAGGGCTACTAAAGAGATGTTCTTAGTTTATGGGGGTACTCCATCTGCAAAACTTGATATTACAGGTTACTGCGATGCTTCTTGGAAAGGTGATAAAGATGATACGAAGTCTCAGACTGGTTATGTTTTTGTCATTAATGGAGGAGCTGTGGATTGGAGGAGCAGAAAGCAGAGTGTACTAGCGATGTCTGCTACAGAAAGTGAGTATATAGCTGCTTCAGAAGCTGCAATGGAAGCTGTTTGGATTAGGAAGTTTGTTTTAGGGCTTGGGGTTATGCCTTCGATTCAACGACCTATAAAAATGTATTGTGACAACTCAGCTGCAATTACATTTGCCAATGAACCTGGAATCATGAAAGGCACCAGACATTTCCCGATTAAGCCTCACTATGTTCGAGAATAAGTCGAAATAGGTGAAATCGAAATGCTCAAAGTTCACACAGATGAAAACTTAGCAGATCAGTTTACGAAGCCTTTACCTGGCACCAAGCTTTACAAGCATGCTGAAGGTGTAGGACTTAAATTAGCTGAAAGTTTCATGCCCATTTGTGATTAGTATTTGGATAAGGGATGTAATGTACAATTATTATTTTAATGAAATAAAGTATTGTTTATGTTTATTTATTCATTGTCTTAATAATATATCCTATATTTGCATGTTTAAGATCCATGAATAAGTTATTATTCTAAATTGTCCGTTGTCGATTAATGATATGGGAATATCATTAAACTAAGACAATTTTGAGTATTGGTCAAGGATATACTTGAAAGTATATTGATGCGTAGTCATACCAATTTCATATGATATTCAATGAATTGAGTATTGGACTTATCCCAACAATATGATTTAAAATTTATTGTGAGAATCATATTTAAAGTTATCCTCAGACTTGAGATACCAGATAAGTGTCATGGATGTAGTGCATTTTTGTGGGACAATCTACCGTTTACCGTAATTGGAAGTTATAAGGGTTGTTTTCAGAAGTGTTGCGAAGTTCATGGGTTATTATTGTAGTCAAGAGAGAATTTGTTCCTTCTGATTTGTTCAGAAGTTTAATACTGCTGGGCCCCTCGTAGGGTTGACAAAATGTTTGCGTGGCCACGCCCAAAGTCTATCTGGAATACGTTCAGATGTTTTGGTAATTTTGTTCAATCATAAAGAAACGAGAAACATAATTTAATAAAGAACCTCACATCTTTATTAATGTAGTATTTGAAGCGAAAGGATAATAATAATGATGAATCATTAAAGGTTTTCCAGGAAACCTAGCTCGAGTCGAACTGGGGGCATTGGAGTGTTGCAAGACGCCAACCAAAGTCATTTTACTATTAATAGATATACGAGTGGGAGCTGTTAAAAGTTACGTATAAATATTAATAAGTAAATGACTAGTATCGAACCCGAGACCTCGGGATTGCACACATTACAAACAAGAATAAAGTATAATAAATATATATATATGTTATATGTATCGTATATATATATTTATGTAAACACTTGAGGGACTAAATGATCGTTAAGTATTAAATGTAAGTACTAACTATCATTAGTAACGAAAGATAAGGACTAGATAGTAATTTGGAAGACAAGAAGGATCCGGAACAACCTTGGAGGGTGTATGGCCGGTCGACCCAACCCAATAGGGTCGATCCATGCCTTGCTTGGTCTCCAAGAAATCCTCTAGTATATATACAAGGCCAAGGGTTAGACTTTCATATCTTTTGTGCACACACACAAAACCCTAAAACCTTTTCTTCCTCTCTTTCTTTCTTGGCCGATCGGCACAACACCCCACAAAGGGTTTGGGTCGATTTTGGTTATTCCAAAATAAGTGTTTTTCGTTTACTTGCATAAACCTTTATTCGTTGGTAGTTTGTGTGTACAAGAACGAGGTAATTACTCACTATAGTAATTATCAAGAGATCGATAAATAAAACGGTAAGGGGTTTATCATTGATCTATTTTACACAAGTTCAAGGTTTATTGAAGTGCATCGGGTACGTTACTATTTATGTTTTAGTTAATCTTTATATGTGTTATACTTGATCCTAGCTTCCGCATAATGTGTTATATTGATTGTCAAACTCTAACAATAAGGGCCAAAATAAGGTTAAAAGTAACATGTCATGTACCATTTACCATGCATTAGTATTCTGTGATATCCCTCTAAAATATTTAAACCAATGAAATTTAAGGAGAATCGGGTACTAGAAAGATAATGGTTGTGACATTCCTTGCTCTAAATTACGTTGCAAGTAATCTATATTAGAGTTAAGTGAATTACGAATATCTAAAATTCATTTAAAACTAACTTCTCGTATAACAATACATCAAATTAACAATAGATTACCTAAATATCGGTATATAGCTGCCCAAATTTCCTTTACAAATGGTGTTGACATTCATATTCGTAGTTTATATGCGACCGAGTCAAAGCTCATTCAGCGGCTCTCTAAGGAGAAGAAAAAAACGATTTTTTTTCAAGATCTCATTGAAAAAGAGAAAGTGAAAGATCATCTTTTCTTAATAATGTAACTAAGAAATTACTGATCTTATCCAAAAGGGTAGTCGCCGTGGGATTAATCGGCTCGCAATGTCGAGTCGGAAACCCATGTTACTAAAAAAAAAAATTACTGATCTTTACTATCAACAACCCTACAATATCTTGTAGTTATAGTGGAAGAGTTGCAAATTAAAGTTTTTGGATCGAGGAAAAATAAGGTAAAGCAACTTTCTACTACGTAATTTTTATTTCTGCATATTGATGGATAAGAAATGAATGATGTACAAAGCTATGTTATATCCCAAATATTATTCAAAATGGAGTCAATTACATATTTCGTCTTGTGGTTTACACACAATCGCATCTTTCATCCTTTTTTTAACTTTGCTTGCACCATCCGTCCCTGTGGTTGCAAACTTTTGCAACGTTAGTCCTTTTGACCAATATCCGTTAGAGTTTGTCGTTAAGTCCCTTACGTGCTAAAAACGTGAGAGTATTTTGGTCTTTTCACACATACTCATCTTCAACCTCTTGATTGTGCTTGAATTTCTATTTTTTTATAACAAAGTGTCATATATCTTAAAGTTTTGATCTTTACACAAAACAAATATAGAAAATCACAAGTCTCAATAACCGTTATTGTTAATCATATTAGTTATGCTAAAGTCAAATCGGTAACTCTACGGCTAAGAATACTGGCGTAGGGAAGTCGTCTGCCCGTGGACTGAACCCTGGGCTCCTCCGAGCTAGTTTGACTTGAGGATTTGGTCTAAGAACTTGATGTTCGTCGTGGGACCGTGTGAGTCCCTCTGTAAAGAGAGTTGTATGCAGATTGACATGGTTATTCATTGCATGCACTTCCCATGGTGGTCTTCTTGTGAGGCTTCTCACTGATTGGTGTTTTTAATACAAATAATGTCAAAAATGTTATTTGCATTATTCGGTCTTTACTAGTTTTGATAATAAAAAAATATAAAGACACATTACATAAAACTACGACTAATCGGTTTTTAATCGAGAAAACTCGTTTTTGTTTTCAACATCACTTAAGGTATGTATAAACATCTACCAACTTGTGTATGTGATCAATGAATACATTTTTCATCAAAACTTCACATTTTTCATATGACAAAACATTTTTACAAAAATATTTTTGTATAATTAAAAGAAATGTTTTATTAAGAAAGTAAGTTTAAATTTCAAATTTACAACAGCCATATTTCACGCTTAAAACCAACCGGAATCTTTTACCAGATAAACCTTCACCACGTCAGGAAAAAAAGGGGAACGTATGTCGGGACGGTCCCTTAAATGGCCGACGGTCCCTTAGTGATAAAGGACCGTCACATGTTTAAGGGACCGTCCTTCTCTTTCCTGAAGTCTATAAATACTACACTGTTTCCTTTGTGAAAAACCACCTCTTATGCACTGAAACTTTCTGTATTCCAAAATCACTCCAATTAATCTTCTTTGATCACATTATCAAGTTCTAAGTTGTTTACAAGTGATCACATCCATACTTCTGCTAAAGTGCAAGAGAAGAACACTCGTAGTAGTCAAGAAACGAAGTGTTGAAGAAAACTCCTTCACCTTTCAAGCCATTGTTACGGATCTCTTCTAAACTCTCATTCTCAACTTTTGATTCTTGTATGTAATTGGGCTTGTGTGCAAGCTCCAAGTTGTGTGTTGTATTGGTTTGTGCCATCGTATTGGTACGAGGTGTGTAGCCACGTGGGCTTTAGTGTAGATTGGTTCTAGCTAGGATTAGGACTCGACATTCCGCTTAGTGTGGTTAAACTTGGTGTGAGCTCGTGTAAGGTTGGTTCCGCCATAACGGAGCGTGTTGATATAGTGTTTATAAAACTCTCGAGTGTGAGACTCGAGGAGTGGAGTAGGGCGAAGAGTGAGCTTCGTAGCCGAACCACTATAAATCTCCGTGTCCTGCTCGTTTCTTTCCTTATCTTTCTTATTTAGTTATTATTGTGTTTATTAGTTGACAACTTGATATCACATAAATATCGAATCGAAAGGTTTCAATAAGATCAAACTTGTAAAAAGAAATTTTTTAAAAGGTAATTAAAAACGGTGAAACTATTCAACCCCCCCCCCCTTCTAGTTTCTACAGGTGTTCTTCGTTTTCGAGTGTTTGTCAACCCTCCTCTGTGTGAGTAAGGTCGTCCACCTAGATGGGCCCTAGGTGGTCGTTGCTTATGCCTGAAATTTAAGTGGGTTGTTCACCATACATGTTTGTTTAAGAAGTTTGTGCAAAAAGGAGAAAAAAAATCTGGATTTTAAGTGTGAAATGAGTAAAAATAGGTGAAATTTTTTGAGAAATTTGCGGCTATTTCGTATCATGTCCCTATGGATGGTGCCATATTTACGTATGGTATGTAAATCGTTTTACAGATAGGATGAGAATAGTTTTGCTGTTTGGTTTACCGTGTAGAAAGATAAGGACCTGATGAGATTGATGAAGATCAAGAAGCTCGGGTAACACTTAAACAAAGACAATACTTTATTGCTGTGAGACAGTATTTACCGAAGTGTGTGAAAACTTGTGAAGTTGTGTGTGTTGCTCTCCTTTTATAGAAAGGCTTGTAGCGTTTAAAGATAAACCCTTTGGGAATGATCAACAGCTGCTAGGGAGCCAAGTGTTGATCATCCAAGAGCAGACAAGGATGACAGGTGTCATGCGTCTTTTAGATCGTACAGGAGAGTGCTCTGCTTTTCTATTTTGTTGGTCGTGTGTTCCCCACTATGTTATGTCAGACTCGTACGTCTTGACCGTTAGCGATAATTGGCACAATTGTCTCTTGTGCATGCACTATGCAGCCTGAGAAACATTACCAGACCTAGCTCGGCCTAGGTTTATGTAGTTCTTATCAATATTGACTCGCGAACTGTTGTTGTTTGGGCTTAATTTGAGCGTATGATTAGTGAGCTTGTACTAATAATAATTTTACCCCTTATGAATTTTCGATTTATTTTTATTTTTTATTTTTATTTTTATAATTTTGTAAAAAAAAAATAAATAAGTGAAAATACAAAAATGAAATATAAAGTTTAAGAAGTTAAAAGCATTAAACTGACAAAAACTATAAAACAAAAATTGATTAAAAAATTATGTTCTACTGTAAACAGAGATGTCCAGAGGAGGTATTGATTGTAGAAAGTAGGGTTGAGCAACGGGTCAAACCCGACCCGAACGGACAAAACCTTACCCGACCTGAAAACCAACGAATGGTAAAACGTGAACCGAGAACTGAACCGAGTAAAAGCCATTGAAACCGAAACCGAAGCGAGTAAGGTCAGTTCGGTTCGGTTCGGGTTGGGTCGGTTTAGCTGTTCCGAACCGAATAAGTGTGTTTTGACCTGAATCGAACCAAACCGAGTAAAACTAAAATAATTATACAAAACCGAATGCCGAACCAATTAAGGTCAATTCAGCCCGATTTCAGTCAATTTGTCGGTTCGAATCGAAGTTTGAGTGATTTTGCTTAACCTTAGTAGAAAGTAGGTCACGACACTTTAAAATAACGGGACACTATATTGTTAGGTATATGATGGACCACGATTTAATTGGTGTTATACGGAGTAAATACTTACGTAGCAAGGTTTTTAAGATCGGGATCCTACCCATGATTGTTTTCGTCTTTGCAAGACCGTGATCGTAAGATCGGATCAGGATCTTAAGATCTTACTCTAATGCTATTTCTTAATAGTTTTTGTAATATTACACAAATCTATAAATTATTATGCATTATAAACACAAAATATTATGAATGTTGCATAGAAATAATTTTCTAAATTATGATTATGAAATGTTTAAAAAGATTAACATATTGTTTTTTGAATTATACAAAAAAAACAACCAATAACTTTATAGTTTTTTAGTTTGTAATCCGAGAAAAGTAAGATCGGATCGGATTAGATCTTAAGATCGTATGGTCAAGATCGGGATTCTATAAGATCTTAAGCTTGCAAAGATCCTATGTAGGATCCGGATCGTTTTTGCTTTGCAGTATCGTAAAATCGTAAGATCTTAAAATCAGGATCGAGATCCTGACAACTATGTTGCGTAGTATTATTTCAATTTACTTGAAAAAGTATTCGTCCTTTTCTTGTTTGCTAATTTTGTCATTTTGTGTGATATTAAATTTCACCACCAAGTTTTTTTCAGTGTCTATGTTAACTTTAACTTTATATGCATATAAAACTTTACGGAGTATTAGATTAGATCATATAAGAACAAACTCTCTTATTAAGATTCAAACTAGCAACTCAAATATAAACACCTAATAAGTACTTACGAGTTGAACTTTGTATATCTAGACATCTAGTAATATAGATGTGACGAATATATATTAGCACCCTTTATCCATGGGTGAGAAAGTTGCTGCATGCCTAGTGCTTAAATGGTTGTCAACTTGTCGTTATACAATCACATTCGCATTAGGTTGTTCCAGAAGACTTCGTATCTTGTTTTTCAGATTCTGGGGATTAATTTATTCAACCTTTGTTGGTCGTGACGCATACATACATACACTAATCGAAAACTACACCTTAACAGTATAATCAATATATGATAAACTGACTTTTGACGTATTTCCATTAAAGTAAAGACCTATAATCTAGATTTAAACATATAATAGGAAATTCGAATGTTTTAACTTTATATTCTCATAACTAGACGAGTAACCTGTTAAAGTATATGTATAAATATTAATGAGTGTATAACTAGTATCGAACCCGAAACTTCGGGATTGCACACATTACAAACGAGAATTAAAGTATAATAATTATATATATTAAATGTTATGTATATATGTAATTATTTAAACAAAATAAGGTTAAAAGTAACATGTCAGGTACCATTTACCATCAAATTAACAATAACAATACAACCTAAATATCGGTATATAGCTGCCCAAACTTCCTTTACAAATGGTGTTGACATTCATATTCGTGGTTTATATGCAACCGAGTCAAAGTTTTACGTTCCAAGCTTATTCAACGACTCGCTAAGGAGAAAAGAAAACGATTTTTCTTCAAGATTTCATTGAAAAAGAAAAACTGAAAGATCATCGTTTCTTGATAATGTAACTAAGAAATTACTGATCTTTACTAACAACAACCCTACAATGTCTTGTAGTTCTAATGGAAGAGATGCAAATTAGAGTATTTGGATCGAGGAAAAATAAGGTAAAGCAACTTTCTAATTTTTATTTCTGCATATTGATGGATAAGAAATGAATGATGTACAAAGCTTTGTTATCTTTGCTAACCATCCCAAATATTATTCAAAATGGAGTCAATTACATATTTCGTCTTTGTGGTTTACATGTTGGAATTATGATATCATTACATTCATATAAAAGAAACTAAGTACATCAAGTGCGCAAAGCGGAAACAATTATAACAAGATCATATAACATGTAATTAATTAATCAATATTAAATAGTAAACATACTTTTGTGATTCTAGCCCGAACAAGAATCAAATTGCAATCTTCAATCAAGAATAGGGTTTATGTGGATTACAAGAATTACCCCTTACCTCTTTTGAAATTCAATCCAAGAATCAAACAATAGTGTGTTTGATTCACGTTCTTGTACACACGTACTAATTCAAGAAAAAATTTATGCAAGTAAATTAAACACAAAACTTATTTGATCTATAAAAATCGAATCCCTTAAGGGATTGTTTGTATGGATCGATTATGGGACAAAGAAGAGGAGAGAAGACACCAAGATGTGTTTGTACAAGTTATGACAAAACAATGCATCTTGGGTTTGCTTATATACTATTTAAAACTTGGAGCTCAAGGCACAAAGGAGGTGGGTAACCCTCCTTGGCCGATCGGTTGTGGAGTCCCCAAGGGGATTCCGGAACCTTCCCTTGTTTCCAAATTTTCATTAGTATTACGTTCCTAATCTTCGTTAATAGGTCATTAGTCATTTTTCATTAAATACTAATTACTATTACTAGTTTTGTGTTTATTAATAATTACTTATAACATTTATAAATAATTATTTCTTTTTCTCTTCATACGTATTGTATGCAATCCCGTGATCTCGAGTTCGATCCTAACACATGACTATTATTATAATGTCTATAAAACCAACAGCTCCCACTTAGACATATTATAATAGTGTGATCACATCGGTTAGCGTCTTGCAACACGTCGATGCCTCTAGTACAACTCGAGTAAGGCTCCTGGAAAACCTTTTAATGATTTCTCATTATTATTATCCATTTGTTTCTAATACCGTGTTAAATAAGGATATGGATCTAAGTCATTCCTTAATTAATCATTCTGTTTCTCGTTGTTAGAAATTGACAAGATTACCAAATCTTCTGAACCTTTCAGGAAAGACCTTGGGCGTGGCCACGTAAACACCTTGACAACCCTACGAGGGGCCCAGCAGTATTAAACTCCAAAAATTAATTTGAAGGAACAAATTCTTTATTGATTACAAGCAAAACACACAAACTTTATAACACTTCTGAAAACAACCCTTATTACTACCAGTTACGTATAGCGTTAAGTTGTTCCACAAAAATGTACTACATTCATGACCGTTATCTTATATCTCAAGTCTAAGGATAACTTCTTATGATTTACTTAATGACAAGATCCATAAAGTAACATCATATAGTTGGGATAAGTCTTATATTCAGTATCATCGAATATCGTCTGAAATGGCATGACTACGCATCAATAAACTCTAAGTATATTACACCAACCTTCAGATTTGCCTTAATTTAATAATATTCCCATATTATTAACTGACAACGGACAATTTAGAATAACTCTTATTCATGTATTTAAACATGCAAAAATAGGACAACAATAATTAACAATAGAAATAAATATACCAACATACTTTATTTCATTTAAATAATAATTGTTTACAATATCCTTTATCCAAATACTAATCATAGTTATGCATGAAACTACTAGCTAATTTAAGTCCAATTCCATTGGCTAATTCATTAAGCTTTTCTTTCGCCAAAGCCTTGGGAACGGATCAGCTAAGTTATCATCTCTGTGAACTTTCAGCAGATTTATTTCACCTTTGTTAACCTTTTCACGAACAAAGTGATACTTCCGTAGAAAATGTCTGGTGTCTCTCATGACTCCAGGTTCATTGGCAAATATGATTGCAGCAGAATTATCACAATACATATTAATAGGTAATTCAATTGAAGGCATAACACCAAGCCCTGAAACGAATTTCCTAATCCAAACAGCCTCCATAGCAGCTTCTGAAGCAGCAATGTATTCAGCTTCTGTTGCAGACATCGCAATTGTACTCTGCTTCTTGCTCCTCCAGTCTACTGCTCCTCCATTGATAACAAAGACATAACCCATCTGAGACTTCAAATCATCTTTATTACTTTGAAAGGACGCATCGCAGAAACCTGTAACACAACGTTCTGCAGCTGGATCTCCACCATATACCAAAAACATATCTTTTGTATTTCTCAAATACTTAAGAATATGCTTAACAACAATCCAATGTTTTTCGCCTGGATTCTGTTGAAATTGACTGGTAATATTTTGAGCAAACACCACATCTGGCATTGTGCATTTTACCGCATACATAATAGATTCTACAGCCGAAGCATAAGGAACTTTACTCATGCGAGCCACCTCAGCAGGTGTTGAAGCACAAAACTTATCACATAAGCCATGTTTTACTTCCATCGGCAAATATCCTTTCTTGGAATTTTGCATATTGAATCTTTTCAATATTTTTGTCAATGTAAGCACTTTGACTTAATCCAATTAACCACCTTGATCTATCTCTATAGATTTTGATTCCCAGAATGTATGCAGCTTCTCCTAAATCTTTCATAGAAAAGCACTTTCCAAGATATGCCTTAACCTTTTGCAAACTTGGAATGTCTTTTCCCATGATCAATATGTCATCAACATATAAAATTAGGAAAATTACATTATCACTCCCACTAGCTTTGTGATACACACATGGCTCATCAAGATTCTGAGTGAATCCAAACTTTTTTATCTCAGCATCAAATCTCTTGTTCCATTGTCGTGATGCTTGTTTTAATCCATAAATGGACCTTTTAAGTTTGCATACACGATTTGGAAACTCTGGATTTTCAAACCCTTCTGGTTGTGCCATATAGATGTCTTCATCTAGATGACCATTTAAGAAAGCGGTTTTTACATCCATTTGCCATATCTCATAGTCATAGTACGCTGGTATAGCTATGAGAATCCTTATAGCTCTTATGTCTGCTACAGGAGAAAAAGTCTCCTCGTAATCAATTCCAAAAGTTTGAGTAAAACCTTTAGCAACTAGACGAGTGTTATAAGTGTGTGCATTTCCATCCATGTCAGTCTTAATCTTGTAGAGCCACTTACTCCCGACTACCTTGGCACCAGGAGGTAAGTCTACTTCTTCCCAGACTTCATTATCATGCATGGATTGTATTTCCCCATCCATAGCAGCTTTCTATTTAACCTTTTCAGGACTATTAATGGCAGCTCTATAACTAGTAGGTTCATTAAGATCCCCTAGTAAATGCTCATCAACCTCTACATTAAGACATAGACGGTCAGGAGCTTTCACAGATCTTGAAGATCTGCGAATGGGAACTACTTCAACTTCCTGCGGAGGACCCAGACTTTCAGGTTCTACAGGAAGTGTGCTAGTGTTATCTGAAGGTAATGCATTATCTAGATCATATACTCTCCCACTGACTTCTTGAGTTACAAAATCACTTTCAAGAAAGTCACCATACCTAGCAACAAATACTTTGTTCTCAGGTGGGTAGTAAAAGTAGTAACCCATTGTTTCCTTTGGGTATCCTACAAAAATGCACTTTACAGATCTTTGTTGGAGTTTATCTTGTGAGTCACGTTTAACATACGCCTCACAACTCCAGACCTTTAGATAAGACAAGTTCGGAGCTTTTCCAGTCCACATCTCATATGGTGTCTTATCAACCTTCTTAGTGGGAACCATATTCAAAATACGAATAGCTGATTCAAGAGCATAATCCAAAAAAGACAAAGGAAGATTAGTAAGATTATACATTTATCGAACCATGTCCAACAATGTACGATTCCTTCTCTCAAATACACCATTTTGTTGTAGAGTATATGGGGATGTGAGATTCTGGACAATTCCATTCTCAGTTAAGAAATCTTTAAAATCTTGACTAAGGTATTCACCACCTCGATCAGAACGAAGAGCTTTAATCTTCTTTCCCAATTGCAATTCTACTTCTGCTTTGAAAACTTTAAATGTTTCAAATACCTCATGTTTATGCTTAAGTAAATAAACATAACCATAACGGCTGAAATCATCTGTAAAAGTTAAGAAGTAAACAGCACCTCTCCTTGACACATGTCTAAGTGGTCCACATACATCAGTATGTATCAAACCAAGTAGATCTGAAGCTCTTTCCATATTGTTATGAAAAGGTTTCTTCGTCATCTTTCCAGAAATACAAGACTCACACTTATCAAATGACTCATCATTGATATTATTCAAAAGCCCTTCTCTTTGCAGCTTTTGCATGCGAGTCTTGCCTATATGGGCAAGTCTACAATGCCAAAGGTAAGAAGAATTCAAGTCATACTTCATTCTCTTACTAATGTTGTACATCAAATTATTATTATTGTTGTTGGACATACAATCATTCATATCAATTTCAAACACACTATTCACAGCAACAGCATTAAAATAAAATACACCATTTAAAGAAACAGAAATTTTATTGCCATCAATAGTATGAGTAAAACCAAGATCCAACAAACATGAAAAGGAAATAACACCTCTAATTATAGAAGGTGCATATTGACAATTGTTTAAAACAAGTACTAAACCTGAAGGTAAAACTAAATTAAACATTCCTATGGCTTCAACTGCTGCTTGTGCTCCATTGCTCACATGCAGAAATTGCTCCCCATAAGCTAGTCTCCTTTCCTCTCTAAACCCCTGTAGTGCATTACAAATATTAATACCACATCCAGTATCATATACCCAGGAATTTAATTTATGAGATAAAGTAAATAATTCAATGACAAATAAGTTACCTGAAGTACTGGCGCCCATGTGCCCAGTCTTCTTAACCTTATTGTTTCGCAAGTAATCGAGATAAAGAGGACAATTCCTCTTCCAGTGACCCATCACCTTGCAGTAATTGCATCCTTGATCCTTCTTTGGATTATTCTTCATAGGAGGGTTCTTCTTAGGTTGAGGTGGTTGATAAGCCATAACTTGCTTATTATTATCAGCCTTCTTCTTTCCTTTACCCTTCTTCTTGTTCGCATTTGGCTTGTTAATTCTACCCCCTTGAATAGCAAGTACTTGGGGTGTAGGAGCCTTTTGTGGTAAACCTTTCTCATAATCAATGAGCAGTGCGTGCAATTCACTTACTGTCTTCCCCACGCAATGCATATTGAAGTTCCTCACAAAACCACTAAATTCCTTGTTAAGGGATCTATTGATTAAGTTCACAGCCATATCATTGTCATAGGGTTTCTTAAGTGTTTGTAGTTGATCCATGTAACTTTTCATTTTCAACACATGAGCACTCACAGATTCACCATCACCCTGCTTACAACCATGTAAAGCCTCCATCAAATCGTAAATCTCTACATTTGATGGTTTCTCATATAGTTTCTTGAGTTCATCAATCATGTTCATGGGGAAATACTCTTCAAACTGCCTTTGAAGAGCTGGTGACATTGCCCCTAACATCATTGCAGCCACATCAATATGTTCCTTACAAGCAACATTCCATTCAGCCTTGGCAGCCTCAGTAGCTTAAGGTCCTTCAGGTTCAGCAGGACAAGGCGTTTTCAAGATTTCAAGTTGACCAGTCACTCGTAGGACAATCCTGAGTGCACGAAACCAATCATTGAAATTTTCTGAGCCAGTCAATTTTTCTCGTTCAAAATAAGTTTTGAACACAGAACGAAAGTTGGTGTTATCAGTTTGAGCCATTTCTACAGATAAAGAAAGTTCAAAACATTAGTATTTTTGATAATACAATTTTTCAAGAAAATTAAAATACCCAAGGAAATCATATCCATAGAATAATCTTGAAAACTAGGATCCTCCATAAACATAGTTTCATCACATCAGTTGATCTGCTAGTAATGAAAGTATAATATGAGGTAACTTGTCATACAAGTAATTGGCATAACATTTGTCCAATTCCTAGATTTATGGGATTTACAATCACAAAACATTTGTATTGTAAGCATGTTTAATCCCCATCTTAATGCCTTGAGTCCAAGATCTCACTTACTACTCAATTTAAGTCGTCTAACTTAAAAACTATAAACTCACAAATCCATCACATCAGTTGATCTGCTAGCAATGAATTCATGAAATTTACCTTTCCATTGCAATCTCGCCAAGTTCTCACATGACGTAAATTACAACTTCAAGTGTTCTTAATTAGATGGCATTTGACTTAATTTTATAAGGGTATTAATTTTGATGTGATCAAAATAATGTATGAAGAAGCATGCATACAACTTCATAACATTGGTTTTACAAAACATTTTTATTACCAATTTGCTAAGAGTAAAATAACAAAGTTTTGATTGAGGTATCGGGTTCACCAATTAAAGAATTACCAACAATTATCGTCCACTATATCGTACTTTTGCATAAGCCCTAAGGCTTAGTGTTTCGGATAATCATTGTGGAATTGTGGTGAATTCACCCTTAAGATGACAATGTACGTAATATAGTGATATAGGTAAGTCTAGGGTCGGCAACCAGGCAGTTGTAGAGAACCGGTAGGTGCATGAGCTTTAAAAACCCCTCTCTACAAGTACGTTGGATGGCAACCTTCGGTCCGCCTTTCGCACACTATGTACAAAAACATCAATCAACCAATCCTTTGAAATTTACTCTTAAAAACCAAAACAATTTCGCCATTTATTTAGTCCGTATTATTTTGTATTCAAAAAATTACCCTTTTCGTTTATAAACATGTCTAACATAATAATAAACAAAAACAAGTAATGTAAAATAAAAAATAAAACAACTAAATAAACAAATATACATAATCATAACAATTAAATATGTATAAAACATGTAGCCACATGCAAATCTTATTCAATAGTCCTATTAATAATCAAATCTATGTGTATAACGTATTTATTCAATTAAGGCTTTCTTCTTCTAGAAAAAAGAGCCACATACATCGATAAATCGATTGCGTAAGCCAAAACTAAATAAATACCACATAGCACATAATTGATTACTTAATATTGGAGTCTTCCCCAATTCGACATCTATTAATAAATTTACATGTTACGATATAACTTAACCATTAATTAATATAAACAATTTAAACCATTTAAATTATCACACAATATAAAATCCATGCAAATATACACTTTTTCATGGATTTAGCTTAATAATTAACATATTGCACCAAGATCGTTTACTAAAACGCATAACAAATTACATGACATCCTAGGGTTTCTAATCATATTAAAAAATCAAAAACCAAAAAACCCTAAAACCCTTAAGGTCTAAATCGACCCAAAAAAAAATTAGGGTTAGGAATCTAAAAACAAACCCTAAAAACATGTAACTAAACGAATCAAGATCCAATTTTTATGCGTTTCGATAATTAATTACACATTATAACGGCTCTAGATGCCACTGTTGGAATTATGATATCATGACATTCATATAAAATAAACCAAGTACACCAAGTGCGCAAAGCGGAAACAATTATAACAAGATCATATAACATTTAATTAATTAATCAATATTAAATAGTAAACATACCTTTGTGATTCTAGCCCGAACAAGAATCAAATTGCAATCTTCAATCAAGAATAGGGTTTACATGGATTACAAGAATTACCCCTTACCTCTTTTGTAATTCAATCCAAGAATCAAAAAATAGTGTGTTTGATTCACGTTCTTGTACACATGTACTAATTCAAGAAAAAATTTATGCAAGTAAATTAAACACAAAACTTATTTGATCTATAAAAATCGAATCCCTTAAGGGATTGTTTGTATGGATCGATTATGGGACAAAGAAGAGGAGAGAAGACACCAAGATGTGTGTGTACAAGTTATGACAAAACAATGCATCTTGGGTTTGCTTATATACTATTTAAAACTTGGAGCTCAAGGCACAAAGGAGGTGGGTAACCCTCCTTGGCCGATCGGTTGTGGAGTCCCCAAGGGGATTCCGGAACCTTCCCTTGTTTCCAAATTTTCATTAGTATTACTTTCCTAATCTTCGTTAATAGGTCATTAGTCATTTTTCATTAAATACTAATTACTATTACTAGTTTTGTGTTTATTAATAATTACTTATAACATTTATAAATAATTATTTCTTTTTCTCTTCATACGTATTGTGTGCAATCCCGTGATCTCGAGTTCGATCCTAACACACGACTATTATTATAATGTCTATAAAACCAACATTACACACAATCGCATCTTTCATCCTTTGTCAACTTTGCTTGCACCATCCGCCCCTGTGGTTGCAAACTCTTGCAACGTTAGTCCTTTTGACCAATATCCGTTAGAGTTTGTCGTTAAGTCCCTCACATGATAAAAACGTAAGAGTATTTTGGTCTTTTCACGCATACTCATCTTCAACCTCTTGATTGTGCTTGAATTTCTATTCTTTATAACAAAGTGTCATATATCTTAAAGTTTTGATTTTTACACAAAACAAATACAAAAAATCACGAGTCTCAACAACCATTATTATTAATCATATTGGTTATACTCAAGTCAAATTCGTAACTCTACGGCTAAGAATAACGGTGTAGTGAAGTCGTCTGCCCGTCGACTGTACCTTGTACCCTTCGAGCTACCATGACCTCTGTTTTCTTGAGCTAGTCTGACTTGAGGATTTGGTCTAAGAACTTGATGTTCGTCATGGGACCGTGTGTGGAAAGAGAGTTGTATGCAGATTGACATGGTCATTCGTTGCATGCACTTCCTCCGGTGGTCTTCTTGAGAAGCTCATAAAAGAAGACGGATCAAGTAAAGTGGACGCTACGCGATATCAAAGTTTGGTGGGGAAACTTTTGTACCCCACAACGATAAGGCCAGACATCATGTTTGCCGCAATTTTATTATCAATGTTCATGCACAATCATAGTGAGATTCACATGGGAGTTAGTAAAAGAATTTTAAGATATTTGCAGGACACGAAAGATTTTGAAATCAAGTAATTTGCGTGATTTCTGTGATAGTGGTTGGGAAGGATGTACAGATGACATGAAAAATACATATGGATATATTTTTCACTTGGTTCAGGTGTGTCATTTGTTGGTGCTCCAAGAAGCAACAAAAAGTCAGGCAATGATCAACAGGGGCACAGTACGTTATGGCAACACTAGCCACATCACAAGCAATTTGAATACGAAAGTTTTTAAAATATTGGAGAAAAGCAACTAAAGCCTATAATTTTTTTTTTTTTTTTTTTTTTTTTTTTTGGGATAGCATGTCAGCAATAGCAAACGCAAAGAACCTAGTTCACCATAGCCATTCAAAGCATATCGCTTTGAAACATCGTTTTATCAGATAAGCAATTGAAGGCTGAGATGTGCAATCTTGAATTTTGTGGAACGAATGATCAACTAGCAAACATTTTCACAAAAGCACTTACACGTGAAAAGTTTCAAGAGCTCAGACGAAAGTTGGGAATTCAGCCAAAACACATTATTGGGAGCATGTGAACTAATATATTATGGAACAAAAAATGGAAAAGAAAAGAATGGGGACAAGCCTCACTATGCATGAGAAAAGAATAGTTTGGTTAATTGAATACGTGTTTCATTAAGAAAAATGAAAATAAGCATCATGTTATATAGATTTCTTAAACCATAGATCGTAGTCGCAAATAAGAGTTAGTGAGAGCTGTAGAGGGCAAGATATCTTTGACTAGTTATTTTTTTAATAGTTTTACATTGTTTCATGGCCATCGAATTGATCTATATAAGGAGTAGCAAACAATAAGCTAGTGAGCTACTAAATAAAAGAAAATATTTCAAGTTTTTCAAAAAAAAAAAAGAAAAATTTGAGTGTATTGTTCCTTATACAAAAGAATTGTTTTATAGTTTGTTGAAGTTTTTTTTTTTTTTTTTTTTTTTTTTTTTTTTTGGAAAGGGGATGAAACCCCGGCAAATTTTGTTGAAGTTAGTTTTTTGTAAGCAATTACGGTTAGAGTAACAATTCAGTGACGGAGCTAGGATTTTGGCACAGGGTGGGCCAAAAAACTTTTTCGCAAACAATAAAACGTTTGAAAAACTATAATTTGGTGACTGTTAACGAGACAAACTTGTTCGTACATATATATGCAACACTAAATAATAAAAATACCGTATGACAACAATTGAACACAATGTTAGATCAAACTCAGATTAATTTTATTCACTTATGAATCGAGTTTGATGGGATATAATGATGAATAGCACCAGGAGAATATTAAAAAAGATATCATCAATCGAAAAATAATGACATGTGAATCTGTGATGCTGTGCATAAGTTTGCTTATTTAATTGGGTGGGCCGTGGGCCAAATCATTACCTCTTTATATTATAGACCGAACTACCGAAGGCATATTCCCTCCTTGATTGAGCGCCGTGACATAAACTAATATTTCTATTACCCAATACGAATAAACAAGTCCTTTGCTTTTGGGATCTTATATGGGCTGCTTACTATTTTTTTTTTACTTTATACAATTAGTAAAAGTTAAATTTAAAAACGTCTAACTTAACCATAAAACATATATACAAACTTAAAAATGAAGCAACAAAAAATGTGCTTAGTTAAAATAAATTTCTTAAAAACACACTTCCTTTCCACATCTATATAGATAGTTATATATATACTTTTTTGAAACGTATTTATACATGTTACCGTCATGTTCAGTATTTAATATTCGACCAATATATTATGTTCAAAAAAAACAAAAAACAACCACGATAGGTATACATATTGTTATCTCTCTCTCTCTCTCTCAATATCAAAGTAACAAAAAGAAAAAACCAAAAGTTACTTAAAAAAAATAAAAGTTTTAAACAAATTCAGTGTGAAACATAAGTAAACAAAACGAAACCACAAAGAATCCTTTACTTTACATACGTAAACTAAAAATGTAAAACAACATCTACAAAAAAAAAAAATTAGACAACGGCCAACCGAAAAAAAAAAAAAAAAAAAAAAAAAAAAAAAAAGTTCGGCATGCCAAAACAAAAATTGTTCAAAAGCACCACGGCGCAGCCTACCGAAGAGGGAAACTTATGGTTAACACAAAACAAGTACAAAAGACTCGCTGCGACGCAGCGGCGCCTCCTCCTTGTTTTTTTATATAGACAAAAGTAGAAGATTACATAATACATTTTAAATGGATTACATATAATACACTTTCAAATGGAGAGTTTGGGTTGGCAAAAGCCCATCCTACTCATATATCCAACAAACTCTATAAACGAGTGAACATTCTTATTTATAGAACCTATAGAAAAAGAGAAGGTTGGGTCACGAAAGATTGAAGCTTTCCGTTTGTTTTGGCGACTGTGCTTTCCGGCGAGCTTAAGTCACGTAAGGTTAGCTCACACCCAAACGTAATTTCATTTGAACTTGTTTCCTTATGTTATTCTCTCTTTTAACCGTCATTAAACCAACAACTTTCGCGTGTTATTTTATCATTTCCCGGCAAAGTCTCCATTTTCTGGCGACTGCATTTCATTCCAATTTGTAAGGACATCAAGTTAAAATCTGCTTCTTTGTCAGTTAAACATCAGCTGTAACCATCATTGTTAGAAATAGGTTTTACGTAGTAATTTACTAAGTTATACTAACTTGAAGAAGATGGGTAAATGGTTAATGTGTGTTGATACTTACACAGTTACACCACAATTTATGCAATATTAGGTTTTACCATATGCGTTAACGTTGTAATATTGTGGTGTGTGTATAACTTTTTGTGATATAAACCAAAGGTTTTCAAGATCGGATCCTATACAGGATCGTTTTCGTCTTTGCAAGATCGTAATCGTAAGATCGGATCGGGATCTTAAGATCCTACTATAATGTCATTTTCTTAATAGTTTTTGTGATATTATACAAATTTACAAATTACGGAGTATTATATATATCATAAACACAAAATTATATGAATGTTCCATTGAAATGTTGTCCTAAATTATAATTATGAAATGTTTAATAAGATTAACATGTTGTTTTTTAAATTTTACAAAAAATAATTCAGAAATTTGCAGTTTTTTCGTTTGTTACCCGAGAAAAGTAGGATTGGATTGGATTAGATCCTATGGTAAAGATCGGGATCCTATAAGATCTTAAGCTTTCAAAGATTATATGTAAGATTCGGATTGTTTTTTCTTTGCAGTATCGTAAAATCGTAATATCATAAGATTAGGATCGGGATCCTCACAAATAAACAAATAATTAATACAGTAACAGGAGTAATACGTAGTAATAGAAAATGAGGGGCAAATACATGTGATTGTGTAGGTTGGAAGCATTTGTCGTTTGAATTAATTTACGGACTGCCGCCTCAAGTTTGTGTAGCTAGCGAAATGAACCCTTCATCTTTGATAAATAACTATATATGGTAATAGAAATTTTATTTTGTCAAGTTTAAAGTATCATTTTGCACCTTTAAAAGTTTAAGGTACTAAATAGTACATTTTGCTAAGTTCGGGATACTAATATGTGTTTTGACCTGTAAATAAAACAAACTTTAAAAATAATTGGACTAGTTCAATTTTTTTTCTAAACTTCTGTTGAAAGTGTAAATTTGTAAACACTTTTATACTTTTATTCATGAATGAAATCGAAAAGCTAATATAAAGTGTAAAATCTATAAACCTTAGGGTAAAAAGTGAATATTACATATAGTAGTCATCTTCCTCAACCGGTAAAGTCTGCGACTTTTTTTTTTAATATATATATATATATATATATATATATATATATATATATATATATATATATATATATATATATATATATAGTGTTATATTCTATGCAGTACCAAATATTAGATACAGTATTTTATAGTACCATTTTAAATCAATCAGAACCGTTGGATAACTTAATCTATGGATGAGATCACTTGTGCCTTCAATGTAACTAATTGAAAGATGAAGCCATTAATTAAAAAGCTAAAAGGGCAATAAAGGAATTTCCTATTTTAACATTTTATATAACTGTCCATCTAAATAGGGATATTATTAGGTCAAATAAGAAAATATAATTAATCCCTCCATCACTTCCGAATCTCATTCTCATAGCAGTTTGACGACTTTAAAAAAAAATCACAATCATGCCTCTATCTCAGATCTCTCTTTTATTAATCACCAAAACATTGAAAGTTTTGTTCTCTGTGATCATTAACTGAAAAGATATTTATTCATATCAAAGACTAGGCGGTCATGGAAGACGTGTAACGGCCTAGCATATTTCACTGATGCGGATGTTTTGAAATCGTTTTTTAGTTTTCTTGGGTAATCTTGTGGTAGGGTTTTCAGAACTGATCGTTTTATTGGTGGAAGTCAACTTGTGATTGGAGGTTGCGGTCGTGTTTTCAGATCTGGTCATAGTTGATCGTTATGGAGGTCAATATGTGGTTGGTCATTTGGTTTATTTAGTCTGTTGTCTAACTATGATCGAATCATTACATTTAATTGTCATTTTTTTTTATTTAGTTTGTTATCTAACTTTGAAGAATATCTGATTCATTACGTTAAAGTGTAGTAAGTAATACTCCGTATTAGATTTATAATTAATTAATAAAGGCTAGTGGTGACGTCATTGTTGTCTAATCAATACTTGAGATATGAAATATTGTGATGTTGTTTTTTGTTTATTAGTTAAAGTTACAAGATTAATTTTTTTTTGTTTACTCTGCCATGAGTTAACAATGCCCGGTTGTTACCGTCAGTGGCGAAGCTTGGATTTTGTAAGTAGAGGGTCGGGATCTAAATTTTTTTTCCCTAAGGCTATATTTCAGGTATACCGAAATTTTTGGAGGGTCGAAACCGAATATACCGAAAGTTTTCTACACGAAAACTATATACCCCCTACATCGCAAAAAAAATTTTGGGGGGTTGGGCGCCCCCCGGCCCCTATGAAGCTTCGCCTCTGGTTACCGTCGTTGTAATTTTGTGTTAACAAATAGAGGGTTGCATATGTGTTTTATGGCTAGTATAGAATTGTAATTTGTGTTAGCAAATAGAAGGTTGCATATGTGTTTTATGGCTAGTATAGAATCAATGAAAAGTGCGTGCATGTGTGTTTTAAGATTGATATAAAATAAAGAAAAGATGTATGCATATATTTTTTTTAATTACTTATAGGTGTTTAGATTGTGCATACGTGTTTGCTAATTTCCTTCTGTCCACGATTTTAATGTAGTGACGTGGGACACATCTTGATGAGAAAGCGCAACGTGGACACCGCAAACATACATGTTTTTGGAAAGCGTGCACATATGTTCTAACGAATTTGATAAGAAAGTGAAGCGTGCACGCATGTTCTTGAAAGAGTGCACATGTGTTTTTAAATGACATGCACATCTATATTTATCAAGATACATTTTGTATTTGGATTGTATTTTATTTGATATCAAATTTTGTGTATGCTATTTATTTTTTTGGTATGTTATAAATTTAGAGGTTACATGTATGTATTTATGTTTTTAGTTATAAATTTTGAAGATTAAATAATGTAAACTAAAACATATGTGCAACTACCATATTAAGCAAAACAAATTTGAGGTCTAAACAATTGTACCTAAGAAACATATGCAAATTAACAAAATGAAAAATAAAAAGAAAAACAAAACAAAAACAAAAACACATATGCACCTCATTCAAAAAAAAAACAAAACTGAAATTTAAAGGAATTAAAAAACGTTTTTTATTACTACCTCCGTCCCAAAATTATAGTCCCTTTTTAACTTTTTCGGTCTTTATTTCTCAACTTTAACTTTAAATATTTTTGATTGTGTTATACAATAGTTGATGAAAATTATACCAATGAAAAATACATTTAAAACTCAATCCATTCATATATTTTGCATCAAGTATTATATAATATAAACAAAAATATTTAAGGTCAAAGTTGAAAACTAAAGACCGAAAAAATCAAAAGGGGACTATAATTTTGAGACGGAGGGAGTAAAAAAATATTCAAAAAAAAAGTGAATGTATTTGACTATTTTACCCTTTTGAATTAATTAAAAAGCTTTAATGATACTAAATTATTATTGGTCTAAATGGTACTGTAAAGTACTGTATATAAAAATGGTACTGCATATAACGCGCCCTTATATATATATATATATATATATATATATATATATATATTCATTGAAACTAATATTTGTTCCAATTTTAACACAAAAGTGTTACGTTCTATATTTTCAACATTATTACGTTAAACAATAAATCAAATCAGCCATGCATTTATAATATCGGGGCCTAAAATTCTGAAAATTTGAAGGGCATGTGCGGTTGATCACTCACACCCCAAAATCCAGCCCTGACAATCTTAACTAGGGGTGTTCATGGTTCGGGTAATAAACCGAAAACTAATCGAACCGAACCGAACATATAACCGAACCGAATTTGTTAAAAACGAACCGAACCGAATTAAAAATTCGGTTTTCGATTTAGATATGAGTTTGGCTATCTGAACCGAAAACCAAATTTATATATATATATATATATATATATATATATATTATTTTATATATAAAAAACGTCCATTAAAATTTTATACTAATATAAAAAACACTTTTTTATGCTTGAAATATTATTTTTTTTTTGCCAAAAATATATATAATTAAATTAAAATATATATATATAAATAGTGTAATTCAAGTACAAAAATCGGTTTTCGGTTTTGACTCATAACCGAATCGAACTTCGGTTCGGTTCGGTCATAGATATTTTCGATTCGGTTCGGTTTTCGGTAATCAACAAAAAAAATTTTTTTAACCGAACAACCCGAACCGAATAAACCGATTAACCGAACCGATGAACGCCCCTAATCTTAACAAGCTTTAGTTAACTATTGTTCCTCTCAAAACTTGCGGCAAACCCATTATTTAATTTTGTAAAACCAGGACGTCATTATTACGATTTACAATACAAAAAATGCACGTACTAAATTAAAGGCTTGAATTATATATATAACATGCCCGTACACAAATCTGCATAGCATAAATTTCATTAATTCTATCTAGTTTGCTTTTTATGATTTTCTAAAGTGAACCAAACTATAATTTTAATTCCATCTCGGTCATCACTGCGGTCACATTGAAAAGCAAAATACTCGCGTTTTTTTTTTATTTATTTATTTTATTTATTTATTTATTTATTTTTTCAAATCGTGAACAAATAGCACTGCAACAAATAATTAGATTCTACAATTTTTTCAGCTAAAAAATACACGTTTTCAAATGTTTAAAATATTAAAGTCCACGCTTTTTTAGTGTGTGGACAAATGTTGCGTGAATAATATCTCAACATTTGCAAATGTAGACAAAATAGTTAAATTTTCACATAAAAAAATATAGACAAAAAAAAATTCTAAAGCACACATGTATAAGTGATAGTAATACCCCTAGATTTTTTTTATAATTTTGTTTTTATTATAAAACTGTGAAATACGAAGTACAAAATAAAAAATATAAAGTTTCACAAGTCAAAAGTAGTAAAACACAAAAGATACAAAGTAAAAAATTATAGAAATAATTGTCTTGTCATGTTAATAAAGTAGTTAAAACTTGACAAAAGAAGGTATCAAACATAAAATATAAAGATTGACAAGTAAAAAGCAGTAAAAGAAAGATGTGCGAATAAATAAATAAATAAAATAAATCTGTGTCCTATCAATAAAAGGGGTAGGGGCTTACCTTTAATTACTTCTTTCATGATGAGAGAACCGTGTCCGCATCAGTCGAAGTGGTGGAAGGCCCCTAGTCAAAGGGAGAGCTTCTCAGACGAGGGCGGGCTGAGGTAGAAATAGTACCATCTAATATAACTATGTCCACACCCACAAACATATAAAAATCATATTACCAAAAGTGTGATTGTTTGTTACTACATATTGATATGTGTTCAAGTTTTTTAGATATGGTACACTCTTTATTTGTCATTTACCTTTTTTATAAACAATTTGTACATGCTTGTAAGCGTGACCATTTTTAAATATTGTGATTTTTGTTACTGCACATTGATAAGTGTGTAAGTTTTTCACACATCTATAACTGTAATTGTGTTCATTTTTAAAACATTTTATAGTGTGTAAATGTATAAATAAAAATACGCGTCTTTATAAAGCGTGTAAAGTAACCGTGTAGAAATTAATTTTTTCTTGTAGTGTAGGCTATATCATCCTATAGCATAACAAAAGGCTCACACACTCCTTAGTAGATCATCACACGATTTAAACCTAGAGCTAGTAATATAATGTTCTTCATTCTGAGTTATTGGACTTGGCGTCGAGTTCATTTGTTTCCTGTTAAAAGTGTTGGATAATAAGAGGAAGATAATTGTACGCATGAGTTTATTCATATGTCAATAAAGTCATAAGTATTTTGGCTTTACCATATATCTTCTTTCATGTAGTTCAGTATGTATGATTAGTTAGTTCTATATGATGTACGTGAATTTGCATGGCAAACATGAAGATCTAGAAAATATTAACCGTCAAAAAGGTTTGTATTCCGATAACATGGCAAACATAAAAACTAATTCTATGCTTGTATGTTCGATTGGTTACATTGGTAAAGATTATTGATTAATTCATGTGAAGAAAATAATAAATAAATTAAGGGGCAATTCCATATTTACCCAACTTAAACATGATAATGTCGTATTTACCAAAAACATGCTTTAATTGCATTATAAATCATGCACTCAAAACTTGTGTTTTGGGTATATATGACATTTTCATGTTTAGATTGGGTAAATATGAAATTATCATTGCAGACACACCTATGATGGATTAGTGGGTGACAAACTGACAATAGACAAGATTCGTAACGCCTTTAGTAAGTCATAACTAAAGAGGGAGATGGATAAAGAAATATGTCACCATAGGGTAGAATGAAAGGAGGTAAGAATTACATAAAGGCTAGTCGTTATAGCGACCTCACCAAGGGTCGGTCTATCTTTGGTGACGCATCCCTCTCCCAACGAGATTACCAAGGCGACACGTCCCCTCCAACCACTTTGCCCCATTTGATCTTCCTGGCGACCTCACTTGTGTATTTGGTTTGTGTGTGTGTTTTTTTATTTAATTAATTTTTATAGTGTATGTTTTTGGTGTCCACTAGGTCGTCTTACTACGGGTTTAAGGTCATCAGAGCCGAATTTGAGCATGTGCGAGGTGATCGAAGGCACATGGCCTCTAAATTTGTATAGGCACCATATATAATTATAGCATTGATGTTCATTTAGTTTGATTTTTTAGCATAAAACTTATTGCAATGTGATTAAAAACTTAAGATATATTAATTCATACAAATTAAAGTGTAAGAAGAAAACTAATTACTTTAAGTGATTTATAAAAAATTTCAAAGACAGCAGAGATAGATGTGACTATTAGTAAATAAATAGGCCCAAACTCAACTTGTGGGTTGGGTCCATTAAGTTTAGGGTTTATGTCTTATACTTTATATATTGTACCAGACATAAACTCTAACTCTAATGAACCGAACCTACAAGTCTGGTTTGAGCCTATTTATTCATGAATAGTGACAAGCAGATGAAGAAGATAACATATATGTGTTATTTACATTTTTACACTTTATAGTTTTTTGAGTTTTACCATTTTCTTTTTATCTTATTTCTTTAGTTTTTCTCCAAGCTAGTTTCAACCAAGTATTTAAGAAAATAATACCGAAAGCCTAATATCTTCAATTTATGTGCGTCGTAGAGGGTTTGAAAAGTGGTTCAAAATATTAACGCAATAAATTTAGATTATTTGCCTTTATTATTAGTATTGTTTGGAATCTTTTATATAATAAAACAAAACCCCTATTGGGAATTTTTTATTTAAAAAAAATTTTATTCATACCTTATTTAGTAATAATTTTATTTAAAAAAAAAGATTATTTTCTTAGGTAATATTTTATATTTATCCAAAACACAAGTAGAAGATAAATACAAAAAATATAGATAAGATGCAATTAATAATAGGATTAAAAATTTTAAATAATTATCTTTAATAATAAAAAACTATAATTAAACATCATAAATCAAATAAAACAAAGATTAAATTATTTGTTTTTTAATAAATAAAAATATATAATTCAAAAAAATTTTAAAAACACGCACGTGCGCGGGTATTATAACTAGTTCACTAAAACAAGTTTACATATGCATAAAGTTTTCATTTTTAGGCATGCATTAAAATTTTTGGCGGATTGTAGTTTTCGCACATGGCCTCTTAAAACCATGAAACAGTCCTGACCTGAGGGTTATGTAGAAGAGAGAATTTGATATGTTGCTGAGATAGTAGGAGGCTTGTGTGTCCCTCGAAGTGTTGCACAGTTGCACAATAATGTTACGTGTGGGAATCAAATTTGCTATGTAGCCTCACATGGCCTTGTTTAGATTATTTCATATATGACCCTTAAGTTTAGTCAGATGGCAATTTTTTGCCCTCAACTTTGTTATGATATTTATTTGTGGCAAGTATCAAAATAACTAGTCTTTATCTAGGTTATAAAGTCTTCGGTTTTAATAAGAAAGTTTATGGCTTTGAGAAGTTGGGTAAGGATAGTGAGAAGAAACCTTAAAATGAGAAGAAAATGAGAAGAATGAGAAATAACTATAACTACATATTTGAGATGCATCGACTTGAATTAGATGCATCTCTATTCATTTAGGGGTAGTGATAAATCCACGGAACTATTTTATACATCCACGGAGCTTCATTGTAAAGTTACAACTATGCCCCCACAAGTAGTTCTTCATCATCTCACTGACCTACACCAGACCACGTACTATATGTTTCAAATTCCGATATCTTTTCCGCAACTGCAGCACGAAACATTGCAATCTAATAACATGAAGCTTGATGATTTCACAAAATAATCTACTCATCAATTAGAGTTGCAATCAGGTTTCCAAAACAAACACTTTACGTCAATCAGAACTCAGAAGCAGCCCCATGATCACGACTGATCCTTTCATGAATAAGAATGTGTTAGCAGTAGGAATTACAAACCACTGTTGATAACGCAAAACCATTCACTTAATCCAGTTCACATACCTTGTAGATGTATTAGTCACTAGTGACTAACGTAATAACAGAACAAAAACCATTTCAGATTCTTTGTCGACCAATTTTGATGGCCATGAATGTAAAACATGTGTGTCTAATGTCGAGTTATTTTAAACATCAAGGGTAAGATCACCTAAAAAATGACTACCAAGAACACTAATTGAAAATAATGCACCAAACTTGTTAAAAACAAGCCCAAATTAAAGCAGTCCGAGAATCAAACGAATGTAATTTTACCTCACAACTAACGCATTAGCTGCACTAGTCATGATCATTAGGAATTTTGGTTTCGATATCTCAAAGTAACCCGAGTTTATGGTTGAATACTATTTTGCGACACCTCATGTTTTCTAATGTCAAAGAAATTAAAGGGTTTGCTAATATGAGTTTTTCTTCTATTTACTATAGTAAAAACTAAAAGGTATCTTATAAATCATTAGTGAAAAGGTTTTGTGTTATTGGATTGCAATGTTTCATGAAACGCAGTTAACGATGGAAAAGACTTAGCCATAGTGGAACCTTAGGTGAATGGTGATGATGAAAACAATAGTTATTTTAATTGTGGGGTATAAATGTAAATTTACTTTAAGTATCCGTGGATGTATAAAAAGCATCCGTGGAAATATCATCTCCCTTCATTTTGATGCATCACAATTAATTTCGAAAATGATTTTGAAGTGAAAATGATACAAAGTAGTACTAGCAACAAATTTGACCTGTAGAGGACGAAAAATGTCCCAAAATAAATAGAGTTGTTTGGCTAGTAAGCCGAGACGTGTTTTAGTAGATATTATACAAATGGGATATTTATTGATTATAGTATTGTAACATCATTTAAATTAGGTGATCGAGCAATTGTAACACTTGATAGAACTCGAGAAATACTTAAAGGACCTCAAGGCGAGTACACGTGTTTTATAAAACCAGGGCACATATCAAATGTGATTTTTGTATAAGTGTGAAACATGGATATGAATCGGCGATACATGACGGTTAACTTAGGACACTCAAAAATAGTATTTATACGATTGCATTTTGGTTATTTGTCATCGTGAACTACTCATACTTGTGTGTACTATATATGTTAATTTGAATGTAATATATATTGGTGACATGGATATGAATTGGCGATAAATGACAGGTCACTTCGGACACTCAGATACAGTATAACCGATCGACTGATATCCAGTAAGGTTTATCTTTAGTGTGTCTCTTGCTATAGCTATAGTTCATCATTGATATTTTTTAAGATATGAGGTTTCATCATTCAACAGGTAACTTGGCATGAAGAAAATGGTGTTAGAAGGGTTGTCCGTAACCGGTAAGTATTTAAAGACCACTCACGGTATTTTCAGTTGAAATTTTTCGTATCAATAATGTGAGACGGTTAAATTTGTCATTCAATATATATATATATATATATATATATATATATATATATATATAAGGACTTTCTTACGAGAATCATTTTATTTGAGAGAACCACAAAAAACATACATGCACGCCTTTTAAAATAAAATAAAAATACATGCAAATCATCAATAATTGTAAGTATCCACCTATGTTTTTCAATATCATCATGAACTCATCCTCTTTTCTCACAAAAACCTTACACAAGGCCGCAATATTATCGTTGCACGCCATATAAGAACATACATGCACACCTTCAAAGAAAAATGCTGTATTTCCAATTTCTTATCAAATTCTTTAGAAAAACTATGTTTTTTTTAAATACATATGTTGTTTTTAGAACATATGTGCAAAAATACAATTATTGAAGGCGTGCATGTATGTTTTTGGTGGTTCTCTCAGTTCTTGCAGATAAAATGGTTCTCGCAAGAAAGTCTCACTATATATATATATATATATATATATATATATATATATATATATATATGGAAAAACATAGCTACATTACAAATGTAGCCAATTAGCTACATTTCCTTTGAAAAAAGTTTTTAAAATGTACAGTTCAATCCCTGCGGTAAGTCCCTGACATATATTTTCCCCCTGTCCCCACCCTTTTTTTCAAAAGAAATGTAGCCAATTGGCTACATTGTAATGTAGCTATGTTTTCCCCATATATATATATATATATATATATATATATATATATATATATATATATATATATATATATATATATATATATATAGTTAGGATCAAATAAGAAGAATAATAAAAATAAAAAGGATAGGAAGTAATCACAACCACACATTATAGATGCACCTAAAAATCTATATAAATAAATAATTTAATTAGGTATTTCAAGTTACTTGGTTCGGTTTTCGATTATTAGATTTGGTTTAATCCAATTTGAATTCGGTTATCTTCAATTTTCTGTTTTACTTAAAAAAAAAATAACTGAAATAAACTAAACAACCCCATAATCGAACTGGTGAACACCCCTAATTTTTGGTTGGGCTAAATATTGTATTTTGGATGAGTAAAAAAAAAAAATTTTAGTAGTAAATACTAAATACATTACAAGTACCAAATTTTGTATTTTTGATACTTGTTAAGTCATGACTTGATTCTAACAAATAACGAGATATACTATAATATCATAATTTTTTCAACATAAAATCCACAAAATGTCATGATTGCTTTTGGCTTGAAGTATAAGATAATTTAAAAGAAAGAGAAAAAATACCAAATATTAATATACTACCTCATTTTATGAATTTTGTTCTGTAAAAATTATGTAGTTCGCCATAACTCATCACACTTGTCAAGTACATTAAAACAAAATTGTCAGCCGTGCGCCCGTACAATAACAATGTTTATAATGGTATATATGTGTATATTTTTGTTAGAACGTAGAATAGAATTATGGCGTCTTTCAAAGTAATAATCTTGCAACACTTATACAAAAATTTGCTTGTAAAATTTCAGGATGCAAGAGCATTGCGTCAAGTAATCAACTTTGTCCTGGACAGAAGATTCCTCTAATAAAGAAACTTCAACTTAATTCAATAGTGTCAAGTAATATCATCCTTGTATTATTTATTAATCAAGAACTAGAAATTGCCAAAGTAAAGCAAATTTACTGAAAATGAAAAAAATTGTTTTTTGCAGAAAGCATGAGAGTCGTCCTAATGAGAGGTGCTTTGAAAATAAATCCTGGTATCTAGCCTTAATACTTAGCTAATTGTTGATACACATATATGTTGTATTCAAATAATAAGAAAGAGTATATATGGATTTTTACTTAAGGAAATTGGCAAAAAAAGTCATCATACTTGCCACCTTTTGTTATTGTATGTAGCGTCTTTTTTTTTTTTATTGTAGCACTAACCTTTCTAAATCGTATCATTGTGTTTACTTTGTGACCATTTTACCCCTACTTTTTTCAAATTTTGAAGGGTAAAATGGTCATTTCATATGGCTAAAAAGTCGCAAAGTATACACAATGACACGATTTAGAAAGGTTAGTGCTACAATAAAAAAAAAACGCTATATACAATGACAAAAGGTGGCAAGTATGATGTCTTTTTTTGCCAATTTCCCTTTTACTTATGGCTAGAAGGCATGTTGTTAAAAGGGTTTACTGTGTTATTGTTATAGAGAATCTTAAACAGTCAAATGACAACCAAAAAAACAATCTCAATGATGACTTGGTTAGAGAAGGAATGGATGAAATGGGTGATCGATCGATCTTCAAAGACGATGCTACGCAGGTTAGAAATTCGAATACGTATACTCTACCTGTATATATTCATTTACTATTGCTAAACACCAAAGCCCACTTCGAGCTCACAAATAAAAGTATAATATCTAGTTCGAAACTAGAATCACAACTCATGATTGAGCTTAACTTGGAAAAATCCTTTGGTAACGATTAATTCACAATTCCAAAAAATATTTAATTACACATGATAATTAAAAACTTTAAAATCACCAGCCCAGCTGTATATATTTTATTTTCAAGACAAGCTTCATCTTATTTAACTTCTTGTTAATAGTTTTCCTAATTATGTCAAGAAATATATATCATAACTTATTGAAGGAAGGAACTCAAAGATTCATCTTAAGAATGCACATTAAAGATAGCAAATAAAAAAAGTTTTAATTGCTTGAAAATGTATCATACTTGCCATTTTTTGTTATTGTGTGTATCGAACTTTTTCTTTTTCGTATTTTGTGTATTGAACTTTCAAATTTGGATTATTGTGTGTGTTTTATGACCATTTTACCCTCACTTTTTTCAAATTTCGAATAGTAGAATGGTCATTTTACATGGCTAAATAGTCACAAAATACACAATAATCGAAATTTGAAAGTTACGTACACACAATAAGAAAAAAATAATAATTCAGTAATAACAAAAAGTGTCTAAGTATTATACATTTTCAAGTAATTAACCCAATAAACAAATGTAACCATATTAGCTAGCCAACTAACTAGCTAGCTAACACCTTTCGTTTCACCTCAAATTCACACATTCACTCAAACAGACGGGCAAAATTGCAACAAAAATCAGCGAGGGAGTGGTGGTGATTAATCCAAAGCCTAACGAAGGATTCACATCAAAAGTAATTGATTGGCTTGAGAATATTCTGGTGAAACTAATGTATGATTCATCACAGCCTCATCACTGGTTGTTCGATAATTTTGCTCCTGTTGATGAAACTCCTCCGTGTAAAGATCTCAATGTCATCGGTCATCTACCGGTTAGTTTTTGTGGTTTTTACGGTTATGTTGAACGTTTATGTTTTGTGGTTTATAGGAGCATTACGAAATCTTTGTAATTACAGGAGTGTTTGAGTGGAGAGTTTGTTAGGGTAGGTCCAAATCCAAAGTTTGCTCCTGTGGCTGGATATCACTGGTAAAAAACATATAAATGAACGTTTTTCCAAAGAATAATTAACAGTTTTTTAAAGCTTCTAATTATGGCTATATGTTTTGTAATATCTTGTTCTTATGTTTGTGTACAGGTTTGATGGAGATGGGTATGTTTTATTATAAAGTAGCGTGGGTATTGTTTAACCGACAACCTGGTAATCTAGAGTAGAATAACTCGAACTAAGAAGAACACACACAACAGCTTGTTGTTAGTGTGGACTGTGGAGGGTGTGGTTGAGTTTTTCCCTCGCCACATCAACTCCATGTCACCAAAAAAAACACTTTCTTTATCTTTTCCTTCAATTTTCCTCAACCATTGCAACACTTTCTTTCTCTTCAATTTAACTCTTTTTTTATCATTTAAAAATACCACAAAGACATACACTCACTCACAAAAACTAATAAAATACACTCTTTAACCACAAATTCACTTTTCTCTCTCCTTAAACATAGCGGGACTTAAAGTGACGCGAGGGGAAAAAATTTGTTGTGATGCCATCTCCCGCAATGTATGAATTGGGTTTGATGGAAGGGAAAAGAGGTCCCTACTTGTTTTCCCGTAGTGCACCTTACACCCTTATCGAAAGAAAAGAACTTGAACGAAATAATGACCTTAATCGAATGCTTGATCAAGTATGAAAGAATGACAGTACAAACCCCTCCCCTCATCTCTATTTATAAAGAATAAAGGGGAGAAAACAAGGCCATATAGGACTCAAAGTCAGCCGGAAAACAATGAATTCGGTTGGGACATATCTGCCATGCATGCAAGGCACTAGCCGACCTTCCTTAATCATCTTATCCTATTTGGCTAATAACTAAACGTTAACATATTAACCCCTAGACTTCTACCTAAGCTAATATAAATACTAAATACATAACAATTTCCACCTTTATATTAGCCTTCACCAACACTTAGCAACTTTAAACAGTGAAACTTAAGTTTAGGTATCACATTCGTCATGGCATCTGCAACCATATTTTGCTTAGAGTCCTCTTATCCATATACCTTCCTTCACAGCCTCAGTAAGGGTCATATACTCCGCCTCTGTAGTTGAAAGAGTCACCACGTGTTGTAGCGTTGCCTTCCAGCTTACAACACATTCCTGTACTAAAAGTTCATAACATGTGATTGACCTACATTTATTTGAATCATCAGTGTAGACTGAATAAACAAAACATGTTAAGTTCACATGGTTGCCACGATCCATCCCATACACTAAAGCCACATTTGTAGTACCCTGAAAATATCTCATAATCAACTTCACTGCTTCCCAATGATTTTTACCTGGATTCACGAAATATTTGCTAACTATACTTACCACATGCTATGTTTGTCCTCATGAACAACATCAAGTACATTAAGCTCCCATTCACATTTGCATACGACACCCTACTCATCCTTTAAAAATCACGACCCGTAACCAGGCAATCCTTCAACGACAGCTTGAAGTGCCCACTCGATGGCCTTTGAACCGATTTCCCATTTTCTATTCTAAAATTATTTAAAACATTATAAACGTACCAGGATTGTGACACCCTTAGAATCTGGAGACTCCGATCCCTAATGATCTCCATACCAAGCATCTTTGCTTCCCCATGCTCCTTTATGTCAAGCAAAGACTTGGTAGACCCAATCTCGTCCTTTCTCTTACAAGCAATCAACATGTCGTGCACATACAAAAGTCGATAGATATACTCAGTAGGTGCATAACTCTTGTAATATAAGCAGGTGTTGTAACTGTTATGCTTGAACCAGCTCCTTAGCATGTACACTTTTAATCTCCTATACCACTTCATGTGTGATTGTTTCAAACCATAAAGAGATTTATTTGACAAACATACCTTGTTACCTTGTTCATATCCTGGTGGCTATCTCATGTAGATCACTTCTATAAGATTTTCATCTAAAAATGTCATCTTTACATCAAGTTTCTCCATCTCATAATCTTTGCACGCCGTCAATGCAAGTATAAAACGGATAGATGTGTTTCAAACTACCAGCTAAAATACTTTATTGTATTCAATACCTGCCCTCGGGCCTCATCTTTTTTAGGCATCTAATCATTTAACTTCTGTAGTTCCACATCAACCTTTAATTCCTTAATAGACTTATCATTACCTACACCACAATCCTTCAATGTGTCTTTGTACATTAAACTTTCACCGAAGATCGTGTCTCTCCTAGTGACTATTTTAGGCGATTCATTGTCAAGCATATATAGTATATATGTACCCCTTCACACCCTCATGATACCCAAAAAACACATTTTAACACTCTTGGCTCGAGCTTACCTTGGTTAACGTGTGAATATGAAAGACAAAGGAAAACTCTCAACAACCCATAATCACATGGATGTCTTGACCACATATTTATAGGTATCTTCTTCTCAATTGTAGTCTATGGTGACCTATGGATCATATATGTGGCCGTACATGTTGCTTCCGCCCATAAGGTCTTGGGAAATCCAGATTGTATTAATAAACAACGTACCTTATCCATGAGCGTTATGTTCATCCTTTTTGCTAACCCATTCAATACGGCATTCCGAAAACTATCAAATGTCTAGCAATGCCGCTCTCTGTACAAAGCTGCTCAAACTCCTGATTACAGAACTTAATACCATTATCGTCCTCAACTACTTAACCGTCCTCCGGTTTGATTATCTACTAAGTGCTTCCACTATTTGAACTTTCCAAATGCCTCGTGTTTGAACCTAAGAATGTAAACCCATGCCTTCATGGTATAATCTTAAGCAATAAATAAGAAATACTTCTTACCTCCCAATGATTCCACCTAAGATGAATCCCATAAGTTTGAATAAACATAGTCTATCACTCCATGAGTATTGTACCTTCCTACATCAAAACTGACGTAACTTTCCCAGAATACATTTTTTTTACAAAATTGAGCTTACCTAAGCTCTTCTTGCCAAACAAATCCCGCTTTCTCTGGCACCTGTAGTCCTGACATGCTGATATGTCACAACCTTTTCTTCTAAACTTGTGAAAGACTGTCTATTTCCTTAACACTATCATCGAGCTCATCCGCTAATGCATGGCTATCCAAAAAGTTGAAACACCCCAAACCAAACTCGAGGATTCTTTTTAATGTTGACTCACGGATCATGGGAGACCCACGGGTCCTACAATGGATTCGTGGCTCTCTGATCTTGCTTCATCATATCATCTAGGACTCATGGATCCTACAAGGATCCATGGATCCGTGGAGCTCTAATGGAAATTCATCTTTGCCTAGTTTTAACAAGCCAATTGGCTACTTTTCAACTTGCCCATTGCAAAGACATTTCAAACATTACTAAATACTTTCATTTATCATTATCTTTGTACAAAAAGGCTTATGGAAACACAAGGACCCAAGTTTAGACAAATTAAGCACTAATCTATACATCCACTTCATAACATACTTACACACATTTTTCATCAGATTGTCATTGAAAACCTTTTAGACATGATCCCAATGGAAAATAGCTTAAAAGTTAAAGCAAAAATGACCCATCCATATAATGACCAAGACTTGACTAAAACATGAGGATGTCAGACTTTCTCTAACATTGGCATAAGATCCTATTTGCCTTCTATACATAAATATGGCATGTAATATGATTGATGCTAACCCGGATAATATAAGGTATCACCGGGTTGTTATGTCCCGACGAGGTGTGAATTGTATTTGAACGTGCTTGTGATCGGGTGATTTTCACAGAAAAGGGTTATGATGAGAAAACTTTAAGAATTATGAAATGAAATAGCTTAGGAAAGCTATGTGTTTGATTACGTGAATTTAGATGAGAAAGAAAAGCGTAAAAACCTAAACACGTACGTTTTAATTACAAACGGATACTGACGTACGCGATAAAAAGTAAATCTGAAGAAATAAAAAGGCTACGAGTATGAAATTGATATTTTTACAATCCTAATAAATAAAGAAAAGTTTTAGAAAAAGAAAAATAATTTTTACACTATTTAATTAATTATTATTAATTAATTACTTTTTAATTATTTAAATTAACCTAAATTATCAATAATTATGAAATTACACTAGAAAAATGAAAGTAAAATTTTGAAAAATCTAAAATAACTAAAAACTAATTTTAAAATTAAATTTGTATTTTTCTAACTTTTAAATTAATTATTATTAATTATTAACTAATTATTAATTAATAAAAACTAATTTAAATTATGAAAAATACTAAATGAAAAGAGAAAAATCTGAAAAAATTACTAAAAATATTTTAAGATACTAGGAACCTAAGAAAATATAAAATTGAAAATTGCTTTTACAAAAAGCTGAGAATAACTCAATTTGCTTAAATAGAAGCTATCACTTCTATTAAATTTGTCTTTTTTGGATTTTTCTTTTTCAAATATGCTTATATACTGTTTATAAGTAACTTTATTAAAGGAAGTTGGGCTGAATATGAAGAATAAGCAATTGGTGAGCTTATGAATAAGATAGATTAAGAAAATAGCTTATTAGGATTTGAAATTGCTTGAATAAGCTACACAGTTATGCCATAGACCAAAATAAGCCAACAACTAACAATACTAATAAGAAATAAGCACAAAGCAATCAGATAAGCATGCACAATAAGCTAGAACAAGACAAATAAGCACTTGGCTTATTGACAGGTCACAAAGGCCAAATAGGCCTACCTGCAGCCCTCTGTGGGGGCCACAAGAGGGGTCAGGGGTTCAAACTTAGGGTTGAACCCTCAAGTTCGACTGGGGGCCTACAAAATGAGCCAAGAAGCAGGCCAAGAAGCCCACTAATAGGCTAAGAATGAGCTTATGAAATAAGCCAATAGATCCTGAGGTCTAAGGTAAGCAGGGCAAAAATGGTAACTAGCAGGCTGGTGTGGGGTCCACACTAGGGATCAAGCATCCAAACTTAAGCCTGAACTATGAAGATAAGCAGTATGGCTTTCAAATAAGCCAAAAACCAAATCCTGATTATCACAAATAATCTAAATAAGCACTTATGAAATTGAGACTAAACCTGAGGTCTCAGAATCCTTTGGTGAAATGAACAACTTCAAGGCACTGATTTCTAGGTCTAAATAAGCTCTCAGATACAAAATAAGGCCTGATCTAGCAAGATGGCTTATTGGGGTTTCCAAAAAGCCAAAAAGCTAAGGGTGGGGCCCACTAGTGAACAAGATATGGCCTGATGAAGTGGGTGACTTATACTGATGACTTAGTATGAAAATGTAAAATAAGCCAACTTCCAAGGCAAAATAAGCTATGCTACTCAATACTGAGATCCAATTTTATTGATAACCTAAAAAGCACTACTGACAAGCTTTTCAAAAAGCTAAAAATCAAGTCCTAATATTTTGATTTACACCCTGGAGGGGGGTTTGAACTTTGACCAAAATCCAAAGGGTGCCCTGGTGCAAAGTTACTTTTGACCCTGCAAGCTTTTTCACAAGTCTGAATAAGCTACAAGAAAAATCTCAAAAATAAGCAAAGTATGGATTTTGAGAGTTCAAGTGGGGGACTTTGAGATGTGAAAAGCTCAAGGCCTGAAAGTCGCTACAAAATTCTTGAAAAATCCTTGAAGTTTTGGTTTTCTGCAAACACTAAGAAATTTGACTTTTTAATTTTTGCTTTGAGTTGACTAAAATGAACTTTAAACTTGATTTAATTACTGATTTAAGTTAGATAAGCTATATAAGGACTAAAATAAGCTAAGTTGTCTACTTGTTACTTGAAATGAGGCTAATGTCTCTCTAATTCCTTCACAGAAGGATTTAAGCCACCTTTTATATGATTTTGACTTTGAGGTTTGTTACTACCAAAAACTTGAGTAATTTAGTGTGTTTAGGTACTGAGTGAGATGAGTGAACAAGTTACAAGCAACCAAATCAAGTATGACAACAAACACAGACCAATCCAAACACCCTTTTCAACAAACACTATTATACTACAAAAAGCAAAAATCAGAAAATTTAGCTTACAAAAGCCATCCAAGCTAGCAGCCAAGGAACAAGGACCAAACACCAATCCCTAATGGTTTCCACAAACCTCTAACCCACAGCCATCCACCATTTACTGTGCTCCAGCAATCTTCAAGCCTGCAACTTGATTTTTATATTTTATTTTCAATTTTTATAATTTTTTTATGATTTTTTATGATTCTGAGCTTCTAATTGATATAGAAACTTATAAAACTTCTATAAGCTTCCTGTTTTAGCTTATATGGGTGTACAAACAACTTAACCTTACTATTCACTTTATAATCAGAATTGAAATACTTGGTTCAGTTGGTTGAGATTTGAAAATTGAAATGAGAGATAAACTTAAAAACAGACTTGCATTACTTGAAAAGTTGATTACAAAAGATAATTAAGTGCTAAAAATAAACTAAATTACAAAGTTACATGCCTCATATGGCTTCTACCACTACTACTTTATACTACGAATTAAAAATAAGACATTCCCTCTTCCATGTGGGTTCCTGTTGCAATTTGAGAGTTCCCATGGCTTCTTTGTTGACCCAAGACCATATCCCAGCCATCAATTTGAGATTACACCAATCCTAGCCCTTGATTGTATTTTGGCGCCAAAACGGTACACTTGCAATTTGGTAAGTCTTAGCGGAACTGGTGAACATTAATTGAGGAGGGGGGTTGGAGTGGCAGGTGAGGAGTATTAATGAATGGTTGGTGGTTTTGGTGAAAAAGGAGGGAGCAGGGGGAACAAGGTTGCAGGTTTTAGGGGGAAAGTGAGGACGATGAACAGTGGAAAGGGTGGGAGTTTGACCCGTTTGACCTTCGTTGACCGTTTGACCCAGGCTTTCATTATTAAGGGTTTAGGCTTTGGTTGGGCTTAGGGGTTGGATTTGGGTTTTGTTTTGGTTTGAGAAATAATAAAAAGGGTCCGGTTGGTTTTGGGTTTATCATAAGGACCTTTTGTGTAATTTCTAAAAAGTTAGGGGCTGAAAATGTAATCTTCCCAAAGTGTTTCAAAGGACCAATCATGCCAAGTTTTATTATTCCATGGACCAAAATTAACTTTTCCATTTTTAAAATTCCCAAGGACCTTTTCTGCCAAATATGAAACTTGAGGGACCAAACTTGCAAACTTTTGAAACTTTTTACCCAAGGATCATTTTTTATAATATTTGACTTTTAAAAGACTTGGGTTGACTTATCTTCCAAAATAAATGCTTAGGGACTAGTTTTGTCAAGTTTTGAAAGTTGGAGGACTAAAATTGCCAATTATGCAAACTTTATTCGTTTTTCATCTGTTTTTACTCATTTTGCATCTGAAACATATAAAACACAATCCTTGGGATATTTTCAGTATTTTGATGCATTTTTAGTGTTTTTAAATGTTTTGCAGCTCAGATTTAACCAAAAATGATGAGTGTTTGTGCACTCATCATCATCCTTCTAGTTCGGCATATTCAACTTCGAACTTTATCCTTACCCTTGTCTACGCTGCTTGAACCTACAAAACATAGTCAAGTAAAACAAGTAAGCATAGTTGTTAATGTTGATATAAATAATGCCTAAAAATGTTATTAATATTTTTCGATATCTCTACGTTTTGATGATTACAAAATGTAAAATCATTAAACGTAAACTTATTACGTAAACAAGTATTTAGTTGTAAAAATTCATTTTAACAACTGTTAGGATTAAAAGTGAGGATCATTATTGAGTCAAATAGTTAGTTAAATATATCAATGTAATAGTTAGTAAATGCTAGTTTATTAAGTTTATGTGTATTATTCATGCTTGTATAAAGTCTAAGGGCTAGTTATGTAATATGGTCAAAGATATGTGAAGCCCTAGACTACAAGTATATATACACATGTAAGGCCTCATTTTGAGGTTGGTTCTCTTAGGTAATAACATTGTCTTTCATTTACACACACTAGGAGATCCCATCCACTCTCTCTCTCTCTCTACTTACTTTCTCTCTCTAGATCTAGCCTAGATTCACAAGTGATAAGGTTGTTCTACGGTCCTACAAGTGGTATCAATCGCCTAGGGATAATTATAGGTTGTTTTAGGTTTGATTTGGTTGAAAAACTTGGTATAAAAGTGAATTTTGCAACATGCGGTTACTGTTCATCAGTTTGTTTTCGAGTTAGGTGAAAAATTTCGAGTTAGAAATTTTTTTTCTTTCGAGTTAGGTGAAAAAAGCTATCGAGTTAGGGGTAATTTCTTTTCTTAGCGAGTTAGGTGTTAAGTTCTATCGAGTTAGGGGTGTATATTAAGTTCTATCGACTTAAGTCTTAAGGTCTATCAAGTTAGGTGCTAAAAATCTATCAAGTTAGGATTACTACTATCGAGTTAGGTGTTAAGTTTCACTTATCGAGTTTGATATCTTGGCGAGTTAGCCTTTCAATTCCTAATCGTTTATCGAGTTAGGCGTATTGTGACTCTAACTAAGGGGAAACTCTGCCCAACTCAAGTACCTCTATCGAGTTAGGATACATATCGAGTTAGAAATCCTAAGAACTTATCGAGTTAAGAACCCTACTTAACTTATCGAGTTTGGACCACTATCTGGGCTTATCGAGTTTGGAATTTGTAAGACATACCGAGTTAGGGGAATTGCTTAACTTATCGAGTTTGGACCACTATCTGGGCTTATCGAGTTTGGGATTTGTAAGACATACCGAGTTAGGATCCAAGACTTATCGAGTTAGACAAAAAAAAAGAGTTTTTTGGCGAGATTTAAATTTTTGGCGAGATTTATTTTTCACACGAGACTAAACATTCAATTTTTACGCGAGATTTAAATTTTGGTATTACGTTGAAAATTTTGGCCCGAAATTCAAATTTTTAGGCCAAAATTCAAAAAATTTCGGTAAAATTTGGCGAAAAAATTTTCAAAACTCAAATTTTTCTGGTAACCTTGGAATTGTATTTCTTTGTGATTTTCAAACTTTGAGAAAGAAAATTTTCGTATTCATTTTTTGGAGGGAAATTTTGAAATCACAGAAAATTCAACCGAGAACGTTTTTCATCTTCACCAAATCATATAATCTTCAAACAACAACCTTTGTTATCTTAAAAGATCCTAAGATCAACTTTATCACATATCGTTAAACAATGGAAATAAAAGAGCAGAAGGAAAGAGAGACGCAAGTAAGGATAAAGCTCTCAATGCACTCCAAAGAAAATTGTTTAATACATTTTGAATCAGTTAAGCTTCAATGTGTGACCATCTCAGAAGCACGTCAACCATTATTTGGTTTATCATTTCTTAGAACTTTTGAGACACTCTTCGGATCTGAAATGGACTTTGTTACCTTCAAAATGAATCTTCAAAACAACATAGTTCAACTCGAAATGCAAATTGAACAGGGAAGTGATTGCATGGTAGGATTTAGAGAGCTTAAGACACAGTTAAAAGGGTTCATGACCATGGATTTTAGAGCGTTTAAGAATTCTTGGGATTATGCATCATCAAGCAGTTTATGGAAAAAATACTTCACTAGCATAGAAGTTGAAGTCTTTGGAAATCAATTGCTTAATCATATGTACATACTGGAAACAGTGCTTAATGCAAGATCACTTCATCTAATGGAGATGCAGAAAAAGAAGAGGGATTCTAATGAAAAAGAAAGAAGCACTTCAGGGAATGAGATTGAGAAGCTGAAACGGGAAAGAGAGCAAATTGCAAGAGAGATGCAGTTAAAGGAAACAGAGGTGATTGAAAAAGAGACAGAGAAAGATTTTCAAGCAAAAAAGGAAACGATCAATGAGGGTGATGCATCAAATGATAGTTTGATTTTCACGGGCAGTGATTCATCTTCAGAACAGCAGGTTGAAAGCAGCAGTCCTAGCTATGATTCAGATACTGATGGTACACAAAGTAATGAAGCTGTTTGGGACACCGAAGATGATCATATCAGACCTTCATCAGACACAGAGATATTGGCTACGGTACAACATTCACATGCTCATGATAATGTTGATATATTTGAGAATATGTTTGTTCATGATCAGACACATCCTGAGCATCCTGAGTCTATTAGTGACACTTATGTGGTGGAACAAAATGATAGTAATATCAATTTTGATACTCCAGATATGGATCCTAATAGAGGTGAGCCTGCCCAGGATGGATCTTCTTATGAACAAGATCGTGCCTTATTTGCTTCATTAATCAATAATTTCAAACATGAACTTGAAAAGTGCAAAGAGGATAATCGTAAAGCTAAGCAAACGAATGTCTTATTGACAAAAGAGCTTGAGAGATTTAAAGAAATGGAAAAAGGTTTTCAAAATGTAACAAAAAGAAAAACTGAACTCGAATTTGAAAACTCAAACCTTAAATCTCAAGCTCAAAAGTTTGAAATGTATGGAGAGTCTGTCAAATCACTTTTAAATAGAAATGAAGAACTTGAAGTTGGTTATAGAGAAGCTGTTCTTCGTGAAAACGTTCCATTCAAAATTTGGATACTCAAATGGTTGTGAACAACAGAAAGGTTCAAGCGCTTTTAAAAGAGAACAATGATTTAAAAAGTGAAAATTCAAAGCTTCAGAAAACCACATCAAATTTTGAGATTGTAAACACAAAACTTGAGAATGAAAACAAAGAGTTTTTGAAACGAACAAACGATCTTGAAAACAAACTTCAAAAATTGGGACAGACTTCTCAGACTATCAACATGCTGCCTACTAAAGATGAGGAGGTTGAGAAACAAACATATGGGATTGGTTTTGTGAATAATGCTAATGTGGAAAATGAAAAACCTTCTTTTTTAAACAAAGTGAAAAAGCTGACACCTATTTTGTACAACGCTGAAGATATGGGAAAAGAATTGTCAGATGATCTTTTGTTTGAGTCTCAAGATATTTTAAAATCTGAAGAGGAAAAATGTTTGAAAGTTAAACAAACAAAAAACCCACTCTCGTACCACGGCTTTGTGTATGGTTGTACACAGTTGACAGATATACCAAAACCACCTTTCAAAAGAAAAGACACTAATGTGAAAAGATTTTTCAAAGAAGCTCAACTTGCTACTTATGATGCTACATTATGGCAAAATAAAGCAAGGAAACAATTTTGTAGTCTTAAACATCACATTGAGCATACGTTAAAGGTCATTTGGTCTAAGCAAGTAAACATCGATAACAGCGTTTTCTCTAATCCTCTTTCATCAGATGCACGCCTTAAGATTGAAGTCCAAAAGATTTTGAAAGATGAAATTGAACCTCATGTGAAAAATCTCAACTTAAGTTTTGAGTACTTTGAAAAACATCTTGTCACTGAAATGAGAGAAGATTTAAAGTACGTTCATTCTCTTGAAGACGAATTTGATGAAAAATGCTTAATACTTGACATTCAAAAGGAATTTTTCACAAATCAAATAGAGTCTTTCAAATCAAAATCTGTTTGCCATGTGAAAGTAAATGAGAATTTTGAACAAACATCTTCTTTGAAATCTGAAAATCTTTGTCTCAAAAAGAAAATCACCGAGCTTTCAAAAGAAGCAGCTGATGTCAAAGAAGAATTGTCAAAAAGAACAGCTCAGTTTGAGAAACATCTTGCAAAACTCGAAGCACAAAGTATCTCCTTCCAACTTAAACTGCAAGAGAAGAATGAGAAAATGTCTTCTGAAAACTCCTTGACATCAGTGCCTAAAGAAAAAGAAAAGTTTTTGAAGAAAATTGTGATGATACCAATATCAAGTTTGATTTTGACGAATTTGATACAAAAAATCTTGAATTGGAAAATGCTGTGGCATCATTACAAAAAGAAAATGAGCATTTGAAACAGACTTACAAAAACTTGTTTGATTCAATCAAGCGGTCAAGAGTTCAGAATCAAACTTTAAACAAATCTGACTCTCAGATCACACCAAATCATCTTTTTGAAAAAGAAAAGTCTGTGCTTCAAAAGAAAATTGTTGAATTGGAAAAAACAATTGCACAACAAACCAAGGATTTTGGTGATGCCAAAAATGATTTTTCAATCGAAACAGAAAAATATGAAAAATATTTTGCACATCTTGAAAATCAAAATGCTTCTTTGCAAGAAAACTAGCATCATCAGATCATCTTTCTCTTCAAAAAGAATACAATGATTTGAGAACGTCATACAATGCCTTAAAAGCAAAGTTTGATGTTCTTAACCGGTCAAAAGGAAAATCTCAAGTTTCAAACGAGTCTCAACCAAAAGTAAGTGTTTCGGAGAAGGTTTACACGGGTGAATCTTCCAAACCGTTTTCGAAAAAGGTTTCTCAGTTTACAACCTATTCTTTGCAAAAAGGAAGGAAATTTTCAAAGAGACCTAATTTTTCTGAAACATTTACTCCTCAAAAGGTTTCAAATGCAAGTGCTCATAAAGAAAAGAATCAAGGTTTTCAAACTCCATACTCTCGTTTTACTCCGGTAAAGCCAGTGTGGAAACCAAAGCAAAGCCGTTCAAAACATTTGAATTATTCATACTCTGAAATGCTTCCGCTACAACAAAGGAATGGCTATGCTTTGCAAAATCCCAATTCTGGAAGGTTTCCATTCATCTCAAAAATGAATTTTCGAAATGAAACACCGAGTTTCAACAATGGATGGAAAACTTCTTCTTCAAGTTTTAAAACTCCAAGAGAGACACCGAGTTTCTCAAACAACTTTCAAAAGCAAAAGAGTTTTAAATCACCGTTGATTCCACGAGCTCTATTTCAAAATGAAACACCGGTTTTCAGTCCTCGTTGGAATTCAACTTCTTTGTCTCGGATTGACACAACTTTCAAATGGATTTCAAAATATGGTAAACCCGTTGGCGCCGTGCTTAAATGGGTTCCAAAAGTTATTGTCTAATCTAAAAACATGATGGCTTTCGTATACTTCAGTACGAAACCCGGACTTCAAAATTATGACTTCTTAGTATTTCAGCTAAGGACTCGTTCTTCAAAGAAAGGAAAGTGCTTAATCATTCAAAGGTTTTAAATATCTTTTGAGCACTTATCCTAAAAACATTATGGCTTATGCACACATAACAGTGTATAACCCGTGATTTTCAAAGAAAGGACCCTGTTGTACATGTCTGTGCGACAATCCTAAATGATAAGAAGACTTCTCTCCAAAAGCTTATCAAAGTCTTCTTAATTTTTGAGCAAAATTTTGAAAAATGTTTCTAAAGGGTTTCAAAACTTTTCAAGTTATTACTCCCTCAAATCCTTCAAAGCAGATATTTAATCAAAATGTTCTATTTTTGAGGGGGAGTAATATAAAGTTGTTCCAAAAAGATCATGCTTAAAGGAAACAAATTCGGAATTTACAAACATCCGTTTCTCCCATAAGCTATCCAAAAAGCAAAGGTTTTAATCAATTGGTATAAAAAATACCATGGATATGCTATTTTTGAGGGGGAGAAGACGTGATTAAAATGTGATCGTCTTGAATCTCAAAAGAGCTCGACTCAGAAATGACCCAAGAATTGACGAAACAACAAAAGTTAGTAATCGAAAAGACTTATCCTCGACGGGTAATAACATCAAGTTAGTTACTAGAGCTAGTTGTCACCTAAAAGCTGACAATGGAACTCTTTAACTAGCCACGTAAGCGTGTCTCGAAAAGGATTTGTCTTAGTAGAAATGTACCATTTCGAGAAACTTTCTGTGGATATGACCAGGCCGGGTAATAACTTCAAGCTAGTCTAACTAGTCATGTAAGCGTGTCTCGAATCGGTCATGTTCATTGAAAGTGGATCAATTCTAAAAGTGCAAACTCCTCACGCATGTGCAAATTTCTTAACAATCCATGAGCACATGTGAAGGGGGAGTCCTTCGAATGAAATGTAAAACTCTCGAAGTGTTAACAAAGTATGTTTTATTATCATAACACTTTGAGAGATTTTCACAAATGGTTTGATGGCAACAATAGGATAGTCATGAAGTTATAAGGTGACTAAGGTTAGGAAAAACCGTCCTATGATCCGCCAGAGCCGGAGGGATCTACCCAAGGACAATTCCAATAGATTAGAATTAGAAGTCCTTAGGTATGATCTGAAAAAAGGAGAAAAGAATGAAAGGAGAAAAAAGGGGTTGAAGAATTAAAAAGAAAAGCAAATGAAAGGGTGAAAAGAAATAGCCCTCCAAATGTTCAACCTTAGGGCAGACACCGGGTTCAACTCATATGCTACTAGTTGTTACTAAGGTGACACTGGTATTGAAGATAAAGACGTCATGGACCCAGTGACGCACTGCACTAAACCTTCTAGCCACTCAAGTTCTCTCAAAAGAGCTTGTTTCATTCTCACGGGGAACCAGTGTAATCTATCGACTTATCTCTTAGAGATGGTTGATATTGAAGCAGGAGACCCCTCCCTAGTCTCCGCATAGGAAAACCAAATTATGCACTTATCGAGTCTAGAGCCATGAGATTCATTAAAAAATCTCTTAGGATACACTTCCTATGAATACACTTGTGTTCGCCAAAAAGGACACAAGTTGTAAGAGTCTTTATGAGATCTATGGATCTTGCCTTATCTATCATGATGGTTACTATGTCTCAAACGGTCTACAGTTGTGGGGTGATCTCCAGCAACTCACCTGAATCATTGATGTACTTCGGTGGATCTAGTAAGCCCTTTCAAGGGTATCTGATTCAGGAACGGCCTTGGTAAGGGTTAGAAGGAGTCTTCACACTATGCTGTTGACGATCTCTAATTCCGAACCTGTAAGTACCGGTTGATTTATTGCTAACTGTTTTATGCAGGTACTCATAAATGTTCCTTGGAGAAAGACCGTTACCATCACTCAAAGATCCACATGCTCATACCCTGCAAAGCTCTCTTCAAAGATCTAAGCAAAGTAAAGTTCAGAATGTTTCTAAGTCAAAGTCAAAGAATCTTCAAACTAAAGAAACAAAGATTAAAGTCAAAGAGAAGAGAACTTCACAAAGATTCAAAGTCAAACAAAGTATGAGCATGTTGGAAAAGACATAAAGACAACAGAGTAAAGATGTTGATCAAAGGCAAGAAAGATCACAAAGCATGATTGGAACAAAGGAACTAGCAAAACTATTACACAAAGACTCAAAGTTCAAAGAGAACAAGCTTCAAAGATCAAAGATCAAAGTCACAAAAGAGAGATCTCAATGATCACCCTTAGGGGGAGATTGTTAGAATTAGAAGTGTTGATCATTTAAGAAATCAAAGTGAGATCTCAATGATCGTCCCTTAGGGAGAGATTGTTAGGATTAAAAGTGACGATCATTATTGAGTCAAATAGTTAGTTAAATATATCAATGTAATAGTTAGTAAATGCTAGTTTATTAAGTTTATGTGTATTATTCATGCTTGTATAAAGTCTAAGGGCTAGTTATGTAATATGGTCAAAGATATGTGAAGCCCTAGACTACAAGTATATATACACATGTAAGGCCTCATTTTGAGGTTGGTTCTCTTAGGTAATAACATTGTCTTTCATTTACACACACTAGGAGATCCCATCCACTCTCTCTCTCTACTTACTTTCTCTCTCTAGATCTAGCCTAGATTCACAAGTGATAAGGTTGTTCTACGGTCCTACAACAACTTAATCACTTAAGGTATGAACAAACAAATGTCTAATGCATTTTATGAGCAAAGGAACTTTTATCTAATCACTAGATGTTTTATAAAATGTTACAAACATTTTATATCTTTTACAAAATCATTTTTGGTAAATAAAAGAAAATGTTTAATTCATAATAAATATTTAAAATCAAATTTTCAATCAAAAATGGTAAAAATGTTTAAGAAATACCTTCCCCAGTAAAAGACAAAGCTGAGAGACGTGGCCCCTTTAAATGTATGGGCGGCCCCCTTAAAGTTTAAGGGGGCCGGCCACTCTTTAAGGGGGTCGGCCACGCTCATCAGCTTTGCCTATAAATACTGGATCATTCCTAGCATTTTTCCTAACCTTTTGCACTCTAAACTTTCTGTTCTAATTCATCATATATTTCCTTCTAAATCCTTTGATCATACAATCATAAGCTTTTATTTCCAAGTGACCCAAGAATCAACCACTCAAGTGCAAGAGAAGAATACTTCTATTCTTCTAAACTAGAAGTATTGCAACTTAGTGATCCTACAATCTAAGTTGCTTGTGCAGTATACTTTATATATCTTTCATTCATTTGTATAAAGGTGTATACATTAGATAGTTAGTTGTGAACTTAGGAGATTAGATAAGATTGGATTATTGGTAGCATCGTAAAGTTGTGAGGGTGTTAAGGTGTGAAATAGTAGCATAGAAATAGGTATGAAGTGAAGTAGTAACATTGAAGTAGTGAAGTAGTGGTATAGAAGTAGTAGCGGTGTGAAGTAGTTGCTTCGAAGTAGTTGTGGTGTGAAGAAGTAGTGTAGAAGTCGTGAGAGGTTAGCAGTAGTGGTGTGTAGAAGTTGGGTAGAAGTCGTGAAGAAGTAGTGGTGTGAAGAAGTAGAACTAAGTCGTGAAGTAGTCATGTGAAGTTGTGAAGAAGTTGTGTAGTGTTTGAAGAGTCATGAGATTGGTTCTAGCTACGATTAGAACTCGACACTTTGCTTAGTATCGTAAATTGGTGTAAGCAAAGGTGTGTAAGGTTTTCTCCGCCATAAGGGAGCTTGTTGACATAGTGAAGAAAACTCTCGAGTTAGGTGCTCGGGGAGTGGAGTAAGGGGAAGAGGAACTTCGTTACCGAACCACTATAAATTCTTCGTTTCACGGTTTGATCTTTCCATCTCTTACTTATTACTTTACTTGCATTGTTATTACTATCATATATAGATGTATATAATTTTCCATATTGTGCATGAGTAGATTTCACATAAACTCGAATCAAAGTTTTTGAAACAAAGATTTCATAAATTAGAAAAATAAGGACGTAAAACTATTCAACCCCCCCCCCCCCCCCCCTTTCTAGTTTTCCACAGTTAAGATCCCGATCCTAAACTTAGATCTTAGGATCTTACGATTTTATGATTCTACAAAGCAAAAACGATCTAGATCCTACTTAGGATCTTAACAATCTTAAGATCTTATAGGATCCCGATCTTGACTATAGGATCTTAAGATCTACTCTGATTCGATCTTACTTTTCTCGAACCGCAAACTAAAAAACTACAAATTTATGGTTTATGTTTATATATAATTTAAAAAATAACATGTGATTCTTCTTAAACATTACATATTCATAATTTAGGAAAACATTTTCATGAAACATTTATATAATTTCGTGTTTATAATGTATAATAATTTGTGGATTTGAATAATATTACAAAGATCATTAAAAAAATGACATTCTGCTAGGATCTTAAGATCCCGATCTGATCTTACGATCACGATCTTGCAGAGAAGAAAACGATCCTATGTAGGATCCCGATCTTAAAAACCTTGCAAGTAAGCTTTATGCAAAGTAAGTAAAAAGACATAACTATGCTAATAATGCATAAATTCAAACACCATAGATCATAACATACCTTTAGCTAGTTTTAGCTAACTAAATAAATTGCTTATGTATAGGAAGTTTTTATCACTTGCACTTGCCAACTACAAGTTGGCTTACATTACACCGTAGCTTCTTTTAACTAACAATGTTATAATTTAACCTTAACTTGTTTTAACTAAAAAGGCTAAGCACACCCTAGCAATGGATCCAAGCTAGCTAATACAAGCTCTCTTATACACTTAACACACTTAACTACCATAATTCAACATTATGATAATACATTATAAACAAGGTTAGGATCAATTTACTTACCTTTATACAAGGCTATCCTATTTCAAGAGCTAATCAACAATTTCTTGATTCCTAAACAAGAATCACTATAAGCATGCTTCTCATTATATAACAAGGGATAATAACCTACTTAATCTATATGCCAAACGCCCTTTTTCACATGCATATGATCAATTACCATAATCACACTTAAACCCCAAAATCATACTTTACCCAAAAAAAGTTAAGAGAATTATTGACAATTTAGAAAGTTAGGCACCAAATGATCATTTAGTTAAAATTTATAATGGAGGAAAAGAAATATTCAATTATATACTTAAACCAATGTCTCTTAACTTAATTAACAAAGCTCTAGCAACTAAACCACTTTGCCCTTTTGTTCAATGTTTAGTAACTAATCATATATAAAGAATAAAAATTAGAAATCTTTATGAATTGTAATAATCATATATAAAGAATAAAAATTATAAATCTTTATGAATTGTAATTCTGGTTGATGATTGTATATATTAGTGATAGGAATAGTAATAGTAATAGTAATAGTAGTAATAGTAATAGTAGTAATAGTAACAATAACAGTAACATTAATAATAATTATTTTCATGATTAATGAAAAGGTTTGCAAATCATCAAACCAATATACCTTTAAACATTTGATACTGTTTGGCTAATAACTAAACATTAACATATTACCCCCTAGACTTCTACGTAAGCTAATATAAAGACTAAATACATAACAAGTAGCTACGGAAAGCATGTGATGGATTAGGTTAATTACTAAAAATTCCTACGACAAAATTTACACTGAAATGCAACTATAGTCTGAACTACTTTCTGTCACAGTATGATCCATGGCTTGCGCATCAAAGATGGAAAAGCTACCTATATCTCTCGTTATGTGAGAACATCCCGTTTTAAACAAGAGGAATATTTTGGAGGGCCGAAGTTTACAAAGGTATACTTCTAAAGCTATAAGTCTATAACCAAATATATGTAACATATGTATCTTCTGGTTTCTAGCTGCTATAGTTTTTTTTAACGGCGGAAGCATTATAGAAACTAGCAAGGAGCTAGAAAACAAAATTACAACTAGTTTTTGGCAGCTATATAGTGACCATGTGAATTATGTATTTTCTTATAAATTGTAACTTTTTTTTCTTCCAAAACATAAGGTTGAGTTTTTATATCGCCTTAGCATGTATGTATTTTCTAGCAAAAAAGTTTCTCTTTTAGTTGCTATATACGGATGTAAATATGTTTTCCATCTTCATGGGTCTTCAGAGAACAATATCATATGTTACCTCAGAACATCCTACTTCTTGTAGTAGGTTGATATTGAGGACCTACTTACAAGGTTAGCTATTGTATTTTCAGATTGGAGATCTAAAAGGATATTTAGGATTAGTGATGGTCTTTTTGGGAATGATGAGAGCGAAGTTGAAAGTGATAGATCTTTCATATGGGGAGGGGACAGGTTGGTTAATAATTTAGTTCATGTGGTTTCTGCCCATACCATTCTTTCCATTCGTCATAGTTATTGTTAAAGCAAACCGTAAAATGATACAATTTTTTTCTTATAGGGAACACAGCTCTTATATATCACCATGGAAAGCTGTTGGCACTATCAGAAGTAGATAAACCATGTAAGTATTTCACTCACATTCAGTGTATAAACGAGAAGATCACTACTTGGTATGTACTGTTGTTTGTTGGAAATTTTATATAATCTTATTGATCGTGATATATTTTTTAGACGCCATAAAAGTTTTGGAGGATGGTGACCTACAAACTCTTGGCTTGATGGATTATGATAAGAGGCTTTCACATGCGTTCACTGCTCACCCAAAGATTGATCCAGTCACTGGTTAAACCCTTTTTTCCATTCTAATGGGCTTTTCAATTTTATGCAATAATATCGATCAGTTCACTAAAGAGTATCTACTTACAGGTGAAATGTTTATGTTTGGATATGCACAGGCACCACCATATGTCACATACCGTGTAATTTCAAAGGATGGTGTGATGAATGATCCTGTGCCAATAACAGTACCAGAATCAATATTGATGCATGACTTTGCAATTACTGAAAATTATGCAATCTTCATGGATCTACCTATGTACTTTAGACCAAAAGTACGTGAAACTTGTTAATATTCTTCTCACTCTTTATAGTTATATCTTTCGAAATGATTTCCTCGATCTAGAAATGAAATACAGACAATAAAGATCACAGTTATATACTTACATAGTAACCTACTTTCCAGTTACTATATTTTATGTAATGATATCAAATTGAATTTGGAAGTTTTAGTAGAATTTTTCTTATTTGAGCAATTTTGCCACACTTAGGAAATGGTGACGGAGAAACACTTTTGTTACACATTTGATGAAACAAAGAAATCTAGATTTGGTATACTTCCTCGATATGCAACGAACGACCTTCAGATTAAATGGTTTGAGCTTCCAAATTGCTTCATATTTCACAATGGTGAGCCACGTTTTCAGTGTTTCCTTTTCTACCCTTGATGCATCACTGAATTACTTTCGGATATCAGAATACTTTATTCTTTGATATAACTTTTAAGATTAAGAGTTTTCGATCAAAACTTTAGTTTGTTGAATAAGTTGATACATTCGCATGAACGAGATATATTTTCTGAAATATTGTACATAAAACACATGTCATTTCATAAGAAACTTATAATTACTCTTGAAGCCAATGCATGGGAAGAAGGGGATGAAGTTGTTTTGATTGCATGCCGCCATCAGAAAATAAATTTGGATATGTTCGGTGGACGTGCTAAAGAAAAGCTTGAAAACTTTGAAAATGAGCTGTAAGGTTATGATCTTTTATAGGCTAGTGAAAAGTTAAAAGGCATTATAGTAATTTCCCTTTCTGAAATTCTTTTTGACATGTATGAGATGAGATTCAACATGGAAACTAGTCTTGCTACTCAGAAAAAGTTATCAGAGTCTGCTGTTGAATTTCCTAGGGTGAATGAGTACTACATTGGCAGGTAAAATTATTACTATAATATGTAAATGTTACCATTTTGACCCGGCCTCATGCATGCCTGTTACCCATACCCTTCTGTCTTGCGGTCTTTCCAGCTCTATTTTATAGTAACAACTAACAAGTTATCTTTCTTTTTTTGTATGTGACTTCAGGAAACAACGTTTTGTGTATGCAAGTAGGGCTGACAGCAATGCAAAGATCAACGGGATCATAAAATTTGATTTATTGGCAGAACCAGAGGCTGGAAAAGATAATCTTGAAATTGGAGGTAATATTCAAGGCATATATGACCTTGGGCCTGGTAGATATGGCTCAGAGGCTATCTTTATTCCTCGTAAACCTGGAGTTGAATCCGAAGAAGATGATGGCTACTTGATCTTCTTTACACATGACGAGAACACAGGGTATACATATTAAGAACATACACTGTTATATAACGTATCAGTGAGAAATGATATATGTTATTATGATAATTGTTTGTATATGCAGGAAATCATCAGTAACAGTCATAGATGCGAAAACAATGTCTCCAGATACAGTCGCAGTTGTTCCATTGCCCCATAGAGTCCCATACGGTTTCCATGCCTTCTTTGTGACAGAGGTCCGTAAATAGCATCTCTTTAGCATTGTCCTTCTTAACATTTCCCCATGGATGATTCAAGCATCATTTTCTTGCATAAATAGGGTATACCTCTAAGGTTTTCTCTAACTTTTCAACAGGAGCAAATTCAGGAACAAGCAAAATTTTAACTCTTTTACGAGCAGGTGAATGCAGAAGCGTGTGGTATGCAAATGACATACATGTATTAAAGATTAGTTTAACATTTCTCTCTATTTAAACCTATTTTTCTTTGGGTGTTTCTAAATGTCTAATTTATTTACTAAATAGACCTTTCTATCTCCTATTTATTAGCTTTAGTTTCTTCTAATCTTATTCTAAAAATCCTTGATGTAGCTTCTTCACCATATTTATATTCATTAACACTAATACACTCAAACACCATCAGTCTGTAACCAAACAAACTCAATTTAGGCTACAATTCATCGGCCGTGATGATGGCACATGTTTGTGATTTTAGTGTAATTAGGGGATTTGATAAACATTGACTCGGATTGGGAGGTGCGGAGTGCACCCCCGGTTAAGTCAATGATAATCCCGAACCCAAAATTACATGTGACTTATGATTATCACTTGTGACTAAGTGATTAGAATCATATGATATCACTTTTGATTAAGTGATTATAACATCTGTAACTCATAAGGCATCAGATCGATATTGAACATGCAGGCTAGGAAACCTTCTTTATATGACTTACTAGCCACAACACAAGAGACAGTGATCAAGATAAGCTATCTCCCAAGAACCACTCAAACCTAACTAGTCTCTAGTGAATGGATTTCCATCTCAAGATACAAATCCATCCCTATCAACCATTTTACACCAATCATTCTCTTTAATTACAATGCCCTATGAGATGAATAGCAAAGCTACTAAACATGACAATATGACATGCAACTTGTAGCATAATAACATCAAGGCTGAGAACTATGAAACAGTATTAGATGATAATTCATTAATCCATATTTAAGGGTCATTGTGTAATTAGTTTAGTGTTTATGTATGTTAAAAGTATTATGGGTTGTATTTGTAAAAGGATTTATGTGAATGGGTTGGGTTAAAGCCTTAACCCAAACAAGCCTATAGAAAAGTAGTTATTATGGTTAGCGGTTATGACAGTTAAGTTTGTGTCGTTTAGGATAAGTTGTGTCTGTTAATGAACCGTTGTGATGGTTCATAGTGTCGGTTGATGGGTTATAAATACCTGTGTAAACCAAATCTGTAAAACTAATGATTGTCTATAAAATAAACTTAGTATATGTTTTATATTCGATTGTTCATAGAAAGAGACGAGACCAACAATTGGCATCAGAGCCGAAGGTTAGAACCAGAGGGAACGAGACAGATTGATTCAGGGAATCAATCAAGAGAAGAAGAGACCGTGCGCATACCGGTCAATCAAGAAGAGAGAAAGACAGTGAAGAGATTGATTCTCATGAATCAATCAAGAGACACAATTTGATCAAAGTAAAGATCGAATCAGAGAAAGAGAGAGAAAAAACATACCGATTGTGCGAAGAAGAAACAGCCGCCGTTAAGTTTGCCGGAAAAAGAGAAAAACGCCGCCGTTGCCGGAGAAGAAACACGAACAGGAAATACCATCGATTGGAACTAGAAGAAGGGAATTGATTTTGCCCTAATTTCGTATAAGGAAGAAGAAGAATTTTTAGTTTTGTGATTTCGTATAAAGAAAGGAGACAGAGCAGTTGTGTTGGTTTTGGGCCTAAGAACGCACAAAAGGGTCCAAGTATTACATCAAAAAGGGGCAACAAGATATGCAGGTTTTACTTTTCAATATCTGTTATATTAGTTTTATTTTTTTTCTATTAGTAGAATAGATTAAAATTAAAATTTTCATTACAATTCGCGTTAGGAATACGCTAGAATCGTTTGAGAATTATTGTGATTAGGCAGAAATTTTAAGTTCGATTGTTTATTAAGATTATATTGGTTTTAGAAGTTGCATATTACTATTGTGGTTTAGAAAGAAGGATTTAAGTTCGACTATTATTAGAATTGTATTGGTTTTAGAAGAAAATCAAATCAAAAGATATGACGGGAGATAAAAACAAAAACATAGTTGTTTTCACCACATCGTTACCATCATATCAATGTCCAGTTCTAAATAATACAAAATATACATTATGGGAATTAAGAATGAAGAAGATATTAATGGCAAATGGAATATGGGATTTAGTAGAAGGAGTAAGTACATCAAAAGAGATTGATGTAAAGAAGGATAGTTCGGCATCAGCATTCCTATTTCAAGGGTTACCAGAGGATTTGCAAATGCAAGTTGCGGGATGTGAAACAGAGAAAGAAATTTGGGATTCACTAAAGGCTAGATTTATCGAAACAGAAGATGTACAACAAGCACACTCGCAACAACTGAAATCAGAATTTGAGAGACTTGTGATGAAAGAAGATGAATCAATAGATGCATTCGCTGGGAAGTTGATGAGTATTATTACAAAGGCTGCTACATGTGGATTGACGTTTGATGAACAAACAAAAGTATGGAAACTACTTAATGCAGTGCCAGATAAGTTTGTACCAGTAGTAGCAACCATTGAAATGGTTGTTGATTTTAAGAAAGTGAAATTAGAAGAGATTATTGGAAAACTTAAGACTTATGAAGGAAGGCTTAAATTTAGAAAAGGAAGTGAGGAAGATAATAGTGAGAAATTGTTGTTCACACGTCAAGGGAATAACAGAAATTATGAATGCAACTATGGAAATGATAGACGAGGAGGTGGTAATCAGACATGAGGAACAGGCCAAGGAAGATTCACAAGAGATAGTAAGAATGGAGATAGTTATGATAGAAACAAGAGAAACCAAGGAGATCAAAACTACCATAGGAGAGACTTCAGAGAAATAGAATGTTATAATTGTCATGAGTTTGGACACTATGCTGCAAATTGTCCAAAACCAGACCGTAGAGAAGAAAAGGCAAACCTTGTGTTCGAAGATGATGAACCAGCACTATTAATGGTTACTAGTAAAGATGAAAAAAGAGATTACATCCTTAGACAAAGAAGCGACATGGAATGGAAATGGCATTGAAAAGAATGAATTTCCAAAAGAAAAGTTAGAAGATATGCGGTCAGAGATATAAATTGATTTGAAGAGTAAATTAGAGTTTTGGAAGTTTGAAATGCTTCAAGAGTTAGAGATTGAAAAACAAGAGTTTGAGACGAAAATAAGAAATAGAGAAATGGCATTTGAGAAACAAATGCAGATAGAGTTAGAGAACCTCAAGAAGTTGAGAGATTGCACAAGCAAAGAGATGAAAGAGATAAGATCAGAAAGAGAACAATTTGAGAAAGAAGACCATGAAGTTACTTTAGATGAGAAACATCTAGAAGAAGAACCAAGTATTGACAAGGGTGAATGCAAGAAGCTTCAAGAGACGCCATCAAGATTTCAAAAGGAGAACCAAATTGAGAAAGACATTGAATCAAGCAACAAGAAAGTTTGCGAAAAACTAGAAGGGGGGGGGGGTTGAATAGTTTTACGTCAACTTGATTTTTTTAAAACTTTGTTTTATAAAAACTTCGATTCTTATTTATGTGAATTTCAACACTTGCACAACACAAACAATTTAATCTAACTAACTAAATAATTATAACGTAAATATGAAAGTAATGAAAAGATAGAGATAGAGAGATCAAACCACAACACACGATATTTATAGTGGTTCGGCTACGAAGCACCTCTTCGACCTACTCCACTCCTCGAGTCACCTACTCGAGAGTTTTCTTCACCATGTCAACAAACTCCCTTTTTGGCGGAGAAACCTTACACGACTTTCGCTTACACCAATTAACGACACTAAGCTAGATGTCGAGTCCTAATAGTAGCTAGAACCAATCTCACACCACTACACGCCTTCTTCACAACTTATACACACCACTAATTCACAACTACACACTACTTCTACTTCACACCACAACTTTTTCAATACTAGATTTACAAACCCACCTAGATCTACCAATTACAATCACTACACAACTTTACAATAAATACAAGCTACACAACTAATCTTCAATACTTCTTGATTTGAGATGAAAGGAGTATTCTTCTCTTGCACTTTGAATGAGGATGGATAGTATCACTTGAAAACAAAAACTAATATGTTTATGATCAAAGGTTTTAGGAAGATGATTTGAGAGAATTAGAATAGAAAATTTTAGTGCAAAAGGTTAGGAAAAAATTCAGATTTGAACCAGTATTTATAGGCAAAGAATTCTGACACAGGAGCGTATGCCGGCCCCCTTAAAATTAAGGGGGCCGCCCCTTATAATTAAGGTGGCCGCCCACTGTAACGGCCGGATTTCTTTGTCTTTTCTGGGGAAAGTTTATTTGGTGAAAATTTAACTGAATTTGGTTAAAAATTTGAATTCATTTATTTATTGTGAAATAAACATTTTCCTTTGATGAGGCGAAAAATGGACCGTTTTTAGGGGGTCATTTAAGCCCGGATTTAAATTTATTTGATCAAATATTGCCCTAAATCGTTCCTTTTGTCATTTTAGGTACTTTTGGAGTGAATTCTGGAAAAAGAAGCATTTTGGACGTTTTTGGAACATAAAAGTGAAGAAAACGGCAAAGTCTTAATTTTTCTTGCTGGGAACAGTAGCTGACGGCGTCACAAGTCTCTTAATGATGGCGTCAAGAGTAAAACAAGAGGTGGAAGTGGTGACGGTCCAGTGAAAACGTGACGGTGTCACGTATGGCCGTCATGGTTCAAGATATGGTGACGGCCCAGAATAATATTATACATGACGGCGTCAAATCTGGATCTAGGCAATCCGATCTCATTATGGGCGGCGAGTTGACGGCGTCAAAAATTTCTTCTTGACGCCGTCACCCTGTAAAATCTATATATAGTTTTGCAATTTTCATTCATTATAGGGGAACAAGTAGGGTGTAACTTTGGAGAAACCCTAGCACGAATTTTACTACTCTTTCAAGGGTTTTTACCCTTTGAAACATTTCATGTCAATTTGAGATATGTACTATTTCAATTCAATCAATATGTCTATGTGTTGTTTGAATATATCTTACGCTTGTCTTGAATTTAACATGCTAGGCTAGATCTCTTGTGTGTTTGCTTAGATGTAGTGAAACCTAGATGTTAATTATGGTTTGATTGTTTGTTTATAGTTGTTATGGATGAATGATTTCGATGTTAGGCTTAAGAAAAATGGCAGACTTCCAATGGTGACATGCTTGTTTGTCTTAAGAAACATGAACCAATGCGTACTAGGTTATTATGGTTGTATTTAATGCATGAGCGAATTCTAATGATCCCATGTTAGGAGCTTCTTAGGTGGCTCGACATAGGAGTGAAGCAGGAGCTTATAGAGTTGGGGAAGTACGTACGCCACCCCACGAATGGTATTAAGGAATATAACCCGTCATCCATGCAATTGTACCAAACTATCAACCTGTAAAAGATATCTAGGGAGTAATGAAATCTAAGTAAACACAATTCTCCCTATTATTGTTCACACCACTAGTTTAATTAGATTTATTTTCATTTCTGTTATTTTATTTTGATTGCATCTTAGTTATTGGGTTAGTTGACTAGTAACTAATTCCGCCCACTCTTTCAAAAACCCGAGATTTTAATTACTTTTATAAAAATATAAAAATACAAAAAGAATCATCTCTCACCTCTAGACCTAGTTTTTAGGCTTTCTAATCCTAGCGACACTATTCCTGAGTTGAACGATCAATCCCCCGGTACTTGTCACTATACTATACTACAACGATCAGGTACACTGCCTGGTGGGGGTTGTAAGCTTCTCGAGATCCCTTGAGAGGTAAAGCCTGGTGCGATTCCCACATATCATCCTTTAATTACCAAAAGTGTTTTTCTTAAATATACAAAATGTTTATACCATTTTATATAATTTGTAATTAGTAAATAAACCTTCCTTTAATCATAAAATGTATTAGGCACTTGTTTATTCATACCTTAAGTGAATTAGTTGGATATAATGATATTTTGTCACTAAATACTTATTTACGTAATGATTTTACATTTAATGATTTTATATTTTGTGATCGTCAAAATATAGGGATATCGAGAAATATTAATAACGTTTTTATGCATTATTTGTATCAACAATCTCCCCCTTTTTGATGATTACAAAATCTAAACCCATTAAATCTAAAATTATTATATATGCAAGTATTTAGTGAGTTTATATCATTTCTCCCCCTTTTTGTGAACATCAAAAAGGTTGTCCCGAAGTCGGATGAGCTCCCCCTTGATGTGTACTCCCCCTCGTTTTAAGGTTACAAGACAATTCGAGATATGGAATGCTTGCAAAAATATTTAGAACATACAATATATATGCATGCAACAAATATATACATATAGATAAGGCAAGCAATATAAGCATGGAAGAAGACACTTCATTAAATAGATGAAAATACAAGCAACATGCATCAAGATGCATGAACAATACAACTAATAAACTAAAGCCTTAAGGGCTTACAAGCAACCAAAATTGTAATAGAAATGTTTTTCCTAGAGCTTGTTCATCAAAATAGTTTAAACAATTTTATTTTCCAACCATGAGCCATGCTTAGTTTGGGAGGAGCAATGTTGTAGGTGGAGATGATGGAGTTGATGGAGGTGGAGGTGTGGTTGATGTTGGTGGTGGAGGTGTGGATGTTGTTGGTTGAGGTTGAGGGAACAAGCTTTCAAGGTATGAAAACATGTAGTGGATTTCATCTCTTAATCCAAAGATGATAGTGTGGTTATGGATGCAACAAAGGCAAGTATCACCATGAGCTTCAAGCAAGCTCCATGGGATGGGATTGAAGTTTGGTGGATTGAGTGATGATGGTGAAAAATGTGCATCAAGAGGTGTGATGGGTGATAGTGAAATAGTGATGTCTAAAGATGCATTTTCAATAGGTTGTGGTGGTGGTACTCTTGGTGGAGGTGATAGGTGAATGTTGATGTAGTCATTGATGGATGATGATGATGGTATGGAAGAGGTGGAGGTTCCATGTGTTGATGGTGTTTTGGATGGTGCATTTGGAGCACTAGGAGATGAACATTGAGGTGGTGGTGATGGAGTGGTATTGTCTTCATTAGTGAGATCAATAAAGAGTTGTTTTGGTGGTATGATAACAAGCTTTTGTTTCTTGGCTTTGTTGGAGGTGGTGGTTTTTGGTGATGACATGATGAATTGGTTGAGGTTGATGAAAGTGATGATAATGGAGTGTGGATGAAAGGTTTAAAGGGTTATATAGCATGAAATCATGTTTAGAAGTGGAATTAATTTGAAATTACATTGTTAGATTCCAAAACCAGTTTAGTTTTTAAGGGAAATGGTAGCTGGGACTAGCAAAAGGAGTCACAAGTTGCAAAAGAAAACAGTGTAAAAACTGTTCCAGGTGGCCGGTCCCCTTAATTCTTGGTCGGCCCCCTTAAAATTAAAGGGGCCGCCCGCATTCGTTAAGGGGGCCGCCCATCTGGTAAAATCCCAGACGACCAAATTTCAAAATTTTTCTAAAAATGGTTTATTTTGGTTTTGTGTTTGCAGCAAGCTCTATTGGAACATTTTATTTTAGTTTTGGTCTATTAGAGAAGCATATATATAATCATACACTAATCATGCAAGCATAGATTAAAAGCAAGTATAAAACATGCATACATGTAGAGCAACTAATAATAATAAGTCAACTAATAATATAGTTCAAATGTATCTAAAAACATAGCAACAAATATTAATTTCCGAATATATGTCGAAAATATAGCACACAAGAAACAATTATTTAATAAAAGCAACACACTAATAGTTCAACAAACATGATCATCCAAAGCAAATAATAAGACCCCCATCACTTCTTCTTCTTGAACAATCCTCCAATCGTCTTAGCAATGGACTTGAAGCCTCCTCGCATCTCCTCACGTATCTTTCGGTTTTGATTGAGCAAATCGGTTTTTCGCTCAAATAGTACTTGGCTAGTTTGAGAGGAAGGAGATGGCACTTGGTAATCGTCTTCTTCAAGTTCTTCTAAGTCTTCAAGAAACGTATCGGGAGAGGGAGCACGATGAATAAATTCATCCTCTTCGTCATCCTCTCGACGAGATGATGAGCCATGGAAACTATGACAACGAGATTTACCCTTATCACTACGAGGTTCATGGGTTTGTTTAAGAACGAGAGGATGTAAGGTCGGATAGATGGACTCATAGATACTACCATCAAGATCAGGATAGTGCTCGATAACATGACGATAGAGATGAGTGAGGAACATTCCATATGGAAGATTGGCTTTAGGAGTAGCTCTTGCACGTTCAATGCGCTTGATAAAGAAATAAGCCAAATTGTAATGTTGTTCGGAAACAATACAATACAACATATGAGTGAGGCTAGCCGGGAGATGGTCACGGTGGCCTCCGGTACCAAACGCATTCCCACAAATGAGTTCTTCCCAACGCTTCATATCGGGGCTTAATTCTTTGAGTAGAATTTGGTTTTCGGTAATATCAACATTTTTGGATTTGATTTTTCGAGTGGTAGTTTCACGAGTTAAACCAAGCATTTGACGAATTTCGAGTGGAGAAGGAATTTCGGAGAAATAAGGACCAAAAGTTGGACGAGAATATTGGAAGGCACCAAGATCCCATTCGTTTGTGAAAACGGATTGACCGGTGAAAGGAATTTGGAGGATTTGACCGAATTGTGCAAGAGTTAGAGTAATGAATTCATGTTGGATCATGAACGAGATGAAAATAGAACCAAAATCATCGGTTTGGACCTTGACTTGGCTATAGAAGTCGAGAATGAAGCGAGGAATAATGGGTTCATTTATTTGGAAGAGTCATTCAAAACGGATATTTGTGAACATACGATCGATGAAGTCGGATTGATAGTAGGAGGGATGTACGACACGACCTTCATGAATATTTCTACCTTCAATTTGACGATAGAAATGAGCAATGGAAGGGGAGGTGGAGGGAAGTTGAGAGACTTTGGGAATATAGTTTTTGGTTAAGGAAATATCTTCGGTAATAACTTTGGACATTTTCACCTAAACACAATAACAACAAAACAAAATAAAATTAAAACAAAGTTAACGGTAAAATATAATGTTTATATTTTTATGACATATGTGGAACGTAAACGTACTTCGACTCTAAAGACCTTTAACTTAAGAAGTAGTTTACCATGTTCCTTAATTTTATTTTTAACTTGTGTTAGATATATTTTACGATTTTTATCAAGTTGTTATGGGATAATCCAAACGCCCCTTTAAACCTTTTAATATATCATGAAAATTTGCTAGATGTACATTAGATTGTATAACTAGCTATTTCCAACAAGTTTCTTATGCAAATAATTTGTTTCGAAAAGAATGGTTTATATTTTGACTCAAAAATACTATTTTTCTAGTTAAACCAAACGCTTCCTTATCTAGAAATTTTACTACCAAAATGTCAATATATATATGAATTATATATCTTGACAACTCTAAAATACTAGTTTTATACTCATATTCAATGTTGCAAAAATCGGTTAACTCGGCCTTGTAATCGCCGATTACAAGGTGCACGGCCTTTCACCTTGTTGATTTTTACAAGGTAATCGGCTTTGTAATCGGTGATTACAAGGTAATCGGCCTTTTAATCGGTTATTAATCGCTACAAGGGCTTCAACCGCCTCACTACGGACTCACGATTTTTGCAACGTTGCTCATATTCATGACGATGTATTGTAGAGGTTATATTGAATAATTTTCGACACTATTCGGACATGATCCAAACACCCTCTTATCAAACAAAAAAAAAATATTTTTACTTCACCGAAAAATTTGTTTTTGTGATTAATAAGTTATAAAACCATAATGTGATATGTTTTAACAAGTTTTTGTAGCATTATTCAACAATGTGTATAAGCAAAATTTGAAAATGAGTGTATGAACTTTTTCAAAAAATTTCGACAAGAGGGTTTGTAATTATTAGTTTCTAGTGTTAATTATACATTATAATCCTAAGGGAAGCATTTAGTTATGGAAATCCTAGACTCAATTTGAAAGAAACTTGCAATTGAAGAAATTGAAATAAAATGCTTAATCATGATTATGGCCAAATTAGATGAAATTAAAAGAAATGCATTATGAAAAACTTAAAATACTTGTTGCTAATTGTGTTATAAGTATTTGCCCTTTGTTAATTGACCTTGATATGAAGATTTGAGAATGGATTTTGAATGGTTTTGGGTTTAAAAATCGTCACAGCAGCAGCATGAGTGAAGGGAGGAGAGAAAATGGAGTGTTTGGTAAGTGGAATAAGGAGGAAAGATGAGTGAAAATCATCAGATGGTCGGCCCCTTTAATCATTAAGGGGGCCACCCATTTTAACACTGCCGGTCCCCTTAATTTTAAGGGGGCCACCCAGTTAAATTTTGACTTTTCGCGGCTTAGATTCAGAAAAATAAAAATAAGTAAGTGTGTGTATATATATATATATATATATATATATATATTAGATTTATTTTTAATCAAAACTACGTTGGAGAGAGTTCACACGAAGAGAATTACTTGACATTTTATTTGACATCTCATCAACTAAAATTTCCTTGATAATTTTGGATAAAATTAATCAAGCTGTCAAGTTGACGATGGAAAATGTGGAAGGTATATATATATATATATATATAGGTAAGTAATATGGGTTTATAGGACGAGAAAAAAAGAGGGAGACGGATGCAAAAGATGACAGGAGCTTGTTTCATCCATAGGTTCTTCAACTCATTTCTCTACATCAAGATGAGTATGTTGGAACATTAAAGTTCAAGAAGGTCAAAGAAGGGGAAAAGAAAAGGTTCGTAAACGAACAATTTCTAGTTCTAGAAAATCAACTAATGAGTTTTCTAGGTTATAAGAGCATATAATATGTATAATAATAATATGTATACGTGTGTATATATATATATATATATATATATATATATATATATATATATATATATATATATATATATATATATATATATATATATGCTATAAGAAAATAAATATGTGTATATATAAAAATAAGAAAATTAGCTAAGAGTAATTACGAAATAAACTATAACAACAATAAACTAGATACTAGACTAAGCATGCAATCTTGACATGGAAATTTAAAAGAGAAATGTGTACCTTTTTGTCTTCAACAAGCAAGTCTTCAAAGTCTTCAAGAGATTTCATGATCATGTGGAAGCGGATAGAAAACCAATCTTGCCAAGGTATGACGAATTCATGACGAATTCATCTTGTTGGTCCCCATTGTCTCATTTGACCAAAGTTGTTTGGTCCAAAGACGTTATGCATTTGACTTGGGTGCATGTATGGTGGAATCATTCCCCACGGATTGAAGTTCCACATTTGATGATTATTGTGAAAGTTTCGTCTATTTTGGTTTACTCTAGGTTGAGGAGTTTTAGACCTAGGATGAGGACTATTTGGTTTTCTAGGTGGTGGAGTTTTAGATCTTACTTTTGGCTTAGGGGCTTCTACTTCGGGTTTTAAAGATGATTTATGAAAGCTTTTAATTTCTTCATCACTTGCAATAGGTACTAATCTATCTTTCAAAAGTATATACTTTGGTTTTAACTCTAAAGGTTTTAGTTCACTAGTTTCACCTTCAAACTTTACATTTTTAGATTTACTAGTTGATGCTTCGGTTGAGTCGTATCCTAAACCGGTTTTATCTTTGGCAGTTCTTTGAGAGCCAATTATTTTACTAAGTGATCGACTACTATTTTCAAATTTCTCAAATTTAATAATTTCTTCCTTAAGTTGTTTATTCTCATTTTTAACAACTAGACATTCTTTACATTCTATAATACTTTCTTTTCCTTTTTCTTTTTCTAGCTTTTGTAGTTTTATTTTTAATTTAAGAATTTCATCCTTTAATTTATTATTAGTGTGTTTTAGTAGTTTATTTTTAGCTATGACTTTTTGTCCTAGTTTGCATAATCTACTATATTCGCTATCTAAATCTTTTTCATCTAATGATAAATTATCATCACTATAGTATCCGGTTTCGGAACGTACCTCATCGGAAGACCTTGCCATGAGACACTTTTCTTCTTTTGTTGTGTCTTTTTCATCGTTGTCACTATCACTCCATGCTCCTCCTACAAAGGCCTTGTGGTTTTGACTTCTTGATAATTTCGGACATTCTCCAATAAAATGATTTGGATCTCCACATTTGAAGCACTTTCTTTCATTCTTGCTAGTCTTGTCGTCCTTGTTTCTTTGGAATGTTTTTCTTTCATCAAACGGTTGTCTAACGTATCTTCCTAGTCTTTTGAAGAATTTCTTGAAGTCTCTTACGGCCATGGCATACTCTTCATCTTCACTTTCGGAGGTTGAGCATTCTTCGTCACTAGAGTCCCTTTTTGCTTTCAATGCAATTGACTTGGTTTGCTCCCTTTTTCCTTTGACCATTTCAGAATCTTTCTTTATTATCACCTCATACACTTTCAAGTTTCCAATTAGCTAGTCAAGTTGTAGAGTTGATAGATTCTTTGACTCCTTAATAGCCGTCACTTTTGCCACTTCGGATGGAGAGCCCTAAGAAATTTCCTTACAAAATTCTTGCTAGAAAAATTCTCATCAAGTACTTTTAAACTTGTGATGATAGTGTTAAATCTAGCAAAAGCATTATCAATTGATTCCTCTTCCGGAATCGTAAATTGTTCATATTATTGTACAAGAAGATCTATTTTATTATCTTTGACTTGACTATTACCTTGGTGAGTGATTAGTAAAGAGTTCCAAATATCTTTTGCGGTTTTACACATAAAAATTCTTTCATATTCTTTGCGTGGTAACGCATTATAAATAACCATTTTAGCCTCATTATTTTTAGCAAGTTTCTTTTTTAAATCATCATTTTGTTTTTCAAAAGGTACAATTTCATCCCTTTTGGTTTCGGGATTATTTTTTATAGGAGGAAAATCACTATTAGTAATAACATGCCAAAGATCTAGATCTTTTGATTTCACATAAGTTTCGAATCGATTTTTCCAATAAAGAAAACCATCACTTTCAAATAGTGGTGGTCTTTGCATAGATTGACCTTCTAAATATTTTTCAGATTCCATAAATCGTTTCAAGTTTTAAAATACAGTTTATTTTAAAAAATCTTGTTTAACGTAGCTCTGATGCCAATTGTGGAAAACTAGAAGGGGGGGGGGGGGGTTGAATAGTTTTACGTCAATTTGATTTTTTAAAAACTTTGTTTTATAAAAACTTCGATTCTTATTTATGTGAATTTCAACACTTGCACAACACAAACAATTTAATCTAACTAACTAAATAATTATAACGTAAATATGAAAGTAATGAAAAGATAGAGATAGAGAGATCAAACCACAACACACGATATTTATAATGGTTCGGCTACGAAGCACCTCTTCGCCCTACTCCACTCCTCGAGTCACCTACTCGAGAGTTTTCTTCACTATGTCAACAAACTTCCTTTTTGACGGAGAAACCTTACACGACTTTCGCTTACACCAATTAACGACACTAAGCTAGATGTCGAGTCTTAATAGTAGCTAGAACCAATCTCACACCACTACACGCCTTCTTCACAACTTATACACACCACTACTTCACAACTACACACTACTTATACTTCACACCACAACTTTTTCAATACTAGATTTACAAACCCACCTAGATCTACCAATTACAATCACTACACAACTTTACAATAAATACAAGCTACACAACTAATCTTCAATACTTCTTGATTTGAGATGAAATGAGTATTCTTCTCTTGCACTTTGAATGAGGATGGATAGTATCACTTGAAAACAAAAACTAATATGTTTATGATCAAAGGTTTTAGGAAGATGATTTGAGAGAATTAGAACAGAAAGTTTTAGTGCAAAAGGTTAAGAAAAAATTCAGATTTGAACCAGTATTTATAGGCAAAGAATTTTGACACAGGAGCGTATGCCGGCCCCCTTAAAATTAAGGGGGCCGCCACTTATAATTAAGGGGGCCGCCCACTGTAACGGCCTGATTTCTTTGTCTTTTCTAAGGAAAGTTTATTTGGTGAAAATTTAACTAAATTTGGTTAAAAATTTGAATTCATTTATTTATTGTGAAATAAACATTTTCCTTTAATTACCAAAAGTGTTTTTCTTAAATATATAAATGTTTATACCATTTTATATAATTTGTAATTAGTAAATAAACCTTCCTTTGATCATAAAATGTATTAGGCACTTGTTTATTTATACCTTAAGTGAATTAGTTGGATATAATGATATTTTGTCACTAAATACTTATTTACGTAATGATTTTACGTTTAATGATTTTATATTTTGTGATCGTCAAAACATAGGGATATCGAGAAATATTAATAACGTTTTTACGCATTATTTATATCAACAAAGTTGATCCAGAAGATCGTGATAGAAGTACTAAAAGAAACAGATTGTGGGAGATTCAAGATTATGAAATGAAGCAAATGAAGGAAGATAGTAACAAAGGTAACAAAGATGATCAAGACGAGATTGAAGACAAGGAAGATAGAAGACCGATCAAGGAGAAAACTCAAGATATATTTAGTGTTGAAGATCAAGACAAAGGAAGTGGAAACAAGCCAAAGTTCAAAGATAAAGATAATGGAGCTTGAAGATATCGAAGGCATGGATTAATAAATTAGGAGGGAATATTGGATGATAATTCATTAATCCATATTTAAGGGTCATTGTGTAATTAGTTTAGTGTTTATGTATGTTAAAAGTATTATGGGTCGTATTTGTAAAAGGCTTTATGTGAATGGGTTGGGTTAAAGCCTTAACCCAAATAAGCCTGTAGAAAAGTAGTTATTATGGTTAGCGGTTATGACAGCTAAGTTTGTGTCGTTTAGGATAAGTTGTGTCTGTTAATGAACCGTTGTGATGGTTCATAGTGTACGTTGATGGGTTATAAATACCCGTGTAAACCAAATCTGTAAAACTAATGTGACAAAAATTATACTTTTTATATTCGATTGTTCATAGAAAGAGACGAGACCAACAAATAGATCCGTAGTTCAAACAACCCAGCCACCAGATCAAGAAACCTTCTTTATGTAGCCTACACGGTAGAGAATATGAAAGAACTTCCATATTATGAAATTATCTCTACCAGACCCGTTACATACAATAATTAACTAGCTATCAGTCACAAGGTACAAAGCCATCTGATCTAATCAACCCATCACTCAAACATTTTCCCACTTAATATTCAAAGATAATGCAACCTCTTTTACTGCACTAGACTATTTTACTTTAAGACTACTAAGCTTCACTCTCACAGTATTGGTAAATTCACTAAGAACAGTCTCCTAATCTTGCTCAACATTTTGAAATAATCTTTTGTTCCTCTCTATCCAAATATGATATACACCGGCAGTTAAAACAAGTCTTCTTAAAATACTCCAAACTACTTGGCAGATTTATCATATCATATACTCCACTACTTCTTTCCACCTATTATTAGGCATAACAAGTTTAACATCATTCATCAACCTGGACCAGATTTTACAAGAATAATCACATTTAAAAAAGAGGTGATCATAAGAATCCATAATTGTTTTACATAAGGAGCAACACATTTGTCTCCCAGGATACCACTTAGCCAACCTATCCTGAGTGTTCAGCCTGCCATGGCTAACCATGCTACAAATGAGCATTTTGGAATACATTGAGAAAACCATACAAGTGGTGTCCATTTAAGCTTTTTTTTATTTCTTCTAAAATCTTTCCAAACCCTGCTAATTAGGAAATTGCACTTCCCTTCTCTTTTTATCAATCCACACAACCTTATCTTCTTTATTACTATCAAGTACCAAATTAGTTACTTGCAAGATATGGAATCTTTGGATCCAACCATCAGGCCATAACCAACTCTCACCATCATACAGATCTGCAACAGTTGCAGCGTTAGTATCCAATCTTCCTTCATACACAACTATGTGGGTAATGAACTTAGAAATGGGATCAGTACCATTGTACCAAGCCAATAGTCATGCCACACCATAGTTTTCCTGCCATTTCCAACACAAAACTTTATATGAGCTCTAACTTTATCCCGCATAGCCAAAAGATTATTCTACCCCCAACTTGCCTCCATATCCAAAGTTATATCCCAAATGCTTCTCCCTTTCAGTCTAGTAACACCCACCCATTTTGTCCATATCGATACTTTTTGGTGCCCAGAATCCATAAATGTTTAACTAATAACACTTCATTCCATTCATTTAAAGGTTTCAAACCAAGTCCACCTTGATTTTTCGGCATACACACAGACTTCCAAGATAGTTTTGCCCTGCCCTTCACAGTTTCTCCTCTATTCCAAAGGAACTTTTCATAATCCTTTCAATCTCATATATCACATTTTTTGGCAATAAAAATACAGATGCCCAATATAACTGCATTGCTGAGATCACATAAACAATCAATTGGAGCATGCCTGCATTCCTCACATTACCACAGAACAAAGCACGTACTCTTTCTCATATTAGCCACAAGACGGCTACAAATAATATCATAGTCGGGTACATAGCTTCATTAGAAATAAAATAAGATGCAGACAGTAAACAAAGAATACATAAAGGTGAACTTTATGATCATTTTCTATTTCTACAAAGAATCTGTAAGAGGTCTTCTTTGTTAGTGTATATTAAATATAGAAATCAAGATTAAGAGGTCTTCTTTGTTAGTGTATATTAAATATAGAAATCAAGAGCTCTTGATAACCAGAATACAAATAGCTCTTCTTGGCGGATGTAGCATTCTCTGTAGACAATGCAGAAAAACCAACATATTTGTTATCTTTTTTTGCCATGCATATTTTAGCAATGTAGTCGAATGACTTGTGCTTCTTTACAAAGGGCTGGTTCGCATATTCTTCGAGTGGCATCCACTGCATGAATAATAAACAAGGGTCAAATTATTTTGTAAAGTTTTATATATATATGATTTTGATTTAAGTTTATATCTTGTTTACTGATGGATTGTAGCAAGTGTTAGATACCTGTGCTGCTTCAATTTCTGAATCTTGTTTCTCGATAACGGACGACTTTGGTTTTAGCATACACACAAACATTAAATCAGACTTGCTAAAAAATGACTTGTGGCTTTGCCTGAATGCAAGGACTTCCAAGAATTCAGTGTCAATCTGGAGAAATTCGAAAATAATAAGTTTTTGAATGAAATCAGAGCATAAAAAGTAACGATTCTACGTTATATCATATTATTTTCTTAATGCATATGTTACAGTGTAGAATACGTACACCAGCTTCTTCTTTCACTTCCCTAATTGCAGCTACAGATATATCTTCACCCTGTGAAGAGAGTACTTGGTCAATTTTATGAAGAAAAAAAAATGTAATGAAAAAAATTATTTGCAGACCTCCTCAACAGTACCAGTTGGTAACTTCCAGACACCCGTGCCTTTGAACCATCCACTTTTCTCTTGCACTACAAGAAGCTGAGACACAATACAACTTCAACATCAGATAAAAACCTTACTAGTGCAATAAATAGAAATAAAAAGGTGACGGTGAAAGCAGAAGTCAACCTCCCCTTTATCATTGACTACAAAAGAAGCAACACCAACACGATGGGAAGCGTTTGCTGGAAGGGTATGACTGATCTCAGGAATCCAATACACGAGCATCAAATGTGTTGGCTCAGCATGATGGTACCAAAATCCTTCCTGAATGCATGAAGATATTCATCACCATGAAGTAGAATTCAAAGAAACGAAAACACTACAATTGATCTCTGCTGTTATTCTTTTTCTTTAAATATAAGAAAGCAAAAATGAAAACCTTTAGATGAAGAATAATTTATTTACCTTAACTGCAGGCTTAACAAGATTCACAAGTTCAATAGTGAGTTTAAGCCAAACACCCTTCTTTCCCTGCAAGATTTATAACTATAAGAGTCCCCCATTCATAATAAAACAATAAGGGAAGAAGACATTAGACAAATAAACTGGAAGTCTTTTATTCTACCTGTTGTCGCCATTGGGATATGGATGCTTGGAGTAGAGCGGTAAAGACATCTTCATCCATGTCCTCTTTAACGCTCACAATAACTCCTCCATAACCATCAAAAGAAGCATCTAGCATATCAACGTGATCACCTTCATTTTCTGGAAATTTTGATGAACTTTCCATGTCTGCTGCCATACTTGTTGCAGATTGAGTTTGAAATGCACGTCTAAATTTATCTCGTAACCCTGCTCATGATAGGTCAAAAAACTACTTTATTACATGTTTTGCATCGTTATGACTAAAGGATCATATATCCAAGGTTGACTGATAATAATGTGAGAACAACAAATCTCAAATATACATGACAATGAATACTAAATTTGTATTTGTTTCTTTCAGCAGAACCACATATAATTGATCACATGATTCATAAAAGAAGCCCATCACATCCACCCTGTCAAATTATCATGCAAATCTACAAATCGGCTTTTAAACAATTAAACTAAAATACAGACAATTAGATTCGTGAGCGCCCACCGAACACATGTATAATGCAACTGATACCATTTTGAAAATCTAAACATGTCATATAATTTCTTTTTTTATCCAATGCGTTGATGATTATTTGTTATTAGCTATGGGCAAGATTTCAAAAAGCAAACAAAGGTTAATGACATTCATATACACATCTTAGAAAGACCAATAACGCTTTGTTCAAGCGATTATATACTTGTACCTTCTGTAGAACGACAGTAATACAATGGCTTATGTTTTCTATCAATTAAATTAGTGTTCTCTGAAGAAAATAACGATTGCAAAATCTTCCTTCCTCCACCAACAATAACGCTATTATATTGTTTTCGAAAAACAAATCTACTCATCTACTCAAACGACAACCAACGATTTATACTTGCAGAACCTATAGAAAATATCTAAAACCTTCAGCTTGGAAGTTTCGAAATAAAAAAGCGAAAACAATTCCTTTGTTCAAAATCGTAGCAAAATTACATATAGATCGTGACATCATGAAGATTAGATCAATTCTAATTCTATATATATACTAGTATAATATATATATCAGAAGAAAACGAAATAGCACTCTCAAGTTTACCTTTTTAGAAGTTTCAACATTTAGTAAGCATTCAACGTTCAAAGTGTCTATATGAAATGGTCTACGTTTGATTATCAAATAATGATGATGCTTGACCATGTAGTAATAACAGGGCGGAGCCTTAAATTTTTGGTCGAGGCCACACTTTAATAAATTTTAGAAACTCCACTCATTGAAAAAATGATACACTAATTGCTGAAGACACAAGCAAAGTATGTTTCTCTTGGTTTGTTTTTTTGTTTAACAGTCCAACTTACCTTAAATGGAATTGTTTGGAAGAAGTACTCTATATGGTAAATAAAGTTATGAACTTGACCCTTGACTTTTAGAATCTTTGACCTTAGACTCTTTCTTTTTGAACAATTGGACCTTAGACCTTGAAAGTTAAATTTGAACACGAAGTGTATCTTGTTAAACAAGAAGCTAATATAAATATGTTTTTTTAAAAGCAGATAGAAATATATTTATAAATAATTAACTAGCAGCAAGATGCTAGTATTACATGTCGAGTAACTAAATATGACGACACTAACCGAACCAATTCTAAAATTACAAGTGACGCTAGAACTTGCAAAAACAAACCAACACGCCCAAACAGGAACATCAGAATGTAATCACTAAGGGCAATCACTTGTTATGGAAAAAAAATTACCTTAGATTTGAAACAGTAAGTCACAAAATCATTAACTTGCAAAAACAACCATAAATTTCGCTTCGCAACTTAAAAAAAATAAATAATAAAATAAAAAAAATAAAAAAATTGGGACTCAATTTCTGATACGACTCTTGAAAACCAACATTTGCACTCTAAAACCCCATATTTGACCCTTTTACTTTTTGTGAACCTTTTCGAATAATTAAAATATGATCGAATAGGAAGAATAATTAAAATAATAATGATAAGAAGTAACCACAACCACATATTTCAGATGCACCTACAAAAGTGGATGCATCTTCCTTCAAATTTTCCCTCCTAATTTAAAATGTGTGGCTAGAATTACTTCTGAACCCTTCTTGTTTTAATTATTATTCTTACTTGATCCCTTCCATATATATATATATATATATATATATATATATATATATATATATATATATATATATATATATATATATAGGTTAAAATAAAAAGTCCCTTATAATAAAAAGTGTAAGAAGGATTGTGAGGGCGACATGTGTCACCCCCATGCCACATGTCACCCCACACCCCCCCCCCCCTCCCAAAAAAAAAAAAAAAAAAAAAAAAAAAAAAAAAAAAAAAAAAAAAAACCCGCAAAAAATAAAGAAAAAATGGGCAAAAATTATTTTTTTCCCCGCCAAATTTATTAGTGCATCACAGTTATAAAGTTACTGCATCACAATTATAAAAGTTACTGCATCACAGTTTTAAATTTTAGTGTATTAAGGTTATAAGTTACTGCAACATAGTTGATGCACTAAACTATTAACTATGATGCAGTAACTTATAATAAAGATGCACCAATACTTAAAAAAGAATCGTATTTTAATTGTGATGCAGTTACATATATATATGATGCAGAAAACTTATGATAGTGCAATTTCTTATAACTATAATGTGGTAACTTTATAACTATGATGCAGTAACATTAAAACCATGAATGCAGTAATCGTGATGCAGTAAAATCATAATTGTGATGCAGTAACTTTATACCTGTGATGCAATAACTTTATAACAGTGATGTAGTAAAATTTTTTGGCTGAAAAATATAATTTTTTTTTGCTGGAATTTTTTTTTCGGGGGGGAGGTGGGGTGACACGTGTCATATGATGTGGCATGAGGATGACACATGTCACTCCCATAATTCTTACTACACTTTTTATTATAAATGCCTTTTTAGAATAACCTCACCATATATATATATATATATATATATATATATATATATATATATATATATATATATATATATAGGGTCCCTTTCTTATGAGAACCACTTTAAGTGCAAGAACTGCGAAAATCATCTTTTTACAAGTAATAATACACAATGTACATCATTTAATGCTCCATAGCATTTTCTTATTTTTATTTAATTCAAAAGGGTATAATAGTAAAAGACATTTTCATATTATTTTTTATAATTCCCGTTTTTTTATAAATCTTACAATTCAGTTTTTTTTTCTTTTTTTTTTTTTTTTTTTTTTTTTTTTTTTTATTTTAGATATTGCTTTTCAGATTTAGTGCATATATGTTTTTGCAGGTTTAGTGCATATATGTTTTTTTTTTAAGATAGCAGATATCTAGATTTAGTAGTACAAAATATGTTTCCAAAACTAGCATATGGACTTTTTAATATAATGAAATCTATAATAAACCAAGAACATAGATGTTATATTCAAACTTCGGTATCGATTGTAATACATTTAAAATACAAATTTCTAAAAAGCATAAATACATGAATCTAATCGATCTATACACGTGAGCACGAATAAATATTCAACACAAAATGGATATATATGTGCACACTCTTGTATCATTATTTTTAGAAGTGGGACATATATGCACACGCGTAGCCGTCATCAATTTTTCAAAAATCGAACATATATGCACACCCATAGCCGTGAACATTCTTGTAATTACACCTGATACAAAGAAAATTAAAAAAAATTAGCAACAATAATATTAAATTGTGTTGAAATACATATATGCAAATACCTGTTTTTAAAACATACATGTTTTACATGTTTTGAACATATATGTTTAAAAAGGCCCCTGTTACACCTATTACAAACACCCCTGTTACACCGTTTCCAAACACCCCTTTAACACCTATTCAAAACGCTCATGTTACACATATTACAAACACCCCTGTTACACCTATTACAAATACCTCTTTTACACCGTTTCCAAACACCCCTGTTACACCTATTCAAAAACACCCATGTTACACATATTACAAACACCCCTGTTACACAGATTTTTCAAACACACCTGTAACACCTATTCAAAACACCCATGTTACACATATTACAAACACCCCTGTTACATTGGACTACAAAGGATTTACTGTACTTACCTGAATATGATGTTTGTTTCATTGGACTAGTAAGAATTACATCGAAATAAGCCTTGCAGAATTCATCAACAAAAAACATATCAACAAGATCTGCAAGCTTAAATATTCAAAGAATAGCAATGCTGGTCATCGAGTGGAGTTGGAATAAATTGCTGCAATATCATGTTTAATTAGCTTATGCACTTTCACAGTAATCATAAAATGTGATATATATTCTTATTCATAACTAGTTGCTTCTCAGCATATCCAAAAGTTGCTTACTTGCCGTATAATAAGTTGTTTCTTCTATTAAACAACGAACTTACATTGCTTTTTGTTAACCTACAGATTTTTCAAATAAAATCTCTTGCGAGATTAATAAAAAAAAATAGAAGCCAATTACGACCCATTTTAATCCAAACATCATTGTTTCTACATTCATATATCCTATTAACAATTTTTTTTTCAACTTACGCTACATTCACATATACCATTCATGTTACACACATCCTAATTAATCTAATCCAAACATCCTTGTTTCACCACATCAAAACACCCATGTCACATATTTCCAATTACGCACATCCAAACACCCAACTTACACAGATCTTTCCCATTCAACCACGTATACAAAAAAAAAAAAAAAAAAAAAAAAAAAAAAAAAAAAAAAAAAAAAAAAAAAACCTTAAAACTAAAAAAATAATCAAGAATCACATTAACTTAATCTAGTCAAACATTCGGATTTAATTAAAAAAAAATACATTCACAAATTCAAACGATATCTCCTTCAACAACCAAAAATTATTTCACAAACAAATTAATGAATCATAACAGTGATGTAATACCTTGGATTGATGTATTCTTCATTTGAATCAAAGAAAAAAAAATCCAATCGATTGACTATGACTCGTATTGCGTTTTTAAACAAATTAATGAATCATAACAGTGATGTAATACCTTGGATTGATGTATTCTTCATTTGAATCAAAGAAAAAAAAAACTCCGATCGATTGATTATGTGTTTTATAATCGTGGCTGTGTGAAATAAATGAGTTTTTGGAATATGTATTTTATAATCGTGGGTTTCAATGAGAAAGATTTGGAAAAAATCCCTGTATTGTAGCATGCAGTTAATGAGAGTCTAAAAAATAAAATACCTCTTTTACCCTTTTCATTAATGTTTCTAGGAAATGTAGTTTCAATTAATTACAAAATAACCATCTTGCATTAATATGTTGCACCATATCCATTAATAATAGTACATAAGTAGTTTTCGCAGTTCTTGCATTTTAAATGGTTCTCATTTGAAAGTTATACTATATATATATATCGGATACCCGCGCACAGCTGTGGCGAAAAATATAGTAATATGGGTAGTAAATGGATTGCTAGCTCAACTCTCCCCGCAATTCCCTACCCGCTTACTGAATTTGTTTCACAACACTCCAAACGTATATGTGTTTGTTTGGATTTTCCGTAGCTTTCCCGTGACATTATTATTACCGTATATAGAAAGATCCTCGCAATCTCTTTCCTGTCAAATACTCACCCAAAAATATATGATTGTATTGATTGAAATAAAGGTTAAAGTTGTAAAATTTTAAATAAAAACCCACTAAAAATCTACAAAACTAAAAACTCGTAAAAATATATCAAAATGAATGTTGAATTAAAGAGCACCAAGTTTTAGAAAATATGGTGAAATTAGATAAAAAAAAAATAAATAAATAGATAAAAAGATATTTTAATTTGAAACTAAAGGTGAATTTTAAGTTAGGAAGTGACACATGTCATCTCATGATTGCAGCTCCTTATCTTAATTTTTGGTTAGGAGTTAGGCTTAGAGTTAGTTAAGAAGTGACACATGTCACCTCATAATTGGAGCTCCTTATCTTAATTTTTGGTTAGGAGTTAGGTTTGGTTTATCCATGCATTATATATATATATATATATATATATATATATATATATATATATATATATATATATATATATATATATATATATATATATATATATAGGGCCATTCATGTGAGAAGTCTAATTTTTGTGAGAACGCGAGAAGAGATCTTAGCCATCCATCTAATCCCTCCATTTTTTAGATCTAATGGCTAAGATTAATTCACCATTTACATGTATACTAAACAAGGGTAGTTTTGTAATTACAATCCAAACAACTAATATAAATGGAAAAAACACACACACACACACACACACATATCACAAATTTGAGTGTGAAAACACGATTCATCCTCTCCACATCATAACAACCGAACAACCTTCTACCACCATTCAAACCACCACTACACCGCCGCAATTATAGCCGTTTTATTCAAAACCTTCTACCACCGTCTTCCGCCGTCTACTGTTGGAATCGCCACCGGAATCACTATAGGAATCATAATCGATCATAAGAAGAAGATGTTAATGGAATTAGGTCAACTGAAGATGAGATTGATGAAGAAGGTGAACTTTTTGAATCAAATTACACATGAATTTCAAGTAATTGTTATTTTTTTTTTCTATTTTTGAGTAAATTTAATTGTATAATTGTGAATTATTTTGCATTTGAAATTATTTTCTATTGTTTTAATTGTAAATATTTCACATGTGAATCGAATTAGGTCTTGATTGTTATAGGCGACTTAATAAGGTTGCGTAAAGTAGAATATAGCGGTGATTAAGCTTATGAAGAGTATCTTTGCGCGTGAAAAGTTTAGTAAGAGCATCTTCGTGCGTGAAAATTAAGGAGATATTTTTTCTTCACTCGTGAAAAGTTTAGTAATAGTATCTTCGCGCGTGAAAATTAAGGAGATATTTTTTCTTCGCGTGTGAAAATATAGGAGATACTTTTCTTCACTCGTGAAAAGTTTAGTAATAGTATCTTCGCGCGTGAAAATGTAGGAGATATTTTTTCTTCGCGTGTGAAAATATAGGAGATACTTTTCTTCACTCGTTAAAAGTTTAGTAATAGTATCTTCGCGCGTGAAAATATAGGAGATTTTTTTCTTTGCGAGTGAAAAGTTTAGTAAGAGAGAGAGTTAACATGGAATGTAGGATAAATTGAGGCAGTTGGTGTGTAAACCACCCGTCTCACTTTAGCTATGATAGGACTGGCCTATTATATTTAGCTAATAACTTCTGATTATCACATATCTTCCTTTCTCAGTAGAATATGCAACAGTACCCGGTGGGCGTTAGGTCTGGAATTGATTCGGCTACCAATTTGGGTAGACCTTCACTTGAATAACTTTTTTCATAGTTGTGTGTTTTATGTCTGCAAGCTATACAATATCAGGTTCTACGACAATGGATTTTCCTTTCTCAGTAGAATCTTGCTGTGGATTGTTAACAGTTGCCATTAAGCTGTAAAATAAACATGATTGTAATAAACATAACATGAGTGTATCTGCTTACTAAGGAATGATAATTGCTAAAACCTGACATTTGTTTCTTGTGCAGCTACAATAGGAGTTGTGCAGCCTGTTTTTAAAACTTTTTTTTTAAGGAATGCAATAGGTTAAATGAGCTGTTGTATATGAGTATTTTTTACGTCAACAATATATGTGATGTGTAATGTCTAATAGTTTTATTATATTCTTTGTAAGAAACTAGAGGTGTTACGTTTAAACCCGTACCACTTGTGCAAAAGCCAATATCGTCCATTTTGGAAAGAATTAGACAAAGGAAGCTTGAGATGTCAAAGAAGTGAGTATTGATTTTGGTTTGTTTGCATTTTGATAGATGTGGCGTGTGCCTATGTTGCTAGCGTTATTTATTTTTTGGGTTTATTTGCAGGTTTTCGCAGTCGGTTAGTAATGATCTGGTTGAGGAAGACGACGACTGTATAAAAGCGGATGTGATGGATTTTTCCAAGAGTGTAGAAACAGAAAATGGTGATTTATCGGAGACGTTGGAAGAGGAGAAAAAGGAGAAAGTTTTGAGTGATGTGAATGGAGAACTGGAATTGGTTGATGCTGGCCCAGATAAAACTGATGTATCTAAAGAACCGAAGAGTCATGACAAAGCTTGTTCACCAAAGGTATACTATGCTACAAAAGAATTACGAGTATATATTATGCGTCAGTTGTTCTTGGTGCTATGGTATTAAAGACATTGAGGTGAAGTGAGCAAATCAAGATCTTGTTTTCTTATTAGACCACTTAATAAATGTTAGACACTTCTTATAGGATACTACAACGGTCAAAATGTCAACCCATCTCGAAAAAAAACTAGACTAATATTTACAGTCAACCCATCCCGACCAATATCAACCTGCAGTAAGACTACCTATTTTAAGTTGTACTAAAAATTAACATTTCAACCCGAACCAATTTGGGCCAATTACCAGCATCCGGTTTGTCACTTTTAATAAATACTAATAGTTCTACATAAACATAGGAGCTTCCTCTTTATAATGATTTGAGCTACTGCCAAACCAATAGAAAAAGAAAGTGTTAATACAAATATCGCCTAAAAACGTTATCTATATTTTACGATCTTTGCTAAGTTTTGTTAACGACAAAATGTAAACTTTAGTTTCTAAGTAAATCATAATCTTAGTTTTAAGGACTTCCATAACTAGACATTTGCTACATTTTACATTTCATAAAACACAACACTTTTTATTTCTTAAAATAGAAATGTCACATCACATTTATGGCAAGTTTTGTCAATATAAATTTATGGAAAGAAAGTGTGTTTGACTAACCATATGTTTGCTTGCACAAGTTTTGTGTTTGACCAGGTGTAATGAGATGTGACATTGTTTGGTTTGCAAGATTTATTGCAAAACCAACTGCAAGCCCGGCGGAACCCTGGGGGTACACGGGCGGAACCCATATGAGGGTTCCGCCGTATCCACCAGGCCTGCAAAAGGTTTCGCTATAAATACTAAGCCACAAGTTTGATTTTTGGCTTATCACTCTACATCATATTTTCACACATTCATTCATTCTTTTATCTAACCCTTTAACATCTCATATGTGAAGTTTCTTTTTGTAGCAAAGAGATTCACGAGTTCATAAAAAGTTACAAGTATTCAACACAACGTTGCAAGACTTGTTAGCTTAGCATTGTGTAGACTTGTGTAGTTTACACTTCATTTGATTGTGTATTTTCAGTAGTGATCGGTTAGTATTTTAGTCCTCAAAATACAAAGTGTGACGGGAGTTGTTGTACCCTTGTAAAAGAACTAACGGGAGTGGTTGTACCCTTGTAAAAGAACTCGACATCTAGCTTAGTGTCGGTAAACGTGTATAAGCGACGTGTAAGATTTTCTCCTCCGGTGAAAGGAGCTTGTTGACTAGTGAAAGAAACTCTCGAGTTGGATACTCGGGGCGTGGACGTAGGGCAAGGAAAAAGAGTCCTTGTAGCCGAACCACGATAAATACTCGTGTTGTGGTTTGATCGTTTCTTTCTTTACTTGCATGTTATATATTGTGTTTGTTTATATATCTTTGATCAAAACGGAAAGTTTCAAAAGATAATTAAACAAGTTAAAAAGATTTTAAACGGTAAACTATTCAACCCCCCTTCTAGTTTTCACAATTGGCATCAAGAGCTACGTTACTCAAGCTTTTAAAATATATTGTGTTCTAAAATTTGAAACGATCCATGGATTTTGAAAATTACAAAGAAGGGCAATCTATGCAAAGACCACCACTTTTTGAAGCAAATGGTTTTATATATTGGAAAAACCGATTTGAAACTTACGTGAAATCTAAAGATATAGATTTATGGTATATAATCATTGATGGTGATAATATAGTTACTAATATTAAAGATGATGATCAAAAGAAATTGATTGCTAAAAATAATGAAGCTAAAATGATGCTTTACAATGCTTTGCCTAAGAAAGAGTATGAAAGAGTCTTTATGTGTAAAACCGCCAAAGATATTTGGAAATCTTTAATAGTCACTCATCAAGGAAACTCACAAGTTAAAGATACCAAAATTGATCTTCTTGTTCAACAATATGAACAATTTGTTATTTCCGAAGATGATATTATTGATAATGCATTTGCTAGGTTTAACACTATTATTACTTCACTTAAAGCACTTGATGAATCTTTTTGTAGTAAGAATTTTGTCAGGAAATTTCTTAGAGCTCTCCATCCGAAGTGGAGAGCAAAAGTGACGGCAATTGAAGAATCCAAGGATCTTTCAAGCATGTCACTTGACGAGCTAATTGGAAACCTCAAAGTTCATGAAATGGTAATGGAAAAAGATTCGGAACTAGTTAGAGGCAAGAAAGAAAAAGTTAAGTCCATTGCCTTGAAAGCTAGAGTCCAATCAAGTGATGATGAAGAATCTACTTCGGATAGTGATGATGAGGAATATGCTATGGCCGTAAGAGACTTCAAGAAGTTCTTTCGTAGACGAGGAAAGTTTGTAAGGCAACCTAAAGATGACAAGAAAACCTTCCGAAAAGATCGTGATGATAGGAAAGGAAAGGTTGAAAGGAAATGCTATAGGTGTGGAGACACAAGTCATCTAGTAGGAGAATGTCCAAAACCACCCAAGAGCAAGCCTCAACAAGCTTTTGTGGGTGGTGCTTGGAGTAACTATGCAGGAGATGACGATGAGCCAAAGAATGATGATATTGCTCTCATGGATCACGACTCAAATGAGGTACTCTCCGACTCATCTTATTCTTCTATTGATGATGACACCTTACAAAAAGAATATAACAAAGTTTGTGAATTGAGCTTAAAAATCATAAACAAAAGTAAGTTTTTGAAACTAAAAAGGAATTATTAGAAAATGAAGTTTATGAGCTAAAAGAAAAAGCTAAGAGATTAGAAAAGATTAAAGGTATTAACACATCATGTAAATCATGTGAAGAGCTTAAACTCGAAGTTGAGAAACTTAAAATTACTCAAAATGATCTAATAAAACAAACCACAAAGTTTAAGAAGTTCGATAAGAGCATTTCTTGTGCGGATGAAATTATGAAACTTCAAAAGTCACCCTTTGATAAAACAAGACTAGGTTTCATGAAATTAGAAACTTCAAAGGGTCAAACAAAACAAGAAAAGAATGCACAAGTAACTAACAAAACTGCTACAGCAGCCCGCGGAACAGACGGAACCCAATTCAGGGTTCCGCCCGTTGAACCCAAAGGTTCCGCCAAGTCTGCTGCAGCAGTAACACCATCCACATCGGATCGTTCAAAATTTGTTAAAGTCACATATAAAAATGGAACAAAACCTGCCTTTAAAACTGGAGTAGGACTTAGTAAAAATGAATTTAGAGCTAAGACTACTCAACCAAGACCTAAGACTCCAATTCCCAAACGCCCCTTTCCAAAGAGCAACTTCAACACACGACCAAACTACCAACATGTATGGAACCAAAACACTCCTGGACATTACCAAGCTCCAAATTACATGTCATGGAACCCTTATGTTCTACTTTCATACTTGAAACAAGTTAATGGTATGCTTAACCAAAATGGACCCATGAGAAATTGGGGACCAAATGTTTGAGTGTTTTTCGTAAAATAGGTGTGCCTCAAAGTTTGTTTTGGAACCGGATGAATGGATTAAAGATAGCGGTTGTTCAAGGCACATGACGGGTAACAAAAGCCTCTTCACTACTTATCACAAATGTGATGGAGGTAATGTTACGTTTGGTAGTAAAGCTAAGAGCAAAATCATCGGAAAAGGTACAATCTCTCATTACTCCCTTTTTATAGATGATGTAGCTCATGTTGATAACTTAGGTTTTAATCTTCTTAGTATTAGTCAACTTTTTCGTAATAAGTATAATGTTCTTTTTAGTGAAAACGGAAGTAAAATACTTAAAGATGGTATAACCATAGCCAAAGGTGTTCTTAAGAACAACGTATACGTTATGAAGATGGATCCAACATCTAGAGACAAACTTTGTCTTACTTCATTAGATGAATCTTCATCTTTATGGCATAGACGTTTAGGACACGCTAACATGAGACTAATTCAAAACCTCTCCTCCAAAGACTTAGTTCGAAACCTACCTAAGTTGAAATATGACCAACACTTTTGTGATGCTTGCAAAGTCGGTAAACAAGTCCATAGTAGCCATAAGGCTAAAAACTTGGTTTCTACATCTAGGTGTCTAGAACTTTTGCATATGGATTTATTTGGTCCATCCGCTATACAAAGTTATGGAGGTAACTTCTACACTTTGGTCATAGTTGATGATTACTCAAGATATACTTGGACAAAATTTTTAAAAAGTAAAAATTAAGCTTTTGATAAATTTGAGATTCTAAGTAAGAAAATTCAAAATCAAGTAGGGTCTAATATTGTGTCTATTAGAACGGATCACGGCCGTGAATTTGATAATGAATTTCAATTTGGAAACTTTTGTGATGTTAATGGTATTACTCATAACTTTTCGGCTCCACGTACCCCTCAATCTAATGGTGTAGTAGAACGTAAAAACCGGATATTGCAAGAGATGAGTAGAACAATGCTTAATGAACAAAACATTCCACAAAAGTTTTTGTGTAATGCCGTTGACACATCAACGTACATTTTAAATCGAGTCTTAATTAGACCATTTTTGAATAAAACTCCTTATGAACTATATAAAGATAAAAAGCCTACATTAGGATACTTTAGAGTGTTTGGGAGTAAATGTTTCATTCTTAACACCAAGGATTATATCACCAAATTTGACCCAAAGTCTTATGAAGGTGTATTTCTTGGATATTCACAAAATAGTAAAGCTTACATTGTTTTGAACAAAGAAACCTTAAGAGTCGAGGAATCGTTGAACGTAACATTTGATACCTTTGGTAGATGATGACTTAGTTGAAAGCCAAGCAATAGAAAGTCAAGAGATTTTAGGTAATGACAAGGAAGATGAACTATTAAACAAAGAACTTGTCAATGTCAAAGAATCTAAAAGTCATCCATTAGATGATGTCATAGGCAACATTAACGAAAGAACACTAAGATCAAAATGAAAGCAACTACTTTTGTTTCGTGTCAACCATTGAACCGAAAAACATTAATGAAGCCATTAAAGATGAGTCTTGGGTAATTGCAATGCAAGAAGAGTTAAACTAATTTGTTTGGAATGATGCATGGACATTAGTTCCTCAACCAAAGAGTCAAACTATAATTGGAACAAAATGGGTCTTTCGAAATAAAATGGATGAAAATGGAATTGTGTCTAAAAACAAAGCTAGGCTAGTTGCACACGGATATAACCAACAAGAAGGCATTGACTACGATGAAACTTTTGCTCTGGTTGCTAGGCTCGAGTCAATTAGAATCTTACTTGCATATGCATGTGCACACAATTTTAAACTCTTTCAAATGGACATCAAAAGTGCATTTCTAAACGGAGTCATAAATGAAGAAGTGTATGTTGCTCAACCACCGGGCTTCATCGATTTTGAAAAACCAAATCATGTTTACAAACTTAAAAAGGCTCTTTACGGACTTAAGCAAGCTCCAAAAGCATGGTATGATCGACTTAAAACCTTCCTAGTTGACCATAAGCATACCATAGGCTTAGTTGATAATACTCTCTTCACTAAGAAGAAAGATCCACATATTATCATAGTCCAAATCTATGTTGATGACATTATATTCGGATCAACTTGTCAAGAATTATGTGTGGATTTCTCAAAAATCATGCAAGACGAGTTTGAAATGAGTATGATGGGAGAACTCAACTTTTTCCTAGGACTCCAAATTAAACAACTAGAAGATGGTATCTTCTTTAACCAATCTAAATATATTAAGGACATGCTTAAGAAATTTGGATTAGAAGATTCGAAACCAATCAAAACTCCCATGTCCACAGAAACTAAACTAACCAAGGATGAGGAAAGTGAATCCGTAAATAGCACTAAATATAGAGGTATGATTGGTAGTCTACTTTACCTAACGGCTAGTAGACCCGACATTATGTTTAGTGTTTGTCTATGTGCTCGTTTTAAAGAAGATCCTAAAACTAATCATCTCGAAGCCGTTAAAAGGATTTTTAGGTATATTAAGGGCACTACACATTTAGGTTTTTGGTATCCCAAAGGAACGGGAATAGACACCATAGTGTATGCCGAATCGGATCATGCCGGTGACTATGTTGAAAGAAAAAGTACAAGTGGTATTTGTACTTTTGTTGGACATTGTCTCACCTCATGGTTCTCTAAGAAGCAAACGGCTCTTGCTATCTCAACAACGGAAGCCGAGTACGTTTCGGCCGGAAAGGCATGTCAACAAGCTCTTTGGATGAAGCAAGCTTTTGTCGACTACGGAATTCAACTTAACGACATCACAATTCTTTGTGACAACAAAGGTGCCATTGATCTTAGTAAAAACCCGGTTCAACACGCTCGTACCAAACATATTGAAATCCGTCATCATTTCCTTCGTGACAATGTTCAAAAAGGAAATATCTCAATTGAGAAAGTTTCTTTCGAAGACAACATAGCCGACATTCTCACGAAACCCCTTAAACGTGAACCTTTTAACCTTTTTAGGCTAGGCTTAGGACTCATGGAACCTACGTTGTAGTTCTGGACATTAGACAAAAATCACAAAAATCAAAACAAATCCATAACTCTTTTTCTCAGCAGGGTCGGCGGAACCCTCAGCCACAACGGACGGAACCCAATTTTTGGTTCCGTCGTATCCACCGACCTACAGAACCATTTTTTTTGTTTATATTAAACCAAACACCCATTATCTCATACCACAACTTCCAAACTGTTACTATTCACTTTACCATCCATCCATACCTACGATTTCTTGGTCTTCCTTTCACTCACATTGCAAATCAATCATCATTGTAAGTATTCTAAACTTGATTACAATCCTGATCTGAGTCTAGGAATTCTATTTTTGCACAAAAACAAAAAATTGGGGTTATGCATCAACTTGAGAAACTCATGCATGAAATTAGGTGTTTAACAAAACTAATCATGTTCCCCATAGTTAGGAATTGCATTCTTTCTAAGTGTAAACATGTTTGCTAAAACACCCCATGTCTAATTCTTCCAAAAATTTCTCACAAATAGGACAAATATTTTTTTCGTCTCACATTGAGAATACAAAATCAAAACGTTATGTTTAAAACATCACTTACATAATGTCTCTTGAATGCTAAAGGGAATACATAACCAATATGTATTTTCGGGTACATTCAAACGAAGCTACATTGAACTAGGAGCGCCTGGGTTATCTTTTGTTTTATAACAAAACTTGCATTATAAAACATTTTTAAAGCATCAAAATGAGTCAAGATAACTGCACCTCCACATTGTTTTCATATAGGCACACACTAGAACATGCACATTATAATAGTCATTTACTTAGACTAAAATATGAAATTTTGTTTTTCTAGGAATCATCATGCCTCCTCTAACCCACTACGACCACAAGGACACCATTAAGTACCTACCCAAACACCACAAAACCAAAGGCCTTACCCCAAATCAAGTCAATGTTTTCAAAGCCTTAGAAAAACATTATGTCCATGAGGGTAGAACCATTGACCCGTCCTTCCTAGAAGGCACAAACCTCTACACCGAATTTTCCACAATCAACTTTGAGTGTCTTTTAGAATCGACAAGCCTATTTGTCCTAGGTTCATTCTAGAATTCTATGCATCCGTCACTCTCTCCACGGATGAGTATGGTCGCATGTCTATCAACTTTAGGGCTAGTGGTCATCAATACTCCTTCACTCTTGAGGATTTTGCTCAAATCATAGGTGTCCCAAACCGTGGTACTTGCATCTACTCCGACTTGCACTCCCTCTCAACTCTTGACACACTCTTTGACCGCATCCATCCCTATGACACCCCTCTTGTGTCCAAAGATGAACTTCGTAACCACCTCTTTGTTAGGACAACCAACACTAGGAGAACCCGTTCGGGAAATGAGGTCGAAAAGGACCCATATGGAATGGAAATGAATGAACTCAAGCCCCAATTCAAGAAATAGGAGGAAGTCCTTAGAGCAAATGTCATTAGCACCATAGGAAACCGAGAGCATATAAATCTTTGCTTTTGCTACATGCTCTACTCTTTGTCCGTTAGGCAACCGTTCAACCTTGCCTACTACATGGCCAAGAGAATGGCCGACATTCTCTGTACATGGCACAACGGCTATGTTGTATGGAATGCTCTTGACCCGTCTCTTTAGGTTCATCTCTCCTATTCCACCAACTCCAAACGGTCTTCGTCTTGACTACTCTCTCATTCCACACACCTTTGTCCCACTTAGTGATAAGAGAGTTTACAAAGCCCAAGGAAAACGTCCTCATCCTCCTACCTCCTCATCATCTTCCTCAATGAGTGAAGATGACTCTTTGCCCAACTCTAGGCTCCCACCTTTAGAATACCTATCCCAACTTCCGGATATTCCAAATGAGTCGGCGGAGTTCAAGCAAACAAAGGGGATGTTTAAGAATCTTGGAAGATTCCTTGGAAAGCTCAAGAACAAGATTGACCGTCAATGAGTGCGGGTGTGTAGGAGTGTTTGGCACTAGATGCTATTTAAACAATTTGGTCGTTTAAACAATGTTTGTCATGTATTTGTGTGTTGGTACAATTTGTGATACCATTTGGAACATGTATTAACTAACAATGATGTAGGTAGACAACTTTTATCAAGTTGTCAAATTTTCATGTTTTTGAAATTTTCACTAAGTATAGTGAAATTCGCTACCCCCCGGTCAAAGTCCTATGGTATGCGTGTTTACATGCCCATTTTTTGCATTACCTAACCAGATATGCATTATATTTTTTAGGAGTTTTCGAAAAATTTGAAAATCATCTCGCGAGTCAAAATTACGGACTGTATTGTTTTTCAGGTCTGGCGGATCTGGCGGCACCTTAGAATGGGTTTCGCTAGTGTAATTTTTGGGCAACCCATAAATGGCCCAACGGATCAGACGGAACCCTCACACGGGTTCCGCCTGTGTATCCTGAAGGTTCCGCCAGATTTCCTTCAGTTTTTTTTAGTTTTCAACATTTCAACATCCAATCAACAAAATACCATCCTTTTAGATAGAAACCAATTTCCTGCAATTTGTTAAGCACAATAGGGTAGTTCTCATTCCTTATAACTCAAAGAAAACCATTTCCCGCCAAATTTCAAAAATACCCATAACTACCTCAAGGAACCTTCACACATAAAGGAAGGAACCCTTCCAAAGGTTCCTTGAAATCCCTGAGACATATCCTTCAACAAATTTGCCAAAACCACTAAGCATTTAGTGCAAATCTTGTCTTCTCACTTCACCATTTTCATTGGATTGACTTTCATGATATGACAACCCACAATTAGTCTTCCAAATCATTAGGAACCTCCATTTTTGTATGTCCTAACATCAAATCCAAACACTCTTTCCCACACTCCTTCATCACTATAAATTAAACCATCCTAAACACTATCAAATCACACCTTTTTCATCACAATTTCTGATCTTTCAAACCATTTTAACCATGACTAAGTCAACAATCACCTCTCAACCATCACGACCCGTCCGGAAAACCGCCCGGATAAGTGTCAAACCACTTTGGTCTAACCAATCCATCAACCTAAGCTCCTCATCCTCGGATGAATTCACCTCACCAATAAAAAATGAACATTTTCTAAACCTTGAATCTCCATCTTCATCACCCAATGAACCCAATGAGCTCACTCCACCACCAACTAAATCACCCATTGACCCAACTCCACCAAGTGCTCCAACCCAACCACCCAAAACTCCATCACCATCACCATTACCTAAACTTGAACCCATGGAGTTATTTGGGTCTCCTCCAACATCACCACATCCTTTTGTCCAAGATCTCAATGATCTTCCACCAAGACCAACACAACCACTACCTTTTGCAAATGATCAAAATGATCATTTTAACCACAACCAACCACCATAACAAGTGTACCAATAACCAAAATCATTGTTGTTTCACCCTATCTACCATGACATCCATGGTCCTCTTTATGGAGAACCAAATTTTGAAAACCATGATCACCCAACTCCACCACATTCTCAAGCCCAAACCTTTGAGTCTTTCTTTCCTTCCTATGAGGAAATCCAAAGCATGCTCGAAAATCACCTCCATCAAGCAATGGAATTTCAAACCACCTTGCTTGACTCTATCCCAAACCCATCCTCCAACCAAGAACCAAAAACCAAAAACCAACCAACCCTCAAACCAAGAAACCAAAACCAACCCATTTCCACCCACTCATCCCCATGTTTGCTTACATTGTGAGCAAATGGGTGAAAGCATCAAATTGTTGCTTCACCAATTTCAAGACGAAACCCGTTTTGCATTCCAACATGTCATAGAACGTTTGGATGCTCTTTCCCACCCAAACAAATCCTAGACAACCTTTGGAGGCCTTTTGCCCCATTTAGGAAAGTAGGATTTGGTTTTTTTTTTTTTTTTATTTCTTGGTTATTTTTCATTTTAGAAGTAGTAGGATCTTTTTCATTTCTTGTCTTTGACTTTTACAAGTCAAATTTTACTTTGAATGATATCTTTTCTACTTACTTACTTGCATTGTTGGTTGATCATTTTTAAGTTGTCATTGTGGTTGCAATGTGTGTGGTAACTACAAGCAGGATTATATATATCACCAACTAACCAATTTTTTTGTAGGATCAAAATCCATGTTTCCCAGCTTGGCACTCCTTTTAGGGGGAGTATCGACCAAGGGGGAGCACGTGCATTACTTCCGCTTCGCTACTCTACTTTTTGTTTCGACAAAAAAGGGGAGAAATATATTAAACCTTTAAACTTAATATGATTTTCATCACTTAAGTAAAACAAGTTTAATATAATTTTTTTTAAGTCTTAAACACTAAGATTTTGTGAGTTACTTAAAAACAAAGTTTATGTTTTGTCATCAACAAAAAGGGGGAGATTGTTAATACAAATATCGCCTAAAAACGTTATTTATATTTTACGATCTTTGCTAAGTTTTGTTAACGACAAAATGTAAACTTTAGTTTATAAGTAAATCATAATCTTAGTTTTAAGGACTTGCATAACTAGACATTTGCTACATTTTACATTTCATAAAACACAACACTTTTTATTTTTTAAAATAGAAATGTCACATCACATTTATGGCAAGTTTTGTCAATATACATTTATGGAAAGAAAGTGTGTTTGACTAACCACATGTTTGCTTGCACAAGTTTTGTGTTTGACTAAGTGTAATGAGATGTGACACTGTTTGGTTTGCAAGATTTATTGCAAAATCAACTGCAAGCCCGGCGGAACCCTGGGGGTACACGGGCGGAACCCATCTGAGGGTTCCGCCGTATCCGCCAAGCCTGCAGAAGGTTTTGCTATAAATACTAAGCCACAAGTTTGATTTTTGGCTTATCACTCTACATCATATTTTCACACATTCATTCATTCTTTCATCTAACCCTTTAACATCTCATATGTGAAGTTTCTTTTTGTAGCAAAGAGATTCACGAGTTCATAAAAAGTTACAAGTATTCAACACAAGGTTGCAAGACTTGTTAGCTTAGCGTTGTGTAGACTTGTGTAGTTTACACTTCATTTGATTGTGTATTTTCAGTAGTGATCGGTTAGTATTTTAGTCCTCAAAATACAAAGTGTGACAGGAGTTGTTGTACCCTTGTAAAAGAACTAACGGGAGTGGTTGTACCCTTGTAAAAGAACTCGACATCTAGCTTAGTGTCGGTAAACGTGTATAAGCGACGTGTAAGGTTTTCTCCGCCGGTGAAAGGAGCTTGTTGACTAGTGAAAGAAACTCTCGAGTTGGATACTCGGGGCGTGGATGTAGGGCAAGGAAAAAGAGTCCTTGTAGCTGAACCACGATAAATACTCGTGTTGTGGTTTGATCGTTTCTTTCTTTACTTGCATGTTATATATTGTGTTTGTGTATATATCTTTGATCAAAACGGAAAGTTTCAAACGATAATTAAACAAGTTAAAAAAAATTTAAACGGTAAACTATTCAACCCCCCTTCTAGTTTTCCACGGAAAGTTGAACGGAAACTTACATATCATCAGGGACAGAATCGAACAGAATCGAACTACAATTGCATAGTTAGCAATGAAGATCCCATTTCCTCTTCCTGAGAACTAGTAGTTTGCTCACCCGATTCCTCATCTTTAGACTCTTTACTGTCGGTGAAGGCACAAAATAGTCTTGATTTGATGTATTAATTGATGTTTGTCTGATTACAGGTGGATTTGATACTTCTCTTGATGCTGCTAGGTGAGTGTCTTAATCTGTTAAACTCTAGTTAGGCTGTACAGTTTTAACCTTTGTTTTGATTTAATTTGGTAATTCTATCTTAGAGCGTATGATCGGGCTGCAATCATGTTCCGGGACCTGATGCTGATATCAACTTTGATGTAAAGGAATATGAGGAAGATATGGAACAGGTGAAGACAGTTTAGATGGTTTGTGGTGGGGAGGTGCTTGTAAGTTCAATAGTGACTAAAGGTTTAACTTTTCCAAACTGATGTAACAGGTGAAGAACTTGTCAAAAGAGGAATTCATTCGTATACTGCGTCGACAGAGTAGTGGATTCTCACAAGGAAGTTCAAAATACAGAGGCGTAAGTGCGTAACCCTTCACAAATCTGGCAAGTGGGAGGCTGGCATGGGTCAGCCGCTTGGCAAAAAGTAAAGAACCGTTGCTTGAACTATGTGTGATTTCAATGCAACTTCTGCAGATTAAAACATTGTATATCTCTAGTGGTAGTCTTAACTTAGATGCTCATGATAAGACCTCACGGTGATTATGTTTAGGGGCCCGTTTTTATCAATATAAGAATAAAATTCTTGGTTTCAGGTATGTTTACCTTGGATTATAAGATAATGAAGTAGAAGCTGCAAGGTTAATGGAATTTTATGATAACACAAGTCAATAGTTAAAACTGTCAGCATCAGATATCTCAAGTTTGTAGTGTGCATGCTCAAACATAATAACCAGTTTCTTTTCTGGAACCAGGGCTTATGACCAAGCTGCTATTAACTATAACGGAAGGAAGCTGTCACCAACTTTGAGCAGAGAACATATGGGGCGGCGTATAAGAATTTGGCTGGAAGGTTGAAGGTAGTATTGATTGCTTATAGTCCTGTAGTCACCATTTCTAATAAATTGCCTTTTCCCAACTTAATGCAAGGTTACTATTTGTTGATGTGCTCATGATCTGATTTTTTTGTTGGTGTAGCAAGTGGTCACAATCTTGATCTTAAGCTATGTGTTTCTCCCACTATAGATGGACCAAAGCAGAATCGTGTTCAAAATGTGGATAGGGTTCTACAACTGGTGCATTCCCTTCTGGTAAAAGACATAAGGTGTGTTTCCTCTCTGTTTGATGGGTCCTTTCTATATGTTGAAATTAACATGTGCATATAAGTTGTTCAGTTTGCACTACTTTGTGAGACTTCTATAACACTTACTTTGCGCAAACTGCTGGTGGTCGGATGATAGGAAGAAAGGTTAGATTATACACGTATATGCATATTTGGTCTAAAACTGGAATAAAACTCTTTATTTGATGTTTGATTCGTGTTTTTTTGTTCTTCACAATATGATGTAGGTATCTGCGAAGATCTTAAATGGAAAAGAATTGGAGTTCTACAAATGGGATGGTGATCTGCCACAACTATTGCAGAATGTTAGGGACAAGTTGAATAAAGTTGCTCAGGTAATTTCAAAGGCAACTCGAATAATTATTATGGTCAGATTTGATAGCAGATGCTATATACTTTTGTTGAACTTTGATTGTTACAAACAACGTTGTCGTTGTACTTTAATATTTATAAGTTGTAGATATTAAATTCGTGGAAGAATTAATTTCGATTTTGAACCCAAAACATGTCAAGTTTGACCTTGAAAGTCAAAAGTGTGCTTCTACCGTGGTCTAATGCGTTTTTGTGCTTTAATCAGGACTGGACTAGAGATGAGAACCATTGTCTTGAAGAAACTGAAATCTTTTAAATTTAACAGTGAAATTCTGCATTTGATCCTGGCATGATCCTGAAAGAAGTTTGAACATGATTGTTTTTGATGATCTTCACTTCTAAAAAAAGTCCTACTTGAATGTTTCTTTGTAAATCATCCTTTTTCTTGTATATAGCTTTAAATAACTAAATGACCAAAAATCTTACTATCTCAACTTGTAAAAACTAAAGCTCCCAAATCCCAATGATTTAAATCTGAAGTTTGGCCAGAAAGCACTAATTGTGGGCTGTATATAGTAGCTGGTTGTGGTGTTATCGAGTGAAAATAAAAAAAAGGTCAAATTGCATGTAAGTGTCATGTACCATATTCAAAATTTAGTATTGTAACTTCAAGGCAACTAATTTGCTAATTTGTGGACAACAGGTGGAGAAATATGATAGAAGGCGCAGCTATTCCAGGAGCCGAAGTCCATCTTATTCGAGAAGTAGAAGTCCGAGCCGCAGCTATAGCTATGATAGTAGGAGCAGAAGGTTTGTGCTTTTTTTTTTTTTTTTTTTTTTTTTTTTTTTTTTTAATAAATTTTGGTAGCTTAGTAGGCATGCAGTGATTTATGGTCTGTATAATAACAAAATTTTTTATGTAGTTACTCTCCCAGGGACAAATATTCTCGCAGGTCTCGATCCAGATCTATTTCTTCACGGCCCCGTTCTGAGTCATCTCCTACCCATGCTTCAAGGTTAATAATCTAAGAAAACTTTGCCTTGAAGTCATTATAACTTGTGGCTGGAATAGTGTGTACATATATATTCGTTCTTTATTTTTATTGCTACTACTTTATTTTTCGAAGTTCGCCTCTAGTTAGAAGTGACATTGTTCCTTGCACTCTTACCAGCACTATTGCTTAGGCCACCATGCCGTGTGTGACTTCTCATACCACCTCCACCCCATGTTAGAATATATGAATTGCCAATAAGCCCAGCAGATACACCCAGCATTTCTTTGGTGGTTTCTACCTCATTCTCATCACGGCCACCATCAGCACTACTTGATGGTAATAAAGGCTGAAAAGATCGAGCTCCTTCCCGCCTCTTGTGTCTTTTTCATCTTACTTTTGTACATGGCTCATCACCAGAAGATGAATCTTTTCCTTCATCACTGTTATCAGTTTCATCCTCATTGTTAGATCCTTGGGGTTCAGAAGATTTTATACTTCTCCTTCCCCTGAGATTCTGGGTGTTTACATGTGATCTCCTCATAAACACAGCAGCAGTGGCTTTTGCAGTTGTACGCTTCTTTCCCAATGCTTCTAACTGACGGCGAGAAGTCTGGACAATTGAGACTTGGATCTGCGTAGATTATACGATAAAGTCAAGGAGATGAAAGTAAAAAAAAAACACATAGATTAGTTGAGTGAACAAAATTGACAATTAGATGTTTGCCTCAAAAATCTCCTAACCGGAAACACATGAGGCAATATCCAATATCAGATAAAGACTTGAATAGTGATCGATCTATTTGCATAATTTCAATAGGAGGTGTATTTGTTAACACTCAGACCCATTATTTCTGCTAAAAAGTGGAAAGAATGGTATTCCATGCAAAAGGGTGTCTCCCACATATAACCATTGTCATTTCGCTGTTTTAGTTGCTCCAACATAATGTACTTTTTTAGAAAGTAAAATTTAGTTGTAGCTCCATAAATTTTCCGCCAGACCCTCATTGTATAAGGTTAAAGAAAACCTGTTCTACAAAATTGCTTGGATATGCTTTTCCTAAGATTGTAACATAATCTCATAATGACTTTTATATGTGATATATCTCTTCATGCTAGTGGGTTAAATAAACGGTGTTTCTTTAGCATCGCGCAAAATATGGATAATATTTGAAATATCGAACATTCTAGTCGAAAATGAACATGAATCCTTTTAATGTTAATGTTCAGGGTGATTCAAACAAGTTGCAGCTGTATTCATATCACATAAGTTCATGTTCCTTTCGTGTTCGTATTGCTCTTAACTTAAAAGGTCTTTTCATTTTCTTTATTTCTTCTTTAGTTATTAATGTGGGTTGTATTAAATTTTGATGATTGTGTGGAAAACTAGAAGGGGGGGTTGAATAGTTTACCGCTTTTTAACTTGAATATCTTTTAAAACTTTACGTTTGTTTAAAGATATAAACACAACATTATATTTTCAATTCCTTGAAAAGCTTTATGTGTAAATAACAATCCTAACTTTACTTGTTTAGTTCTTTGAAAAACTTTACGTTTGTTTAAAGATATAAACACAACTTTACTTGTTTACTTCTTTGAAAAGCTTTACGTGTGATTAGCAATTCTAACTAAAGACAATATGTAATAAGCAAAGATAAAGAAAGAAACGATCAAACCACAACACGATTGTTTCTTGTGGTTCGGCTACAATGACTCTTTTTCCTTGCCCTACATCCACGCCTCGAGTTTCCAACTCGAGAGTTATAAGCACTAATCAACAAGCTCCTTTCCCGGTGGAGAAACCTTTACAACGTCGCTTACACATTTACCGACACTAAGCTAGATGTCGAGTTCTTTTACACGGGTACAACCACTCCCATCGTCTCTTACACTTTTACCGACACTAAGCTAGATGTCGAGTTCTTTACCAAGGGTACAACCACTCCCGTTAGTTCTTTTACAAGGGTACAACAACTCCCGACACACTATGTATTTTGAGGCCTAAAATACTAACCGATCACTTCTACACATATGATACAAATGAAGTATAAACTACCAAAGCTTTTACATGACAAAGCTAACAAGACTTGCAACTTTAGAGTTGAAGCTTGTAACTTCTTTTATGATCTTGTGAAGTCCTTAGCTACATAAGAGGATCACACAAGTCAAATGTTACTGAGTTAGTTGAGAGAGTATATGAAAATATGTCCTAAAGTGATGACTCAAAACTAACAAATGGTTTGGTATTTATAGCAAAACCTTCTGCAGGTCTGGCGGATACGGCGGAACCCTCAGATGGGTTCCGCCCATGTACCCCCAGGGTTCCGTCAAGGCTGTAGTTGGTTTTGCAATAAATCTTCCAAACCAAACAAGGTCACATCACATAAATACTAGTCAAACACAAACTTGCACAAGAAAACTTATGGTTAGTCAAACACACTTTCTTTCCATAAATGTATAATGACAAACTTACCATAAATGTGATGTGATATTTCTATTTAAAGAAATAAATGTGATGTGACAAGACACTTTCCAATTTAAGAAATAAAAACAATATTTTGTTTAAAAGGAAATGTAAACCTTAGTTTAAACAAGACTTAAACACTTAAAGTGATGATTTACTCTTAGCTAAAGTTCATACTTTGTCATTAACAAAACTTAGCAAAGATCGTAAAATATAAATAATGTTTTTAGGCGATATTTGTATTAACAGATTGCATTTGTTTTTGTTTGTGGGTTGTAACAGGACTTGATTATGAATACAAAGCTGTTAATTTACTTAAAGGAGAACAATACAAACCGAGACTAAGTGATATGGTGTTAGACAAGAATACTGTTTGGAAAAATCCTAATGGTTACCTTCCAGGTTGAATGACACCACTTTCCAACTTTTGCGGGTTCATGTCGCTTGCGTTTTTTATACTTGGTACCTTTTGGTTCTCTTAGTATGCATGACTCTGGAAAGAGGATCTTCATCTGCATAATATTAGTCATAACTCTAGGCATGTTTGAGGTGGCCCTGTGGTATTTTGATTATGCAAAGTTTAATAAGACTGCTATTCGACCAACAGGGATTACTGTATGGGTAGACCTTTGAACAGTGAAGCGTATTGTACACCTCCTTTTCTGCAACTCTAAGTAACTTCTGGTACTTGCTATTCATTAACATTCCTACTTATTTAATGTACTCTCTCTAATAGTATACGTACAACACTGTCTCATATACCATACATTAGGAGTAGGCATTCATATTTTCTCGAGCTAAATGCATACAAATATAGTGTATATGTATCGCTTTATTACCTTATGTGGGAAGCCATGGGTTGATTCTTATGCCATACTTCGGTTTAATCATGGGTTGGGTTATTTTAAGAACACTATATAACTTGAGAATGAGTTTTTATTTCGGTTTTATTACTAGGGATTTGAATTAATTGCTTATTTTAGGGACCTGTAGATAACTGATTTTTTTTCTCACATGTGACGGAAATTTTTTTTCACACGTGACGAATTTTTTTTTTCACATCTGACAAAATTTTTTCACATGTGACTGAATTTTTTTTTCACATGTGACGATTTTTTTTTCACATGTGACGATTTTTTTCACATGTAACGGATTTTTTTTTATGTGACGATTTTTTTTCACATGTGACAGAATTTTTTTTCACATGTGACAGAATTTTTGTTTTTTCACATGTGATAAAATTTTATTTTTTTGTTTAAGGATGTCAAGTAGGCTGGAGAGCCCTTCTCATTTGGTTCGCAAGATGGCTAGCAGTGTTGCATTAGTCTTTTCCAAAGTCATCGACCCAAACAATCCTCTTTGTCTTGATGATACCTGCACAGATGAGAGTATTGATTGGGAGTTCACATCAACAAATACTGACAAGGAAGGAGAAGAGACAGATATTAACCAACATAAGGGCCATACTACAATGGTCTCAGAAAATTCTAATGAAGACACAAAGAATAAGAACAAGAATAAGCATAAAGGATTGATGGAGTTAACGTTGGCTGATCCTGATGAGGTTATTGATCCTGCAGCATTGAATAACGATGATGATTCTGATGGAGAAAATGATGATGATTCTGAGATATCTGAAACCTCTAGTGAATCGTCTCTGCAACCGTATGATTTATCTGATGATGATACTGACTTGAAAAAGAACTTTGCACAGTAATAGTAACTGATGCCTTTCCATCTCCCTTTGGATTTTCAGGTTGAGAGCATTGCTCTAATTTCTATGGGTGGAGAATACTATTATGATCCAACAGCCATACCCCAGCCTTTTCGATGGCCCAACTTGTATTCCGATCGTATCCCAAGTTATGAGGTAATTATTCACAGCTAATGCATATTTTGCTTCGATTGACAGTGATGTAAAAAATGAAAATGCTTGCAAAATTCATGTGACAGGCCAAATCGAAAGTTCTTGGAATTACTATGATAGAAAGGTTGTATTAGACTAGTAGTTAGGGAAAACCAATTTCTTGTATGACCTTTAGTTACATAATCTATCTAAATTACTCGGTCTAATCCTTTTGCAATGACCAAGTAGGCTAATAGGCTAATATAAGGAAATCATATGAGCAAATTTTTATGCTTTATGTATTTAAAAGGATATCAGTGAACTTAGAAAAGACTAAATCTGGGATAATCTTCATTAACAACAGGAATGGAAACCGGGAATGAAATCTGCAGGCTATGTATCTTCTTCACCAGGAGTATCAAACGCAGCATGGTTATATATTAGTATATATTAGTCTATGTAACATTTTGACTCGCACCATTTTTGCTATTGTACAAATATTGTTTTTGTGATCTTCTGGTTGTATGTAAAAGCTATCCCTTATCCATAAATTTTGTCATACGTACATCTCTAATAATTTGTTGCTCTGTGATCTTGTGATTGTAAACCAACCTTATGACCTACAATTTATTTGAATTACTATTTAGGTAACCATAAGCCCACCTGTTGTGTTTTGTTTTGAAACATTGATACAATCATTATTTTGCCTAAATAAGAGTGATGTTTCTATTTTTATAGCTTACACTAGTTACTGTTAGTAATTTTCACATGTGACCACGTGACCCATTTTTTTCTTCACGTGTGAATAAACTTTCGTTACTAGTAAATACATGACATTTGTACATGAACATATATTATGTGATATTTATAAATGTTATCTATGGGATTCACACCACATTAATACAAACTGCGTATATCGTCTTGTTAGATAAGCTCCTTGGATGACATATGATGATGGATATTGTAGAAGTATAAAACACAATATTCAACAATAGCTATCTCCCTGTTATATATAAATGTTACTCGGTTCAGTCATAATAGGCTTAATAATACAATGGCATATGACACTTTTTTCTCGGGTGGCGATAGAAAATAACTTAAACATATTGTTAACAATTTGTTATGTTTTTTTTTAGATACTGTTGTTCCAAATAAAAAGAGTGAGGTTTAAAACAATTGCTCATACGAAATAGATAATTTGTGATGTTATTAGTAGTTTTCTTTTTTTTTTTTTTTTCTTTTTTTATTATTATTTAAGTATAGAATAAGTATCTTCACTTATGAAAATATCACGAGGAATGAAATTTTGATGTTATTTCCTGTTTTTTTAATTAGTTAAGTATAGTACAAGTGTCTTCGCTTGCGAAAATATCATCCAGGAATGAAATTTTAATGTTATTAGCGGATTTTTTTAATATCATTTAAGTTTAGTTGAAAATATAATCTAGGAATAAAATTTTGATGTATGAGTATATTTGCTTTTAAAAATAAAATATCATCTAGGAATAAAATTTTGATGTTATAAACGGATTTTTTTTTACTATTTATGTATAGTTCAAGTATCTTCGCTCGTGAAAATATCATCCAACAATGAAAATTTGATGCTATTAGATGATTTATTTTATTATTATTATTTAAGTATAGTACAAGTCGCTTATGAAACATCATACAGGAATGAAAATTTGATGTTATTAGCCGATTTTTTGATTATTTAATTATTTAAATGAGTATTTTTGCTTGTGAAAATATCATTCAGTAATGAAATTTTGATGTTATCTTTGCTCATAATTTTCACATGTGAAGATATTTTTACAAAACTTAAATAATCATCGATTAAATATCAATATATCCTATTTTTACACTTCTAGTATAAAAAATATGTTAGTAATCAAAGCTTCAAACCTTGCTCATAATTTTCACATGTGAAGATATTTTTACAAAACTTAATTCATCGTCTATTAGACATCAATATATCTTATTTTTGCACTTCTGGTATAAAAATATGTTAATAAGATCAAAGCTTCAATCCTTGCTTATAATTTTCACATGTGAAGATATTCTTACAAAACATAAATAATCGTCCTTTAAACGTCAATATCTCCTATTTTTGGATTTCTAATATAAAAAATATGCTAGTAAGATCAAAGCTTCAATCCTATCTCATAATTTTCGTGAAGATTCCTATTATGTTATGAGCCTACTCACATCAGAACTAGTATCTTCTCTTTCGCCTATCGGCCGACCGACTTTAAGCAACCTTCGCATTTCATGCTGAGATCTCAAGTCTCCAAGCAGGCATATGACACGTACATTTATACATGTGCAAATACATTTTCTTTGCATGCGAATAAATTTTCTTCATTAATAAATACACGTACATTTATACATGAGCACATACTTTTTTCTTCGCGTGAGAATAAGATTTCTCACAAGTAAATACACGTACAATTATACATGTGAACATACTTTTTTCTTCGCATGTGAATAAACTTTCTTCACTAGTAAATACACATACATTTATACATGAGCACATACATTTTTCTCCACGTGTGAATAAAGTAAATAAAGGTACATTTATATATGAGCACCCTAACCTTTTATTCGCGTGTGAATAAACTTTCTTCACTAGTAAATGCACTCACATTTATAAACAATCACTATTTTTTTCTTCGCATGTGATAAACTTTCTTTACTAGTAAATACACATATATTTATAGATGAGCAAATACTTTTTCTTCACGTTTGAATAAACTTTCCGAATTAGTAAATACACGTACATTTATATATGAGCACCTACTTTTTTTCGCGTGTGAATAAACTTTATTAACTAGTAAATAGACGTACATTTATACATGAGGACATACTTTTTTCTTCGCGTGTGAATACATTAAATACACTTGCATTTATATATGAGCACATAATTTTTTATTCGTGTATGAATAAACTTTCTTCACTAGTAAATACACTTACATTTTTACACGATCACATACTTTTTTCTTCGCGTGTGAATAAACTTTCTCACTAGTAAATACACGTACATTTATACATGTGAACATACTTGTGTGAATAAATTTTCTTTACTAGTAACTACATGTACATTTATACATGAGCACATACATTTTTCTTCGCGTGTGAATACACTAATACGCGTACATTTATATATGAGATCACAATTTTTCTTCGCACATGCATAAACTTTCTTCACTAGTAAATACACTTACATTTATGCACGAGCACATACTTTTTTCTTCGTGTGTGAATGAACTTTCTTCACTAGAAATACACGTACATTTATACTATATTTATCTTCACTAGTAAATAAACTTTCTCGCGCTACTTGAAGATGCTTTTAAGGTACCCAGTGTTGACGAGATACAAAAGGATATAGGAAGATGGGACAAATTTATGAAAGAACAAACAGGGGAAAACCATTATCGATCGTCAGTTAGTGGCTTAGAAATTTGGTTAATGATCAACCGTGCAAAGACATGGCAACATGGGTATGAATTGGATGAGAAAAAAATGGACCATTGGCGAACTTATTTGAACCTCATGGTCCCATTGACTATTTCGAAAAATAAGCCCAAGTATCATGTACGATCCATTCTTTTCTATATCTGCTATCACATGTTCCAATCTTAAAATTAGATCCATCACTTTTTTATAATAAAATTATGGATTCTAGTCTTACAATATGTAACATCTATGTAATACTTTATGTTATGTTGATTTCATGAAGCGATTGTCATATTATATAGGAACATATTCTACCATGGCTATGTTAAATATAATTAGTGTCCAAAAACGATGTATGCAAAAATATAGCCAAAAGAGACCTATACAAATGATGTACAATAAGTCAAAATTTCTCGGGTCTCCTTGGTAAAGTTACAAGATAATGTTTTACATGCCTTCTGGTTGGCCGGTTTAGGGCTATTACTTGTTGCTTACAGAATTTGAAGTAACACTACCCATTTTTGAGCCAACAAGTTGAAACTATCATTGTGTACATGGAGACTAGTGCTAGTGAAATGGCACCTTGGTCCTCATTTCGCTTTCCAGCTTCTATGCCTCTTTCGCTTGTTGCTTTTCCTCAAGCTTCTTGTAGAACTAGATGCAATACCAAATCAAAGATAATATGTAATCAGTTAGTTAATTTTGCAAAGAATGGAGGGGTTGCTAGAACTTTGTAAGATGAACTAGGTGTACCTCCCTGCTTTTCAACTAGATATTTGTAACCCCAAGCATTTGATGAATAGACGATTGCATACTAACATTTGGGAGAACCAACTTTAGGGAGCACAAAAGTATTTCAGCGTTAATAGAGAGCTATAGCCGTAATCAAATTTAACTGAACATAATATTTGCGCCAGAAGTAGACTTTAGGCAAATTTTAACCCATAACCACAAATCAGATAGTTTTATTTATAACTAGAAAGATGGAAAAACATAACATACCAATCATGCAACATGCCATGAAACCATCTGTCTAAGATGAGCGGAAGATGGTTAGGCCCACTAGTAGGAACCACATTCATTACCCAAACAGATTTCCCAGCTTCAAGTGAAGCAGAATTAAAACCACCAAAATGAGCATTCATATCCAAGACATTTCTGACCATATTATATGGTGGGACAGAATAACCAAACATCATACCACATATCCTATCATCATCAACTATACTTTTGAAAGTAGCAAAAACACGTTGCCCATTAACCAGGGCGTTGATTTCTATTATGTGATTTGCCAAAATAATCAAACTACAGTAATATGCTAATAATATTGGTTTGAAATAAAGAATGCGTTAGATAAATATTGAATAGTGCATAGTCAAACTCACTATCTTAAACTTCTAATGTACAATATTTGAACACGCCTCACGTCTTACCTGTTCCAAAACTATTGGAGCATACTATTAGTTAACCAATTTTTCTGAAAATTTCAAAAAAAAAAATTAAAAAAATTTTGAAATTTTTTTTTCGTCATATGTGAAAAACAAATTTGATTTTTTATTTCCAAAACTTTTTTTTCGAAATTCTTTTTCGAATTTTTTTTATCCGAAATTTTTTTTCGTCACATGTGAAAATTTTCAATTTTCACATATGAAAAAAAATTTCACAAATTCAGGTGAAAAAATTTCACAAATTCAAGTAAGAAAATTTTCAATTTTCACATGTGAAATTTTTTTTTTTTTGTGAAAAACAATTTCACAAATTTTCACATGTGAAAATTTTTCAATTTTCACATGTGAAAATAAAAATCACAAATTTTCACATGATGCGATTTTTTTTTTTCGAATTTAAATTTTCGATTTTTTTTTTTGAATTTAAAATTTTCGAAAATTTTTATACATTAGCGTATACTTTTTCAGATGTGATTACCGTATTTATACATGAGCGTATACTTTTTCGGATGTGAATAGTCTTTCTTCAATTGTAAACACACGTACATTACACATGATCATATCTTCACACGTGAATAAAGGTTATATTTTGATTATTTAAGTTTTGTAAAAATATCTTCGCTCGTGAAAATTATGAGTAAAGATTTAAGCTTTGATCTTACAAGCGTACTTTTTTTACTAGAAGTGTAAAAATAGGAGATATTGATGTTTAATAAACTATTATTTAAGTTTTATAAAAGTATCTTCACATGTGAAAATTATAAGCAAAGATTAAAGCTTTGATCTTACTAGCATACTTTTATACTAGAAGTGCAAAAATAAGATATATTTATGTTTAATAGACAAGTGGGCCATTCATGTGAGGACACCGGATCCCTTGCAAAGGAGGCTAAAATTAAAAAATCTAAAAAGAGTTGTGGTGATGTCACGTGTCCCCTATACTAAATATTCAAAAAATCACGTCAGGGGCAAAGTCGTAATTTTATCCGTTTTTTACTTTTCCATCTCAATTTTCAAACGCATATATCTCTTAAACGACAAACTTTTAGAAAAAAAAACCGATTTCACCGTAATTTTTAAAATTTAATCCTCTTTAATTTGGTATAAATTTTGTTAAATATTTCGAAACTTTTTTTTTACATACGAAATGGGTGTTAATTTTCTTGATTTTTTGAGCATTTTCGACCTTATTTTGTACCATCATAAATGCCGAATCGTGAAAAATTTAAAACATGAAAGTCTTAGCTTCTTGGCCATTCTTTACCCAGAAATTTGAATCAATCAAATCCAATATGATATGAGTGAGATATCGTATGTTAAAGATGACGTTTTACTTATATTTGTTGCACACAACATGTTTGATAAAATGTTTAGCTTAGATTTTTAGTCTTAAAATCGAGTTAAATTCACTAATTTTTGTAAAACAATGCACCTTTAGTCATTTTATTAATGTAAGATTCAAAAAGTTTTGTATTTTTTTGTTTTTTTTAACTGATGAACCTTATTAACTGATGAACCTTATTAACTGATTTAATAAGTTCATCAGTTAATATAGTTCAACCAGTTAATAAGGCTGATGAACCTTATTAACTGATTTAATAAGTTCATCAGTTAATAAGGTTCATCAGTTAATAAGTTCATCAGTTAATATAGTTCAACCAGTTAATAAGGCTGATGAACCTTATTAACTGATGAACCTTATTAACTGATTTAATAAGTTTATCAGTTAATAAGGTTCATCAGTTAATAAGGCTCATTAACGTGGGATATGTCTTTTTTAAAAATCAGTTAATAAGGTTCATCAGTTAATATAGTTCAACCAAAGTAACTAATGAACAAAATGTCTTTTTTAAAAATCAGTTAATAAGGTTCATCAGTTAATATGGTTCATCAGTTAAAAAAAAACAACAAAAAAACAAGAAAAAACAAAACTTTTTGAATCTTACATTAATTAAATAGCTAAAGGTGCATTGTTGTACAAAAATTAGTGCATTTAACTCGATTTTAAGACTAAAAATCTAAGCTAAACATTTCATCAAACACGTTGTGTGCATTAAATATGAGTAAAACGTCATCTTTAACATACGATATCTCACTCATATCATATTAGATTTGAGTGATTCAAATTTCTGGGTAAAGAATGGCCAAGAAGCTACAACTTTCGTGTTTTAAGTTTTGCAAAATTCGGCCTTTAAACTAGACAAAATTAGAGCCGAAAATGCTAAAATTTTCAAGAAAATCATTACCCAATAAATATGTCAAAAAAAAAAGTTTCGAAAAAATTAAAAAGATTTATACCAAATTAAAGAGGATTAAATTTTAAAAATTATGGTGAAATCGGTTTTTTGTAAAAGTTTGTCGTTTGAAAGTTATTTGCATTTGAAATTTAAGGTAGAATTAAAAAAATGAGTCAAATGACCAAAATGCCCTCTAACCGAAAATATTAAATAAAAAAGGGAAGGAGTTGGTGGGGGACACATGACACTAGCTTAGTTGCTAGAAACACTTTTTAGCCTTTTTAATTTTTGATCGTTTCTATAGGATCACAACTCTTCATGTGAGAAATCTAATTTTTGTCAGAAGGTGAGAACTAATTTTAGCCACTCATTTTATCCTTCTATAGTTTTGAAAAAAAAAAAATCACATGTGAAGAAAAAAATTAAAAAAAAAATCAAAAAAAAAAATTCGGAAAAAAAATTTTTGAAAAAAAAAATTCGGGAAAAAAAATTCGAAAAAAAAATTTCGATTTTCACATGTGAAATTTTTTTCATTATTTTTTTCTTTTTTTTCACATGTAAAGTTGAAAATTTCACATGTAATTTTTTTATTCATTTTTTTCACATGTGAAAATTGAAAATTTTCTCATATGAAATTTTTCTTTCACATGTGAAAATTGAACATATAATTTTTTTTTTTTTTTTCATTTTTTCACATGTGAAAAAAAAATTTCACATGTAAATTTTTTTTTTCATTTTTTTCACATGTGAAATTCTTTTGACATGTCAAGAAAAAAAATTCGAAAAAAAATTAGAAAAAAAAAATTTCAACTTTTACAAGTGAAATTTTTTTTCACATGTAAAAATTGAAAATTTTCACATGTGAAAAAAAATTTCACATGTTAAATTTTTTTTCACATGTGAAAATGGAAAATTCTCATGTGAATTTTTTTTTTCACATGTGAAAATTGAAAATTTTCAAATGTAAATTTTTTTTCATTTTGTTCACATGTGAAAAGTGAAAATTTTCACATGTGAAAAAAAATTCACATGTAAATTTTTTTTTTCATTTTTTTCATATGTGAAATTTTTTTGACATGTCACGAAAAAAATTTTCGAAAAAAAAATTTCAAAAAAAAAAATTTCGTAAAAAATTTGTCGGATTTTTTTTTCACACGTGGAAAATGACGGAAAAAAATTCAAAAAATTTTTGAAATTTTTTTTTGAAATTTTTTGAAATTTTCAGAAAAATTGGTTAACTAGTATTAGTCATTAAATTTTTTGAAATTTTGAAAAACTTTTTGAATTTTTTTTCGTTACATGTGAAAAAAAAATCACGAAATTTTTTCCGAAAACTATTTTTTCGAAAAAAAAAATTTGATTTTTTTTTCGAATTTTTTTTTCATCACATGTGAAAAAATTTCACATGTGAAAATTTTCAATTTTCATATGTGAAAAAAAATTTCACAACTTTTCTCATTTTAAAATTTTCAATTTTCACATTTGAAAATTTAAAATTTTCGAAATTTTTTTTCTGAATTTGTTTTTTTCAAATTTAAAATTTTTGAAAAAAAAAATTTCTTCACATGTGAAAAAAACTAATAAATACACGTAAATGTACATTTATACACGAACATATACTTTTTCTTCGCTTGTGAAGAAACTGTCTTCACTAGTAAATACGTGTACATTTATACTTGAGCATATACATTTATCTTCGCGTGTGAGTAGACTTTCTTCACTAGTAAGTACATGTACAATTATACACAAGGATATACATTTATCTTCGCGTATGAATGAAGTTTCTTCACTAGTAAATACACGTTCATTTATAATTTAAAAAAAATAATAAAAAATAAAAAAATCTTCACGTGTGAATAAACTTTCATTACTAGTAAATATGTACATTTATACATGAGCATATACATTAATCTTCCCTTATGAATAAACTTTCTTCGTTAGTAAGTACAATTATATTTATATACTTTTTTCTTCACGTGTGAATAAAGTTTTTTCACTAGTAAATACACGTACATTTATACATGAGCAAACACTTTTTTGTTCGCATGTGAAAAAACTTTTCACTAGTAAATACATGTGCATTTATACACGAGCATATACGTTTATCTTCGCATGTGAATAAACTTTCTTCACTAGTAAGTACACATTCATTTATATACTTTTTTCTTCGTGTGCGAATAAAATGTTTTCACTAGTAAATACATGTGCAATTTATACACGATCATATACGTTTATCGTCTCAAGCGAATAAACTTTCTTGACTAGTAAATACGCGTTCATTTATATACATTTTTCTTCGCGTGTGAATAAACTTTCTACACTAGTAAATACACGTACCTTTATACATGAGCATATATTTTTTTTCTTCGCATGTGATTAAACTTTCTTCACTAATAAATACATAAACATTTATATATGAGCGTACATTGTTTTCTTCGTGTGTGAATAAATTTTCTAAACTAATAAATACATAAACATTTATACATGAACATATATTTTATTCTTTGCATGTGAATAAACTTTCTTCAATAGTAATATTTACACATGAGCAAATACTTTTTTCTTCACGTGTGAACAAACCTTCAATCATTATTAGATTTAATGCTAAAATGCACGAAAACGCAACTGATTGTGAGCCGGTTTAGGTTACTGGTTGTTAAAGTTTTTTTAACCTAACAATAACACATATGATTTCAACTACTAGTATGATTACTAACCCAACGGTTCAACCTAATATACCTAAACCACTTCATTCACATGTTTAACTTGCGATAAATGCTATTTGTGAAGGACCTAAAATGTTTGGTTCACAAAAAACATTGAATTTGCCATTATATCATATAACAAAGGTGTTTGGATTGCTTATGTGACTACTTGTGAGTAATACTAGGAAAAACTTTCACCTTGCTAATGGATTGCTTATGTGACTACTTGTGAGTAATACTAGGAAAAACTTTCACCTTGCTAAAGCACAGCCCCGACCCTGAATGGTTAATGGTATTGTATTCAGTTAGAATAAACATGTGCATTTTGTAAATTCCAGATAGAAGGGTAGATAGCTAAATGCATTAGACAATTAGTTAATTATTATCGTTAATGACCATAATGATTTGTTGACCGTAAGATAAAAGTCACAATGTAACAAAAATTACAATGTGTACTTATCATCTAACCTGATCAGTCTAACATTACTAATAGAGACCAGTAACTTAAGGAGGTTAACTGAACATGTGATGATAATTCTACATAAGTTTGCCTATCCACAAAGCTATTACAAAAGCATTATAAATTTCCACTTCGATGATCTGGCTTGGGTATCTATAGAGATCTAGCAGAAGCACTACAAGTTTTTGTGATCAACTTGGTGGAGCTGGTTTCAAAAATGGATTCAGTTGTGGATATATAAATAATGAGCTAACAACACACAAATGGATTCAATTGGCAATGTCTCTAGTCTATTTATGTTAGGCCTTGATTGCTTGACGGGGCCACAACCTCTCTTTTGTGGACATCATTATGGGAGTGTGCAGTTGTCTTTAGCAGGGGTTGCTGGTATAAAATGGTATTTCCTGTTAGGAGTAGAGGATTCGAGTGGAAGACTCGTAAGAGGCAATATGTCTGATTGTTTGTACCTTTGACCACATGTATGTTAGGTGATGATGCGAAAAATGAACCACTTTTAGGGGGTCATTTAAGCCCGGAATTGAATTTATTTGATCAAATATTGCCCTAAATCGTCCCTTTTGTGATTTTAGGTACTTTGGGAGTGAAATCTAGAAAAGGAAGCAATTCGGACGTTTTTGGAGCATAAAAGTGAAGAAAACGCCAAAGACTTAATTTTCCAAGCTGGGAACAGTGTGTGACGGCGTCAAGAGGAAGAAGTTGACGGCGTCAAGAGTAAAGATCATGACGACCCAGTACAGAAATGAAGGCGTCACAAAGTAGAGCGTCAAGAGTTAAATATGTGACGGCCTACAAAAATGGAATACATGACGGCGTCAGATGTAGATCAAGGCAGTCCGAGGATTATTTTGGCGGCGAGATGACGGCGTCATAAGGTTGTTCTTGACGCCGTCAGCCTCTATTATCTATATATAGTTTTCTAATTTTCATTCATTAAAGAGGAACAAGTTTAGAGAAACCCTAAGGCCGAACCATATACGTATTTTACAGCTTTTTCAAGGGTTTTCAGTCCTTGAGCCCTTACATGTGTTATTGAGATAAGTATTCTTTTAATTCAATCAATATGTCTATGTGTTGGTTGTCTTTATCTTGTGCTTGTCTTGATTCCACCATGCTAGGCTAGATTTATCTTGTGTTTGCTTAAATCTAATGAAACCTAGATGTTGATTATGTGTTGATTACTTGTTTATGGTTGTATTGGATGAATGATTTCAATGTTAGGCTTAAGAAAACTGGCAGATCTCCAAATGGTAACATGCTTGAACGTCTTAGGAAACATGAACTGATGTGTACTAGGTTTTATTGGTTGTATTTAATGCATGAGTAAATTCTAATGATCCCATGTTAGGAGCTTCTTAGCCGGCTCAACATAGGAGTGAAGTAGGCACTCATAGGATTGGAGAGTTAAGTACGCCACCCCATGAATGGTATTAAGGAATACAATCCGTCATCCACGCAACTATAACAAGTAATTAACGTGTAAAAGATATCTAGGGAGTAGTGAAATCTAAGTAAACACATTTCTCCACTTATTGCTCACAACCTTAGTTTAATTTAGTTTTATTTTCATTTTTAGTATTTTATTTTGATTGCATCTTTAGTATTGGGTTAGTTGACTAGCAACTAATTCCGCCCAAATCCTTCAAACCCGAGATATTTACTTGCTTTCTAAAAATATATAAAAATACAAAAAGAATCATCCCTCATCTCTAGAACTAGTATTTAGGTTTTCTAATCCTAGCGACACTATTCCTAGCTGAACGATCAATCCCCCGGTATTTGTCATTATACTATACTACATCGATCAGGTACACTGCCTGGTGGGGGTTGTAAGCTTCTCGAGATCCCTCGAGAGGTAAAGCCTGGTGCAATCCCCACGCATCAAGTTTTTGGCGCCATTGTCGGGGAATAGTTATTGTCTAGGTTAGAATTTCTTTTTCTTAGGTCTACTTGCTAGATTCCTTTCTAGTAAGATTTTATTTTTATTTTTAGGTTCTCTTTAGTCTATCTTTTTCTTTGTGTCTTTGTTTGTAAAAACCTTTCCATTGACTATTCCGTTAGCCATTATGGAGAACGCGAATCCACCATACTACCAACCACGTAATTCACCTACTCCAAATGACATCTTGATGTTTAAACAACATGATGATGAACCTATCTATGATGCATGGGCTCGTTTTAAATATTTACTCCGAAAAGTCCCTCATCATAATTTCGATCTATGGTCCCAAATTGAAATATTTTACCATCGTGTCGACCACTATACCAAAATGGACATTGACCATGCCGCATATGGGGACCTTTGGGGATTAAGTGTTAATGAAGCATGGGAAACCATAGAGAATTGTGCCAAACTTGCCAAAAAAATGGACAACCCAACAAACGTTGTTACGGATCAATTGATAGCAAGTTTAAGGGAACAAGCAAGAAAATTGTTTGGGGATAAAACTATAGATGAGATAACTGGGCATACGGAGTGGTTTGATTTCACCACAATACAAGCTGAGCACATTGGTAATCTTGATAAGATGGATGATAGAGTTGAAAATCTAAGCCCACCAAGTACCCCACAAGTCCTACCATCATTTGAGGCATACACACCGCCCGTGACTTATTCGGATGAAGTAGAAAAGACTTTAGGAATCCCAATTGAGGTAGAACCTTTGAACCAAACACAACTAGAGGATATAGGTTTGAATACTTATAATGATAACCTTACTCTTAGTTCTAGGGAAGTTCCTAGTTTTGATGAACCGGAGCCTCAACCAAAACCGTTACCTAATTTTCCATCCTTGGATGAAAATTTAGGAATTGAAATAGGTTCCGATCCACCCATCAAACAATATAGTCCGGGTAGTCTTAGGACTAAGGTAGGAGAGTCTAAGCCTTGTAGAGAGGAAACTGACATAGGAGTGGAACATGACCTTATGTACTTACATCACCCATTCATGATTGATCATAAGAAACATTATGGGTTTAAACAGGGTTTATTAGGTCAAGATAGATTCCCAACTAGGAGTCTCTTGAAGTTGATAGAAAATGATCCCTTTTTAGGAGAAAATCTTAATCCACCCATTAACCCGATTGAATTTGTTAAGGTTATGATGATAGGAGCACACCCCTTTGAGCATATAATTCATCCACCACTCTTACCTCATGTGGCATATTTTCACCCCAAGGGTGTGTATCGCTACTTTCACCCGCACTTAATCCTAAGTGTAGGGAAAACATCCCCTATTTCCGTTAAATAAGGGTAGAGTCAGGCTCGTGACTCGAACAAAAACAAGCACTTCTTGGGAGGCAACCCATGTTTTGTGTGTTTTAATCTGTGTGATTTTTATTTTGTTTGTTTGTTATTTGCTTCCGTATGCATGCTTTATTTTTATTGTTTGTAGATCATGTTTCTAAACTAAATAGTGGAAATACTTTACTTTGTTGTTTTGGCCTAGTCTTAACTCCACCTAAAGGTACTTTTGCAAAAGATAAGTGTAAGGGGAAACCCCAAATATGTTTTTAAGAAATAAACCGATCATGATTCTCCACAATATTAAGTGAACATGTATATTCGTATTTGTTAGAGTCAAATGCTTGTATTGAGTCATAATGAAGTTTTGCAGGATTTTCCAGGAAGTAGGACCAAGTTTTTCCAGAAATTTTCCGGAAAATTAACATAAGAATTTCTGCAGGTCACTTCTGAAGGCGTCATGAGCTTGCTCTTGACGGCGTCACGTGTAAAAATCTGCAAATTTTACCAGTTTTGTTTTTCTAACGGAGTTTTAAAGTTTTTGCTGAATTATTAAGTTTTATAATCTCCAGGAAATCTGCAAACTTCATTCCACAAGCATTATATCTTATTTTGTTTTCTAGGATTTAGTAACTTATGTAGATTGCCGCCGATTTTATGCGAGGTTGTCTTGTTTGTTTTCTCAGGATTTACAGGTTATGTATGACAAGAAGATGATTTATATTCTGGAAGGGAAGCTTTGATTGTTCATTTTCTTGGAGGAAGATCTAACCTGGCCACCTTATTATCTATACCGAGCGAATTAGGGGAGTATTTGATTTCATTTGTTTTACTTATTTTACTTTTACATTCTTTACTTGAACATTGGGGACAATGTTCATCTTAAGTGTAAGGGGGGGGGGGGTAAAATGATGATACCTTACAAATACACTTTCGCTTGAGTTTGTTTGTTTAATGGTAGATGTGTAATAAAACTATGAGAATACTTGTTAGTGCAATTTTAGCGCCAAATTTAAAATATTTGACAACATTTAGGAGTGAAACTTTAGCCATAGCAAGCGTCTCATGGATAGGAGATTGTATGATTAGCACATAACCGTACTTTCAGAAAAAATTTTCACCCAAATATGTGAGGTTCGCCTTTAGATTTGATAGGAAAAGTATTTACTATTAGTGCTTATGAGTGTACCGGTAGCATTTAGATTCTAGAACTTGCGTTAGTGATGCATCCCGAGATCGCTAGTGAGACTACATTCGTGTGGTAGGATTTACTACATGATAAGAGGCATTAGGATCACCCTTGTGTTAAACCTGTATCATAATTACTTGACCATTTAAGTCATATTATTTGGCTAGTTAAGTCAACTAATTTTTCCCATACCTTAGCGTTGTACTCATTTTTAGTACACGAAACCCCTAGTACACCCTTCCGAGCCTATCTTTTCGTTTCTAACTTTAAGCATTTTACTTAAAGGAAGAATTTGTTACACCCCACTTAAATGTACACCTAAATCGCCTTAGCCTTCTGTGTATGCGCTCATTTTTAGTGCATTATTGTTATTTGTTAAACCCTAAGTTAACTATCTAATTGATTACATGGTTGCTAAGTCGAGTCATATCCTTGTACATATTGTTTTGGGACGATTGGGACTCATGGGTAAAGTACTTATTTTATGGAGTAATGCGGAAGAACATCATTTATTACCCCCATATGTGCGTTAATCTTAAAAGTTCTCCAAGTGTTTTGATTTTCTTAATTCGAGTCACTAGATTAGTTTATTGTAAAGTATGTAAAAATTCAAGTGTAAGGGGAATTTACATTCCCTATGATGTATTATTTTGGATGGTAGGGTAAGAGTGTATGCAAAAAAAAAAAAAAAAAAAAAAAAAAAAAAAAAAAAAAAAAAGGGACTACCATCCCGTTTCATTTTATGTTCATTTAATGTTTTTGTTATTTTTCATTTATTAGCTTAAGTCGAGTCTAGTCTTGGCTTAGCAATGCCATATTGTACATGTAATTAACCAAGATTGTTAACTCGCCACCAGTAAAGACTGCCTATATCCAACAAAACTGTGTATTTCATATCCCTACACCTAACGTTACAACCCTTTAAAAGACCTCTTTGATAGTTTATCCTAGGTGCTTACGCCATGTGGTGGAGGTTTGATCCTTTCCCAAGCCTATCGTAATCTATTTTGCTATGACAGGTAGTGAGAGATATCTTCCGTTTCCATATTGTAATTTATACTTTATTACACCCGAGAGATGTGAGTATCTAAACACTATTTGTGAGATGCTAGTGTATGACCTCCGTGCTTGTCTTTAGTCTTTAGTAGAACGATTATTTGTTGTAATTACTTTTATATTAGTGTTAAATGACCCCTAACTTGTATTTTTACTAGAATAAAAGCGCATTTGCTTGAGGACAAGCAAATCTCAAGTGTAAGGGTATATGATGAGGCGAAAAATGAACCACTTTTAGAGGGTCATTTAAGCCCGGAATTGAATTTATTTGATCAAATATTGCCCTAAATCGTTCCTTTTGTGATTTTAGGTACTTTGGGAGTGAAATCTGGAAAAGGAAGCAATTTGGACGTTTTTGGAGCATAAAAGTGAAGAAAACGCCAAAGACTTAATTTTCCAAGCTGGGAATAGTGTGTGACGGCGTCAAGAGGAAGAATTTGACGGCGTCAAGAGTAAAGATCATGACGACCCAGTACAGAAATGAAGGCGTCACAAAGTAGAGCGTCAAGAGTTAAATATGTGACGGCCTGCAAAAATGGAATACATGACGGCGTCAGATGTAGATCAAGGCAGTCCGAGGATTATTTTGGCTGCGAGATGACGGCGTCACAAAGTTGTTCTTGACGCCGTCAGCCTCTATTATCTATATATAGTTTTCTAATTTATATTCATTAAAGAGGAACTAGTTTGGAGAAACCCTAAGGCCGAACCATATACGTATTTTACAGCTTTTTCAGCCCTTGAGCCCTTACATGTGTTATTGAGATAAGTATTCTTTTAATTCAATCAATATGTCTATGTGTTGGTTGTTTTTATCTTGTGCTTGTCTTGATTCCACCATGCTAGGCTAGATTTATCTTGTGTTTGCTTAGATCTAATGAAACCTAGATGTTGATTATGTGTTGATTACTTGTTTATGGTTGTATTGGATGAATGATTTCAATGTTAGGCTTAAGAAAACTGGCAGATCTCCAAATGGTAACATGCTTGAACGTCTTAGGAAACATGAACCGATGTGTACTAGGTTTTATTGGTTGTATTTAATGCATGAGTAAATTCTAATGATCCCATGTTAGGAGCTTCTTAGCCGGCTCGACATAGGAGTGAAGTAGGCACTCATAGGATTGAGGAGTTAAGTACGCCACCCCATGAATGGTATTAAGGAATACAATCCGTCATCCACGCAACTATAACAAGTAATTAACGTGTAAAAGATATCTAGGGAGTAGTGAAATCTAAGTAAACACATTTCTCCACTTATTGCTCACAACCTTAGTTTAATTTAGTTTTATTTTCATTTTTAGTATTTTATTTTGATTGCATCTTTAGTATTCGGTTAGTTGACTAGCAACTAATTCCGCCCAAATCCTTCAAACCCGAGATATTTACTTGCTTTCTAAAAATATATAAAAATACAAAAAGAATCATCCCTCATCTCTAGAACTAGTATTTAGGTTTTCTAATCCTAGCGACACTATTCCTAGCTGAACGATCAATCCCCCGGTACTTGTCATTATACTATACTACATCGATCAGGTACACTGCCTGGTGGGGGTTGTAAGCTTCTCGAGATCCCTTGAGAGGTAAAGCCTGGTGCAATCCCCACACATCATTAGGCCCTACTTGACCATGAATACAATCTTATAGTGGCGTAAAAAGGCAACAATTTTCTGTCCCCGAACTGATGCAACAAATTAGCAATTGAAACCTCTAATATATATACCCTGCAATATACATGGGCAAGAAAATGGGTATTTTCAGCATTGAATTAAATAGGGTAATACAATCTAATTGGTTGGACCAGTAAACCTTAATGTCAATTAGTCTTAACATTAAAAGGCTAATCTTTCTGGTGTGAAATTATAAATTCATATTATGACATTCTTATAAGCTTTACAATATGTTAGTTAAATTGCGATTAAAAAGCGTTGCTACTGTTTTGTTCAAAAACGATATGTAAAAAAACTAATGAGATGGTCAAACGTCAATTTGGTATGATAAATGAAGTATGATTGAAATAAGTAGGGTTCAATCTCACCTCGACTTCTACCTTTTTTAGCTCTACTGAATTTTTGAACGGTATAAATATCTCAACATCAGGTGTGGATATAGTCTTGTATGCTTCCAATTCCATCGTCAATCGCGAGTGTCACCCGAGACCTGGACATATTAATGCGATTTCTTCACATATGAAAATATAAATGTTATTTCTTCACATATGAAAATATTCAGATGTGAAATCATTAGTGAACCCGATATAGTCATCAAGTCATAATCAATCATTAATCAAATATTAATATTACGTGTACATAAATATGGTTGCATATTTCCATAATCGTCTAAGTATGAAATGGAAACCTATATCACGACCAAACAAGCTCCCCAACGCAAACACGCAGTTGACCCACTTTAGGAGGGCCTCTTTGAGAAATTGGCCTGGGTTTAATCACAAATCCCGCCAAAAGGTCATTGTGATAGCTAAACATCGCCTAGGGCAGGTCTTTAGAGAAGGGTCATTGGGTCAAGGTTTCATAAACAGAAAAATCAAAATAGTTAATATGCTTAGAGAAAAATCATAATAGTTAGCTTCCCTGAAAGATCCTGCTGGCGTCGTTTTATGGTAGCAGCAACTTCACATGAAAAGTCATTAAGTGAATAAAAAAAGGTTCTATTGGGGTTCATATGCAGGATTAAATGTGACCTTTAAATCAAGGATTTCCGATAAAAGCAGGTGAGTTTATATCAAAGTGTTCCGTGACCAAAACATCATAGGACGTAGGACAAGTTCAAATGTTCAAGACTTATAGAGCGACTAACAGAAACATCAACCTAACTTCTAACTATACATAATTTCTAACTCCTTAACTAACTGTGACACATGGCAGCACATACCTATGCCAAGTCTCAGCTTTAAGATGGTTGAGAAAGGATCACACACTCGATGACAACAGTGACACGAGAGACCTATATTACTAACAGGATCAGTAGCACTGCTAAAACCTTTTACAAGGCGGAAATTAGATTCTTGTATTTTGTAAGCACGCCTTCTACCGGGTCAGACAAATGTCATACTTATCTAGTAAGGTAATCGATCAAATGAGAAACTGCATCAACGTGGTTCACAATTATAATCTTAAATAACTTAAGATAACTTATATAAAGCCTCCAAATGAGAACTCCACCTTCTCAGCCTGAAAACCTGTCACTGGACTATACCTAGTCGTGTATTTTCTTTAGCTTTAACTACACCTTACCTCAGTACACTAAGACTCGAATGTAAACTATCACAGTAAGGTGGCACGAACCTTGTTTGCAAAGTTTTCGGTAAACTATCACAGTAAAGCTTGAGCTGCTAATAAAACTCGTTTTGAATTAATATCAATGATGCGACATGCAAAGAATATTGATTAATATTTGCATTAAGAAAAAGTACTGCAAGATATGCAAATAAAGTGACTTCTAGATCTAGTAGTTGTAACAATTTCGAAAGCAAACCTGATAAAAAAGAAATATGTTCACTAAGATGCAAGGAGCAGGCACTATTGGAACCCATGGGCAAGGGAAACCTGGTGGATCCATCTGTACAGCTAAAAGGGAATCTTTTCCTGAACATGCTATAGCTGCATGTGATGTACAAAATTAAGTGGTTAAGTATAACGAAAACATCAAGAGACATCTCATGAGCTCTCAACCAATCTTAACTTTGTGCTACTTACTTAGAGCTGTGTTAATTTATAAAAAGAAGCATATTACTGATAACTGGTTGGTGTTAGCTAGCCTAGATAAAATGTCTTAAAATGAGCCAGCAAGCTGACCTTCTGTGTCAAGCTTGTATGACCAGAAAACTGACAGTGTTGACATACTCCAAACTGAGAGTTGTGGACTTGAACCTCGGGACGCAGATACAAGATAATTGGACTCTCCGATGAACGAAAGATTTACAATCGCCTGTATAACATTAGAACACAAAATTGAGTAGATTTGAAAGACTGATTAATAAATAAGCTGATAAAACAAAGAGTGTTGCAATTCAAACACAAACTATAAGCTGTAAGGGTACAAGAAAAATCATGTTCCCCTTTTGACTGAAAACAGCATAACATAACTAGAAGACACACCTCACGAGCAGACCCGATTACAGCCAAAAGAACATTCTTCTCTGGATCCCACAATGTGATAAAGGTTTCGGCAGCAACGGCCAATACCGAACCATCTGCAGAAAATGCAGCAGCTGTCATAGGTTTCTTCCTGTATGAACCAACAGCATGGCATGCCCACCTAGCCCTTTGAGACAATTTCTCATTTTGTTGACTTCCACGATTGCTGACCCATACCTACGATATCATAAGAATTAAACAAACGCATTTTCAAAAAATAGAAGAAAACAATGTGATATCTTACCTTGAAGTCACCACCATAAGAAGCGCTGACAGCCATACCACTAGTAGGATGGAAAGCTATAGCAGAAACACCAGCATCACTGTAGAAAATCATAAGATTATATGAGTTACATCTGCTTCGGGCACAAGTTTTTGCTCATGGATCTAGCAGCTAAAAGATCTTAAGCAAGAAAAAAGGAACTACATATATAACAGTTGACAAGCTAAAATCATTGTTTTGTGACCCACGTTCCCAAAACTTGAGTGTTACAAAGCCCCATATTCCTTCTTCAGCCAGTCTGGTTTCAACAGTACACATCACGGAGCCCTCCAATGAAAGTGCAACTTAATTTAAAATCATCTGCAATCATGAAGATCATCAGTTGTATAATACAAACAACAAAAGTGCAGAAATGGTGTTTTAGTGGCACGCTCAAAGACACAAGAACCAAATAAAGAGATATTGATTGTCAGCCATTAATGAATTAAACACTGAAGCTATATGTGTAATGTCATAATGTGTGACTAGAATATGGCGGGTTTTAGGTTTTAGCTGGATAAACCCTGTAAGTAACATAGATCATAACACAAAATGTACATTAAAGAGACAAAATAAAATCACCAGTTGCAACAAACCAATTAAACAATCTACCCTATTCATTTTGCCACTTATCCTGTTTAATTCTATTAGCATTTCAAAATACATGTCGAAATCAGAGAGTAGAAGCAGAACTGCCAAAGTTACTCGTACAATTAGAAATAATTACAATGAGCTGAAACAATATAACGGAAAAGGATTCCAGCAGCAATCAGAGTTATACATATGATGCTTTCCATCCTATGTGACATCAAAGCTGAGACAACATACCAGTGAACCAACTGAGAGAACATGTAAGAGCAAGTGCATGTAAAGCAGCCCAACTAAGACACATGTGATAAATCCTACCTATATCTAAGACTGAATAGGAGTGTGCCGTGTTGGATAAACACGAGCAAATATAGCAGGTAGAAAGCCATCCCTTCCAAGCCCAAGATATAAACGGTACTGATGATGAGAAATTCAGTTAATAAAACAACCAAGAGGTTTGACCCTAGACCTCTTGTGAGGAGGTTAGGTGCCTTAATACTAGGCCATTCGGTGGTGGTTAGCAAATGAACAAAGTCTTTCCGAGACAGGGACGGACGGAGGTCCGAGTGGGTTCCTGAGGGTGCCCGTCAACCGTGTGAATTTGTTGTGTGTAATGTGACAAAAATACCGATTTGTTAGAAATGCACCTTATCTTAAATTTTTGTGCTTATATAGTATTAGTAGTATGATATGCACCTAGTAACTATTAATTCTCGGTCCGCCAATGTGCCGAGACAAAGAAAAACCTATAGACATTGAGAAATTTATGTTCTGGAAATACAAGCTCATAAAAGAGAAACTCTCCTACAAGTTGGCCTTGGTCACCGACGTAGAACCAACTATGACACCTCAACTAGTGTAGCCAGTTTAACTGAAGTCGATCTAGACATGTAGGCTGCACATTCTACACTTCCAAAGCTAATTACAAACCAGGAAACTAATAGTATAGCCTTAGTTGTGCAGGGCGTTCATCAAGAAATCTTTGCATAAATACAAATTTTTAGCTCTCCATCTCTCTGTCTTCATATAACTGTATGCTAATTTGTCTAGAAAAGAGTTTTCGTCACTAACCAGCACAAAAAGTTTTCTATATTCTGAAGAAGTCCTACAAGGTTGGGTAGATCAGGCAACCCTTCATTTGTGCACTTCATAAAAAATAAAGATCCAAATTATAGGATAAAACAAATTAGAAAGCTGTAGAAAGAGAAGTATACTCTAGGCGGAATTTAAGCTAATTTTATTATCATACCCTTTTAACCATTTAAAACCAAAAAGAGCTTGAGCAGACCATTTAGAACAAATTACTACCCAAATACACCTGATTTCAATAATGGGGCAATACTAGTCCATCTAATTACATCAATGGTCATGGAAATCATATTAGTCTCCTCTTCTTCTGAATCAATATACTCTATAAATCCATTTGCTACAAGATCATAATAACATGTTTGTATGTATTAGTAGAAGCAAGCACCTTTAAAGCTTTTAAAAACTTTGCAGTTCCACCGTGCGCAATGGTTCCAAGCGAATCAACAAGTTCTTCGTGGGTCATACCAATACCAGAGTCCAAGAATATAGCATGCAAGTTAGCAACTTTTCATGTTATTTTCCAATAATACTAGTAGCAGCTAATATCTTACGTGAGAGTAATTATTCCATTCTCTTGATCAGTGTGAATTCGTATGTGTTCAGGAGCACCCTCCATAAGTTTTGGAGTAGTAACGCTAAGGAATCGCAGCTTGTCCAAGGCATCACTTTCATAACTTCGTATTTTCTTATATGAGACATAGTCACCTGCGTCAACAAGACTAGTGAAGCTATCAAATTGAGTTCTATATTAGCCAAAAATAGTTAAGTCAGGCTCAAGATCATCTTGTTTGCAACCTAACTAAAATTCATAATAAAGGTAACATCAGAGATTATGTTCACAAATTATAATAGTGTACCTCGTCAGTTTGTGTTTCCAAAGCAGAATCTGTAAGCTGAGAATTGGTGGAGCGTGATACTATGTCGGTTAGATATGCAGACAGATTATCAGCTTATGTAGTAGTAGGATCGACCCGCTATTGACCAACTCTTCATTGCCATATTCTATAGGCCGAACTAAAGGAAGATTTGGCATATTGGCCATTACCACTTGAGCAAGTAAATCAACAGATATACTGCTAATGAGAATTTCTAACATTCTAGCAGATTGTTCACCCTATGCAACTAACGAACTAAACATAGAAATAAGTTGCTGCACCCGTCCATTGTCTGCATTTACTTTTTGGCTTGAAGAATTACTAACTACATTGCCCTTTGAGTCCTCATTCAGATTAGGTGTTGGTTTGGCACGCTTTCCAGGTACACCATTTTTATTCAAATCACTAACTTCAGACCTTTTCCTAATAGCAGGAGAATGCACAGAATTACTCGCTTCTACCGAGGATTTTACATCCTGTAAGAAGACCGAATTTGTCACTATTCCACATAAATACTTTTGACTGAAAAGAAGCAAAATGGGAAACTCAAAACAAGCAACATGCGTGCTAAGTTGCTAACACCTTTTTGTCCACTTTTCGTTTCTATGCATAACTAATGCATTTAGTTTGATTACAAATTCTACACCATAAAAATAATAATCCAGTGGTACAAAAACTAAACCTTTGGGCAACAATCAACACCTTCATCTGAAGCTGAATTATTAAAGTTGACCCTTTGGAGATAAAATTCAGCCCAAATCAACCAATAATTAATAGTAAACAATTAGGAGTCCGTGATGTCACGTACCTGTGCAACTGACGAATTACCCCGAGAAACTTCACGATACTGGGAATCGTAACTTTTAGGCTTCAAAATCTTTACGTAATATATTAAGGTTGCTTTGGACATGAACAAACTTTTATCTAGTGTGTTAGGGTCACCAGGCGCCACAAGAGCTCAAGACACCAAATAGATGGTGAAACTGCCTAGTGAACCATTGATGAAAATGAATACACTTCCATACCTGATTTATGTACCTTATAAATTACTTTTCTGGCAATGATATAAACAAAAAACCATTAGATGTCTTCTGCTTAACTATCAGACCATCTTTATACTAAGGCCCACTCATAGATCAATTCTAAGTGTAACAAATCTGAGGTACATTGCAGATCATCTTCAGAAATTCAGTTGATGTATGTTCGTGCAAACATAGAATGATTTGGCGAATTAAGTCTATGCTAAACAGTCTGTATTACAATCATAAGAAGGCTACAATGCTTTTTCTTAAGCAAAATATGCAACCAAAACTGTGTAACTTAGGAACTGAAAAGAATGGTCTAAGCTAGCAATCTTCAAAATTTATAATCAGATAAAGAGGAGTAAAAAACTATGGGAAATCAAGAAGCTTAGATCCTACTAAAAAAAATAGGTTCTCATAGTGGAAAAAGCATGTCACTATCGATGTATGCTATTGGTGAGACTTGGGAGCCAGTAAATCATAATATACACAAACATGTCACGTAAGCTGCAACAACCCAATAAAATGAAAGTGATGCACACCCAATGTAAGAAGAAGACAGAGTGCTAGTTTTGGTCTCATAAAGAGGCAGGTTATGATTTGGGTTAAATAAACAATTAAGAGCATGCAGCAATGGAAACATAAACGTCAAATAAGAAGTATCTGGGGGTGGGGGGGATACCTTTGTCTCATCGTTTAACACGCTAGACACACAAACACTAAATCATCTACTTCTCATAACTCAACAGTCTAAACCATCTACAAATTTAGACTTTATCAACTTACTTAACCAGGATTAACCATTGCTTTTGATACCTTATTTTAAGCCACCGACACAAATCTGACTTATAAGAAAATTTCTTCACATATGAAGGTATTCGATACCTAATTTCTTCACATGTGAAGGTATTCGATACCTAATTTCTTCACATGTGAAGGTGTTCGATACCTAATTTCTGCACAAGTGAAGGTATTCGATACTAATTTCTTCACACGTGAAGATATCAATTTTGGCGGATTCAAGTGAGAAGCCCTTACCAAATCAACATTTTCCGATACTAATTTTGAAGTGCATTCAGTTTAAACTAACTGGATACCCCATCACAGTAATGTCAATAATGCCTAAAAGAAAAAAACTAACTGGATACCACAGTAAACGCCATAAATTAGGGTTACAACTAACCGGACACTAAATTTCAACTAAAATCAAAATAAAAAGGCGACATATCTAATCAGTTAATTACATAGAGCATCATATAACATATTGACATGTGACGCAATAGATACACAGTACAAAACACATATTTTATAACTACAAACAGTAAAAACATTGATTAGTTGAAAACAAGTACCAATATTAGCATTCAAATCCACATAAGACTGCTCCAAATGATTAACAGCTGAATTCATCATGAAAAGATTATTAAAAAGTTAAAATTTATATCAAATTGAATCGAAAAACAATCAGTTACAAAAGTCAACGCCGGAGTCAACATCAAATATTATTGAGGTGGAAGAGATGACGGAGATGATTGAGAATACGGATATGATTGAGATGATGGAGATGACGGTTAGCATTCAGGTGTGGTTGCTATGGCATTTGTGTGTTTTTTGTGTGTGTTTACGTATGGGTTTAAAGAGGAGAGAGAGAGAGAGAGAGAAAATGAGGATAAAATTTAGGAGTGTGGAAGCAAATGAGGATAATACACTTAGATCCTTAAAAATTTCGTTCAATATTTACAAAAATGCCATTCCGCTCAAAATCAGATTGACTTGATCCTACGGTCCAGATCTCTTCTCGCGTTCTCACAAAAATTAGACTTCTCATTTGAACGTTTGTCTATATATATATATATATATAGAGTTGGGTTCATGAAAAAAGTCCACTTTTGTAGAAAAGTGAGAAAAGTGTACAAATCAGCCCCTCCTTTTTTTCACACCAAACTACAGGGACCTAATTGTATTTTCCTTCATTCTTTAAGGAGGTTTTGTAAATTCGCACCCTACCCCCAGCCCCGCCCCCCCCCCCCCCCCCCCTCCCCGGGGAAATTTTTTTTTTCCCGCAAAAAAGAATTTTTTTTTGGGCAAAAAATTTTTTTTTTTTTTTTGGCCAAAAATTTATAACCCAGATGCACCTTTTTTTTAGTGCATCTCAGTTATAAAAATTGGTGAATCTTAGTTATAACTATGATGCAGCAATTTTTATAACTGAGATGCACTAAAGAAAAAGGTGCATCAGGGTTATAAATTTTTGGCCCAGAAAATAAAAATTTTTTTTGCCAAAAAAAAAAATTTTTTTTGCCCGAAAAAAAAATTCGGGGGGGTGGGGGTATGTTTCAAAATATACCCATGAAATTTGAGATGTTTCAAATTAAACCCTATAACTTTTTTTCTCACTTTTCTATTAAAGTGGACTTTTCTCTAGAACCTTACCCTATATATATATATATACGTATTAAAAAAAAAAAAAAAAAAAAAAAAAAACTTTTTTGTTTTGCAAACAGTTGGTGGAATTGAAGTTAGATGCACCTGACCATTGACGAGGTCATAAATTTACCGTAAAATATACGAGTAAATTAGTTTGACCACGTTCTGGTTGTTGAAAACAGAGGGTTAAAAAGCATGATACAAGAAAATTATTTGTTTGAATTATGGAATTTTACGGAAATAGCATGTGAATTTGGAAAAAAAATAATAGGAAAAACAAAGGTTGCATTTCAGTACTTGACCTGAACTCCTAGTTTGGTTTTTATTCGGACTTTTGAACCTTGAACTTTGAACCTTGATCTTTGGAATTTAAACAGCTTGAACCTTAAAAAAGTTGAACTTTGAACCTTGACTTTTGAGCTTCAAGAGCATCTGGAAAAAAGGGTCACGTGGGGAATGATTTTGAGCATGTTGACTATTGCACTTCGGTCAGCATTGGGCCATTGGCTAGGTGCGTCCGGTGTTTTACTTGACTGTTAGTGACTTAGAGTTGAGATCAACCCATACATGCCATAAAATCTATCAACCAATTATAGCCATCTATTTATATTTTCTATATTTTTTTTCAAAGCAACATATTTTGCAAACGGTAAATCTTTAAGCAACAAAAAAATACTATCGCGACGAGAATTAAATGATCTTTCTATAGATATGCATTGTTATATACTTTCGACGAATTTTCTTTTTTAATTTCCGCCCAAAAAGAATCATATATGATTCGTAAAAATCATATATGGATTCGTAAAAAATCATATATGATTCGATTCTTACGATCATATATATGATTCTTAAGAATCATACATGATTTGTTAAAATCGAATCATATATGATTCTTATGAATCATATATGATTTTCAGGGCGAAAAAAAAAGTTTATCGAAAAAAAAGTTCGTCGAAAGTATATAACAATGCATGTCTATAGAAAGATAATTTAATTCTCGTCGCGATGGTATTTTTTTGTAGCTTGATGATTTACGGTTTGCGAAATATTTAAGTTTTAAAAAAAGGGTGGAAGTTTATTTTTTTTATTTTGATAAAAAAAAATGAGTGACTAAGATTGCTTGATGGATTCTATAATAAAAATTAGATCTATAAAGAACTTTTGGCTAATGACTTATTATGTCAGGCTTCTATTTTTTTCATTAATGTTTTTTTAAGTAAATTGCTTATCACTAAAGTCTATGTTTAAAACATTCAGATAACCATTCTTTATTTGTATCTTTAATAATAAATGTTCGTCTCTACATTTAACCTCTCTCAAATAATTTTATGTATCACCAGTTACGCATGTCTTTATTTCGTAAATATAACCCTTAAGGTTACGTTTAGCACTACCCTTTTTCTAATCTTCTACCTTTATTTATGTATAGAACGATATTTTAATTGGAAAATAGTAAGTTTTGCATGGTAGAATTGGTATAATGGTGGTTGACATGGAAAGGTGATACGATACTATAGGAGTGGTTGGTATAAGTACTATCTATCTCCCACCTATATAAAACAAGGTTGGGTTTAGGCAAGTTACCCCTCAAAAATACTTAAAACTCGACACGTGGAAATTATTTTAAATCTACGGTCCAGAAGCAATACCACCCCTAAAAATACTCACAACATTAAACACCAACACATTATTATCCCAAACTCCAAATCGTTTAGATCAAAACCACCGATCAATTAACCTAAATCATTATCATTCAAACACATCTATCCCTAAATCAAATTAGCCCCATCAATCCATTCACTAAAAAAACAGTTACCCCTAAATCAAATTAGCCCCGACGATTGGTATTCAATCAAATGGATTATATTCACATGATTATTGAATCAATCAAAAAGTATACAAGATTTAGGGATCAGTATTCAATCGAATGGATAATATTCAATCAAATGAAAAAAACAATTTGCATACAGGTTTGTTTTTAATGCTTTCTTTTTAAATTATTGATTATAAATTTGACAGGATACAAGACATTCATAAGGAATTCAAATTTAAAGTTTCTGTTTTTTTAGGTTTTTTATATTTTTTAAATTTGTGTTTTGGATGTGTAAATAAAAATCAAACATTTATGATAATGTTGTAATTGTAGGAAAGTAACTGAAGATAAAAGTGTTAATTATTGTGTGTGTATATATATATATATATATAGGTAAGGTGTTTGATGAATTGCTTTAATAAAATTATATTCAAGTTCAATGTTTTATAAACATGGTAAAGTCGCAAGCTATATGTTATGGGTGAAACATGATTTATAGAGCGTTAATAGGTACATGTATTTTTAAAGTCATAGTTCTTTAATGGCGGCTTAAACACAATGATCACTGAAGCATTACAATTACAAATGGAAATTCCGGAGAGACTTCACAAACAACTTGAGGTATAATGCCCACCTATTTGTATTGTTATTATATGATATGATATAGGAAGTCCTGCATTAAACACTCACATTGATCTGCTTTTTTTTTTATAAAGGGTTGGAATTGCACCCTATGCGTTTTTAGATTGTTGAATAATACTTTATGATTATATAACTTCTTTAATCATTTTTTCGTGTAGCTATTCCTGATTGTTGCGTTGTGTAGTAATTCCTTCCGTTGTTTTGTAGGAAAAATGCATGTTTTGATCGGCTTCTTGGGTCTTAAATAGTGAATATAAGGTACAAACCAAAACACCCTTTTGTGTATCTAACAACGGTTTTTGTTGCTGACATTATCTTAAATGGTATAAATGTTTTGGTCAAAATATTTATAGATATGTCACTCCTGACAAGGATTAAGTAAGGTTCAGAATTAACCTTACTTGGGATGACGGAAAATGCGTTTAAAAACAATTTTTTAAATGATGATTGAAACTATGAGTAGCAAACAAGTAAAACGCGCGTGTAGTTAAAAGTGTTAAACCTGGATAGTGAAATTAGAATTTTGAAGAATAGGCCTGTTAAGTAAAAATAAGCATGTAGTTTCTTTCTTTCTTGCCTAAAAGTTAATAAATGTGCTTAAAATTGTTAAATCTACTCTTAATATTAGTCGAGACCAAGTTACATGAGGAGATATTTCTTATCTCTATATTCAACAGGTATATCTATAACATCGTATAAAACAAATATAACCCCACCCTTTTAAAACATTAGCCAGCTTCTGCGGATCCTAAATCCAAGCAAGCTGATGCAAACAGCAAGCCTCGCTATCAGCACCTTGAATTAAGATATTAAGACACTTCCAAATACCCTTGAATTCTGCAACTAAATGAATCCCAAACACCCCCAAATTTAGCTATTTAAGACAATTGTGGAAGACCCCTGAATTCATAGTAAGCAATAGTCAAACATCTAAATATAAAGCAATAGTTTTTCTTTCATGCGAGCTTAATGTGGCTCAAATTAGCTTAATTTAGTTAACTTAATTCATAAAACTTAAAGTAAGATCAAAATTCACAAAAAAATGGCTTGGAAGAATAGAGGAGGATAGTTAATTCTACAAACTTCATGCCAAGAAATTGTCATCTTTCTTACGTATTACTCATTTACTCCTTAGTTGTTTAACTGTTGTAATAATTTTTACCAACAAGTTTTATACCAACGGATTTATCATATGAAGTTTTATAGGAAAAAATGGTGATTGGGATTTGAAAAGTTTTAAACAAAAGTCATACAAGTGATTACTGTATGATAACGAGTAAAGTTATTTTTCTACTGAATGATAATGATGAATAGATTTGCTCGAGTTACTCCTGGTAGAACCGAAGATCCAAAGAAGCCTACTTTGATTACTAATGAGATTAAAGATCTTTGCGTTCCTAAGGTACATCCTGCGGTGCTGGAGACCAAAGAGCTTCTTACAGGTATATGGAATCATATGAGTGGCACAATGTGCCATTTGCCAAAGAATGTTATGTCCAAAGCCATAGTGATTGTATCAGCAAAAATAATAATAATAATAATAATAATAATAATAATAATAATAATAATAATAATAATAATAATAACACTACTATCTCATCTTCGTCGGAAGGTAAGACGTGCTGGTCGATTGAGAACGGAACACCAAGTGTAAGTATTTAATGTTATTTGTATATCTTAATGTTTTTATAAAAATTGTTCAAATTTGAATTTATGCAGCTATGAGCTTCCAGATTGTCCTCCTTTGGTGCAAGGGGTTAGTAGCTTTTTTCGTTAAGTTTTATATAGATGTATGTTATTGAACGTGCTTATTTTTCCTCAAAATAAGGAGACATCATTACACTGAAATCAATCTACTTAGAAGTTAGCAGGAAAAAAAACACCTCATAGAGGGCTACATATGGTATTGGGTATGATGATTGTTGGTGATACTTTACTTTTATATAAATGCCTGTTAGGAATTTTAAGCAGCCCTGAACACCCTCATAGAAGGTGTTAGTTTTACAAATGGCAGTTGTTCCCTTTCCTTTTTTCGCCGTATTATATATATATTTTTTAAATTATCTTGGTATGTAGTTAAAGACTTTGAATCAATATGACATCCATAACTGAGTTTGACTAAAAAGGAGAATGGTTTATGAGTTGTCGTGTCCCATGTATTTTATGTTTGTTTAAGTACTACAAAACATTTGACATTAACCTTTTATCTTAGTGTTCATGTATTCAAATATGCAATCTCAAACACCCTATGTAGTGCCTATTATAGGTTTCATATTCAATTTAGCTCTTTTTATTTTATTGTATTAGTTTGGTAAGAAATGGTAAAGTAAGTTACATTAGACTACTTTTAAAAGGACATTGCATATTTTTATTATAGCAGAATATATTAGACAAGATGTATGCAAAATACTATGCAAAAGAAATAATGGTTTAGTATAGCTTTTACTTCATGGAATCGCAAGATCTTACCCCCCCCCCCCCCCCCCCCCTTTTTTTGTTTCTCAGGTGAACGGAGAAGGTGTTGAATCATGGTAAAGGTTCTGTCTTGGTAAACACTAGAGACGGAAAGTTATGCGGGCCAAATGGGTCATTTTTTGATGTGGGTCAAACCACATTTGATTGAGTTGACCCGCAAACACATTTACATACTTTGAACTTTTTTTCAAGTAAATATTGAGTTACATAGGATTAGAAAAACAATTTTATCACAATAATAATATGAATTTTGATAAAAAAAAAAAAAAAAAAAAAAAAAAAAAAAAAAAAAAAAACAATTTTATTAAGAAAAAAGAAAACCCTTTTTGGAATAATATAAAAAAAACTTACTCCCTTCTTTGTACACTAAAGCTTCATTTGAAACTCAAGACCAAGGAAAGAAATTAGTGGACCCCGTTGTACTCAGTTACTATTCACAGGAATCACTTTCGGTTATAATCTCCATAACAAATAAATATTTTTGTAGTGATTCATGGGCTCAACAATCTTTTGAAGATGTGCTTTGGCACCTGCAGTATGCTGCTAACAAAGGAAGATGGGAAGCTCGAAATGCGGAAGTGCTTGGAAACAATTATCTTTACCTTGGAACTTCCTGTAAGTTAACTACACAAACTTAACACACAGAAACTTTTGCTTATGATGATGATAGATTAGGGTGAGGAACAAGGCCATTGCGGTAAACTTTATTTATCTTAATTACCTTTGACTTATTGCTTAAAGATTTTTTATGGACCTGTATCTTTGAAAGTGTCCTAATGGACAAGTTATTATGGTAAAAATAAAATCTATTTGATTTCTACCATACATATGATAATTCTGCTCGGAATAATTGTAATCATGTTCATTTTTAGAAATTTGGCTTATAAAGCATATCTGATCTTTGGGTCAAATTAGTTCATTGTGTTTAGAGCGTTAATAGGTACTGGTGAACTCCATAGATAGACTGCATATCTTTAGTCTTTTGGTAGAAATTACATCTATTTTTGGTGAGAGATATAATGATTAGATTACGGATATGTTGATATGAAATTTTCCTAATAGGATGTTCGAGAGGTTGGTTGGCCCTTCAATGATGCCTAATATAATGCCTTAAAATACGGGTCCTGAAAATTTAACCAAAGTGTGAGGATTGAGAATATCATTCGGGGGAGAGAATCTTACTTTGTGCTATCAGAACCAAAGTCTGGTGTTGCTTATGTTTTATCTGTAGTCCAATGTTGCAAGGTTTGATGGGCATGTTCGGGGAGTTAATGCAATATCCATTTTAGAGAATGGTTACTTTCTTGCTGTAAGTGGTCATTTTTTTTTCAAAAAGTCATCGTGGAAAGTGTTGCTTAGCTAATGTACTAACAATTAGTATCATTGTTTGAGTCTGCTGCTCTAAATGGTGTTAAGCAGTGGAATCTTCGTAAACAAAGGAACTTCAGGAATTTTCACCATAGAACGGGAACACCCCTACCAATCTGGTAATGTCCAGTTTTCTTTCAACTTGTGCCTGAAAATAGAATTTTGGCAAGTTTGACCACTTTATTGTTGAATGTGTTAATTTAGGTTAATGTTCTATTCTAAACGGGTATGATTAAAACAATATAGTTTTATAGACAATAAGTGTTGAAGCCGCATGTGTTTTGAGTCGTTTATAAAGAAAATTACAGTATTAGCTAAAATGATGTTTCTAACAGTTAATAAATGTATTAATTAGTTTACTAATTGGCTTATATAATTTCTGGGAAGGAAATAAGATACACGTAAACTTTTAGTAAAGAGCTTACCGAAACAACATCTAAAAGATCAACTGCTTGATTACAATGAGTAGTTATTTAGTTTATATAAATCTAATAACATAATATTGTTTATTAGGATATATGTGCAAGGTTGAAATGAATGGTGCTATATTGCTACTGCTGATCACGATGGACATGTAACTTATGTCAGTTTTGTCTTCTCCAACCATTTTCTGCAAATAAATACTGATACCATAACATATTTAACATTTGCTTTAACATCTCATTATAATGTTATGTTCTTATAGCCTAATACTCGGGTTGAAGATGGGGAAAAGATATAGAGACCACCAAAGTTATCAAATCCAGCATACTAAAGCCCATGGAAGTCAAATACATATAAGTTTCACAAACTTTCAACATTGGTTTAGGATAATTTTATTAATTTTTCATTTGAACAGATCATTTGTATTGTGCAGAAATTGAAAAATAAAAATAAAAAATGAAGGGAAATGGAAGATACCTTGAATTGATAACACGGCTACTGCATAGGGCCTTAAAGTCTTATGTTGTGACAAGGGTGGCAACCATTGCAATCACACAACATAACATCGTGTACAAATAAGTCCTTCGACTTTTAATATTTCCATTTTTTTTTATCTTTTTATTTTTTTAAACAATATACTCAATGTTATTTATGCTACATTTTTTTATCTTCCAGCATTATACATTTTTGCGTATTAAATTTTTAACTCATGTCCCTAACACATTTTTGTGTTTAATAATAATAACTTTTAGCTAGCCGGCCAACGGCCAGGCCTTAGGCTAGTGCTACATATAAAGCATGAATGACTCTCTCTCCAAAATTTTAAGACTTACAAGAAATTATGCATGGTTTACAACACTTTAATGCACCCAATTTTTCAGAATTACAACAAAGTAAGCATATTGTACAACAAAATAAAGTGTGGTGTCATTTTAAGACCAAAATTTTATCAAACAACATTAATACTATTAAAAACAACCATTCAACAAAAATTACAATCATTTAAGCACAATATACAATAGCTGCAACCAATTTTTAGATTTGCAACAAAATAAACATAGTGTACAACAAAATAAACATGATGTAATTTTCATACTTACAACATTAATGCTATTAAAGTGGTCAATGTTATTAATGACTATAATGACTTCTACTTACAAGAAAAGAAACAGAGTGTACAACACTTTAATGCATATAATTTTCAGACGTAAAAGACAAGAAGCATAGTGTACAACAAAACACCATATTAATGCTATTTAATGTAGTTAAATAGGTCAATAAATACAATTAATACAGTTATTAAAACACCCCTTACATAAAAAACAAATTATCAAGCATATTGTACAACCAAATTAAACACAATTCCAGCATTAAATTTCACTACTACAAATAATAAAACACATTATACAAATATTCAAGCCCGAACGAGCAACGGGCCAAATGGGCTTGAGCCCGAACGGGTGCGGACCAAACGGGCTCGAGCCCGAATAGGCACGGCCCAACGGGTTCGAGCCCGAACGGGGACGGGCTATACGAAATTCTTGATATCGGTAAATTTATTGTCAAAAATAACATAATAAACTAAAATACATTATTTATCGAAAAAATTTATTTCATGGTACTCGCCGCTGCAACGCGTATCCTGCTATGAATGCTCTAAACCTTGTATATTTTGTGAACTTACTTTGAATTTTTTTCTAGTAACATTCTAAAAGTAGTGTTTTTAGGAAAAACAAAACGCGAAACAATTCTTGCCAAACGAGCTTTCAATTTTAAACATTAACCACTAAATGCTAAACGCTGCTAAACACTCTTAAATGATCTTCGCCAAACATACCGTTGAACTTCAACCTTCAACTTTCAACTTAAGAGTCTCTCCAATACACACAACACACACACAATCTCTCATGGAAGGTAACATTTTTGCTGCAGGACTTCAATTCCGCACGGGAAAAATGAAAATAGGTTTCCCGCATGAAGGGTGTGGTGGATGATGTTTCCCCGCAAGAAAAAATGTGCTCCTGCCCACTTCCAGCGTGCACACCCTTGGCACTAATATACTACAGAAGTTACTATCAAATACTGAAGTTCCCGCAATACAGTCACTAGCTATAAACAACTAAGAACAGGAGTTTACCATTGTACTCGATACGAAACTTCAAACAGCACTAACAAATCATTACAAGACGACATTAACTAAGTAACAGGTGATCAAGATGCAGACGGTCTAGAATACAAAATGTCACTATCCCAAACAAAAATGGTTTCATGTTACAATAACAAAACAATAAAACTGTAACTTATATTTAATACCAATAGTCTACAAATAATATTATAGTTGAGTACATAGCTTCATTAGAAATAAAATAACATGCGGACAGTAAACAAGGAACACATAAGGGTGAACTTTTGGATCATTTTCTATTTCTACAAAGAATCTGCAAGTCTTCTTTGTTAGTGTATATTAAAATGGAAAACAAGATTACTCCTCTTGATAACTAGAAAACAAATAGCTCTTCTTGGCCGATGTAGCAGACACTGTAGACAATGCAGAAAAACCACCATATTTGTTATCTTTTTTTGCGATGCATATCTTAGCAATGTAGTCAAATGACTTGTGCTTCTTTATAAAAGGCTGGTTGGCATATTCTTCCATTGGCATCCACTGGAAAAAGATAGAACAAAAACGTGTCAATTACTTCTTGAAACTATAAAAATATGAATTTGATGAAGGTTTAAACATCTTGTTATAAAAGGATTATCCAGTGTGTTAATTACCTGTGCTGCTTCAATTTCTGAATCTTGTTTCTCAATAACGGAAGACTTTGGTTTGAGCATACACACAAACATTAAATCGGACTTGCTAAAAAATGACTTGTGGCTTTGCCTAAATGCTAGGACCTCCATGAATTCTGTATCAATCTGGAGAAATTCGGGGGTTAGATGAAATCAGCATAAAAAAGTAACGAATCTATGTTATATCATACTATTTAATACATATGTCGTCAGAATCTAGAATACATACATCAGTCTCTTCTTTCACTTCCCTGATTGCAGCTACAGATATATCTTCACCCTGTGAACATATTACTTGATTGGTTTTGGTTTTTTGTTAAAAAGAAAAAGAAAATGTAACGAAAAAAATATAATCTGCACACCTCCTCAACAGTACCAGTTGGTAACTTCCAGACTCCTGTGCCTTTGAACACTCCACTTTTCTCTTGCACTACGAGAAGCTGATACACAACACAACTTCAGCATCAGATTAAAAACTTAACAGTGCAAATAAATAAAACGAAAAAGGTGACGACGAATGCAGAAGCCAACCTCCCCTTTATCGTTGACTACAAAAGAAGCAACACCAACTCGATGTGAAGCATTTGGTGGGAGGGTATGATTAGTCTTAGGAATCCAATACACGAGCATCAAATACGTTGATTCAGCATGATGGTACCAAAATCCTTCCTGTATCCATGAATTAGCATATTAATCACTATGAAGTAGAATTCAAAGAAGCAAAAACACTACAATTGATCTCTGCTGTTACTCCATTCCCTATAGCAAACATGAAATCCTTTAGATGATGAATAACTTATATATATACCTGGACTGCAGGCTTAACAAGATTCACAAGTTCAATAGTGAGTTTAAGCCAAACACCCTTCTTTCCCTGCAAGATTCTTAAATATTGGAGTTCCATTTATAATAAAACAATAAGGGAAGAAAAACATTAGACAAATAAACTAGAAGTCTTTTATTTTACCTGTTGCCGCCATTGAGATCTTGATGTTCGAAGTAAAGCGATAAAGACATTTTCATCCATGTCCTCTTTAACGTTCACAATAACTCCTCCATAACCATCAAAAGAAGCATTTAGCATATCAACGTGATCAACTTCATTTTCTGGAACCTTTGATGAACTTTCCATGTTTTTTGTCATACTTGTTGCAGATCGAGTTTGGAATGCAAGTCTAATTTTATCCAGTAAGCCTGCACATATTGGGATCAAAAAAGCTACTTTATTATGTGATCATATAGTTTAAAATGTGAATAATGTGATATGAATACTAAATTTGTATGTTAATAGTAGAGATATATCTTTCTGCATGAACCTTTTAAGCTAATACTGATCACCAAAATTATGCAAATAAACCACAAGGGGGTAGCATAGCAGCAAGGACATAGGATTTTCCTAAAGGAGGTATCAGGTATATCCTGCAGTAGACCCTTGGGGGCACCTGTCCCAGACTAATAATCCAAAAACTGTGGAGAGCTGGTGATTTGCGCTCCATGCTTCTTGCTGGGTGTCTGTAGAGACTCGGTTTACATGGCAGGTCACCAGGTGACTGATGGGGTTTCCCTCGCATAAAGAAAACCATGCAGTTAAATATATCCACCTGGATGTTGGGGCATACCCCAAAATGACCAAAGCCTACCAAGGGTTATTCCATATACTCATATAGGGACGGACTCACTTCAGCACTTCGCAGCCTGCGAAGGATGGAAGGCTTAGGAGAGAAACCAAGAGTTTTCAGAGGGCTATGATGGAACAATACACCGCTAAAGAACCATATCCCATGGTCCGGAACAATTAAGACAAGACCAAAGGGGCACGCTAGCCGCCTTTGGGAACATGCAAAACCATTAGCACATATCTTTTGTGGCTTCAATAATGAGTCCACGTCCACCACACTCGTAAACCTTAGTTCATGATGTTAAAGTCCTTGAAGGTGTCTCCCTCACCTCATTTCCATACCAGAGGGACGAAGACAATATGCGGAACATCATGTTCCAATGTGACATCTCCCCAAAATTTCCAATATTTTGGTGAACCTTTTGTCTATGCAAATGGAACACCACATCATTGAAATTTACAAATAATATTCATGAATGAAGGAGTTTATATTAATTGATAGATCAAAGAAAACCTTAAGCACATATAATCAATTATTAAACATATATATATCGTCTTTATAAACATGGCAACTCAAATGTTTTTGTTTTAAGTGCATAAGCGGAAAACCAAATACATGATTTATTTTTATTTTTTGAGCATTAATGATTAATTGATTAATTGCTAATAACGCTGATATAATCAATTATCAATGTACCTTTTGAAGCACTAGCGGAAGAAGCTAAATTACCAAGGCAAGGTTTTCTATGGGTAGAACTTAGGCTTGCACAAACAAATGATTGTAAAATCTTTCATTCACCACCAGCGATACTACTGGAATATACATATTTCGGAAAACAAAATTATCCATCTACTGAAACGAAAAAATCAACAATATAAAAAAAAAAAAATCATTTCAAGCAAAACATTATTATACTATAAAAAGAACATTTCAAGCAAACACATCGAAAGCACTAAACATACGTTGGTAAACAGTCTTATAAAAAAAATATAAAAAAACACAGATACACATCATTCCAACAAGACCGAGTACTATTTTATATTTTATAGCCAAATACATATGCCCAATTCAACCTTTGGGGGACTTGAAACAAAAAAGCATTCTACATTCAACAATAACGTGCCTAATGGTGAATATGTCAAATTTTACCAGGTCTAACGGGTACACCAATAACATGTAATGTTTACCTTAGAAAACCATTACACATACACCAATAACATGTAATGTTTGCCTTTGAAAACCATTTTGATTGTTTTTGTTGGACTTATAATTTGGGAAGTAAAGAGTAAAACAATGATTCTATATAGGGTAAAGGAAACTTACTGCGAAATAAGTGAGTAAAGTATGAGGTAATTCTTGGTAAAGATTGGGGTTTTACTAGCATTGATCATGATTAAGGGAAATTATGTACTTGATTGAAGAAATTGCAAGGAAATTTATAAGAGAGATGGAAGGAAGGAAAGGTTTCATACTTTCATATTCTGGCGTGTTTGGAATGGTCTGAGCATCACCATGATAAAAGGAAAGCCAACTTTTTGGTTTGTCTAAGGTTATTTAAGCAATATATATATATGGGTAAAGATCCAGTGAGAAGAAATTTAAAATGAGAAGAATGAGAAATAACTATAACCTCATATTTGAGATGTATCGACTTGAATTAGATGCACCTCTATTCATTTAGATGCATCACAATTAGTTTCGAAAGTGATTTTGAAGTGAAAACGATGCAAAGTAGTACTAGCAACAAATTTGACCCGCAGAGGACGAAAAATACATAGGATTCGTCTAATTTGATGAAATACATCTAATATATGTATATGCATCTAATTTTTTGCTAAAAAAATATATTATGATGCATCTAAAAGTTTAGGGATACATCTAATTCAAATTAATGCATCTTTAATATGTTGTTATAGTTATTTCTCATTCTTCTTATTTTAAGAATTCTTCTCATTTGATCCTTAGTCATATATATATATCTATCTATCTATGTATTCTAATAAAAGGGAGTTCTGTACAAGTCCCTGAAGCATGCCCTGCATTAAAAAATCCGATGTGTCTTGCACCATATTTCACGGTATTTTTGGAAGGTACCACATGTCTTAAGCATTATCATATGAGCCTTCTTTAATACGATTCAACTATCATTCAAATAAATTCGACAGTTTCAACTCCACAATTAATTTACATATTCAATACAATCATCTCCTAAAATTCGCCTAGCAATAACATCAACCCTAACAAATTCGAATCAATTCACCAACAAGTCTGGACGATTTTGGTCGATATCCCCAAGAAGTCGATCTATGCCGTGGGTTCTTTTGCTAAAGAGTCTTCAAATTGGTAATTATATTCAAGTTAATATGTTTGGATTCTCCAATCGTTGTTTAAACCATTCATAAATAAGTTCAATGCAGTCCATTCATTTTTAATATGATCTCATCAACAACTTTTAAAAATTTAAATTCTCCAATCGGTGTTTAAACCGATATATTATATCCATGCTATTCAAATGTTTGCAAGCCACAATCCATGTTTTTTAACCCTTAATCCCCATCTTCTTTCTTACACTTTCATGATTGGAAATCTGTTGGATAAAAAACAAATAGTCGCCAAACAAGTTGTAAGTTTGTCGGTCATGAAATTTGCATACTTTTTATAACTATTTAGATGCGATTAGTAATTCTAGACTTATTTCATGTTAGAAACCTCTTCTGTTGTGTTTATATGGTCCAAGAAACAGGCATTTAAAAAAGACACCTAACGGATTTTGGTGACTGAATGCAAGGTGTTCGATGAAATGTCTGTGAAAGGTAATAGATATCTATTAGTAATATTCATTGTTATTACATCTCATTTATTTTTATTGCAATATTTTACATGTTCTTTACTTATTGGCATAACTACTTTTAGGGGTTGTTTGAGATTTCTTATTGAGGATGCTTATATGGGGTGTTTGGGATTACTTATTGGCATAACTACTTTTCCGGGCTTAACCTTTAAAACAGTAACTTTAAAATCTTGGAAATTTTCAATAACGTATTCATGAGTAGGTGACCTTTATTTATTTATTTATGATTTTTCAGTTTACTTTCATATTTTCATCAACGCTGATGCTAAATAACTAACATGTATGATTGGATAGCATATTACTATGATAGAGAGTGCAAAGTGTACTACTGATACTGTACTTGCTCTAAGAATAGGAGCTGAAGCAATGAAGGAAATGTAGAATGAAGTTTACGCTCCTGATTTTATATCTAACATACACCACGCTATATGCTTTGTTTATTTTGTAGGTTGTGTAAACATGCCATGAGAACAACTTGAAGAATTAAAAGGATGAATTAGAAGCTCAACTTGAAGAATTAAAAGGACTTGAGTTGGAGTCTGTCACAACAACTGCCCTGTGGCCTCACAGTATGTGCCAGCTAGAACAACCAGTACGCATGGCCCCACATTATAACACAGCCGAGAAAGATGAGCTTGCTGAATTAACGACATATTCGGCATTATAAACAAGAAATTTTATGCATCGTGGAAGTTATATCAACCGGTGAGTTTCCTTACATTCGTTGAGTTCATCATTTTCCTGTAGTTGCATTTAACTCTCATTATTTATATGTATCACCATCAGCAAAATTGATATATTTTTTCTCCCCTTTTTATGTCTCTTCAGAGAACGGTTAATGCATGTGTAGCCAAAATTCCATACCCATGGCTGGTATTTAATGAGAAGATCAAAGTCAACTCTGTTTACCTTTGAGATTCAACAGTTGTATCTGATTCAATGCTGCTCTTATTTGGGGGGAAGCATTTATGCTGGTGATGTTTTAACTTAATTTGCGATAGCTTTTTGTTTTATCATGTATACTACGGGTGGAAATGGATGGGTCGTGTAGGGTAATGGGTCAAAATGTTTCCGGTCAAAATTGAATAATTTTACAAATGATCTAATCCGGTTGTGTTAAATAAGATTATGAAAAACTATATTAGCTATTTTTTCTATAAAAAGATTTAGCAGGTTTATGCATTTGTATAATTGTATATATTTTGGATTATTTTTTACCCGCCTGATCCATTTCCTTGCTTAGCCTTCATGCCTAATCTATTTGGCCCGTCAAAGATGAAACATAACACAAATTGATAAAAGCAAATAAACATGCTGATCTTTTTGTGTAGCTAGATGAAATGTGGTCATTTACAAGACTCGACTTATAGTTAATTTGTGGAATATAGTTAACTTTTAAAATGCAATAAAAAGTCATTAACGAATATTTGTATTGTTGTTTTTATTAGTCTATTATAGTTTGTGTGTATACTTTATAGAAAGATGGCGTCTAAAATCCTTATGCATTTTAGAAGCTTTAGCAACCTGAGACCTTAGGAAATCGGGGACCTATAGACGAAGTCCAAAAAAGTTGTGATCGACTATAGAAATTCAGTTAACTTAGAAAACAAAAGGCATTCAAAAGTTGGAGACCTAAAGTACTTATGTGCTTTAGCAACTTTAGCGAACCGAACTTTAGAAACTGAAAACCTACAGACGAGACGAGAAAAAATGTGACCGGCTAAGTCCACGCGAGCCTTAGAAAAGCTGATGCCTTATATATAAAATAGAAATTCGGGTGCCTCAATAAAATAAAAAGGAACTTTTAAGGCTTGAGGTATGAACTTGAAAATATGTTCTATATTTTAAGCTTCAGAATTTATTTTTTATGACTAAATGTACATGGTGAATATATTGAAAGGGTTGATGTTGGAAGCTTAAATTCTCATATTGGATTTAGGATGTAAGATTTCGCCATGGTATATCATTCCAATAAACTGAAAGAAGTATTGGAGTTGCTGCTAATGTTCAAACATGAGTTTTCAACATGATTTTTTAGGTTACAAGGCATGCCCAATGCACCTTCTAGGAAAAATTTGAGAAGTCGATCAATGACTATGTTAGTGATCCTGAATTCCAGATAGCACAGTTGATGCTGTTGTGGTTATTCAGTATGGGGTGGTACAAGATGTGGAGAGGTACCAGTGATGTTATAAGTCCAAATCTAATATCATTTGATTTTGGTGTAGTGACTACATCTACTTTACAAGTATATTTGTTTTCAAGTAGCTTTTGGGTATCTGTATATTACGCTCTTTACACTTGAAGTTTGTGTAATAATTATCTTTTACAATGATCCATTTTCTCACAAACAAGTGTATGTGACGTTTCAAGGGTCAAGACTCAAGAGTAAGAAAAGTTTCAAAGTGCTATGATGCGATAAAGAGAATAATTACACAAACTACGGAAACAACATGGTCTACATGTAAGTTCTTTATAGCCTTTTAATTTATGAGTTTAATAAACATGTTGAACACCACTTGAATATGAATTCGCACTTCTTTTCTTAATTAGATTTACAGAAAGTATCACAACTGTTATCCACAACAATGGGTTCAAAAAGTGTTATACAAGGTATTACGATGTGGTATTCATATCCCAATTTCAACTTATAGTTAAGAACCTATTAGAAATACTTTTGAGTCAAATATGAGAGATTCGGAAGCTGATGAACTAACGGGTAATAATGGGTCAAAAGTGACAGTTTTGAGAAAAAGCATAAGTTTAAGAAAAAAAAGTCTTTTACTTTGAGTTTCTTATGATAAGTAAAGACTAAATGGACCATTTGTAATGTGATATAGGTTCTGGAAAAGAGTTGTTTCTTTTATTCCCAACTAATGTTAAGTGGAATGATGTCGCACTTATAGTGCTAAGCAAGCATTGCAAAACCTGTTATAGTACCTTCATTTCCAGTTAGAGTGATCTTCTAATATGTTAACACCTTGATATTGCAACTATCTTCAGTTGAAAATATGGAGGGGACATGATGGGACTCAAAAGTTGCTCTAAATACCCTTAATGACTCGAGATGAACAAAAACATAGACAATGCAGAAAAAGTACATAATGAACAAGTTTTTTTGCACCAAAATAATTTTCTCCTTTGATGATACGATTATGCATCAGTAATGTATGTGTATATAATTCTACTTTATTTCGTGAACAACTTCTATAGTTTTGTTTGTGATGAGTGCTCAAACACTCATCATTTTTGGCCTAATCTGAACTGCAAAACATACAAAAACACTCAGAAATGCATCAAAATACTGAAAATATTTCAAAATTGTGTTTTATATGTTTTAGATGCAAAATGAGCAAAAACAAACGAAAAACGTACAAAGTTTGCAAAATTGGCAGTTTCAGTCCCCCAACTTTCATAAAATTACAAAACTAGTCCCTGGATATTCAAAATATAGAAAATTATCACCAAAGGTCATTTTGAAATCATAAAATGTCATATTTAGTCCTTTGGTGAAAAATTGGAAAGTTTTGGAAATTTACATGATTAGTCCCTGGAGTTTCAATAATTGGCAGATTCAGTCCCTGGTGGGATAATTATGAAGGAAAAATCACTTTTGGTCCTTGGGAAGTTACAAAAGCCATTTTTAATCCTCGGGTGAAAATTTTGAGGAAATTACATGTTCGGTCCCTTAAGTTTGGCAAGTTGTCAATTTTAGTCCCCGAGAAATTTTGAAAAATAAAAAATGAAAAAAAAAATGGTTTTTGAAAGATTGTTGATTGGCAAGTTTAGTCCTTATCATATATTTTGTGAAAGCTACCATTTCAACCCTCACTTTTGGTAATCTACAAAATTGGTCCTTGTGATTAAATTTCATACAAACCAAAACCAAGCATAACTAATCCACAACACCCTTAATCCAACACACCCCACCCTTATTCCTACCCAATCCAACAAATAGCCCAACATCCAAGCCCACTCCACAAACACCCTCACAGCCCACTCCACACAAATAATAAAAACACAAACCGTTTTATTTCAACCCCGGTCAACCCAACTGTTTGACCCTCCACCTTCACCCCCACTTGGACTGCAAACACCAACTCCACACTTTTCCCCCTCCTCTGCCATACCTCCAGCTCACACAACCCATCCCATGTTCCCCTAGCCTCCAATACCCTCCAAGACCCAATTAATTCCTCAAAATCCTCACAAGTTACCCCAACTGCCATGTGGGATTTTTGGCGGCAAAAATGCAATTCAAAGGACAGGATTGATTCAAGCTAAGCCAAGGGTCAAGATCAAGTGGGAAAGTCTTCAATGTCTGCTAGGAACTAAAAATGTTATATAAAAAGAAGAGAGAGGCATGAAAGTAGTAGTAGTAGTTAGTTAGTAGTTTTAGTGTAATTTAGGGGTCAAAGTTAGTGTAATGTTTTAAAATTTAGTATTGTAATTAATCCTTTCAGTACTGTAACCAAGTTCCTTTTAAATATAATCTCAGTTTACTTATTGTTGCAGTGTTCTTAATTTCCCTTTCAAGTGAAACTTTAATTTTTCATTAGTGTAGCTTAAGCTTGTAAAAGCTTATTTAGTTGTTCTTATTAATTTGAATCAGTTTACTTAAGGTTTCCAATCACTTCAATTTACTTTATCAGTCATAAAAACAAAAAATCCAAAAAAAGAAATATATATGAGAAAATACTTGAAAAATCAAAAAGAAGAAGAAAAGCTTGGAGCTTGGTATATTTTGGGTGGCTTTTGGTTTTAGTAAGCTCAGGGGAGTACTTAGGGTGTTGATATGATCTTGGTTCTCAACATTTTCATAGCAGTGGACAACAAGTAGGTCACCACTTATTTCTTTCCATATTTTCAGTTACTTGCTAATTGTTGTTATTAGTTGTTCAATCCTGTTGGTTTAGGTCTAATTTAGCTTATTACATTGGTTTATCAGTTTTCTTGCTTGATTTGATCATTTGCTTCTATTACTGTCAAAACAGTCCTCTTAAAGGGTGTTTGGAAGAAGCTTTTGTGTCCAGTTTTTGGTGTTGTTTGAGGATAAGTTTTGCTTAACTATTGTTTTAAGGAGTATACTAAGCCATTGTAACCTTTTGTTTGGTCACTTTCATTGAAAAAGTCAAAATTCAACCTTCATCCCCATCATCAGTTGACTGTTGGACTTGTGGGTGTCCAACTCCTCACCACAGCTTTAAAAATTGTTGAAGTAGCTTAATTTAGCTTTAACATTGCATAATATATCAAATTAAGTCCATTAAGATCATCAAAAGTTGGATTAAGTCAACATTTCAAGTTTTGATCAAAAGTCAAATATGCATGTTTCCAGTTTTTTACCAAACTTCAAAGATTATTAGTGAATTTTGTGTTTGGATTGGTGATGTGAGATTTGTTCCTAGTTGTAGTATCTCAGCTCAAATTTCATGTCCCAAGTTCCTTTTATTTTTACTAATTTTTCCCTGGGTCCCACTTAGCTCCAAAGTAGGTTGCAGGGCAACCTTATGCCCTGCACCACAGTTTGAGCAAAATTTCTTTTTACCACATTTCCTTCATTCATGGGTCATTTGTCTTGACATTTGATGATCTTTGTAGCCTGGTAGCTTGTTAGATTGTTTCATTATTTGGTCTAACCTTTCTTGCTGATTTCATAGCTTATTTTGACCCTCTTGTTTGCCATTTTGAAACCTGTGAAAGCTGATTCATCAGCTTTCATTGAGCTTGTTGATTTCAGTAATTCTTTTGGATCCAGTGATTGTTTTGTTGTTTCTTATAGTTAATTTGAGTTACTTAAGCTTGTTTGTACCTATGTTAGCCTTATTTTGAGCTTGTGTACCCCATTGCTCACACTGCCACTTGAGTTCTCAGTTACTCTTCAGTGAGCTCAAGCCATTTTGGCAAATCTTTTTCTTGGTCCTAGCCTTAAGCTAATTCTGTGAATCTTGATTATTTGAGAAGTCAGTTGTACTGACTTCTAAGATCCAAGCTCATTTTGGGGTTTAGAACTCTTACCCCTAGCTTAATTCAGGCCTGCTATTGCCCTTAAGGGACTGTTTGGTTTGAAGGGTTTGGACAACTGCTTATTTTGTCTTTTGTCATTATTCAGTGTGATTTTGTTGATGTTTTAGCTCATTCTCAGTTCCCTTAATTTGTGTTTAGCTTATTTTAACCTTGTTTCTCAGTAGTAGCTTAATTGTAGTCTAAAATCTCAATTTTAGCCAAATAAGCTCACTGTTGAGCTTTTTAGGTTGCACATTACTTATTTTTAAGTTATAAAACTTTTGTTTTTACAAAAGTTTGTTGTTTTTAGGTGTAAATCAGTTTTCAAAAAGAAAAATTCCAAAAATCCAATTTAATTTCTAAGTGATAGTTTCTATTTAATTTAATTTAAATTTTATTTTACATTTTTAGATTTTTGTTAAGTACTTGTCATTTTTATATTTTTATTAATTATATCTTATATTAAAGTATTTATATTAATTTTCTCAGATTTTTATTTTCTCATTTAGTATTAATTAGAATTAATTTTAGTTTTATTAATTATTAATTAATAATTAGTTTAAAATAGCATAACTAGTTTTTATTAAGTAAAACCAAGTTTTTATATTTTTTATAGTTTTTATATGTTATAAAATAATTTTAGAAATTTTATTAGAATTTTCACTGTTCATTTAGTATTTTTCTTAATTTTAAATAGTTTAATTAGGTAATTGGTAATTAAATAGTAATTAATTAAAAGAAAATCCATAAAAAGACAAAAACACTTATTTTTAGTTTTAAAACTTATTTTTAGTTATTTTATAATTTTAGAAATTTTATTTTCATTTTTCTAGTGCTTAATTAATATTGTATTATATTTAAGTGTTTTAAATATTAATAATAAGTATTAAATAGTTTTTAATTAATATTAAATAATTAAATAGTGTAAAAAGTAATTTTAATTTTCTAAAAAGTTTCTTTTATTATTAGGATTGTAAAAATGTGATTTTCACTTTTGTAAGTATTTTATTTTGTTAAAACTCGCGTTTTATTTTGTACGTCTACGTTTTATTTAAACGTAACGTATGCGTTTTTAGGTTTAAATCGTTTCTGGTTTTTCCTACTTTCCCGTCTTCTTCATATAGCTTATTTAAGCTATTTTCTAGTATATTCCTTAGTTCTAATCACTCAAAACCTTTTCCTGTCCAAATTCACCCGATCAAATGACCGTTTGTTTACAATTCACACATCGTCGGGACATACGACCCGGGGAAACCTTATACTTCCGCGGAGCATTGATCTAGGCTGTTTGACTTTGTTGACCATTCCTTGGTCAATATAAGTTAGGTGGTTCGGGCTAAATCAGTTTGACATGTTAATTTAGTATTTCATGTTTATGCAGCAACGTTTGCTAGCAAGGCACACTTTGGATAACAGCCTACTGTAGGTTTATGTGTTTGTAGACATGTATAAGGATTATGTCTAAGGATTGACGAATTTGCAGCCTACTTGATCTTTGTACATTTATTGAGCTTCGTATGGTTTGATTTTTCATTTTGATATACATTTATTGAGCTTCGTATGATGTGGTTGAGATATGTTTAACAACTGAGTTTAATGATATTTTTAATTGATATGCAAACCTTATTGGATTCTACAAGACGTAATACCTCTGTTTTCTTGCTACCTTCATATACTAATATGTATGGACATTAACCTTTCTTTTATCCTTTAATTCAACTGGAGAAAATTATATATCTATACTTCTTGCCTAATATATATGTCTTCGTATAAAAGGGATTGCACATATTAAAAATAATATAAATAAACAACAAAAGAAGACATAAATCCTTTAGATTAATTGATGGCTGTTTTGGCATATGTTCATAAAAATGTCGATTTTGATAGACAAACTCTAAATTGAAAATCAATATCATGATCAATGTTGCAAAAATCGTGAATCGATAGTCGGGCGGTCGACCACCCTGCAGCGATTAATCGGCCAAGGCGGGATTAATCGGATTTCTGGAGAGCAAACTAAAGATCTTAACTGATTCCAAGCCTACTATGTCCCTAAACCTCAATAAAAGGCTCCAATGCTGATTATAAGGCCCATTGTGCGTCATAAGTAAAATAAACGATCCCCAAATTAAGTAGAATGCCAAAAAATTTATTTTTTTAATTTGACCGATTCTTGCCGATTTGGCCGATTTTTGACCGATTCGGCCAATTTTTGACCCATTTTTTGCCTAGGCCGATTTTTTCACTGATTTTCAAAAATCAAGAAGGTGTATGACCGATTAACGATTAATCGGCCGATTTTTGCAACATTGATCATGATATTTACAAGAACCATTATTCAAGCCCAAATAATTAACGGGACACATTTTGAAATAAGGTTATTATACAAAGGTTGAAAATTACTCTATCGGATAAACGTTTACCAATGAAGATCGTTAGAAAACAATTTCCTATGTCAGTCTCATTTGCCATGACGATAAACAAGAGCCAAGGGCAATCCCTTTCAAAAATTGGTTTGTACCTCCCACGTCCTGTTTTCACACATGGACAATCATACCTCTTTCACGCGTCAAAAGCAAAAAAGGTTTCAAAGTTGTTATTTCGGATGCGGATGGTCATCTATCGAACACTACTACAAATGTAGTTTACAAAGAGGTTCTCCACAGTCTATAACCAAGTTTCAAGAGGCATGTACTAATACACATGTGATATGTTTTATACGATTTTATTTATATGTATTATAAGTCACGAACATCTTTTACTTACACTCTTTTTCTAACTCATTAGGTGCTCACAATATGTTCATTAGGTTATCACTCAATTATCGCTCAGTATGTACTTCTGCTATTCAAGACCATCAAGATTTGAGCCCGTGTGCATGGACGTTTATTAGATCATCAAAATCATATTCCACAATTTATGACGTTTATTTCATTATTAGTTACACGCATTTTACTCTATAATATTATTGACTTATTACGTACTTTTCTTTTCAAATACATGATTCAAGTTGTTTGCTTTTGGTTTTTTTATCTTATTTTGTTTACACATTTATTTATTTATTTATTTTTTGTTTGCATCATTTCTTCTAAAAACCCGTCAATTTGACGGGTCTATAAGCTAGTATATATATATATATATATATATATATATATATATATATATATATAGAGGTGGGTTCATGAAAAAAGTCCACTTTGGTAGAAAAGTGAGAAAAGTGTACAAATCAGCCCCTCCTTCCCCTCCTTTTTTTCACACCAAACTACAGGGACCTAATTGTATTTTCTTTCATTCTTTAAGGAGGTTTTGTAAATTCGCACCCTACCCCCCACCCCTCACCCCACCCCACCCCGAAAAAAAAAAAAAAAAAATCCCGCCAAAAAAATTTTTTTTTTTGGGGCAAAAAAAAAATTTTTTTTTTTGCCAAAAATTTTCCCGCCAAAAATTTATAACCCAGATGCACCTTTTTTTTTAGTGCATCTCAGTTATAAAAATTGGTGCATCATAGTTATAACTGAGATGCACCAATTTTTATAACTGAGATGCACTAAAAAAAAGGTGCATCTGGGTTATAAATTTTTGGCGGGAAAATTTTTGGGCAAAAAAAAAAAAAAAAAAAAAAAATTTGGCCCAAAAAAAAAATTTTTTTTGGCGGGAATTTTTTTTTTTTTCGGGGTGGGGGTGGGGGTGGGAGTATGTTTCAAAACATACCCATGAAGTTTGAGATGTTTCAAATTAAACCCTATAACTTTTTTTTTTTACTTTTCTACAAAAGTGAACTTTTCTCTAGAACCTTACCCTATATATATATATATATATATATATATATATATATATATATATATATATATATATATATATATATATATATATATATATATATATATATATATATATATATATATATATATATTATTAAATTTTTTGTTTTAAAAAACAAGCTTCTCTAAACAAAATAAATTAAAAAAAAAAAAAAAAAAAAAAAAAAGGCCTACAAAAATTGAAATGAAGAAGTTCAAGAAACATGGCCAAGTAAAATAAGTTTAAGAAAAGAAAAACTTAAGCAAACACCTTTTAGACACATTAGTGTTTTTTGAAAGCAATCTATCTATTATCAGTTAATGGTATAAATGTATACATTCTCGTATCTAACTTTAACGTGATTGGGCATTGTTGTTGTTGTTTAACTAAATAGTTCATTCCTATTCAAGTTACCCGATGAGATTTAATCTTTTGACTTAAATGTACGCTACTTAACCGGATACCCCGATAACAAATTTTGACCCTATCTAGACATGTATTTTATAAGGTTTGAACCTAAAACTTATTGTACGCTGCCTAACCAATACCCCAAAATGTCTTAAAGAGTAAGTTTTTTTCTAATGAAAGCTTGAACTTAAGACTACCTTATTGTTGTTGTACTCTATACAAGTAAATAAGCAAATCTAATTATCTGAAACTCTCTCGTTTGTCAATGTTTTTTTCCTCTTCAAACCATGTAACCATTTTTGTTATCTTCATTTTGCTATGTACTTTGTCAAGGAGCTTCAATATTTACAACTTAAAACGTAATAGTTGACAATACTTAAATCTTTTACTTTAACTTGACAAAACAATCACTGTGGATTTAAATATAAATAAAACAATTAACTGTGTTAGTTAGGGATGAGCGATCCAACCGACGACCGGAAACCGACCGATGCCCGACTCCGACCGACACAAACCGACCTCTACTCGGGTCGGGACTCGGTTTGGGTTTTCCAGCTTCTCGGGACTCGGTTCGGGTCGGGAGTCGGGATTACCCGATAAAACACAAAGAATACTATACAAACCGACACCGACCGACACAAGCCGAACTAGACTCGGGTCGGGATTCAGTTAGGATTTTCCAGCTTATCGGTTTCAGAATGGGTCGGGATCGGGTCGGTTTCGGCCCGATGCTCAGCCCTGGTGTTAGTACTCCCTCCGTCTCAAAAATATTGTCCATATTTTCATTTTGGGATATATCTCAAAATAATTGTCCACTTTCTCTTCTAAGTAAAAACTAGAGAATATAATAGGAAATATACTCTTTGGATGGTTAAAAACTAAAGTGGCATCATTTTTATTAAACTTTGTATTTCTTGTCTCCTGACAATTATTTTGAGACGGAGAGAGTAACTAATAAGGGTTTAGACATCGGATATTTATATTAGAGAAGTGTTTTGCTAAACACTGCTGAGTGGGCAATGATTAAGGCTCATTAAACAATGTGCTCTTTTCATATTTAAAGTAATTATGTATTTAATACACAATAAATGAACATAAAAATAAACTTAATTATATGTCATTTTTTATCTAACAAAGTCTAAATTTCCTTTTATATTCATATTAAATATTGTCCGGTGGTCATTATTTAGCAAAACTCATTAGAAATTAGAAAGATATACCAAGTGAGAAATAACTATGTGGTTATAGTTATTTCTCATCTTTCTCATTATAAGCTTTCTTTTCACTGGATCTCTACCCGTGAGTATAGATGATAGATTATAGATATAGATTGATAATATCGGACTTAACTAATTCTTATAAGAAAAGTCGCTTACGGTTATTTGACCAGAAGTCCGCGGGGTCTAAAGTGGTGGTTGGTGCCCAATGGTGAAAAGGCAAGACATACGGCCGACGCCTTAGCCTCAACAGCCTGAACAGCAAATTGCTCGAACGGCACATTGTTATACTAGTGAGAGCTATCATCGTATGTATGCATGGCGAATCCACCTGCATTACAAAAAAGTAACAAAAAACCAAAATATATAACGCAATAAAAAACACAACATTTATATATATGTGGCATAAGGGCCAAAATAAGGTTAAAAGTAACATGTCAGGTACAATTTACCATGCATTAGTATTCTGTAATATCCCCCTAAAATATTCAAACCAATGAAATTTAAGGAGAATCAGGTACTAGAAAGATAATGGTTGTGACATTCCTTGCTCTAAATTACGTTGCACAAGTAATCTTGATCAAAATTAAGTGAATTATGAATATCAAATTCATTTAAAACTAACTTCTCATATAACAATACATCAAATTAACAATAACAATACATTACCTAAATATCGGTATATAGCTGCCCAAACTTCCTTTACAAATGGTGTTGACATTCATATTCGTGGTTTATATGCAACCGAGTCAAAGTTTTACGTTCCAAGCTCATTCAACGACTCGCTAAGGAGAAAAGAAAACGATTTTTCTTCAAGATTTCATTGAAAAAGAAAAACTTAAAGATCATCGTTTCTTGATAATGTAACTAAGAAATTACTGATCTTTACTAACAACCACCCTACAATGTCTTGTAGTTCTAATGGAAGAGATGCAAATTAGAGTATTTGGATCGAGGAAAAATAAGGTAAAGCAACTTTCTAATTTTTATTTCTGCATATTGATGGATAAGAAATGAATGATGTACAAAGCTTTGTTATCTTTGCTAACCATCCCAAATATTATTCAAAATGGAGTCAATTACATATTTCATCTTTGTGGTTTACACACAATCAGGGACGGAGCCAGTGGGGGGGCTGGTGGGTGCTCGGCCACCCCCAACCAGTCCAACTAGCAGTGTTATGTGGTTGTTGAAAAAGGAAGAAGATAAGGTGTATGAAGAAGAAAATAAAAATGGTGAAAAAGAACAGGTAAATGTGGGGAAGATGAAGTATCATGTACTGTATATTTTATTATTGTTTTTATTGAAATAATGAAAAGTAGTTTATAATTCCCAGGCGAGTTCTATTTTCTATTATTTTACAGTAGCTTTAATTGTTATACGTAGTATTTAAATTATTCTTATTTAATTACTACTCGTATAAACTAATGAAAAAGTAAATGAATGGTTTCATGTGTATCTCTTTCTCGTAACATTGTGGAGTATATCTTGTCTACAAACAAGTTAAGTAGTTAACTATGTATGTGTTGATTAGTTGTATCATGCCGACCCAAATTCGACTGACTTGTTGACCTTATCTCATCACCTCGAGTATGTTACTATCGGAAAAAAATTTTGAACTCCCCCTAACACAAATTTCTGGCTCCGTCGACACAATCGCATCTTTCATCCTTTGTCAACTTTGCTTGCACCATCCGTCCCTGTGGTTGCAAACTCTTGCAACGTTAGTCCTTTTGACCAATATCCGTTATAGTTTGTCGTTAAGTCCCTCACATGATAAAAACGTAAGAGTATTTTGGTCTTTTCACGCATACTCATCTTCAACCTCTTGATTGTGCTTGAATTTCTATTCTTTATAACAAAGTGTCATATATCTTAAAGTTTTGATTTTTACACAAAACAAATACAAAAAATCACAAGTCTCAACAACCATTATTGTTAATCATATTGGTTATACTCAAGTCAAATTCGTAACTCTACGGCTAAGAATAACAGTGTAGTGAAGTCGTCTGCCCGTCGACTGTACCTTGTACCCTTCGAGCTACCATGACCTCTGTTTTCTTGAGCTAGTCTGACTTGAGGATTTGGTCTAAGAATTTGATGTTCGTCATGGGACCATGTGGGTCCCTCTGGAAAGAGAGTTGTATGCAAATTGACATGGTCATTCGTTGCATGCACTTCCTCCGGTGGTCTTCTTGAGAAGCTCATGAAAGAAGACGGATCAAGTAAAGTGGACGCTACGCGATATCAAAGTTTGGTGGGGAAACTTTTGTACCCCACAACGATAAGGCCAGACATCATGTTTGCCGCAATTTTATTATCAATGTTCATGCACAATCCTATTGAGATTCACATGGGAGTTGGTAAAAGAATTTTACGATATTTGCAGGACACGAAAGATTTTGAAATCAAGTAATTTGCGTGATTTCTATGATAGTGGTTGGGAAGGATGTACAGATGACATGAAAAATACATATGGATATATTTTTCACTTGGTTCAGGTGTGTCATTTGTTGGTGCTCCAAGAAGCAACAAACAGTCGGGCAATGATCAACAGGGGCAGAGTACGTTACGGCAACACTAGCCACATCACAAGCAATTTGAATACGAAAGTTTTTAAAATATTGGAGAAAAGCAACCAAAGCCTAAAACCTTTTTTTTTTTTTTTTTTTTTTTTTTTTTTTTTTTTTTTTTGCGATAGCATGTCAGCAATAGCAATCGCAAAGAACCCAGTTCACCATAGCCATTCAAAGCATATCGCTTTGAAGCATCGTTTTATCAGAGAAGCAATTGAAGGCTGAGATGTGCAAACTTGAATTTTAATAGTTTTACATTGTTTCATGGCCATCGAATTGATCTATATAAGAAGTAGCAAACAATAAGCTGGTGAGCTACTAAATAAAAGAAAATATTTCAAGTTTTTCAAAAAAATATATATTTTGAGTGTATTGTTCCTTATACAAAAGAATTGTTTTATAGTTTGTTGAAGTTTTTTATTTATTTTTTTTTTATTTTTTTTTATTTTTTTTTTTTTGAAAGGGGATGAAACCCCGGCAAACTTTGTTGAAGTTAGTTTTTTGTAAGCAATTACGGTTAGAGTAACAATTCAGTGACGGAGCTAGGATTTTGGCATAGGGTGGGCCAAAAAACTTTTTCGCAAACAATAAAACGTTTAAAAAACTATAATTTGGTGACTGTTAACGAGACAAACTTGTTCGTACCTATTGTAAGATAATGTAAACCCGTAGGTATAACTTTATTAATGACCACTATTTATAATAGTGAAACCCTAATACCCAAAACCCACAAACCGGGCTTGGGCCTAATTATCCACTAACACTCCCCCGCAGTTCGAGCGGCGAAATCGCGAAAGCTCGAACTGGAGTAGTAAACTAAGAAAACAAATTAAAACAATAAACCAAAATAAACTAAGAAAGAAAATATGACACCAACAAAAGTCGTCTCGGGAATTGATACCCTAGATTCGACACCAACAAAAGTCGTCTCGGGAATTGATACCCTGGATTCGACACCAACAAAAGTCGTCTCGGGAATTGATACCCTGGATTCGACACCAAACAAAAGTCGTCTCGGGAATTGTTACCCTGGATTCGACACCAACAAAAGTCGTCTCGGGAATTGATACCCTGGATTCGACACCAAACAAAAGTCGTCTCGGGAATTGATACCCTAGATTCGACACCAAACAAAAGTCGTCTCGGGAATTGATACCCTAGATTCGACATAAAAAAAAAAAAAAAAAAAAAAAAAAAAAACACCAATTAAATAACTTTTTTTTTTTTTTTTTTTTTTTTTTTAATCTAAATAATTAAAAAGACAATAGTAAAAATTAAATAACGATAATCAAAAGTAACAAAATAACAAAGTTTAGCCAAGCATCTGGATGGTGGACCCGTATTCATTCTGCCTTGCATGTGGTTGTTGTATTAAATCATGAGCCAAAGGAATTAAATCCTTTAATCCTTCCGCACTCTCGCCTAGAACAAATAGTGATATCTATCTATTCTGTTGTCATCGAATAATAAAAGAAAAAAAAGTCGGCTGGGATTTTTTATTTTTTCTTCGTGAATGATGTTCCACCGAATGAATAAAGGGATGGGATTAGGGTTTGACGGGGTGGCTTAAGGGAAGCGGCTCAACATAACCACTTAGGTCTGAGGATCAGACCTGCTCTGATACCATGTAAGATAATGTAAACCCGTAGGTATAACTTTATTAATGACCACTATTTATAATAGTGAAACCCTAATACCCAAAACCCACAAACCGGGCTTGGGCCTAATTATCCACTAACACCTATATATGCAACGCTAAATAATAAAAATACCGTATGACAACAATTGAACACAATGTTAGATAAAATTCAGATTAATTTTATTCACTTATGAATCGAGTTTGATGGGATATAATGATGAATAGCACCAGGAGAATATTAAAAGGCCCACGTTATAAAGACGGGGGTAGTTTTTTTATAAAGACGGGGGTGGTTTTTTTTTATTTTTTTTTTATTTTTATAATTTTGTTTATATCAAAAAGCTATAAACCTGAAAGTGCGGAACATAAAATATAAAGTTTAATATGTCAAACGCTTAAAACTGTAAAAAATACGGAACAAAAACTGACAAAAACTGGGCTGCGCTGAAAAAAAATAGGGGACAAAAAGGGAGACAAGAGGCCTGCCACCTTGTCCCCCGTTTTTATAGTATAACCCTATTAAAAAAGATATCATCAATCGAAAAATAATGACATGTGAATCTGTGATGCTGTGCATAAGTTTGCTTATTTAATTGGGTGGGCCAAATCATTACCTCTTTATATTATAGACCGAAGGCATATTCCCTCCTTGAGCGCCGTGACATCTCCCACCTATATAAAACAAGGTTGGGTTTAGGAAAGTTGACCCCTCAAAAATACTTAAAACTCGACACCTGTCATTTATTTCTAATCTACGGTCCTTAATCACTAACACCCCTAAAAATACTCACCAACATTTAACACAAACACAATTTTCTCCCCAAATCCAATTCGTTTAGATCAAAAAGCCCGATCAATTAACCCTATATCATTATAATTCATACACATTTTATACCCAAATATCCTTTTTTCATCATCAATTCATCCCTGAAATAAATCATAACCGAACCATTAAACTCTAAGTTAATTCATCCCCAATATCATTTATCATAATCAATTCATCCCCCAAAAATCATAACCGTACAACAATTCAGTTTACCCTAAATCAATTCATCACCAATCTTTTAGTTAGCGTTTTGTGATTGGGGTTTCGGCTGGGTTATTAGGAAATCCAAGTTTTATATCACAACACTATTGTACCAGGTTAAATTTTAATTTTATATTTTGATTTTGATAATCTAAAAAATTTGCTCCTCGAATTTACCGAGAATTTGAATTACATTCGTAATGGGAATCTTAGTTTTAAACTTAATTGCAATGTTCATGTGTTTGATTCTTTGTGTTTGGATTTAGTTATTGGATGAAGTTATGTCTTTTGGGTGTTTGGATGTGTTGTTAAGTCCACACATGGTTCGGTATTAGATAGTAATATAATACGAGTTTATGAACACCAAGTGTTTGATATAATGCATAAAAACATTACATGTTTTGAATCATTCATAACATTGTAGTCCATGATTATGATTTGTTTTGCTTAAGGTTGTAGATAACTGATTTTTAGTATATATATTTGACAGTAGACACACATACTTTCTGGTGATTTTTTTAGTATATATGGTGATTTTTTTAGTATATATGGTGACTTTTGTGTAGTTAATTATATTCTTTCTTCTGTTTGTGAATGTCGCAAGTTAATTATGAACTATTTTGTGTACAACCAGAGAATGCTCGGTTGCACATAGTAGAGACAGTAAAAATGCTCGAAGGCGAGCTGTAGGCAAAACTAAACGTGAAGAAAAGTGGAAGAGATATCTTGAAATGGTAATAACTCAGTATGCGTTATTGAATTTATTGTAAGTTTTATTTTTTATGATAGTAAAATTAAGTTGTTGGAGTAACATAGTTTGTATGTCTTATATATGATATTATGTTAGTTGACTACTATAAACCATGACACAAATTACATCCATTGTGCTAATCGGTATATGAAATGAACATATTTAATAAAGTATCTTATATAATTCATGAATGAAATTTATGTTTAATAAAATCCGTTTAGACGTGTCATTAGATTATTGAACTCCTTATATGGTTTAGCAATTTTGAGAATGTTTGGAGGTTTGGGATTGGCTTATTGAAATCGTAAATTGGTGAGCTACATTAGATATCGAAGGTGATGATAATATTGGGATGATCTTATGTTCACAACCCAATGATGGTAAGTCACTAAGTCATTGCTCTTGATGTTAGTCATTCGCTATTTTAAATGAACTACATGTTCATTTGTTGATAGATATTAGTATGTGAAAACATATTTGATCAATCTTATATATTTTTTTAACCTTATTTTTGATGGAGCAAACAAAGCTTTTATGGTGGTATTGGTATGATTGTTGCGTTTATACGGAAACTGAAGCCACAGAGTGATGGACACCATGATTGCTTTTTGTGTTAGAATTTTGTATATAAGATCATTTCTTGCCAGGTCACCTGAGCTGCAGTCTATTAAGGTAAACAATGTAGTTTATTTTTTCATTGAAGCACTGTCATTTATGCCTTCATATCCTGGAAATAATTCTTGATGTTTTAGGCTTCTCCTTTTGAGAGATTTCTTGAGAGGAGTACCGCTGGACACGGTAGAAGTCCAGCATAGGTAGTAGCCCTGAAGGATCTCATGGGCGCTATGATCCCACCATCAAGAATGCTTTAATAGTTGAAGGCCAGGTGCATGGTTTTAGAGTAATTTTAAATCCAGAAAAGAAGACAAAACTATCGTCTGATTCATCCAAAATATATTTTCATTGCTTAAGATATATAGGTTGTGAGTTTATATAGATGGATACATACATACATCTTTATATCTTCTTGCTGATTCATTTTAGTTAATATGTAAACTGTACCTTTATCTACTCAGGCTATCATAAAGTTGGAAACAGATGGATCATTCCGTCTCAAAAACCTTGGGGTGAGTTCAATTTCATTAAATGGCAACGAAGTTGCTCATGGTCAAGTGGTTTCACTTGGTACAAGCTATTTGATTGAGGTAATCATGCTTACTGATTTTATATTTTATAAAAGATTTGTTTGACTTTTGACCAATTTTATATTTTTTCGAAGTTGCTTATTGATTTTATGTTTTAACAAAGTTGCAACATTCATTTGTTGGACGAGATGGTTTCTTTAGATTTCTATTGAAGATGCGGCAAAGTTAAGGCCGTTTAAAGATGTTATGCAATAATAAGGCAAGTTAGTAATTAGTATATTTGTTCAATCTTATACAATAATCAAGCAAGTTAATAATTGATAGATTTTGTTCACGTATTTTCATTGAAGCTATTATATTGGTGTGTTAAATGTTAATTGGCTTACTGCATATAAAGTATACATGCACAAGCCAAAATTGTGTTATCTCGAAGATATATATCCCATGGATATTGGAAACTATATAGATACTCATACTAATAGTTGGTCAGTTGGGTACAATATAAGTGCATTTTAGATACCCATTAAGTAAAGTGTACAAATTGTTTATGTAAAATGTATGTTTGATGTAACTTGGGCAACCAATTTATGTGAGGTTAGGAATTGGGTCGGTTGGGTACATGCTGATTGGGAAAATTTATAATAAGTTGATATGAGTAAATTTGGAGTGACTTCAATCTTCTTTTGCATAAGCTACATTAAAGCTTTCTACTGTGATCATCACTGCCACTACTTTTTTGCGCTCGATCTACATGCCTCACACACTTGATGGGTGCCAAAGCGAGGGGATTCAAAAAGGTTATGTGCCTAATTGTCGAGCGGCTACTCCCTCATGATGCACGAGTGTAACAAGGGTAAGAAGCTGATGATTGTTCGCATTATCAAGAATGCCACGAAGATCATGTGTTAAATGATGCAATCATTTAGTAATTATTGTTTCGATGTGGCTGTAGGCTAAGAGAAGATGCAACCGAATTCGTTTTGCTGATGTTGTTTGGCGTTAGGCTGTTGATATCTCAACTTTAAGACGTGTGAACCCTTTTGAGTGCCATGCTAATGACCTGATCAACGCTGCAAAGGGTTTTTTCAACAGGTACATACAACATCTGGCTTTCAATTCTTTATGGAAATTCGTATTCTCTTTTCTGTTTACTTATGAATAGGTTAAAGTGTAGTTGTGTTGTATCATAAAGGTGTAAGTATATTTGATTAGTAGAGAAAACACATTTATCTGGCTTAAAAATGAACATATAATATTAATGCACGCAACAATATTTTGTTATAGAATACAAATCAACACACGGGGAGTGATTGGTGATAAAGATTGTATGGATAATTTGATGATGAGTATAGTAATGTCTCAATAAATACGTCGAACAAATCAACATAACGGATACAACGAAGTGTGGGTCAAACCAACTCACCTGACCCATACTAAAACCATAAGTTCTTACCTCGGCCTGTATTAACCACTTATTTTTCCTAAACGTAATTTTATCAAAGCAACCCAATATGCAAACTTGAGATCAGTCACATGTAAGCATGCGAGTTGTGCAACTCGAGTCATGACCTTTTGATTATCACCTTCATTTTGTATAGGTGAATGTAGGGAGTATGGTAGTGTAAAAACTTGCACAAAGTTTCAGGCTGAAATATATGTTCTCACAAAGGATGAAAGTGGTCGTCGTACAGTCTTCTTATCAAACTACATATCGCAGTTTTAATTGAGGACGGCTAATTTCTCCAAAAAAGTACATTTGTCTGGAATGGATATAATTTCACTCCTCCTTTTGGAACTTTGCAGTGATTGTTCTTGAACAAGGCATGTGTCATAGAGAAAACCTATCTTCATTGCTTTGTCCATATATTTTGTACATTATGAGGTTTCTTAAATTTTTATGAGATTTGAAAATACAAGCCTGTATGGGCATGTTGTAAGTCTGTTGCTTTTTTATTATTACCTTTTGTAAAATATGGAATGAATAAATGTTTTTGTGAAATTTGAAAATGTTATCCTGTTTATCGCAATCAACTATATGTATTAAAATTGCGGTTTTAAAAAGTATCACTTTATTGTTTTGTTTATCTTATCAAGGTAATCAGGGTTCAAAGCGGAATTAAGCGGATAAAGATTACAACTATTACAATTCTATAACAAACGTTGTCTATAAAGAAGTCCGTCATTAACTATTAGTTTGTTCTTATTTCTTAGCTAATTTTTGTATAAACAATCCATGTTATTTTAGTTTGATGTTTTGCAAATTACATTTTACCTTAACTTTTTTTTTAACATTATATCATTTAACGTTATTTCTAATATTCATTTTACTACTTCTTTTATATTTTTAACAATTCTTGAAGTTAGCCACCCATGTAGCGCTGATAATCCCATTATGATCGATAAAGATTATTTACAAATGGCATATTACGTTAACTTTTTATCTTTTAACATTATGTCATTTACGAATTCTATATTTAAATCATATTTGTACTACATTTTTATATTTCATAATAAGACTTAAAGCTAGCCGGCCAACGGCCTTAGGCTAGTAAACTAATATTTCTATTACCCAATACGAATAAACAAGTCCTTTGCTTTTGGGATCTTATATGGCCGGCTGCTTACTATTTCTATTACCCATCCTGCTAGTAAACTAATATTTCTATTACCCAACGGCCGGCCTTAGGCTAGTAAACTAATATTTCTATTACCCAATACGAATAAACAAGTCCTTTGCTTTTGGGATCTTATATGGCCGGCTGCTTACTATTTCTATTACCCATCCTGCTTTTGGGATCTTATATGGCCGGCTGCTTACTATTTCTATTACCCATCCTACTCATATATCCAATAAACTCTATAAACGAGTGAACATTCTTATTTATAGAACCTATAGAAAAAGAGAAGGTTGGGTCACGAAAGATTGAAGCTTTCTGTTTGTTTTGGCGACTGTGCTTTCCGGCGAGCTTAAGTCACGTAAGGTTAGCTCACACCCAAACGTAATTTCATTTTATGTTATTCTCTCTTTTAACCGTCATTAACCCAACAACTTTCGAGTGTTATTTTATCATTTCCCGGCAAAGTCTCCATTTTTGGCGAATACATTTCATTCCAATTTGTAAGGACATCAAGGTAAAATCTGCTTCTTTGTCAGTTAAACATCAGCTGTAACCATCATTGTTAGAAATAGGTTTTACGTAGTAATTTACTAAGTTATACTTGAAGAAGATGGGTAAATGGTTAATGTGTGTTGATACTTACACAGTTACACCACAATTTATGCAATATTAGGTTTTACCATATGCATTAACGTTGTAATATTGTGGTGTGTGTATAACTTTTTGTGATATAAACCAAAGGTTTTCAAGATCGGGATGCTACCAAGGATCGTTTTCGTCTTTGCAAGATCGTAATCATAAGATCGGATCGGGATCTTAAGATCCTACTATAATGTCATTTTCTTAATAGTTTTTGTGATATTATACAAATTTACAAATTACAGAGTGTTATATATATCATGAACATAAAATTATATGAATGTTCCATTGAAATGTTGTCCTAAATTATAATTATGAAATGTTTAATAAGATTAACATGTTGTTTTTTAAATTCTACAAAAAATAATCCAGAAATTTGCAGTTTTTTCGTTTGTTATCCGAGAAAAGTAGGATCGGATCAAATTAGATCCTATGGTCAAGATCGGGATCCTATAAGATCTTAAGCTTTCAAAGATCCAATGTAAGATCCGGATTGTTTTTGCTTTGCAGTATCGTAAAATCGTAATATCCTAAGATTAAGATCGGAATCCTAACAAATAAACAAATAATTAATACAGTAACAGGAGTAATAATAGAAAATGAGAGGCAAATACATGTGATTGTAGGTTGGAAGCATTTGTCGTTTGACTTAATTTACGGACTGCCGCCTCAAGTTTGTGTAGCTAGCGAAATGAACCCTTCATCTTTGATAAATAACTATATATGGTAATAGAAATTTCATTTTGTCAAGTTTAAGGTATCATTTTGCACCTTTAAAAGTTTAAGGTATTAAATAATACATTATGCTAAGTTCGGGATAATAATATGTGTTTTGACCTATAAATAAAACAAACTTTAAAAATAATTGGACTAGTTCAAATTTTTTTTCTAAACTTCTGTTGAAAGTGTAAATTTGTAAACACATTTATACTTTTATTCGTGAATGAAATCGAAAAGCTAATATAAAGTGTAAAATCTATCAACCTTAGGGTAAAAAGTGAATATTTATATATATACTAAAAGGCGTATTTGTTACTGTAGCAACAGTAACTTTGAAAGTTTCGTGTTTGCCAATTTTAGCCCCTGAGGTTAGCGATCAATTGCGAAGTTAGTTCTTAACGACCGTTATCTAACAAATGTGGATTAAATTTGAAAAGGAATAGTAACTTCAGGGGCTTTTTCTGTACAAATAATAAACATAAACAACCCCTAAGGTTAACTTTTTTTTCACCGTTAGTCCCTAAGGACTAACTTTGCAAATAACGGCACGTTAAGGGACTAAAACTGAAAATAATGTTGCTACAGTACAAAACAGTAACTGCTACAGTAAAAATCAGTTTGTAATAGTATGTGTACTGTAGCTAACGATTTTACACTTTTAGTCCCTCACGTTAGCTATAAATTGCACCGTTAGTCCCCCGTTAGCGATCTTTTGCAAATTTAGTCCCTAAAAAAATTAAAAATAATAAAAATAATTTGGAATAAACACAACATTCCCGCAGCAACGCGCGGGTACCCCCGCTCGTTACATATAGTAGTTATCTTCCTCAACCGGTAAAGTCTGCGACTCTGTTCTTTTTTTTTTATTTTTTATAAATTCATTGAAACTAATATTTGTTCCAATTTTAACACAAAAGTGTTAGGTTCTAGACTATATTTTCAACATTATTACGTTAAACAATAAATCAAATCAGCCATGCATTTATAATATCGGGGCCTAAAAAATTTGGAGGCTATGTGCGGTTGATCACTCACACCCCAAAATCCAGCCCTGACAATCTTAACTAGGGGTGTTCATGGTTCGGGTAATAAATCGAAAACGAACCGAAAAAAAAACCGAACCGAATTAAAAATTCGGTTTTCGATTTGGATATGAGTTTGTCTATCTGAACCGAAAACCAAATTTATATAAATATATATATTTTTTTTATATATTTATATTATTTTATATATATAAAATGTCCATTAAAATTTTATACTAATATAAAAAACACTTTTTTCTGCTTGAATTATTTTTTTTGCCAAAAATATATATAATTAAATTAAAAATATATATATATATATATAAATAGTGTAATTCAAGTACAAAATTCGGTTTTCGGTTTTGACCTATAACCGAATCAAACTTCGGTTCGGTTCGGTCATAGATATTTTCTGTTCGGTTCGGTTTTCGGTTATGACCCAAAAGAATTTTTTAACCGAACCCGAACCGAATAAACCGATTAACCGAGAACCGAACCGATGAACACCCCTAATCTTAACAAGCTTTAGTTAACAGTTGTTCCTCTCAAAACTTGCGGCAAACCCATTATTTAATTTTGTAAAACCAGGACGTCATTATTACGATTTACAATACAAAAAATGCACGTACTAAATTAAAGCAATACAAAAAATGCACGGACTATATTAAAGCAATACAAAAAATGCACGTACTAAATTAAAAGGCTTGAATTATATAACATGCCCGTACACAAATCTGCATAGTATAAACTAGTTATAATGCCCGCGCACGCGCAGTTTTTTTAATTTTTTTGAATCATATATTTTTATTTATTAAAAAACAAATAATTTAATCTTTGTTTGTTTAATTTATGATATTTAATTATAGTTTTTTATTATTAAAGATAATTATTTAAAAAATTTAATCTTATTATTAATTGCATTTTATCTATATTTTTTTGTATTTATTTTCTACTTGTGTTATGGATAAATATAAATGTTACCTAATAAGATTTTTTTTTTTTTAAAATAAAATTATTACTAAATAAGGTATGAATGCATTTTTTTAAAATGAAAAATACCTAATAAGGGTTTTGTTTTATTATATAAAAGATTTCATTAATTCTATCTAGTTTGCTTTTTATGATTTTCTAAAGTGAACCAAACTATAATTTTAATTCCATCTCGGTCATCACTGCCGTCACATTGCAAAGCAAAATACTCACGTTTTTTTTTATTATTATTATTTTTTTTTCAAATCGTGAACAAATAGCACTGCAACAAATAATTAGATTCTACAATTTTTTCAGCTAAAAAAAATACACGTTTTCAAATGTTTAAAATATTAAAGTCCACGCTTTTCTAGTGTGTGAACAAATGTTGCGTGAATAATATCTCAACATTTGTAAATGTAGACAAAATAGTTAAATTTTCACATAAAAAAATATAGACAAAAAAAAAAAAAAAAAAAAAAAAAAAAAAACTAAAGCACACATGTATAAATGATAGTAATGCCCCTAGATTTTTTTTATAATTTTGTTTTTATTATAAAACTGTGAAATACGAAGTACAAAATAAAAATTATAAAGTTTGATAAGTCAAAAGTAGTAAAACACAAAAGATACGAAGTAGAAAATCATAGAAATAATTGTCTTGTCCTGTTAATAAAGTAGTTAAAACTGACAAAAGAAGGTATGAAACATAAAATATAAAGATTGACAAGTAAAAAGCAGTAAAAGAAAGATGTGTGAAAAAAAATTATCTGTGTCCTATCAATAAAAGGGGTAGGGGCTTACCTTTAATTACTTCTTTCATGATGAGAGAACCGCGTCCGCATCGGTCGAAGTGGTGGAAGGCCCCTAGTCAAAGGGAGCGCTTCTGCGACGAGGGCGGGGTGAGGTAGAAATAGTACCATCTAATATAACTATATCCACACCCACAAACATATAAAAATTATATTGCCAAAAGTGTGATTGTTTGTTACTACATATTGATATGTGTTCAAGTTTTTTAGATATGGTACACTCTTTATTTGTCATTTACCTTTTTTATAAACAATTTGTACATGCTTGTAAGCGTGACCATTTTTAAATATTGTGATTTTTGTTACTGCACATTGATAAATGTGTAAGTTTTTCACACATCTATAACTGTAATCGTGTTCATTTTTAACACATCTTATAGTGTGTAAATGTATAAATAAAAATACACGTCTTTATAAAGCGTGTAAAGTAACCGTGTAGAAATTAATTTTTTCTTGTAGTGTAGGCTATATCATCCTGTAGCATAACAAAAGGCTCACACACTCCTTAGTAGATCATCACACGATTTAAACGTAGAGCTAGTAATATAATGTTCTTCATTCTGAGTTATTGTACTTGGCGAGTACTCCATCGAGTTCATTTGTTTCCTGTTAAAAGCGTTGGATAGTAAGAGGAAGATAATTTTACGCATGAGTTTATTCATATGTCAATAAAGTCATAAGTATTTTGGCTTTACCATATATCTTCTTTCATGTAGTTTAGTATGTATGATTAGTTAGTTCTATATGATGTACGTGAATTTGCATGGCAAACATGAAGATCTAGAAAATATTAACCGTCAAAAAGGTTTGTATTCCGATCACATGGCAAACATAAAAACTAATTCTATGTTTGTATGTTCGATTGGTTACATTGGTAAAGATTATTGATTAATTTATGTGAAGAAAATAATAAATAAATTAATTGCAGACATACCTATGATGGATTAGTGGGTGACAAACTGACAATATACATGATTCGTAACGCCTTTAGTAAGTCATAACTAAAGAGGGAGATGGATAAAGAAATATGTCACCATAGGGTAGGGTAGAATGAAAGGAGGTAAGAATTACATAAAGGCTAGTCGTTATAGCGACCTCACCAAGGGTCGGTCTACCTTTGGTGGCGCATCCCTCTCCCAACGAGATTACCAAGGCAACACGTCCCCTCCAACCACTTTGCCCCATTTGATCTTCTTGGCGACCTCACTTGTGTATTTGGTTTGTGTGTGTGTTTTTTATTTAATTAATTTTTATAGTGTATGTTTTTGGTGTCCACTAGGTCGTCTTACTACGGGTTTAGGGTCATCAGAGCCGGATTTGAGCATGTGCGAGGTGATCGACGACATATGGCCTCTAAATTTGTATAGGCACCATATATAATTATAGCATTGATGCTCATTTAGTTTGATTTTTAGCATAAAACTTATTGCAATGTGATTAAAAACTTAAGATATATTAATTCATACAAAGTGTAAGAAGAAAACTAATTAGTTTAAGTGATTTACAAAAAATTTCAAAGACAGCGGAGATAGATGTGACAAGCAGGTGAAGAAGATGACATATATATGTGTTATTTACATTTTTACACTTTATAGTTTTGAGTTTTACCATTTTTTTTTTATCTTAGTTCTTTAGTTTTTCTCCAACCTAGTTTTAAAAAAGGACAGTTTCAACTAAGTATTTAAGAAAATAATACCAAAAGCCTAATATCTTCAAAATCACTGAATATTTTATGTGCGTCGTAGAGGGTTTGAAAAGTGGTTCAAATTATTAACGCAATAAATTTATATTATTTGCCTTTATTATTAATATTGTTTGGAATTCACTAAAACAAATTTACATATGCATAAAGTTTTCATTTTTGAGGCATGCATAAAATTTTGGCGGATTGTAGGTAGTTTTCGCACATGGCCTCTAAAAATCATGAAACGGTCCTGAGGGTTATGTTTTTGGTCTCTAGAAGAGAGAATTTGATATGTTGCTGAGATAGTAGGAGGCTTGTGTGCAGGGCCGTCCCGTAGATTTTGAGGGCCCTGTGCGATAATTTCGAAGTAGGCCCCTCGATATCAAAAATTTAAATGTACATACAAATGACTTAACATAAATGTCCTTGTCCGATGTTAGATATGATCTTAATAGCAAGTTTATGTATTAGATCATTTAACTTTGATTCTTTTTAGTAAAAACCATATCATATTTATATGACTTTCGAAAATAATGACTAAAAATCAATTGATAATTAAATAAATAAGCTAAAGGCTTTGAACATAGTTAAATGTAAGCATTTTAAAAAAAAATATATATATATAAAAGAGGGTAGTCACATGGCAAAACTACAATTTTTGTGGTAAGAAATTACCATATGTTAGTTTGGTCTTTTCCAACAAAGGAATTTGAAGTTTCAACTTCGCAATCATTTAACCTTTGTTGAGCTGAAAAACCAAAGTTAAAGGGTCGAAACGGGACTTTCAATAACTATAAGGATGTAGAGAAAATAACTAACAAATTTTGGGGCCCAATAAGACAACAAAAACAAAATTTCAATTGAGTCTTCTTCTCCACCCTATCCCAGTCGCTGCTCTACGTCATTAAAACGCTAAAGATGCTTAAATCATCTCTAACTTTGTTAATATTAATCTGAACAATTTAGAAATTGGAGGCCCCTAGAAAACGGAGGCCCTGTGCGATCACACACCCCGCACATGCTTAAATCCGGCCTTGCTTGTGTGTCCCTCGAAGTCACCATAACTACTAGTCCTTGCACAATAATGTTACGTGTGGGAATCAAATTTGCTATGTAGCTTCACATGGCCTTGTTTAGATAATTTCATGTATGACCCTTAAGTTTAGTCAGATGGCAATTTTATGCCCTCAACTTTGTTATGATATTTAATTTGTGGCAAGTATCAAAATAACTAGTCTTTATCTAGGTTATAAAGTCTTCGGTTTTAATAAGAAAGTTTATGGCTTTGAGAAGTTGGGTAAGGATAGTGAGAAGAAACCTTAAAATAAGAAGAATGAGAAATAACTATAACTACATATTTGAGATGCATCGACTTGAATTAGATGCATCTCTATTCATTTAAATGCATCACAATTAGTTTCGAAAATGATTTTGAAGTGAAAATAATGCAAAGTAGTACTAGCAATAAATTTGACCCGCAGATGACGAAAAATACATAGGGTTCGTCTAACTTGACAAAATGTATCTAATATATGTATATGCATATAATTTTTGGGTAAGGATCTAGTGAGAAGAAAACTTATAACGAGAAGGATGAGAAATAACTATAACCACATATTTGAGATGCGTCGACTTGAATTAGATGTATCTCTATTCATTTAGATGCATCCCAATTAGTTTCAAAAGTAATTTTGAAGTGAAAACGATGCAAAGTAGTATTTGCAACAAATTTGACCCATAGAGGACGAAAAATACATAGGATTTTTCTAACTTGCTAAAATGTATCTAATATATGTATATGCATCTAATTTTTAGCTAGAAAATATATTAAGGTGTATCTAAAAGATTAGGGATGCATCTAACTGAAGCCGATGCATCTCTAATATATAGTTATAGTTATTTCTCATCCTTCTCATTTTAAAAGTTCTTCTCATTTGATCCTAAGTCTATAATTTTTAGCTAGAAAATATATTATGATGCATCTAAAAGATTAGTGATGCATATAATTCAAATTGATGTATCTCTAATGTATAGTTATAGTTATTTCTCATCCTTCTTATTTGAAGTATTTTTCTCATTTGATCCTTAGTCTTGAGAAGTTATGATATTATGATTTCCTCTTGAAAGTTATAGGATTTGTCCCAAAACAAATAGTGTTGTTTGGCTAGTAAGTCGAGACGTGTTTTAGTAGATATTATACAAATGGGATATTTATTGATTACAGTATTGTAACATCATTTAAATTAGGTGATCGAGCAATTGTAACACTTGATAGAACTCGAACTTAAAGGACCTCAAGGCGAGTACACGTGTTTTATAAAACAAGGCACACATCAAATGTGATTTTTGTATAAGTGTGAAACATGGATATGAATCGGCGATACATGACGGGTTAACTTAGGACACTCAAAAATAGTATTTATACGATTGCATTTTGGTTATTTGTCATCGTGAACTACTCATACTTGTGTGTACTATGTTAATTTGAATGTAATAAATATTGGTGACATGGATATGAATTGGCGATAAATGACAGGTCACTTCGGACACTCAGATACAATATAACCGACTGATATCCATTAAGGTTTATCTTTAGTGTGTCTCTTGCTATAGCTATAGTTCATCATTGATATTTTTTAAGATATGAGGTTTCATCATTCAACAGGTAACTTGGCATGAAGAAAATGGTGTTAGAAGGGTTGTCTGTAACCGGTAAGTATTTAAAGACCACTCACGGTATTTTCAGTTGAAAATTTTCGTATCAATAATGTGAGACGGTTAAATTTGTCGTTCAATATATATATATATATATATATATATATATATATATATATATATATATATATATATATATATATAGTCGAGTTATTCTACAAACCAAACATTCCTCACATACCAAGGGACTCATCCCCACCATCCATCTAAAAAGGAAATCAATGGTTGAGATTATTTCTCTTTTAGTCTTGTTGTTTTCGGTGATCTCTAGTTCCTTGCTAGCGGTTCCGTTTTTTTATATAATTTCTGCCGTTCAAAAAAAAAAAAAAAGCATTTTATTATTTTACCCATTTTTTATAATTTAAATATCTCTTAAACCGTTAACCGTTAAGCGAAAATAATTACACCATCGCGACGGGTATTTAATTATCTTTCTATAGACGGACACTTTGATATACTTTCGAAAAAAAAAAAACATTTTTTTCACGTTCTTTTTTCGTGGCCGAAAAAAAATCATATATGATATTGCATATCATATATGATATGTAATATCATATATAATATTACATATAATATCATATATGATATGTAATATCATATATGATATGATATATAATATCATATATGATTTTTTCGGCCACGAAAAAAAACGTGAAAAAAAACGAAAAAAAAAAAAAAAAATGTCGAAAATATGTCAATTAGCCTATCTATAGAAAGATAATTAAATGCTCGTTATAACAGTATATTTTTTTCGCTTAACGATTAACAGTTTGAAAGATATTAATATTTGAAAAAAAATGATGAAAGTGGATTTTTTAAATTGTTGGGATTAATCTCATTCATTAAATCAAATAAAGATGAATGGAAGATGGAGGGTGGAGATTAGTCCCTTGGTATGTAAAAAAAGTTTGGTCGTCAAATGATCTTATATCATATATATATATATATATATATATATATATATATATATATATATATATATATATATATATATATATAAACATTAAAACTCATTCATAGTATAAATATAACATTATTTAAGTATGAAAAAAAAAATTGCGCTAAAAATCTATATAAATAAATAATTTAATTATGCATTTCAAGTTACTTGGTTCAGTTTTCGATTATTAGATTTGGTTTAATCTAATTTGAATTCGGTTATGTTCAATTTTCTGTTTTACTTAAAAAAAAATAACCGAAATAAACTAAACAACCCCATAACCGAACTGGTACCCCTAATTTTTGGGTGGGCTAAATATTGTATTTTGGATGAGTCAAAAAACAATTTATTAGTAGTAAATACTAAATACATTACAAGTACCAAATTTTGTATTTTTGATACTTGTTAAGTCATGACTTGTATCTAACAAATAACGAGATATACTATAATCTCATAATTTTTTCAAAATAAAATCCACAAAATGTCATGATTGCTATTGGCTTGAAGTATAAGATAATTTAAAAGAAAGAGAAAGAATACCAAATATTAATATACTACCTCATTTTATGAATTTTGTTCTGTAAAAATTATGTAGTTCGCCATAACTCATCACACTTGTCAAGTACATTAAAACAAAATTGCCAGCCGTGCGCCCGTACCATAACAATGTTTATAATGGTATATGTGTGTATATTTTTGTTAGAACGTAGAATAGAACTATGGCGTCTTTCAAAGTAATAATCTTGCAACACTTATACAAAAATTTGCTTGTAAAATTTCAGGATACAAGAGCATTGCGTCAAGTAATCAACTTTGTCCTGGACAGAAGATTCCTCTAATAAAGAAACTTCAACTTAATTCAACAGTGTCAAGTAATATCATCCTTGTATTATTTATTAATCAAGAACTAGAAATTGCCAAAGTAAAGCAAATTTACTGAAAAGAAAAAAAATGTTTTTGCAGAAAGCATGAGAGTCGTCCTAATGAGAGGAGCTTTGAAAATAAATCCTGGTATCTAGCCTTAATACTTAGCTAATTGTTGATACACATATATGTTGTATTCAAATAATAAGAAAGAGTATATATGGATTTTTACTTATGGCTAGAAGGCATGTTGTTAAAAGGGTTTACTGTGTTATTGTTATAGAACCTCTTAAAAAGTCAAATGACAACCAAAAAAACAATCTCAATGATGACTTGGTTAGAGAAGGAATGGATGAAATGGGTGATCGATCGATCTTCAAAGACGATGCTACGCAGGTCAGAAATTCGAATACATACTCTACCTGTATATATTCATTTACTATTGCTAAACACCAAAGCCCACTTCGAGCTCACAAATAAAAGTAGAAAAATGATTGGGGTGCCTAAATTTGTGACTAATTTTATGCCTAAAAGGATGTGGAAGTGTTCTATTAGTTTGTGATGAGATGAGTCCATCTACTGTCACCAATGAAATAATGCCACATAAGATTAGACATATAATTAGTCACACGAATTAGACATGTAAATCAATGCTCATAAAAGTATAATATCTAGTTCGAAACTAGAATCACAACTCATGATTGAGCTTAACTTGGAAAATCCTTTGGTAACGATTAATTCACAATTACAAAAAATATTTAATTACACATGATAATTAAAAACTTTAAAATAACCAGCCCAGCTGTATATATTTTATTTTCGAGACAAGCTTCATGTTATTTAACTTCTTGTTAATAGTTTTCCTAATTATGTCAAGAAATATATATCATAACTTATTGAAGGAAGGAACTCAAAGATTCATCTTAAGAATGCACATTAAAGATAGCAAATAAAAAAAGTTTTAATTGCTTGAAAATGTATCATACATGCCATTTTTTGTTATTGTGTGTATCGAACTTTTTCTTTTTCGTATTTTGTGTATTGAACTTTCAAATTTGGATTATTGTGTGTATTTTGTGACCATTTTACTCTCACTTTTTTCAAATTTTGAATAGTACAATGGTCATTTTACATGGCTAAATAGTCCCAAAATACACACAATAATTGAAATTTGAAAGTTACGTACACACAATAAGAAAAAAAAAATATTTCAGTACATACAATAACAAAAAGTGTCAAGTATTATACATTTTCAAGTAATTAACCCGATAAATAAATGTAACCATATTAGCTAACTAGCTAGCTAGCTAGCTAACACCTTTCGTTTCACCTCAAATTCACACATTCACTCAAACAGACGGGCAAAATTGCAACAAAAATCAGCGAGGGAGTGGTGGTGATTAATCCAAAGCCTAACGAAGGATTCACATCAAAAGTAATTGATTGGCTTGAGAATATTCTGGTGAGACTAATGTATGATTCATCACAACCTCATCACTGGTTGTTCGATAATTTTGCTCCTGTTGATGAAACTCCTCCATGTAAAGATCTCAATGTCATCGGTCATCTACCGGTTAGTTTTTGTGGTTTTTACGGTTATGTTGAATGTTTATGTTTTGTGGTTTATAGGAGCATTACGAAATCTTTGTAATTACAGGAGTGTTTGAGTGGAGAGTTTGTTAGAGTAGGTCCAAATCCAAAGTTTGCTCCTGTGGCTGGATATCACTGGTAAAAAACATATAAATGAACGTTTTTCCAAAGAATAATTGACAGTTTTTTAAAGCTTCTAATTATGGCTATATGTTTTGTAATATCTTGTTCTTATGTTTGTGTGCAGGTTTGATGGAGATGGGTATGTTTTATTATAAAGTAGTGTGGGTATTGTTTAACCGACAACCTGGTAATCTAGAGTAGAATAACTCGAACTAAGAAGAACACACACAGCAGCTTGATGTTAGTGTGGAGGGTGTGGTTGAGTTTTTCCCTCGCCACATCAACTCAATGTCACAAAAAAAAAAAAACACTTTCTTTATCTTTTCTTTCAATTTTCCTCAACCATTGCAACACTTTCTTTCTCTTCAATTTAACTCTTTTTTTTTTATCATTTAAAAATACCACAAAGACAAACACTCACTCACAAAAACTAATAAAATACACTCTTTTTCCACAAATTCACTTTTCTCTCTCCTTAAACATAGCGGGACTAAAGTGACGCAAGGGGAAAAAATTTGTTGTGATGCCATCTCCCGCAAGGTATGAATTGGGTTTGATGGAAGGGAAAAGAGGTCCCTACTTGTTTTCCCGTAGTGCACCCTACACCCTTATCGAAAGAAAAGAACTTGAACGAAATAATGACCTTAATCGAATGCTTGATCAAGTATGAAAGAATGACAGTACAAACCCCTCCCCTCATCTCTATTTATAAAGAATAAAGGGGAGAAAACAAGACCATATAGGACTCAAAGTCAGCCGGTAAACAATGAATTCGGTTGGGACATATCTGCCATGCATGCAAGGCACTAGCCGGCCTTCCTTAAACATCTTATCCTATTTGGCTAATAACTAAACGTTAACATATTACCCCTAGACTTCTACCTAAGCTAATATAAATACTCAATACATAACAATTTCCACTTTTATATTAGCCTTCACCAACACTTAGCAACTTTAAACAATGAAACTTAAGTTTAGGTATCACATTCGTCATGGCATCTGCAACCATATTTTGCTTAGAGTCCTCTTATCCATATACCTTCCTTCACAGCCTCGGTAAGGGCCATATACTCTGCCTCTGTAGTTGAAAGAGTCACCACGTGTTGTAGCGTTGCCTTCCAGCTTACAACACATCCCTGTACTAAAAGTTCATAACATGTGATTGACCTACCTTTATTTGAATCCTCAGCGTAGACTGAATAAACAAAACATGTTAAGTTCACATGGTTGCCACGATCCATCCCATACACCAAAGCCACATTTGTAGTACCCTGAAAATATCTCATAATCAACTTCACTGCTTCCCAATGATTTTTACCTGGATTAACGAAATATTTGCTAATTATACTTACCACATGCTATGTTTGTCCTCATGAACAACATCAAGTACATTAAGCTCCCAATCACATTTTCATACGACACCCTATTCATCCTTTAAAAATCACGACCCGTAACCAGGCAATCCTTCAACGACAGCTTGAAGTGCCCACCCGATGGCCTCTGAACCGATTTCCCATTTTCTATTCTAAAATTATTTAATACATTATAAACGTACCGGGATTGTGACACCCTTAGAATCTGGAGACTCCGATCCCTAATGATCTCCATACCAAGCATCTTTGCTTGCCCACGCTCCTTTATGTCAAGCAAAGACTTGGTAGACCGAATCTCGTCCTTTCTCTTACAAGCAATCAACATGTCGTGCACATACAAAAGTCAATAGATATACTCAGTAGGTGCATAACTCTTGTAATATATGCAGGTTTTGTAACTATTATGCTTGAACCAACTCCTTAGCATGTACACTTTTAATCTCCTATACCACTTCATGTGTGATTGTTTCAAACCATAAAGAGATTTATTTGACAAACATACCTTGTTACCTTGTTCATATCCTGATGGCTACCTCATGTAGATCACTTCTACAAGATTTTCATCTAAAAATGGCATCTTTACATCAAGTTTCTCCATCTCATAATCTTTGCACGCGGTCAATGCAAGTATAAAACGGATAGATGTGTTTCAAACTACCAGCTACAATACTTTATTGTATTCAATACCTGCCCTCGGGCCTCATCTTCTTTAGGCATCTAATCATTTAACTTCTGTAGTTCCACATCAACCTTTAATTCCTTAATAGACTTATCATTACCTACACCACAATCCTTCAATGTGTCTTTATACATAACACTTTCACCGAAGATCACGTCTCTCCTAGTGACTATTTTAGGCGATTCATTGTCAAGCATATATAGTATATAACTATATATGTACCCCTTCACACCCTCAGGATACCCAAAAAACACATTTTAACACTCTTGGCTCGAGCTTACCTTGGTTAACGTGTGAATATGCAAGACAAAGGAAAACTCTCAACAACCCATAATCACATGGATGTCTTGACCACATCTTTATAGGTATCTTCTTCTCAATTGTAGTCTATGGTGACCTATTGATCATATATGTGCCCGTACATGGTGCTTCCGCCCAGAAGGTCTTGGGAAATCCAGATTGTATTAATAAACAGCGTACCTTATCCATGAGCGTTATGTTCATCCTTTTTGCTAACCCATTCAATACGGCATTCCGAAAACTATCAAATATCTAGCAATGCCGCTCTCGGTACAAAGCTGCTCAAACTCCTGATTACAGAACTTAATATCATTATCGTCCTCAACTTCTTAACCGTCCTCCGGTTTGATTATCTACTAAGTGCTTCCACTCTTTGAACTTTCCAAAAGCCTCGTGTTTGAACCTAAGAATGTAAACCCATGCCTTCATGGTATAATCATAAGCAATAAGTAAGAAATACTTCTTACCTCCCAATTATTCCACCTAAGACGAATCCCATAAGTTTGAATAAACATAGTTTATCACTCCATGAGTATTGTACCTTCCTACACCAAAACTGACGTAACTTTCACAGAATTCATTTTTTTACAAAATTGAGCTTACCTAGGCTCTTCTTGCCAAGCTTTCTCTGGCACCTGTAGTCCTGACATGCTGATATGTCACAACCTTTTCTTCTAAACTTGTGAAAGACTATCTATTTCCTTAACACTATCATCGAGCTCATCCGCTAATGCATGGCTATCCAAAAAGTTGAAACACCCCAAACCAAACTCGAGGATTCTTTTTAATGTTGACTCACGAATCATGGGAGACCCACGGGTCCTGCAATGGATTCGTGGCTCTTTGGTCTAGCTTCATCATATCCTCTAGGACTCACGGATCCTACAAGGATCCATGGATCCGTGGAGCTCTAATGGAAATTCATCTTTGCCTAGTTTTAACAAGCCAATTGGCTACTTTTCAACTTGCCCATTGCAAAGACATCTCAAACATTACTAAATACTTTCATTTATTATTATCTTTGTACAAAAAGGCTTATGGAAACACAAGGACCCAAGTTTAGACAAATTAAGCACTAATCTATACATCCACTTCATAACATAATTATACACATTTTTCATCAGATTGTCATTGAAAACCTTTTAGACATGATCCCAATGGAAAATAGCTTAAAAGTTAAACCAAAAATGACCCATCCATATAATGACCAAGACTTGACTAGAACATGAGGATGTCAAACTTGCTCTAACATTGGCATAAGATCCTACTTGCCTTCTATACATCAATATGGAAAGTAATCCTTCTAGTTCGGCATATTCAACTTCAAACTTTATCCTTACCCTTGTCTACGCTGCTTGAACCTACAAAACATAGTCAAGTAAAACAAGTAAGCATAGTTGTTAATGTTGATATAAATAATGCCTAAAAATGTTATTAGTATTTTTCGATATCTCTACATTTTGATGATTACAAAATGTAAAATCATTAAACGTAAACTTATTACGTAAACAAGTATTTAGTTGTAAATATTCATTTTAACAACTTAATCACTTAAGGTATGAACAAACAAATGTCTAATGCATTTTATGAGCAAAGGAACTTTTATCTAATCACTAGATGTTTTATAAAATGTTACAAACATTTTATATCTTTTACAAAATCATTTTTGGTAAATAAAAGGAAATGTTTAATTCATAATAAATATTTGAATTCAAAATTTCAACCAAAAATGATAAAAATGTTTAAGAAAAACCTTCCCCAAGTGATCCAAGATTCAACCACTCAAGTGCAAGCGAAGAATACTTCTATTCTTCTAAACTAGAAGTATTGCAACTTAGTGATCCTACAATCTAAGTTGCTTGTGTAGTATAATTTATATATCTTTAATTCATTTGTATAAATGTGTATACATTAGATAGTTAGTTGTGAACTTAGGGGATTAGATAAGATTGGATTATTGGTAGCATCGTAAAGTTGTGAGGGTGTTAAGGTGTGAAGCAGTAGCATAGAAATAGGTATGAAGTGAAGTAGTAACATTGAAGTAGTGAAGTAGTGGTATAGAAGTAGTAGTGGTGTGAAGTAGTTGTTTCGAAGTAGTTGTGGTGTGAAGAAGTAGTGTAGAAGTCGTGAGAGGTTGTGAAGTAGTAGTGGTGTGTAGAAGTTGGGTAGAAGTCGTGAAGAAGTAGTGGTGTGAAGAAGTAAACTAAGTCGTGGAGTAGTCATGTGAAGTTGTGAAGAAGTTGTGTAGTGTTTGAAGAGTCATGAGATTGGTTCTAACTACGATTAGAACTCGAGATTTTGCTTAGTATCGTAAATTGGTGTAAGCAAAGGTGTGTAAGGTTTTCTCCGCCATAAGGGAGCTTTTTGACATAGTGAAGAAAACTCTCGAGTTAGGTGCTCGGAGAGTGCAGTAAGGCGAAGAGGAGCTTCGTTACCGAACCACTATAAATTCTTCGTTTCGCGATTTGATCTTTCCATCTCTTACTTATTACTTTACTTGCATTGTTATTACTATCATATATAGATGTATATAATTTTCCATATTATGCAAGAGTAGATTTCACATAAACTCGAATCAAAGTTTTTGAAACAAAGTTTTCATAAATTAGAAAAATAAGGACGTAAAACTATTCAACCCCCCCTCCCTTCTAGTTTTCCACAGTTAAGATCCCGATCCTGAACTTAGATCTTAGGATCTTACGATTTTATGATTCTACAAAGCAAAAAAGATCTAGATCCTACATAGGATCTTAACAAGCTTAAGATCTTATAGGATCCCGATCTTGACTATAGGATCTTAAGATCTACTCTGATCCGATCTTACTTTTCTTGAACCGCAAACTAAAAAAACTATAAATTTATGGTTTATGTTTATATATAATTTAAAAAATAACATGTGATTCTTCTTAAACATTCCATATTCATAATTTAGGACAACATTTTCATGAAACATTTATATAATTTCGTGTTTATAATGTATAATAATTTGTGGATTTGAATAATATTACAAAAGATCATAAAAAAATGACATTCTACTAGGATCTTAGGATCCCGATATGATCTTACGATCACGATCTTGCAAAGAAGAAAACGATCCTATGTAGGATCCCGATCTTAAAAACCTTGCAAGTAAGCTTTATGCAAAGTAAGTAAAAAGGCATAACTATGCTAATAATGCATAAATTCAAACACCATAGATCATAACATACCTTTAGCTAGTTTTAGCTAACAAAATAAATTGCTTATGTATAGGAAGTTTTTATCACTTGCACTTACCAACAACAAGTTGGCTTACATTACACCATAGCTTGTTTTAACTAACAATGTTATAGTTTTACCTTAACTTGTTTTAACTAAAAAGGCTAAGCACACCCTAGCAATGGATCCAAGCTAGCTAATACAAGCTCTCCTATACACTTAACACACTTAACTACCATAATTCAACATTATGATAATACATTATAAACAAGGTTAGGATCGATTTACTTACCTTTATACAAGGCTATCCTATTTCAAGAGCTAATCAACAATTTCTTGATTCCTAAACAAGAATCACTATAAGCATGCTTCTCATTATATAACAAGGGATAATAACCTACCTAATCTATATGCCAAACACCCTTTTTCACATGCATATGATCAATTACCATAATCATACTTAAACCCCAAAATCATACTTTACCCAAAAAAAGTTAAGAGAATTATTGACAATTTAGAAAGTTAGGCACCAAATGATCATTTAGTTAAAATTTATAATGGAGGAAAAAATATTCAATTATATACTTAAACCAAGGTCTTTTAACTTAATTAACAAAGCTCTAGCCACTAAACCACTTTGCCCTTTTGTTCAATGTTTAGTAACTAATCATATATAAAGAATAAAAATTAGAAATCTTTATGAATTGTAATAATCATATATAAAGAATAAAAATTAGAAATCTTTATGAATTGTAATTCTTGTTGATGATTGTATATATTAGTGATAGGAATAGTAATAGTAATAGTAGTAATAGTAACAATAACAGTAACATTAATAATAATTATTTTCATGATTAATGAAAAGGTTTGCAAATCATTAAACCAATACCTTTAAACATTTGATACTGTTTGGCTAATAACTAAACATTAACATATTACCCCCTAGACTTCTATGTAAGCTAATATAAAGACTAAATATATAACAAGTAGCTACGGAAATCATGTGATGGATTAGGTTAATTACTACAAATTCGTACGACAAAATTTACACTGAAATGCCACTATAGTCTGAACTACTTTCTTTCACAGTATGATCCATGGCTTGCGCATCAAAGATGGAAAAGCTACCTATATCTCTCGTTATGTGAGGACATCCCGTTTTAAACAAGAGGAATATTTTGGAGGGCCGAAGTTTAAAAAGGTATACTTCTAAAGCTATAAGTCTATAACCAAATATATGTAACATATGTATCTTTTGGTTTCTAGCTGCTATAGTTTTTTTAACGGCGGAAGTATTATAGAAACTAGCAATGAGCTAGAAAACAAAATTACAACTAGTTTTTGGCAGCTATATAGTGACCATGTGAATTATGTATTTTCTTATAAATTGTAACTTTTTTTTTCTCCAAAACATAAGGTTGAGTTTTTATATCGCCTTAGCATGTATATATTTTCTAGCAAAAAAATTTCTCTTTTAGTTGCAATATACGGATGTAAATATGTTTTCCATCTTCATGGGTCTTCAGAGAACAATATCATATGTTACCTTAGAACATCCTACTTCTTGAAGTAGGTTGATATTGAGGACCTACTTACAAGGTTAGCTATTGTATTTTCAGATTGGAGATCTAAAAGGATATTTAGGATTAGTGATGGTCTTTTTGGGAATGATGAGAGCGAAGTTGAAAGTGATAGATCTTTCATATGGGGAGGGGACAGGTTGGTTAATAATTTAGTTCATGTGGTTTCTGCCCATACCATTCTTTCCATTCGTCATAGTTATTGTTAAAGCAAACCGTAAAATGATACAATTTTTTTCTTATAGGGAACACAGCTCTTATATATCACCATGGAAAACTGTTGGCACTATCAGAAGTAGATAAACCATGTAAGTATTTCACTCACATTCAGTGTACAAATGAGAAGATCACTACTTGGTATGTACTTTTGTTTGTTTGAAATTTTATATAATCTTATTGATCGTGATATATTTTTTAGACGTCATAAAAGTTTTGGAGGATGGTGACCTACAAACTCTTGGCTTGATGGATTATGATAAAAGGCTTTCACATGCGTTCACTGCTCACCCAAAGATTGATCCAGTCACTGGTTAAACCCTTTTTTCCATTCTAATGGGCTTTTCAATTTTATGCAATAATATCGATCAGTTCACTAAAGAGTATCTGCTTCCAGGTGAAATGTTTATGTTTGGATGTGCACAGGCACCACCATATGTCACATACCGTGTAATTTCAAAGGATGGTGTGATGAATGATCCTGTGCCAATAACAGTACCTGAATCAATATTGATGCATGACTTTGCAATTACTGAAAATTATGCAATCTTCATGGATCTACCTATGTACTTTAGACCAAAAGTACATGAAACTTGTTAATATTCTTCTCACTCTTTATAGTTATATCTTTCGAAATGATTTCCTCGATCTAGAAATGAAATACAAACAATAAAGATCACATTTATATACTTACATAGTAACCTACTTTCCAGTTACTATATTTTATGCAATGATATCAAATTGAATTTGGAAGTTTTAGTAGAATTTTTCTTATTTGAGCAATTTTTCCACACTTAGGAAATGGTGACGGAGAAACACTTTTGTTACACATTTGATGAAACAAAGAAATCTAGATTTGGTATACTTCCTCGATATGCAACGAACGACCTTCAGATTAAATGGTTTGAGCTTCCAAATTGCTTCATATTTCACAATGGTGAGCCACGTTTTCAGTGTTTCCTTTTCTACCCTTGATGCATCACTGAATTACTTTCGGATATCGGAATACTTTATTCTTTGATATAACTTTTACGATTAAGAGTTTTTGATCAAAACTTCAGTTTGTTGAATAAGCTGATACATTCGCATGAACGAGATATATTTTCTGAAATATTGTACAGAAAACACATGTCATTTAATAAGAAACTTATAATTACTCTTGAAGCCAATGCATGGGAAGAAGGGGATGAAGTTGTTTTGATTGCATGCCGCCATCAGAAAATAAATTTGGATATGTTCGGTGGACATGCTAAAGAAAAGCTTGAAAACTTCTCAAATGAGCTGTAAGGTTATGATCTTTTATAGGCTAGCGAAAAGTTAAAAGGCATTATAGTAATTTTACTTTTTGAAATTCTTGTTGACAGGTATGAGATGAGATTCAACATGGAAACTAGTCTTGCTACTCAGAAAAAGTTATCAGAGTCTGCTGTTGAATTTCCTAGGGTGAATGAGTACTACATTGGCAGGTAAAATTATTACTATAATATGTAAATGTTACCATTTTGACCCGGCCTCATGCAGGCCTGTTACCCATACCCTTCTGTCTTGCGGTCTTGCCAGCTCTATTTTATAGTAACAACTAACAAGTTATCTTTCTTTTTTTTGTATGCGACTTCAGGAAACAACGTTTTGTGTATGTAAGTAGGGCTGACAGCAATGCAAAGATCAACGGGATCATAAAATTTGATTTATTGGCAGAACCAGAGGCTGGAAAAGATCATCTTGAAATTGGAGGTAATATTCAAGGCATATATGACCTTGGGCCTGGTAGATATGGCTCAGAGGCTATCTTTATTCCTCGTAAACCTGGAGTTGAATCAGAAGAAGATGATGGCTACTTGATCTTCTTTACACATGACGAGAATACAGGGTATACATATTAAGTACATACACTATTATATAACGTATTAGTGATAAATGATATATGTTATTATGATAATCGTTTGTATATGCAGGAAATCATCAGTAACAGTCATAGATGCGAAAACAATGTCTCCAGATACAGTCGCAGTTGTTCCATTGCCCCATAGAGTCCCATACGGTTTCCATGCCTTCTTTGTGACAGAGGTCCGTAAATAGCATCTTTTTAGCATTGTCCTTCTTAACATTTCCCCATGGATGATTCAAGCATCATTTTTTTGCATAAATAGGGTATACCTCTAAGGTTTTCTCTAACTTTTCAACAGGAGCAAATTCAGGAACAAGCAAAATTTTAACTCTTTTACAAGCAGGTGAATGCAGAAGCGTGTGGTATGCAAATGACATACATGTATTAAAGATTAATTTAACATTTCTCTCTATTTAAACCTATTTTTCTTTGGGTGTTTCTAAATGTCTAATTTATTTACTAAATAGACCTTTCTATCTCCTATTTATTAGCTTTAGTTTCTTCTAATCTTATTCTAAAAATCCTTGATGTAGCTTCTTCACCATATTTATATTCATTAACACTAATACACTCAAACACCATCAGTCTGTAACCAAAAAAACTCAATTTAGGCTACAATTCATCGGACGTGATGATGGCACATGTTTGTGATTTTAGTGTAATTAGGGGATTTGATAAACATTGACTCGGATTGGGAGGTACGGAGTGCACCCCCGGTTAAGTCAATGATAATCCCGAACCCAAAATTACATGTGACTTATGATTATCACTTGTGACTAAGTGATTAGAATCATATGATTATCACTTTTGATTAAGTGATTATAACATCTGTAACTCATAAGGCATCAGATCGATATTGAACATGCAGGAAACCTTCTTTATATGACTTACTAGCCACAACACAAGAGACATTGATCAAGATAAGCTATCTCCCAAGAACCACTCAAACCTAACCAGTCTCTAGTGAATGGATTTCCATCTCAAGATACAAAGCCATCCGCTATCAACCATTTTACACCAATCATTCTCTTTAATTACAATGCCCTATGAGATGAATAGCAAAGCTACTAAACATGACAATATGACATGCAACTTGTAGCATAATAACATCAAGGCTGAGAACTATTAAACAGATCCTTAGTTCAAACAACCCAGCCACCAGATCAAGAAACCTTCTTTATGTAGCCTACACGGTAGAGAATATGAAAGAACTTCCATATTATGAAATTATCTCTACCAGACCCATTACATACAATAATTAACTAGCTATCAGTCACAAGGTACAAAGCCATCTGATCTAATCAACCCATCTCTCAAACATTTTCCCACTTAATATTCAAAGATAATGCAACCTCTTTTACTTCACTAGACTATTTTACTTTAAGACTACTAAGCTTCACTCTCACAGTATTGGTAAATTCACTAAGAACAGTCTCCTAATCTTGCTCAGCATTTTGAAATAATGTTATGTTCCTCTCTATCCAAATATGATATACACCGGCAGTTAAAACAAGTCTTCTTAAAATACTCCAAACTACTTGGCAGATTTATCATATCATATACTCCACTACTTCTTTCCACCTATTATTAGGCATAACAAGTTTAATATCATTCATCAACCTGGACCAGATTTTACAAGAATAATCACATTTAAAAAAGAGGTGATCATAAGAATCCATAATTGTTTTACATAAGGAGCAACACACTTGTCTCGTAGGATACCACTTAGCCAACCTATCCTGAGTGTTTAGCCTGCCATGGCTAACCATGCTACAAATGAGCATTTTGGAATACATTGAGAAAACCATACAAGTGGTGTCCATTTAAGCTTTTTTTGATTTCTTCGAAAATCTTTCCAAACCCTGCTAATTAGGAAATTGCACTTCCCTTCTCTTTTTATCAATCCACACAACCTTATCTTCTTTATTACTATCAAGTACCAAATTATTAGTTACTTGCAAGATATGGAATCTTTGCATCCAACCATCAGGCCATAACCAACTCTCACCATCATACAGATCTGCAACAGTTGCAGCGTTAGTATCCAATCTTCCTTCATACACAACTATGTGGGTAATGAACTTAGAAATGGGATCAGTACCATTGTACCAAGCCAATAGTCATGCCACACCATAGTTTTCCTGCCATTTCCAACATAAAACTTTATATGAGCTTTAACTTTATCCCGCATAGCCAAAAGATTATTCTACCCCCAACTTGCCTCCTTATCCAAAGTTATATCCCAAATGCTTCTCCCTTTCAGTCTAGTAACACCCACCCATTTTGTCCATATCGATACTTTTTGGTGCCCAAAATCCATAAATGTTTAACTAATAACACTTCATTCCATTCATTTAAAGGTTTCAAACCAAGTCCACCTTGATTTTTCGGCATACACACAGACTTCCAAGATAGTTTTGCCCTGCCCTTCACAGTTTCTCCTCTATTCCAAAGGAACTTTTCATAATCCTTTCAATCTCATATATCACATTTTTTGGCAATAAAAATACAGATGCCTAATATAACTGCATTGCTGAGATCACATAAACAATCAATTGGAACATGCCTGCATTCCTCACATTACCACAGAACAAAGCACGTACTCTTTCTCATATTAGCCACAAGACGGCTACAAATAATATCATAGTCGGGTACATAGCTTCATTAGAAATAAAATAAGATGTAGATAGTAAACAAAGAATACATAAAGGTGAACTTTAGGATCATTTTCTATTTCTACAAAGAATCTGTAAGAGGTCTTCTTTGTTAGTGTATATTAAATATAGAAATCAAGATTAAGAGGTCTTCTTTGTTAGTGTATATTAAATATAGAAATCAAGATTACTCCTCTTGATAACCGGAATACAAATAGCTCTTCTTGGCGGATGTAGCATTCTCTGTAGACAATGCAGAAAAACCAACATATTTGTTATCTTTTTTTGCCATGCATATTTTAGCAATGTAGTCGAATGACTTGTGCTTCTTTACAAAGGGCTGGTTCGAATATTCTTCCAGTGGCATCCACTGCATGAATAATAAACAAGGGTCAAATTATTTCGTAAAGTTATATATATATATATATATATATATATATATATATATATATATATATATATATATATATATATATATATATATATATATATATGATTTTGATTAAGTTTATATCTTGTTTACTGATGGATTGTAGCAAGTGTTAGATACCTGTGCTGCTTTAATTTCTGAATCTTGTTTTTCGATAACGGACGACTTTGGTTTTAGCATACACACAAACATTAAATCGGACTTGCTAAAAAATGACTTGTGGCTTTGCCTGAATGCAAGGACTTCCAAGAATTCAGTGTCAATCTGGAGAAATTCGAAAATAATAAGTTTTTGAATGAAATCAGAGCATAAAAAGTAACGATTCTACGTTATATCATATTATTTTCTTAATGCATATGTTACAGTGTAGAATACGTATACCAGCTTCTTCTTCCACTTCCCTAATTGCAGCTACAGATATATCTTCACCCTGTGAAGAGAGTACTTTGTCAATTTTTTGAAGAAAAAAAAATGTAATGAAAAAATTTATTTGCAGACCTCCTCAACAGTACCAGTTGGTAACTTCCAGACACCCGTGCCTTTGAACCATCCACTTTTCTCTTGCACTACAAGAAGCTGAGACACAATACAACTTCAACATCAGATAAAAACCTTACTAGTGCAATAAATAGAAATAAAAAGGTGACGGTGAAAGCAGAAGTCAACCTCCCCTTTATCATTGACTACAAAAGAAGCAACACCAACACGATGGGAAGCATTTGCTGGAAGGGTATGACTGATCTCAGGAATCCAATACACGAGCATCAAATGTGTTGGCTCAGCATGATGGTACCAAAATCCTTCCTGAATGCATGAAGATATTCATCACCATGAAGTAGAATTCAAAGAAACGAAAACACTACAATTGATCTCTGCTGTTATTCTTTTTCTTTAAATATAAGAAAGCAAAAATGAAAACCTTTAGATGAAGAATAATTTATATACCTTAAATGCAGGCTTGTTGGGAATTACATTAACAGTTACCACGGCTAGTATGGAGATTACCACTACTGAAGAATGCACTAGCAGTGGAAATTCATTACCACTGCTAGTACATATTATTACCACTTCCATTAGGATAACTGTTAGGAAACTTGTATAGATAAATATAGAATAGATTTGATGTATATCTTATTCTATTTTCATTATACGTATCTTGTAGAAGAGGACTCCTTGTGCTATAAAAGGAGGTCCTAGGTTAAGGTTATTGATGAGGCGAAAAATGAACCGTTTTTAAGGGGTCATTTAAGCCCGAAGTCGAGATTATTTGATCAAATATTGCCCTAAATCGTTCCTTTTGTCATTTTAGGTACTTTGGAGTGAAATCTGGAAAAAGAAGCATTTTGGACGTTTTTGGAGCATAAAAGTGAAGAAAACGGCAAAGTCTTAATTTTCCTTGCTGGGAACAGTACCTGACAGCGTCAAGAGTTTCCAAGTGACGGCGTCAAGAGTAATACAAGAGGTGGATGTAGATAATACCCATGACGATCCAGAAGAGTTTTGTGCATTGGAGATGACGGCGTCACCCAAGGCCATCATGGTCCATGTATTAGTGATGGCCCAGAAGAAATTTACACATGACGGCGTCAAAAGTGGATCTAGGCAATCCGATTTCATTATAGGCGGCGAGTTGACGGCGTCACATGTTTACACATGATGCCGTCACCCTGTATTATCTATATATAGTTTTCCAAATTTTATTCATTAGTGTGCAACTTTGAGGGAAAAACCCTAGGTCGAATTTTCCAGCTTTTTCAAGGGTTTCAACCCTTTGAAACTTTCATGTTCAATTTGAGATAAGTACTCTTTCAATTCAATCAATATGTCTATGTGTTGCTTGAATATATCTTACACTTGTCTTCAATTTATCATGCTCGGCTAGATCTCTTTTGTGTTTGCTTAGATGTAGTGAAACCTAGATGTTAATTATGGGTTGATTGTTTGTTTATAGTTGTTACGGATGATTGTATTCGATGTTAGGCTTAAGAAAACTGGCAGACTTCCATTGGTGACTTGCTTGAACGTCTTAAGAAACATGATCAGAGGTGTACTATGATATTTGGTTGTATTTAATGCGTATGAGAATTCTAATGATCCCATGTTAGGAGCTTCTAACGGCTCGACATAGGAGTGAAGTAGGATCCTATATAGTTAGGGAATATTGTACACGGACCTACGACTAGTATTAAGGAATATGACCCGTCATCCATGCAATTGTAAGAAGCTATCAACCTGTAAAAGATATCTAGGGAGTAATGAAACCTAAGTAAACACAACTTTCCCCATCATTTTTTACACCACACTAGTATAATTAGTTTCATTTCATTTTTGTTATTTAATTTTTATTGCATTAGTAGTTATTTGGGTTAGTTGGCTAGCAACTAATTCTGCCCACTCTTCCAAAACCGAGATTTTTACTGCTTTTATAAAATATAAAAACACAAAAAGAATAATCCCTCACCTCTAGACTTAGTTTAGGAGACTTTCTAATCCTAGCGACACTATTCCTGAGTTGAACGATCAATCCCCCGGTACTTGTCACTATACTATACTACAACGATCAGGTACACTGCCTGGTGGGGGTTGTAAGCTTCTCGAGATCCCTCGAGAGGTAAAGCCTGGTGCGATTCCCACATATCAGTTATTATATACGTTTTTCTTAAAGCTTCAAGGTTGTAACCCTAGTGATACAAAGATCACTCGTATTATTATTAATAATATTGGAGCTAACAGTTTGATTCATACATTCTTCTCATTCATATACAACTGTTTCATTCACATACAAACTTCTAAGTATTACTAAGTAGATTCCGCATACTTAGTGGTATATCTCAAAGTATCATTCTAACACAGATCAAGGTGTTTAGATCCATCAAGGCTTAACAAGATTCACAAGTTCAATAGTGAGTTTAAGCCAAACACCCTTCTTTCCCTGCAAGATTTATAACTATAAGAGTCCCCCATTCATAATAAAACAATAAGGGAAGAAAACATTAGACAAATAAACTGGAAGTATTTTATTCTACCTGTTGTCGCCATTGGGATATGGATGCTTGGAGTAGAGCGGTAAAGACATCTTCATCCATGTCTTCTTTAACGCTCACAATAACTCCTCCACAACCATCAAAAGAAGCATCTAGCATATCAATGTGATCACCTTCATTTTCTGGAAATTTTAATGAACTTTCCATGTCTGCTGCCATACTTGTTGCAGATCGAGTTTGAAATGCACGTCTAAATTTATCTTGTAACCCTGCTCATGATAGGACAAAAAACTACTTTATTACATGTTTGCATCGTTATGATTAAAGGATCATATATCCAAGGTTGACTGATAATAATGTGAGAACAATAAATCTCAAATATACGCTAATGAATACTAAATTTGTATTTTAACATTGTATTTGTTTCTTTCAGCAGAACCACATATAATTGATCACATGATTCATAAAAGAAGCCCATCACATCCACCCTGTCAAATTATCATCTAAATCTACAAATCGGCTTTTAAACAATTAAACTAAAATACAAACAATTAGATTCGTGAGCTCCCACCGAACACATGTATAATGCAACTGATACCGTTTTGAAAATCTAAACATGTCATATAAATTCTTTTTTTATCCAATGCGTTGATGATTATTTGTTATTAGCTATGCGCAAGATTTCAAAAAGCAAACAAAGGTTAATGACATTCATATACACATCTCAGAAAGACCAATAATGCTTTGTTCAAGCGATTATATACTTGTACCTTCTGTAGAACGACAGTAATACAATGGCTTATGTTTTCTATCAATTAAATTAGTGTTCTTTGAAGAAATAACGATTGCAAGATCTTCCTTCCTCCACCAGCAATAATACTATTATATTGTTTTCGAAAAACAAATCTACTCATCTACTCAAACGACAACCAACGATTTATACTTGCAGAACCTATAGAAATTATCTAAAACCTTCAGCAGCAACGAGATGGAAGTTTTGAAATAAAAAAGCAAAAGCAATTTCTTTGTTTAAATCGTAGCAAAATTACATATAGATTGCGACAACATGAAGATTAGATCAATTCTAATTCTAAATATATACTAGTATAATATATTTCAGAAGAAAATGAAATTGCACTCCCAAGTTGACCTTTCTAGAAGTTTCAACATTTAGTAAGCATTCAACATTCAAAGTCTATATGAAATGGTCTACGTTTGATTATCTAATAATGATGATGCTTGACCATGTAGTAAAAACAGGGGCGGAGCCTTAAATTTTTGGTTGAGGGCCACACATTAATAAATTTTAGAAACTGCACTGATTGAAAAAATGATGCACAAATTTGATGGAATTTGAAAAGAAAATGTAATTGCTGAAGACATGTTGGGTGTACAAACCTAATCCCACATCGGTAGAACTATAATCTCAAAGTTAACATATAAGCTTGGTGTTCTACTCCTTCTATCACCTATTGGTTTAGAATGGAACCTCAGTTGGGCTTATATGTTGGACTTGGTGAGATGTTGGGCCGTAGGAATATCAACAAGTGGTATCAGAGCCAGGTTGGGCCCAGTGATGATGTGGATGGTGTTCCCTCGATTAGACCCCGGTTCGACGGTATTAGTAGATCCCGGTAAACCTTGTACCGAAAGGAAGCAGGTAAAAGGCGGTGTATTCCGATGGTAAAGGTCGGCGGTATGAAAAAGGTGGGATCGTGGCTATAGTCGAAGGGGAGGCCCATGGTGGTTTGGGTTTGAGGGGAGGATTGTTGGGTGTACAAACCTAATCCCACATCGGTAGAACTATAATCTCAAAGTTAACATATAATCTTGGTGGGCTACTCCTTCTATCACCAATTGGTTTTAGAATGGAACCACAGTTTAAATAAAGTTTAGGATTGTACTTAGATTAGGAAACTAGTTGCTTGGCCAAGCTAAGGTCTCTACCCCCTCATCTCTGATACCAATTTCCACCTTAGGAGTAACACTTAAACATAACCAATACTCAACATCTTTTCCTCATGCTAGAACCTCGGACCGGGGACCACCTTGTCGACCAGGCCTTTGTACTTCAGTAATTTTCCAAGATTAGCTTCCGTAGACTCCTTCACTTTCTTCTTTTCAGCAACATTACCCTTTGCACCCTCTTGATCAGGTACTCTGGTTTTCGTAATGTCCGCCCCCACCTTTATACCAAGGTGTACCTTTTCCTGCTCGTTTACCAAACAATCCGTGTTTGTCTTTTCTTCAAGTTGTTTAACCTCCAACTTTCTTTGAGCCACTGCAGCATCATCGTTACTATCCTGAACAACTTCAGCTTCACGATTTTCCTGAGCTCCCTGCAGTTCCACCTCAAACCAAACACGTTTATCAACCTGTGCTCCATGGACTCCTATTTTAACACCAGGACCAAGTTGTTTGAGCCCAACTTGTTTATGACCAAGTTGTTTGAACCCAACTTGTTTATGACCAAGTTTCTTGAATCCAGCTTGTTGTGAAACCCCATACTTTTGTACACCAAAAGTCGTCACTTTTGCTTCAAGAGTATACACACAATTCTCTTTCCTGATCTCAGTCATCATAAACCGACAACCTTTGATCACCTTGACTCTACCCATCTGCATCTTCAGTATAACCCTCTTTTTCAAGAGTAGCCAATGAAATCAAGCTTTTTCTTAACCCTGGAACATACCTGACATCTTCCAGTATAAAGCTTGAACCATATGCAACTGTATCTTCACTGTCCCTATCCCTTTGATAGTGCATGTTCTGTTATAACCTAACTGAAACGAACCACCATCAACATCTTTGAAGTCATACAAGAAATACCTCATAGGTGTCATATGATAAGACCTACCTGAATCCATTACCAATTCAGTCATCTCATCTTTCCCGACTACCACCAAGACTTCTCCAATTTAGAAGAATCAGAATCATGATCATGCTTACCCTTTTTGACGAACCCCATTGACTTCTTCCTTGGACAGTCTCTCTTCAGATGATCCTCTGAATGACATATGAAGCACTTGAGTTTACCAGTTCCACCCCTTGACTTAAATCGCGAACTTCCACCAGAATGAGCTTTCCTCGAATGATCTGACCCTCCCCTTACATATAACCCATCACCAGTTTCCTCCTTTGTGCCTTCAGTTCTTTTCTTCAACTCTCTTGAATTCAGAGTCGCCAGAACATCCTCCATTGTCAAGGATTCCCTCCCATATAACAATGTTTCCACAAAGTTTTCGTAAGACGATGGCAACGACGTAAGTAACATAAGTGCATGTTTATATGATCACCCATTTTCGTACCTGGACTCATATAGAACATGTACAGCTTCTTCTTCAGATACAGTCTATTTGCTAAGGACTTAGTTTTATAAAGGATTGGTCAACTTCACCCAAATTCCTGCAGCAGATGTTTCCTTGGTAACTTCCCGTAAACCCGGTCTCCCAAGCATAGAATCAAGGTACTGTATTCCTTCTTCATCAAAGCAGCCTTTTCTCCTGCTTCCATGTCCGCGGGTAATGTCTCTAATGCAGCATCCCATCCTTGTTATACCATTAAAGCACGCATCTTTATTTGCCATAACCCGAAGTCATTCTTCCCATCGAATTTTTCGATGTCGAACCTAGTCATAGAACTAGCCATTCTTCTTTTACCTTGCTAAAAACCTTGTCAAGTTGTTTCTTAACCAACTTTACCGACAAGTCTCACAAGCCGTGTGCAATATTCTCCTTGTTGCTATAAACCCTTCTTGCAAATCGAATTAATTAGAATAACACTAATCCCTCGATTTTGAACAAGAAAACCCGATCGTAAACTTAAAACCCAAGCTAACCACGATTGAAACTTGAACTACAAGAAACCCACAACAAGAACCTTCGCTTTAATTGAATTTTACCCAATATAAACGAAGTCGAGTTTTAATTATAAAACTCGAAATCTGTTTGACAAAAAAAACCTTTTACTTTGTTCGAATAAATTATTAACAAATATTATGAAGTATAATAAACCAACTTTGATGTTTCTAAGACATTAAAAAAAACCAAAGTTAACCTTGCCAACTTGTAGTCTTTCTTCACTTGGGAAAAAAACAACCACCAATCACCTTTTTGTTTTCTTTTTCTTCACGTAGGTAATAAAAAGATTATTGAAATCTTTTCCAAGGTCGCTACTGTTACGATCGACAGAACCAATCCAAAACCCAAAATCGATTTCTTTGCCCTAACCTCGAAACCAACTCGGCACCTCGAACTAGCACTCGAACTTCGATGACCACAATAACCGCGGCTCTGATACCACTTGTTGGAAAATACCTCGACAACAAACCCGAAGTTCAATCGCGGAACGCTAGATCGCGAGTTGTATCGAGCACACGTAGCAAACACGAGATACTACAAAGAACCGACTAGAATATGCACACGATATACCCTCAACGAACCCTTTATTAAGACAAATAAAGCTTTTACAATTGAGGAAGAAGAATGAATAACTAGCATCCCTCTCATCTTTATTTATAGAGATGAAGAACCTAGCTTGCCTTGCACTCCAAGCTACCTAATCCTAGTTTATGTCTAACACCTAATCTAATTACAAAGTACACTTAAGTCCCTAATCAATGTTTAAGTTACTATTAATATTTAACAAGACACAAGCAAAGTATGTTTCTCTTGGTGTGTTTTTTGGTTTAACAGTCCAACTTACCTTAAATGGAATTGTTTGGAAGAAGTATTCTGTATAGTAAATAAAGTTATCTACTTGACCTTTGACCCTTGAATCTAGACTTTTAGAATCTTTGACCTTAGACTCTTTCTTTTTGAACAATTGGACCTTAGACCTTGAAAATTAAATTTGAACATGAAGTGTATCTTGTTAAACAATAAGCTAATATAAATACAGTATGATTTTTTAAAGGCAGATACAAATATATTTATAGATAACTAACTAGCAGAGGAAAATTTAAATGCATACCCATTTTTTTGTGCATACCAATGGACAAATCCCCACCCTCCATCATTTTTTATCTAATGGCCTAGATTAATCTAAGATTTAATATGCTTAACCTTAATACTCCCAACTATATAAAGCCTTTTATTTTCTTTTTTTTCATTCGCTTCCTTTTTTACATACACTTCGTGTGTGTGTTTTCTCTGCTCTCATTCCTTCCATTCATAAATCAATTATATTACTATTCCGATCATCATCACCATCACTATTTCGATCACCATCACTGTTCCGATCATCATCTCATCATCACCATCAATGTTTCGATCACCACTCCGATTCACTGTTCCGATCGACAGTTACCGTGTCTTTCATCATCACCATTCCGATCACCATCACCAGCATCACTCCGATCACCATCACCGTTCCGATCATTATCATCATTTTTTATGGCTTCTTTTGATCTGAAATAAGTGTTTGTTTCAAAAGCATATTTGATTGATATTGTTGCGGTTGATAATGTTGTTGAATCAGTTGATAATTATATGAATCAAGTTGTTAACATTTCTTCTTATCAAGTTGCACATCAAGTGTTTGATGAAATGTGTAAGTAAAAAATATTTGATAATTTTGTTATCTGCTTTTGTAATTTTGCTTATTAATTAAGTTGTTAGTTGAATTTGTGTGTTTAACTGCATTTGAATGTTGTTTTTGTGTCTAATTGTGGTTTTGAATCTGCTCTGTAGCATACGTTTAGTATCACCAGTGATATACGTTTAGTATCACCAGTGATAATTGTTAGTCTGTTTATTTATAAGTTGTTTATGTTAAGATGTTTAATTTTCTTATATAATATTTTTGACATTTTGATGAGTATGAAAATATAAGATTGTGGGGATAAGATGTGAGTATAAGTTACTGATAAGTTATTAATTATAGTGTAATATTGCTTATTATTTATTAATTAAGGTGTAGCTTACAGTGTTTTGAAGTCTTTTCTGTGGTGCTCTACTTAAATGCTTGCACGGCTACCAAAAAAGCTTATGGAGTTCTTGGCATTTTTCGTGTTGTTTTTGAGTTTAATGCTGAGTATGTAATGAAGATCATTATTGGATTTTACACCAAGGTATTAATTACATACTTTTTATGTACAGGATGTTTTTTTGTGCCTTTCACTGTAATAGACAAACACAATAAATGTTTTTGCTGATGGTATATGTGTAGTATCACTAGTGATATGTTTGATATATGTGTAGTATCACCAATGATATGCTTGATATATGTGTAGTATCACTAGTGATATGTTTGATATATGTGTAGTATCACCAGTGATATGCTTGATATATATGTAGTATCACCAGTGATATGTTTGATATATGTGTAGTATCACCAGTGATATGTTTGATAATCTGTTTTTTTATTGTTGTAATTACTGATAAGCTGTCTATGATACTGGACTTCTTTTGTAGACAACCTGAGAGAGCTAAAGTCAAAAGTTGAGACTAATTTGCCAAGTCTTCCACCCCGAAAAGTTTGTGATATTTTTCAAGATTTTATGGGTATAAAGAATCCTCCTAAAGGACATAAGAATGATTGTATTAAGGGTGGACGTGAGAAAGCTATTGAGAAAAGTAAGAACCAAAAGAAAGGTTGTAAAAGTTCAAAAAAAAAAAAAAAAAAAAAAAAAAAAAAAAAAAAAAAAAAAAAAGGTTGTAATATTTGTAGTTTAATTGATCATAATAGACATACTTGTCCAAACAAGGGAAAAGTTTCAAATGTCAATGGGGCGGCGGCGTAGTTGAAAGTGGAGGCGGTTTCTCAGTCGCTGCAATTGAAGTATTAGTTTGTTGATTGATTAATTTTTTTTACTAAATTGTTAGGTTTATTTAATAGCATTGCTAATTTTATCCTGGACTTGTATATCATTTGTGATACTATTTTTTTTTTTCTGAATTTAACAAGTAAACAAAAAAACCTATAAAATATACAAAATTTCACAAGTGATAATACAAATATCACTGGTGATAATACCAGTGTTCTAAAAGGCGCGCCAAGGCGCCGCCACGCCTCGCGCCACGAAATGGACCAAGGCGTGAAGTCTAGGCGTCGTGTGAAAAGGCGTGGAATAAGGCGCGAAAAGGCGTGCCAAGGCGCGCCTTATCGTATGGCGTGGCGCCATTTTTAGAAGGGGATGATGTGGGCTTAAATTTTGGGCCTAGTAATTTCTAAACATAGTTCAAATTTTCACTTTATTTCTTATGCATATCACTTTTTGTAAGCTCACATTTTGTAAACTCACCTTTTGTAAACTCGATATGCATATAAAATATGATATTATAACATAAATGATAAATATATAAATATTTTTTCGCCGCCTTAGTCACGCCGCAAAAAACGCCATGGCTTCGCCATGGCGCGTAAGGCTTGAGGCGTGGCCTTGCCGCCACGCCACGCCTCACGCCATTTATAACATTGGATAATACACATATACAGTTCAACTTCAAATATCACTGGTGATACTACTGGTATGACACTTTTCACTTTTCACATTACCATATTAAACTAAATACCACTCAAAACTTTATCAAACAAATATTCACAAATCAAGATGGATTAAACAATTGCTCGCTATGGCCCATTTCTATGATTTTGAATCTCTTGTGACAAATAACATGATTCAGTCAAACTAAATACCTACTATTGACTTCCAACTTGTCAACTATACACATTGTAGGACCTTAGATCTATCAACTTTAACACAAATACAATGACGACCTTAGATCTATCAACTTTAACACAAATACAATGACTAGATGAAGTAAAGATGGTGACTTGTAGGGATGTATGTGGCGTTAAGATGAAGAGAGAATAAGATGAAAAGAGAACTTTATTTCATAAACAAAACACACACTTACACACACAAGCACACACCTCAAATGACTCATTTGAGGTGTTTATATAGTTAAACATATGACACCCTAATGGGCTTGGATGGGCTTGGTCATGGATTGGACTTTTACATTAAGTATAGACTAGTTGTAATACATAACTTATAACCTATTAGATTAGTCCAAACCATAAGCCCATTGACTATTCTATTGTAATCTACGACACATTACAAAGTTACATGTATGAGAATGACCATCACTTCTAAATACATATTTTTAATGCTAACAATCTCCCCCTAAGGGGTGGTCATTCGAATGATGCTCCACGTGAGTGGGTCTTCCGTGTTCTTTGTCTTTAACTTTGTGTGTCGTTGTAGAATAGTCTTTAGTCTTTGTTCCTTCATGCTTTGTGATCTTTGATAACTGATTTTTCATCGTTATTTATTCCTTAGTGATGTGGAGTTATCTGCCATTCTTCACTTCTGCGTCTGTGGTGGTTGTTTGCCATTCCAACATGCTCATACATCTTTGGACTTTGATATTCATATGCACGTAGTTCCCTTTCTTTCACTTTGATCTTTAGTCTTTATACTTTGTAGATTCTTCTTTTTGGCGTAGAATCGTTCTTTGAACTTTGTGTTGTACAGATCTTTGAGGGAGCTTTCTTTAACTTCCAGATGTATGTATGAGCATGTGGAATCTATCGCCATGGAGATGAAGTGTCCCTGCATATAAACAGTTAGCAATAAAACATCCGGTACTTACAGATAAGAATTAGAGATCGTCAACAGCATAGTGTGAAGACTCCTTCTAACCCTTACCAAGGCCGTTCCCATGTCAGATACTCTCGAGAGAGCTTACGTGACCTACTTAGTAGCTCAATGACTGGGTGAGTCGCTGGGGATCACTCCACGACTGTAGACCGTTTGAAACCACCGCGAACACTAAGCGTAACCCATAAAGAATTACCGAAGTGACCTGCTGTCAGGGCTGCTTGATGTTGACCCTGGCAGGAATTTCCATTCAATCATTGAGAATCACAAAAGTGAATCCTCTCATAAATGTTCTGGCAGATTGCTAAGATCTGCGTAGGACTCTTAAGTTTACATCTGGCGTCCTTAATGATGAACAACCAGTGTAGAAATATCATGTGTTCCTATGAGATCTTTTGATGAATCTCGGGGCTCTAGACTCGATAAGTGCACATTTGGTTTCCTATGCGGAGATTAGGGAGAGGTCTCCTGCTTCAATATCAACCATCTCTAAGAGACAGGTCGATAGATTACAACGGTTCCCCGTGAGAATGAAACAAGCTCTTTTAAGAGAACTTGAGTGGTTAAGAAGGTTAAGTGCAGTGCGTCACTGGGTCCATGACGTCTTTGTCTTCAATACCGGTGTCACCTTAGCAACAACCAGTAGCATATGAGTTGAACCCGGTGTCTGCCCTAAGGTTGAACATTTGGAGGGCTATTTCTTTTCACCCTTTTTCATGTCTTTTCTTTTTAATTCTTCAACCCCTTCTTTCTCCTTTCTCATTTTCTCCTTTTTTCAATCATACCTAAGGACTTCTAATTCTAATCTATTGGAATTGTCCTTGGGTAGATCCCTCCGGCTCTGGCGGATCATAGGACGGTTTTTCCTAACCTTAGTCACCTTATAACTCCATGACTATCCTATCATTGCCATGAAACCATTTATAGAAAATCTCTCAAAGTGTTTATGATAATAAAACACATTGTTGACACTTTGAGAGTTTTGAATTTCTTTTGAAGGACTCCCCCTTCACATGTGCTCATGAATTATTAAGAAATTTGCACATGCGTGAGGAGTTTGCACCTTTGAATTGATCCACTTTCAGTGAACATGACCGATTCGAGACACGCTTACATCACTAGTTAGACTAGCTTGAAGTTATTACCCGTCCTGGTCAAGTCCAAAGAAAGTCTCTCGATACGGTACATTCTACTCAGACAAGTCCTATTCGAGACACGCTTACATCACTAGTTAGACTAGCTTGAAATTATTACCCGTCCAGGACAAGTCTTTTTGATTACTGACATTTTAAGCTTCGTCAATTCATTGGTACATTCTGAGTCGAGCTCTTTTGAGATTCAGCCACAATCTTTAAACATCTTTGATCACATTTTAATCATGTCTTCTCCCCCTCAAAAATAGCATATTGTGATATTTTTGATATCAACTGATTAATAAAAAGCTTTTGGAGAGAAAGACAGATTTTGCATGAATTTGGAACATTTTGAGTTTGTACTCCCCCTTAATGATAGCATATTTAAAATTACTGAAGGGTTTTGAGGGAGTTATCTTGAGCACTAATTTTGAGAGATTTTGAGAAATCTTTTGAACAATCTTGAAAAAGTGCTCAAGAATTTTGTTGGAAAACGAGTTTATGCTTGAAATCTTTTTCGTTTGTTTAGACTCGAACTTTTTGAAAAAGAGTTCGTCATTGAACGTACGAGTCCTTGATTTGAAAATAATCAGAAGTCATCATTGAAGTCCGGGTTTCGTACTGATGTATACGAAAGCCATTGTGAAGAAAATTTTGAGAAACGACATGTTTTAGAAAAACATTAAAAAAAAAGAACTCCCGCTCAAGCATCTGTACATATCCGTATCATTGTTGAATGATATTTCTAGAAACGTACAGAATATTGATTTATACGAGAGACATGTCGTGAGAAGAATATTTTTGGATTTTTTGATTTTATATTGTTTTTGTATTTTTTGAAAATTTTATATTTTTGTATTTTGTTTTTGTTGGTTTTTCAAATTTTGTATTTTGTTTTTTTCAAAAATATTTATAGCGAAGCGATTTTGAAAACATTTTTCAAGAAGATTCGAGAAGACGTTCTAGCTCCTCAGGAGTTAGGCTTCGCATGCCAATTCGTCGAACTAAATAGTCAAACCTTTCTTTTGGATGGGCTTTAGTAAATAGATCGGCGAGTTGATAATCAGTCTTAACGAAAAATAATTCAACAGTACCCTCTTCCACGTGTTCTTTGATAAAATGGTATCGGACTTTGATATGCTTCGTCTTAGAGTGATGTACGGGATTGCACGAGATGGCTATGGCACTTTTTGAGTCACAATACATAGGTATTCTGTCAAAAGTAAAGCCATAATCTGTGAGCTGTGTCCTCATCCAAAGAACTTGGGCACAACACGCAGATAGAGACACATACTCGGCTTCGGCGGTTGATAGTGCAGTACAATCCTGTTTCTTTGACGACCAGCTTACAAGCTTTTCACCCAAAAATTGTGCTCCACCTGATGTACTCTTTGCTGTAACTTGATCACCAGCATGGTCTGCATCTGAAAATGCTGTTAGATTAAACTCCGAATCCTTCGGATACCAAAGTCCCATGTTGATGGTGCTTCGTAGGTACCGAAAGATCCGTTTAACCTCTTTGAGGTGAAGTTCGGTAGGCTTTGCCTGAAACCGTGCTAATAAACATACAGCAAGTTGAATATCGGGTCGGCTAGCAGTTAGGTACATGAGAGAACCGATCATGCTCCGATATTTTTTCGGATCGATAGGTTTCCCAAACAAATCAGCACCTATTTTTGGTGAAGTGACCATTGGTGTACCAACAGAATCACAATTTTCCATTCCATGTTTTTTCAAAATCTCTATAGTATATTTAGCTTGATTGATAAAAATACCACGAGGGGATTGATGGATTTGTAAGCCAAGAAAGAATTTTAGTTCCCCCATCATGGACATTTCAAATTTACTTTTCATGAGATTTTCAAAATGTTTTGAATGGTTAGGATTGGTTGATCCAAAAATAATGTCGTCCACGTAAATTTGAACGATCAAGATGTCATCTTTGAACTTTTTGATAAACAAGGTGTCATCAACCGTTCCTTTTGTGAAATTGTTTTTAAGCAAGAAAGATGATAGTTCGTCATACCACGCTCTTGGAGCTTGTTTTAGACCATAAATTGCTTTTTTAAGCTTGTAGACGTAGTCTGGATGTTCCTTATCAACGAATCCTTCTGGCTGACTCACATACACTTCTTCTTTCAGAGTTCCATTCAAGAAAGCTGTCTTAATGTCCATCTGATAGACTGTGATGTTTTTGTGAGCGGCATAGGCTAAGAAAATCCGGACTGCTTCAAGTCTAGCTACAGGCGCGAATGATTCTTCGAAATCTATCCCTTCTTCTTGTGGATAACCTTTAGCCACGAGACGAGCTTTGTTGCGAATAACAGTCATTTCCTCATCCAGTTTGTTCTTCCACAACCACTTGAGATCAAGAACTCGTTTATCAAGTGGTCGTTCAACAAGTTCCCAACTGTCATGTAACAGGTATTGAAGAAATTCCTCCTGCATCGCTTCAATCCATGGGTTTTCTGCCATTGCTTCCCGAATGTTCTTAGGTACTTTGGTGCTTATTGAGCAAATGTAAATGCACAATTCGAGATCGGTGGCAAGTTGTCTCCTCGTCTGAACTGGCTTTGAAGGATCACCAATAACATGTACTAACGGATGGTCTTTTGTCCATTGAAACGTAGAAGGGTACCTTTGGTTGAACGAGTGTGTGTTAGATGGTTCTTGTAACCTTGAAGAAGATTCAGCAGAGTCTGATGCAAACGGGTTTTCAAATACTTCTTCTTCTTCTTCTAACGCAACATCGTTTGAATTATTTGTAGGTTCTTCTTGAAAATTTGTGTTTTGGTTTTGCTCATCAATGTTTGGTAGAACAGTTTCAAGTACTGGAGTTGCTTGAGTAGATATAGATGATGTTGATGTAGTTGGTGCTTCAGCTTCGATTGTGGTAGATGCATCCTGTGGTGGTGGTGGTGGTTGATGGTTTTGAGCGGGTGCAGCGGAATGTTGTTGAGATGCATTTGTCGAAGGTCCACCATAATATTCATCAAACATTAACTCGAAGAAATTTTCCAGTTCTTGTTCTGAAGGTTTATCCGTGTTTGTTGACTGAGCTCTTTGAGGCACGAGTCCTGAACTGATGTGTCCAGAAGTCTGACTGTTTGGTGCGGGTCCTAATCCGTTTTGATTAGAAGCCATTGGATTAAGCGCGGGTTCTAGAGCGTATCTCTCAGAAGCCATTTGTGAAATCTCGTCAAACTTCACATTCATCGTCTCCATTATCTTTTTCGTTCTTCTATTATACACCCTGAATGCCCTCGAGTTTTCTGAATATCCAATGAAGATTCCAATATCACCCTTAGCTTTTAACTTCCCTAGATCTTCTCTGTCATTCGTCGGATAGCACAAAGCGCCAAACACGTGAAGGTAAGAGATGTCAGGTTTACGGTTGTTCACTAGCTCATATGGGGTTTTATTGAATCTTGGATGTACTAGGGATCGGTTTTGAGTAAAACAAGCAGTGGCTATAGCATCAGCCCATAAGAATAGAGGTGCACTAGAGAAAATCAGCATTGTGCGAGCAGCTTCCATAAGAGTTCGGTTTCTTCTTTCAACTACCCCATTCTGCTGTGGAGTTCTAACAACTGATGTTTGATGTGTAATTCCAACATCTTCGAGGTAAGTTCTTAACTCCTAATTTGTGAATTCTGTGCCATTGTCTGTTCTTATAATCCTTACTGGAGCTTGAAGTAGAACTTGAATACGCTTCAGAAAGGTGATGATGATGCCTGGTGCTTCGTCTTTTGATCTCAAAAACTTTACCCAAGTATATCTTGAATAATCATCAACAATAACAAGAATATACTTCTTCCCATTAATACTTTCAACTCTCATTGGGCCACATAAGTCCATGTGCAACATATGTAACCTTGCTTCCGAACTAGGTACGGTTTTGGGTTTATATGATGCTCTTTTACTTTTTCCTTGTTCGCATGATGGACATAGGTGTTCCTTGGTGTATTTGAACTTAGGAAGTCCGGTGACGATGTTGTCTTTGGCTAACTTGTTGATCGTGTCGAAATTGAGATGGGATAATCTTCTATGCCACAGCCAGGACTTAGTTTCGGTTGCCCTTGTCATAAGACAAATTGGTGATGTAGAAGCCATTTGGTTGATGTCGATAGCAAACAAGTTTGTACCACGATTACCAGTTAAGAGATCATCACCAACCAAATTTCTTATAAAAACCGTGTTTCTCCTGAATGCAACTTCTAAATCTGCATCACAAAACTGCCCAACTGAAAACAAATTGTGTCCCAACCCTTCGACGTAGTAAACTCGAGTGATTAAAAAATTCCCAAACTGAAGATCTCCATAACCCTGAATAGCTGCTACATGATCATTTCCAAAGCGTACAGTTCCCATGAATTTCCAGATGAAATTGATCAGCAGCTTTAAATTCCCGGTCATGTGCTTGGAGCAACCCGAGTCGACGATCCAAAGACATATTTCGATAACCTGCCAAGAACAGAAGAGTTTGTATTTGGAAACCGTTTTGAATTTGGTTCCATGGGGTTAGGAGTAAAAGCAGAATCACACTCATGGACAGTTGCTACTTGTTTAGCTTGAGTTATTTCTAATTTGCCGTCCTTAAGAGTGAACTCTCTACCCGTTGGTATCCACATACAAAACTTAAGGTAGTTCCTAGGCATTCGACTACTAGTGGTAGACCTAAAGCGTGCAACTAATCTCTCTATAGATCTTGATCTGGCACTAGTTCCCTTTGGTACATACTTCTGTTTAGGCGTAACATTCACATTCTTAGAAACACATTCATCATGAACATCATTAATTAAACATTTCTTGCATATTAAACAAACAGAGTCATTACATGCATTAGAAACAGTACTTGTGACATTACATTCAGATGAAACATGTCTCTTATTACAAAGCGATAAATTCCTAGGGTGTTCTTCTACTTCTTCAGCTTTATTCTTGCAACTATTCTTAGAAACAGGCGAGACTCTATTGTTCCTTGTATTGCTCCTAGGCTTTAGTCTGCTGCTCCTAGAGGTGCTTTCTAATCCTGTAGAAGGTAAGGCACACGCGTTAGGATTTATATTGTTGTCCTTTTTAGCATCACTAGACTCTTTAGAATTATCCTTTTTGCATGCATTTGTCTTAGAAGTGGAGGAAGACGCATTAGTGGGACTAATCCTAAAAAGGCCAGGTGCTATCACTTTTGGTGTTTCGACAACCGCTTTTCCTTTATCAACAATCTTATCATTTTCACTTTTCTTGGGCAAGGGTGTTGGAGTGACTGGTTTTGTCAAATTCTTTTTCTCATCGACTTTTGGAGCAAACCTTGAAATTGACATCTTTGGTTTTTGAACCGTGTTTGAAACATTTGGTTTCTCCGAAGTCAATGGTTTTGCAAACTTAGTTTCCTCACCCTTTCCTTTTTGACTTTCAAGCTGAGCCCTCAAAAGATCATTTTGCTCTTTCATGTTCTTGAAAGCACGCTCATACGACAGTTTGTCATACTTGCATTCTTCCTTTTTTCGATCAAGTTGTTTAAAATATGACACATTTTCTTTTTCAAGCTTTATAAGAGCATTTTCATATTTTGAAACAATTGCGGAGGTCTCAGCTCTCAGTCTTTCATCGTCTTGAACATAATATGTTTGTAAAATGATGGACATAATGTCAGTGGTCATAACAGCTTCGAAGAGAGAATCATTTAGGTTTTCCAACACATTCATGTTTTCACGAGTATCATTAGTTTCGTTTACCAGGGATTTGTGGTCCTTGACAAAGTCGGCCGTTTCTTTTAAGAAAGCTTTTTCAAAATGGATTACCCTCGCACTGATGTTATTCAGTGGGATAGTAATTTCGTTTTCAAAAACTTTTTTCTGCTCAATATGAAAACTGGAATGGCAGTTGTTAATATCGATTGTAGTTTTAGAAGCAACAATATTTTGAAGTTCTTGAATTCTCTTTTTAACGTCATCCAAAATTTCTCTAGCCTCACTTGTATTAAAAGTGTTGTTAGAAGAAATTTGTTCCATTTTTGAAAGAGATTTGGAAACAATTACTTTCTTAGAAAACATTTTTGCGAATGGTCGTTTTATGGAAAACACAGATGGTTCTTTTTGTGGAACAAAAGTAATTCCCGAAAGTTTGTTCAATTTGTTATAATCAATGGGTTTCAAATCAGGATTCTTTTGTTTCATTTTATTAATGCTCTCTTCGGCCAATTCAATCGTTTCCACAGAATCACGAACAATGGGAGGATCATGCTTAGCCAACAAAACATTTCCATTAAACAAACAATTCTGAGCTTGCTGAGCTTTCTTGAGATTACAGGGGGTGTTGTTACCAAGACCCACTTTATGTTTCGTATGGTAAACCGGATTAGTTTGATTTGAAATCATTTTCATTGTTTGACTTGACTGACCCGACTTAACCACCAATTCTTCTAAATGAGCAATCATGTGTTCTGACTCTACGATTTCGGCCAAAAGTTTGTCTTCTTTCTTTGCAAAGTCCTTTTTCAACTCATCCCTTTCTTTTTCAAGATTGGTATAAGCTGTTTTTTGTTTAGAAAGTTGGTTTTGTAAATCAGAAATTTCCGCGTTTAAAGATTTTATCTTTTTGAAAGAATTAACATCAAGTGTATCAAACTTGAGTTGCAATTGTTTTTCCCTTGAAACGGAGTTTTGATAACCAGTTTCTAATTCAGACAATCTTTTGTTATGAAATTCAAAAGCTTTAACGTTTTCTTTGTAACTCTCAAGCTCAGCGGTCAATTTAACATTCGCGGCCTTAACATCGCGATTGACCTTTTTCACATTCTCAATTTCAATACGACAATTATTCAATAATGATTCAAACAAAGCACGTGTTTCCTCATCATTCTCAGCATGCTGTGAAACGAAGCCTCCATTATGATTCACATCTGGAGTTGCTGAAGGAGTATTGCTACTACTTGGCGTGTCCAGGTATGTATCATAAGTGGGTGCTAGCTTCTCAGAATGCTGTTCCTCATGAGGAGACATATCAAATATATCATTATTGTGACATGTGTTGAAATTTGGTACCTCAGATGGTGCATTGGTGTCATAAACAGGAAGTGTATCAGAATCCGTGTCATACTTAGCTTCCTGAAGATTCGCCATGAATATGCAGTTCGCATCGATATCCTCTATATCTTCCATGTCATCCATAAGAGCCATAAAATCATTCTCCTCTGCGTTCAACTGAAACCCTGCCTCATTCTTTTGTGCCAACAGTAATGCTTTCTGCAAATACGCTGTGTCTTTCTTGTTCGGCTTAGTAGGACAGTTCCTTGCCATATGACCTACACCCTGGCAGTTGAAACACTTTACCGGATTACCTTGATTCATATTTCCCAAATTCCCAACTACTGGAGCTGCAACATTTCTATTCTGATTACCCATTGCCTGATTACCAACATTCTGACCCCTCTGATTTCCAACAAACTGACCCATCTGATTCCCTGCATACTGACTATACTGATTTCCTGCATTCTGATTCCCTGCATTTAGCATATTCTGATTCCCCATGTTAATTCCAGTAGCGTATCCTTGCTGATTCCCATAAACTCCAACCATTTGGCCTCCGTTGCCCATATTGAAACTCGGCTGAGCAATCTGCTTATTGCGAGTGTTCGATGAAATCCTTTGGTTATTGTTTGTTGGTGTAGAATAGCGTCCTTGGAAAGCTTTTGTCAGAAAAGCAAACGCTTGAGTCAAGGCTGCAGTAGCTTCATCATTGTCAGTGAATTCTGGTTCTTGGAAATGTGGGTATTGCTGTTGTGGAATAACATGTTGTTGCTGTGGGTAGAACTGTTGTTGGTAGACCGGTGTTGGTTGTAGAATGCATGATGGTTGCATGTAGTTGTGAGTGGAAGATGATGATGGTTGTTGAGTGTTCACTGGTAAAGGTGTTGGTGTATTAGCAATTAATGCGAGAGGATCATGATTCTTTGCCAATCTTTCTTTCCTTACTTCATTAGCCTCAGCTTGGTTTTGCTTCAAAAAGTCATAGAGTTGATCATAGTTTACCTTATGTAAATCCTTTGTTTGATTGACAATTGTAACATAACGACCCCATTCTTCTGGAAGGTTATTGATGAATTTGATGTTTGTTGCAATTGTTCGAGGTGTCAACTTGTTTCTGATTAACTCATTCATCAAAGTGCAAAACCTTGTGTAGTAAGATTCAATCTGTTCACCTTTAGTAGATGTGAAATTCTCCCATTCAGTAAGAAGTTTGTTCTCAACATCCTGTTGTCCAATCTCTGTTCCATGACATATCCTTCTAACATGTTCCCACATAGCATAAGCAGTTTCACAGCTGTCGACCGCAGCAAAGATCTCCCGTGGTAATCCAAGTTGGATTAAATGCATTGCCATATCATCAGCGGCGATCTGCTTCTTGTCTTCCTCTGTGTAATCTGCTTCTGTTTGTTCACGCACAAATGGTTGAGTAGGAGGTGTTGCATTTGGATTACCTTCAATTTGAACTTGTCGTGGCTTGAATGGACCATTTGTGATGGAGTTGATCATTAGTTTACCATCAGGCTTTGTTTTGATGTAACGAAGCATGCGGCTTGTCCATGGGAGATATCCACCTTTTTCAAGCATTGGAGGTCGGTTTTCCACACCGGCTGCATGAATGTCTTGCTGAGTAGCCATTGATGAAGTGTAGATTGATAAAGTTGATTCTTGGATCGTTCCAACGAAGTAGGAGTTGTGTTTAGTGTAAGTTGATGCAAGTTTTTATGATGAAAAATTTGATCTAAAACCTTAAAACCTCAATAACTTCTTCTCGGAGCGTTTTTAGGCCTCGAAACTTGGGTTGAATGAATAAATTGATTCAACGTGTCCTTCTTCTCTGTCTCACGGTCGTTTTGACAGCTGATTCGTCGAAAATGGAGTTACGGTTCAAAAGTTATGGCCGTTTGAAGTTTGGTTGTCAAAAAGTCAAAAAACTTACGCGTAAAGTTTGATTTTACGCGTAAACCTTGAATAATCTTACGCGTAAGATGTTATGCGTAACCTGTAAGTTATGCGTAAGATCTAAGTTATGCGTAAACAATAATGTTTATGCGTAGACTTTGATTTTACGCGTAAACTTAGAGTTTATGCGTAAGAATTGTTACGCGTAAGGTTTTTCCAACCAATTTGATCTCTCAAACTTATCCAAGCTTGAAAGATATCCCGTGTCGAAGTATTCCACAAACTTATCCAAGTCAGGGAAGTACTGAGTCACCGTAGCACGAAGAGAGGACCTTTGAAGAAACTTATGCGTAGATTTCTGAAACTTACGCGTAAGAACAAACTTCTGCGTAGAAACTGAACTTAAGCGTAGGATCTTGTGCGTAGACTTCAACTTACGCGTAGAAAATCAATCTTATGCGTAAGAAGAGGGTTTTGACCAGAGTTACGCGTAGAAAAAGGGTTTTGACCTCAAACTTACGCGTAAACAGTACTTTTATGCGTAAAAAGTACCAAAATGTACTATTGACAGCTTTGAAATCGTACTATGCTCAAAAACTTACGCGTAGAATGACCCAAACAGCCAAAAAATCCGATTTTTTCAACCAAAAACACATTTTCCACTTGATTCTTTTGATCAAATCTTTCCCAAAACACTTAGAAACACTAAAACTTCAATAAAGACAACAACTTTAACACCAAAACTCTTAAAGATCAAGACTTTTTAAAGAAAAAGTGCACTTTTACAAGAAAAAATGCAACTTTTTAAGAAAAAACTTGAAAAATACGATTACCACACACTCCTAAATCATTGTTAGGCGAATGATACCACTTGTAGGACCTTAGATCTATCAACTTTAACACAAATACAATGACGACCTTAGATCTATCAACTTTAACACAAATACAATGACTAGATGAAGTAAAGATGGTGACTTGTAGGGATGTATGTGGCGTTAAGATGAAGAGAGAATAAGATGAAAAGAGAACTTTATTTCATAAACAAAACACACACTTACACACACAAGCACACACCTCAAATGACTCATTTGAGGTGTTTATATAGTTAGACATATGACACCCTAATGGGCTTGGATGGGCTTGGTCATGGATTGGACTTTTACATTAAGTATAGACTAGTTGTAATACATAACTTATAACCTATTAGATTAGTCCAAACCATAAGCCCATTGACTATTCTATTGTAATCTACGACACATTACAAAGTTACATGTATGAGAATGACCATCACTTCTAAATACATATTTTTAATGCTAACACACATTTATTTATAACCGTATAGATTAAAACATAACAACGCAACTGTTTTATCAACTTGTTTTATTTACTTTTGTTCTTCAACAATCGTCCTCTTCATTGGTTCATCAACCAACACCTTTATTTTATTCCCAGATGCTTTCAGGGGAACCTTTGATATCACATGTGATCACATATCACATGTGATATCACTGGTGATATCAAGTGATATCACATGTGTGTCAACTTTCTTCTATTTCTTGAATCAATTGTGGTGATGGAGGAACTTGTGATATCGCAAGTGTTTGAGCTTCTTCCATTTTTTGTGGAGATGTTGTGCTTTCTTCAACGACAATTGCACTTGTTGTTGATTCTTTTCGTTTGATGAGGCTGTTTTTTGCACAGGTCTCATTCAAATCTGCATCAAAATATTTTCATAATTTTTGTTAGTGCACGAATAGTTCATTTGTTTTCAATATCATATGTCAACAAATAACTATTTGTTATCACAATAGATATTCTACCTGACTGGCTCCAAACGGTCAACTAAAGTAAATCACGGATGTGGTCAATATAGTCAAACAGCTTAGGGCCAATGCTCCGTGAAATACAGTGTTTCCTCGGGTCGTTATGTCCCGACGAGGTGTGATGGTATCAAAACGGGTTCGTGATCGGGTGAATTTGGACAGAAAAGGGTTGTGATTTATTACATTAAGGAAATTAAAAATGAAATAGCTTAAATAAGCTATAATAACAAATACGTGAAATTAGAAAACCCAGAAATGTTTAAAACCTAAAAACGCGTATGTTCAATTTAAATTTACGTGAACATACAAAATAAAACGCGAGTTTTAAGAAATAAAATACTTACGGATATGAAAATTACATTTTTACAATCCTAATGATATAAGAAAATTTTTGGAAAAAGAAAATTAATTTTTACACTATTTAATTATTTATTATTAATTAATTACTAATTTCCTATTTAGAATTACGCTAAAATATAAGATATTATGAAATTAACCTAGAAAAATAAAATTTTAACTTAGAAAAATCTAAAATACCCTAAAACTTATTTTAGAGCTAAAGTTATATATTTTTTACACTTTTTATCTATTTATTATTAATTAAAAACTATTTATTAATTAAATTAAACTATTTTGATTTTTTATAAATACTAAATAAACAAAGAAAATTCTAAAACTTTTTCTATAAATATCCTAGAGTGACAGAAAGGTAAGAAAAATATAAAAATGAAAAGTGCTTAATTAAAAAGATGAAAAATAAGCTAATAAGCTCAAGCTTCTTAAATAGAAGCTATCACTTTAATTAAAATGATGTTTTTGTGTTTTTTCTTTTATAACCCTATTAAACTACTGGAACAATGAAACTTTAATTAAGACAAAAAATTTAAAACTTGAAAATAAGCAAAAAGAAAGCTTATGAGCTTAAGAGTTATGCATTTCAAGCTTAACTTGAAATTTTGAGTGTGAAAGGCTAACAAAATAAGCTACATGCAGAACCAAGAGTAAAATAAGCTGTAAACAAGTAACTAGTACTAGGAATAAGCAATAACAACAAGAAAAGGACACTGATAAGCTAGGAATAAGCAAATAAGCAATTCCAAATCACACTATGACTAACCAGGCATGCAGTTGTCTTTAAGGCCAATTCTAGCTTATCAAATAAGCTCTAAGGCCAAAAATAAGCACTGAACTAGCAAGTTTAGCTTATTAGCTTTCCAAAAAGCTAAAACTCATAGGATGGGGCCCACTAGTAAGCCAGGAAATGGCCAATGAAAATGGGGCATATGGACTGAGTTATAGTGTAGGGCATACCCTTGCCCTGCAGGCCACTTTGAGCTATCAAATAAGCCAGCAAGAAAATTCTGAAAAATAAGCACAATATGGATTCCTAAAGATAAGCCGGGGGACTATAATATGTAAAAAGCTCAATGCCTAATTCTAAGCACTAAATTCATAAAAAAATCCTACAAGATTTGGAAAATCTGAGATCATACAAATTTGACTTTTATGGTTTTGCACTAATGTTGACTTATTTGAACTTTAAGCTTAATCTCAGGACTGAATAAGGTGAAATAAGTAAAAATAAGGCTGAAGTGACATAAAACTACAACTAGTGCACTGAATTGAGGGCTTAGGGATCTCAAATCCTTCACAGTTAACTGTGAAGGGTGATCAAAGATGTTTTTGACTTTTATTGAACAAGTAATGAAATTTTAGACTTATATTACCTAATAGGGCCTGAGGTAACTTGTGTAAACAACAAACAACAACACAAACAGTCTGTAGGCCAGGTAGTTCAGCAATTCCAAACACCCCTTATATAGACTGTTAAGGCTTTTTGATGAAGCTTTATGAAAATTTAAACCATGAAATCCATAATTTAGCTGATACTAACTCAGAATGAACATAAATAAACACAATTTGACAACAAAGAACAATCAAAACTAGAAATAACAACATATGAAAATTTAAGCTCAAAATTGAAATGGGGACTTACACTAAGCCCTGAGCTCAAAACCAAGGACAGATCACTCAATCCCTAACCTAATGTCTCCCTGAGACTCTAAACCAGCTTCCCACTCCTTCTCCTCTTCTTTTTCTTCTTTTTGATTTTTATTGATTTATTAACTATTTTTTATTTCTTTTTGAATACTGACTCAAAATGCCTAGAATACTTGAGTAAGCTGATAAATAAGCTAAAGTGAGCTTAATCTAAAAAGAAACAACAACTTTGAACACTTCACAAACAATTTGGAATTTTTACAAGAAAAGTACAAATTTGGAATTTAGAAATGAAAGCTGTCAATTAATGATTGAAATGAAATTTAGATACACTGGAAATCCTTAATACAAAGGTTTTAAGCTACAAATTACAATAAAACTGGCTAATTAAGCTAAATCGACTAGCTAAGCTACACTAATAATATGCTAAGCTAACTACTACTTCTCTTTCCTTCTTTCTTGACTTAAATAGATCATGGTAAGTGTCCACATCTTTCCCACTTTCTTTCAGAGCCCTTGGATGAGGTAGTTTGATCCTAGCCGTTAAATTCCATTTTGGCGGGAAAAATACTTTTGGCAGGTTTGGGTGGGTTAGGTTTGGCAGTTGGGAGTATTAATTGAAGGGTTGGTATATTAATGGAGGAGGGGACATGAGTGGGGGAAGGTGAGGATTTGGTGGGTGATTGGAGAGGGAGCAGGGGGACATGGAGGAGGGAAATACGGGAGGAAGGAGATGGTGGTGAGTTTGACTGTTCGTTTGACCAGTTGACTATTTGACCGGGGTTGGGATTATTATTTGGTTTTTGAGCTTGGTGAGGGAAGTGGGCCAAAGGGTAATGGTGAGTTTGTATTTGGGATTGGATTTGGCTTATAAGGAATAAAGAGGGTTGATGCGTGGGAATTGCACCAGGCTTTACTTCTCAAGGGATCTTGAGAAGCTTACAACCCCCACCAGGCAGTGTACCTGATCGTTGTAGTATAGTATAGTGACAAGTACCGGGGGATTGATCGTTCAGCTAGGAATAGTGTCGTTAGGATTGAAATTAATCTAACTAGGTCTAAAGGTGAAGGATGATTCTTTTTGTATTTTTATATTTTATGAAAAGCAAGTAAAAATCTCGGGTATTGGGAGAGTGGGCGGAATTAGTTGCTAATCAACTAACCCAAAAGCTACTATTTAAACTAATTAACAAGAAAAGTAAACTAGTGTTCTACAAGATAAGTGAAGCATGTCTACCTATGATATGTTACTCCTTGCTAGCTATCCAATCCTACCTATTGATTTGTAACCTTGTTTTAATTGACGGGTTGTATTCCTTAATACCATTCATGGGGTGGCATACATAACTCCCCAATTCTATGAGCTCTTATCTCCTCCTACACCATGCCCAGCACAACTATAGGGATTGTAAACAGTGGCTCATGCATTAAATACAACCAATAAAGACCTAGTACGCCTCGGTTCATGTTTCTTAAGACGTTCAAGCATGTTACCATTTGGAGATCTGCCAGTTTTCTTAAGCCTAACATATAAATCATTCAATCAAAACAAGAATCAATAGGAAACAAGGATTATAAACTAAACCAACTAGATCTATTGAAGTTGTCACGCCTTAATTGATGGAGATAGACACAACATCAACAAGAAATCAATGAGATCAAATCAATTATATACAAGTTTCACATAATCATAAGTAGACACAAGGTGAATTAGCAAACCATCATCAAAGAAGAGCAAACAACAATGATAATGGAAAACATAATTAAGATAGAATCATCAAACCCATACATGATGTTTATGGAGTGATTGAAACCCTCTAAGTTGCTGGAAAAACACCCACCTAAACCCAGGAATCGACCTTAGGGTTTAGGGCTTAAAAAAGTGAAGTTATGATGTTATATTTATAGACATGTTTTCTGTCGGCCTTCTTGACGGCGTCACCTCATTACTCTTGACGCCGTCAAGACCATTTTTTCACCAAATTGTAGATCTCTTCGTCCTCTTCGTTTCCTTTTTTGAATCACTCAAATCCGAGTTCGTATGCAAAAGTTATGGCCAAAACGGTGTCTGCTACCACACGCGCAAGTTTTAACACGTGACGGCCTTGATCTACTTCTGACGCCCTGTGTGACGCCGTCATCAACCACGGTATTTTATTCTTGGGACTTTGACGCCGTCAAGAGCAACTCTTGACGCCTTCATGCACTGTTCCCAGCATATAAATTTGAGACTTTGCCGTTTTCTTCACTTTTATGCTCCAAAAACGTCCGAAATGGCTTCTTTTCCAGAATTCACTCTCCAAGTACCTAAAATCACAAAAGGAACGATTTAGGGCAATATTTGATCAAATAAAGTCGGATTCGGGCTTAAATGACCCCCTAAAAACGGATCATTTTTCGCCTCATCATATACCCTTACACTTGAGATTTGCTTGTCCTCAAGCAAATGCGCTTTTATTCTACTCAAAAGACAAGTTAGGGGTCATTTAACACTAATATAAAAGTAATTACAACAAATAATCGTTCCACTAAAGACCAATAGACAAGCACGGAGGTCATACACAAGCACCTCACAAATAGTGTTTAGATACTCACATCTCTCGGGTGTAATAAAGTAATATAACATTATGGAAATGGAAGATATCTCTCACTACCTGTCATAGCAAAATAGATTACCATAGGCTTGGGAAAGGATCAAACCTCCACCACATGGCGTAAGCACCTAGGATAAACTATCAAAGAGGTCTTTTAAAGGGTTGTAACATTAGGTATAGGGATATGAATTACACGGTTTTGTTGGATAAAGGAAGTTTTACTGGTGGCGAGTTAACAGTCTTGGTTAATTACATGTACAATATGGCGTTGCTAAGCCAAGACTAGACTCGACTTAAGCTAATAAATGAGAAATAACAAAAACATAAAATGAACATAGAATGAAAAGGGATGGTAGTCCGTATGTTTTTTCTCTTTTTTTTTTTCTTTTTCTTGATTTTTTCGATTTTTTTTTTTTTTTTTTTTTTTTTTTTTTTTTTTTTTTTTGTGTGTGTGTGTGTGCATACACTCTTACCCTACCATCCAAAATAATACATCATAGGGAATGAACATTTCCCTTACACTTGAATCTTTACATACTTTGCATTCGACTAATCTAATGACTCGAATTAAGAAAATCAAAACACTTGGAGCACTTTTAAGATTAATGCACATATGGGGGTAATAAATGATGTTCTTCCCCATTACTTCATAAAATAAGTACTTACCCATGAGTCCCAATCGTCCCAAAACAATATGTACAAGGATATGACTCGACTTAGCAACCATGTAATCAATTAGAAAGTTAACTTAGGGTTTAACAAATAAAATAATGCACTAAAGATGAGCGCATACACGGAAGGCTAAGGCGATTTGATTGTACATTTAAGTGGGGTGTAACAAATTCTTCCTTTAAGTAAAATGCTTAAAGTTAGAAACGAAAAGATAAGCTCGGAGGGGTGTACTAGGGGTATCGTGTACTAAAAATGAGTACAGCGCTAAGGGTGTGGGAAAAATTAGTTGACTTAACTAGTCAAGTAGTATGACTTAAATGGTCAAGTAATTATGATACGGGTTTAACACAAGGGTGATCCTAATGCCTCTTATCATGTAGTAAATCCTACCACACGAATGTAGTCTCACTAGCTGTCTCGGGATGCATCACTAACGCAAGTTCTAGAATCTAAATGCTACCGGTACACTCATAAGCACTAATAGTAAATGCTTTTCCTATCAAATCTAAAGGCGAACCTCACATTTTTGGGTGGAAAATTTTTCTGAATATACGGTTATGTGCTAGTCATACAACCTCCTATCCATGAGACGCTTGCTATGGCTAAAGTTTCACTCTTAAATGTTGTAAAAAATTTTAAATTTGGCGCTAAAATTGCACTAACAAGTATTTCTCATAGTTTTATTACACATCTACTATCAAACAAAACAAACTCAAGCGAAAGTGCATATGTAAGGTATCATCTTTTTACCCTCCCTTTACACTTAAGATGAACATTGTCCCCAATGTTCAAGTAAAGAATGTAAAAGTGAAAAAGTAAAGAGAATGAAATCAAATACTCCCCTGATCCGCTCGGTATGGATAATAGGTTGGCCAGGTTAAATCTTCCTCCAAGAAAATGAACAATCAAAGCTTCCCTTCCAGAATATAAATCATCTTCTTGTCATACATAACCTGTAAATCCTGAGAAAACAGACAAAAACCCAAAGCATCAACCCGAACAAAGATAACTCACAACTAGATGTAATTCCAGACTTAGGAATAAAAACAAAACAATTAAAGATATAATGCTTGTGGAATGAATGTTTGCAGATTTCCTGGAGTTTATAAAACTTAATAATTCAACAAAAACCTTAAGACTCCGTTAGAAAAACAAAACCGGTAAAATTTCCAGATTTTTAACTCCTGACGCCGTCAAGAGTAAAACTCTGACGCCGTCAGAATGGACCTGCAGAAATTCTTATGTTAAGTTTCTGGAAAAACTTCGTCCTACTTCCTGGAAAATCCTGCAAAACATCATTACGACTCGATACAAGCATTTGACTCTAACAAGTACTAATACACATGTCCATTTAATATTGTTGTGGTTCATGCTTAATTTCGTTCTTATAAATAAATTTGGATCTCCCTTACACTTATCTTTTGCAAAATACCTTTATATGCAATTAAGACGAAGTTAAAAACAAAATAAAGCATTTTCACAATTTACTTTGAAACATGAGCCACAAACAATAAAAATAAAACATGCATACGGAAACAAATAAAATCAAACAAACAAACAAACAAACAAATAAAAACACACAAAACATGGGTTGCCTCCCAAGAAGCGCTTGTTTTTGTTCGAGTCACGAGCCTGACTTTACCCTTATTTAATGGAAATAGGGGAGGTTCTCCCTACACTTAGGATTAAGTGTGGGTGAAAGTAGCGATACACACCCTTAGGGTGTGAATATGCCACGTGAGGTGAAGGGGGTGAGTGAATGGCTTCCTTCATCCTAAAACTACCCGGATAATATTGGTTGATGGGTGGGTCGGTTCCTCTTTTGTCTCCTAGATATATATCTAAGGATGGAAAGGTGTGTAAAGATTGAGGTTCCGGTTCATCAACACTAGGAAATTCCCTAGAACTAGGAGTAAGGTTATCACTACAAGTGTTCAAACCTATATCCTTAAGTGGTGCCTGGTCCAAGGGTTCTACCTCCATAGGAATTCCTAAAATTTCTTCTACTTCTTCCGGGTAAGTCACGGGCGGTGTGTGTGCCTCAAATGATGGTTGAGTATTTTGTGGGCTTATGTTATTTACCTCATCATTCCACGTGTCACGATCACCTATATCCTTAGGTAGTGATAATAACAAACCTAGTGCTTCATCCAACTTATGGTTTATTGATACGGCTCTATCCATAATTCCTTGGCAAACTAGATCGCTTTTTCTATTAGCTTCACTAAAACGAGATCCTAAACATGGAGGTTGTTCATAAGAATCTATCCTAGGTGAAGGCTCATATGATTCATAGGTGTCTCTAAATGAGGTATTTTGCACTTCTCGGTGTTCTAGCCACTCAACCATATATTGCAATCTTAGAAGTCTAAGTGAAATGTCCATTTGAAGCAAATTACAAACAAAATCACAAAGAAAAGATAGACTACGAGAAAGCTACAAAATAAAAAGAAAAAATCTCACTTGATAGGAATCTAATGAGTAGACCTAATAAAAATCAAATTCAACCTAAACAATAACTATTCCCCGAGCTGCGGCGCCAAAAACTTGATGCGTGGGAATTGCACCAGGCTTTACTTCTCAAGGGATCTTGAGAAGCTTACAACCCTCACCAGGCAGTGTACCTGATCGTTGTAGTATAGTATAGTGACAAGTACCGGGGGATTGATCGTTCAGCTAGGAATAGTGTCGTTAGGATTGAAATTAATCTAACTAGGTCTAAAGGTGAAGGATGATTCTTTTTGTATTTTTATATTTTATGAAAAGCAAGTAAAAATCTCGGGTATTGGGAGAGTGGGCGGAATTAGTTGCTAATCAACTAACCCAAAAGCTACTATTTAAACTAATTAACAAGAAAAGTAAACTAGTGTTCTACAAGATAAGTGAAGCATGTCTACCTATGATATGTTACTCCTTGCTAGCTATCCAATCCTACCTATTGATTTGTAACCTTGTTTTAATTGACGGGTTGTATTCCTTAATACCATTCATGGGGTGGCATACATAACTCCCCAATTCTATGAGCTCTTATCTTCTCCTACACCATGCCCAGCACAACTATAGGGATTGTAAATAGTGGCTCATGCATTAAATACAACCAATAAAGACCTAGTACGCCTCGGTTCATGTTTCTTAAGACGTTCAAGCATGTTACCATTTGGAGATCTGCCAGTTTTCTTAAGCCTAACATATAAATCATTCAATCAAAACAAGAATCAATAGGAAACAAGGATTATAAACTAAACCAACTAGATCTATTGAAGTTGTCACGCCTTAATTGATGGAGATAGACACAACATAAACAAGAAATCAATGAGATCTAATCAATTATATACAAGTTTCACATAATCATAAGTAGACACAAGGTGAATTAGCAAATCATCATCAAAGAAGAGCAAACAACAATGATAATGGAAAACATAATTAAGATAGAATCATCAAACCAATACATGATGTTTATGGAGTGATTGAAACCCTCTAAGTTGCTGGAAAAACACCCACCTAAACCCAGGAATCGACCTTAGGGTTTAGGGCTTACAAAAAGTGAAGTTATGATGTTATATTTATAGACATGTTTTCTGTCGGCCCTTCTTGACGGTGTCACCTCGTTACTCTTGACGCCGTCAAGACCATTTTTTCACCAAATTGTAGATCTCTTCGTCCTCTTCGTTTCCTTTTTTGAATCGCTCAAATCCGAGTTCGTATGCAAAAGTTATGGCCAAAACGATGTCAACTACCACGTGCGCAAGTTTTAACACGTGACGGCCTTGATCTACTTCTGACGCCCTGTGTGACGCCGTCATCAACCACGGTATTTTATTCTTGGGACTTTGACGCCGTCAAGAGCAACTCTTGACGCCTTCATGCACTGTTCCCAGCATATAAATTTGAGACTTTGCCGTTTTCTTCACTTTTATGCTCCAAAAACGTCCGAAATGGCTTCTTTTCCAGAATTCACTCTCCAAGTACCTACAATCACAAAAGGAACGATTTAGGGCAATATTTGATCAAATAAAGTTGGATTCGGGCTTAAATGACCCCCTAAAAACGGATCATTTTTCGCCTCATCAAGGGTCCGGTTTGGTTTTAATATTTCACAAGGACCATTTTTGTAATTTGTGAAAAATGCAAGGACTGAAAGTGCCATCTTTCCATAGTAGTTTCAAGGTCCTTTCCAGCCAAGCTTCCATAATCCAAGGACCATTACTGCAATTTTCCATTTTTAAAATTCCCAGGGACCAAATCTGCCAAACTCTGAAACTTCAGGGACCAAAATTGTAAATTTTTGAAATCTTTCACCAAAGGACTAAATATGATAACTCATGATTACAAAAGGACCTTTGGTGACTTTTCTTACAAAACAAATGCTTAGGGACTAAATTTGACAAGTTTTAAAAGTTGAGGGACTGAAACTGCCAATTTTGCATACTTTGTTCGTTTTTCATCTGTTTTTACTCATTTTGCATCTGAAACATATAAAACACAATCCCTGGGAAATTTTCAATATTTTGATGCATTTTTGAGTGTTTTTAAATGTTTTGCAGTTCAGATTTGACCAAAAATGATGAGTGTTTGAGCACTCATCACTACCAATCAACAATAATTTAACTTTTATATCACATGTGATACACTACTACTCAATATTGTTTTCAAATACCGCGGTAAAACCTTTTGAAACATGCACAATCATTAAACATACAAATCCACCACAAATCAAACAGAAACATCACAACATATCTTTTGTCCTGTTAAACCTAACTTTTAATCTCTCATATTATCACATAAATCATCACAACATCACAAATTATCAAAAATTAACTAGTAAAACACACTAATAATGATTCTATAACAGTAAAAACTAAAGTATTCGTTGTTTTAGATGTCGATTGTTTCATTTTCTGTGTGCTTTATGTGATTTGCACGGTTAAGTCAAATACAAATATCACTAGTGATAATACACATATACAGTTCAACTTCAAATATCTCTGGGGATACACACGTATGATACTTTTCAGTCACAATTTCATCAAACACTTGGTGTGCATCCATGTATACAAAGTTTTTTACTCAAAACTCAATCAAATGTAAACACTAAAAAACACAACTAATAAAACAACTAAATAATTAGTCAGAAGTATCATACCTTCATCTCGAGATTCAGTAGGTTCATTTTGAACCGGTTTTTTCGTGGATCTGCTTGTGCACTCGATGATTCTTCTATTTTTGTGTTTTATTGATGATTTGAACGGTTAAAAAGTAGTTATTTTTTATTTGTTAGGGTGGTTTTTGATGATGGTTAGAGAGAGAATGTGCGTTTTTTGTGATATGTGATGTGTGGAAAATGAGAGGTAGGGGGTGAGGTTGGTGAGGTAAGTTTGGTGAGTTGGCAAAAATGGTCCATCCGTGTTTTTTATTATTAAATATTGTTTTTTTTAAATGGAGGCTTCTGATTGGTCCATTGGTATGTGAGGGTTTTTTGAGTTTGCAAAATAAAACGCCTCCTAACTAGCACTAGTATTACATGTAACTAATATGACGACACTAACCGAACCAATTCTAAAATTACAAGTGACCCTAAAACTTGCAAATACAAACCAACACGCCCAAACAGGAACATCAGAATGTGATCACTAAGGGAAATCATTTGTTATGTAAAAAAAAGTACCTTAGATTTGAAACAGTAAGTCACAAACTCATTAACTTGCAAAAATAACCATAAATTTCGCTTGGCAACCTAAAAAAGAAGAAATTGGGGCTCAATTTCTGAATACGACTTGAAACATTTGCACTCTAAAACCCCATATTTGACCCTTTTACTTTTTGTTATATATATATATATATATATATATATATATATATATATATATATATATATATATATATATATATATATATAGGATCAAATAGGAAGAATAATTAAAATAGGAAGGATAAGAAGTAACCACAACCACACATTCTAGATGCACCTACAAAAATGGATGCATCTTTATTCAAATTTTCCCTCCCATATAAAAATGTGTGGCTAGAATTACTTCTTACCCTTCTCATTTTAATTATTCTTCTGATTGGATCCCTACTATATATATATATATATATATATATATATATATATATATATATATATATATATATATATATGGGACTACATATGACACGTCATTAATGCTGACTAGACACTTTAATGTTGACATGGCACATCATTTGATGAGGTGGAAATGGTGACTAGGCACAACATCCGGCTTCATTTTAATAAAAAAAAATGTCACTTGCAGGATTAGAACTCGTGTCTTGACGTCAAGGAACAAACGCCCCTACCAATGGAGCAATGCATTAATTGTTATACAAGTTGCATTCCCAAATTAATATTCAACAAGTTGTTTTACCATTTTCGTTAGTATTATTCAATGGCCATGCGTTGACCAAATGAAATTAACTCACATCCGTAATTTTCTCATCATCTTCCCCATAACTGACACCACTTATTTACTCAATCTTTTCCACAATTATCTTCATTATTTAGGGCATCATATTTCGAATTTCAAAATGAAACACAAAACTCATTAATATTATCTCCAAAAAAACATTGGCTAAATAAAACGCTTCATCTAATATTCAATTTCAAACCCGTTCACCAATCAAATTATTTTCTATTCAATTTATCACTCCTGGATTCTCACCGGCTTCAGAGTCATTTTTTGAGGTAATCTTTTATCTGATTTGTTCGGATTGAATCGAATTAGGTTAGTTGGTAAATATTAATGTATGACGATTTAGGGATTATTTTTGTCTTTCATGGATGGTGCAACAATGAGTGGTGGAAAATGGGCAGGCGGACATTTGATGAACTTTTGCTGGCAAGAACTTATGGATATATATTGTTTGTGCATTACTCAAAGCGGAGAGACAAGTTACTTCGTGAGTGAATTTGTTCAAACATTGCCCAGTTTCTAAATTTTATCTGTAACTGAATTTTCATCTTCTAACTTCTCATTCTTTTGTTAATACAGTGAGACCTACATTCTATAATTATGTTGTTATCATGTTGGTGGTTAATGGAGCGGCATTGTTAACATGTGCTCTGGCTACAAGTGTTGTCAGCTTTGGACTTTGGTACCCAAAAACTATACTTTCACAAATAAGGAACACAAACACAATGATATTAGAGGTGGCATAATTTCCAGGTTGAGTAATGGGTCAAAAACAAATTATTTCTTGGTACTTGTCGAAATGAACTGCGTTGACGACCCGAAACATTTTTTTCTAAAATTTCAAATGTTCTATAAGCAATTTACATTATCGAAAGTAATTAAATCTTTAAGGCTCTAAAATGTATAGAGCTTTAAAATAATTCTAATTGCTTATTTTTATCAACTTTTCTTACAGGTCCCCAACAACTATGGAAGATTTTCATGATTGTGGAGAATTGTGGAGAAGGACATGGAATTGTCAAAAGTCATATGTTGACATAGACGATCCTACTAACTTGAAACAAAATGTATGCTGTTCAAAAATTTATAATTTCTACAGTAGCATTAAAGGCATTGATCTTGACCATAATGGGTTGATCAAAGCTATTCCAATATTGGCCATCTAACTATTTTGGGTCAACTAGCCTGGATAAGCCCCTTTACCCCTACAAAAAATTTACCTGCCCGACTTGCTGAATCTGTAACCTTTAAGTAGCATTTATGATTAAACATATCATCTTTTTTTCAGGTGATCGACGATAACATGAGGGTGATTGTTTATATAACAGCACTTGATGTACCTGAAGCAAGTGTAAAGGTAAAAAAAACACGATCATTTGACTTTTAAGCTTATTAATTTCAACTACATTGACTTTGGCTGGAAGTATATTTGCTACATGAAAACAGGCTCATAGCACATAAACTCCCCCTCATTTGCCTTGATGTGCCATTCAACTCTCAGATAGAAAAGGTTCTAGGACTAGCTCGGTTATGCATGAAGAATATATTTGGCCCTGAAATGGTTAAGTAAAGACTTCTAATTACAGCTATAACTTATCATATAGGTGGTCCTATCTAAGAGACGTAGCACTGTTGTTTTAGATAATAAACTGAAAGAGTGGTACGTTTTAATCAATAAGCTTATAAATTTTGATATCTGGTAAGAACATAATCCACATATACTAGGACAACACGCATCAAACACATGGAAACAACACCCTTTATTGGTTTAAAACACTAGAGTCAACAATTTGCTAGCATTAATATATAGAAACACGACGAAAAGAAAATGGTATACCTGGAAGACAGGGGTGCACAATGGCTCGTGACAAATGGAGCAATCCAATACGCCAGGATCAGTCAGCACCACTCGCAATGCTCCATTTGCAATATCGTTATCCTCGTTTCCAAATACCTCCTCAATCTCTTCTGCCTCCACTTTAAACTTTGATGAGACACATACCCTTATGCAAACAGATAAAGACAAAAGGCCACTGTAACCTTCAAAACCGGACGGGACAGTCAGGTAATTCTTTGTTTGGGCATCTGAGGACCACTCGGTGTAAATCCCTGGTTCAGATTGCAGCGAAAGAGATGTTTTCATGCGTTTAGCAGTCAGTTGATATACACTTAAATATGGAGTTTCATAAAAGGTGCATTTTGCCCATGTGAAGGTAGTCTCTGTTGATAGTCTCATAAAAGGTTCCCAAAGTATATTTCTTGTCAAGGGTGATCTAAAAACAGAAGAATTAATCTGGAGTTTGATAAAGAACTAGAAAGAAAAAAACACACACAGAAGTTACATGTTTTTAAAAGAACTTGCTCTCACCTTGTATAATGCTTGAAAACTGTAATCCCACATGGCGCGACTATAAGGACTATTCTTAAGTTCTAAAGTGATAACTGGAGATCCATCCACATTATCAGAATCAACAATGGACCAGTCAGAATTCCTTGCAAATCTATGTTGTTAGGCCATATATCACAAATCATCAACGACCATACAAACATGACAAAAAAATAATATATATGAAAAATGTTGTAATCCTAATCAAGCAGAGTATCAGGCACACCTGCTGCATCGGGCCATATCCAAATTGTGGAAAACAATGTGGTATCCCTCCACTGTTCCCAAAACAATAATATAAAATCAATGAGAGGTATACAGTAAGTAGATGCTACTCCACCCAAGACATATTATATGTTAGCAATTCAAACAATTTTCTTTGGTAGTATATATAGTGACATCTATACGATAGCGGTTATCCATATGCGACTACTTCAAGAATTTAAGACATAACAACGAGACTAGAAGAAAACAAACCTTATTGGCTTGTGACCATTGAAAACAACATCTGGTCGAACGAAAAGTAGATCCTTACTGCCAACTTTCCAAGATGTAACACATCCTCCATATAAGTAAAGCTCGGCCTCACTGCAAAAGACAGAATGTATACACTATTCAGTTTGTGGCATTAGTGAAGTGACATAATCCTCGGCCTCACTGACAAAAACAGAACAACAAGATCCCAGATATAACACTAATGTCCTGAAATAACTTTTAGTGAACTTCCGCAAATGGACTAAACTATAGACTACACACATACCCTCCAGATACTCCTACACTTGAAGCTTTTAGAAAAAAACGTAATTTCAAATCTATAACATGACATAATTGTAACAAACAAAATCAAACATATACCACATTTCGTCAATCCCCATCCATCTACCATCATCTTGATTTACTATATAAACTTGAGCATCTTAGACAATAAGATCACTAAAAACATACATATAGTAAAACCAACAATAAATTCAATATCACCTACTCATCCCCTTCCAACTATATACAGTTCCCTAACAATGCAATAGATTACAGCATCATAAGTCTCGAGCAATTTTCCCGTGGTACCCTTACCTCCACCACCATGGCCAGTCAGCAGAAGAGTATATAAACATACAATTATACAAAAAGGTACATTTTGCCCAAGAAACACCTTCCTCATGGTTGCCGCCACCTCCGTTCACCTTTACCACCCACTACCATTACACACCGCCACCACCTATTATCTCCACATGATCCCCTTATCATATTTCGATACCTAAAAACTTGATGATGTACGGTTTCGGTGGTGGTGGCGTCAGGTGGTGGCGGCGTCGGGTTGCTGGGTGGTTGTGGTGGTGTGAGTTGTGATTGTTTATCCGGAGGAGAGGAGGATTGTGAGATGTTTATATTAGTTGGTTTAGTTAATGTTTTGAGAGTAAAGAGTAAAATGACCAAAATGCCCAGTTGCTCATGTATTGGTTGCCCAAAAAACAAAAGTTGCCCAAAATACAATACGTTCATGTACCTCGTACCAACAGTGGTTGGTCGGACACGTGTCACCCTGTAGTTGGATAGACGTTAGTTGCCCAGGGCAACCCAGGCTAAAACGAGAATTTTCAAAAAAAGGGCTAAAAATGCCTAACCCGTAGGGCAATGGGTCAGTTTAGTAATTTTCCCTATCTAAAAACATGTATGCACTTTCACTACATTAAAACTCTAAAACTGTAAAAACACATATGCACAGAAGACGCCAAATACATTTGATTATAACTTTTATATAAGAATGACATAAAATATAAGTTAGAAGAAAAAGATGATCATGCACAAGTGTTCATAACAATTGACTATTTACTAATCGTATCTAATACAACATACGATGGTAAGAAACAATGAGATCCACCAATACATTATTTAACTATTTTGATAACCATTCGCAATAAACAAAGTATAAGAAAAAGATACTCCCTGTTTTTGTCTACTAAACAATAAGAAAGTGATAGGTCAATTACAAAAGATAATTAAATTGAAATGGTTGTAAGGTCAAGGTGTCGATCGGGTTCAAAGTCAACCAAATGTATAATTGTATCAACAATGAATACAATTCCCACATCTTTTTTTACTTCAAAAATCATATTATTTCCCAGCCTTATTATAAACTATAAGTGAATAGTCCTTTGTTGAAATTACTGTAGCCACATCCAAAAATATATATACTATTTTTGCTACAGTTGTTTGTGCCTTTCAAGTGTTTCTTAGGGCTTTCTTGAATCTTCTTCCACAAATCTCACCCACCTCTTTTATCTCTCTCAAAAAATAGAACTCTCCCAGAATTAATAATCCTAAATTGATCTATCAATTTCCAGCCCTAAAGTAATGCCGGCTGTTCATCTGAATGCCTTTTTATGTACGGAACGCAAATCCTTTATCTAAATTTGAGGTAAATAATTGTTTTGGATTTTTTTTGTAACGATTGAATTAGAGATTTTTTTAGTGATTGGTTTTGGGAAAGTGTTTGTGGGTTTCTGATTATCGAAATATAATCTTTTTGTTGATTGGTGTTTTGAAGGCAGAATTGTGGATCTTGCAAGCGTAAGTCACCAACAACTTAATCAGCAAGAAAAAGGGGGTTTCTTTGTGAATCTGAAGAAGATGAAAAATAGTTTGGTATAAGGTATGGTTTGCTTTATTTATAACGTTTATTGTTTTATTCAGTTTTTAGTTTTGTTGGGTTTAGTTTACGGCCGTATGTAGAGGTATAGAGCCTATTTTTAAATGATTTTTTATTGGAGTTAGATGTGGTTTTTCATGAATTCAAGTTGTTATGGTAGGATGGTTGATTGTTGATATAAACGGCGTCATTTTAGTGCATTGTGATTTTAAATTTTGTGTTACCTAATGGCTGCTTTGCTGATGCGCATCCTGGACTGATAGCCCTATACATTAGCTTATTTTCCTGCCTGTGACTTTATTTTGTGTTTACTCTAGCTGTTGTGGATAATATTTCAGTGTTTTTCCAATTATAAAAAGTTGGTGGATCACGACGGGATAAGGGTCGCTTATAGTAGTTGAACTGTACCTTGGCGGGGCAATAAATCAAAAGTACTTGAATCGGCCTTGCAAGAAACCAAAACTTTTAGGCATGAGGTTTTACTTAAAACAAACAAACAAAATGTAGGTTCTTTTTATATAAATTGGGTTTTATATAATGTGTTTCAAGTACATATAAAGATGTTGTAACTGAATTCAACTATTATTTGTTTTTGCAATTCAGGTGTAGCTAAATACAATCAGTATGGTTGATGTCACATTATTCATGAATATGTATAATATTAGTTGTCTTTCTAATTTCAAGTAGTTAGTCGACGAAAATAAATCATGAATATAATGACCCTTTTATGTAGGTTATAGAATTAGATAAACTTTGTTTTATGTTGTTGAGGCGCATATTGGTTTTTGTAGTCAAAGTAATGGTGTGATCTTTTTGCAGCAAATAAAAATAAAGTGCCATTGGGTTCTAATAAGTACATTTGCTAAGTAGGTTTTTAAATGAACATTTCGTGTTTATCCGACATTTTCATCATACCAAATAGTTGTGCTTTATATGACTTATCTATTGAATGCCTGTTCATCTGTTCTAATGTTAAATTTGCCAGCATGGGGATACGCTCTGATATACGGGTATGAAGTCTTCAAACAGAGTATCTTCAAAGCACGCCAAGAAAAGTTAGATAGGTTGGGACATGCTTATCATTGTACCAGATAGGCAGATAAGCATATTTATTGGTAATGTTAATTTCAACATTTGTAAGATACAAAAGAGACTGTAACACTACGGGTTTTAACGAAGAATTTTTTAAAATGCAGGAAAGCCGATTTAACTGAAACACTAACGGACTGTCATGCTGATGCGTTTAGGAACGTTTGGTTCAGGTGGTATGCTTTTGTAAACTTTTTTTTTTGTATTAGTGTGTCAAATTCTATTGTAGTTTAACCCATGAGCACAGCTCACAGGGTTTCGGCAGTGTGTCAAATTCATTTTTAGTTAAAGAAAACCGGTTCAATGGTAGTTGAGAGTTTGCGTTTTTTTTACAAGAAAGGTGCAGTCGGGTCACTAAGGACCGAAGAAACTTGATGAGTGTCTAAATACTCATCATTTTTGGTCAAATTTAAGCTGCAAAACATTTAAAACACTCAAATATGCATCAAAATACTGAAAATATCCCAAGGGTTGTGTTTTATATGTTTCAGATGCAAAATGATCAAAAACAGATGAAATATGAACAAAGTTTGCATACTTGGCAGTTTTAGTCCCTCATCTTTCAAAACTTGTCAAAACTAGTCCCTGGTTATTCTAAAACATGAAAAAGTCACCAAAGGTCCTTTTTGAATCACAAATTACATATTTAGTCCTTTGATGTGAAGTTTCATAAAATTACAAGTTTAGTCCCTCAACTTTGCAAAATTGACAAAAATGGTCCCTAGGATGTAAAAACTTTGAGAAAATCAATTTTGGTCCTTATACTACTAATATTTGGCAGGAATGGTCCTTGAAGTGGAAAGTTTGGCAAAGTTACAAGTTTGGTCCTCCAAGTTTCAATGTTGGCAATTTTAGTCCTCGGGGTTTAAAAATTGGAATTTATCACATTTAACCCTTGTACTATTCATCATTGGCATAATAGGTCCTTTTGATAACTTATGGGAATTTACAGGTTCAACCCTTCAAGAATTCAGAAATTACATTTTTGGTCCTTGGGCTCAATACCATACAAACCAACCGGACCCTTTATATTTATTAAACCAAAAATTAAAACCAATCCACAATCCAAACACAACCACCAGCCCACTCCCTTGGCCCAATAACCCAGCCCAAACCACCCTTAATATTATTACGGGTCAAACCCCCGGTCAAACACCACCTCCCCTATTCACTTCCCTCTCCCACCTCACTGAAACTAAAACCAGGGTGGTTTCTTCACCACCTGTCCACCACCTCATCACCCACTCTTCCCACTTGTCCCCTCCACCTCCACAACAAACCAAGAGGCATTAATTGCCCTAAAAACCCTCACAAGCAACCCCATGACTTTTGGCGCCAAAACAGATTTTAAAGGCTCAGATCACTTGCAGACATCCAATGGCCATAAAACTTGATGGGATTTGCTCAAAACCCCACAGGGAGCTGAAAATATCTCTATAAGAAAGCAGAGAAGGAGTAGAGAAAGATTATTAGTTAATTTAGATCAGGAATAGTGTCGATTAGTGTAATTTACCCTTTTCAATGTAACTTTCATTTTAAAGATCATGTATTAAGCTTATTTAGTGTATTTCAACTCTTTTTCAATAATCAAAGTCAAGTTTCAGTGTGTATCTCAGTTTATGCATCTTTTAAATTTAAAAAATCTCATGTTTGTGGAATGTTGTTATTTGTGTTGTTTCTGGACTCAATAGGCCACATAAGCTCCTGACAAAAGCTTATCAAGCTTGTAGAAACATTAAAAACAGTTATAATCTTTAAAACCAAAAATACCAAAAATACTTAGAAAATAAATGAAAATTAAAAAAATCTTTGTTGAAGACAAAAGAAGCAAGGGGGCCTGTTCATTTTGGAAGTTTCATGGTTGTAGTGTCTTGTGGAAGGCAATAGGATGTGTTTGTGCCCCATGGTTCATTAATTCTCAGCTTGAAATCAACTGTAAGCCATTAACTTGATTTTTGCTTACTCTTGTTCTTGTTGTTATTAAGTGGTTTCTTTGGTTTAAATAACTTCATTAGTGAGTAAGTAAACTGTGGCAAGTATAAAATCAGTAGACTTAGTTTCAAAATCCATAGTTGTAGTATAAACAGTTAGTTAAGAGGGTGTTTAGATGTGCATGTATCCCTGTGTTCCTGTTGTTGTCTTATTGTTCATTTAGCCTGAGTAGTTTTCATTAGGTGTATATAGGTTAGTAAAGTCATAAAATTTAGGTCTAATTCAATAAAAAGTCAAAATCTTATGAATCATAGCCTAATCACCTTCTGTGTTTGATTTTGAAGTAGCATAAGCATTAAATCATCTCATTAGTAGGTATACTAGCATAAATTAGTCACAATATAGCTTAACATACATAACTCAGTAAGTAGGAAGGAATTAAATCTCATTTTAGTCAAACTAGTGTTCTTAATCAAAAAAGTCATATTTTACCCTTTTGACAGAAAACCAAAATTTCTAAGATTTTTCATGATTTTTGTATTTAGTATTAGGCTTTGATCTTTTTAGGGATTAATATTTACTAGCTTAACTATTGAAATCCATGTCTGCTTTATTTTTGTGATTTTTCGTTTAGCTTATACAATAGCTTAATTGGACCTGCAGGGCATGCACATGCCCTGTGCACAGGATAAGTAGCATTTTTCATAAGCTTGCACAGAGCTTATTAGTGGGCCCCACCATAAGTACATTGGCTTTTTGGAAAGCCAATCAGCTTATCTTTCAATATCAGGACTTATTTTGTACTTTGTAGCTTATTAGGTAGGGCTGCACTACCCATTTAGTTTGTCCCATTTTTACTTATAAGCTGAGAACTCAGCTTTTGTAGCAAACTTCCAAGCCCCCTCCTTTGCTCAATTGTTGGACCCAGAGGTGAAGCTTTGGCTTTTTGAAAAGCCAATCAACTGAGCTTTTAGGATCCATAATTAGTTTGGGCTTCCAGTCTCTCTTGTGGGCCCCACAGGTCTGAATAAGTTGGTCATTTGGCCTGTTTGGCACTCAGGTTTTGGCCTAAGTGCTTATTGCTTATTCCCTGCTTAGTTCTTGTGCTTTCCTGTTTCATTTTGCTTATTTCAAGTATCTTTAGGACTGTTGAAGCTTATTTGTTCTTATGATGCCATGTGCTAGCTTATTCAAGTTTTGACAAATCCTAATAAGCTAAAAGCACAACCTGTTAAGCACTTTGGAGTGCACACAGCTTATTATTAAGCTACAACATAAGTCCCTTCACAAAAGTTTCTTATTTTAGATATTAAAATAGTTTTGTAAAAGATAAATCCAGGAAAGACAAATTTAAGAAAAGTGATAACTTCTATTTAAGCCATTTGGTTTATTTTCAGCTTCTTCATTAAGCAATTTTTATTTTTATAATTTTCATAGGTTCCTGTAGTTATAAAATAATTTTAGAAACAGTTTTAGATTTTTCACTGTTCATTTAGTATTTATTAGAATTTAAATTAGTTTAAAATAATTAATAAATAGTTAATAATTAATAATAATTAGATAAAAAGTCTTAAAAATATATTTTCTGTTTTAAAATTAGTTTTATATTATTTAGATTTTTCCAAGTTTAAATTTTATTTTTCTAAGTTAAAATCATAATTATTTGTATTTTAGGATAATTTATATAATTAATAAGTAATTAATAAATAGTAATTAATTAATAATAAATATATAAATAGTGTGAAAAATATAATTTTAGTTTTAAAATAAGTTTTATAATATTTTAGATTTTTCTAAGTTTTAATTTTATTTTTCTAGACTTATTTTACATTTTCTTATTATTTAGTGTATTATTAAATAGTTAAAATTAGTTATTAATTAATTAAATAGGTGTAAAAATAATTTTAATTTTCCAATAATTTTCTTATATTATTAGGATTGTAAAAATATCATTTTCATATCCGTATGCTTTTTATTTCTTAAAACTCACTTTTTATTTCGTACGTTTACGTAAAATTAAATTAAACGTACGCATTTTTAGATTTTAAATGTTTTTAGATAATTAGGTTTCACGTAATTATTCATATAGCTTATTTAAGTTATTTTGTTTTATAAATCCTTAGTGTAATCACTCACTCACACTTATACCTTTTCTTGTTCATAATCACCCGATCACAGATTCGTTTTTAATACCTTCACACACCTCGTTGGGACATAACGACCCGGGAAAACACTATATTCCACGGGAGTATTGGTTTAGGCTGTTTGACTTATTGACCATTACTTGGTTGATAATTTCTGACTGTTTACCACCAATCAAATTTTGGCGCCGCTACCGGGGAGGTTGTGCGCGTATTCTAATATGAATTTGAAGCGTCAGTGATTCTGGATAATCACCCATTGTATATTTACCATCTTTTATCCATATTTTCATGTTTTTAAAAAACAAAACACAAAAATATCCATCTTTACCCTCCTACCTTTTTGATTCTTCATTCCTTACCCTCCAAAACCATTTGATTCTTTCTATGTCTTATTCTCACCCTCTTGATTGTCAATGGTGTGGTGGTCCTTATAATGGTGGTAATTGCCCCAGTTGTGGCATGGTAGAATCAGGAAACGGGTCTGTCTATAACCAGAATCCCTATTCCTACCCTGACATGACTGATTCATTCCATCAGCTTCCACACCATGAGACTCAGCAGTTTTACTGTTGTGAGTACTGTGGTGGTTCACACTACAGTTCTGATTGTCAATCAGGAAGCACGCTTGTCTATGAGCAGGTTCCTGATAACAATTATGACTTAAGCACATACGACTCACAGCCACATCAGTTCAACTGTTGTGAGTACTGTGGAGGTCCTCACTTTAGCTCGGATTGTCAAACAGGGAATCCATTTCCTTGCAACAATTACGACTATTCGTTTCAAGACCCACCTTCACAGTGCCAAATGATCCAAGCAACTCCTCAATACCCGCAAGACCTTTGTCTAGAGGTTCTTGAGAAACTTAAAGACCTTAAGGAGGAGTTGGCTAATATTTCTCTTCGCGAAGCTCCAAGTACTTCTTGTGCGTATTGTGGGGGTCCTCACAATGATGATCAATGTTAACCGTCTGGGTTTGACACATCCACACCCCCACAAATTCCACTCATCCAACAGTCCCGTAGGAAATCCATGGAAGAACTACTTGCAGAAGAACATGCAGCTAGAGACGAAAGAAGCATGGAAGAATTACTAGTCTTAGAACGAGCAGCTATAACACGTTCCAAATTTCACAAAGCTGCTCTTCTTGATGAAGATGATGAAAGTGATAAATATGATACCTCATCAAGTTCATCAATTGAGACTCCTTCCATGGAAAATCAGGGAGAAAAGAGTATGGAAGAATTACTAGCAGCAGAACAAATGGAAATTGTAAAATCCATGTATGCTAGTCCTTCTCAACTCCCTCAGTTTGATGTTATCACACCCGAGGTTCCCACTCACTCTCTGAGCATGGGGGACGAGCATCTTGACACTATTCCTGAAAAGGAATCAGACGAATTCATAAAGTCTAGTGTTGAGAACCTTGTCCCAATCCCAAGTGAGTCACAGGGAATTCTTGATCATATGTGTGATATCCCTCCTCCCCTTGTCTTCCTAATTGATCATATTGTGATGTTCTCTGATTCTGGTGAGAACTATTCTTTATCTTGTGGAGACATAAGTTATGTGGAGGAATTACCTTCTGACCTTGTCAACTCAGAAGAAGAGAATGATGAAGAAATACTCCAAGACGAAGCTCTTCGTCTTACATTAGTGACCGCTAATCTTCTCATTCCTAGAATCGAGGCTTTTAATGAAAGGCCTGCTTCATCTCCTATCCCCGTTGAGGATAGTGAGCTTTTGTTCAATGATTCTATTCCGGAATTGCAAACGTTCCATTTTGATCATACGGGAGAGAAGATTAGTGGTATTACCACTCCTCATTCTCATAATTCTCTTCTCGTATATGAATCATTTACTTTTGAGGAGTTCCCTAGTGAACTCACTCAAATCAATCCCGAATATGAATCATTCACCTTTGAGGAGTTCTCCTGTGAACTCACTTATATCATATCTCCACCGGAGTATGATAATTTCTATTTTGATCTAGACACACCCGGGATATGTCTAGACCAAGTGAGCTTAAATAATGAGATTCATGATGATGAATCCATGAATCTTCCTCCTGATGATGATGAGTTAGTCATGATGTTTATCTTGACTTTCTTTCCCTTCTTCATTTATCCCGTGGCTTCTCCTGTTCTTCACTCTTTCGGGAATGAAGACACTGTCTTTGACCCCGGCATTCTCATTTATAAATTTTGAGCCAGGGTCTGTATATCTCATCGGTGTGGAACTTTCACGTGCTTCAAATGTTTATCCAAACATCTTGAATGAAAGTCCGATGGAGATTATCTCTTCCACTTGATACTTCCCCATGAACAAATGAATTCGGGGTCGAGTCAAGCTAGCGACTCGGTAAACAAAAACAGTAGCATGCATACGGGGTTTTCACCCTAACTGTGGGGGAGTTACCCATGCTGTTGTTACCATGTATATAAGTTTCGAAAAAAAAAAAAAAAGAAAAAAAAATTATGCATAGAAATAAAGTGAAAAATGGTATTTCCACATTTAGCTTGTAATGTTGCCTTTTTACGTTCAAAGAGTCGGCATAATAGCCGGGATTTTGAATATTGAGGACAATATTCAATTCTAAGTGTGGGGGGGGGGGGAATTCTAGCGAATTTAATCATATTTTACCTTCTAGTACCCCCGTTTTTGGCCAAAATTTTTAAAAAAAATTCACTTTATTTCAAAAAAATTTGTGGTTATCAGTCCACCATGTCTAAACGACAAAAGGACTGGCTAATCCAGGAGCAAACGGCTCTTGGTAAAGATATATCAAATCCGTTTATGGCTGACAATTTGCCCAAAATTGTATGGAATTCAACTCTCTATATCTTAAAAAGTTAAGAGTTGGCTAGTCCGCAAGGTTATGGCTTGTGGTAAAGGCAGTGGAAAAACCATAATTGGTAATCAGCTCACCAAGATGATTAATGCATCAAGAGTTGGCTAGTCCAGAAGCAAACGGCTTTTGGTAAAGACAAATCAAAACCGTTGACAGCTTATGATTTGCTCAAAATCATTTGGTTATCAGTGTACCAAAGTTCTTACTTGAACTGAAACATTTGGCTACTCCAGAAGTAATGGCTTTTGGTAAAGAGACATAAAATCCATTAAGTTTTCTCCAAAGATTGCTAGGGACTAGCAATATTTTAGTGTGGGCGATTGATGAGTGTCTAAATACTCATCATTTTTGGTCAAATCTAAGCTGCAAAACATTTAAAAATACTCAAATATACATCAAAATACTGAAAATATCCCAAGAGTTGTGTTTTATATGTTTCAGATGCAAAATGATCAAAAATAGATGAAATATGAACAAAGTTTGCATACTTGGCAGTTTCAGTCCCTCATCTTTCAAAACTTGTCAAAACTAGTCCCTGGTTATTCTAAAACATGAAAAGGTCACCAAAGGTCCTTTTTGAATCACAAATTACATATTTAGTCCTTTGATGTGAAGTTTCATAAAATTACAAGTTTAGTCCCTCAACTTTGCAAAATTGACAAAAATGGTCCCTAGGATGTAAAAACTTTGAGAAAATCAATTTTGGTCCTTATACTACTAATCTTTTGCAGGAATGGTCCTTGAAGTGGAAAGTTTGGCAAAGTTACAAGTTTGGTCCTCTAAGTTTCAATGTTGGCAATTTTAGTCCTCGGGGTTTAAAAATTGGAATTTATCACATTTAACCCTTGTACTATTCATCATTGGCATAATAGGTCCTTTTGATAACTTATGGGAATTTACAGGTTCAACCCTTCAAGAATTCAGAAATTACATTTTTGGTCCTTGGGCTCAATACCATACAAACCAACCGGACCCTTTATATTTATTAAACCCAAAATTAAAACCAATCCACAATCCAAACACAACCACCAGCCCACTCCCTTGGCCCAATCACCCAGCCCAAACCACCCTTAATATTATTACGGGTCAAACCCCCGGTCAAACACCACCTCCCCTATTCACTTCCCTCTCCCACCTCACTGAAACTAAAACCAGGGTGGTTTCTTCACCACCTGTCCACCACCTCATCACCCACTCTTCCCACTTGTCCTCTCCACCTCCACAACAAACCAAGAGGCATTAATTGCCCTAAAAACCCTCACAAGCAACCCCATGACTTTTGGCGCCAAAACAGATTTTAAAGGCTCAGATCACTTGCAGACATCCAATGGCCATAAAAGTTGATGGGATTTGCTCAGAACCCCACAGGGAGCTGAAATTATCTCTATAAGAAAGCAGAGAAGGAGTAGAGAAAGATTATTAGTTAATTTAGATCAGGAATAGTGTCGATTAGTGTAATTTACCCTTTTCAATGTAACTTTCATTTTAAAGATCATGTATTAAGCTTATTTAGTGTATTTCAACTCTTTTTCAATAATCAAAGTCAAGTTTCAGTGTGTATCTCAGTTTATGCATCTTTTAAATTTAAAAAATCTCATGTTTGTGGAATGTTGTTATTTGTGTTGTTTCTGGACTCAATAGGCCACATAAGCTCCTGACAAAAGCTTATCAAGCTTGTAGAAACATTAAAAACAGTTATAATCTTTAAAACCAAAAATACCAAAAATACTTAGAAAATAAATGAAAATTAAAAAAATCTTTGTTGAAGACAGAAGAAGCAAGGGGGCCTGTTCATTTTGAAAGTTTCATGGTTGTAGTGTCTTGTGGAAGGCAATAGGATGTGTTTGTGCCCCATTGTTCATTAATTCTCAGCTTGAAATCAACTGTAACTTGATTTTTGCTTACTCTTGTTCTTGTTGTTATTAAGTGGTTTCTTTGGTTCAAATAACTTCATTAGTGATTAAGTAAACTGTGGCAAGTATAAAATCAGTAGACTTAGTTTAAAAATCCATAGTTGTAGTATAAACGGTTAGTTAAGAGGGTGTTTGGATGTGCATGTATCCCTGTGTTCCTGTTGTTGTCTTATTGTTCATTTAGCCTGAGTAGTTTTCATTAGGTGTATATAGGTTAGTAAAGTCATAAAATTTAGGTCTAATTCAATAAAAAGTCAAAATCTTATGAATCATAGCCTAATCACCTTCTGTGTTTGATTTTGAAGTAGCAATGCATTAAATCATCTCATTAGTAGGTATACTAGCATAAATTAGTCACAATATAGCTTAACATACATAACTCAGTAAGTAGGAAGGAATTAAATCTCATTTTAGTCAAACTAGTGTTCTTAATCAAAAAAGTCAAATTTTACCCTTTTGAAAGAAAACCAAAATTTCTAAGATTTTTCATGATTTTTGTATTTAGTATTAGGCTTTGATCTTTTTAGGAATTAATATTTACTAGCTTAACTATTGAAATCCATGTCTGCTTTATTTTTGTGATCTTTAGTTTAGCTTATACAATAGCTTAATTGGACCTGCAGGGCATGCACATGCCCTGTGCACAGGATAAGTAGCATTTTTCATAACCTTGCACAGAGCTTATTAATGGGCCCTACCATAAGCACATTGGCTTTTTGGAAAGCCAATCAGCTTATCTTTCAATATCAGGACTTATTTTGTACTTTGTAGCTTATTAGGTAGGACTGCACTACCCATTTAGTTTGTCCCATTTTTACTTATAAGCTGAGAACTCAGCTTTTGTAGCAAACTTCCAAGCCCCCTCCTTTGCTCAATTGTGGGACCCAGAGGTGAAGCTTTGGCTTTTTGAAAAGCCAATCAGCTGAGCTTTTAGGATCCATAATTAGTTTGGGCTTCCAGTCTCTCTTGTGGGCCCCACAGGTCTGAATAAGTTGGTCATTTGGCCTGTTTGGCACTCAGGTTTTGGCCTAAGTGCTTATTGCTTATTCCCTGCTTATTTCTTGTGCTTTCCTGTTTCATTTTGCTTATTTCAAGTATCTTTAGGACTGTTGAAGCTTATATGTTCTTATGATGCGATGTGCTAGCTTATTCAAGTTTTGACAAATCCTAATAAGCTAAAAACACAACCTGTTAAGCATTTTGGAGTGCACACAGCTTATTATTAAGCTACAACCTAAGTCCCTTCACAAAAGTTGCTTATTTTAGATATTAAAATAGTTTTGTAAAAGATAAATCCAGAAAAGACAAATTTAAGAAAAGTGATAGCTTCTATTTAAGCCATTTGGCTTATTTTCAGCTTTTTCAACAAGCAATTTTCATTTTTATAATTTTCATAGGTTCCTGTAGTTATAAAATAATTTTAGAAAAAGTTTTGGATTTTTCACTGTTCATTTAGTATTTATTAGAATTTAAATTAGTTTAAAATAATTAATAAATAGTTAATAATTAATAATAATTAGATAAAAAGTCTTAAAAATATATTTTCTGTTTTAAAATTAGTTTTATATTATTTTAGATTTTTCCAAGTTTAAATTTTATTTTTCTAAGTTAAAATCATAATTATTTGTATTTTAGGATAATTTATATAATTAATAAGTAATTAATAAATAGTAATTAATTAACAATAAATATATAAATAGTGTGAAAAATATAATTTTAGTTTTAAAATAAGTTTTATAATATTTTAGATTTTTCTAAGTTTTAATTTTATTTTTCTAGACTTATTTTACATTTTCTTATTATTTAGTGTATTATTAAATAGTTAAAATTAGTTATTAATTAATAATAATTAATTAAATAGGTGTAAAAATAATTTTAATTTTCCAATAATTTTCTTATATTATTAGGATTGTAAAATATCATTTTCATATCCGTAAGCTTTTTATTTCTTAAAACTCACTTTTTATTTCGTACATTTACGTAAAATTAAATTAAACGTACGCATTTTTAGATTTTAAACGTTTTTAGATAATTAGGTTTCACGTAATTATTCATATAGCTTATTTAAGTTATTTTGTTTTATAAATCCTTAGTGTAATCACTCGCTCACACTTATACCTTTTCCTGTTCATAATCACCCAATCACAGATTCGTTTTTAATACCTTCGCATACCTCGTTGGGACATAACGACCCAGGAAAACACTATATTCCACGGGAGTATTGGTTTAGGTTGTTTGACTTATTGAACATTACTTGGTTGATAATTTCTGACTGTTTACCACCAATCAAAACTCCTATGTGTGCAGCAGGTCATATTCGCCGAAACCAAAAGCTATCAATAACTTTTGAGGTCAAGTATATGAATACTTTGGTTTGTAGTTATGAGCTACTATGAAATTAAAGCTGAGATCAAATTTAACTGAGGTTGTTGGTGTTGGGTATATTGTAAGCCTGATGCCATTGATTTAGATTAAGAATTAAGGTTTAATAGGTAAATTATTAATTTGTGTTTGTTTGACTTCTGTCCAATTAAATAATCTTTGGGGTTTGCTTAAATTTCAGAAGTTATGTTTTATAAGCTCATTTTAATGGCTTATGCAGATGAACTGATTTAATAAGATCATGTAAGCTAATAAGGCCATAAGGCATTAAAAATGATATCCTAAAGCTTATTAATGTTTGATGTTTATGTAAAACGAAATTTATAGAAGATGCTTGGTTTTTGTTCTTTTGTTAGGTACTAGGTTATCGTAAGGATATTTTTGTTTTTTGTTCTTTTGTTTGGTGCTAGGTTATCCTAGGGATCTTTTTTGGTTTATCTGTGGGCTAATCAGCTTATGAATCAGTTATTTATAATAAATGAAGAAACAATAATGCATGTTTATTTAAGTTTTGAGAATTTGAGAATGTTGTTGTTAACTAATGTGGAATATTGGTGTTGTGGAAAACTAGAAGGGGGGGGGGGTGGAATAGTTTACCCTTTAAAATCTTTTTAACTTGTTTAATTTTCTTTTGAAACTTTCCGTTTGATCAAAGATATATACACAAACACAATATATAACATGCAAGTATAAAGAAAGAAACGATCAAACCACAACACGAGTATTTATCGTGGTTCGGCTACAAGGACTCTTTTTCCTTGCCCTACGTCCACGCCCCGAGTATCCAACTCAAAAGTTTTTTTCACTAGTCAACAAGCTCCTTTCACCGGCGGAGAAAACCTTACACGTCGCTTATACACGTTTACCGACACTAAGCTAGATGTCGAGTTCTTTTACAAGGGTACAACCACTCCCGTTAGTTCTTTTACAAGGGTACAACAACTCCCGTCACACTTTGTATTTTGAGGACTAAAATACTAACCGATCACTACTGAAAATACACAATCGAATGAAGTGTAAACTACACAAGTCTACACAATGCTAAGCTAACAAGTCTTGCAACGTTGTGTTGAATACTTGTAACTTTTTATGAACTCGTGAACTTCTTTGCTACAAAAAGAAACTTCACATATGAGATGTTAAAGGGTTAGATGAAAGAATGAATGAATGTGTGTGAAAATATGATATAGAGTGATTAGCCAAAAATCAAACTTGTAGCTTGGTATTTATAGCAAAGCCTTCTGCAGGTCTGGCGGATACGGCGGAACCCTCAAATGGGTTCCGCCCGTGTACCCCCAGGGTTCCGCCAGGCTTGCAGTTGGTTTTGCAATAAATCATGCAAACCAAACAATGTCATATCTCATAACACATAGTCAAACACAAAACTTGTGCAAGCAAACTTATGGTTAGTCAAACACACTTTCTTTCCATAAATGTATATTGACAAAACTTATCATAAATGTGATGTGACATTTCTATTTTAAGAAATAAAAAGTGTTGTGTTTTATGAAATGTAAAATGTAGCAAATGTCCAGTTATGCAAGTCTTAAAACTAAGATTATGATTTACTTAGAAACTAAAGTTTACATTTTGTCGTTAACAAAACTTAGCAAAGATCGTAAAATATAAATAACGTTTTTAGGCAATATTTGTATTAACAATCTCCCCCTTTTTGTTGATGAGAAAACATAAACTTTGTTTTTAAGTAACTCACAAAATTTTAGTGTTTAAGACTTAAAAAAAAATTATATTAAACTTTTTTTACATAAGTGATGAAAATCATATTAAGTTTAAAGGTTTAATATATGTTTCTCCCCCTTTTTGTCGAAAGAAAAAGTAGAGTAGCGAAGCGGAATAATGCACGTGCTCCCCCTTGGTCGATACTCCCCCTAAAAGGAGTGCCAAGATGGGAAACATGGATTTTGATCCTACAAAAAAATGGTTAGTTGGTGATATATATAATCAAGCTTGTAGTTACCACACATAATGAAACCACAATGATAACTCAAAAATGATCAACCAACAATGCAAGTAAGTAAGTAGTAAAAGATATCATTTCAAGTAAAATTTGACTTTTAAAAGTCAAAGACAAGAAATTAAAAAGATCATCCTACTTCTAAAGAAAAAGAACTAAAAATAAAAAAATCAAATCCTACTTTCCTAAATGGGGCAAAAGGCCTCCAAATGTTGTCTAGGATTTGTTTGGGTGGGAAAGAACATCCAAACATTTTATGACGTGTTGGAATGCAAAACGGGTTTCGTTTTGGAATTGGTGAAGCAACAATTTGATGCTTTCACCCATTTTCAACATTTGCTCACAATGTGAGCAAACATGGGGATGAGTGGGTGGAAATGGGTTTGTTTTGGGTTCTTCGTTTGAGGATGGGTTGGTTTTTGGTTCTTGGGTGGAGGATGGGTTTGGTATAGAGTCAAGCAAGGTGGTTTGAAATTCCATTGCTTGATGGAGGTGATTCTCGACCATGCTTTGAATTTCCTCATAAGAAGGAAAGAAAGACTCAAAGGTTTGGGCTTGAGAATGTGGTGGAGTTAGGTGATCATGGTTTTCAAAGTTTGGTTCTCCATAAAGAGGACCATGGATGTCATGATAGATAGGGTGAAACAACAATGGTTTGGGTTGGTGGTACTCTTGTTGTGGTGGTTGGTTGTGGTTAAAATGCTCATTTTGGTCAAGAAATGACCTTGGTGTTTCATTTGCAAAAGGTGGTGGTTGTGTTGGTCTTGGTGGAAGATCATTGAGATCTTGGACAAAAGGATGTGGTGATGTTGGAGGAGACCCAAATAACTCCATAGGTTCAAGTTTTGGTAATGGTGATGGTGATGGAGTTTTGGATGGTTGGGTTGGAGCACTTGGTGGAGTTGGGTCAATTGGTGATTTTGTTGGTGGTGGAGTGAGCTCATTGGGTTCATTGGGTGATGGAGATGGAGATGGAAGGTTTAGAAAATGTTCATTTTTGATTGGTGAGGTGAATTCATCCGAGGATGAGGAGCTTAGGTTGATGGATTGGTTAGACCAAAGCGGTTTGACACTTATTCGGGCGGTTTTTCGAATGGGTCTTGATGGTTGAGAGGTGGTAGTTGACTTAGTCATTGTTAAAATGGTTTAAAGATCAGAGATTGTGATGGGGAAGGTGTGATTTGATAGTGTTCTAGGATGGTTTAATTTATAGTGATGAAGGAGTGTGGGAAGGAGTGTTTGGATTTGATGTTTAGCCATACAAAAATGGAGGTTCCTAATGATTTGGAAGACTAATGTGGGTTGTCAAATCATGGAAGTCAATCCAATGAAAATGGTGATGTAGGAAGACAAAGATTAGCACTAAATGCTTAGTGGTTTTGGCAAATTTGTTGAAGGTATATGTCTCAGGGATTTCAAGGAACCTTTGGAAGGGTTCCTTCCTTTATGTGTGAAGGTTCCTTGAGGTGGTTCTAGCCATTTTTGAAATTTGGCGGGAAATGGTTTTCTTTGAGTTATAAGGAATGAGAGCTATCCTATTGTGCTTAACAAATTGCAGGAAATTGGTTTCTATCTAAAAGGATGGTATGTTGTTGAGTGGATGTTGAAATGTTGAAAGCTAAAAAAAAATTCTGCAGGAAATCTGGCGGAACCCTTGGATTACATAGGCGGAACCCGTGTGAGGGTTCCGTCGGATCCGTTGGGCCATTTCTGGGTTGCCCAGAAATTACACTGGCGGAACCCATTCTAGGGTGCCGCCAGACCCGGAAATTTAGACAGTCCGCGATTTTGACCCGCGAGACGATTTTCAAATTTTTCGAAAACTCCTAAAACCAAAAATATAATTTATATCTGGTTAGGAAATGCAAAAAATGGACATGTAAACACGCATACCATTGGACTTTGACCGGGGTCTAGCGAATTTCACCATACTTAGTGAAAAATTCATAAACATGAAAATTTGACAACATGCCAAACGTTGTCTACCTGCATCATAGTTAGTTAATACATGTTCCAAATTGTATCACAAATTGTACCAACACACAAATACATGAAAACCATTGTTTAAGCGACCAAATTGTTCAAATAGCAACTTGTGCCAAACATTCCTACACACCTGCACTCATTGACGGTCAATCTTCTTGTTGAGCTTTCCAAGGAATCTTCCAAGATTCTTAAACATCCCCTTTGTTTGCTTGAACTCCGCCGACTCATTTGGAATATCCGGAAGTTGGGATAGGTATTCTAGAGGTGGGAGCCTAGAGTTGGGCAAAGAGTCATCTTCACTCATTGAGGAAGATGAAGAGGAGGTAGGAGGATGATGACGTTTTCCTTGGGCTTTGTAAAATCTCTTATCACTTAGTGGGAGAAAGGTGTGTGGAATGAGAGAGTAGTCAAGGCGAAGACCGTTAGGAGTTGGTGGAATGGGAGAGATGAACTTAAAGAGACGGGTCAAGAGCATTCCATACGGCATAGCCGTTGTGCCATGCACGGGAATGTTGGCCATTCTCTTGGCCATGTAGTAGGCAAGGTTGAAGGGTTGCCTAACGGACAAGGAGTAGAGCATGTAGCAAAGGCAAAGATTAATATGATCTCGATTTCCTATTGTGCTAATGACATTGGCTCTAAGTACTTCCTCCCATTTCTTGAATTGGGGCTTGAGTTCATTAAGTTCCATTCCATATGGGTCCTTATCGACCTCATTTCCCGAGCGGGTTCTCCTAGTGGTGGTTGTCCTAATGAAGAGGTGGTTACGAAGTTCATATTTGGACACAAGAGGGGTGTCATAGGGATGGATGCGGTCAAAGAGTATGTCAAGAGTTGAGAGGGAGTGCAAGTCGGAGTAGATGCAAGTACCACGGTTTGGGACACCTAGGATTTGAGCAAATTCCTCAAGAGTGAAGGAGTATTGATGACTACTCACCCTAAAGTTGATAGACATGCGACCATACTCATCCGTGGAGAGAGTGACGGATGCATAGAATTCTAGAATGAACCTAGGACAAATAGGCTCGTCGATTTCTAAAAGACACTTAAAGTTGATTGTGGCAAATTCCGTGTAGAGGTTTGTGCCTTCTAGGAAGGACAGGTCAATGGTTCTACCCTCATGGACATAACCTTTTTCTAAGGCTTTGAAAACATCGATTTGAGTTGGAGTAAGACCTTTGGTTTTGTGGTGTTTGGGTAGGTACTTAATGGTGTCCTTGTGGTCGTAGTGGGTTAGAGGAGGTATGATGATTCCTAGAAAAACAAAATTTCACATTTTAGTGTAAGTAAACGACTATTGGAATGTGGGTATTCTAGTGTGTGCCTATATGAAAACAATGTGGAGGTGCGGTTATCTTGACTCATTTTGATGCTTCAAAAACGTTTTATAATGCAAGTTTTCTTATAAAACAAAAGATAACCCAAGCGCTCCTAGTTCAATGTAGCTTCGTTTGAATGTACCCGAAAATACATATTGGTTATGTATTCCCTTTAGCATTCAAGAGACATTATGCAAGTGATGTTTTAAACATAACGTTTTAATTTTGTATTCTCAATGTGAGACGAAAAAATATTTGTCCTATTTGTAAGAAATTTTTGGAAGAATTTGACATGGGGTGTTTTAGCAAACATGTTTACACTTAGTAAGAATGCAATTCCTAACTATGGGGAACATGATTAGTTTTGTTAAACACCTAATTTCATGCATGAGTTTCTCAAGTTAATGCATAACCCCAAGTTTTTGTTTTTGTGCAAAAAATAGAATTCCTAGACTCAGATCAGGATTGTAATCAAGTTTAGAATACTTACAATGATGATTGATTAGCAATGTGAGTGAAAGAAAGACCAAGAAATCGAAGGTATGGATGGATGGTTGATTGGTGGTAAACAGTCAAAAATTATCAACCAAGTAATGGTCAACAAGTCAAACAGCCTAAACCAATACTCCGTGGAGTGTAGTGTCTCCCCGGGTCATTATGTCCCAACGAGGTGTGAATTCTGTAATACAACGAATGTGTGTGATCTGGTGATGTTGAACAGAAAAGGAATCTGATTGACTAACACTAGGAATGTGAATAGTAATAGCTCTGACACAGCTACATCAATAAAAAATGTGCAATCAGAAACCCTAGAAATGTAAAAGGATATACAAACGTACGTTTAGTTTAAAATAAACGTAAACGTACAAAACAAAAGGAAATAAGAATGAAACAAACATAACTAAAGTAGGAATTTGCATGCCTTAGGGGCTTAAATGCAAATTAAACAAACTTAAGATATTTACTTTATAATTACAAACTTTATTTAAAAGTTAAGAAAACCTAAAAATGTAAAAAGAAATAAAAATGTACGTTTAAATTTAAATAAACATAAACGTACGAAACAAAATGTGAATTCTGTCAAATATAACTCCCACAAATGTGAAAATTATATTATTGGAATCCTAAAAGTAAAAGAAAATTAACTATGAATTAAAATGATTATTACAAGTATTTATGTAATTACTATTAATTAAAAACTATTATTAACAATTTAATAATTACCTAAATAATAGGAAAATCTAAAATAAACCTAAATAAATAAAATAAAAACTTAGAAAAATCTAAAATATTATAAAATGAATTTTTAAACTGAAAATATATTTATTACACAATTTATGTATTTATTATTAATAATTTACTATTATTAATTACTAAAAACTATTATTGAATTATTATAAATATTAAACAACCTAAGAAAAATCTGAAACTTTTTACATAATTATTAAATAAATAAAAGAACCTAAGAAAAATATAAAAACACTATGTGCTTAAGGAAAATAAGCAAATAAGCAATAAGCTTCTAAATAGAAGCAATCACTTAGCTTTAAAGTGCATCTTTTTGGTATTTTCTTTTTCTGGAACTATTATTATACTGATATTAAACAAGAACAATGAAAATGGAACTTTACAAACTAAGAAAATAAGCAGTTTAGAGCTTATGAGCTTATGCAGTGAGCTTTTGGGTTCACAGTTGGAGTTTGAGCTCAAAATAAGCTTGAAATAAGCTTTACAAAGGAAATAAAAGAATAAACAATATTTGTACAAGCTTATGGACAGGAAACAATCAAAGTGGTACCAAGGAATTCACTGAATAAGCTCACATGAGCAAATAAGCAATTCCACAGTACCCTTGTTCCAAAACAGTCCAAAAGAGGGACTTTTGGAGCCCTTGGTGGGACCCACAAATAAGCTCAGGAGTCAAAAAGGGCTTTTGATCCAATAAGCCAACCTGGGAGGCAATCCAAAAAGCCAAGAACCATGCAATGGGGCCCACTAATAAGCCCTGGGTGGTATAGGACAATAAGCAGACCTGTGTGGGAGGAAGGAGGATGATTTATGTTGATGTATCAGTATGAAGTGTGGATTTGGACAAACAAAAAGGGGTTAGTAGCCCTACCAAATAAGCTACAAATGGCTAAACAAGCACTGGACCTTTGAGATTGGTGGATGAGCTTTGCAGAAAGCCTAACACACAAGCTTGGGACCACTGAAGAGCTTGTTGAGAGCTTATGAAAATGGCTCACCTACACTGATGACTCAGTGTAGGGAGTGATTTTGAGAAAACAACATGAGCATGATAAGCAGTCCAAATAAGCAGATAAAGGAAAAATAAGCATACAATAACAAGCTGGCCACAAGGGCTTCACAAAGAACCAATATGCATAAGCTCAAGCTAAATAATGAACAAGTTGCAAGCTTTTAAAGGTGGCTATCAAGCCTATGCACAGGGCATACTTATGAAAAAGTGCTGAAAGTTAAGCACGAATTAAGCAATTTAGCTATCTAGATAAAAATTAACAAAAATACTATAGTAAAGATTAGCAACAAAGGTTTAATAACCTACAAGCATACAATCTAAAACCTAGTAAATAGATCACAATAAAAATCACAAGTTTATTCAAAAACTTTTAAACTGAAATTATTGACTTTTTACATAAACACTTAAGTTGACTGAAACGAAATTTAAACCTAATCTATGGACTGAAAATGTTAAATTAAGCTATAAGAACATGAAAATAAGCTAGATAAACAAGTTTTACCCTAGTATGGTGATTATGGACATGTAAATTCCATCAGTGTTCAAATGAGTGATCCATGATGCTAATTTTGACTTTTATATAAGTACACAATAAATTTGAAGGTTTGTCTGACCTCAAAGAACTTAGAGTACCTTATAGCAACCAATAATAACAACCTAGGTTCAATTAATCACCACGAATTCAGCAATTCCAAACACCCCTATAACAAACTAATTTTTGGATTTTCAAAGGATTTCACTGATTAAGACCATAAAACTGAATCCAAACTTCATATTAGCATCTAATAAGACCAATTGATCATAAAAACTTCAATAACACAAGCATAAACACAAAAGTGTCAAAATTGCATTTTAACTGTGAAATTTCGTTTGTTAGCAACAATTAAATCCTATGAACAAATAACTTATATTAAGCTATAATAACACTAAACAACAACAAATAAACATAAAAATGTGAAAATCAAAGAATATAAAGGACTGAAACAGTAAAATGAAAAATTGAATAAAAAGCTTACAAATTGGAATTCAAGTGAGATCAGTGAACCAAGGGTTTAGATTACACCTATTAGCTTCCCAACAAGATTCTAATACCAATCAATCCACAATCAATCCTGCTCCAAGTTTCTTCTTCTTGTGACTTGATTTTTTTATTTTTCTTTGATTTTCTTGTTTCTTTTTGTGATTTTTTATTTTAAAGACTATAACTGTTTTAAGGTTTCTAAAAACTTAACAAGCTTTATCAGGGCTTATGTGAGCTAATTGAGTCCAATAAACAACCATGATCAACAATAATTTAAATGACATGAATATTAAAGGTACGAATTAAGAAGAACATGAAATTTAAAGATAGATTAAAACTGTAAATAATGTTTATTACACTTGTCAAGGAGTAATAAAACATTGAAAGCAATTAAATGACATTAATTTAAAGAAAGCAGTAAAAACGATTAACTAAGTGACCAAGGCTAATCCATGATAGTCTTTCCCTTCTTCCTTCTTTATAGTCTTTTTGAGTTCTCCACTTGATTCTAGTCAAATCCCACTAATAATCTTGGCCATTGGTTAACTGCAATGCATCCTGGCCTTCAAATAAACTTTTGGCGCCAAAAGTCCTAAAGGTAGCCTGGGGCCGTATTTTTGCAATTAAAGAACTTTGTTTAGTTCTGGAGGTGGAGGGGACAGGGTAGGAAGGGTTGGTGATGAGGTGGTGGTGAAAACTGTGGGTGATGGAGTGGTTTTGGTTTTGCAGTGTGTTGTGAGGAGGAAGGAGGTGAGGTGGAGGGAAAGTGTACAGGGTCTGGTGTTTGACCCTGTGTTTGACCGGGTTTTATTTAAAAATGGAAGTTGGGCCTTAGTTTGTTGGGCTGGTATTTAGGTTTGGATTTTAAGGATTTGGGTTTAGTAATAATAAGTGATCCGTTTGGTTTGTAGAGTTGTTAAGCCCAAGGACTAAAAATGTACAAAGCTGAATTTTGAGGGGCCTTTTTTTTGCCATCATTCCCAACTCACTTCAAGGGACTAAACCTGCCATATTTCAATAACACAAGGACCAAAGTTGATAATTTTTCCATTTTTAAACCTTAAAGGACCATTTGTGTAATTTTCTGATTTTAGAAAGGTTGAACTTGTAATTTCCCAAAAGTAATCAAAAGGGTCTATTTTGTCAATTTATGAATAGTACAAGGGTATAACATGTTAAATTCCATTTTTTAAATACCCAGGGACTATTTTTGCCAATTTTGAAACTTGAGGGGTAAAAGTTGCCAATTTGTGAAAACTTTTATCCAGGGACTAATATTGAACAAGTTTGATTTCCCATGGACTAAAGTTGACTTTTCTTTCATTTTAAACCTTCAGGGACTAGTTTTGCCAATTTGTGATACTTCAAGGACTGAAAATGACAATTGTGTGAACTTTGCTTGTTTTTCACTTGTTTTCAATCTTTTTGTACCTGAATCACATAAAAACACATTTCAATGATATTTGTAACATTTATATGGTCATTTGTGTGTTTTTGGTCATTTTTGTGGGTTCAACAATATAAAATATATGTGTATTTAGACACATATCAATGGTAAAGTGAATAGTAGCAGTTTGGAAGTGGTGGTATGAGATAATGGGTGTTTGATTTAATATAAACAAAGAAAATGTTTCTGCAGGTCGGCGGATACGGCGGAACCAAAAATTGGGTTCCGTCCGTTGTGGCTGAGGGTTCCGCCGACTCTACTGAGAAAAAGAGTTATGGATTTGTTTTGATTTTTGTCTAATGTCTAGAACTACAACGTAGGTTCCATGAGTCCTAAGCCTAGCCTAAGAAGGTTAAAAGGTTCTCTTTTAAGGGGTTTTGTGAGAATGTCGGCTATGTTGTCTTCGGAAGAAACTTTCTCAATTGAGATATTTCCTTTTTGAACGTTGTCACGAAGGAAATGATGACGGATTTCAATATGTTTGGTACGAGCATGTTGAACCGGGTTTTTGCTAAGATCAATAGCTCCTTTGTTGTCACAAAGAATGGTAATGTCGTTTAGTTGAATTCCGTAGTCGACAAGAGCTTGCTTCATCCAAAGAGCTTGTTGACACGCCTTTCCGGCCGAAACGTACTCGGCTTCCGTAGTTGAGATAGCAAGAGCCATTTGCTTCTTAGAGAACCATGAGGTGAGACAATGTCCAACAAAAGTACAAATACCACTTGTGCTTTTTTTTATCAACATAGTCACCAGCATGATCCGAGTCGGCATACACTATGGTGTCTATTCCCGTTCCTTTGGGATACCAAAAACCTAAATGTGTAGTGCCCTTAATATACCTAAAAATCCTTTTAATGGCTTCGAGATGAGTTGTCTTAGGATCTTCTTGAAAACGAGCACATAGACAAACACTAAACATAATGTCGGGTCTACTAGCCGTTAGGTAAAGTAGACTTCCAATCATACCTCTATATTTAGTGCTATCTACGGATTCACTTTCCTCGTCCTTGGTGAGTTTAGTTTCCGTGGACATGGGTGTTTTGATTGGTTTCGAATCTTCTAATCCAAATTTCTTAAGCATGTCCTTAATATATTTAGATTGGTTAAAGAAGATACCATCTTCTAGTTGTTTAATTTGGAGTCCTAGGAAAAAGTTGAGTTCTCCTATCATACTCATTTCAAACTCGTCATGCATGATTTTTGAGAAATCCACACATAATTCTTGACAAGTTGATCCGAATATAATGTCATCAACATAGATTTGGACTATGATAATATGTGAATCTTTCTTCTTAGTGAAGAGAGTATTATCAACTAAGCCCATGGTATACTTACGGTCAACTAGGAAGGTTTTAAGTCGATCATACCATGCTTTTGGAGCTTGCTTAAGTCCGTAAAGAGCCGTTTTAAGTTTGTAAACATGATTTGGTTTTTCAAAATCAATGAAGCCCGATGGTTGAGCAACATACACTTCTTCATTTATGACTCCGTTTAGAAATGCACTTTTGACGTCCATTTGAAAGAGTTTAAAATTGTGTGCACATGCATATGCAAGTAAGATTCTAGTTGACTCGAGCCTAGCAACCGGAGCAAAAGTTTCATCGTAGTCAATGCCTTCTTGTTGATTATATCCTTGTGCAACTAGCCTAGCTTTGTTTCTAGACACAATTCCATTTTCATCCATTTTATAATGAAAGACCCATTTTGTTCCAATTATTGTTTGACTCTTTGGTTGTGGAACTAATGTCCATACATCATTCCTAACAAATTCGTTTAACTCTTCTTGCATTGCAATTACCCAAGACTCATCTTTAATGGCTTCATTAATGTTTTTCGGTTCAATGGTTGACACGAAACAAAAGTAGTTGCTTTCATTTTGAACTTTTGATCTTAGTGTTCTTTCGTTAATGTTGCCTATGACACCATCTAATGGATGACTTTTAGATTCTTTGACATTGACAAGTTCTTCGTTTAATAGTTCATCTTCCTTGTCATTACCTAAGATCTCTTGACTTTCTATTGCATGGCTTTCAACTAAGTCATCATCTACCAAAGGTGATGTCTTAGAGGGAGGTGGACTCTCGTCAAATGTTACGTTCAACGATTCCTCGACTCTTAAGGTTTCTTTGTTCAAAACAATGTAAGCTTTACTATTTTGTGAATATCCAAGAAATACACCTTCATAAGACTTTGGGTCAAATTTGGTGAGATAATCCATGGTGTTAAGAATGAAGCATTTACTCCCAAACACTCTAAAGTATCCTAATGTAGGCTTTTTACCTTTATATAGTTCATAAGGAGTTTTATTCAAAAATGGTCTAATTAAGACTCGATTTAAAATGTACGTTGATGTGTCAACGGCATTACACCAAAACTTTTGTGGAATGTTTTGTTCATTAAGCATTGTTCTACTCATCTCTTGCAATGTCCGGTTTTTACGTTCTACTACACCATTAGATTGAGGGGTACGTGGAGCCGAAAAGTTATGAGTAATACCATTAATATCACAAAAGTTTCCAAATTGAAATTCATTATCAAATTCACGACCGTGATCCGTTCTAATAGACACAATATTAGACCCTACTTGATTTTGAATTTTCTTACTTAGAATCTCAAATTTATCAAAAGCTTCATTTTTACTTTTCAAAAATTTTGTCCAAGTATATCTTGAGTAATCATCGACTATGACCAAAGTGTAGAAGTTACCTCCATAACTTTGTATAGCGGATGGACCAAATAAATCCATATGCAAAAGTTCTAGACACCTAGATGTAGAAACCAAGTTTTTAGCCTTATGGCTACTATGGACTTGTTTACCGACTTTGCAAGCATTACAAAAGTGTTGGTCATATTTCAACTTAGGTAGGTTTCAAACTAAGTATTTGGAGGAGAGGTTTTGAATTAGTCTCATGTTGGGGTGTCCTAAACGTCTATGCCATAAAGTTGAAAATTCATCTAATGAAGTAAGACAAAGTTTGTCTCTAGATGTTGGATCCATCTTCATGACGTATACGTTGTTCTTAAGAACACCTTCGGCTATGGTTATACCATCTTTAAGTATTTCACTTCCGTTTTCACTAAAAAGGACATTATACTTATTACGACAAATTTGACTAATACTAAGGAGATTAAAACCTATGTTATCAACATGAGCTACATCATCTATAAAAAGGGAGTCATGAGAGATAGTACCTTTTCTGATGATTTTGCTTTTAGCTTTACTACCAAACGTAACATTACCTCCGTCACATTTGTGATAAGTAGTGAAGAGGCTTTTGTTACCCGTCATGTGCCTTGAACAACCTCTATCTTTAATCCATTCATCCGGTTCCAAACAAACTTTGAAGCACACTTATTTTACGAAAAACACTCAAACATTTGGTCCCCAATTTCTCGTGGGTCCATTTTGGTTAAGCATGCCATTAACTTGTTCCAAGTATGAAAATAGAACATAAGAGTTCCATGACATGTAATTTGGAGTTTGGTAATGTCCAGGAGTGTTTTGGTTCCAAACATGTTGGTAGTTTGGTCGTGTGTTGAAGTTGCTCTTTGGAAAGGGGCATTTGGGAATTGGAGTCTTAGGTCTTGGTTGAGTAGTCTTAGCTCTAAGTTCGTTTTTAGTAAGTCTTACTCCAGTTTTAAAGGCAGGTTTTGTTCCATTTTTATATGTGACTTTAACAAATTTTGAACGATCCGATGTGGAGGATGTTACTGCTGCAGCAGACCTGGCGGAACCTTTGGGTTCAAAGGGCGGAACCCTGAATTGGGTTCCGTCTGTTCTGCGGGCTGCTGTAGCAGTTTTGTTAGTTTCTTGTGCATTCTTTTCTTGTTTCGTTTGACCCTTTGAAGTTTCTAATTTCATGAAACCTAGTCCTGTTTTATCAAAGGGTGACTTTTGAAGTTTCATAATTTCATCCGCACAAGAAATGCTCTTATCGAACTTCTTAAACTTTGTGGTTTGTTTTATTAGATCATTTTGAGTAATTTTAAGTTTCTCAACTTCGAGTTTAAGCTCTTCACATGATTTACATGATGTGTCAATACCTTTACTCTTTTCTAATCTCTTAGCTTTTTCTTTTAGCTCATAAACTTCATTTTCTAAGAATTCCTTTTTAGTTTTCAAAAACTTATTTTTGTTTATGATTTTTAAACTCAATTCACAAAGTTTGTTATATTCTTTTTGTAAGGTGTCATCATCAATAGAGGAATAAGATGAGTCGGAGAGTACCTCATTTGAGTCGTGAGCCATGAGAGCAATATCATCATTCTTTGGCTCATCGTCATCTTTTTCATAGTCACTCCAAGCACCACCCACAAAAGCTTGTTGAGGCTTGCTCTTGGGTGGTTTTGGACATTCTCCTACTAGATGACTTGTGTCTCCACACCTATAGCATTTCCTTTCAACCTTTCCTTTCCTATCATCACGATCTTTTCGAAAAGTTTTCTTGTCATCTTTAGGTTTCCTTACAAACTTCCCTCTTCTACGAAAGAACTTCTTGAAGTTTCTAACGGCCATAGCATATTCCTCATCATCACTATCCGAAGTATATTCTTCATCATCACTTGATTGGACTCTAGCTTTCAAGGCAATGGACTTAACTTTTTCTTTCTTGCCTCTAACTAATTCCGAATCTTTTTCCATTACCATTTCATGAACTTTGAGGTTTCCAATTAGCTCGTCAAGTGACATGCTTGAACGATCCTTGGATTCTTCAATTGTCGTCACTTTTGCTCTCCACTTCGGATCGAGTACTCTAAGGAATTTCCTGACAAAATTCTTACTACAAAAAGATTCATCAAGTGCTTTAAGTGAAGTAATAATAGTGTTAAACCAAGCAAATGCATTATCAATAATCTCATCTTCGGGAATAACAAATTGTTCATATTGTTGAACAAGAAGATCAATTTTGTTATCCTTAACTTGTGAGTTTCCTTGATGAGTGACTATTAAAGATTGCCAAATATCTTTGGCGGTTTTACAAATAAAGACTCTTTCATATTCTTTCTTAGGAAAGCATTGTAAAGCATCATTTTAGCTTCATTATTTTTAGCAATCAATTTCTTTTGATCGTCATCTTTACTATTAGAAGCTATATTATCACCATCAATGATTATATACCATAAATCTATATCTTTAGATTTCACGTAAGTTTCAAAACGGTTTTTCCAATATATAAAACCATTTGCTTCAAAAAGTGGTGGTCTTTGCATAGATTGCCCTTCTTTGTAATTTTCAAAATCCATGTATCGTTTCAAGTTTTAAAACACAATATATTTTAAAAGCTTGAGTAATGATTGAGCCTAAACCGTCTAATTATTATTGACCAAGGTCAACAAGTCAAAGATAGCCTAGAATCAATGCTCCGTGGAAGTATAGGGTTTCCCCGGGTCGTTAAGTCCCGACGAGGTGTGGATGGTATAAAAACGGGTTTGTGATCGGGTGACTTTGGACAGGAAAAGGGGTTTAAGTGAGTTGTGATTGATTACACTAAGGAAATACGAAGGAGAATGATGTAAACAAACTATATTAATAATAACGCGAAACCTAATTAACCTAAAACGTAAACTGAAAACTTAAAATCAGAAATTGCTTATACGTAAGCAGAAAAATAAGCCAAACGGCTTAAATAGAAGCTATCACTTTATTTATGTTTTTGGTTTTTCTTGATTTAACAAACTACTTTAAATAACGTAACCTAAATTTAAAAACGTGAAAGTTATTTAAATAAAACGCGAGTTAAACTTAAAATAAACGCGAGTGCGCGAAATAAAAAGTGAATTTTAAGCTACGCTAACCCTACGGACATGAAAATTATTTTTTTACAATCCTAATGATAAAAGAAAATTTTTAGAAAAAGAAAAATAATTTTTAGACTATTTAATTAATTACTATTAATTAATTACTATTTAATTACTAATTAATAATTTTTAAATTACACTAATTATGAAATTAAGCTAGAAAAATGAAAATTTAATTATAAAAATTCTAAAATAATATAAAAGTAATTTTAAAACTAAAAATATATTTTTCCTACTTTTTATCTATTTATTATTAATTAATAACTATTTATTAATTACTAAAACTATTTTTGATTTATTAAAAATACTAAAAAGGAAAAGAAAAATCTGAAATTTTTAGGAAAATTCTAAAATATAATTAGGAACTTAAGAAAAATAAAAATTACTGAAAAAGAAGTCAAAATAAGCAAAATGGGCAATAAGCACTTACAAATAAGCACTTAAAAATAAGCACTTATCAAGAAAATTTGCCAAAGGCTCAGAAACAGTTCCAACAACTCAAGTAAGCTCAGAACATCTTAGATCACTCACAAAAGCACAGAGAATAAGCTGAACCAAGAAATTAAGCACAATCAAAAGCTTAATCCAAACAGGCCTGAGAGGGTGTTTTAGGACCTATGTGGGGCCCACCTGAGTGATCCCAGGTCCAAGGTAAAACTTGCTCCAAGAAGCTGGGGTGGTAAGCTTTCCAAAACACCCAAGAGCAATGACTCAGCTCAAGTATTGAGCTTGGAATGAGCTTATGAAGATGGCTTCTGGGATACAATCCCTGGTGCAGGGCAGACAAGGGTCCAACAGGAAGGGAGAATTTAAGCTAGCAAATGAATAGGAAAAGCCAAACAAATGATGGAACTAACAAGCCAGTACTAGGTATTTTCCAAAACAACAAAGATCAGGAATTGGCCTCACCTAGTGAACCAGGTATTTGTCAATAGGAAAATGAGTCAGAGGCCAAAATCTTAGGTGAAAGGCATCAATAGGTAAAACAAGTTTTGATGAAAAGGTTTTGCAATTATATTAAAACATCTCTTGTGAAAAAGGATTTGATGAAAAACTTAAAACAGGCTTATGCAAATTTGCAAACTCCAACAAGTTGGAGTTTAAGCTCAAGTGAGCTGTTTGAGAATAAGCTACCCAAGTTAGCACAAAAGTGATCCCAAAGCAAACATACACAGACTCAGCCTCATACAACACAAACAAACTTATAACACTAATCAATAAACTAATCAACAAGCTAAGATGAAATAGAAGCCAAATCAAACAAGCTCAGCTGACCAAGAACATATAGCAGCAGTAATAACATGAACAATAGTAATAAGCTCAAAATAAGCTCAAAGCTTAAAAGAACTTGCACCATCAAATCAACAATAATAAAAGCTATGATAAATGAGAAATCTAACAAGCTACAACAAAAGTATCAAGTATAATACAAATCAACAAGCTCAGATGAGCTGCTGATGCATGCAGCAACCAGGGTCCAAATGGGCAGATTTAGGGGTAAAATTAAGCGCATCTAATAAACCAACAAGCATAACCAAGAGGCATATCTACCCACTCAATAATGAAAGCTACTCAGAACATCAAGAATCATGACAAGAGCTTAGATAAGACACCAATTTTAGCTTATGAAAAATGGTCAAAAGGCACCCTCTGGTGCAGGTCACATTTCAGCTAAACAACCCAAAGTAAGGCACAAATAAGCACTTAAAGAAAATTCTAAAAATTGAGCAAAAATAAGGAATGCAAAGATGAGCTTTCAAATTTAAATATCCCAAAAGCTTGAAATCTAAAACTAAAAAGTGAGATTATGAAAAATCTTGCAAGTTTGGGAAAACTGCCAAACCAGTGAGATTTTGACTTTTGAAGAAACTTAGAGAATGTTGACCTAAGTGAGTTTTGATGGCATCTAACCTACTAACAATGATGTTTAATCCTATATTATGAATGATTCAAGCTAGATATACTACTGATTAAGCCTACTGAATGATGATGCAATCTAACCATACAACAGTTGAGGAGAAATCAAAGATGGGAGTGCATTTTGACTTTTTATGAAAAGAGTTCTAAGTATTACTCTACTTCTGTCCTATATACACCTAATAAGAACTGATTGATCCAAATGTGTCTCCTAAAACTAGCAATTCCACAGTGAACTGATTAAATCCAAACACCACCTAAACCAGCAGTGATGAAAATGTAAGCTACCAAAAAGTTAACAAGGGACAAATCTGGGAACTCAAAAGTCACAACCTATGTAATATCACTAAATAAGCTTGCATAGACCTAGAATAAGCAATAAGAGACCAGCAATAAGTACACTAATAAGCAGATAAGCATTCGACAGTTAACTTGAGCAATGAAAAGAGAGAATCAGTAAATGAAAAAAAAAAAAACTTACAAGCTTAAGTAAAACAATTCTTATGAGCTTATAACAACTTTTGAGAGGCTTTAACAACAATAAAAGTCAAGAAAAATTAAAATAGCAGATCTTTGGTTTAAAGCTCAAGATTTCATTAACTTTAAAAAGAGTACAATTGTTGGAAACAAATTACATATTAAACTTAAACAAGCATAATGAAGATTATACTAAGAAAAACTTAAGAACTTTTATCTAAAAACTACAACCTACTACTACTATTAACTATTGCATATCTCTGCTCCTCCCTTTTTCTTTTATAGTGGCCTTTTTAGGGTTTATGAGACCCACTGCCTCTTTCACTTCAATAACTTGGACCCTTAGATGAGTTCCTTTGATCCTGACCATTCACTTCATTTTGGCGGGAAGAACTTTATTTGCAACTTGGGGCAGTTTCCTTGTGGCAGGGAACAATATTTGGACTTAGTGGTGGAAAGTGAGTAGGGTGGTAATGGCAGAGTAGGGGAGGTAGAGTGTGGGGAAAGTAGTGATGATGGGATGTTGGTGTAGGGTTGCAGGCTAGGGGAGGGGAAGTAGCAGGGTTCACGTGTGGGTGTTTGGGGGTGATGGTCAAATGAGTTGACCCTGGGGTTAATAAAACAAACGGGGTGGATGTTATTTGAGATGGGAGTGGGCTGAGAAGGTAATTGGGCCAGGGAAATGTGTGGGTTGGACTGGATTGGTTGGGGTGGAGTAATAAGGTGTTGGGTTTGGTTGTAAAAATTGTTAAGTGGTCCGGATGGTATTAGTTATGAACACAAGGACCAAAAGTGAAATTCCACTAAACCATAGGACTGAAAATGTAGTTATCCCATAGTACCAAGAGGGACCAATGTTGCCAAGTTTAGTATTCCAAACCCCATTTTTGCAATTTTGTACTTTTCAAAATTCCCGGGGACTAAAAATGTAATTTTCCAAACATGAGGGACCAAACTTGTAATTTCCTCAAACTTCACACCAAGGACTGAAAATGACTTTTGTAGCTTCCCAAGGACCCAAAATGATTTATCTTTCAAAATTATCCCACCAGGGACCAAATCTGCCAAAGTTTGAAACTCCAGGGACTAATTTCGTAAATTTCCAAAACTTTCCAATTTTTCACCAAAGGACTAAATACGATAACTTATGATTTTAAAAAGACCTTTGGTGATAATTTTCCATATTTTGAATGACCAGGGACTAGTTTTGTAATTTTATGAAAGTTGGGGGACTAAAACTGCCAATTTTGCAAACTTTGTACGTTTTTCATCTGTTTTTGCTCGTTTTGCATCTAAAACATATAAAACACAATTTTGAAATATTTTTAGTATTTTGATGCATTTCTGAGTGTTTTTGTATGTTTTGCAGTTCAGATTAGACCAAAAATGATGAGTGTTTGAGCACTCATCAAGTAACGTAGCTCTTAATGCCAATTGTGGAAAACTAGAAGGGGGGTTGAATAGTTTTGATGCGTGGGAATTGCACCAGGCTTTACCTCTCGAGGGATCTCGAGAAGCTTACAACCTCCACCAGGCAGTATATCGTTGTAGTATAGTATAGTGACAAGTACTGGGGGATTGATCGTTCAACTCAGGAATAGTGTCGCTAGGATTAGAAAGCCTAAAAACTAGGTCTAGAGGTGAGGGATGATTCTTTTTGTATTTTTATATTTTATGAAAAGCAAATAAAAATCTCGGGCTTTTGGAAGAGTGGGCGGAATTAGTTGCTAGTCAACTAACCCAATAACTAAAGATGCAATCAAAATAAAATGACAAAAATGAAAATAAAGCTAATTACTAATATGGTGTGAACAATAGATGGGAGAATTGTGTTTACTTAAATTTCACTACTCCCTAGATATCTTTTATAGGTTAATTGTTTGTTATAGTTGCGTGGATGACGGGTTATATTCCTTAATACCAATCGTGGGGTGGCGTACGTACTTCCCCAACTCTATAATCTCCTACTTCACTCCTATGTCGAGCCTGCAAGAAGCTCCTAACATGGGATCACTAGAATTCGCTCATGCATTAAATACAACCATAAAAACCTTAGTACGCATTGGTTCATGTTTCTTAAGACGTTCAAGCATGTTACACAATGGAAGTCTGCCAGTTTTCTTAAGCCTAACATCGAAATCATTCATCCATTACAACTATAAACAAGCAATCAACCTATAATCAACATCTAGGTTTCATTACATCTAAGCAAACACATAAGAGATCTAGCCTAGCATGTTAAAATTAAGACAAGCGTAAGATATATTCAAACAACACAGACATATTGAATGAATTGAAAGGATACTTATCTCAATTGAACATGAAGGGTTTCAAAGGGTGAAAACCCTTGAAAATACTGTTAAAAACGAGCTAGGGTTTATTCAAGTCGAACCTAAAATTCTCCTCTCTTTAGAATGAAAATTAAAAAAACTATATATAGATTTCCTAAGGTGACGACGTCAAGAAGAAAGTTCTGACGCCGTCAACCCGCCGCCAAAAATATAATCGGATTGCCTAGATCCAGATCTGACGCCGTCATGTGTATTTCTGTTCTGGGCCGTCACCACTTTTACTCTTGACGGCCTTGATTTGACGCCGTCACGTTTTCACAGGGCCGTCACCATTTTTGCTCTTGACGCTGTCATCAAAATGTTCTTGACGCCGTCAGGTACTGTTCTCAGCAAGGAAAATTAAGACTTTGCCGTTTTCTTCACTTTTATGCTCCAAAAATGTCCAAAATGCTTCCTTTTCCAGAATTCACTCCCAAAGTACCTAAAATCACAAAAGGAACGATTTAGGGCAATATTTGATCAAATAAATTCAAATTCCGGCTTAAATGACCCCCTAAAAACGGGTCATTTTTCGCCTCATCATATACCCTTACACTTGAGATTTGCTTGTCCTCAAGCAAATGCGCTTTTATTCTAGTCAAAATACAAGTTAGGGGTCATTTAACACTAATATAAAAGTAATTACAACAAATAATCGTTCCACTAAAGACCAAAGACAAGCACGGAGGTCATATACTAGCACCTCACAAATAGTGTTTAGATACTCACATCTCTCGGGTGTAATAAAGTATATATCACAAGATGGAAATGGAAAACATCTCTCACTACCTGTCATAGCAAAATAGATTACCATAGGCTTGGGAAAGGATCAAACCTCCACCACATGGCGTAAGCACCTAGGATAAACTATCAAAGAGGTCTTTTTAAAGGGTTATAACATTAGGTGCAGGGATATGAAATACACGGTTTTGTTGGATATAGACAATCTTTACTGGTGGCGAGTTAATCATCTTGGTTAATTACATGTACAATATGGCGTTGCTAAGCCAAGACTAGACTCGACTTAAGCTAATGAATCAAAAATAACAAAAACATAAAACAAACATAGAATGAAACGGGATGGTAGTCCGTATTTTTTTCTCCTTTTTTTTTTTTTTTTTTTTTTTTTTTTTTTTTTTTTTTTTTTGCATACACTCTTACCCTACCATCCAAAATAATACATCATAGGGAATGTAAATTCCCCTTACACTTGAATTTTTACATACTTTACAATAAACTACTCTAATGACTCGAATTAAGATAATCAAAACACTTGGAGTACTTTTAAGATTAATGCACATATGGGGGTAATAAATGATGTTCCTCCCCATTACTCCATAAAATAAGTACTTTACCCATGAGTCTCAATCGTCCCAAAACAATATGTACAAGGATATGACTCGACTTAGCAACCATGTAATCAATTAGATAATTAACTAAGGGTTTAAACAAATAACAATAATGCACTAAAGATGAGTGCATACACGGAAGGCTAAGGCGATTTGGGTGTACATTTAAGTGGGGTGTAACAAATTCTTCCTTTAAGTAAGATGCTTAAAGTTAGAAACGAAAAGATAGGCTCGGAGGGGTGTACTAGGGGTTTCGTGTACTAAAAATGAGTACAACGCTAAGGGTGTGAGAAAAATTAATTGACTTAACTAGCCAAGTAATATGACTTAAATGGTAAAGTAATTATGATACGGGTTTAACACAAGGGTGATCCTAATGCCTCTTATCATGTAGTAAATCCTACTACACGAATGTAGTCTCACTAGCGGTCTCGGGATGCATCACTAACGCAAGTTCTAGAATCTAAATGCTACCGGTACACTCATAAGCACTAATAGTAAATGCTTTTCCTATCAAATCTAAAGGCGAACCTCACATATTTGGGTGGAAAAGTTTTCTGAATAGTACGGTTTTGTGCTAGTCATACAATCTCCTATCCATGAGACGCTTGCTAAGGCTAAAGTTTCACTCCTAAATGTTGTAAAAAATTTTAAATTTGGCGCTAAAATTACACTAACAAGTATTTCTCATAGTTTTATTACACACCTACCATCAAACAAACAAACTCAAGTGAAAGTGTATACTATAAGGTATCATCATTTACCCTCCCCTTACACTTAGGATGAACATTTTCCCCAATGTTCAATTAAAGAATGTAAAAGTAAAAAACAGGTAAAAGAATGAAATCAAATACTCCCCTGATTCGTTCGGTATGGATAGTGTGGTAACAAGGTTAGATCTTCCTCCAAGAAAATGAACAATCAAAGCTTCCCTTCTAGAATATAAATCATCTTCTTGTCATACATAACCTGTTAAACCTGAGAAAACAAACAAGGAAACCTCGCGTAAAATTGGTGGCAATCTATATATGATAACAAATCCTAGAAAACATAGTAAGATATAATGCTTGTGGAATGATGTTTGCAGATTCCCTAGAGTTTATAAAACTAAAGATTCAACAAAAACTTTAAGACTCCGTTAGAAAAACAAAACTAGCAAAATTTCCAGAATTTTACACATGACGCCGTCAGAAGTGACCTGCAGAAATTCTTACGTTAAGTTTCCGGAAAATTTCTGGAAAACTTATGTCCTACTTCCTGGAAAATCCTGCAAAACATCATTATGACTCGATACAAGCATTTGACTCTAACAAATACGAATATACATGTTCATTTAATATTGTGGAGAATCATGATCGAGTTTGTTTCTTAAAAACACATTTGGGGTTTCCCCTTACACTTATCTTTTGCGAAATACCTTTGTATGAAGTTAAGACTAAGCCAAATGACAAAATCAAGTATTTTCACCATTTTAGTTTGAAACATGATCTATCAACAATAAAAATAAAGCATGCATACGGAAACAAATAACAATCAAACAAATAAAAATCACACAAAGCATGGGTTGCCTCCCAAGAAGCGCTTTTCTTTATTTACGAGTCTTGTAGCTAGACTCAAGGTCATGGGTTACTACGTGACCTCATCGTTGGTTTCACTCTCTGATTGTAAATGTTCCTTATAGAGACCAACCACCTTTTTCTCAATTGCTCCTATAATCCTATTGGCAAATTCCTTATCGACTTTATACTTCGGTCCTAAAGTCAAGCAATCTTTGTGGAAAAGACTCTTCTTTTCCCATACATAATCCATGCCCTTTTTCTTATCCTCTTCATTGATGTCCTCGAAAGCACCAATGTTATCCATGTCAAATCGGGGCACAAAACAAAATTCTTTCATTCTATTAGGCATCCTATAAGTGATCCTATCGGGGTCACTAGCAAATTGGATTGTCCCTTCTATCTCATCATATTCTAACTTGGACTCTTCCATAAATGGTTTACCAAACACAACATGGGATAAGCGATAATCAATAACACTAGCTAAGTCTTCAACAACCATAAAGTCAGTGATATAAGTAAAGTTCCCAACAAAGACATGGAGACCTTTAATTCTCCCGACAAAGTTACAAACTCCACCGGGATATTTGGGATCTCTTCTAGGTCCAAGTCTTGTTTTCACAATATCATTATAGACACTTGAGGACATAGTGTTGATTGGGGATTTAAAATCAATGTAAGCATTGTCAATGTGTTTATACCCAATCATACATGGTATCTTAGCATTCTTAGGATCGCCTTTCTTTATCTTAGGTTCGATTCTAGTGAAAGGAGGTCGAGGATTATCAATAAGATTATTATAGTACGCAATCTCCTCCTTAGTGGGGTATAGATTAAAATAGTCATCTAGCTTTGGATCAATCTCCCCTTCTTCAAGTTCCTCAACAACATCCTCAAAATCTTTAGTTCCCAGGTCCTTATTTGAATACAAGGCGGTCGCTAGGTCACTAAATGCATGGTCGAGCTCAACATTAATCAACCTATTAAGCTCCCTAAGTTCCCTAATCTCACTCTCAATTTGTTCACGTAACAAAGCCACTTCTCTAGGGGAAAGGGGTGGATTCGCGTTTTCCATAATGGTCAACGGAATAGTCAATGAATTTATTTTACTAACAAAGGCACGAAGAAATAGATAGACTAAATAAAACCTAAAAATAAAAATAAAATCTTACAAGAAAGGAATCTAGCAAGTAGACCTAATAAAAAGAAATTCTAACCTAGACAATAACTATTCCCCAGGCTGCGGCGCCAAAAACTTGATGCGTGGGAATTGCACCAGGCTTTACCTCTCGAGGGATCTCGAGAAGCTTACAACCCCCACCAGGCAGTGTACTTGATCGTTGTTGTATATGTCACACCCCCAATTTACCTGACTTGCAGCGGAATGGAATGCCTGAGGGTGTAACGGTCATAGCACCATAACAAGGAAATACTGAACGACCTAAAGTGTCGTTTAGAAAATACAGCGTTTGATCATTAAAACATTCATAGTTTACAAAACATAGGTCCCAAAAGGTGTTTCCAATTTAGATAAAATGAGTTCAACAAGATCAAACGTATCATAAGTGCAGAAAATATAAGGTGAGACGCGTCGACTCCGCGACTCCATGAAGGTCCAAATGTATGCAACATGAGCTACCTTAATAACCTGAGAAATACATTGCGAAAAAAAAAGGTCAACACGAATGTTGGTGAATAATCATAGGTTTATAACTAAAATCTAGTGTACATATGCCATAAGTAAAGTCAGGAAATAGGATGTCCGGAAAAATATATACATTGGCTCTTAAGCTCATGACCCCAAAGCTAGACGTTACTTGGCCCCAATGAGTGTTTACCAGACACTCTAATAATAAAGACATGAAATGCATCTGTAATTCTGTTGGAGCAACCCAAACACAGATGGAGGAGTCACCCTCAATAGATCTATTCACTCACTCTCGCTTGGAACTTAATTAACAGTTCATGAAATAATAAAGGGGACTTGTCAAGACGTGGTAAATAAGGCAACTTAAGCAATGTATGAAATTTTATACTTAGGCATGTACACAAAAATAAGTAATGCAATGTATTCTCCCCCGCGGGATTTGAAATCAAAATATAGAATTAAAACGGGGCTATGAAACTCACCTGGAGTGATAGTACAAAGATGGTACAACGATGGTAAAGAAATCGGGACAATGAGGCGCGAACACTAGCCGCAACCTAAATGAATAATCGTGATCTAATTTAGATCATGCCGTGATGTAATGAATGCACATGCACATGATACCTATACCACTCGTAATTTGGAAATACTAGTTATCGTCATGGTAAAATAGTTTCCATACTTAGGAAAAATAAGTCCATTTAGAGAAGTATATAACTTGTCATATTAACTCGTACGAAAAAGTTAGCGTTATATTCCTAGTATCAAAACCTTAAAATAACGTCGTTAAGTCGAATAAATATTCTCTCGGGTCGTACGTATTCATTTGTTAAGAATATAGTCCTTAGTAACATTTCTAGAAAATATACCATTTAGTACGTAAGTTATTATTTTTATTTGTGACTATATATGTATATATAGTTTTGACGATGTTAAAACGGGTATAACTTGGTCGTTATAGGTTCATTTCCTTCGTTCTTTATATCCACGGATTCGTTTTTGTATATACTAGTATATTTTTGATAACTCGGCTTCTCTAGGTTACGTTTAATGCCTCTATTTGTACGTCGAAATCTGCCAAACAGCAAGCAGTTTTTAATAAAATAGTTTTCGTCGTTAAATTTGCAAAAATCATATCTCCTTCGTTATAAGCTCGTTTTAATCCGTTCTTTCGCCTAAAGTTTCGTTTTTGAATGTATTTTCTAAATCTTTGGTCAAAATTTACCCATCATTCACTGATTTTCCCACGAAATAAAAATAGGGACAGTAGGTCAATATGTAGTTTCAAAAACCATTTTCAAGTCTCCAAACTAGTTCTAACTTCAATCAAACCACTTTCAATCACCACAAAACTAGTCTAATCCTACCATACACCTTCTTAGGGTGTCATGGGTTCCTAAACATCATACACCAAGTGGATCTAACAAGGATCTAACCAAAAATCATTTTTAGGGCTTAAAAGTTTAATATATACAAAATGGAGTGGTATAAGTTAATACATGCATGTAGATCTAGTATAAAAACCATATGAACATAATAAGAACTTGATAAAATTAGGAAAATTAGTTTGACATACTTACTTGAAAGATTTGATGAGTTTTGGAGAAAAATAATTAAGTATCCTTGGGGTTTTTATTTCAAAACCCTAACTAGGAGTACAAATGAGACTAGATTAAGACTTGAACTTGGAAAAACTTTTTGATCTTGCCCTCTTCTTGTTGTGACCGGTTGTAGAGAGGAGAGAAAAAGAGAATGAAAACTTTACTAACTTGCATAAATGAGATGAAAATACTAAGTATATTATGTATTATTGGTTGAGACAAAAAGTACCATGTATTTAATAAGACTTGTGTGATTTTCTAAACTTGTAAGGGATTGGTATGGTTGGGGGGGGCGGCAATAAATGGAGGGGGGGGGGATGAATGTGTAAGACTTGGAAGACTTTGTGTATTATTGTGTTTAATTTGTAGTTTTAAGGTGTACCGGGTACCGGGTTAACTAAAAATAAATTTTAACGGAGTGAACCGGGACATAATAAAGTTATAAAAATTATAAAAATATGTTGGGTGTAAATACTGAGTGTTTAGATAATTATTATTTAGTTTTTACGAAAACCGTCGAAATTTTAGTAAACTTAAGTTAATAATTAAAATAAATATCCAAAATACCGGGTAAATTAATATTATAATTTTTATATTATAAAAATGAATATAAAAATATATTGGGATCATAATCGGGAGTGTTGGACGTGTTAGTCACATTTATAGTTCGCGTATTAGTGTTTATTTAAAAATAAACATACGTAATTCGTTAATTATATTAAAAATATAATTTGAATACCCTACGAGTGGAATAGTATGCAAGTACCATAAAGATGATATGCAGACTATTTCTAGTCTGTATGAAATGTCCCAATGATAATGCATGAATTCGCTCCTGAACCAATACGGTTACGCGAATTTTGAATACCCGTAATCTCAGTTTACGATGACATGAGTAATGCACGTGAATAGTGGTTTTCTCTCGGAAATGAATAGTGTCAAGTGAATATTAAAATTTCTGAATGTGTCTCGGAATGTCAAATTGACCTCAAAAATGATGAATAGTAAAACGATGAATAGTAAATGATGAATAGTAACTTGTGAATAGTAATTTGTCGAGGTTTAGAAAATGACCGGAAATTACGAGTTGTGACAGTCTTCCCTTCTAACAGGAACTTCGTCCCGAAGTTCAGTTTTGGTTGGTCTCTGAAGTATATTTGGTAAAAAGACATGGATACTTTAGTTGCATTTGGTCTTCCCGTTCCCAAGTAAATTCGGGACCTCTTCAAGAATTCCAGTGAACTTTCACGATAGGAATTCGACTTTGCTTCAATCGTTCGACCTAACAGTCCATGATTTCTATTGGTTCTCTTACCAAGTTTACGTTTATCTCCGGGTTGGATTCCCTTCCAAATGGGATTATGATTGACTAATCTGAAATCATTTCCTGGGATTTGAATAGGTGAAACATAGTTATGTAATCCGGTTGTTCTCTAACAAGGCTCAAGTCTGACTGCTACTAGGCCTACTCTGTCTGAATTATTACAATTGTCCAGGGTATATCAGTTTTAACTTTCCAAATTCTTCCGAATAATATCATGCCTTTCCTAGGCGGAACTTTCAACATGATCTGGCTACCAATTTGAAGTTTTACTGGGTTACAACTTATAGAATTTGTAATTGATTCTTGACTTGTAGGAAATTGCTGGTTATTTCATGAATGCCTACTAGAATAGTGAGTTTGGCTTTTTCCGAGTTTGGTTCGTCAATAGACGATCAGTGCTTCTTCAGGTTTATAATGTAATATGGGTAATATATGTTGAACTATGTCAGAGCTCAACTCGTATATGCCAGTTGGTCGATTCTAAAATGAATCTTAATTGGTCCAGTATACCAAAGGTTACATCTCTCGTGTTACCAAAATCGTATCATGCCTCTCCAAGGCAAAGCTTTCAACTTAGTTCGTTCTCTCATGTGAATCTGGTTAGTTTGCTATTCAAAGATACCCAATCCGTATGATGTGCGTCATGTACCAACCTAACCTCTATCAGTTTCTCGTTTCTTGTAACGAGTTCTTGACTTGTGAAATTTCCTTTGTTGTTCCATAATTTAGTCCTAGACCGGTGAATTTAACTTTCCGATTTCGGTCTGTAAATGGGTAATTGGTACTTCGACCATAAAGTGCCTCAAATGATGTAGTCTCTATGCTCGCGCGATAACTATGGTTGTAAAAGAATCCGATTTATGGTAAATGATTAGTCCAACCATTTCTAGAGTCAATCACTCATACTCTGAGTATAAATTTCCTATGTTTGAATCGTTCTCTCGTTCTGACCATCGGTCTGAGGATAATAGGCGGTGTTTACATCTAAATGGAGTCCCGAAGGAAGTCTTAAAATGATAGCTAGAAGTCTGAGGTGATTCGATCACCATTATCAGGAACAATTGAAATAGGTACAATAAATCTTGTGACTAATTCCACAACGTTACGTCTTTCAAACACGGCGTTATACGAAGAAGATAGAATACGGGTAACAATGTTTGATTCTTTGTGTTTTTGGTCTAATGGATTGCTAAGACATGTGTCATTCTTCGCCTACTGTGCTTGGTCTCCATTACTAACGTTTGTAATCGTTCTATGGTGTTCCTCCTAATTTCCTTCACCACATATTCCAATATTCCTTATTGTCAAGTCACAAAGTCCTAAATGCATAAGCGATGTAGCATGGTGATTGGTTTTCAAAATTGATCTCGCGATTTTTGAGTTTTTGGTCGAAATCTTTTTCTGAATAAACGAATTTAGAAAATAGAGCAAATGGTTTACTAAATAATATCTTTCTTGATGATTCAAAATTCAGTAGTTAGGAAATGTGACGCGGTTTTCAAACAGGTTGTGAATAGGACTGTTTACCAAAGTTCGATGTTTATATATTTCCCATTGTACAATGGTTTAGCTAAATATTGATTATAAAGGATCGTATTTGTTCAAAATAGGTAATTCAAAAATTATTTTCCACGAGATACGTGATTTGTATAAACACAATTTTAAATCAACTTTACTTAAAAGTGAAAACACTAATAAGGATAAAATAATAGGATAGGTAGTGTTCGCATAATGCATCGATGTCTAATGTTCGGTTCCTGATATTGGATGATGCCTATTGGTGGTTATCAGGCAAAACTACAAGCCTAGGTATTCAACCAACTTAAGTCTTGAGATGGTTTATCGTTGAAATTGTCATCATGTTGGCAATATGAGGGTTTCAATTGATACTATGTCGATGAATTACCGTATTGTCTTCACATGTAGCTGGGGGGATATGCTTGGGCCTGATGCCTCTCTTGATGTATAGGTGAGGTTCTCTAGAATTTCTTGAGAACACAATGCCTTAAGGGAATCTATATCGATACCCTTAACTCAAATCAATTTTCCTTGGTGAAACTTATTATAGGGAAGTTTGCGTTTAGATGAGGTCATGTTTAATCAAATCGCTCTACAGTATCGGTTAGGAGGCTTGGTTTATTCCCATGGTGTTGCTTAGTGTACCTTCACAATGTGTTCGATCCTGTAGCTCAGTCTAGCTAGTACCTTTGAATAATAAATTGGACAACTAGGTCAAAGATGGTGAGTCGGATGGTCTCGTGGTATCTTAGGATTGTTGTTGGATTATAAATTTTTCTTGTTATATACTTCTAGTCCTGGTTAGTAGTTCTGTAATCCTTTCCTTACTTTTCTGGTATCGAGGAATCCTACTCGTAATTGATATGGAAAGTCTCCCCTAGAGAAGTCAATGGAACAATCCAACGTAATGGCTAAGTAGGTGACAGGTGGGGTAAGTATCCAGGGAAAGTTTGTCAGAAAAAGACACTTATAAAAGAGTTTACTTGTCTAAAACGCTTTTAAATGAAGATTGTTATTAGCAATACTTGAAAAAAATAACTATTTCCTTCATGGCATAATCCTTCCTGAAGTATACATAGGTGATCAGGCTATGTATAGTTGAGGACTAATGATGCGATGCTTGATTTAGCCAAAATAATATTATTTTTCTCAAAAGCTTTAGATGGTGTTCAACGCATTGTTGTTAAAAATGGTATACTAAATATTTCCTTTCAAAGTAATATATAAAAAAAATTGTTCCGCGTAATAATAGTAAATATTTGGCGTAATATCGGAAAAATCAGTTTATAGTACGGTAACAAAACGGCTTATTTTAGAAATTCGGTAAAAACAATTTCCCCATAAGGTAGTAAAATAGTTTGAAATAAAACTCGTTGAATGGTTTATTGGATACATGGGTAAATACTATGGAATGGTAATAATCTACTAATCCGTCAAATACGAAATCGGCCTATTCCCTAAATAAGACAGTGGTATAATGTTGCGAAACGATTAAAGATTGAACGATTGGGATAGAAAATGGAGTAAACGAAAGTTATGGTTATCATAGAGGTAACAAAAGATAGTCATTACATTAGATAGGAAAGTGCTTAATATAACTAGGTTACATCAACGTACTTATGGAAAGTACCAAAAGAAAGTACAACCCTAGAGGGCTCAACTATGGTTTTACAACATGAAATGCCTCCTCCAGTTCCAGTCTCTCAACACCGGGCATTTACTCCTGAAGTGTCCCACTACACCGCAGCCAAAACATGTAATTGATGGTTTTTGATTATCACCCATAATTGGAAACCTGCAGTCCCTGGTTTGTGGGTAACCTTCTTACAGTTGCCACCTGGGTCCGGGCAACGTCCTGGGTTATGATGATGTTGGCACTCTTCACACTTAGGTAAAATACCAAGGTAATCATTCTTTTCCTTTAGACCTGTAGCATTAGGTTTAGCAACTCCTTGTCTCTTGTGTGGTCCTTGTGTGGCATTCTCACCTCAGTTGTTGTTCCACTTCCTTTTATTGTCACTTTTTCTTCCTAAGATCTTGGGGTGAGCTATGCGTTCCTTTGCTTCGATCGCCATCCTAATAGCTTAGGCATGGTATCGGGTTCCAATGAGTTGACCAACATACGAATTTCAGGAGAAAGTCCTCCGATGTACCTTTCAAGTTTCTTGCTTTCCGGTTCATCCATTGCAGAGCCTAGTCGAGCAAAATCATAAAAAGAAGCAGTATACTTAACAACATCATCTCCTACCATGGTAAGGTTTAGTGTTTCCTGTTCAATTGCTTGTAATTCGCTTTTCACACAAAATTTTAAACTCATCATCCTTTTTAGTTTTTCCCAAGAGTGTGAGTAAGCAGCATCAACTCCTACTACCTGGACATACTTAGTCCACCATTTCTGGGCATGCTCCTGAAAAGTGCAAGTGGCGAACTTAACCTTGTCTTCCTTACGACAGTCGCCACATTGAAATATTGTTTCTATTTCTTCGAACTATTTGAGAAATTCCTTTGTGTCTATATTTCCGCTAAAGGAGGAGGGATTACAACCCATAAATTCCACGTGAGTAAGTTCCTTGGTGAGGGCGGTAGTTACGTTCCTGGCAATGAATTATCCAACAGCGGCTTGCGTCATGCTTGGAGTGGTTTGCTTAAATCTATTTCCATCAACTCGTAAGAGTCCATGAGAATCTATAGGTAATAAAAATCATCATATTCATGACACATGAATATAATACATGAAAGTTTCGGTCTATATGGACCAATATCATAGATAGCACAACCATTCCCTTATAGTAGAGTCAATACTTGGTGATTCCGTTTGTACAACAATCAAAATACTACAAGTTTCTTTGAACTATGCCACACCTCCCGTGGCTAGGATAATAGTAAAAGCTAGTAAAGATATAAGTCTAGTCTAAAGATTTCCTGTAGTCCTTCTAGGTGAAATCAGGTTTATGGCATCGTAAGGTCGAGATAGTCCTGAAGTGGTGTCTGTAGTTGTGCATCGATCAAGTCCTAGATAGTGTAGATTCTAAGCCATTCTTGAGGAACCTGCAGATGTTCCTGTTGAGTCCGTAATCTTGGTATTATCCACAAGGTGTTATCTAATTCATGGCAAGTGAAAATGGAAAAGGAAACTGACAATGGTGGTATTCTAAAGGATGAGGATAACATTGATGACAATGAGATCCTATTGATGAGTTAGGAGATAATGGTGATAATAGTGAATGGGATACTACCCTCTTTCGCGCTATCTCGTGATATCTAAGAGGTAAAGTTAAAGTACGCACTATGGGGTGACCAATAGTGAAATAAATAACCAACGGTGGTGGTAGTAAGCGTCCTACTAGTGAAGGAAAGAAAACATGCTATCTCCCCTGTAATAAGCATCCTAGTAAGTCCATTAAAATTAAGTCTGAATACACTACCAAACGGCATTCTATGTATAGGCTGAATGAGAACCTTGCCCCTTATGACAAATCAATAGTGCTAATGGCGGTGTAAGTACAGCTGATGGTATATTGGTAGTGGAAGATAACATGGTATCTTAAACGTTGGAATCCGATAAAAGGATAACAGGGTGAGTATTTGAAGACATGTCACTTGTGAACTAGGTCAATACAATCATATATATATATATATATATATATATATATATATATATATATATATATATATATATATATATATATAGGAGTATGGATATAAATAACTCGCACAGTGTGTGAGTAAAACAACATGTATAGTGAATATGCACCTATGATGAAATGATGAGATGCTATGATGATGTGGTTATAGTCTAGGGTCCATGATACATCCTAGTTCGCTATAACCTTAGCTCTGGTACCAATCTGTCACACCCCCAATTTACCTGACTTGCAGCGGAATGGAATGCCTGAGGGTGTAACGGTCATAGCACCATAACAAGGAAATATTGAACGACCTAAAGTGTCGTTTAGAAAATACAGCGTTTGATCATTAAAACATTCAGAGTTTACAAAACATAGGTCCCAAAAGGTGTTTCCAATTTAGATAAAATGAGTTCAACAAGATCAAACATATCATAAGTGCAGAAAATATAAGGTGAGACGCGTCGACTCCGCGACTCCCTGAAGGTCCAAATGTATGCAACATGAGCTACCTTAATAACCTGAGAAATACATTGCGAAAAAAAAATGGTCAACACGAATGTTGGTGAATAATCATAGGTTTATAACTAAAATCTAGTGTACATATGCCATAAGTAAAGTCAGGAAATAGGATGTCCGGAAAAATATATACATTGGCTCTTAAGCTCATGACCCTGAAGCTAGACGTTACTTGGCCCCAATGAGTGTTTACCAGATACTCTAATAATAAAGACATGAAATGCATCTGTAATTCTGTTGGAGCAACCCAAACACAGATGGAGGAGTCACCCTCAATAGATCTATTCACTCACTCTCGCTTGGAACTTAATTAACGGTTCATGAAATAATAAAGGGGACTTGTCAAGACGTGGTAAATAAGGCAACTTAAGCAATGTATGAAATTTTATACTTAGGCATGTACACAAAAATAAGTAATGCAATGTATTCTCCCCCGTGGGATTTGAAATCAAAATATAGAATTAAAACGGGGCTATGAAACTCACCTGGAGTGATAGTACAAAGATGGTACAACGATGGTAAAGAAATCGGGACAATGAGGCGCGAACACTAGCCGCAACCTAAATGAATAATCGTGATCTAATTTAGATCATGCCGTGATGTAATGAATGCACATGCACATGATACCTATACCACTCGTAATTTGGAAATACTAGTTATCGTCATGGTAAAATAGTTTCCATACTTAGGAAAAATAAGTCCATTTAGAGAAGTATATAACTTGTCATATTAACTCGTACGAAAAAGTTAGCGTTATATTCCTAGTATCAAAATCTTAAAATAACGTCGTTAAGTCAAATAAATATTCTCTCGGGTCGTACGTATTCATTTGTTAAGAATATAGTCCTTAGTAACATTTCTAGAAAATATACCATTTAGTACGTAAGTTATTATTTTTATTTGTGACTATATATGTATATATAGTTTTGACGATGTTAAAACGGGTATAACTTGGTCGTTATAGGTTCATTTCCTTCGTTCTTTATATCCACGGATTCGTTTTTGTATATACTAGTATATTTTTGATAACTCGGCTTCTCTAGGTTACGTTTAATGCCTCTATTTGTACGTCGAAATCTGCCAAACAGCAAGCAGTTTTTAATAAAATAGTTTTCGTCGTTAAATTTGCAAAAATCATATCTCCTTCGTTATAAGCTCGTTTTAATCCGTTCTTTCGCCTAAAGTTTCGTTTTTGAATGTATTTTCTAAATCTTTGGTCAAAATTTACCCATCATTCACTGATTTTCCCACGAAATAAAAATAGGGACAGTAGGTCAATATGTAGTTTCAAAAACCATTTTCAAGTCTCCAAACTAGTTCTAACTTCAATCAAACCACTTTCAATCACCACAAAACTAGTCTAATCCTACCATACACCTTCTTAGGGTGTCATGGGTTCCTAAACATCATACACCAAGTGGATCTAACAAGGATCTAACCAAAAATCATTTTTAGGGCTTAAAAGTTTAATATATACAAAATGGAGTGGTATAAGTTAATACATGCACGTAGATCTAGTATAAAAACCATATGAACATAATAAGAACTTGATAAAATTAGGAAAATTAGTTTGACATACTTACTTGAAAGATTTGATGAGTTTTGGAGAAAAATAATTAAGTATCCTTGGGGTTTTTATTTCAAAACCCTAACTAGGAGTACAAATGAGACTAGATTAAGACTTGAACTTGGAAAAACTTTTTGATCTTGCCCTCTTCTTGTTGTGACCGGTTGTAGAGAGGAGAGAAAAAGAGAATGAAAACTTTACTAACTTGCATAAATGAGATGAAAATACTAAGTATATTATGTATTATTGGTTGAGACAAAAAGTACCATGTATTTAATAAGACTTGTGTGATTTTCTAAACTTGTAAGGGATTGGTATGGTTAGGGGGGGGGGGGGGGGGGGGCGGCAATAAATGGAGGGGGGGGGGGATGAATGTGTAAGACTTGGAAGACTTTGTGTATTATTGTGTTTAATTTGTAGTTTTAAGGTGTACCGGGTACCGGGTTAACTAAAAATAAATTTTAACGGAGTGAACCGGGACATAATAAAGTTATAAAAATTATAAAAATATGTTGGGTGTAAATACTGAGTGTTTAGATAATTATTATTTAGTTTTTACGAAAACCATCGAAATTTTAGTAAACTTAAGTTAATAATTAAAATAAATATCCAAAATACCGGGTAAATTAATATTATAATTTTTATATTATAAAAATGAATATAAAAATATATTGGGATCATAATCGGGAGTGTTGGTCGTGTTAGTCACATTTATAGTTCGCGTATTAGTGTTTATTTAAAAATAAACATACGTAATTCGTTAATTATATTAAAAATATAATTTGAATACCCTACGAGTGGAATAGTATGCAAGTGCCATAAAGATGATATGCAGACTATTTCTAGTCTGTATGAAATGTCCCAATGATAATGCATGAATTCGCTCCTGAACCAATATGGTTACGCGAATTTTGAATACCCGTAATCTAAGTTTACGATGACATGAGTAATGCACGTGAATAGTGGTTTTCTCTCGGAAATGAATAGTGTCAAGTGAATAGTAAAATTTCTGAATGTGTCTCGGAATGTCAAATTGACCTCAAAAACGATGAATAGTAAACGATGAATAGTAACTTGTGAATAGTAATTTGTCGAGGTTTAGAAAATGACCGGAAATTACGAGTTGTGACAGTATAGTATAGTGACAAGTACCGGGGGATTGATCGTTCAACTCAGGAATAGTGTCGCTAGGATTAGAAAGCCTAAAAACTAGGTCTAGAGGTGAGGGATGATTCTTTTTGTATTTTTATATTTTATGAAAAGCAAATAAAAATCTCGGGTTTTTGGAAGAGTGGGCGGAATTAGTTGCTAGTCAACTAACCCAATAACTAAAGATGCAATCAAAATAAAATGACAAAAATGAAAATAAAGCTAATTACTAATATGGTGTGAACAATAGATGGGAGAATTGTGTTTACTTAGATTTCACTACTCCCTAGATATCTTTTATAGGTTAATTGTTTGTTACAGTTGCGTGGATGACGGGTTATATTCCTTAATACCAATCGTGGGGTGGCGTACGTACTTCCCCAACTCTATAAGCTCCTACTTCACTCCTATGTCGAGCCTGCAAGAAGCTCCTAACATGGGATCACTAGAATTCGCTCATGCATTAAATACAACCATAAAAACCTTAGTACGCATTGGTTCATGTTTCTTAAGACGTTCAAGCATGTTACACAATGGAAGTCTGCCAGTTTTCTTAAGTCTAACATCGAAATCATTCATCCATTACAACTATAAACAAGCAATCAACCTATAATCAACATCTAGGTTTCATTACATCTAAGCAAACACACAAGAGATCTAGCCTAGCATGTTAAAATTAAGACAAGCGTAAGATATATTCAAACAACACATAGACATATTGAATGAATTGAAAGGATACTTATCTCAATTGAACATGAAGGGTTTGAAAGGGTGAAAACCCTTGAAAATACTGTTAAAAACGAGCTAGGGTTTATTCAAGTCGACCCTAAAATTCTCCTCTCTTTAGAATGAAAATTACAAAAACTATATATAGATTTCCTAAGGTGACGACGTCAAGAAGAAAGTTCTGACGCCGTCAACCCGCCACCAAAAATATAATCGGATTGCCTAGATCCAGATCTGACGCCGTCATGTGTATTTTTGTTCTGGGCCGTCACCACTTTTACTCTTGACGGCCTTGATTTGACGCCGTCACGTTTTCACTGGGCCGTCACCATTTTTGCTCTTGACGCCATCATCAAAATGTTCTTGACGCCGTCAGGTACTGTTCTCAGCAAGGAAAATTAAGACTTTGCCGTTTTCTTCACTTTTATGCTCCAAAAACGTCCAAAATGATTCCTTTTCCAGAATTCAGTTCCAAAGTACCTAAAATCACAAAAGGAACGATTTAGGGCAATATTTGATCAAATAAATTCAAATTCCGGCTTAAATGACCCCCTAAAAACGGATCATTTTTCGCCTCATCAAGTTTACCGTTTAAAATCTTTTTAACTTGTTTAATTATCTTTTGAAACTTTCCGTTTGATCAAAGATATATACACGAACACAATATATAACATGCAAGTATAAAAAAAGAAACGATCAAACCACAACACGAGTATTTATCGTGGTTCGGCTACAAGGACTCTTTTTCCTTGCCCTACGTCCACGCCCCGAGTATCCAACTCGAGAGTTTCTTTCACTAGTCAACAAGCTCCTTTCACCGGCGGAGAAAACCTTACACGTCGCTTATACACGTTTACCGACACTAAGCTAGATGTCGAGTTCTTTTACAAGGGTACAACCACTCCCGTTAGTTCTTTTACAAGGGTACAACAACTCCCGTCACACTTTGTATTTTGAGGACTAAAATACTAACCGATCACTACTGAAAATACACAATCGAATGAAGTGTAAACTACACAAGTCTACACAATGCTAAGCTAACAAGTCTTGCAACGTTGTGTTGAATACTTGTAACTTTTTATGAACTCGTGAACTTCTTTGCTACAAAAAGAAACTTCACATATGAGATGTTAAAGGGTTAGATGAAAGAATGAATGAATGTGTGTGAAAATATGATATAGAGTGATTAGCCAAAAATCAAACTTGTGGCTTGGTATTTATAGCAAAACCTTCTGCAGGTCTGGCGGATACGGCGGAACCCTCAGATGGGTTCCGCCCGTGTACCCCCAGGGTTCCGCCAGGCTTGCAGTTGGTTTTGCAATAAATCATGCAAACCAAACAATGTCACATCTCATAACACCTAGTAAAACACAAAACTTGTGCAAGCAAACTTATGGTTAGTCAAACACACTTTCTTTCCATAAATGTATATTAACAAAACTTACCATAAATGTGATGTGACATTTCTATTTTAAGAAATAAAAAGTGTTGCGTTTTATGAAATGTAAAATGTAGCAAATGTCAAGTTATGCAAGTCTTAAAACTAAGATTATGATTTACTTAGAAACTAAAGTTTACATTTGTCGTTAACAAAACTTAGCAAAGATCGTAAAATATAAATAACGTTTTTGGGCGATAGTTGTATTAACAGGTGTTAAACTGAAAATGCAGAGCTGAGACAACCTGAAAAAAGTTGAGAATTTGGGATAGAGTTTCGAGAATATAGCAACCTCCTTGAAGACAAAGACACATTTGGAAGTCTAATAGCAGGTGATATTTTATGTCACGGCATTTTATGGGGTATTTGGATGTGGTATTATAGAGTATCGGGTGCTTTTATTTGGTGTTCAGGCCTGCTGTGAAACAGCAGCACTAAAAGGGGTAAACATAGTCGGTTTTACTGGGTGCTTGAATAGCTTTTAGGGGTGTTTTGGTCAACAAAAAGCTTGAGGTTCAAACTTACCTACAGCATACTAAAAGATTGTAAGGCTTAACACGCCACGAATATATATATATATATATATATATATATATATATATATATATATATATATATATATATATATATATATATATATATATAATAAAAAAAATAGAAAAAAACTGTTGAAAACTAGAAGGGGGGTTGAATAGTTTAGCGTTTAAAATCTTTTTAACTTGTTTAGTTAGCTTTGAAACTTTCCGTTTGATCAAAGATATATACACAAACACAATATATAACATGCAAGTAAATGAAAGAAACGATCAAACCACAACACGAGTATTTATCGTGGTTCGGCTACAAGGACTCTTTTTCCTTGCCCTACGTCCATGCCCCGAGTATCCAACTCGAGAGTTTCTTTCACTAGTCAACAAGCTCCTTTCACCGGCGGAGAAAACCTTACACGTCGCTTATACTTTTACCGACACTAAGCTAGATGTCGAGTTCTTTACCAAGGGTACAACCACTCCCGTTAGTTCTTTTACAAGGGTACAACTACTCCCGATACACTTTTTATTTTGAGGACTAAAATACTAACCGATCACTACTGAAAATACACAATCAAATGAAGTGTAAACTACACAAGTCTACACAATGCTAAGCTAACAAGTCTTGCAACGTTGTGTTGAATACTTGTAACTTTTTATGAACTCGTGAACTTCTTTGCTACAAAAAGAAACTTCACATATGAAATGTTAAAAGGTTAGATGAAAGAATGAATGTGTGTGTGTAAAATATGATGTAGAGTGATAAGCCAAAAATCAACTTGTGGCTTGGTATTTATAGCAAAGCCTTCTGCAGGTCTGGCGGATCAGGCGGAACCCTCAGATGGGTTCCGCCCGTGTACCCCCAGGGTTCCGCCGGGCTTGCAGTTGGTTTTGCAATAAATCTTGCAAACCAAACAAAGTCACATCTCATTACACCTTGCAAACCAAACAATGTCACATCTCATTACATCTAGTCAAACACCAAACTTGCAAGCAACCACTTAGTAAGTCAAACACATTTTCTTTCCATAAATGTATAATGACAAAACTTGCCATAAATGTGATGTGACAATTCTATTTTAAGAAATAAAAAGTGTTGTGTTTTATGAAATGTAAAATGTAGCAAAAGTCTAGTTTATGCAAGTCTTTAAAACTAAGATTATGTTTTACTTAGAAACTAAAGTTTACATTTTGTCGTTAACAAAACTTAGCGAAGATCGTAAAATATAAATAACGTTTTTAGGCGATATTTGTATTAACAAAAACATTCTCACCAATGAGGTTACCATCGAATTATAGCACTGTTGGTCATTATATTTTTGTCGAGGAGTACCTGACCTCAAACAGTATGGCCAATACACTTATTATCTCTTATTTAGTTATACACACATTGCAACCACAATGACAACACAAAAATGATCAACCAACTATGCACAAAAGTAAGTAGAAAGAAGTATCATTCCAAGAAAAATTTTGACTTTTAAAAGTCAAAAGACAAGAAATCTTCTACTTCAAAAAAAAATTTAAAAATAACCAAGAGAAAAAAAATTAAAATCCTACTTTCCTAAATGGGGCAAAAGGCCTCCAAAGGTTGTCTAGGATTTGTTTGGGTGGGAAAGGGCATCCAAACGTTCTATGATGTGTTGGAATGCAAAACGGGTTTCATCTTGGAATTGGCGAAGCAACGTTTTGATGCTTTCACCCATTTGCTCACAATTTGAGCAAACATGGGGATGAGTGGGTGAAAATGGGTTGGTTTTGGTTTCTTGGTTTGAGGGTTGGTTGGTTTTTGGTTCTTGGGTGGATGATGGGTTTCGTATTGAGTCAAGCAAGGTGGTTTGAAATTCCATTGCTTGATGAAGGTGGTTCTCAACCATGCTTTGGATTTCCTCATATGAGGGGAAGAAAGACTCAAAGGTTTGGGCTTGAGAATGTGGTAGAATTGGGTGATCATGGTTTTCAAAGTTTGGTTCTCCATAAAGAGGACCATGGATGTCATGGTAGATAGGGTGAAACAACAATGGTTTGGTTGATGGTACACTTGTTGTGGTGGTTGGGTGTGGTTAAAATGCTCATTTTGGTCAAGAATTGACCTTGGTGAAAAAGGTGGTGGTTGTGAAGGTCTTGGTGGAAGATCATCTTGGACAAAAGGGTGTGGTGATGTGGGAGGAGACCCAAATAACTCCATAGGTTCAATTTTGGGTAATGGTGATGGTGATGGAGTTTTGGATGGTTGGGTTGGAGCACTTGGTGGAGTTGGGTCAATGGGTGATTTAGTAGGTGCTGGAGTGAGCTCATTTGGTTCATTGGGTGATGGAGATGGAGATGCAAGGTTCAAAAAGTGTTCATTTTTTATAGGTGAGGTGAATTCATCCGAAGATGAGGAGCTTAGGTTGATGGATTGGTTAGACCATAGTGGTTTCACACTTATCCGGGCGGTTCTCCGGATGGGTCGTGATGGTTGAGAGGTGATTGTTGATTTGGTCATGGTTAAAAATGGTTTAGAAGTTTAGAAAGTGTGATGAAGAAGGTGTGATTTGATAGTGTTTAGGATGGTTTAATTTATAGTGATGAATGATTGTGGAAAGGAGTGTTTGGATTTGATGTTAGTCCATACAAAAATGGAGGTTCCTAATGATTTGGAAAACTAATTGTTGGTTGTCATATCATGGAAGTCAATCCAATGAAAATGGTGAAGTGAGAAGACAAGTTTTGCACTAAATGCTTAGTGGTTTTGGTAGATTTGTTGAAGTATAAATCTCAGGGATTTCAAGGAACCTTTAGAAGGGTTCCTTCCTTTATGTGTGAAGGGTCCTTGGGGTTGTTATGGCTATTTTTGAAATTTGGAGGGAAATGGTTTTGGTTGAGTTTATGGAAGGAGAAGTACCCTATTATGCTAAACACATTGCAGGAAATGGGTCTCTATCTAAAAGGATTGGATTTTGGTGTTTGGATGTTGAAATGTTGAAAACAAAAAACAAAAATTCTGCAGGCAACTAGCGGAACCCTCAGGTTACACAGGCGGAACCCGTTTGAGGGTTCCGCGGGGTCCGTTGGGCCATTTCTGGGTTGCCCAGAAAATACACTGGCGGAACCCAATTTTGGGTACCGCCAGGGCCCAAAAAATTGGCAGTCCGAGTTTTTGACCCGCGAGACGATTTTCAAAAACTCCTAAAATCAAAAAGATAAGGCATTTCTGGTTAGGCAACGCAAAAAATAGACACGTAAACACACATATCATATGACTTTGACCTTGAGGTCGAGAATTTCACTATACTTAGTGAAAATAACATAAACATGAGAATTTGACAACTTGCCAAAAGTTGTCTTCCTGCATCAAAGTTAGATAATACATGTTCCAAATAGTATCAAACATTGTACCAACCCATAAGTACATCACATTGTTTAAACAACCAAATTTTTTCAAATAGCACCTAGTGCCAAACACTCCTACACACCCGCACTCATTGACGGTCAATCTTGTTCTTGAGCTTTCCAAGGAATCTTCCAAGATTCTTAAACATCCCCTTTGTTTGCTTGAACTCCTCCGACTCATTTGGAATATCCGGAAGTTGGGATAGGTATTCGAGAGGTGGAAGCCTAGAGTTGGGCAAATTTTCATCTTCACTCATTTAGGAAGATGATGATGAGGTAGGAGGATGAGGACGTTTTCCTTGGGCTTTGTAGACTCTTTTATCACTAAGTGGAACAAAGGTGTGTGGAATGAGAGAGTAGTCAAGATGAAGACCATTTGGAGTTGGTGGAATGGGTGAGATGAACCTAATGAGACGGGTCAAGAGCATTCCATACGGCATAGCCGTTGTGCCATGCACGGGAATGTCGGCCATTCTCTTGGCCATGTAGTAGGCAAGGTTGAAAGTTTGCCTAACAGACAAGGAGTAGAGCATGTAGCAAAGGCAAAGGTTGATATGATCTCGGTTTCCTATTGTGCTAATGACATTGGCTCTAAGGACTTCCTCCCATTTCTTGAATTGGGGCTTAAGTTCATTCATTTCCATTCCATATGGGTCCTTATCGACCTCATTTCCCGAACAGGTTCTCCTAGTGTTGGTGGTCCTAACAAAGAGGTGGTCACGAAGTACATCTTTTGACACAAGAGGTGTGTCATAAGAATGGATACGGTATTGGAGGTTGTCAAGAGTTAAGAGGGAGTGCAAGTCGGAATAGATGCAAGTACCACGGTTTGGGACACCTAGGATTTGAGCAAACTCCTCAAGAGTGAAGGAGTATTGATGACCACTAACCCTAAAGTTGATAGACATTTGACCATAATCATCCGTGGAGAGGACGGAGGATGCATAGAATTCTAGAATGAATCTAGGACAAATAGGCTCGTCGATATTCAAAAGACACTCAAAGTTGATTGTGGCAAATTCGGCGTCAAGGTTTGTGCCTTCTAGGAAAGACGGGTCAATGGTTCTACCCTCATGGACATAGTGTTTTTCTAAGGCTTTGAAAACGTTGACTTGGTTTGGGGTAAGGCCTTTGGTTTTGTGGTGTTTTGGTAGGTACTTAATGGTGTCCTTGTGGTCGTAGTGGGTTAGAGGAGGCATGATGATTCCTAGAACAATAAAATTTCACATTTTAGTTTAAGTAAACTACTATTATAATGTGGATGTTCTAGTGTGTGCCTATATGAAAACAATGTGGAGGTGTGATTATCTTGACTCATTTTGATGCTTCAAAAAAAAACGTTTTATAATGCAAGTTTTGTTATAAAACAAAAGATAACCCAAACGCTCCTAGTTCAATGTAGCTTCGTTTGAATGTACCCGAAAATACATATTGGTTATGTATTCCCTTTAGCATTCAAGAGACATTATGCAAGTGATGTTTTAAACATAACGTTTTGATTTTGTATTCTCAATGTGAGACGAAAAAATATTTGTCCTATTTGTGAGAAATTTTGGAAAGATTTGACATGGGGTGTTTTAGCAAACATGTTTATACTAAGTAAGAATGCAATTCCTAACTATGGGAAACATGATTAGTTTTGTTAAACACCTAATCTTATGCATGAGTTTCTCAAGTTAATGCATAACCCCAAGTTTTTGTTTTTTTGTGCAAAAATTAGAATTCCTAGACTCAGATCAGGATTGTAATCAAGTTTAGAATACTTACAATGATGATTGATTTGCAATGTAAATGAAAGGAAGACCAAGAATTCATAGGTATGGATGGATGGTGAAGTGAATAGTAGCAGTTTGGAAGTGGTGGTATGAGATAATGGGTGTTTGGTTTAATATAAACAAAAAAATGATTCTGCAGGTCGGCGGACACGGCGGACCCCTGAAATGGGTTCCGTCGGTTGTGTCTGAGGGTTCCGCCGACCCTGCTGAGAAAAAGAGTTATGGATTTGTTTTGATTTTTGTGATTTTTGTCTAATGTTCATTAATATTTTTAGGTTCAATGGTTGACACGAAACAAAAGTAGTTGCTTTCATTTTGAACTTTTGACCTTAGTGTTCTTTCGTTAATGTTGCCAATGACACCATCTAATGGATGACTTTTAGATTCTTTGACATTGACAAGATCTTTGTTTAATAGTTCATCTTCCTTGTCATCACTTAAAATTTCTTGTCTTTCTATTGCTTGGCTTTCAACTAAGTCATCATCTACCAAAGGTGATGTCTTAGAGGGAGGTGGACTCTCGTCAAATGTTACGTTCAACGATTCCTCGACTCTTAAGGTTTCTTTGTTCAAAACAATGTACGCTTTACTATTTTGTGAATATCCAAGAAATACACCTTCATAAGACTTTGGGTCAAATTTGGTGAGATAATCCTTGGTGTTAAGAATGAAACATTTACTCCCAAACACTCTAAAGTATCCTAATGTAGGCTTTTTACCTTTATATAGTTCATAAGGAGTTTTATTCAAAAATGGTCTAATTAAGACTCGATTTAAAATGTACGTTGATGTGTCAACGGCATTACACCAAAACTTTTGTGGAATGTTTTGTTCATTAAGCATTGTTCTACTCATCTCTTGCAATGTCCGGTTTTTACGTTCTACTACACCATTAGATTGAGGAGTACGTGGAGCCGAAAAGTTATGAGTAATACCATTAATATCACAAAAGTTTCCAAATTGAAATTCATTATCAAATTCACGACCGTGATCCGTTCTAATAGACACAATATTAGACCCTACTTGATTTTGAATTTTCTTACTTAGAATCTCAAATTTATCAAAAGCTTCATTTTTACTTTTCAAAAATTTTGTCCAAGTATATCTTGAGTAATCATCAACTATAACCAAAGTGTAGAAGTTACCTCCATAAATTTGTATAGCGGATGGACCAAATAAATCCATATGCAAAAGTTCTAGACACCTAGATGTAGAAACCAAGTTTTTAGCCTTATGGCTATTATGGACTTGTTTACCGACTTTGCAAGCATCACAAAAGTGTTGGTCATATTTCAACTTAGGCAGGTTTCGAACTAAGTCTTTGGAGGAGAGGTTTTGGATTAGTCTCATGTTAGCGTGTCCTAAACGTCTATGCCATAAAGTTGAAGATTCATCTAATGAGGTAAGACAAAGTTTGTCTCTAGATGTTGGATCCATTTTCATGACATATACGTTGTTCTTAAGGACACCTTTGGCTATGGTTATACCATCTTTAAGTATCTTACTTCCGTTTTCACTAAAAAGGACATTATACTTATTACGACAAAGTTGACAAATGCTACGGAGATTAAAACCTAAGTTATCAACATGAGCTACATCATCTATAAAAAGGGAGTCATGAGAGATTGTACCTTTTCCGATGATTTTGCTCTTAGCTTTACTACCAAACGTAACATTACCTCCGTCACATTTGTGATAAGTAGTGAAGAGGCTTTTGTTACCCATCATGTGCCTTGAACAACCGCTATCTTTAATCCATTCATCCGGTTCCAAACAAACTTTGAGGCACACCTATTTTATGAAAAACACTCAAACATTTGGTCCCTAATTTCTCATGGGTCCATTTTGGTTAAGCATACCATTAACTTGTTCCAAGTATGAAAATAGAGCATAAGGGTTCCATGACATGTAATTTGGAGTTTGGTAATGTCTAGGAGTGTTTTGGTTCCAAACATGTTGGTAGTTTGGTCGAGCGTTGAAGTTGCTCTTTGGAAAGGGGCGTTTGGGAATTGGAGTCTTAGGTCTTGGTTGAGTAGTCTTAGTTCTAAATTCATTTTTACTAAGTCCTACTCCAGTTTTAAACACATGTTTTGTTCCATTTTTATACGTTACTTTAACAAATTTTGAACGATCCGATGTGGATGGAGTTACTGCTGCAGCAGACCTGGCGGAACCTTCGGGTCCAACGGGCGGAACCCTGGATTGGGTTTCGTCTGATCTGCAGGCTGCTATAGCAATTTTGTTAATTTCTTATGCAATATTTTCTTGTTTCGTTTGACCCTTTGAAGTTTCTATTTTCATAAATCCTAGACCTGTTTTATCAAAGGGTGACTTTTGAAGTTTCATAATTTCATCCGCACAAGAAATGCTCTTATCTAACTTCTTAAACTTTGTGGTTTGTTTTATTAGATCATTTTGAGTTTCTCAACTTCTAGTTTAAGCTCTTCACATGATTTGCAAGATGTGTCAATACCTTTACTCTTTTCTAATCTCTTAGCTTTTTCTTTTAACTCATAAACTTCATTTTCTAAAAACTCATTTTTAGTTTTCAAAAATTTATTTTTGTTTATGATTTTTAAGCTCAATTCACAAAGTTTGTTATATTATTTTTGTAAAGTGTCATCATCAATAGAGGGATAAGATGAGTCGGAGAATACCTCATTTGAGTTGTGAGCCATGAGAGCAATATCATCATTGTTTGGCTCATCGTCATCTCCTTCATAGTCACTCCAAGCACCACCCACAAAAGCTTGTTGAGGTTTGCTCTTGGGTGGTTTTGGACATTCTCCTACAAGATGACTTGTGTCTCCACACCTATAGCATTTTCTTTCAACCTTTCCTTTCCTATCAACACGATCTTTTCGGAAAGTTTTCTTGTCATCTTTTGGTTGCCTTACAAACTTTCCTCTTCTACGAAAGAACTTCTTGAAGTCTCTAACGGCCATAGCATATTCCTCATCATCACTATTCGAAGTAGATTCTTCATCATCACTTGATTGGACTCTAGCTTTCAAGGCAATGGACTTAACTTTTTCTTTCTTGCCTCTAACTAGTTCCGAATCTTTTTCCATTACCATTTCATGAACTTTGAGGTTTCCAATTAGCTCATCAAGTGACATGCTTGAAAGATATTTGGATTCTTCAATTGCCGTCACTTTTGCTCTCCACTTCGGATGGAGTGCTCTAAGAAATTTCCTGACAAAGTTCTTACTACAAAAAGATTCATCAAGTGCTTTAAGTGAAGTAATAATAGTGTTAAACCTAGCAAAAGCATTATCAATAATCTCATCTTCGGAAATAACAAATTGTTCATATTGTTGAACAAGAAGATCAATTTTGTTATCTTTAACTTGTGAGTTTCCTTGATGAGTGACAATTAAAGATTGCCAAATATCTTTGGCGGTTTTACACAAAAAGACTCTTTCATATTCTTTCTTAGGCAAAGCGTTGTAAAGCATCATTTTAGCTTCATTATTTTTACCAATTAATTTCTTTTGATCATCATCTTTAATGTTAGTAACTACGTTATCACCATCAATGATTATATACCATAAATCTATATCTTTAGATTTCACGTAAGTTTCAAAACGGTTTTTCCAATATATAAAACCATTTGCTTCAAAGAGTGGTGGTCTTTGCATAGATTGCCCTTCTTTGTAATTTTCAAAATCCATGGATCGTTTCAAGTTTTAAAACACAATATATTTTAAAAGCTTGAGTAACGTAGCTCTTGATGCCAATTGTGGAAAACTAGAAGAGGGGTTGAATAGTTTACCGTTTAAAATCTTTTTAACTTGTTTAGTTAGCTTTGAAACTTTCCGTTTGATCAAAGATATATACACAAACACAATATATAACATGCAAGTAAATGAAAGAAACGATCAAACCACAACACGAGTATTTATCGTGGTTCGGCTACAAGGACTCTTTTTCCTTGCCCTACGTCCACGCCCCGAGTATCCAACTTGAGAGTTTCTTTCACTAGTCAACAAGCTCCTTTCACCGGCGGAGAAAACCTTACACGTCACTTATACTTTTACCGACACTAAGCTAGATGTCGAGTTCTTTACCTAGGGTACAACCACTCCCGTTAGTTCTTTTACAAGGGTACAACTACTCCCGATACACTTTGTATTTTGAGGACTAAAATACTAACCGATCACTACTGAAAATACACAATCAAATGAAGTGTAAACTACACAAGTCTACACAATGCTAAGCTAACAAGTCTTGCAACGTTGTGTTGAATACTTGTTACTTTTAATGAGCTCGTGAATCTCTTTGCTACAAAAAGAAACTTCACATATGAAATGTTAAAAGGTTAGATGAAAGAATGAATGTGTGTGTGTAAAATATGATGTAGAGTGATAAGCCAAAAATCAACTTGTGGCTTGGTATTTATAGCAAAGCCTTCTGCAGGTCTGGCGGATCAGGCGGAACCCTCAGATGGGTTCCGCCCGTGTACCCCCAGGGTTCCGCCGGGCTTGCAGTTGGTTTTGCAATAAATCTTGCAAACCAAACAAAGTCACATCTCATTACACCTTGCAAACCAAACAATGTCACATCTCATTACATCTAGTCAAACACCAAACTTGCAAGCAACCACTTAGTAAGTCAAACACATTTTCTTTCCATAAATATATAATGACAAAACTTGCCATAAATGTGATGTGACAATTCTATTTTAAGAAATAAAAAGTGTTGTGTTTTATGAAATGTAAAATGTAGCAAAAGTCTAGTTTATGCAAGTCTTTAAAACTAAGATTATGTTTTACTTAGAAACTAAAGTTTACATTTTGTCGTTAACAAAACTTAGCGAAGATCGTAAAATATAAATAACGTTTTTAGGCGATATTTGTATTAACAAAAACATTCTCACCAATGAGGTTACCATCGAATTATAGCATTGTTGGTCATTATATTTTTGTCGAGGAGTACCTGACCTCAAACAGTATGGCCAATACACTTATTATCTCTTATTTAGTTATACACGGCATAGCTAAAAATATTAACCTACGCAACAGTTTTTCTTTTATTAGTCATAGTGATGTTGAAAGCCAAATACCAAAGCTAATACCGTTGTGCCACTTTGATTATTTCTGAATAAATTTCATGGTATGAACATCATTGTAATGTTAAATATGTTCGGGCAGGCGACCTTGCCCACAAGACTTCTATGCATAATCATTAGGATTCTTAGATGTGAATACTCCAATGGGAGTAGGAACTGAATCTAGCGGCGGTGGAAATGTAGGTGAACAAATGTTTATTCGCTATTTCTTTTTGCAGCTCATATTTGTTGAGTTTATCGTATTATAATTTTTTTTTTGGTTATTACAGTTCTGATATGTGCTCGAGACAACGGCTAGGTTTAGCAAGTGGGTTCATCATGTTGGTCAAAACCCAAAAAAACAAAGCTTAAAAATGTTGGTGTCCTTATTTTCGGAAGACCATTTAACTGTTCTAGCAATCCAGCCCTGTTGATTGAATGGCATGTCAGACCTGCAATAATCCCATCACCTATTAGCTGTCTCACATGCCATTCAACCACAGAGCTTGCTTGCATTTGAATATAAGATCTTGCCTCAGCATATCACCTTCGCTGATGATTCAGTGTTACCTATGGACCTGCTTCATGCGCATGCTCTACTACTTTTATTCGATCTTTCGTTATTTACAATTGGAGATCGCGCACGAGCCTCAAATGGCCAGGTACGACTTCTTAAACACCAGATTGCTAATCTCTTTATCGATTATTGTTATGGAATTCATAAATTGATTTTTTGCTGTCAAGGTTGTGTTGAACACGTCGGAGCCTCTAACGCGTATGGGATACGTCGCAATGAAGCAAACAGTTTACCAGCAGCTATACAGCAATTGCCGCTGCAGTTTTCGTTCTCTTTTAATATTTTTTTTTAATTATTATATGCCTCAGATGCTTTCATGATGTCTTTTCCATTCATTGTATGATGAAGGTGGTAGCGGATTTACAAGTGGTACGACAACCTGCAGTAAACAAGCCAGTGTTCTTCGATGTTGTGCCCGGTTAATTTTATGCCAGGTACTCTAAAATAGGTGTACATTCAGCCAACTTTTTACTGCATTTTATAGCCGTCTGGCCATTTGCAATAACTGATATAGATCATGAGATTTCAAAGAAAATTAATACACTAGGTTACTCGCTTGCTAGATGGTCATAAGGTATGATACTTTATTTGATTACTCACCTTATTAGGCCAGAGGATGTCTCTCATATGATTACTGAAGTAGAGATTGTTGCTTCAATTGTTTAGATATGTTTCTGTGTTTTTCGATTAGGATGCTCACAGTTGGTTAGTTAACTTGAACGTTTACATGGAGGGATGATTATTAGTTAGTTGATTCATTGGAAGAAACCTATAAAAGTCTAAATACTCAAGAAAATACTAGGTCATTGTCCTCTATTGCTATTACATAAGTACTGACAAAACCAGGTTTGTTTATACGAAGAAAAAGCCATTAGCATATCCTAGCTGTCTTGCAAGTAGATGATCATTTCTAAGATCCAGTTGTTCCTATTCCATCTGATGTTGTTACGAAATACCTGAACGCTGCTATTTGGTTGACAGTATTTGCGCATAGATAAAAAGATAAATTTATTTATTTATTTTCTGATTCAGGGGCATGTCTAGCAGAGATAGTCGTTGCAGTTGTCAATTGGTGTCTTCCACTTACGCCTTTGCAGTATGCCAGGCGGGCATGATTTTACATGGTTAAATTGATACAGCCATTTGATCCATATCGAATTTTCTCACTAGATAATGCGTGGGCAAATACTACACCAGCATGAACAGATATGATAGCGAAGTCTATTCCAACCTTTCGATGGTAGATACACTCGCCAAACCAGGTAAATGCATAGACAGGTTTCATTCTTTGTTTGTGACTATTTACATAGAAATGTAACTGTTATGCATCTTATTTGCTGATTGAATGCTGCCAATTGGGACAACGTTATATTAGTTTTCTGATATTTATAATAAATAAAAAAATTGTATCTTATATAATCAAACTTGGTGCCTAAAATTATAATTCATACACTGTTACGATTAGGCAGGCTCATTTTGTGTTTACTTATTGAACCGCTTATTTGCTCAGAAAATGAATAGGCGCTTATTGTTTTTTTAAACAGCTTGCCGAATAGACGGACCAGATTAAGAACCCAAGGCCGCACCGCTATCGCAAAAAAGAAAAAAAAAACGGAAATAAAAAACAGGTATGTTTCAACAAAAAACTTTGCTGTTCTCAGTCTTGCATTACTTAAGCACTAAAACTACAGATGAAACAAGCATATAACAAAGATCTTTTATTCATGTTAATCATTCAAGGGTTTAAACCATTAAACATTTCAACAAAATAGCCCCCCAAACCCTAGACAGTCCCAACTAACCCAGACCCAAGATGCATATTCTGAAAACCCAAAACAGCTAGCATCAATACGGCAAGCATTTCAGCTTCTCAATCAACGACAGAAGGTCTGATGCTCGCTTCTGTTTCTTGACCACATTCACCAACAGCAGCGACACTTCTGTCAGATCTTCAGTTTGCAAGTTGTTGAGTTCAGAAATGCTTTGCACAGTAGATTCAAAAGAAAACAAAAGCTCCAGCTCTCCAAGTACCATGTCCCTCTCAGCCACGCGCGACATTATTTCTTTAGCTTTCTTTCTTAGCTCAGCTTCATCCACCAATGTCGTTGCAACTTCCCTCCTAAACTTTACCACCATCATGTCTCTTACTAGACTCGAACCCGCAACAGCAGCAAGCTCCTTGTAGAATGGCATAGGTTTTGTCATTTTCTGTATTTTATTATGAAACTTTCTTTTTGAGAATATGTGTTTGTGTTTTATTTGTAGTCTAACTTTGTTAATGCCTGTTTCTTTGTGTTTCTAGATCCCTTATAAAGACATTTGATTTAATTGCCCCTCTTGGAATGCCCAATACAGGCAGTTTTTCATTATTACTTTGTATTTCTAGGTGCCTTATAAACCCACTTGCTTTAATTACCCCTTTTAGGCTGCTCAATACAACCAATTTTTCATCATTGCTTCATTAACACATGCATGAACATGCATTAATTGTTCATCCTTTCACATCCTAGACACCTTGACCAAACCAACTAAAACAAAACTAATGAAAAATAAATGGTATATGCCAGCAAAAAAAACTATAAAAAAAGTATATATATATATATATATATATATATATATATATATATATATATATATATATATATATATATATATATATATATTCTGTTTCTTTTTTCCCATCTAACAGGTCAGATATGACTATCTTACACATAAACCTGAGGATAGACTAATGATATCAATTGTTATGCCAACAAATACATCTGTCACGTTTTAGACATGTAGTCATAATTCATTCCTATGGTCGCTCGGCTAATCCTATTGGTCAGCTATCAATTTATTCGATACAGTTTATTTAATATTGATTATACATTTTGTTTTGATTCAATATGTATTATGTACCTTACATTTTCTATAATATGCAGCTCTGTGAAAGAATAGATGGCGCATGTGTGCCTTCTCGCTTTGAAGGCCTTGCTTCGACCGGAAAAGTCTCAAGAAACTATTATAACGCTGGCGAAATGCTAAAGTTCCAAAAGCCTAAGAAAAAGAAATCAGTAAGAAAAAAACAAAACTTGGCCCTTCAAGCACCTCAAGCAAGAGGATGGTACACAAGATTACGTACAAATGACTATGATTCATATGCCGATGAAAAAAGACAAACCTAAAGAGAGGGACGCAAAAGATCCAAGGCATCATCTATTAACCCTGAATGTCGGCATTTTATAAAACTGATATTTTCAGACTCATTCTGTGTGGTTCAATGGGTGTGTTCAGCCTCTGTGTTCATGGGGTTTGTGCAGGGCGTGAGTTTGGTGATTGGGTCAATCTCTGAATTCAGTGACTGAGTTACCAAATGTGTTTCATACGTTCGCCGACCACGTGGGCTAAATCAACATCTACATCAATTGCAGGTACTTCATTCCCTTGCTATTATCTGCCTCTTTTTTTTTTGGTAAAGTAATGTTATTTACCTCTTGGTTAAACGGTATTTGAATTTCTTATCTGTATGCATCTTTATAGTATTCTCAGTTCCAGATGAGGTGATAGCTTCAGAAGAGAATGTTTAAGGTCAGGCGAACGGTGGCCGGACAATGCTTCAAAACAGGTAAGGTACGCTGCTCTTATTTGCTATTGCTATGATACTCTAAACACACTTTCAGTCTTTGGTGTTTAATTGTTGTTGTGCTTTTTTCAGGAACAGAACAGGAAGATCAGAAGATAGTTGCTTTGCTTTTTGGTTATGGTCACGGTGGATATTCCCTGAGGTCTTATTTGTTATATTAGAAATTCCTTTCCACCGTTTGTATTGACTCCGACTTACTATGTATCATTTTTTTGCTTCTCTCAAGTGTAATTTTGGTTTACAATTTACATGACATGTTTTGTAATTTATTTGTTTACAAGCTTTATCTACATGTGGTGTATAACAACAAATATAGTACCCCCTTTTTTTTCGCTATCTTACAAAATGCTTTTGTACACAAACAATATAAGCTACTTCTTTATCAAAACACCCCGCCGCAACGCGCGGGTGAAATAACTAGTTTCATACATCGATTATTTTACAAAAATTCAAGAAAAAAATTGACAATACATACGAGTCATCCATGGCTTACCTGAACCACGCCTTTAATTTATCAATTTGGCCTAAACCGCTTTTGTGACTCGTTTTTTATTAGTATTTTCGATCAAGAAATCAGTGATGGATTGGGGGCCGGGTGACGGCTAAGTTTTTTTTTTAGACAATCAAGGATGGGGATAGGAAGGGAGAGACAGATATGAAAACTGAATTTATGAATCTTTAAAATCACGTATAATATGAAAAACTGTTTAGGAAATGCTAAATCAAAAATTACATTATTATCCTTTCTTCTTTTACAATAGATCCCCTAATCTTTTATTTAATTACTACTATGCCACAACCTCTTAGAGCACAAGGTGTAGTCGACGATTTCATGCTCGCCGTCCGACGTGGACGAGACAACGGCGAGCCGTAGCTCGTTGCTACACCACGATGGCCTCGCCGTTGCTCTTTGTTGGGCATCTCCTCGTGGCCACGGCGAGGATGAAAAGGAGATAGTTTGCAGCTTTTGTAGTGTAAACGTTGTATAACGTTTATTTATTTAAACGTTCGTCCTTTTTTTTTTTTTACTTTCTAACCCATAACATATTACCCCTATATATACAACACATATTTCACACATTTCATTCCAAAGCAAAAACCATGAGTGAATCATCTTATTCCGAAGATAGTGACTTTGAAGAGATACAGGAGCTAGAGCTGATTATCCAAGAGTTTGAACACGAGCAAGCGTTGCAAAATCAAGCAGCCGGTCCTTCACATCGCCGTAGATACATTCGGCGTGAACGTGAAGTTGCTGAAGCACGTCTACGGGCCGACTATTTTGGTGACCAACCAAAATATCATGAAGAAAATTTTCGACGTCGTTACCGTATGAGCCGTAAACTATTCTTAGAAATAGTCGAAGGTATTGAAACATATATTGACACTCATGATCCTCTTCCTGCGCATTTTGATTTCTTTAGACAACGACCCAATGCTACGGGTCTAATGAGTTTTAGTTTGATTATGAAATGCACATGTTCCCTACGCCAATTGGCGTACGAGGTATCACCTGATTTATTAGATGAGTATTTACAAATAGGTGAACACTGTGCACGCGATTGTCTAGATTTTTTTACTATGTGCATAATCCAGTTGTTTGGGAAGGAGTCTTTAAGAAAACCAACTGAGGATGACGTTCATAACTTATACCAAGCACATAGCATGGTTCATAAGATTCCGGGAATGTTGGGAAACATCGATTGTATGCACTGGGAATGGAAGAATTGCCCAAAAGAATGGCAAGGGCAATTTTACAGGGGTGATAAAAAGTATCCAACTATAATGCTTGAAGCTGTTGCGTCGTATGATTTGTGGATTTGGCATGCTTTTTTTGGTGTAGCAGGTGCGAATAACAATCTGACCGTTTTATATAATTCTCCGTTATTCGACGACCTGATTGATGATATTGGCCCTCAAGTTCCGTTTGAAGTATACGGACGTACATTTAAAAATGGGTATTATCTAGCAGATGGAATTTACCCACAGTGGGCATCGTTTGTCAAGTCCTTTACTGTTGCAAACAACCCAAAACACGCCACATGGAAAGCGAAACAAGAAAGTGCTCAAAAAGATATCGAAAGAGCTTTTGGTGTCCTCCAAGGACGTTGGCATATTATTGCCCAACCGGCGCGTGCATTTACTGTGGGCAAATTACGGAGAATCATGTACTCGTGCATCATAATGCATAACATGATTTTGAAAGATCAAAATTTTGCGATATCCGAAGCTGCCGAAATATATATTCCTCCGACACCAAATATGCAATAGTCATGGGTCGAACGTTGCGCAACACAAAGAAGAAAAACCAAAGAACAACATGATAGACGCACACACACAAGGCTTCAAAAATGTCTCATCGAGCATGTTTGGCAACAACAACAATGGGAAGAAATTCAACGAAATAGGAATAATTAGGTTCGCTTTTTTTAGTATCGTATGTGTTGTATTTTTTTTCCGTCTCGTATTTTTTTTCCGTATTGTAACTTTTTTATTTGATGAAATAAAATTAGTATGTTGTGTTATTTTTAAGTAATTGTGGAATGAATTTAATTAATTTAATGAAATGAATAAAAAAAATGTGTAAGATGTTGGGCCCTAATAGGGAAGTTGAGGTTTGTTGTTTGGTAAGGAGGGGTTTGTTGTGAAGAGTTAAAGTTGAGGTGTTGGGTGATGTGGCACATGTGGGACCCAAATGGGGAGATGTAGTTTGCCATCTACACCTTGTGCTCTTACAACCGTTGATTAAAAAATAAATGGCTTAGATTGGTTCTCGCAGTTCTCGCAATTTATTTGGTTTTGAAAAGAACCTCACACTATATATATATATGGGTAAATTGCAAAAATGGTCCTTCACGTTCCACGAAATTGCAAAAATGGGACCGAGACAAAAAGTAGCGCAAAAAAGACACCAGCGTTCCACATTTTCGCAAAATCGCCACCGAGAGGCCTTTTCCGTTAGTTTTCCCGTTAAGTGCCACGTCGATGAGGGTAGTATCGTCATTTAACGGTTCCCCGGCTACTAAGCTAGTGACACTGTAGCTTGAGGGACTAAATTTGCAAGTGATTGTTTGCCTTTTTTACAAACGGTACACTATCCAGTTCCAGTTAAATATGAACGTTGCAGCACATTAAAGTTTCACGCTTTTCGAAATCCGGCAAAAAATATGGTCTTGATTTGTGACTGTGGGAAACAAGCAATAATCAAAACAAGCTGGACAAACAGGAACCCAGGACGAAGATTCTACTATTGTCCTTCATGTGGGTTTATTGGATGGACGAATCCTCCAATGTATTGCCGAGCAGTTGCTGTGATTCCTGGCCTGTTGAGGGCGAGGAATGAGCTTGAAGAAGAGTTGGAGGAGCAGTTGAGGTTGATGAGGGAGAAGGATCAGCGGATTAAGAAGCACATCAAGTTTCTTATTTTTAGTTGGCTTTTTTTTTTCATTGCCATTAAGTTGCTTTAGGTTGGTCGTTGGTATGTAGGTGTGTTGACATCTTTCTGGGTTGTATCATCACAGGGTTTAAGGTCATTCCTGGTTTGTATTGACCTTCATGTTAATAAAAAGTGTTTGAATTTAGCACTATAGTGGGATCATCGTTGTTTTGGTTGTCCTTGTTATTATAAGAAGACCAATGTAGTCAATAAGGTTCATTTTACTTGCAGAATCAATATGAAGTAAACTTGGTTTCTGGTTCCTTATCAACTTTGACTTACAAAAGTCAAAACAAGTTTGGGTCATTCGGTATACTTAAATAGTAGGCATGTTGAGTCATTCAATATACGTTAGTATATGATGATGGCAAACCACACATTGTGCAGAGCATTATGCAGCAAAATAAATAAAACAAAATGAAAACAAATACCAATCCTAATTAATCAAATCTAAAAAACAAATCACGTACAAATTATTGTCTAGAAGACAGAAACTCAGTTACACAATCCATACACTCATTGTGTTAAAACACAGGAACAAATAACCAACCCAAGGTTATTGCAACATCATAATAGTGTTGACTCACTTGGCGATTTTGGCTTTTCTCTTGATCCTATTCTTCCTTTGACCTCCACCATTCCCTGTAGATTGTGATACATGACTTGCTTGTATTCCAACTTGATGACTTGGCCCTCCTGCTACCTCACTTGCTTGTGTTCCAACTTGCTGGCTTGGCCCTGCTCCCACCTCTGTTGTAGAAGATCCCACTGGCTGAGTAGATCTTTCTAGTACCTCATCTGGTACTCCTTCCCTTCTTGTTCTCCTTTGGTTGACTCTTCGTCCCGTACAAGCTCTCTTATTGTGACCCTGCCCACCACATGCACCACATTTGACAGTCTTGCCCCTTTTTTACAGCTTCCCATTCTTCACCATTGATTTTTTCATAACCTGTTCAGCAATCTCATCCCTTGAAACTCTTCTCTTCTTCCGTGGTCTCCCAATTGGAACATGGTAGTGAGGTGGCTTTAGTTCACTAGGGATAGGGCATTTGGGCCAAAAGTGTCGACCAGCAATTCCTTCAATCTTGTGTTGATACATCGCCCTCCATGTGGTTAACCAATAACATTGGTGCACATAATCCTCTGGGATTACAACCATGTTGTCAGTTGATTCCTTGCTGTGTTTAGCCATGTCGTTGATAGCCGCAACAGCATGCTTACATGGAATACCAGTGAGTTCCCATCTCCTACATGTGCATTCCATTTTCGGCATATTCACAACACATTGGTCACCCCAACCTCCCGCACACTGGTATGTATCCCCCCCACTCCATAAAACCTTATACTCATTTGCTTCCTCCTTGATGGTTTCTAAAATTTTAGTTGCTGTTGGGGTTAAGAGACCTTCACATCTGTCTGTTACATGCTGCACACTAACACTTCTCTTCACAATATACTGCCTGATGTACTCCAAACAACCAATGATTGGTTGATCTCTGCCGTCCACCAACTTGCTATTGAACGATTCACATAAGTTGTTAAGAAGGATGTCACATTTAGCTCTCCCTGTAACCAATATATCAATATCAACATCACTTTTAATCTTATTAATATTACAGATGACAGTCATAATATCAACATCATTTTCAACCTTATTAATATTACAGATGACAGTCATAATATCAAAATCATTTTCAATATTATTAATAGTACAAATGAAAGTCATAATATGTGTATAGTTTACATGAAAAATGTGACCTTGACCATGATGATGCTGGTATCTTCCTTAACCAGTCATAAGCTTTAGAGTCAATTGATTTTAGCTCTTCCATTCCTCTATTAAACTCAGGGATTGTTGATGCTCTAGCACACCTCCAAACAAGCTCCTTGATACTCTCTCCTTTAAATAACTGATTCATGTTGTCATATATGTGTCGCACACAGAAGCGGTGTTCAACAGCAGGAAACAGTTCTGCAATGGCTGGTAATATTCCATGTTGATTGGTACAAAATATAATATGTGAATGAGGATTGAATTGGGTTGGAAATCAACTAATTGAATTTACATAATGTTTGTACCTTTTGTCTGTCGGATATAAAGGTGAAGTTTGAATTTGGTTGCAAATCAAGGTCATCTCCAAGATTGCTAAGGAACCATAACAATGAACTCTTGGACTCAGCTTCAACCACTGCGTAAGCAACTGGATAGAGGCCATTATTGCTGATGAGGCGAAAAATGATCCATTTTTAGGGGGTCATTTAAGCCCGAATCTGACTTTATTTGATCAAATATTGCCCTAAATCGTTCCTTTTGTGATTTTAGGTACTTGGAGAGTGAATTCTGGAAAAGAAGCCATTTTGGACGTTTTTGGAGCATAAAAGTGAAGAAAACGGCAAAGTCTCAATTTTCCATGCTGGGAACAGTACATGACGGCGTCAAGAGTAATCCCATGACGGCGTCAAACCTCAATAATAAAAATCCGTAGTTGATGAAGGCGTCAAGAGTGTTCTTGACGGCGTCAAAGTCCCAAGAATAAAATACCGTGGTTGATGACGGCATCACACAGGCCGTCAGAAGTAGATCAAGGTCGTCCGAGGAAGTATTTGGCAGCGATATGACGGCGTCACACCATTGTTCTTGACGCCGTCACCCCTATTTTTCTATATATAGTTTTCTAGTTTTTTACATTAAGGGAGAAGTTTTGGAGAAACCCTAAAGACGATTTTGGTGCAACTTTTACAGGTTTTTCAAGGGTTCCAAACCCTTGATACCTTGCATTGTAATTGAGATAAGTGTTCTTCTAATTCAATCAATATGTCTATGTGTTGGTTGTCTATATCTTGTTCTTGTCTCAATTCCATTATGCTAGGCTAGATCTCTTTCGTGTTTGCTTAGATCTAATGAAACCTAGATATTGATTATGTGTTGATTACTTGTTTATTCTTGTCTTGGATGAATGATTTTATATGTTAGGCTTAAGAAAACTGGCAGATCTCCAAATGGTAACATGCTTGAACGTCTTAAGAAACATGAACCGAGGCGTACTAGGTCTTTATTGGTTGTATTTAATGCATGAGCCACTGTTTACAATCCCTATGGTTGTGCTGGGTCATGGTGTAGGAGGAGATAAGAGCTCATAGAATTGGGGAGTTATGTATGCCACCCCATGAATGGTATTAAGGAATACGATCCGTCATCCATGCAATTATAACAAGTAATTAACGAATAAAAGATATCTAGGGAGTAGTGAAATCTAAGTAAACACATTTTCTCCAATTACTGCTCACAACCTTAGTTTAATTAGTTTATTTTCATTTTTAGTATTTAATTTTGATTGCATATTAGTTTTGGGTTAGTTGAATAGCAACTAATTCCGCCCACTCTTCCAAAACCCGAGATTTTATTTGCTTTCATAAAAATATAAAAACACAAAAATAATCATCCCTTACCTTTAGAACTAGTAATTAGGCTTTCTAATCCTAGCAACACTATTCCTAAGTTGAACGATCAATCCCCCGGTACTTGTCACTATACTATACTACAACGATCAGGTACACTGCCTGGTGGGGGTTGTAAGCTTCTCGAGATCCCTCGAGAGGTAAAGCCTGTTGCGATTCCCACGCATCAAGTTTTTGTCGCCGCTGCCGGGGAATAGTTATTGTCTAGGTTAGGATTTCTTTTTATTAGGTCTACTTGCTAGATTCCTTTCTAGTAAGATTTTTATTTTTATTTTTAGGTTTTCTTTAGTCTATCTTATTTCTTCGTGTCTTTGTTCGTAACTCTTTACCATCCGACATCATGGAAGGTGGTAACATCTTTGAACCCGTCATCCCACCACAACAAAACCCACCACTAGAACCCCTTAGGCCCCGAACCTTAGGAGAGTACTCCCGACCTAGCCACCAAGGCTACCGAAACACCATTGAGCTCACCGGAGCCAATGTGACCCCCTTGCGATCCGACACCATCCGGTTGGTGCAAAGCGGATGTGCATTCCATGGACTTCGTTCCGAAGATCCAAACCAACATCTTAAGGACTTCCTCAAAATCGTAAATTCCATAGACCTAGGTGTTGAAACTAGAGAGACTACCCGTTTACGCCTATTCCAATTCTCTCTACGGGATCAAGCTAGTCAATGGCTTGAGCGTTTACCCGCGGGATCCATCACCACATGGGATGATCTCACCACTCGTTTCCTTGCTCAATTTTTCCCACCGGGGAGAACTACTAAGCTTAGAAATGACATCTTGATGTTCCAACAATGTCAAAATGAATCTCTTTATGAAGCATGGACTCGTTTCAAGGACTTACTCCAAAAAGTCCCTCATCATGGCATAGATCTTTGGCTCCAAGTCCAAATCTTTTATGACCATATCGACATCTCCACGAGGCGAACCATTGACCAATCGGCCGGTGGTAAGCTACGTGATCTTAGTGCGGAACAATCATGGGAACTCATAGAAGATCTTGCTCTCTATGACAACGAAAGTTGGAACGATCCCCGTGACTTGAACAAAACGGTCAAGGCAATATCTTTGCCTTCGAACAATTCTAGCACTCCTGACCATAGGATCATGGAACTTGAGGACCAAGTCAAGTTTCTCATGAAATCTTACGATGCTCCTAAGCCTTCAAGCCAAGTGAACAAAATCACTTCTTCATGCGAATTATGTAGTGGTCCCCATGACACTCGTGATTGTGTGGAACTCCCCGGAACAGCTTTTGCGGACTACGCATCCACGCGTACCGACGAAGCGGGAGATAAGTGGTACACTTTCAAGCCCGAGCCAAACACATACGGTGATTCATACAACCCCTCTTGGAAAAATCACCCAAACCTTAGGTGGAAACAAAATCAACCCAATTCTTCCAATCCGCCTAATCGTTACCCACCAAACGGTCCACCATCCAACCGTACTTTCAACAACAATCCTTCTAACAACTATGGTAGTACCAAAAATCTTGAAGGATTGATGTCAAAGTTCATGGCATCTCAAGAAGCTCGCATATCTAAGTTTGAAGCCGATTTCAAACAAAATCAAACCGAGATGACCACTAGAATTGATGCATTGTTGAAAGTTCTCAATGACCGAGAAATGGGAGCACTCCCAAGCGACACAATCAAGAATCCGAAACTAAACGTTAATTCCATATCTTCAGTTTCGTCACCCACTTCGTGTCCATAATACTACTCGGTTAAATCAACGAGCACGTGTTTCAAACAAAACCACATTCTTCAAAAGGACCAATCAAATAAAACACCCGACATAGAACCGGTCAAAAGTATAGTTGAAACACCTCTTACGCAAGACCTTGACGATGAATTCAAAGAACTTCACCTTGAACGCCCCGTCATTGATGTCTTAGCGCGTGCTCCTTACTATAGTGCCCTCCTAGAAAAATATGAGAAGTTCAAACTAGGTAAAAATGGGACCGCCTTCGTTCAAAACAAGTTGCCTAAAAAGCTCGATGATCCGGGTATATTTGTTTTGCCTTGTAAGATAGGAAGATCCAAAGCTTTCGACACACTAGCCGATTAAGGGTCAAGCCTCAACTTGATTCCCTTATCCTTATTCACCACTCTTAAGCTAGGAAAGTTAGAGGAAACGGAGGTATTGATAGGGCTAGCGGATGGGAGTATTGCCCACCCGGTTGGAATGATTAAGGATGTAGTTGTTCACGTAGGAAAGTTAACTATATTAGCGGATTTTCACGTCCTAGACATGGTTAGTGACACTACATGCCCATTATTGGTAGGAAGAGGATTTTTAGCAACCGCTAGCGCCATGATAGATTGTAAGGAGTCTAAGATAGCAGTAGGTGAAGGAGATACTTGGTCGGTATACGATGTAAAGAAACATAGTTATGATTGTGATGATGAACCGACACCGCATTGGGTAGAGATGAATAGGAGACCATCTAGATATGGACCTTGGATAGAAAGGAACTTCATAGGACCTCAATGCCCATTTTATCTAGAAAAGGATTTCGTTGAGAAGACACATTCGGTGGAACAACTTATAGCTAGAGATGAGGAGCTAGATCCCTTTGAGGACCCCTTAGTCTTTAGAAAGATGATTGAGTTCTTGAGCGTAATGCCTATTAATATAGAGTTGAATAAATGGAAAAGAGATGGAGATAAGTACAAATGGAGGTGGGACAAGCCACCTAAAGAAGGAGACGGATCATGGCACATGAGAATGACTTTGTATGATCCGGATGGAGAGATGTTCGAAAGGTCATACCATACTAAGGAAACCGATAGAAAGTTGAAACCTAAGTTCAATCCCAAAGATGTCCTCAACGAGGAACTCACCCGAATCACGTAGTAACCCATGACCTTGAGTCTAGCTACAAGACTCGTAAATAAAGAAAAGCGCTTCTTGGGAGGCAACCCATGTTTTGTGTGATTTTATTTGTTTGATTGTTATTTGCTTCCGTATGCATGTTGTATTTTTATTGTTGGTTGATCATGTTTCTAAACTAAAATGTGGAAATACTTTTCTATGTTGTTTGGCCTAGTCTTAACTTCAATCTAAAAGTATTTTTGCAAAAGATAAGTGTAAGGGGAAACCCCAAATATGTTTTCAAGAAACAAACCGATCATGATTCTCTACAATATTAAATGAACATGTATATTCGTATTTGTTAGAGTCAAATGCTTGTATTGAGTCATAATAAAGTTTTGCAGGATTTTCCAGGAAGTAGGACGAAGTTTTTCCAGAAATTTTCCGGAAACTTAACATAAGAATTTCTGCAGGTCCATTCTGACGGCGTCACGAGTTTACTCTTGTCGGCGTCAGGAGTTAAAATCTGGAAATTTTACCGGTTTTGTTTTTCTAACGGAGTCTTATGGTTTTTGTGAATTATTAAGTTTTATAATCTCCAGGAAATCTGCAAACTTCATTCCACAAGCATTATATCTTACTTTGTTTTCTAGGATTTAGTAACTTATATAGGATGCCGCCGATTTTACGCGAGGTTGTCTTGTCTATTTTTTATCAGGATTTACAGGTTATGTTCGAAAAGGAGATGATTTATATTCTGGAAGGGAAGCTTTGATTGTTCATTTTCTTGGAGGAAGATTTAACCTGGCCACCTATAATCCATACCGAGCGAATCAGGGGAGTATTTGATTTCATTCTCTTTACTTTTTCACTTTTACATTCTTTACTTGAACATTGGGGACAATGTTCATCTTAAGTGTAAGGGGAGGGTAAAAAGATGATACCTTACATATGCACTTTCGCTTGAGTTTGTTTTGTTTAATGGTAGATATGTAATAAAACTATGAGAAATACTTGTTAGTGCAATTTTAGCGCCAAATTTAAAATTTTTTACAACATTTAGGAGTGAAACTTTAGCCATAGCAAGCGTCTCATGGATAGGAGATTGTATGACTAGCACATAACCGTATATTCAGAAAAATTTGCCACCCAAATATGTGAGGTTCGCCTTTAGATTTGATAGGAAAAGCATTCATTATTAGTGCTTATGAGTGTACCAGTAGCATTTAGATTCTAGAACTTGCATTAGTGATGCATCCCGAGACCGCTAGTGAGACTACATTCGTGTAGTAGGATTTACTACATGATAAGAGGCATTAGGATCACCCTTGTGTTAAACCCGTATCATAATTACTTGACCATTTAAGTCATACTACTTGACTAGTTAAGTCAACTAATTTTTCCCACACCCTTAGCGTTGTACTCATTTTTAGTACACGATACCCCTAGTACACCCCTCCAAGCCTATCTTTTCGTTTCTAACTTTAAGCATTTTACTTAAAGGAAGAATTTGTTACACCCCACTTAAATGTACAACCAAATCGCCTTAGCCTTCCTTGTATGCGCTCATTTTTAGTGCATTATTGTTATTTGTTAAACCCTAAGTTAACTTTCTAATTGATTACATGGTTGCTAAGTCGAGTCATATCCTTGTACATATTGTTTTGGGACGATTGGGACTCATGGGTAAGTACTTATTTTATGGAGTAATGGGGAAGAACAACATTTATTACCCCCATATGTACGTTAATCTTAAAAGTGCTCCAAGTGTTTTGATTTTCTTAATTCGAGTCATTAGTTTAGTTGATTGTAAAGTATGTAAAGATTCAAGTGTAAGGGGAATTCACATTCCCTATGATGTATTATTTTGGATGGTAGGGAAAGAGTGTATGCAAAAAAAAAAAAAAATAGAAAAAGGAAAAAGAGAAAAAAAAAACATACGGACTACCATCCCTTTTCATTCTATGTTCATTTTATGTTTTTGTTATTTCTCATTTATTAGCTTAAGTCGAGTCTAGTCTTGGCTTAGCAACGCCATATTGTACATGTAATTAACCAAGATTGTTAACTCGCCACCAGTAAAACTTCCTTTATCCAACAAAACCGTGTAATTCATATCCCTATACCTAATGTTACAACCCTTTAAAAGACCTCTTTAATAGTTTATCCTAGGTGCTTACGCTATGTGGTGGAGGTTTGATCCTTTCCCAAGCCTATGGTAATCTATTTTGCTATGACAGGTAGTGAGAGACCTCCGTGTTTGTCTATTGGTCTTTAGTGGAACGATTATTTGTTGTAATTACTTTTATATTAGTGTTAAATGACCCCTAACTTGTCTTTTGAGTAGAATAAAAGCGCATTTGCTTGAGGACAAGCAAATCTCAAGTGTAAGGGTATATGATGAGGCGAAAAATGATCCGTTTTTAGGGGGTCATTTAAGCCCGAATCCGACTTTATTTGATCAAATATTGCCCTAAATCGTTCCTTTTGTGATTTTAGGTACTTGGAGAGTGAATTCTGGAAAAGAAGCCATTTTGGACGTTTTTGGAGCATAAAAGTGAAGAAAACGGCAAAGTCTCAATTTTCCATGCTGGGAACAGTACATGACGGCGTCAAGAGTAATCCCATGACGGCGTCAAACCTCAATAATAAAAATCCGTAGTTGATGAAGGCGTCAAGAGTGTTCTTGACGACGTCAAAGTCCCAAGAATAAAATACCGTGGTTGATGACGGCGTCACACAGGCCGTCAGAAGTAGATCAAGGCCATCCGAGGAAGTATTTGGCGGCGATATGACGGCGTCACACCATTGTTCTTGACGCCGTCACCCCTATTTTCCTATATATAGTTTTCTAGTTTTTTACATTAAGGGAGAAGTTATGGAGAAACCCTAAAGACGATTTTGGTGCAACTTTTACAGGTTTTTCAAGGGTTCCAAACCCTTGATACCTTGCATTGTAATTGAGATAAGTGTTCTTCTAATTCAATCAATATGTCTATGTGTTGGTTGTCTATATCTTGTTCTTGTCTCAATTCCATTATGCTAGGCTAGATCTCTTTCGTGTTTGCTTAGATCTAATGAAACCTAGATATTGATTATTTGTTGATTAGTTGTTTATTCTTGTCTTGGATGAATGATTTTATATGTTAGGCTTAAGAAAACTGGCAGATCTCCAAATGGTAACATGCTTGAATGTCTTAAGAAACATGAACCGAGGCGAACTAGGTCTTTATTGGTTGTATTTAATGCATGAGCCACTGTTTACAATCCCTATAGTTGTGTTGGGTCATGGTGTAGGAGGAGATAAGAGCTCATAGAATTGGGGAGTTATGTATGCCACCCCATGAATGGTATTAAGGAATACGATCCGTCATCCATGCAATTCTAACAAGTAATTAACGTGTAAAAGATATCTAGGGAGTAGTGAAATCTAAGTAAACACATTTTCTCCAATTACTGCTCACAACCTTAGTTTAATTAGTTTATTTTCATTTTTAGTATTTAATTTTGATTGCATATTAGTTTTGGGTTAGTTGAATAGCAACTAATTCTGCCCACTCTTCCAAAACCCGAGATTTTATTTGCTTTCATAAAAATATAAAAACACAAAAATAATCATCCCTCACCTTTAGAACTAGTAATTAGGCTTTCTAATCCTAGCAACACTATTCCTAAGCTGAACGATCAATCCCCCGGCACTTGTCACTATACTATACTACAACGATCAGGTACACTGCCTGGTGGGGGTTGTAAGCTTCTCGAGATCCCTCGAGAGGTAAAGCCTGTTGCGATTCCCACGCATCAATTGCTATCGACACCAACAGCAGTTAAAACTTGACTAGTGTGATGTCCTTTGATAAACGCCCCATCCAGCCCTAGTATGTCCCTTCTGCCTACTTTGTAACCTTTTTTCAATGCACCAATACAAACATAGATCCGTCTAAAAACCCTTGAAGAAACACTTGAATCAGGGTTTGTTTTAACTTGAATCTTCACAGTTGTATCAGGGTTTCTATTCTTCAATTCCAAAGCGTAATCCCTAAGATTGGCATACTGTTCTTCATGGTTGCCGTCAATTTGTTTCTGAGCAAATTCCCTTGCTCTTGATATCTTTTTGGTAGGGACATCAAGCTGCAATTTTTCATTTATTTCCATTGCTATTGCAGCTGTCGGGGCTGTGCGGTCCCTAACAAGAATTTTAGCAACCTCGGATGAAAGGAATCGTGCAGTCAACAATTTAATTTTTCTAGTTTGTAGGCATTTATGTTCATCGTTTAATGTTTTCACGCTCCAACTCCTTTCATCACCCACTTTTGACACATGTAGGGACCATTCGCACATGGCCTTGTTATTTTTTTTGTAGGTTTTGGAACTTGCAGATTTGCCCTTTGACTGCGAAGAAGAAGCTGATGGTTGACTACTTCCTGTATCCTTTCTGCCATAACCCACAACAGTCCCTCTACACATCACTCGAATCCTTTCTTGGTCACACTTTTCAATCCTAATATCTCTTCGGGACTCCAACGCATAGATTCTGAGCTTATCTTTGATATCCTTGGGTTGTTTAAATGTTTTTGTTACAAAAAACTCTCCCTTCCTGACATTCGACCTACCCTCATACTCCTTCCTTATTTCTTTTAACCTTATCTTGCGTAGGTTGACAAATTTGTTATTATCGGCTTCTTCATCACTATGAAAATCATCATCAAAGTTATAGCCACTATCATGATCCGTATAATCTGCCATACACTCATCAGCTAACTTTGATACATTCTCAAAGTGGGGATCAAAATCAAACTTAAAGTCCGTCATTTCCACTTGTGGCTCAATAGGGGCTCTCACATCATCCTCTTCATCTTCAAACTCAGACACATGTACAACATGTTCTTCCTCATTTACCTGCTGTGTTGAGGTGCCCACATCATCCCTTTCAACATCATCGCTTTCAACATCATCCCTTTCCACATCATCCCTTTCCACTACTTCTTCTAAATCAACATAGTTTTTGTTGAGCTCTAAAACCACATCCTCACTCTGGTCAAGTTCTGCAATCATGTCTGTAATCAAGTCGTCTCCCACACCAACATTATCTCCAGGACTGGCAAACTGGTACAAGTCGTCATCTGTAAGTTGAGATTGTTGCTCAACTTGTTCTGGGCCATCAACGCCACTTACAGGTGGTTGTGCAGCATGAGTGTCTGTGTCACCAACAACTCAGCTTACATGTGGTTGTGCAGAAGGAGTGTCTGTGCCATCCAACACTTCATCAATTATTTTGGTTTCATCTTCAGCTTGTTGTTCTCGACCAGCAATCATAGGCACAGGTGATTGACCATTGGTACCATCAATTGAAATCTCAGCTTGTTCTGGATCGATGGTAGGATCATTTGAAGGCTCCACCCGTACTTCATCCGTTATTTTACATTTTCGGCCTCTTTTGGGTCTTCTGCGTTTCAACTCAACATACACCTCAATCTCTCTATGCGTTGGAATCAAATCCAACATTTTCATCACATCCTCATCAGACTTCAACGGGTACAACCCAACATCCAAAGTCTCGCCTGGTATCCTATAATAATAGCCTGCAACCCCACCTTTGACACCTATGTCATCTGCCAACTCTTCAAAGGCGTAAAAGCTAAACAAGTCATAATCCACACAATCATACCACGCAATAACTGGATCAACATACATCCTTCCTGGTGGTGGCGTAAATTTTCCACCGTGGGTTACTTTCAGAGTGAAGTAGGTCGGCTTTGATTCTGTATGCAAACAATAAACATCAACACACACACACTAACAACATGAAAAATCAACTTAATGTATAATCCACATCCTATTCGTACTATTCATTACAATCACATATCACTGTAGATAAAAAATCAATACAATTAACAATGCCCAAAACATACCGTAAAGTTGATTAAGATTAGGGATCGAGGAAGATCGTTCGCGGTTTTTCCCAAATAAATTAGCCATTTTCTTCACTTTTTTCCGGTTCGAAAATCGTAATTGGAAACTTTAGGGCAAAAAATGCGATTGACTTTGGGCAAGGGAGTGTTTGGATCAGGGGATTAATGTACTTGTTCGGTAGGTCTAATATTGGTTTAGGCGGGAACCGTGAAATGACGATACTACACTCATGGACGTGGCACTTAACGGGAAAACTAACGGAAAAGGCCTCTCGGTGGCGATTTTGCGAAAATGTGAAACGTTGGTGTCTTTTTTGCGCTACTTTTTGTCTCAGTCCCATTTTTGCAATTTCGTGGAATGTGAAGGACCATTTTTGCAATTTACCATATATATATATATATATATATATATATATATATATATATATATATATATATATATATAGAGAGAGAGAGAGAGAGAGAGAGAGAGGGTGGTTATTGTAAGATAGTGATTAAAGTAAGATAAAGTAGGAAGTAATCTTAACCGTCGGATGTATCATACATGATGTATTTAGATCGGAATTAATTTAATGGCATTCAGTAAATAACTTGGACTTGATGGCAAAATAGATAACCCATTTGACGAGCATCATGACACTGTCTTCCGATCTTTACGTTTACATTTATTTCTTGTTTTTTCCTATATAAATTCTTTTACCAAATCCACTTATATACTTAAAAAACAGAGCAAGAATCATGCCTTTTTATATAATGACATTAGTTGCTTTTATATTAATTTGTGATTTACAACCAATAAAATTGATACACATACTAATCTCGACGTCTCCACAACCGAACTTTGATGATCTCATAAAACAAAAATGATACATCATGTTAAAACAATATTGCTAAACAATCCACAAGAAGACAAAATTACTTTAAATTTTAATTCATACACATGAATGTAAAAAACATTCATTGATACAGAATTCAATGAAAGAACTCCATTGATTCACCACTAAACCAAGCTATATATTCAAAAAAATGATACATCGATAAAATAATAGACAATACATCAATAAAAAGAACTCCGCTAAACGAAGCTATATATTCAAGAAAATGATACATCGATAAAATAATAGACGATACATCAATAAAAAGAACTCCGCTAAACCAAGCTATATATTCAAGAAAATGATACATCGATAAAATAATAGACAATACATCAATAAAAAGAACTCCACTAAACAAAGCTATATATTCAAGAAAATGATACATCGATAAAATAAGAGACGATACATCAATAAAAAGAACTCAACAAAGATCAATAAATTCGCGTGTTGTGGTTTGATCTTTCTAACTCTATCTTTTCTTCATTATATTTCAATACTTTCATTACTAGATTAGAATTGCTTATATTGGTGGTCATTTGAATTCACTTGAGATCGAATCGAAAGTTTTTAATAAGTTACAAAATATTTTTGATAATAAACTTTAAAAAGGATGTAAAACTATTCAACCCCCCTTCTAGTTTTCCACAATTGGAATCAAGAGCCACGTCTAGCAAGATCTTTAAAATATATTGTATTTTAAAACTTGTAACGATCTATGGAATCTGAAAAATATTTAGAAGGGCAATCTATGCAAAGACCATCACTATTTGAAAGTGATGGATTTTTATATTGGAAAAATCGATTCGAAACTTATGTGAAGTCAAAAGATCTAGATCTTTGGCATGTTATTACTAATGGTGATTTTTTACCTATTCAAAATAACCCCGAAACTAAGAAAGATGAAATCGTACCTTTTGAAAAACAAAATGATGATTTAAAAAGAAAACTTGCTAAAAATAATGAAGCAAAAATGGTTATTTATAATGCGCTACCACGTAAAGAGTACGAAAGGATCTTTATGTGTGAAACCGCAAAAGAAATTTGGAACTCTTTACTAATAACTCACCAAGGTAATAGCCAAGTCAAAGATAATAAGATAGATCTACTTGTTCAACAATATGAGCAATTCACGATTCCGGAAGAGGAATCAATTGATAATGCTTTTGCTAGATTTAACACTATCATCACAAGTTTAAAAGCACTTGATGAGAATTTTTCTAGTAAGAATTTTGTTAGGAAGTTTCTTAGGGCTCTTCATCCAAAATGGCGAGCTAAAGTGACGGCTATTGAAGAATCGAAGAATTTGTAAACATTGCAACTTGATGAATTAATTGGAAATCTAAAAGTTTACGAAGTTATCATTAAGAAGGATTCCGAAATAGTCAAAGAAAACCGAGAGCAAAGCAAGTCAATCGCCTTGAAAGCTAGAAAGGAATCTAGTATCGAAGATAGCTCATTTTCCGAAAGTGATGACGAAGAATACGCCATGGCCGTAAGAGATTTCAAGAAATTCTTCAAAAGGCGAGGAAGATTCGTAAGACAATCGCATGATGAAAGGAAAACATTTCAAAAGAGTAAAGATGACAAGAACAACAAGGTTGAAAGAAAATGTTTCAAGTGTGGTGATCCAAATCACCTCATCGGAAAATGTCCAATGATGACAAGAGATCAAAATCAAAGAGCTTTTGTTGGAGGTGCTTGGAGTGATAGTGATGAAGATGAGAAAGAAACGACAGAAGAAGAAAAGTGTCTTATGGCGAATACATCAAATGAGGTACGTTCCGAAACCGAATATTTTAGGGATGAAAGTTTATCATTAAATAAAAAAGATCTAGATAATGAATATAATAGGCTATGCAAATTAAGACAACTAGTAATGGCCAAAAACAAATCACTAAAATACATAAATAATCAATTGGAAAATGAAGTACTTGAACTAAAAATTAAAATACATCAACTTGAAAAAGGTAAAGAAATTTTTGAAGAATGTAAATCATGTCAAGTGCTTAAAAGTGAAAACGAAATACTTAGGGAAGAAATTTGCAAACTTAATAAATTTGAAAATAGTAGTCACTCACTTAGTAAAATAATAAGTATTCAAAGAACATCCGGAGATAAAACCGGTTTAGGATTTAACTCAAATGAAGCTTCAACAAGTGAGATTAAAAATGTCAAATTCAAAAATGAACCTAACGAACAAAAATCTCTAAAATCTAATCCTAAGTATATACTTATTAATGATAGAAAAATACCTCTTGCCAACAATGAAGAAGTAAAAGCTTTTCATAAACCGTCTTTGAAAAACGAGGTAGGATCTTCTAAATCTAAGACAAAATCTAAAACACCACCACCTAGAAAATCAAATAATTCTAATCCTAGGTCTAAAACACCTCAACCAAGAAGAATCCAAAATAGGCAAAACTATAATAACAATAGTAATCAAATGTGGAACTACCAACAAAGCTACAATCCTTGGGGTATACTACCACCTTTCATGCATCCTAGTCAAATGTTAAACATGTTTGGACCAAACAACTTTGGACCAAAGAGACAATGGGAATCAAATGGCTAGATGTACATTCCTTGAGGCAATCTTGAAGTTTTTCTCAACATAGACTTTTTCAAAGTCTATTTATCATCTTGATGATTGTGAAGATTTTTTTGAAGACCACCGGGTACGCCATTCTTTCATAACTCATTGCCATGCTTAGATAAATATGCTTTAGTTGATTACATTGTTTGCATAGATATAGCTTACCTTTTTCTTCTCTATTTGTTCGATCATATATATATATATATATATATATATATATATATATATATATATATATATATATATATATATATATATATATATATATATATATATATATATATATATATATATATATAATAGCCTGCACATAACCTAGATACGTCATTAGTTGACTTTCTAGAACTCCAGGAAATCGTTCTTTATCGAACCATTTCCTTCCCCCCTCGCGCTATACTAGTAAGTCCTCTTTTAGGAGACTCATGATGATGAAGGGATATGAGTCAAGTGGACTTTTATCATGCAAGAACGCCTTCGCACGTGAACACTATGGATGAAACAAACTCCTCTCGCCGATGTTATCCTATCTCCGCTACTATCTTTCAAACCTCACCCATCAACCCATTTTTACTCACACTTATACATATATATACTTATATATATATATACTTGTTCACATATGAACACACCTCAAACCCTTCATCAACTTAACACTTTGATCATTTTATCCAAAATTGTCAAAGGTATATTTTAATTATCGAAACGGTAATTAAAAATTGTTAAGAATTCTATCATCGTGCCAATAAACGTTTACGTATTTTTGATATATTATAAATCTAATTATATACGTATAAATATTTTTTGTTCCAGAAACTAATTCCGCGAAATTTGGAAAATTTCAAAGGCGGCCCCCTTAATAATTAAGGGGACCGGCTTGTTATCGAGGGCGGTCCCCTTAATGTTTAAGGGGACCGGCCATCTGATGCTTCCAAATACGTTTTCCACCTTATTTCCACTCCTAAACACTCCATTTGCTCATTCATCTCTTCCCCATTGCTACTGAGTACGAACCAAAACACCCAAAACCATCAAAATCCTCCACCATATCACCAATCCGGGGTTGTTTCGCAAGGGGCAAACATCAACCAAACATATAACAACATCTTTTGTAAGTTTTCCAACATGCATTTCATCACATTTCATTTAATTTGGTGTCTAATCAATAATTATGCATTTTATTAAAATGTATTTTAATTCGAATTTAAGTGCAATAGAAGCTAGAAATTGAACTACCAAATGCTTCCCATAGGATTAGAATGATATATTGCAACTCAAATTTAGTATAACATATCATTTTGTCAAAATCATTAACCGCCCATAAACCCTTGTTAAATTGTATTTTTCAAGAGGCACATTGTTGATATAACTCTCAAAAACTACTTAAAACTTACTACATTACATTGTTTTAATGTTCTAAACAATCAAAACATATTTTTAAATTTGTTATAAAATGGTTCATGAAGACAACATGGGCGTTTGGTTCATGAACAAACTATAACTATATGTAGTTATTTGAAACTTAAAACTAGTTCATAAAACTTGTTAATACTACTAGAAACAATAGACGTCATCAAGATATATAATCAATATATATATTGATGTTTTAGGATATTTTTTTCTAGTTAAGGGAGCGTTTGGTTTATCTTAAAAATGATATTTTTGAAAACTAAAATTCGCATTTTAATCTTTTAAACAAACTTATGTTGTGTCAAACTCTTATGAAATGGAAGATATATAATCTAATATATATCTAGCCTTATTTCGAAACGAACTATGATATCATACTCTTTGATATTATATATTCTAAACTAGTTTAAAATCAAAATAAAAGGAACATTATGAAACTACTTCACTGAATAATTTTTTTTTTTGTGTTGAAGTAGAATTTCGTTCCACATGTAGTGCATATAATTATATACATATACATATAACATATGCATGATAGTTGTTTTTATATTAATTTTATTTTTGTTGTTATATTGTTTAGGTGAAAATGCCTAAGACCACGGTTGGTGATGTTTCCAAAACCAAACAATACATTCCAAATGTCTCTTCTACTCCCGGCATGTCTCCTTCAGTTGCATGTTTCTATCGTCCTATTGAAAATAGAAACATTCACGAAGGACGAATTGTCGATCCATCTTTCTATGAACATGATCAAACCGAACGAATGTTCACCAATATTCGTTTTGAATGTCTTTTTCAAATCAACGAACCAATCATTCCTCGTTTTGTCCTCGATTTCTATAGCCAAGTGACGGTGCAAACCGATCCCTATAGGAATATCCTCATTTCCTTCATGATTCAAAATCAATTCATCACTCTTACTCTTGCTCAATTTGGTCAAATTCTTCGAATCCCATACAACGGCCAAGCCGTTTTCTCAAATGAATGGGATCTTTCCACTCTTGAAAGAAATCGTCCTCAGAATGGCCCCTACTATTCTGAGATTCCTAGTCCTGAAGACATTCGTCGAATGCTTGAACTAGAACGTCATACGACTAGTCGAGTAATCAAGTCGAAGAATGTCGATATTCATGCCAATCAAATCCTCCTCAAAGAGCTAAGCCAAGATATGAAGAAGTGGGAAGAACTCATTCGAGAGAATGCGTTTGGTACTGGTGGTCACCGTGATCATGTCACGGCGAGCATTGCCCACATGCTTTATTGTGTTATTGCTGAAGAGCAATACAATTTGGCTTATCTTTTTATTCATCGAATCATGTCCGCCAAAAACACCCCAAATGCCAATCTTCCTTACGGTATGTTTCTCACACGACTTTATCGTTATGTGATGGAACACTACCCACATCTTCAAAGAGACTACTACGTTCAAATCCTTCCTACCTTGAACCAACTCACTCTTGTTCGTACTCGTCGTCCTCGTAGTGACAAAGGAAAATCTCGTGTTCCTTTGTACTCTAGGCCTCGTGGTTCTACATCTCATGGTGATGACGATGATGATGAGGAGGAAAACACCTCACGTGTTAGTACTCCATCCCCCACGACCTTTGTTGATGATCTTTCCGATATTGATGATACCGAGTATCAAATTCCTCTTCCTCATGAACGTACCGATGAGCTTCTCTTCACTCGTCAAACGTCTATCATCAACCGTCAACAACAAATGCATGAAGAACTTCGAGGAGGTTTCAAATCCGTTGGGAAGATGTTTAGGAAGATACTTGGAAAGAAGAAGAAGTAGGAAATATTGATGTATTGCTACTTGTTATTACTTAGTTCTACTTGACATTTGTATGATTTGCTATTTGTCCGATTTATTCGGAAATACTTGTGTTATTTCTTGTTTGTCTCTTGAATGTTGTTTAGATCCTAACTATTATCATGCTACTATCTTAATGTTATGCTATGCTTCTTTTCAATATGAGTTATAATATGTCTATTTGCATGCATATTTGGTTATATATATATATGTTTATATATCATCATTCCTAGAGTATATACTTCTAATAGAGCTTGCTGGGAAAACACACTTGAAAAATAACCAAATTCTGCAAATTTTGGGTTTTTGGTCGTTTGGGAAAACACCAGATGGGCGGCCCCCCTTAATTCCCTAGGCGGTCCCCTTAATCATTAAGGGGGCCGGCATACAATTAAGGGGACCGGCCATCTGGAACTAGTTTCACTATTTTCTTTTGCATCTTGTGAACCCTTTCTCTAGTTTCAGCTACCATTTCCCATTTTAAGCCAACTGATTTTAGAATCTCATTCAACCATTTCAAATACATACCTAAATCAACCATTTCCATACTATAAATTCCCTCTACAATCACCATTCTTCATCTCATCATTCACCATTCAAATCATCATGACTCCACCAAGCACCTCACACTCCAAAGCCTCCAAGAAACAAAAGCTTGTGATCATCCCCCCAAAACAACTCTTCATTGACTTAACAAATGAAGAAGACAAAACACCATCACCTCCACCCAAATGTTCATCCCCAAGTGCACCCAATGCACCATCTAAAACACCTTCCACTCATGGAACTTCCTCATCCTCCATACCCTCAACCTCATCAATCAATGACTACATCAACTCACACTTGTCACCACAAGTATCATCACCACTTCCTACACAAGAACCCATGTCCACCCATCTTACCATCTCACTTTCACCAATAACACCACTTGATGCTCATCTCTCATCTCCACCAATTACACCACCATTCTTTGCCAATCCCCTGCCTTGGAGGCTACTTGAATCCCATAGGGATACTTGTCTTTGTTGCATCCACAACCGCACGGTCATCTTTGGCCTTAGAGATGAAATTCAATATATGTTCTCATATATTGAACATTTGCTTACCAACCCACCACCTCCACCAACTCCACCATCCTCTCCAGTCATTCCTCCACCACAATTCTCACCCATTCCTCCATCATCACCATCATGCTCTCCTAATTAAGCATTTAATATGCTTAATAAATTAAGCATGTACCACCATTTTGCTTGCAAGCTCTATGAAGACCATGTATTCTTGCCATGATGATGTATTTTCCTTATTGTTAGTATGTGAACTAGCTTTTCTACTTGTAATCCAACTTGCTACTTGTATGTTGTGTTTTGACACAACCTATTATTGAATATGAATGCTTTCTTTTCAAACATTTTTTTTATCACCTTATACATGTTTGCATGCATATACTTGTGCTTCTAATATTTTTTTTGGCAAAACATTCCATAGCTCGTTCTCTTGGTGCCCCCAAACGAGGGGGAGTACACATCAAGGGGGAGATTTCTACCCGCCAATTTTTCACGTTTGAAAATTGTCGGCATAACCTTTTTGATTCTACAAAAAGGGGGAGAAGTAAATATAAACTCACTAAAATACTTGCTTAAAAATTAATTTTTGAGTTAATGAGTTTAAGTTTTGTAATCATCAAAAAGTGGGAGATTGTTGATATAAATAATGTTTAAAAAGATTATTAATATCTCTCAATAAACCTATGTTTTGATAATCACAAAACTTAAATCAAATTAAGTCAAGATTAAGAAGTAAACAAGTATTTGGTGACAAATATTTACTTCTACATCTAATATCATTTAAGGTATGCATAAACTAAGCATCTTATGCATTACATGATCAAAGGAAATTTTGTCTTAAGACATAACATATTATAAAATGACATAAACATTTTATATATATTTGTAAATCATTTTTGGTAATACTATATTAAACCACAAAGATATGATTTCAAATTTCCAACCAAAAAGGGCAAATTTTATCCAGAAAAACTTTTCCAACGTTCAGGAGGGCGGCCCCCTTAATTTTACTAGGCGGCCCCCTTAATGATTAAGGGACCGGCCTATAATTAAGGGGACCGGCACGCTCCCGAACAGTAAAATCTGGCCCTATAAATATTGGATCATTTCACACATTTTCCTCACCTTTTTGCACTATAAACTTTCTGATCCAACCTCCCTTTCTAGATCTAAAATCCTTTGATCATATAATTCATAAGTCTTTGTTTCCAAGTGATCCAAAGCTTCATCCATTCAAGTGCAAGAAGAAGAACACTTCTCTACATCCATCTAATTGTAGTAGTGTTGTGAATAGCTAGTTTCATATTGTAGTTGTGTTAGATATTTGTAAAGGTGGTGTGTAAATTTGTTGATTGTAGAAACTAGGTGTGTTGTAAAGTAGTTTAGTAGTTGTGAATTAGTTGTGCATAGAAGAAGGTGTGAAGTTGTGAAGTTGTGAAGAAGGTGTGAAGCCTTGAAGAAGTTGTGAAGTTGTGAAGAAGGTGTGAAGCCTTGAAGAAGTCGTGAGATTGGTTCTAGCTACGATTAGAACTCGACATTTAGCTTAGTGTCGTTAACTCGTGTAAGCCAAGGTGTGTAAGGTTTCTCCACCATAAGGAGTTTGTTGACATAGTGAAGAAAACTCTCGAGTGTGGTACTCGGGGAGTGGAGTAGGGCAAGAAAGGTGTCCTTGTAGCTGAACCACTATAAATTCGCGTGTTGTGGTTTGATCTTTCTAACTCTATCTTTTCTTCATTATATTTCAATACTTTCATTACTAGATTAGAATTGCTTATATTGGTGGTCATTTGAATTCACTTGAGATCGAATCGAAAGTTTTTAATAAGTTACAAAATATTTTTGATAATAAACTTTAAAAAGGACGTAAAACTATTCAACCCCCCTTCTAGTTTTCCACAGGAGAGTTGGAGTTTCCGTTGTTCGGTCTCAACTCTCATTATAATAGTTTGAGTCATCAGGTTAGTCTACTTAACATAATTATTAGGATCCTGTTTGAGAAGTGATTTGAGGTCAGCAAATTGAAAAACAAAAATGGGGGGGGGGGGGGGAAGTGGTAGATGTTTTTGAGTAAAGGGCACAAATATTTTTGAGTTGCAGTTAGAAAGATTAATGATATGCAAGACTTGATTAGGTTCTAACGGAAGTTTGCATTTTTGTTTCAGGTATACCAATACCTTCTTTTAGGTGGTTCAGCGGCACAACCATTAGCAGAATGTTCATCTCCGTCCGCTCCTATGGTAGAGTCAGTTGTAAGGTATGCATAAAGTCCCCTGGGTACGGGTCTTGCGGGTCTGTAACAAATTAAAATTACCGATCAGTTACATAAGTGAAGTTACTATAATCAATAATGTTTGGTTTTTCTTAAAAGCAATTAGTACTAGGTTAAGACTTAAGATGATAGTCTAATATTCGTACATCTAGGAGTCTTCGATGTGTCTATGCTGGAAGTACTAATATATGCACATGGTAGCCCTGGCAGATTGTGCGATTACTTGATGGTATTTTGACCAATCAACTCATCCATAAGTAACTAATGGGTCCAAACAATAATGATTATTATTCAATGAGACCAAGTTAGACTGCTATAGTTTTCCTGAAATGTTGTGTTCTTATTGTAATTTTTTGTTGTATATTTATTTAATGCTAAGAAGCTTAATGGACATAAATATAACACTCATTCATGGACTCCTTGTGAGTTGACCAGTATGATACTTTCCCTTTTTTTAAAAGGGTAGAGGCATAAATTTTCATGATGGAATACTTAAATTTCTTTTATGGCAAAGCAATTTAAATTAGTGAGCAGCTAAGTAAGTGTCAGATGTATCATAATGCTTCGAACTAACCAAATGAATAGCATGGTTCTTTTGTAATTGTAAATAACCTGCCATAAATTCCATTAAAGGTGTTATTCTTCCCTAAGTATAATTTGTTTGCAAGAAATATGTTATTCTCTTTTGTTGTATATTGTTCATTGCAAGGTTGTGAGTGATGCAATGCCTAATTACGTGCAGAGACCTGAGTCCTAAGTGTTACACCCTAAACCAAAGGCGTAGCAGCATGGTTGAAACAGGTTGGGTCGGGTCACCTGAATACACTTTTTGTGCATTATAATTATTTAGCAAATCTAATGCAATAAATATGATTAAAAAATAAAAATTTAGAGCTGCAAAATTTATTAAGAGCACCACCTAAGAAAGCTAGGAAAGAAATACAACCAACAGCAACTTCAAGCAGGAGAAGCATACACCAAAGAAACACCAAAACAAATAAGAACATTACATGCACACAATGGAATTAAAACAGTGGGCGAAGGGGCAAACCCACAAGGATGTTAACACATTTTGGAACACCAATCTGATTTCAGAAATAATATATAATTACACGAACATTCTAAATCTTTGAATAAAGCCATTTAGGATGCGTAAATGCTGGCTTTCCACCTATGTAGACAAGATTGCCTAACTATCCTGATTACTCAGAAAGAGAGCAGTCACATGAATCACTGATTCTCATTAGATAACGTATAGTAAGACCTAAGAGTAATCTTTATGCAATCTAATATTTGTGTTGTTTATTTTCTCTTTCAGGTATTGGGCGTTGGCACTTCCATGTTCTACATCAGCCTGAACTTTATGGCAACTCTACCTCCCACATCCCTGAAGTCGATATTTGGTAAGTTACTTTTCCTTTAATGCAGTAGTGTTTGAGAAAAGGGATTGTATCTTGCTACTCCTTTTAATACTAAGTAGAGAGTTTGGTCTAAGCAAGTGGAACTGAATAAACTCGATGTCCCTCTTAAGCTGCCGTTATAAAATTTGTTCTAGCCTTTAATCCAGTTGACAATTTACGCACCACGCCCATTATCCCACTTATAGATTAAAGCAATAAGCAGCTTGAGTTCCCTCTACTCTATCGGGATCATTACAATCTGACTTGAGCTCAAATAATTGTAACTTAACTCAGCTTGAGTTCCTACTTGAGTCATTGAGTGTGTCGGAAACATACTTTCTACAGGAAAGCAAGTTAGTTTTGTTCTAATGAAAATAATAATAATAAATCAGTGAAAAAGTGATTCACCTTTGATTACATTATAAAATTAGTGATGGCTAAGATTTGATTGCCCAGGAAATGAACTTGGATAAACCCTAATGAGATGAGTTCGACCTGGGAAGACGTTAGGTTCTGAAGGCCAACCAATTTTATAAATACGTGTTATTGTTTAGAGCCTTGTATAAATCCTTTCCATATTTTTTTGCACATATATATAATTATTTATATGTTACTTTTTAATTGGGTTTCTTGAACAGATATCGAACCTAAATTTGTGATGGATGTTGCTCTCATTCCAAACATTGAACAACAAATAGTGTTGCACCAAGTACTTCTTCGGACAAAACAAAACCAAGAAAGAAGACCATGACTTCCGTTTACCTTAGATTCTTTGAAACAACATCTGATCGCAAGAACCCCAAATGCAAATCCTGTAGACAAAGCTATTCAATATCTACAACAACAGGTACTTCATCTGCTATTTAGATCATGCAAATTTTATAAATTTTCTTTTGGATAATAAGCCGAGCGGGTAGTAGTTTGAATTGACAAGAAAGATTACATTCAGTGTATATTTTATATATAATAGTGTGTCAAATGTAATATAACGATTCTTTTGTGCATAAAAAATATACTTTGGGTGACTATTGATTTGTTCGACCCATTTTCATTTTATCTATTCATTTGACATGTTTTAAGAAATGAAATATTGGGCAACTGTTAATGAGTCAATTTGTTTCTATGCGGCAGCTCTTAACCTACACGTTTATGTTTCCTTTTGTTGCTGAAGGCAATTTGGGCAGGCTCCTCAGCAACCGTCATCCAGGTTATGATAAGTCGGATGTTGTCTCCACCCCAAGTTTACAACAGACTATAGTCATCAAAAAGCCTCAAACCCAAGTGAAAACCTCTCACGTACTAACTAATTTCAAATGAAGATTTATTATTTGGATGACTCCCTCTTTTAGTGGGAACTACGAATATTAGGTGGAATGCTATTTAATAGTGTAACTCTTTTTATAACTAGATCGGGTTATATGTTATGTTTGACTATACATATATGTAATTTGTATGGACGTTATCTTTCTACATATAATTGTGTGTGCATTTATAACGGCTAATCGTTTAATTTACATATTATCTATCGTTTTGTCTTCTCTTTAGAATACCCGTGAAGGCGGTCAAGATTGAGCCCGCGTTTATGGACGTTTATTAGACCATCAAAATCGTATGACACGATGCATGACTTTTATTATATTATTATTTACTATTATTGACTTATTAGTTCATATTCTTTTTAAATAAATGATTCAAGCTATTTACTTTCGTTTTTTTCCTTATTTTGTTTACATTTTTTTTCTTTTTGTATAATCTCTTTGAAAACTCCGTGAGTTCACGGGTCAATAAGCTAGTATATTATAGAGTACTAGCGGGGTCCCCGCGCGATGCAGCTGCGGGCACTCTGTAATTTAATTTTTTTGATTAATAATTTATTTTATTTGTACGTTTTTTAGCAATAGCTTTACTGATTAGTTTTTTATGGCAAATGTTTAATGAAATTTTGCTTTGTTTGTATTATTTTATTTATTATTTATTTTATGTTTTTGTTTAGTAGTTTGCTTGGTTTGTACAATATGTGAACATATTTTAGTTTATTATGTTTTTTTTGACAATAAATTTACGGATATCAAAAATTTCGTTTAGCTCGTGTCCGTTCGGGCTCGAGCCCGTTTGACCCGTGCCCGTTCGGGCTCGAGCCCATTTGGCCCATTGCCCGTTCGGGCTTAAAAATTTGTATAATATGCTTTATTATTTGTATTAGTAACATTTAATGCAGGAATTGTGTTTAAGTTGGTTGTACAATATACTTGATAATTTGTATTTTTTATGTAAGGGGTGTTTTTATAAGTGTATTAATTGTATTTATTGACTATTTAATTAATTGTATTTAATATACATAATGATCAATTTTAAGTTATTAATTTTAAATTTTAATGGCAAAAACAAAGTGGTGTGTACTTTAAGCTTCTAAACTTGTAAATGTCTAATTATATTTCATTTATAGTATTAATTGTTTAATTGTGTTTGAATCACTTGTACTTTAACCTTCTAAACTTGTAAGGCTTAATTTTAAGTATTCTAATTATAGTAGTCCTTTATGCATTATAAGATAGTTAGATAATACTCGTAGTATTGGTATATGCCAAAAGTTCTTTATAGATCCAACTTTTACCATATAACCTATCAAGCAATTTTATCCACTCATTTTTTTTATCAAAATAAAAAGATAAACTTTCACCTTTTTTTAAAACTTAAATATTTCGCAAACCGTAAATCGTCAAGCTATAAAAAAAAAATCATCGTGACGAGAATTAAATTATCTTTCTATAGACATGCATTGTTATATACTTTCGACGAACTTTTTTTCCGACGAACTTTTTTTTTCGCCCAGAAAAATCATATATGATTCGTAAGAATCATATATGATTTGATAGAATCATATATGATTCGATTTTAACAAATCATATATGATTCTTACGAATCATATATGATTCGTAAGAATCGAATCATATATGATTTTTTACGAATCATATATGATTTTTACGAATCATATATGATTCTTTCTGGGCGGAAATTAAAAAAAAAAAAGTTCGTTGAAAGTATATAAAAATGCATATCTATAGAAAGATCATTTAATTCTCGTCGCGATGGTATTTATTTTGTAGCTTGAAGATTTACCGTTTGCAAGATATGTTGTTTTGAAAAAAAATGTGAAAAATATAAATGGGTGGCTATAATTGGTTGATAGGTTCTATAACATACATGGGTTTTTCATTAATCTCAACTCATTGTTTTATAGGTTTTAATTGACATTAACTTTAGTAGTTATTGAATCGTGGCTACTGATCTTCAAAAGCATGCTTTTGAGTGAGAGATTCTAAACAAAAGACATCGTTTTAAATATTTTTGGTAATACTCACTTTGTTAAATTTGATTTAAAATTATAAGTTGGTGAAAAAAACAGCTCGTCTTTTCAGGGGTTAACACAACATTACCCTTATACCCTTTTATCTAATTAATTCATTTTATCAAACTAGCAGGGTACCTGCGCGTTGCAGCGGCGGGTACCCTGAAATAAAATTTTTGAATTAAATTAATAAAAATGTCACGGGATGTCATTCCGACATCTAAATTTGCTTGGTCACAGCTTTGTGTATCGAGTCGAGTTTTATTGAGTCGAGTCTTGGTTACAGGTCCATGTCTATGTTAAGATGGAGGGTTGCACATTGTGTTTAAATGATTGTAATATTGGGTGTATGGGTGTTTTTAATGCTATTAATGTAGAATGATGGTTGTATATTGTGTTTAAATGATTGTAATATTGGGTGTAGGGTGTTTTTAATGCTATTAATGTAGAATGAGAGTTGTACATTGTGTTTAAATAATTGTAATATTTGGTGTAGGTGTTTTTAATGCTATTAATGTAGAATTCTAAGGAAAGTGGTCTGAATTTCGATTCATGCTAGTTTTTATTGTACACAATGCTTTGGTTGTTGTAATTATGAAAATTGCTTGCTTTAAAGTGTTGTAAACCATGCATCATTTTGTGTACATCTATATTTTTTGGAGAGAGACTCCTTCCTCCATTATAAGTAGTATAGATAAATAAATTAAACATCCACATGGCATTACTCCATTGGCTTCTTACACTATCTCACTTTAAAAACTATCCTACATGAACCTCATTATATATATATATATATATATATATATATATATATATATATATATATATATATATATATATATATATATATATATATATATAGTTGAGATCAAATAAGATCATCTTTAAAGTTATAAAAATAAGACCCTTTGAAGAACCAATTAGATTAAGACAAGTGTTCAATTTATTAATTAATTAGTTTAATTTTAAAATTAAATGAAAAGGGAACATTGGGAATTTCCAGTTCATTAGATGAATACGGTATACCACAACCCTAAGGGGGGTGGCAATGGTGATGCAAAAAAAAATGGCCAACACATGTTTAACCAATCAAATGCCAACAACACAATTTATAATTCACCATGACTTTCTTTTAATTTTTAGTGGCAATGGTGATGCAAAAAAAATTATATTATATTATTTTATTTATTTTATTCATAATTATATTAAACAAACTAAAGAAAAACATTAAATTTTATTAATAATTCAAATAAAAAGTACAATGCTTAGTAAAAAAAAACAACATAATAATATCTAAAAATTGCAAGGTCATCCATATTTCGCCGCGTACTCACGTTTTGTGGCAATAGCAATTTCTCGCATAGCCGGATCAGCTATTTGATCATGCGGAGTGTTAAAGTACTTCATCGCTCGTAAAAAAGCCTTTTCTTCAAAACTTTTGAGTTGTGCGGCCATCAACTTTTCGGCCAACTCATCCTTTGCCCGTTTTTTCTCCACCGCCTCATCCATTAATTGTGATTTCTTTGTCGCATAACTTTCTAACGTCGTAGCAACACTATTCATTGACGATGACTCGCTAACGGTCTTTTTCCCCTTTTTTTCCTTGTTGGAGTTGTGTCGTCATTCAAATCCGGAAGAATAGTCTCCACATTTTCATTTTCATTGCTAGATTCCGACGACTTTCTCCGTTTATCGGAATTAGACGAAGATGTTTGAACCACACATGGTTGTTTTAACCATTTGTCTGCTTTCTTAAGGATCTCCCATGCTTCCGTATGAGTAAAATTCTTGCCTTTTGATTTCCTCTTATAATCGGCCATGGCATTTTTCATCACGTCAAGATCGTCACAACCACTATCACGAAGACGGTTCTACAAATATAAAAGTAACAAGTATAAATTACTACAACTATATCAAATACAAAATATAAAAAAGCATATGGTTAAAAAATATACCGATTGGATCCATAGACCGTTAAAAGTATTCACTTCGGTATTCATATGTTTCCACTTCGTGTTCAAACTATGGTGTGTTCGATTTGTACTTCCCATGGTTATCGTGAAATGCTCTAGAATTTTACCCCAAAAGCTTACACTCTTATGTTCATTCCCGACTCTTGGGCATGTCGAGACATGAACCCAAGCTTTTGCCAAGGCGACCTCTTTGTCCGTCGATCAAGGTTCCTTTTTTGCTTTACCGGTGTTTTTATTTCTTCAACATCATCATCATTTTCTTGACCACCTATAAAATTGTAGATTATAACGGAAAAATAAATCAACGATTATATAAAAAATTGTATATTATATAAAAAAAATTAACGATTATATAAAAAAAATTAACGACTAATAAAAATATATTATAACAAAAAATAAATTGTACCGATTAAAAAAAAATAGATTATAACAAAAAAAATTGTACCAATTTTTAAAAAATAAATAGATTATAACAGAAAAAAATTACCGATTATTAAAAAAAAATAGATTATAACAAAAAATAAATTTTACCGATTATTAGTAAAGAAATAGATTATAACAAAAAAAATTACCGATTATATAAAAAAAATAATAATAGTAATAACGATTATTAAAAAAAAATGTACCGATTGCATTTGGAAATTGAGTTTCCGGAAAAAAAATCAATGTCGTCATCCTCGTTATCGTAAAGCGGTAGTTCACGTTCTACACTTGCTTCACGTCTTGATGGACCTTCACGGTAGTCGACGAAAGGGTTAAATTCACTAGTCATTCTTATATTATAAAGGTTTGGATTCATCGGTTGTGAATGGTGAAAATATTGGCGTTGTTGTGGTGGAGGATAGAAGGGTTGAGGTGGAGGTTGGGGAAAGTAGTGTTGAGGTGAGGGACGAATTGGTTGTGATTGAACGGGTTGTGATCGTGAACCCCGTCCACGACCTTTGGATGATTTTGAAGCACGTTGTGATTGATTTGGATCCATTCTTTTTATATGAAAATAAGAGTTGGAAGAGAGGATTAGTGGAATAATTAGTAATTTTTAATTGAATGTGTGAGAGATTAGTGGAATAATTAGTAATATTTAAAGGGATTTTTTTTTTTTTTTTTGAAATAAGCCACAAACGGCTCCATGCATTGAATGCCAACGTTCGAAAATTAAATGGGAGACTCCTTGCCGAATCGGTATCACATGCACCTCCACCATCCCTATTAGGCCATGCGGCACAAGTGGTATTCGAGGATGCCGAAGGTTGATGACCTTGCCATTGCCACCCCCTAAGCTTAACCATTTATTCACCCACTTCCTCATTTCTCTCTCTCACCAAAACAGCCGCTATTGTCATCTCTTTATCAAAAGCATTTTTCATTTTTTTCTTTATCAAAACCACCCAACCTTTATCAAAACGAAAACACAGATCCAAGGAAACCAAGATCCAAACACCACCCGTACACAGATTGAAGCAAACAAAGATCCAAACAAACCAACCGTGTACCAACCATGTGCAAAAGGCAGCCATCGTCAAATAATTGCAAGAAACCAACTATTTATATATATGGTTATGTTAGTGGCTTATAACGTACAACGCATCACTTTTCCGGTGACAACCTTTCTTTGTCTTTCGTACCGGTGCTTCTTTTCATCATTGGATCTGATTGTTCTCGGTTGTGGTGTGTCTCGAACAACCAAAAAAAATAACAACCAAGATCTGTTGATATATGTGGGTCTCGAAGTATGTGGGTCTCGAACGGAGCATGTCGCAGAACTACAATTTATCCCGATTTATTCCGGCAAGGCTTCTTTATCCCGATTTTCCGATGTATCGTACCGTTTATCATAATAACTCAGTTATAAAGATTGTGCTTAAAGGATGAGAATTCCAAATGTGGAATGAAAAAAAAACAAACAAACTTAATTGTTTAGTTCGCTGTGGGAATTAGTTTTTTGTTACTTTGTTATATTATCTGTTACGTAGTATAATACTCCGTATTATGATAAGGTAGGTAGCATTTGTAGGTTCTATGTGGCAAATAGAGGATGACAAGTTGCAGGAATGTCAAATGGGTATTTAGGGTGCGTTTGGTATGCTGCGAGGAATGACAATGGGTATGAGTTTGATAGTAGTGGTGGGTCCCTCAACTATGAAAGATCCATTCCCCCCTATAGAGTTGTATATGAAGTATGGAATATATTAGACTTTCATAGTCATAGTTGTGGGCTCAGCATTCTAAACAAACACAAACTATCACTTTCATAGTGATAGTTTGATTCCCATAGGTGGAAACCAAACGCACCCTTAGTCTTTTTTGTCATTGTGCTGGAACTTTATGTACCAAATGGTGGTCTCATGTTTCAACTAGGTCTCGTATATCAACAATAGGTGGTCTTGTGTACGAGCTGAGTTGTTTGAGATGGGATGTATATGATTCTTATGTACTCGCTGTATTAATTATTTTGAAGTTGTGAACTTGATGTATCAAATAAATTTTGTCTAATTTTATCACCTAATGTATCAGTTGTGTACTCGTCTTAACAGTTTTGAAGTTGTGTACTTGATGTATCAAACTTGAAGTGAAATTGTGTACTATGTATTAAATAAAAAATTGAAGTTGTGTACTTGATGTGTCAAATAAAAAATTGAATTTGTGTACTTGATATATCAAATAAAAAATGTGGACATGATTTTTACATAAAAATAGACGAAAATTTGAAAAAGATTGACAACATTTAGATTTGAATTCTCCAAAATACCCTTGAAACCTTATTTAATTACAATAATGTAACTCATTTAATGTTAATCTCATCCAACACAAACATAATCATCCAACGATCCAGATTGGATCTTACTTTTAAAACTTTAAGCTTGATCTTACATTAACCCTCCCCTATATATATATATATATATATATATATATATATATATATATATATATATATATATATATATATATATATATATATATATATAGGCTTTATTTTCAGAACCCTGTTAAGTGCGGGAACTGCGATAACTCCAATTTTGCATTAGAAAACATGCATGTTCATATAAAACATGTATGTTTTCTTACATACACCTTAATACACATGCCTGCGTATTAAGGTATATGTAAGAAAACATACATGTTTTATATGAACATGCATGTTTTCTAATGCATAATTGGAGTTCTCGCAGTTCCCGCACTTAACAGGGTTCTAAAAATAAAACCATTTTGCATTGATCTATTGCACTTAACAGGTTTTTATATGAACATGTATGTTATGCATGTATGTGTATTAAGGTGTATGTAAGAAAACATACATATTTTATATGAACATGTATGTTTTCTAATGCAAAATTGGAGTTCTCGCAGTTCCCGCACTTAACAGGGTTCTGAAAATAAAGATACACTATATATATATATATATATATATATATATATATATATATATATATATATATATATATATATATATATATATATATATATATATATATATAGGAGTGTTATTTTAAATACCAAAAAATTTTCCTACATACCAAGGGACTTATCTCCACTATTCATCTAAAAAGAAATCAATAGTTGAGAATGAGATTAAAAACATTTTAATATTTCACCAATTTTTTATAATTTAAATATCTTTTAAACCGTTAATCGTTAAGCGAAAATAATTATACCATCGCGACGAGCATTTAATTATCTTTCTATAGATAGGCATTATGATATACTTTCGACAATTCTTTTTTTCATTATTTTCACGTGTTTTTTCGTTGCCGAAAAAATCATATGTGATATATCACATGTGATATTAGTATAATATCACATGTGATTTTTTCGGTAACGAAAAAAAAACGTGAAAAAACCAAAAAAAAAAAAATTGTCGAAAATATATCATAGTGCCTATCTATAGAAAGATAATTAAATGTTCGTCATAACGGTATATTTTTTTTTTCGCTTAACGATTAATGGTTTGAAAGATATTAATATTTGAAAAAAAATTATGAAATTGGGTTTTTTAAATTATTGCGATTAATCTTATCCATTAGATCAAATAAAGATGTAAGGAAAATAGGGGATAGAGATTAATCCCTTGGTATGTAAAAAAAGTTTAGTCTTCAAATGATTTTAAAATATATATATATATATATATATATATATATATATAGGGGCTTTATTTTCAGAACCCTGTTAAGTGCGTGAACTGCGATAACTCTAATTTTGCATTAGAAAAAATGCATGTTCATATAAAACATGTATGTTTTCTTACATACACCTTAATACTCATACTTGCGTAACATATATGTTCATATAAAACCATTTTTCATTGATCTGTTGCACTTAAGAGGTTTTATATGAACATGTATGTTACACAGGTATGTGTATTAAGGTGTATGTAAGAAAACATACATGTTTCACATGAACATGCATGTTTTCTAATGAAAAATTATAGTTCTCGCAGTTCCCGCACTTAACATGGTTCTGAAATATATATATATATATATATATATATATATATATATATATATATATATATATATATATATATATATATGTATATATATATATATATATATATATATATATATATATATATATATATATATATATATATATATATATGTATATATATATATATATATATATATATATAATGGAGGCGTTTGACCATTTTATGCCAAATAAGCATGGTCAATGCCTTGTCATCACTTTTTGGCGCCATGTCATCAGACTTTACATTTCGGTGTGCCATGTCATCTTGCCATGTAAACAATTTTTATATTTGGAATTTATAAGTTTTGGTTTAATTACTATATATATTATTTACCATTTAATACGACGTCGCTCTATGTGTTGGACTCCCGTTTTTTTTTACAGCCCGTTACCACGCCTCAGGCCCATATCCATTCTTTGTTTGTGATACGGTATTTTCGTTTATCTAGAAAGTTTCTTGATGACTTGATCTACTCATACCGACTTTCAACTCTAGAAGAATCCTCCATCTTCTTCCACCCTCCTCTCTATATCTCTGTGTGTAAAAATGGAGAAAAAAAAAATAGTGATCTGACGATCAGTTGGCTATGTAGTGTTGCGGTGGCTGAGGATAATAATTTAGCCTAAAAACAATCGCTAATTGTTGCAGCGATTTCCAGAATCTTCAACTCATCCAAAGCTAGCATTGGCACACACAACAATTAGCGATCCGGTTCTTAAACAATCGTTGTTATTGATTTTCTTTTCTGGTCATGGCTGGTGATTAAAAAAGGATGTTACTGATCCATTTGGAGTAATAATCATATGTTACTATGTAAGTCTATCAATCTTAAATAAATTATTGATTTACTTTATATTAATTTGGGTTTTTAGCAGCTTAATTGTACATTATTGGTATATTGATTTTTCTTTTAGGGTTTAACTTGGGGGAATTTAGGGATTAGTGAATTGGGTTACTTTTGAATGTAAAGTGGTATTAAAAAATTATGAATTTTTAGTTTTTCTTTTGAGTAATTTTAATTTGGTTGATGAATTTTATGTCAAAATAATGACATGTCTGGTACCCGCTTTCAGTAACTTTTGTTTTTTCACTACATATACGCATTTGGATTCATGGAATACCATGCTCAGTGTTGGTGTAGTTGGGTTTTTTTAACCGCCGATGTGAACATTTGGAGTGTACTGTTAACTTGGGTTTGGTCAGTGTCCGGAAGTCCATATGAAGATTCGGGTTTTAGTTGTGGTTTAAGGATGACGACTCCTAAGTGAAACGGAGGTTTGTTTTTAATTGGGGGTACTTTGTTGAGTTACTGAAAATGTTTTGATTTTTATTAGTATTTTTGGGTTTCAGTTTATGTTTTCGTTTGGGTATGCAGATTTGAAATGAGAGGATACATGTGGTTTCAACTTTTCGTTATTTGTTCAATACACGTTTTTGTTTCTCCAAAAAGCTAATCTAATCCTTCTTTTTGTGCTACTCCTACTCCTAGGGCGGGAAGAAGGATGTTGAAACGGAATATCTTTAGGTTTCAAGTAAGTTGTTTTAGATTGTTCCGTTGCCATTCCGTTATTCTTTTATGCTGCTTGAATTTGTTACATTCTATTTTTTCTGTGTAGCATGTGAAGGGGTTTAGCTTGCAAGGGGAGGGGAAATATAATCCTGTGGTTGGAACACCAAAATTGGTAAAGGTGACTTTAGATGGTTAACATTTTTTTGTAAATGCTTCACTTTGTAAATGAAGAGTAAGGTAATTTCATTTTTTATGTGTACCGCAAGTATTTAGTGCCTAATGTTTAGACCATCTATTTGTAGGAAAAGACTCTTGCTACTGATGCCGTGGAATCAGTTTGACGATATAGAAGCAAGCATCCTTACTGAGCTTAGGGTCAGGATGTATGACCTTCGGCAAGAAGACTTAAAGTGACTACTTTTAATAGTAACGATTTTTTACGTAATTGGTAGTTTAATTTTGAGCTTGGTTTATATTCTGATTAAAGCATATTTTAAACGTAGCCATTTTTAAATGTGGGTTGATTATTTAGTCAAATTAACCTTATCCAGCCCAATGTGTTTTCCAGACTTTGCAATGCGGTCAACCGATTTTGTCATCAAGAACTGCTTCTCCTGATTCAATCATCGTTGGTTTCCATGATAATAGGCACTCATGTAAGTTGGTTAATCTCAGAGTGCGCCTTTGATTTTTTTGACTGTTTGTAATACGTATTCGTGTCTGTTTTCCATAGAGAATGAACGTGAACATACAATGAATGATGGTGACGGAGATGTGGTTCGTATGGACTTGGTTAATTGGAAAGAATGATTGGAAGGTAAATGTTTATGCATATATCAGAATCCACAGTAATATTATAATGAAATATGAACTATGTAGTTATCTTCGCTTAAATGATACATTGCATAAAGCGAAAAAATGCTCATTAACTGGGCTGCTGACCATAAGACTGCAACGGGAAGTCATATTATGGTATTTTTACATTTGCTACTTGCTTTTATATCGCACACTTTTGTTTCAATTTCATTATGAGATTTGTTTTGAATTTAAATGAAGTTGGGCATATTTTATGTCACATAAACCGACCCACTTTCTACTAAAAATACTAGGCAAAACTACCATAAGATATTGGCGTCCAGAAACAAAAATCTCTTCCAGAAAAAATACTAGCCAAAGATATCATTATGAGATCTGTCATCTTTCCCACATACACATATACCCAAGTTCTTTACTTAAATCTCTTTTTGACTCCATAATTCACCTTTGCTTATGGTAGATTTTTGTTGAGCTTGAGAGAGCTCGATTGATCAAAAGGCTAGCTAAGATCAAGGAGGAACAAGGTCAAATAGCGGAGGCTGCTGATTTGATGCAAGAGATTGCGGTCAGTTTGTGAATAGTCTTTTGATATCCTAAACGAAAATTATATTACTTTCTTACGGTATCACTTACCTTTGATTTGTATAACACAGGTTGAAACTTTTGGTGCTATGGCAAAGACTGAAAAGATTGCTTTCATTCTCGAACAACTAGGAAATTTCATCAAAGGTAGCATATGCAACTGTCATTGCAGCCATGGATTATTAGCCCATAAATAAGTTTGATTACAACATATCTAATACTCCTATTAAGAAGCTCATAAAACTGGTCTGTAACAAAGATAAAGTCCTAAAATCTGTCGAAAGGTTAAGATTACTTAGACCGTGATTGACATTCATCAACGTTTCTTAAGTGACTCTTCAATCAGATAACAATATAAGGGCCCTCCTCTACTGCAAATAAATATATGGGCCTCTAAGAATGCATGTTCATCTAATTAGGCAACAGCTTAAGATTACTTGAGACAATGTTAGCTCAGAGATTGTTGCTGTTATGTCTCTGGCTAAGAAAGTTTAAATTTTCTTGCGTTATATGGCTTCACTTTTTGTTCTGAAAATATACTCGCCATGTTTAAATTCCAGCTTTCTAGGGGTCAAACCTGTAACCTGTCTTTGATGTTCTAAATTGTATTATATAACACTTGCTGAATAATAATCTTTGATGGAATATGTTTATTAGTAGAGGTAGAAACAAGTCGTAAGTCAGAGGTAGTAAGAGTAGTGGCAGTATTAGTTTTTCCTTTGCATTGTTATGTTAATTGTAGTCGGATATTTTGTTGTTAGTAGTTTCCGTTATGAACGGTCCTTAATACAGATGCTAAAGTTTAATGTTTAAGAGCGTTTAAAGTTAGTGTTTCCTTTAATGTGGGTGTTATTTCGAGTTCGATTGCATCACTAATGCAGGTTAAGATTACTTAACATTAAAAAGGCATCAATGCCAGCTAAAGGGGTAAAAGATTATGCTGCATCACTTATGCAGCCTATTTCGATTTGAAAAGGAGTTGTTTTTTTATTGATAGATTCCAGTTGGTAAATTGATTAAAGGGGTAAAAGGTTATGCTGCATGTTTCTGTACATATATATCTTCCTCATATTAATCGTCAAAATGGCCAAATGGGTCACTTTTTTGTTATTCAAATGATATAAGTTACTGTATTTTATTTAATGCTCTCATAAAACTAGCCACAATGTTCTACTATATCAAAGGTTGTGCTTTTGCACTAATCTTGCAACATTTTAAATCATCATATGAGTGTCTTTTTTACTTTTGAATTGAATGTCTAATCTTGGGTTACATGATTGCCTCCATAAATATTTAGATTATACAGATGAGCAAGATCTTTAATTGTTGGGCGCCTTCTTTGTGTGTTGTTTGTAGTGCTCTATTTTTTCAAAACCCATATATACACCGACAAAAAAAACTGCAAGGCCGCAACGCGGCCTAATTCCTTCCGGCTAATGAAGAGACTACTCCCGTCTTCCCTAAAAATTAACTGCCAACTACGACGCTCCGCCGCAACGCGGCGGACCAGTGCCCAACTCGTTATTTAAATTTCGGATTTAATTTTTTGGATTAATTCTTTAAAATTCGGTTTTAATTTTGAAGCACTAAAATTCGGATTAAATTCATGTAAAAATGAACATGGTGAGATTTTAACCTGCATCTTTTAGTTAACATGTAAACATCTCAACCAATGGAGCCAAGCCATTGATTGTGATCAAGGACCTAAAACAAAAAAAATATACAATACAAAAGAGATTAAGCTAAACACAGGAGGACGGATTGTGACATTATGGGGAAAAAACATATCAGGGCATAACTAAATGTCTCTTTTCAATATTTGTTACCCTTCCAAAACGCCAAAACCCTAAATCGACTTCTGGTTCTGCTGCTAATGAAACTCAGTTGGTGAGGATTCATCATGTTCTTGCAATTCCAATGAACTCAAACAAGACAAAATTTTCTAAACGATTATTTTTTCTATGTTGCAAACAGTTTATAGAGAATAAATGGTAAGGAAAGACATTCCCAACCTACAAAACAATGGCAGGTATGAGTATACATTCTTTTCATTCTTTTTTATCACTGCTAATTTGTTTTTATTATTCATTCTAAACTATAGGCAATTGAGTGTAAATTAATTTTCAATTCTTAGGTTTAAATTGTACCTTTGTTAGTGACATTATGGGGGGGAAAACATCAGGGGCATAACTAATAACTCTATCTAGGAAGAAAACTCCTTCACAATTTTAATGTTTTAATGGCACGCCTCCTTTTTCTCATAACCCTAATAATTTTTTCTACGTTTTCTAATTTTCTGTTTATGATGTTAGCATGCTTGAATGATGAGGATGCTTCATGTCAAGTCCTTATCACAGGTGAACAATATTTGATATCATTAGAATTCATGTACTAAAATTAATCGTTTTGAATGGTATTCACAGTAGTGTGTCGAGAAGAAGAAAGAATGATAGATACTCAGTATAAGTTTGAACTGGTGGAATAGAGAATTTCAAGAAGTAAGGAAAATTTACGTTTGTACTGGTCTTATTCTTTTTACAATGGATATGTGAATGACTATTTGTGGAATGCATGTAACTATAGAACTCTATGTTGTCATATGTGTTCATATTAAGTTTGTGTTGGTCATGTGACTGGCCTTTAATTATATGTTAACCTAATCCCATCATTCTATAAATCACAGAATCCAACTACTTTACAAGCTCTTTGGTGTCCTATCACATCTAAGTTGCATATTGTCAGGAGATGGGGAGGATCATGATAAAATTCTTACAATTAGTAGAAGAAAACATTGAAGAACTAGCGGCCTTGGACATCAAAAGTTGTTTGAACTCGGGAAGGCTGCTAAGCTTGCATGGGCATTCAACATACTTAGGTCTAAACGTCATGTGTTTTTTTACTTTTAAAAACCTCACATAATTTATCTATTAGATATTATGCTGGTGTGGCTGATAAAATCCATGGAAAGACATTAATAATGACAAATCACTTACAAGGGTACACATTAATTTACTATAGCGCGCCCACTAGAGATTCCTGGTACTTGTCCACTAGAGATTCCTACAGTTGAAGCGCGCCTAACTACATTTTGGTAAACTAATTTTTGACAAAATTTTCAGCCTTCTGTTTCTGCCCATTCTTCCGCGACAATTCCTGGTAGGTTTCACCGTTATTGTGATGTTTGTTTGGATGTATTTTTTTTATTGCTAATACACATTGGCTACTGCCTGTTACAACTGTTACATTGCTGTTCTTCTTTCTTACCCGCTTAGGAATAACTAAAGATGTTGATCGACTGTTACCAACACATGATTTGGGTACAAGCGGTGGCCCTAAAATTATGGATATGTATGATTGCTCATAGCACAATGCAATGTAATCGAGTCAGTCATATATTAGATAAGTTATTTCCTTATTTGTATTTTATAAAGAAGCTAAAGTTGTAGTTGCAATACTTTATCCCAAACATCCCGAACTAAGGCTTCTGAAGCTCGGGTGATTTTATCATCATTTTCTTAAATGGTTACTTTGCTCACTGTCGCTACCTTACAATCGAATAATACATTTTGACCCGTGCTGCCCATTTCATGATTCTCCATATTCTTCTTCACATGTTCTTCATTGTTTTATACTGAGTAGCATTCTACATTGTTACTTGATAACAGGTTGTTATTATCCATTGAACCTTCTATGATGATTTTTAAGAGACCATTACTCAAAAGTTTGTAGGTTTGCTGATGGAATTCAGATAATATATCAGGTATGTGTTTAGTTCTTATCATACATTTAAAACCACTACAATAAAATTTATGTAGACTTGGGAATGATGAATATGATTTATTAAAATGCACCTTTACCATGTTGTACAGAAAGTGCACTACAATTAACATATGGCTTACCGGCTATCTACCACATCTACATTGCTATATTTGCTTCATAAAAGTTTAACTCCTGTTGGACATAAACCACCACCACCATCAATATTAGCAAGAATGGTAAATACTTCTCCTCACTCCCTGTTATTCAACTACCGTTTTTCATCTTACATACTTTATACCTGAACTTGCATAGTAAAATGTGATCTAAAATTAACAATTTCTATTGATATAGTTGTTACGTAAATCATCGTTGTGTGATTTATTATGTCAGGTGGAGGCCAAGTACCCAACTTTACTTTTTCGGCAAAAGCTAACCGCGTACTATGTATCAAACTTGAAGTGAAGTTGTGTACTATGTATTGAATAAAAAATTGAAGTTGTGTACTTGATGTGTCAAATAAAAAATTGAATTTGTGTACTTGATATATCAAATAAAAAATGTGGACATGATTTTTACATAAAAATAGACGAAAATTTGAAAAAGATTGACAACATTTAGATTTGAATTCTCCAAAATACCCTTGAAACCTTATTTAATTACAATAATGTAACTCATTTAATGTTAATCTCATCCAACACAAACATAATCATCCAACGATCCAGATTGGATCTTACTTTTAAAACTTTAAGCTTGATCTTACATTAACCCTCCCCTATATATATATATATATATATATATATATATATATATATATATATATATATATATATATATATAGTGTATCTTTATTTTCAGAACCCTGTTAAGTGCGAGAACTGCGAGAACTCCCATTAACCAATCATAATTTAGTAAAGTATTTTTTCTTAAAATTAATATACTTAATTCATAGGGGCATTAAGGGTAATTAACATGTACATATCTTCAACTGAGAATTCAATTTTTTGCTAAAATCATGCAAAGATACGGTTGTAATTTTAGAGTTTTATTTTTTCATATCTTCTTCTCCAAAATACATGATTCATAGACAAAACCTAACCCAAAATTCAAGATTCATTGAACACATCATTTGTGTATAATTCACAAAAAAAACATGGTTGATTTTGTTGATACGGTTCAGGATGACAGTGGTACTTTTCTGGATGATACCGTTGTGCATGAAACGGATAATCAAACACTTATGATATTGAAACAAGATCTTGAACTGTAGAATCAGCAGCATGATCAACAAGACAACAATGGTTTTTATTTTATTCCATTTTTATAACTGCTATGGTTTTTTTTCTTCTTCTTAATATGAGAATGTATGTTTGTTTTCTTAATTGTTAATACGAATTGTCCCATGTGCATGCATGTTTATTTGACTATACTTTTGATAAAAATAAACATTTATATGAAATTGTTAATACGAATCTAAGCAATCTCTTGAGGCTGCAAAATTATGGAATTTTTATGTGTCGCCGAGTGACATGGTGAAGTCTTCTAATGTTTCTTGATGTGGTTATTCTCAATCTATTGGTTCTCCTCTTTAAAGAGTATTGTTTGGAGACTCAGAGTTATTTTCAGAGGTTTTTGAATTTTTAATTGGTGTTTAGAAGTTGTCATTGCTTATATGGTCTTTGTTGATTATTCAATAAGGTTTTCTTTGGCTTTTGGAAGTTTGATTCTTTTGGTTTCAAAATGGTGGAGTTATTCTTGGATTGCCATCATGATAATGTACAATACTTCTGCTGATTTCTGTGTCATAATTAAGGAGTGTTTGGAAGAGTTTGGGAGTTATTCTTTGGGAACTGATTCATACTTGTTGCTGATGTGGACCGGTTCATATTCAAAGATTGATGGCTTTTTTGAGTAGGTATTCTTTTATGACAATATGATTAGTTTTTTTTTGTTGCCGAATTACTGTTATGAGATTGAATACGGTGTATTGATCCTTTTTCCTGGTTTGGGTGAATATGATAAAGGCTCCTATTTGGAGTTCTAGTTGGAATTTAGAGTAATTTATGGTGTTTTAGGATGGAAAATGGTGATAAGAAGCAATTGGTGGTGGAGTGTTTGGCATTGCTGTTAAAGATGTATATATGGTCTATTTATAATGATGGTATTTTGGACTAGTTCGTGGACAGGATCAAATGGTTTTCTTATTTGGACCATCTCCTTTATCAATAGGCTTGATTATATTGAAGTTGTGTTATGCTATATTGAAGATTTGAAGAGGAGTTTTTGGTAGTATATATGAAGTTTTATTTGTGGTCGTGGGATATAGTTTTTTGTAATGGTTATTGGAATGGGTCATATTAGAAGAATAATGGGCATTTGGAGCAGTGGACCGGATCTAATGACGAGCTTATGTGGACTAAAGTTGATGGGCTTATGATGGGCAAGGAAAAAGTTGATGAAGAAAATAACAGTGACGAAAATGAGGAAGATACGAACGATGATGATTTTGAGGACCTTTATGAAGATATGGAACTTGAGGAAGATAGATGACGAATATGATGATTATTCAGACGACGACTAAGATGCGGTCCAATAAGCATTTATTTTCCAAATTATATACAACTTAATTTACAATTCCATTTGTACTTTATCCCTTTTTCAACTATTTTATGCTTGATTTATACGAGTTACATGTTTAACTAATTGTTGGATATGCTGGTTTATTCAATATTAAGTTGGTGTGTTTATCTTTTTATTTTAAAATTTGGCTTATTTTTTGTTCTCATTATACCATGCAATAATATCATACATACATCTGCTAATTATTCAATTTTGATAAAAGACCACTTTTCTAGCATACAGTCAAAACACACATGTATTAGTAACATACATGCTTTTGTACATATGTGTTTTTGAGAACATAGATGTTTTGAAACATACATGCATCGAAGCATAAATGCTTTGAAACATACATGTTTAGAAACATACATGTTTCGAAACATACATGTTTCGAAACAAGTATGTTTTGCAACCTAAATTTTTTAAAACTTGTTGGTATACAAAGAATAAATGAGCAAGAGTACGGCTATTAGACTATTAAACATAGAAACACTAAAACATATACGTTTCGAAACACACATGTTTTGAATCATGTTGGTATACATAGAATTTATGTTTTGAAACATACATGTATTAAAACACACATGTTTTGAAACATATATGTTTTAAAACCATACATGTCATTAAAAGAACCGTACTGTTTCCAATATATCAACTGTAATTAACATACATACATACATACATAAAAAACCTTAAACATACATGATTAGCCTTAAACATAAATATAAAGCATTTACAGATAGTACGTAGTATTTACCAACCAAAAATAACATTTCACTGACTGACTTTCCGAATAACCAAAATAAGCAAATACAACCAATTCAGTTCTTAAAAAGCTAACACCATGTTATGATCAGTTTCCCAAAAACTAAACACAAAAGATCACAAAACACCCATAAAGTAAACACAAAAGATCAGTCCTAAAAACCTATTGTTCAAACCAGTTTCCAATCAAATAAACCCTTAAACAACTCATAAAGATATGCATTTATATTGTTCATAGATGTTTCCATTCAGATGCCACAAATCGGGACTTTGCTTGTCTTGACAATAGCATTTGTAGCTTGAATATTGGCCAGTTCTGCACGAATCTTGTCCCTATGAATGTTGCACTCCGAAAGCAATAGTCGCGCAACTTTCTCAATTTCCCCAACTGTAGAATCCCTACCCTCATTGTCTAATCTGCAATCCCACCTAAATATAGGACTGCCCATGTAATGCTCCATGTAGCGCATAAGGAATACACCACAATCATTTGGCCTACTATCAGTTTTCCAATGAAATTCCCCACGCCCAAGAACAGGTTTCAATATTTCACCGAATTTCACATGCTTCATTGAGTTCATGTAGTTCCCAAAATTTTCTTGCTGTAATCATTAACGTTTACATTTAAATTTAAAATAAAACAGCAGATAACGATGCAGTGACTTGTATGAAAATAGGAGATAACAAGTCAATAAGTAACTCGTATGACTCATCAGTTATAATTAGAAACACAAATACGCAATACAAACGATGGGCCAGTATTTTAATTTTTACACGTCCTCAATATAAACAAATACGCAATACCAACAAGAGGCTAGTAATTTAATTTCTATAAGTTGACAGCAAAAAAACATTGCTCTTGGTTAAATTAATGCATCGATGTTCTTTACATACACCACCAAAAAACTGATTCCAAACAGATACTTATGATTATTAAAAAAATAACTACCTTAAAGAAAAAAAAGCATCTATGTAACACTAACAAAAATATCAAATTCATCCTTAATCATTCATTTAAACAAAAAAACAACAACAAATCAACAAACAAGTCACATATTCCTATATTAACATTACTGTTTACCAAAAATAATAAAAATATACACTTTTTTTCAAAACCAATTACTTAAAATTACACCATTAATCTGTAATCTTGTTTATTTAATCAACATTAAATAAACTTTACCATTACCGCAAACTTATAACATGAACACACATGCATTCTGGTTTTCTAGGCGCACCATTACCAGGAAAAAAAACATAATGATCATACCTTCCATTAATCGTGTTTATTATTAGTAGAAAAAAAATTGAACGGATTTGATCGATTATGGGTTATTGCCTTTGATTTCTGAATTGGGGGTTTAGGGTTCTATGTGACAATCGTGTGTGCTTTTTTATATAAAGTAATGAAATCGTGTGTGTTTTGATGGTTTTAAAAATGGATATGATCATTGTGAAGAAAAATTTTAGATGCAATCCTGAATTTCAAGCTTGCAGTTATTGAGAGTGTCTAATAAGTTAAATACCTTTTATACCCATTTCATTAATATTTCTAGGAAATCTACTTTCATTTATTTACAAAAATACCATTGTGCAATCTTAATCATTGATCAAGTTAATCCAAGGGTAGAAAATGGGTTCTCGCAGTTCCCGCACTTAGCAGAGTTCTGAAAATAAAGCCTCCCTATATATATATATATATATATATATATATATATATATATATATATATATATATATATATATATATATAGGCTTTATTTTCAGAACCCTGTTAAGTGCGGGAACTGCGATAACTCCAATTTTGCATTAGAAAACATGCATGTTCATATAAAACATGTATGTTTTCTTACATACACCTTAATACACATGCCTGCGTATTAAGGTATATGTAAGAAAACATACATGTTTTATATGAACATGCATGTTTTCTAATGCATAATTGGAGTTCTCGCAGTTCCCGCACTTAACAGGGTTCTAAAAATAAAATCATTTTGCATTGATCTATTGCACTTAACAGGTTTTTATATGAACATGTATGTTATGCATGTATGTGTATTAAGGTGTATGTAAGAAAACATACATATTTTATATGAACATGCATGTTTTCTAATGCAAAATTGGAGTTCTCGCAGTTCCCGCACTTAACAGGGTTCTGAAAATAAAGATACAATATATATATATATATATATATATATATATATATATATATATATATATATATATATATAGGAGTGTTATTTTAAATACCAAAAAATTTTCCTACATACCAAGGGACTTATCTCCACTATTCATCTAAAAAGAAATCAATAGTTGAGAATGAGATTAAAAACATTTTAATATTTCACCAATTTTTTATAATTTAAATATCTTTTAAACCGTTAATCGTTAAGCGAAAATAATTATACCATCGCGACGAGCATTTAATTATCTTTCTATAGATAGGCATTATGATATACTTTCGACAATTCTTTTTTTCATTATTTTCACGTGTTTTTTCGTTACCGAAAAAATCATATGTGATATATCACATGTGATTTTTTCGGTAACGAAAAAAAACGTGAAAAAACCAAAAAAAAAAAAATTGTCGAAAATATATCATAGTGCCTATCTATAGAAAGATAATTAAATGTTCGTCGTAACGGTATATTTTTTTTTCGCTTAACGATTAATGGTTTGAAAGATATTAATATTTGAAAAAAATTATGAAGTTGGGTTTTTTAAATTATTGCGATTAATCTTATCCATTAGATCAAATAAAGATGTAAGGAAAATAGGGGATAGAGATTAATCCCTTGGTATGTAAAAAAAGTTTAGTCTTCAAATGATTTTAAAATATATATATATATATATATATATATATATATATATATATATATATATATATATATATATATATATATATATATATATATATATATATATGGGCTTTATTTTCAGAACCCTGTTAAGTGCGTGAACTGCGATAACTCTAATTTTGCATTAGAAAAAATGCATGTTCATATAAAACATGTATGTTTTCTTACATACACCTTAATACTCATACTTGCGTAACATATATGTTCATATAAAACCATTTTTCATTGATCTGTTGCACTTAAGAGGTTTTATATGAACATGTATGTTACACAGGTATGTGTATTAAGGTGTATGTAAGAAAACATACATGTTTCACATGAACATGCATGTTTTCTAATGAAAAATTATAGTTCTCGCAGTTCCCGCACTTAACATGGTTCTGAAATATATATATATATATATATATATATATATATATATATATATATATATATATATATATATATATATATATATATATATATATATATATATATAATGGAGGCGTTTGACCATTTTATGCCAAATAAGCATGGTCAATGCCTTGTCATCACTTTTTGGCGCCATGTCATCAGACTTTACATTTCGGTGTGCCATGTCATCTTGCCATGTAAACAATTTTTATATTTGGAATTTATAAGTTTTGGTTTAATTATTTAAATTTCGGATTTAATTTTTTGGATTAATTCTTTAAAATTCGGTTTTAATTTTGAAGCACTAAAATTCGGATTAAATTCATGTAAAAATGAACATGGTGAGATTTGAACCTGCATCTTTTAGTTAACATGTAAACATCTCAACCAATGGAGCCAAGCCATTGATTGTGATCAAGGACCTAAAACAAAAAAAAATATACAATACAAAAGAGATTAAGCTAAACACAGGAGGACGGATTGTGACATTATGGGGAAAAACATATCAGGGCATAACTAAATGTCTCTTTTCAATATTTGTTACCCTTCCAAAACGCCAAAACCCTAAATCGACTTCTGGTTCTGCTGCTAATGAAACTCAGTTGGTGAGGATTCATCATGTTCTTGCAATTCCAATGAACTCAAACAAGACAAAATTTTCTAAACGATTATTTTTTCTATGTTGCAAACAGTTTATAGAGAATAAATGGTAAGGAAAGACATTCCCAACCTACAAAACAATGGCAGGTATGAGTATACATTCTTTTCATTCTTTTTTATCACTGCTAATTTGTTTTTATTATTCATTCTAAACTATAGGCAATTGAGTGTAAATTAATTTTCAATTCTTAGGTTTAAATTGTACCTTTGTTAGTGATTATGGGGGGGAAAACATCAGGGGCATAACTAATAACTCTATCTAGGAAGAAAACTCCTTCACAATTTTAATGTTTTAATGGCACGCCTCCTTTTTCTCATAACCCTAATAATTTTTTCTACGTTTTCTAATTTTCTGTTTATGATGTTAGCATGCTTGAATGATGAGGATGCTTCATGTTAAGTCCTTATCACAGGTGAACAATATTTGATATCATTAGAATTCATGTACTAAAATTAATCGTTTTGAATGGTATTCACAGTAGTGTGTCGAGAAGAAGAAAGAATGATAGATACTCAGTATAAGTTTGAACTGGTGGAATAGAGAATTTCAAGAAGTAAGGAAAATTTACGTTTGTACTGGTCTTATTCTTTTTACAATGGATATGTGAATGACTATTTGTGGAATGCATGTAACTATAGAACTCTATGTTGTCATATGTGTTCATATTAAGTTTGTGTTGGTCATGTGACTGGCCTTTAATTATATGTTAACCTAATCCCATCATTCTATAAATCACAGAATCCAACTACTTTACAAGCTCTTTGGTGTCCTATCACATCTAAGTTGCATATTGTCAGGAGATGGGGAGGATCATGATAAAATTCTTACAATTAGTAGAAGAAAACATTGAAGAACTAGCGGCCTTGGACACCCTTGATGCGGGCAAGTTGTTTGAACTCGGGAAGGCTGCTAAGCTTGCATGGGCATTCAACATACTTAGGTCTAAACGTCATGTGTTTTTTTACTTTTAAAAACCTCACATAATTTATCTATTAGATATTATGCTGGTGTGGCTGATAAAATCCATGGAAAGACATTAATAATGACAAATCACTTACAAGGGTACACATTAATTTACTATAGCGCGCCCACTAGAGATTCCTGGTACTTGTCCACTAGAGATTCCTACAGTTGAAGCGCGCCTAACTACATTTTGGTAAACTAATTTTTGACAAAATTTTCAGCCTTCTGTTTCTGCCCATTCTTCCGCGACAATTCCTGGTAGGTTTCACCGTTATTGTGATGTTTGTTTGGATGTATTTTTTTTTATTGCTAATACACATTGGCTACTGCCTGTTACAACTGTTACATTGCTGTTCTTCTTTCTTACCCGCTTAGGAATAACTAAAGATGTTGATCGACTGTTACCAACACATGATTTGGGTACAAGCGGTGGCCCTAAAATTATGGATATGTATGATTGCTCATAGCACAATGCAATGTAATCGAGTCAGTCATATATTAGATAAGTTATTTCCTTATTTGTATTTTATAAAGAAGCTAAAGTTGTAGTTGCAATACTTTATCCCAAACATCCCGAACTAAGGCTTCTGAAGCTCGGGTGATTTTATCATCATTTTCTTAAATGGTTACTTTGCTCACTGTCGCTACCTTACAATCGAATAATACATTTTGACCCGTGCTGCCCATTTCATGATTCTCCATATTCTTCTTCACATGTTCTTCATTGTTTTATACTGAGTAGCATTCTACATTGTTACTTGATAACAGGTTGTTATTATCCATTGAACCTTCTATGATGATTTTTAAGAGACCATTACTCAAAAGTTTGTAGGTTTGCTGATGGAATTCAGATAATATATCAGGTATGCGTTTAGTTCTTATCATACATTTAAAACCACTACAATAAAATTTATGTAGACTTGGGAATGATGAATATGATTTATTAAAATGCACCTTTACCATGTTGTACAGAAAGTGCACTACAATTAACATATGGCTTACCGGCTATCTACCACATCTACATTGCTATATTTGCTTCATAAAAGTTTAACTCCTGTTGGACATAAACCACCACCACCATCAATATTAGCAAGAATGGTAAATACTTCTCCTCACTCCCTGTTATTCAACTACCGTTTTTCATCTTACATACTTTATACCTGAACTTGCACAGTAAAATGTGATCTGAAATTAACAATTTCTATTGATATAGTTGTTACGTAAATCATCGTTGTGTGATTTATTATGTCAGGTGGAGGCCAAGTACCCAACTTTACTTTTTCGGAAAAAGCTAACCGCGTATGTTGAGAAAATCTATCAAATTATTCGCAACGATTTGAAGAAGGATTTGTCATCACTTCTTCAATATATAGTCAATGTATGTTCACATACAACTTATAGTTCCGATTGTTGCACAATTTGTGCACAGTAAAGTTGTTTGGAAGGGTAATTTTTAAAACTGAAATGAGATATTGTATCTCATTAGCTTTTCTTATTAAGTGTAGTCCTAATAACAGTCAAAACACGGTACTAATTTATATTCTCCCAATGGTCTAATTTATATTCTCCTAATTGTCCAAGTAGCTAGAAAGATACCCCGCCAACATCTTCTCATTGGGGATTTGTCGCTGAATGCCTAAGTGGAATGCTCGCTATCTTGAAGGAATATCATGTATAGTACTAACCAAAATGTCCCATTTGAATGCTTATCTTATTGAATTTAACGATTTAGTCATAACGGTTTCAGGTGCCACCAGTTATTAATCTAAAGATCTTCATTGAAGCTTACTCTTATATCGATGTTCAACTTTTCAACAGGTAGATCATCGTTTTATATTTTAATTAGTTAACGGAACATTTTTCATGTCAAAATACTATATCATCTCCTTTTATGTGACATGCAGCTTTCTTATACACAAGAGTGTTGCAGATACAAAATTGAGGAATATGTGAAAGCAGGATTAGCTGAGTTAGAATAGTGGTATAGTCGCGCCACAAAAGAGGTAATCAGTACTACATACACACAAAGACCTCTATATTTGATCAAATTTTCAAAACCAAGTTAGTATAGTAGGTCTAACAATTTGATAAATGCTGTATTATACGCAACCATATCCTACGAACCCGAAGATATTAATTTGGAATTAGCTTATTATGATATATATTGCTTATAGCTAAGTTGCATGTGGGTGTTTGGATATTTGCTTTGTAGCTGGCTTTTTGAAAGTAACTGGAAGAGACAGTGGTATTATTTTTAGCAAAATCTGATTGGCATGAGAAAAAAATTGGGTTGTTACTAAGGTAGAACTCTGAAAAGATACAAATCAGGTTGGATCATGAATAAAAATAGGGGTTACTAACATATTTCGTTCAGTTTATATAGCATAAGGCCGTAATTTTCATCTTATAGGCTACAATATGCAAGATGGATGGGTTGGGTAACAGGTGTGGTGCATGTCTTAAATCTAATAGTTTGGATTGACTAAAAAGTCCAAACACTTTTGGTCATAATTTTAATATTTATGCTTGAAAAATACAGTCTAATAGAAAAGATCTTTTGAAAATGTAATCTAATGGAACTGCTTTTGCAGGCGTGAGAATTCATGAAGAAGAGAACATGGATGTCTGCACACTAATTGCTCGAACAATGTACAAAGCCTGACCAAAGATGTTCCACCACATGACATAGCTAATAAAATTTCCCTTTCTTCCAACTGAAGTTATTTTCATTAGCTCATCATTTGGAGGCTCGGTTGCAAGTGCCAGTGCCCCCAATGTATCCATAATCATGTTGACCCACAAAAGTTGAACAGCCGTGAGGGGAGTGCTCCCTACAGAAGTAATAAAGAACAGTAAGTATATATTTATAAATTTTTAGTTGTTCGTTGAAATTGACAGTTTAAACCAATGAAGCTAGATAGATTATGTAAGGACTACAGTGAGCTGAAACTGTACAAATTTCTGAATGTTAACGTAGACTGATCATCCCCATTTGGCAACAGTGACAATTATGGAGAAGTTGTCGTCCAGAGTAATAACATTTGCACTCTCTTTGGCTACCCGAAATTACGGATATTAACACATCAGATAATGTGTATTCACTATGATTTGAATAAATGTACATGAGTTCCGTTTTGCTTACCTCAGTTCCAGCAATGCCCATGGAGAGGCCTATGTCAGCTTCATGAAGTGCTGGGGCATCATTAGTTCCATCTCCAGTAACTGCCACAACTTCACCAAATGTGTTGCGCAAATGTTTCACCAGCATATGCTTATCTAGAGGTGAAGATCGAGCCATAACCTACATGAATTTAAGAAAAAAGTTACCTTATGATTAAATTATAGTCAAGTAGCTTGCACACGTCACAGGTGAAATATGATATGATTACGAACTTGAATCTTAGGAATTATTTCGAGCAACTCTTCTAGACTCTTCTCACGGAAAACTGGACCTTCAATTTCAATACCGTAATCTGTGAGTATTCCACATTTCTCTAAACTCATCAACAGAAATGAAACTGAAGTGATGCCTACAATGAGGGAAACACCTGGCTATCTCGGTCCAGAGTGGTTGAGCTGGGTTATAACATAAAAAGTGGATATGTACGGCTTTGGGAATGTTCTGTTAGAGATCTTGTGTGGGAGGAAGAACTTTGATAAATCTCAGAAAGAAGAAAATTGGCATTTACTTGCTGTTTTCCAAAAGCGTTGGGAGCAACCAACGGGTGGGCCAACGGACCAATGAAACATGTGGTCGAGCATAAATATGGTATTAGATATAGTAATGCAAAATGAATAAAATACGACTAATGGTTCAAAAGCGTTGGGAGCAAGGGAAGTTATTAGATATAGTTTACGAGCATAGTGAAGATATGCAAACACACGGTTCAGAAGTGGGGGAGATGACGAAAGTGGCTTCATGGTGTTTACAAACTAAATTTACAAAAAGGCTGGTGCTCTTATGTCATTACAAGAGGAAAATCCTGATAAACTACAGAGATGGCATTTTCACCCGTGACACTTTGTTCGCTTGTAAGGGGTTATGCACAAGCTGGAAAAGCTGAAAAAATTAGGGGTCTTATGCGTTATATTGAGAGCTCTGATGTTACAGTTGATACGGTATTTTTCAACTTAGTGGATGCTTATGGTATGATGGGATGTTTGGCTGAAATGAAGGGGGTGCTTCCATTGATGGAAAGTAAAGGATGCCAACCTGATAAGGTCACGTATAGAACTATGATCAAAGCTTATAACATGAATGGAATGAGTAACCATGTGAAGGAGCTTCGGCTGGCACTTTCATCTGTTGGAAAGCCAGATTCTAGACGATAAGCTTTTGAGGTAAATATATACTCCCTTTGTCGCATATCTATTATTTGGAAAGTTCCATGCTAAAAATAACTATATGTTCATTATCATCATCAAAAAAAAAAAAAAAAAAAAAAAAAGCGCTAGGAAGGTAAATGGTCAAATGAGTTGAAAGTTGCTTTTAGTGCATAAAAGTATGCAACCTACTAATTTGTTTGATTAAAAAAAGTTAGATTGTTATCGTATACTACTTTCCGTATAATCATAGGTATACACAAATTATAATAATGTTTGTAATGGACAAAAATTCTTACATTGTCAGCTCAACCTGGCGATATCTTTTTTGACCGATACACAACCCACCAATTTTGCCACGTCTACAATATATTCTGAGTTCGAAGGAAGGCTATAGGTTTTGTATGTAATACTGAAGTTTTTGTGCTTGTGTAGGAACTGATATTTGTTGATTCGCATACTTCAATTCTATGTAGAGCAAGGAGCGGCTTGAAGTCCTAGATAGTTCTCAACCAAATAAAGCTTACTAAGATTTATAGTTGTAGCTTTAGAAAATTTCATAGCATCGATGATGTTGTAATCTTATGTTGTGCAAAGCTTCATCAGTGATGTATTAAGAACGTTATGTATATGATCTGTTATACATTATCAAAGGTATATGATCGATGCTAAACAGTCAACTTAAATTGACCAAGTAAATGGTCAACAAAGTCAAGCTACCTAGACCAATACTCCGTGGATAGTATAGTGTGTCCCCGGGTCGTTAAATCCCAGCGAGATTGAAATGGTGCTTTGGAAATCGTTTAGGAATGAGTGGCACTGAGGACAGTAGCCAAGATAATATTGAATTGAATTTTGCTACTGATATTTTGATATTTGTACAATGAGATAATATTCACAAATAACATATATACAGATATATGCACAAATTCACAATCAGGTAACACGTAGCAGACAGAAAAGTGGGTTTTGATAAATTACAAACTACAGGGGGTGCAAGTGAAACTTTTGAAAACTTAAAATTAAGAAGAAATTTAAAATGAAAATGAAATTATAAAAGTGATTATTTTAATATTTAAATATTATTTAATTAATATAAAACTAATTAAAATCTAACTTAAGTCTAATTTAAATTAACTAAAAATTACAAGGATTACAAATTAAACTAAAAATTTGCAAAACTAATCTCTAAACTTAAAAATGAACTTGAAGAAAGTATAAAAAATAAAAATAAATATTTTTGTCTTTTTATGAGTTTATTATTAATTAAAAACTAATTAACTTAATTAAACTAATTTAAATTACAATTAATACTAAATTAACTTAGAAAATTATGAGAAAATTTATAAAATTATTTAACCATCACAGGAATCCTACAAAATTATAAAAACTTCAAAAAAATTATATTTAGGCTATTCCACTAATTAATTACCTTTTAATTATTTTAAATCTAATTTAAATAATTAAAATAAGAAAAATGGAAAATGAACAGTAGAAACTAAAAATATATTTTCTAAAAGTCTTAACTAATTTATAAAACTTAGAAAAATAATAAAAACCTACTGTTGTTACTAAAAATTTAAGAAAACTAATTAATAACTAATATTACCTATTTAATTAATTAAACTACTTTTAAATCTAATAAATAGTAAACTAATCAGGAAAAATCTAAGAAAATTATTTTAAATACTTAAAAGTACTAGAAAATTTAGAAAATTATAAAAATGGAAAAGTGCTTATAAATAAGCTAAAATGAAAAATGAAAAAGATAGAATCTATTAAATAGAAGCTATCACTATTTTTATGTTTGGTTTTTTGGAGTTTTTCTTTTTGACAGCTAAATATAAGATGAAAATAGGAAACTTTTGTGAAACAACTTTTCTTTTAGCTTAAAAATAAGCTGTGTGCACCCCCTTGACCAATTGCAGTTGACTTTTATTGACCAAGTAGCAAAATAAGCACAAATGACTGAATGTGGGGTCCACAATGATGAAACTAGGTTCAATTAAGCACAATAGACTAAAATAAGCTAAAAACAACAAGCAATGAGCACAGATAAGCTGTTTGGGACCAAATAAGCACTTTTGATACCTAAACTAAACTCAGAACTAGGACAGACTTTAGGGCTGAATCCAGATGGGGTCCACTAGTTCCTAGGTCAACCTAAGGGTCAAACCTTGTAGCCTGGTAGGAGGGGGGTTGGGAAAACCCAAGGTGAGTCTCTGGGACCCACTGATGTGGCCTACAACAGCCACCAAAGGTGGTGGTGTTGTGGTGGTCTGCTGGTGCAGAGGAGGTTTCCTTCCCTGCAGTTGAGTTTGGAGTTGTGTGGAGCCCACACAAAAATTCCCGAAAATCAAACAACTATGAGACCTTAAAGAAGAGCTGGGGGGCTACTAAACCTAGTAATTTCAAGGCCTAGATCTTTGCTCAAAAATCAAAACAATTCAAGCCATTTTTGCGAAATCTGAGACCTTCAACTTTTGACTTATTGAGAAAACTTGATTCTTTGACTTTTGTGAACTTTGATGCTTCTTAATGGACTGAGATCATGTACTTAAGCTATAGAAAAGTTTTTTTAATATTACACTTACAATATTAAGCTAATGTGAGAGATTTGAGATCCCAAAACCTCAACAGTTAACTGTTGAGGGTGATTCAAATTGATTTTGACTTTTTTACTCTATGACACCAATTGTTAAGGTTTGTTTGAACTAATTTTATACTGAGAAAGAGTTTTCCACTTGAGTTAACCAACAAGAACCTTAAGAGCACAGTGAAATGACTAAATCCAAACACCCCTTTATGCAAGACTGTTTTTGTGATTTAAGAGCTAAGGGTCATGAAAGCTTATGAGACTTGTCCACATCAGTTTTTTATGGAATATTAGACTTAAATGAGCACTTAGAAATAGATAGCTACCACAAACACACAACAATATCACTTATGCAATCTTGACTGTGAAATCTAGAATTCTAAGTAACTACAATATCTAATGAACAAGTTAAGCTATAAATCTCTTAAACAACAATCAATAAGCACAAGCAAACACAAAATAGCAAATACAAGCAAGCAATCAGAAACTATAAGGAACCAAGGTTTTAGAGGAAAATAAAAATAAGCAAATGCTTACTAACCACCCTTAGCATGAACAAAGGGTTTTCCACTGATGCCTATCTTTATATAGGCTAATTCCACTTCCAAGCTTGCCCACCAATGCTTCTCAATACCTGCAATCAAACTCAAAACAATATAGTTGACTATTGTTGACTTTTTTTTTATATTTTTGATTTTTCTAGTAATACTGAGTTTTATGGTCTCTATAAGCTTCAATAAGCTTAGGGAACCTAAGTGAGCTTATATCAGTCCATGAACCTTGATTCAATTAACATCCTAAGTTATTGAGAAATTCAGAAATTTCAAATGAATTGCATTGACAAAATTAGAACTGAAACCTTGACTTTTATTACTTAAAAAGATTTAGAGTACAATAAGATAACGACTACAATGCTTGAAAATAAGAAAATTACACTGAAATTGAAAGCTTAATTTAATTCGACACTAAAAAAATAACTTCATTAACTACTTGTCTTTCTTCCTTGCACTCTCTTCCTTTTATAGCTGTCCATTAGGGTTCATTTGAGCCTCTGAGTAAATCCCATCAATAATCTGAACCGTTGGATCACTTTAAACCAATCTCAGTCTTTGAAATCTTTTTGGCGCCAAAAAATAATAAGAGCAAATTGGACTGTTTAGCGTGTAGGGGGGGGGGAAGCATTTATTGTGGGTTGTCTAGTTGGGTGAGGGTGGTGGGTTTGTGATGATGTATTTAATGCAAGTGGGGGGTGGTGGAGTTTGGCAGGTCAGAAAAGGTAAAAATGATGAGTATTTACACACTCATCAGTATAGTACACTTGATTTTTTTTTCTTTTAGTTGCATATCAATCACTCTCTGTCTTAGCAGTGCTGTATGGCTAAGTCCATTAACTAAGTCAGTTATTAACCCCACATACTAGAGTGAGTGTGGAATGTGGATTATTGCTCCAGTATTCATTTGTATGTTTTTTTATACCACAATATTGATTGAACATCTTTTTAAGCGCCTCACGTAATGCGGGCAAACATTTTTTTTAGAAGACGGGTGATGAGGCGAAAAATGAACCACTTTTAGGGGGTCATTTAAGCTCGGAATTGAATTTATTTGATCAAATATTGCCCTAAATCGTTCCTTTTGTGATTTTAGGTACTTTGGGAGTGAAATCTGGAAAAGGAAGCAATTCGGACGTTTTTGGAGCATAAAAGTGAAGAAAACGCCAAAGTCTTAATTTTCCTTGCTGGGAACAGTAGGTGACGGCGTCAAGAGCAATACCTTGACGGCGTCAAGAGTAAATTTCATGAATTTCCATGATGATCCAGAGCAGATTTGACGGCCTCACGAAGTAGAGCGTCAAGAGTAAAAGTCATGACGGCCTGGAAATGCATTACACATGACGACGTCAGAAGTAGATCTAGGCATTCCGAGAAGAGTTTTGGCGGCGAGGTGACGGCGTCACAAGTTTGGTCTTGACGCCGTCAGACCCCTTTTCCTATATATAGTTTTCTAATTTTCACACATTAAGAAAAGAAGTTTTGGAGAAACCCTAAATACGATTTTGGTAAGAATTTTACAGGTTTTTCAAGGGTTCCAACCCCTTGATACCTTGCATATGTAATTGAGATAAGTGTTCTTTTAATTCAATCAATATGTCTATGTGTTGGTTGTCTATATCTTGTTCTTGTCTTAATTCCATCATGTTAGGCTAGATCTATCTTGTGTTTGCTTGGATCTAATGAAACCTAGATGTTGATTATATGTTGATTACTTGTTTATAGCTTGTTTTGGATGAATGAATTTTATATGTTAGGCTTAAGAAAACTCGCAGATCTCCAATTGGTAACATGCTTGAACGTCTTAGGAAACATGAACCTATTGCACTAAGGTCTTTATTGGTTGTATTTAATGCATGAGCCACTGTTTACAATCCCTATAGTTGTGCTGGGCATGGTGTAGGAGGAGATAAGAGCTCATAGAATTGGGGAGTTATGTGTGATACCCCATGAATGGTATTAAGGAATACAATCCGTCATCCATGCAACTATAACAAGTAATTAACGCGTAAAAGATGTCTAGGGAGTAATGAAATCTAAGTAAACACATTTTCTCCACTTATTGCTCACAAACTTAGTTAATTTAGTTAAATTTCATTTTTAGTATTTTATTTTGTTTGCATCTTTAGTATTGGGTTAGTTGACTAGCAACTAATTCCGCCCAAATCCTTCAAACCCGAGATTTTACTTGCTTTCTAAAAAATATAAAAATACAAAAATAATCATCTTTCATCTTTAGCACTAGTAATTAGGTTTTCTAATCCTAGCGACACTATTCCTAGCTGAACGATCAATCCCCCGGTACTTGTCACTATACTATACTACAACGATCAGGTACACTGCCTGGTGGGGGTTGTAAGCTTCTCGAGATCCCTTGAGAGGTAAAGCCTGGTGCAAATCCCACGCATCAAGTTTTTGGCGCCGCTGCCTAGGGAATAGTTATTGTCTAGGTTAGAATATCTTTTTATTAGGTCTACTTGCTAGATTCCTTTCTAGTAAGATTTTATTTTTATTTTTAGGTTTTCTTTAGTCTATCTCATTTCTTTGTGTCTTTGTTCGTAACCACCCGACATCATGGACGATGGGAACATCTTTGAACCCGTCATCCCACCACAACAAAACCCACCACTAGAACCCCTTAGGCCCCGAACCTTAGGAGAGTATTCCCGACCTAGCCACCAAGGCTACCGAAACACCATTGAGCCCACCGGAGCCAATGTGACCCCCTTGCGATCCGACACCATCCGGTTGGTGCAAAGCGGATGTGCATTCCATGGACTTCGTTCCGAAGATCCAAACCAACATCTTAAGGACTTTCTCAAAATCGTAGATTCCATAGACCTAGGTGTTGAAACTAGAGAGACTACCCGTTTACGCCTATTCCAATTCTCTCTACGGGATCAAGCTAGTCAATGGCTTGAGCGTTTACCCGCAGGATCCATCACCACATGGGATGATCTCACCACTCGTTTCCTTGCTCAATTTTTCCCACCGGGGAGAACTACTAAGCTTAGAAATGACATCTTGATGTTCCAACAACGTCAAGGTGAAACTCTTTATGAAGCATGGAATCGTTTCAAGGACTTACTCCAAAAAGTCCCTCATCATGGCATAGATCTTTGGCTCCAAGTCCAAATCTTTTATGACCATATCGACATCTCCACGAGGCGAGCCATTGACCAATCGGCCGGTGGTAAGCTACGTGATCTAAGTGCGGAACAATCATGGGAACTCATAGAAGATCTTGCTCTCTATGACAACGAAAGTTGGAATGATCCCTGTGATTTGAACAAAACGGTCAAGGCAATATCTTTGCCTTCGAACAACTCTAGCACTCCCGACCGTAGGATCATGGAACTTGAGGATCAAGTCAAGTTTCTCATGAAATCTTACGATGCTCCTAAGCCTTCAAGCCAAGTGAACAAAATCACTTCTTCATGTGAATTATGTAGTGGTCCCCATGACACTCGTGATTGTGTGGAACTCCTCGGAACAACTTTTGCAGAATACGCATCCACGCGTACCGACGAAGCGGGAGATAAGTGGTACACTTTCAAGCCCGAGCCAAACCCTTACGGTGATTCATACAACCCCTCTTGGAAAAATCACCCAAACCTTAGGTGGAAACAAAATCAACCCAATTCTTCCAATCCGCCTAATCGTTACCAACCAAACGGTCCACCATCCAACCGTACTTTCAACAACAATCCTTCTAACAACTATGGTAGTACCAACAATCTTGAAGGGTTGATGTCTAAGTTCATGGCATCTCAAGAAGCTCGCATAGCTAGGTTTGAAACCGAATTCAACCAACAACAAACGGAGATGACCAATAAGATAGAGAACTTGTTGAAAGCCCTCAACAACCAAGCATTAATCACACCTAAGAAGGACACTAGGGACACCAATAGTGGAATCCAAATTAAGGATCCCTCATCATCCAAACATGTCCACTTTGTCAATGTTGTCACCATTAAGCCGATAGATAAAGAGATAGAAGGGAGTGACAAGGATGAAGTTAGAGTAGAAGCCGAGACTAAGGATGAGAGTAGGGAAGTTGAGGTTAACAAGGAAGAGGAATTAGAGGAGGTAGAGCCTATAGAAAAATACTTTGATAAGTTACCCACCAAGGAAGAACAGGAATACCATAAAGATTTATTCGATAGTCCCGAGAGACCATATATCTTTAGCACACCCCTTATCAAAATGGGAGACCCCTCTAACATTAACATACCATGCAACATTGGGTACATGCATATATGGAAAGCTTACATCGACCCTAGATCCCCCGTGAACATCATGACTAGGACTTATTACAATTGGGTGATGAAGAAGCAACTTAATTTTAGGATGATGCCCAATAAGAATCTGATAAGTAATTTTGCAGGAAGAGTGAAGGGATTGCATGTGATTATAGGCAACCTCACTTATGAGATAGATTTTATGATCGTAGAGGATATTCGCCCGGTAATAGATGATTGCCTAAGTCAAGTAGTGTTCGGGAAACCATTTGTTGAGGCCACTAGGATGAGCTATGACCCGACTCTAGGTATAGTTAGATTCAAGGAATAGAATGATGAGGTTGCTTACCAAATGCCCTACAAGATTGAGCAATACCGCCTTCTCTCTAATTTCGAAAAAGAACACAAGCAAGCGGCTTATTATAGGAATGAGGAGGATAGACGTAGAGGAGTAGAGTATGTAAAGAATAGGATGCTTGGTTTCTACAAAGAATGCTTACAACTAGGTCCGGAATACAAAACTGGTTTAGAAGACGACCTAGAGAGTGGAACCAACGATGAGGTCACGTAGTAACCCATGACCTTGAGTCTAGCTACAAGACTCGTAAATAAAGAAAAGCGCTTCTCGGGAGGCAACCCATGTTTTGTGTGATTTTATTTTTTTGTTATTTGCTTCCGTATGCATGCATAGTTTTTATTGTTGGTTGATCATGTTTCTAAATTAAAATGTGGAAATACTTTACTTTGTTGTTTTGGCCTAGTCTTAACTCCACCTAAAAGTATTTTTGCAAAAGATAAGTGTAAGGGGAAACCCCAAATATGTTTTTAAGAAACAAATCGATCATGATTCTCCACAATATTAAATGAACATGTATATTCGTATTTGTTAGAGTCAAATGCTTGTATTGAGTCATAATGAAGTTTTGCAGGATTTTCCAGGAAGTAGGACCAAGTTTTTCCAGAAATTTTTCGGAAACTTAACATAAGAATTTCTGCAGGTCAATCCTGACGGCGTCAAGTGTAAAAAAATCTGGAAATTTTACCGGTTTTGTTTTTCTAACGGAGTCTCATGGTTTTTGTGAATTATTAAGTTTTATAATCTCCAGGAAATCTGCAAACTTCATTCCACAAGCATTATATCTTATTTTGTTTTCTAGGATTTAGTAACTTATATAGGATGCCGCCGATTTTACGCGAGGTTGTCTTGTCTATTTTCTCAGGTTTTACAGGTTATGTATGACAAGAAGATGATTTATATTCTGGAAGGGAAGCTTTGATTGTTCATTTTCTTGGAGGAAGATTTAACCTGGCCACCTATAATCCATACCGAGCGAATCAAGGGAGTATTTGATTTCATTCTTTTTACTTATTTCACTTTTACATTCTTTACTTGAACATTGGGGACAATGTTCATCTTAAGTGTAAGGGGAGGGTAAAAAGATGATACCTTACATATGCACTTTCGCTTGAGTTTGTTTTGTTTGATGGTAGATGTGTAATAAAACTATGAGAAATACTTGTTAGTGCAATTTTAGCGCCAAATTTAAAATTTTTTACAACATTTAGGAGTGAAACTTTAGCCATAGCAAGCGTCTCATGGATAGGAGATTGTATGACTAGCACATAACCGTATATTCAGAAAATTTTTCCACCCAAATATGTGAGGTTCGCCTTTAGATTTGATAGGAAAAGCATTTACTATTAGTGCTTATGAGTGTACCGGTAGCATTTAGATTCTAGAACTTGCGTTAGTGATGCATCCCGAGACCGCTAGTGAGACTACATTCGTGTGGTAGGATTTACTACATGATAAGAGGCATTAGGATCACCCTTGTGTTAAACCCGTATTATAATTGCTTGACCATTTAAGTCATATTACTTGGCTAGTTAAGTCAACTAATTTTTCCCACACCCTTAGCGTTGTACTCATTTTTAGTACACGAAACCCCTAGTACACCCCTCCGAGCATATCTTTTCGTTTCTAACTTTAAGCATTTTACTTAAAGGAAGAATTTGTAACACCCCACTTAAATGTACACCCAAATCGCCTTAGCCTTCCGTGTATGCGCTCATTTTTAGTGCATTATTGTTATTTGTTAAATCCTAAGTTAACTATCTAATTGATTACATGGTTGCTAAGTCGATTCATATCCTTGTACATATTGTTTTGGGACGATTGGGACTCATGGGTAAGTACTTATTTTATGGAGTAATGGGGAAGAACATCATTTATTACCCCCATATGTACGTTAATCTTAAAAGGTAGGGTAAGAGTGTATGCAAAAAAAAAAAAAAAAAAAAAAATCGAAAAATCAAGAAAAGAAAAGAAAAAAATAGAAAAAGAAAAAGAGAAAAGAAAAACATACGGACTACCATCCCTTTTTATTCTATGTTCATTTTATGTTTTTGTTATTTTTCATTTATTAGCTTAAGTCGAGTCTAGTCTTGGCTTAGCAACGCCATATTGTACATGTAATTGACCAAGATTGTTAACTCGCCACCAGTAAAAACTTCATTTATCCAACAAAACCGTGTATTTCATATCCCTACACCTAACGTTACAACCCTTTAAAAGACCTCTTTGATAGTTTATCCTAGGTGCTTACGCCATGTGGTGGAGGTTTGATCCTTTCCCAAGCCTATGGTAATCTATTTTGTTATGACAGGTAGTGAGAGATATCTTCCGTTTCCATATTGTAATTTATACTTTATTACACCCGAGAGATGTGAGTATCTAAACACTATTTGTGAGGTGCTTGTGTATGACCTCCGTGCTTGTCTATTGGTCTTTAGTGGAACAATTATTTGTTGTAATTACTTCTATGTTAGTGTTAAATGACCCCTAACTTGTATTTTGAGTAGAATAAAAGCGCATTTGCTTGAGGACAAGCAAATCTCAAGTATAAGGGTATATGATGAGGCGAAAAATGAACCACTTTTAGGGGGTCATTTAAGCCCGGAATTGAATTTATTTGATCAAATATTGCCCTAAATCGTTCCTTTTGTGATTTTAGGTACTTTGGGCGTGAAATCTGGAAAAGGAAGCAATTCGGACGTTTTTGGAGCATAAAATTGAAGAAAACGCCAAAGTCTTAATTTTCCTTGCTGGGAACAGTAGGTGACGACGTCAAGAGCAATACCTTGACGGCGTCAAGAGTAAATTTCATGAATTTCCATGACGATCCAGAGCAGATTTGACGGCGTCACGAAGTAGAGCGTCAAGAGTAAAAGTCATGACGGCCTGGAAATGCATTACACATGACGGCGTCAGAAGTAGATCTAGGCATTCTGAGAAGAGTTTTGGCGGCGAGGTGACGGCGTCACAAGTTTGGTCTTGACGCCGTCAGACCCCTTTTCCTATATATAGTTTTCTAATTTTCACACATTAAGAAGAGAAGTTTTGGAGAAACCCTAAATACGATTTTGGTATGAATTTTACAGGTTTTTCAAGGGTTCCAACCCCTTGATACCATGCATATGTAATTGAGATAAGTGTTCTTTTAATTCAATCAATATGTCTATGTGTTGGTTGTCTATATCTTGTTCTTGTCTTAATTCCATCATGCTAGGCTAGATATATCTTGTGTTTGCTTGGATTTAATGAAACCTAGATGTTGATTATATGTTGATTACTTGTTTATAGCTTGTTTTGGATGAATGAATTTTATATGTTAGGCTTAAGAAAACTGGCAGATCTCCAATTGGTAACATGCTTGAACGTCTTAGGAAACATGAACCTATTGCACTAAGGTCTTTATTGGTTGTATTTAATGCATGAGCCACTGTTTACAATCCCTATAGTTGTGCTGGGCATGGTGTAGGAGGAGATAAGAGCTCATAGAATTGGGGAGTTATGTGTGATACCCCATGAATGGTATTAAGGAATACAATCCGTCATCCATGCAACTATAACAAGTAATTAACATGTAAAAGATGTCTAGGGAGTAATGAAATCTAAGTAAACACATTTTCTCCACTTATTGCTCACAACCTTAGTTAATTTAGTTTAAATTTCATTTTTAGTATTTTATTTTGTTTGCATCTTTAGTATTGGGTTAGTTGACTAGCAAATAATTCCGCCCAAATCCTTCAAACCCGAGATTTTACTTGCTTTCTAAAAAATATAAAAATACAAAAATAATCATCTTTCATCTTTAGCACTAGTAATTAGGTTTTCTAATCCTAGCGACACTATTCCTAGCTGAACGATCAATCCCCCGGTACTTGTCACTATACTATACTACAACGATCAGGTACACTGCCTGGTGGGGGTTGTAAGCTTTTCGAGATCCCTTGAGAGGTAAAACCTGGTGCAATTCCCACGCATCAACGGGCAGTGACTCCTCCCAAACCAACCAGTCAGCCTTGTGAAGCTGTTAGGTACACCTGGGAGAAAGTGCAAGTTAATATTGACCGTGGAAGTATAGGGAAATCCCCGGATCGTTAAATCCCAACGAGATTGAAATTGTATTTGTTGACGGTTAGGAAAGTGAGTGGTACTGAGGACAGTAACAAATATGATTTGAAGATTGATTACACTACTGATTGCTTGATATTTGGAAAATATGAAATTATAACAGAAATACAGAAATAAACACAAAATCAGATAATCAGATAACAGAAAAGTGGTATTTAACAAGTTACAAACTACAGGGACTAAAAGTGAAACTTTTGAAAACTTAAAGAAAATAGAAAATGAAATTGAAATTATGAAAATGATTATTATAATATTTAATTTCTATTTAATTAATAAAACTAATTAAAATCTAATTTAAGACTTAATTTAATTTAACTAAAAATTACAACTATTACAAATAAACTTAAAAACTTAAATAAATAATTTCTAAACTTAATTAAGAACTTGAAGAAAGTATAAAAAATTAAAATAAATATTTTTGTCTTTTTATAAGTATTTTATTAATTAATAACTATTTAACTTAATTAAACTATTTTAACTATTTTAAATTACTATTATTACTAAATCAACTTAGAAAATTATAATTAAATTTATAAAACTATATAAACACTACAGGAATACTACAAAATTATAAAAACTTGTTAAAAATTATATTTAAGCTAATTGACTAATTAATTACTTATTAATTATTTTAAAGCTAATTTAATTAATTTAAATAAGAAAATTATAAAATGAACAGTGGAAATTATGAAACTATTTTTTAAAAGTCTTAACTATATTATAAAACTTAGGAAAAATATAAAATTCTACTTTAGTTGATTAAAATTAAATAAAACTATTTAATTATTAATATTACCTATTTAATTATTTAAACTAGTTTTAAATCTAATTAATAGTAAACTGCTTAGGAAAATTCTAATAAAATTATTTTAACTACTTTAAGGTACTAAGTAATTTATAAAATTATAAAATTGGACAAGTGCTTATTAATAAGCTGAAATGAAAATTAAAAAGATAGAATCTATTAAATAGAAGCTATCACTATTTTTATGTTTGCTTTTTCTGGTTTTTTTTTCTTTTACAAAACTACTTAAATACTTAAATAATGAAACTTTAATAAAGACAACTACTTAGGAAATCAAAAATAAGCACTGAGATTGCTTATTAGCTTAAACAGTTGACTAAGGTTGACTAAATGAAGAAATAAGCTAAACTGAGGTTAGGTGGGGTCCACTATGGTGAAATCTAATTTATCTAAGTTACTTATACTTAATTAAGCTAAGTGTGATGAGATAAGCTCCTAGATTAAGCTGAGAATATCAAATAAGCACTTGCTTATTCTACTTCTGACTCAGAAATGGGACAGAGATTAGTAGTGATTTAAGGTGGGGTCCACTGGTCTAAAGGTCAAACTAATGGTCAATATTTGAACCTGGGTAGGAGGGGGGGTTGTAATAAGCTAGGTCTGAGGTGTGGGGTCTACTGGTGTGGGCTGCAGCCACCACTTAAGTTGGTGGTGTGGTGGTGTTTTGCTGATGTGCAGGGCAAGTTTTTGCCTTGCAGTCCACTTTCTAAGAGTTGTGGGGTCCACAAAAGTAAAACAAGGTTCAAAATAAGCCTAGGGGTTCAACTATGGGATGATAAGCTACAGATTAAACTAATAAGCTAAGCTTATGGTTTCCTAATAAGCTCTGAATGAGCCTTCAAAATGATGATCATATACTGAGTACTCAGTATAGCTTGTTTGACACAGGCCACAATTTTGATCCTAAAAGTTATGCCACAATAAGCTAAAAGCTAAACTAAACCTATATGAGATAAGCTGGTGTATTAAGCTATGATTAAGCTAAATCCTAGGATGTGGGGTCCACTAGATTGATAAGAAATCACCAACAAAATTGTGGTGATGAACTGGGTCTAAGTGAGCAGGGCACACCTTTGCCCTGCAAGTAAGTTTGAGGGTCTGTGGGACCTAGATAAAAAAATCTTAAAATTATAAGCTATATGGAATACTGAAAATAAGTTGGTAGACTACAAATCCACCAAATATTAAAGCTTGAATCCTAATACTAAAATCTACAAAAATCTCCTAAGATTTGAGAAAATCTGAGTAATACAAATTTGACTTTTGAAGAAAACTTGCTAGTTTGACTTGTGTGAACTTTGAACTTAATATAACTACTGAATATGTTGTAATAAGTTATAATAACACTTAATTAAGTTATTCTAATGACTTATGAGTAGATATGATGAGTTATGAACTCAGATATCACCACAGTTAACTGTGGTGATGGAATGAGTTTGATTTTGACTTTTTGTGGTAATTGTGACCAAACTAATGGTCAAATTGACCTTATATGAACTTAAGTGACTTATGTAAACACAGAACAACAACAATATCAGACAACTTAGTGATGCAATCCACTAATCCAAACACACCTGTAACTAGACTGTTTTGAGTTTTCTTAAGTAAATGGCTTACAAAGTTGTTGAAACAGATCCACAATAGCTTATTATATTATATTAAGTATATTTAAGCACTTAGTAACAAGAAATAACTAGAGATACATACTAATACTAATTATAATATGTTGACTGTTTGATTTTTTTATTTTTTAAAAACTATTAATGGCAACAACAAGATATTAATCTAAGATTATTTATCACTATATAAGACTAGATAAGCATAATTTAACTTAGAAATCAGGCAATAAGCAAATTAATAGTACAAAGGTATAAGTGAGATTTGGATAACTTACAAGAATGCTTTCCTGCTTGAAACCAAGAACCAAGAACTCCTATTTCCTCCCCTGAGGATCTAAACCAATACTCCAAGCTGCTTCCTTTCCAAATTGCCTTTGAAACCCAGAAATCAATAACAATTGCCACAGTTGACTTTCATTGACCAATTTTGTATTTTGTGAGATTTTTTAAGTTAAGCTGATTAGTAAGTTACTAAAAGCTGTATTGAGCTTATGGGAGCTTATATGAGCTATTTCAATCCATATAACTAAACAGTAACAAGTATAAAGCTTATTTAGATTCTTAATATGAACTTGAAAATAGCACAACTTGAAATTACAACACAACTTGAATTTTATTATCTGAAAAGATTACTAGTACACTGAGGATACTTAGAATAAAACTTGAAAGCTTAGATTATACTTGAACAACTAATACAAATTTAAACGACATACATTAATTGAAAATAAACTAGGTACCCTTCTCTTCTGCTTCTCTTGGCCTTTATATGCTTCAATTAGGTTTAGAAATATCTTTTGAGCATTTCCCACTTCATCTTGACCCTCCAATCTTCTGCATTGATCATGACCGTTTAAACCAATTTTTGGCGCCAAAGTCTTACACGTAAACTTGGGGACTACGGTGAACAATTAAGGGTAATTGGAGTTATGTGGAGGTGGCAGGGGACAAATGGGAAGGATTTTAGGCAAGTTGGTGATGTATGGAAGAAAACAGAGACAAAATGGAGTTTGGAGTGAAAAATAGGTGTGGGATGCATTAATTGGTGATGTGGTTTGGTTGTGAGGTGGAAAGGTGGTTCAGAGGGAGTAGTGGATGAGCTGAGGAGGTGAGGTGGAGGTGGAATACCACCTGGTATTGGTGTTTTCAGCAATGGGAGAGGAGGGTGAACAGTGGACGTGGTTTGGCGGTTTTGGTTGGGTCAACGCGGGTCAACGCCCGTTTAAACTAAAAGGAGGTGGTGGACTGGGCTTAGGAATGGGCTTAGGGGTGTATGGGTTGGGTAAGGTTTTGGTTTTGGGTTTATTAAAATAAAAAGGGCCGGTTTGGTTATTTAGTGAACAAGGACTAAAAATGTAATTTTGGCAAAGGTGAGGGACTGAAATTGTGATATTTCCCAAACATTCATAAGGGTGTAATTTGCCAAGAACCAATAATCCAAGGACCAAATTCATATTTTACTATTTTTCAAAATTACCGGGGACCTTTTCTGCAATTTTTCAAACTCCAGGGACCTTTATTGTAAATTTGGATTTTTAAGGGATTAAACTTGTAATTTCTCAAAATGTTATCAAAATTGTTCCATTTTGTCATTCATGCATAGTACAAGGGTATTATTTGTAAATTTTCCATTTTTGAATACCCAGGGACCATTTTTGCCAATTTTGAAACTTGAGGGGTAAAAATTGCCAGTTTGTATAAACTTTCATCCAGGGATCATTTGTGAATATTTTTGGTTTCCCAAGGACTTAAGTTGACTTTTTATTCATTTAAAACCTTCAGGGACTAGTTTTGACAATATTTGAAACTTGAGGGACTGAAACTGCCAATTATGCAAACTTTGTACGTTTTTCATTTGTTTTTGCATATTTTGTATTTGAAACATATAAAACACTCTTTTGAGATATTTTAAGTATTATGATGCATTTTTGAGTGTTTTTGTATGTTTTGGCAGTTCAGATTAGTACAAAATGATGAGTATTTAGACACTCATCAATCCCCCATACTAAACTATTGCTAGTCCCTAGCAATCTATTTGAGAAAAAATTAATGGATTTTAACTCTTTACCAAAAGCCATCACTTCTGGAGTAGCCAGGTGTAAGAACTGTGGCACACCTGATAACCGTGTGATTTTTAGCAAATCACCAGCTGTCAACGGATTTGATTAGTCTTTACCAAAAGCCGTTTGCTTCTGGACTAGCCAACTCTTGATGGAATAGTCAACATCTTGGTGAGCTGATTACCAATTATGGTTTTTCCACGGCCTTTACCACAAGCCATAATCTTGCGGGCTAGCCAACTCATTTGTTTTCGGGGAGCTGAGGAACCATACAATTTTTGGCAAATTGCCAGCCATCAACGGTTTTGAGAAGTCTTTACCAAGAGCCGTTTGCTCCTGGACTAGCCAATCCTGTTGTGGGTTAGACATGGAGGATTGATACCATTTTATCTCATTTCTAAGTGTGAAAAAACTGGTAATTTTGATCAAATGGGGGTTCTTGATGGAACATGTGTTTTGCATTCGTGAGAACGCTCCCCCACACTTAGAACTGAATATTGCCCTCAATATTCACAATACTTGGTGTCCCACCAAGACTTTAGAACGTAAGGAGGCAATACTTTTAACCTTTTTATTTTACTCTATTTACATACAAACTCACTTTTTTCTTTTTATTTGTCTTATACCATTTTTTTTTTTTTTTTTTTTTTTTTTTTTTTTTTTTTGAAAAAAAATATTTTACATATGTACAACATGTGGTTCGTCTCCCCCACACTAGGGTGTTAGAAAGGGATGAGAAACAGAAATATGGGTGACGACCCATATTGCTACTGTTTTTGATTACCGAGTCGCTAGCTTGACTCGACCTCGAATTGACTTGTCATGAGGTAGCTTGTTTTTGATTCCCGAGTCACTAGCTTGACTCGACCCCGAATTAAAATTGTCCTTGGGGTAATGGAGTGGGATTGCCACTCACAGATTAGGTGAGAAATTGGAGTGGGATTGCCACTCACAGAATTATAAAATGATAAGATAAAGGAGATTATTTTTTTGTTTTTATCTTTTATAAATGTTTTTGTATTTTTAGATTTATATATATATGTACAAAAGAAAGAAAATTCCTAACAACCGCCCCTCGAAAGGGAATCTAGGTCTGACAGAGCTCAGTAACTGTAAACAGCCAACAACCAAATGTTGTAACTGAGGGACTAATCAAACTGGGCAAGTTGTGTGCATAGGAAAAATGTTTTTGTATTTTATATTGTTTATTGAAATGAAATATGATACAGTATAAGTAATCACTACCTCCCAGGCTTGTGTCAGGTTTACCACGCTAGCTAATCACTTGTGAATGATTAACTGTAATAAATTTGTCCTGACAGCCCGGAAGTTGAATGATAAAGTATAATATACATACAAGGATAGAAATTTGAACAAAATACAAAATTCATCATTTATTATTATTATTATGTACATGATACTAGTGTTTTTGTTTTCCGAGTCACTAGCATGACTCGACCCCGAATTTATTGGTCCATGGGGTAAGTTTGGAGATCCGGGACAACCACTTGTGGTATGTCCCCTCCAAAGTAGTGTTTCAAACGATGTCCATTTACTTTAAAGTTGGGACCGTCGGGTTGCAATAACTCAACAGTTCCATATGGGTACACTTTGGTTATAGTAAATGGTCCAGACCAACGGGTTTTTAGTTTACCCGAGAAAATTTTCAACCTTGAATTGAAAAGAAGAACTCTATCACCAACGTTGAAAACGCGGTTCTTTATTTTAGAGTCATGTATCTTCTTAGTCTTTTCTTTATAGATTAAAGAATTTTCATAAGCTTGATCACGTAATTCATTTAGTTCGTTTAGTTGAACTTTACGGTGATCACCCGCTGTCTGAAGGTCGAAATTTGCATGTTTTAAGGCCCAATAGGCCTTATGTTCTAATTCAATCGGAAGATGACATGCTTTCCCGTACACAAGCTTATAAGGAGTACACCCAATGGGTGTTTTGTAAGCAGTGCGGAAAGCCCATAATGCATCGTCCAGCTTATCCGACCAAGAGGCACGGTTTTCACCAACCGTCCTCTCGAGAATTCTCTTAATACCCCGATTTGAGACCTCCACCTGCCCACTTGTTTGGGGGTGGTATGCTGTAGAAAGACGGTGAGTTACACCATATTTCAGCATTACTCTTGCAAATTGTTCATTACAAAAGTGAGTACCACGATCACTGATAATGGCACGAGGAGTCCCGAATCTGGCAAAGAGAGATTTTAAAAATTTACAAACTACTCGGGCATCATTGGTGGGTAAGGCTTTTGCCTCAACCCATTTTGACAGATAGTCGATAGCGACGAGTATATACTTATTCCCTCGTGAAGACGGGAATGGCCCCATAAAATCAATGCCCCACATATCAAATATTTCACAGACTTGGATGGCGTTTTGCGGCATCTCATTCTTTTTGGAAATATTCCCGTGACGCTGGCAAGCCTCACAGGTTTTGATAAGTTCATGGGCGTCTTTATATATCGTGGGCCAAAAGAATCCTGAATCAAACACCTTTTTGGCGGTGTAGTTTGGGTTATGATGTCCCCCCGTGGGTCCATCATGACAAGCTTTAAGAATTTCCATGGCTTCTTGGCCATGGACACACCGTCGGATGACTTGATCCGCACATATTTTAAACAAGTAGGGGTCGTCCCAGAAGTAATGTTTCACATCTTTAAAGAATTTTCTTTTCTGTTGGGACGACATCCCTTTCACAACGAAATTTCCCGCACGGTAATTTGCAAAGTCGGCAAACCATGGGGTGGTGGTATCATCCTGGTTAGAGATGAGATTTAGAGTCTCCAGAGGAAAAGTTTCATTTATTTCTTTTCTTTCGAGAATATCCTGATGAGGATTTTCTAACCGGGACAAGTGATCAGCGGCAAGGTTTTCTGCTCCTTTTTTATCTCTTATGAGAATATCGAATTCCTGGAGGAGCAGGACCCAACGGAGCAGTCTTGGCTTTGCATCCTGTTTAGTGAACAGGTATTTCAAAGCCGAATGATCCGTATACACCACGCTTTTGTTTAAGATTAAGTAAGACCGAAATTTTTCGAAGGCATATACCACAGCTAATAATTCTTTTTCTGTGGTGGTATAGTGTGTTTGAGCCTCGTTCATGGTCTTACTTGCGTAGTGTATTGGCTGAAAATGTTTAGTTTTGCGTTGCCCCAGAACTGCACCAATAGCGAAATCGCTAGCATCGCACATAAGTTCAAAGGGTAAGTCCCAGTCGGGGGCAACAAGGATTGGTGCTTCAGTAAGCCTTTTCTTTAAAATAGAAAAAGCTTCGATGCACTCGGGCGAAAAGATGAAAGGAGCATCCTTTTCAAGAAGATGAGTCATAGGCCGGGCTATTTTGGAGAAATCTTGAATGAATCTCCGATAGAACCCGGCATGGCCGAGGAAACTCCTTATTCCTTTAACAGTGGTGGGATGAGGTAATTTTGCAATAACATCAATTTTGGCCTTATCGACCTCAATCCCACTTTTTGAAATTTTATGGCCGAGGACAATGCCCTCTTTAACCATAAAATGGCTCTTCTCCCAGTTTAGACAAAGATTAGTGTTTTCACAACGTTGAAGCATTTTTTCTAAGTGGGAGAGGCACGAGTCGAAAGAATTCCCGATGACTGAGAAGTCATCCATGAATACCTCCATGGTTTTTCCAATCATGTCATGGAAAATAGCCATCATGCACCTCTGGAAAGTGCCCGGAGCATTGCATAACCCGAAAGGCATGCGACGATAGGCAAATGTCCCGTAAGGGCATGTGAAGGTAGTTTTATCTTGATCCTGTGGATCAATGGGAATTTGGAAGTAACCCGAGAAGCCGTCAAGGAAACAATAATACTCATTTCCCGCTAGTCTTTCGAGCATTTGATCCATGAAGGGCAAAGGAAAATGGTCTTTGCGGGTGGATTCATTAAGCTTTCTGTAATCAATACATACTCGCCACCCTGTAACCAAACGAGTTGGTAATAACTCGTTGTCCTCATTTGTGATAACCGTGATACCACCCTTCTTTGGAACACAATGAATTGGGCTTACCCAAGGACTATCAGATATAGGATAAATCAATCCCGCATCAAGAAGTTTGATAACTTCAGCTTTTATAACTTCGTGGATTTTTGGATTTACCCTTCGTTGATGCTGCACGGTAGGTTTAAAGTCCTCTTCCATTAGGATTTTGTGTGTACAAAAATCCGGGTTTATACCCTTTATGTCTGAGAGCTTCCAAGCAATTGCTTGTTTGTGGGACTTTAAAACCTTGAGCAACGCGGTTTTCTCCTCATCCTTTAAGTCTTTTGCAATAATGACCGGTAATTTATCGTTACCTTCCAAGAATGCATATTCTAGATGAGGAGGCAGGTCCTTAAATTCAACCTCGGGAAAGTCATCATTTTTCTCAACATATTTGACTTCCACCTTATGAAGTTGTGGAGGTAGAACAGGAATGGGAGAAGGATCTTTGTTCAATAACTTCTCAAGGAGAAGTACATCCCCCTCCGGGTCAATCTCTTGGTAATCAATTCCTTCGGGAACTGAATCACTTTGGAGAAAGGCCTCTAATTCCTCAAGGAGGAATTCACTTCCCTCAAACGGAGTGAGGGAAGGAGAAGAATTAGCGATTATGGGATGAGAAGGAGTAGTGGGATTACCACTCTGAAAATTATCAGCGAATCCAAGGAATTCCTGAGCATACTCCTCGGATGCAATGTCAATGACATCAATTCGGTTGACCGAATCAGCATTATAATTCGAGGAGTATCTCGAGGTTTGATCAAGGTTGAACGTTATCGCTTCATTTCCAACTCGTAACGTGATTTCCTCATCGAAAACATCGATTAATGCACGTCCCGTTCTTAAGAATCCCCTCCCAAGAATGAGAGGAACTCTTGGATCAGCATCGAAATCAACAACGACAAAGTCTGCCGGAAAATTGAACTGTCCCACTCTCACAAATACGTCTTCGGCAATACCGAGGGGACGTGAAATTGAACGGTCTGCAAGCTCGAGAGTCATGCATGTGGGACTAAGTGCCTGAAGAGAGAGCTTTTTCCAAACTGAGTGTGGCATTAAGTTGATGCTTGCACCAAGATCGGCCAAGGCAAAACATTCAACCATACCCGGGAAAGTACATGGTATTAGAAATCTCCCGGGGTCTCCTAGCTTTTCGGGAAGCTTTTTCAATAGAACCGCAGAGCAGTTCTCATTGAGTGGAGTTCGTACCATCTCAAACATTTTTTCTTTATTGCTCAACAGGTTTTTGATTGTCGATGTGAATTTGGGCATTAAAACAAGAGCGTCCGCGAAGCTAATATCGAAGTGTAGTTCTTGGAAAATCTGAAAGAATTTTTCTATCTGATGATTAGCTTTTTCACGGAGCTTTTGGTCTTGCAATCGTGAGGGATATGGAATTGTTGTTTTTGGGTTGGATTTTGGATTTTCAACAGGACCTTCGGTAGTTTCAAACACGACTTTTTTAAAGGAAGTTGGGACCGGGATAACTGGAGGAGGGATGTCATTGGTACCTCCGTTATTATTAGGAAGTACCATATCCGTAGTATCCTCAGTTTCACATTCCTCTACAGGGATAGGAGATGAGGTAGAGGGAGCTGTAGGTCCTTGATAAGAAACTCCACTTCTTGTGGTGATCGCCTTTACATCGCCCCTCGGATTAGCGATCGTGTTGCTAGGTAAAGTTGTACCTGAGCCCGAGGGTCGATCATTTAAAGACTTCTGTAAATTAGACATTTGATTAATCAGCATTTTGTTCATTTCTTCTTGGGATTTCATAAACTGTTTTAATAATTCCTCATGTGATGGTCCAGTTGGAACAATGGCTTGATTTTGGGTTGGAAGATTTTGAGCCCGATTGTTCTGGAAATTCCCATGTTGCTGATTGTTATTGCTTTGGAAGTGGTTTTGTTGTTGAGAATTACCCTGTGGGTAATTGTTCTGACCTTGATTTCTGTTATAATTACCTTGGTTTTGATTTTGGTGAACCTGGTTTTGACCAGAGTTGAAATTCCCTTGGTTGTTATAACCTTGGTTCATTCGGTTTTGGTTCTGATTTTGGTTAAAATTCTGGTTCCTGTTTTGAGGTTGATTAAACCCTGGTGGTCCAAGATAGTTATTAGAACGGTAGCTCAAAAGGTTTCGGTCTCCTTGCGGTTGGTATGAATTACCTCCCGCATTATAGGAACCTTGAGCTGCGTACACGTTTTCACGAGCTAAGCCACCGGAGGCTGGGCACTCTGTGTACGGATGTGGACCACCACAAGTTTCACAATTGACAATTTTGGCCTGTTGATTTTGAAGTGTTTGGTTCATCCTCAACATACCAGTAGAGATATCATCCATTTTTCTAGTGAGAGCTGCTATTTCAGAAGATGCTGGAGTGATAGATTTACATGATTCATCCCTCTCAGCAGAGGAATCCCAAAAGTTATGGTGGGCGGTCATGTTTTCAATTAAGTCATAGCACTCTTCAGGACGTCTTTTCATAAAGGTCCCGCTAGCAGCAGCGTTGAGGATATCACGGTGTCTCAATGTCAAACCATTATAGAAGGTATCTATTATGGTTACTTGTAACATATTGTGGTTAGGACACCGATCAATAGCAAGCTTGTAGCGTTCCCAAGCCTCAAATAAGGACTCGTCGGGAAGCTGTCTGAAGTTGCTGATATCATTCCTCAGTTTTGTGACCATAGATGGTGGAAAGTATTTGGCCAGAAATTTAGTGATCATCTCATCAAAAGTGTGGATCGAATTCTTTGGAAGTCTATCAAACCAGGAAGTCGCATGATGAGCGAGAGAATAGGGGAACAAGTATAAACGTAGGCCGTCATCGGTGACGCCATTTTGTTTCATGCTTTGGGTGACAGTTAAAAATTTGTCGAGATGCCTGTTGGCATCGTCACCCGGCAATCCGTGGAACTGGCACGTATTCTGGATCTGTTGTATCATGTGGTGTTTTAATCCAAAATCCGTGGCTTCAATAGTGAGTGGTGCAATTGGTCCACCCCTCCCTTGCATAGTAGGTTGACACAGTTCCTCCATAGTTCGGGTGTCAGGAACTGGCTCATCCTTGGGAAGGAATGGGGGCTCGTCGTTCATTTTTGTTGTATGTTCTTTCTCAACAATACGTAACTCGGGTACGTTTTTCTTCTTTTTGTTCTTTGCTTGTGAACGAGTGCGCATGCACAAAAATTAGTTTTCAACACAAGATAGAGGCAAAACTACAGTGAACTTTAAATCCACTAATCACAGATGAACAGCTCCTTTAAAAAAGGTACACTATTCACAAGGATATAATGGCAAGTTTTTATCTTATGATTGGGAACTTATTTGAAGGTATTAATTTATTCACAATAAAACAAAATGTTTTTGGCTTTTCGTGTATGGGTGAAAAAAAACTTGGACAATATTTTTGAAACTGATTCGTTAACCGAAATCGTTCCTTTAAGATTACTCGCAGGCTGGCGGGAGGAAATAAATGGATCCCTCTTAAGTTCGCAATTTAATGTCAGAACTTACCTTAAACCAACTGTATAGGTTGTAATCGTAAAGATACGAAGTAATTTAACTTCACAGTTTTGTTTTGTTGTTTATGATTTGTTTGGTGTTGTTAACACTTCAGGAGAAATGTTAATGAACGTTTTCATATATGATTTTGCTTTTCTTGAAAATTTACAAAGTGGTGATATTTGTACAGGAGGGTTTTTGAAAACCACTAGACTTTTACCGTTTTGAAATACGCAACAACTTCCCCGGCAGCGGCGCCAAATTTTGACTCCTCCCAAACCAACCAGTCAGCCTTGTGAAGCTGTTAGGTACACCTGGGAGAAAGTGCAAGTTAATATTGACCGTGGAAGTATAGGGAAATCCCCGGATCGTTAAATCCCAACGAGATTGAAATTGTATTTGTTGACGGTTAGGAAAGTGAGTGGTACTGAGGACAGTAACAAATATGATTTGAAGATTGATTACACTACTGATTGCTTGATATTTGGAAAATATGAAATTATAACAGAAATACAGAAATAAACACAAAATCAGATAATCAGATAACAGAAAAGTGGTATTTAACAAGTTACAAACTACAGGGACTAAAAGTGAAACTTTTGAAAACTTAAAGAAAATAGAAAATGAAATTGAAATTATGAAAATGATTATTATAATATTTAATTTCTATTTAATTAATAAAACTAATTAAAATCTAATTTAAGACTTAATTTAATTTAACTAAAAATTACAACTATTACAAATAAACTTAAAAACTTAAATAAATAATTTCTAAACTTAATTAAGAACTTGAAGAAAGTATAAAAAATTAAAATAAATATTTTTGTCTTTTTATAAGTATTTTATTAATTAATAACTATTTAACTTAATTAAACTATTTTAACTATTTTAAATTACTATTATTACTAAATCAACTTAGAAAATTATAATTAAATTTATAAAACTATATAAACACTACAGGAATACTACAAAATTATAAAAACTTGTTAAAAATTATATTTAAGCTAATTGACTAATTAATTACTTATTAATTATTTTAAAGCTAATTTAATTAATTTAAATAAGAAAATTATAAAATGAACAGTGGAAATTATGAAACTATTTTTTAAAAGTCTTAACTATATTATAAAACTTAGGAAAAATATAAAATTCTACTTTAGTTGATTAAAATTAAATAAAACTATTTAATTATTAATATTACCTATTTAATTATTTAAACTAGTTTTAAATCTAATTAATAGTAAACTGCTTAGGAAAATTCTAATAAAATTATTTTAACTACTTTAAGGTACTAAGTAATTTATAAAATTATAAAATTGGACAAGTGCTTATTAATAAGCTGAAATGAAAATTAAAAAGATAGAATCTATTAAATAGAAGCTATCACTATTTTTATGTTTGCTTTTTCTGGTTTTTTTTTCTTTTACAAAACTACTTAAATACTTAAATAATGAAACTTTAATAAAGACAACTACTTAGGAAATCAAAAATAAGCACTGAGATTGCTTATTAGCTTAAACAGTTGACTAAGGTTGACTAAATGAAGAAATAAGCTAAACTGAGGTTAGGTGGGGTCCACTATGGTGAAATCTAATTTATCTAAGTTACTTATACTTAATTAAGCTAAGTGTGATGAGATAAGCTCCTAGATTAAGCTGAGAATATCAAATAAGCACTTGCTTATTCTACTTCTGACTCAGAAATGGGACAGAGATTAGTAGTGATTTAAGGTGGGGTCCACTGGTCTAAAGGTCAAACTAATGGTCAATATTTGAACCTGGGTAGGAGGGGGGTTGTAATAAGCTAGGTCTGAGGTGTGGGGTCTACTGGTGTGGGCTGCAGCCACCACTTAAGTTGGTGGTGTGGTGGTGTTTTGCTGATGTGCAGGGCAAGTTTTTGCCTTGCAGTCCACTTTCTAAGAGTTGTGGGGTCCACAAAAGTAAAACAAGGTTCAAAATAAGCCTAGGGGTTCAACTATGGGATGATAAGCTACAGATTAAACTAATAAGCTAAGCTTATGGTTTCCTAATAAGCTCTGAATGAGCCTTCAAAATGATGATCATATACTGAGTACTCAGTATAGCTTGTTTGACACAGGCCACAATTTTGATCCTAAAAGTTATGCCACAATAAGCTAAAAGCTAAACTAAACCTATATGAGATAAGCTGGTGTATTAAGCTATGATTAAGCTAAATCCTAGGATGTGGGGTCCACTAGATTGATAAGAAATCACCAACAAAATTGTGGTGATGAACTGGGTCTAAGTGAGCAGGGCACACCTTTGCCCTGCAAGTAAGTTTGAGGGTCTGTGGGACCTAGATAAAAAAATCTTAAAATTATAAGCTATATGGAATACTGAAAATAAGTTGGTAGACTACAAATCCACCAAATATTAAAGCTTGAATCCTAATACTAAAATCTACAAAAATCTCCTAAGATTTGAGAAAATCTGAGTAATACAAATTTGACTTTTGAAGAAAACTTGCTAGTTTGACTTGTGTGAACTTTGAACTTAATATAACTACTGAATATGTTGTAATAAGTTATAATAACACTTAATTAAGTTATTCTAATGACTTATGAGTAGATATGATGAGTTATGAACTCAGATATCACCACAGTTAACTGTGGTGATGGAATGAGTTTGATTTTGACTTTTTGTGGTAATTGTGACCAAACTAATGGTCAAATTGACCTTATATGAACTTAAGTGACTTATGTAAACACAGAACAACAACAATATCAGACAACTTAGTGATGCAATCCACTAATCCAAACACACCTGTAACTAGACTGTTTTGAGTTTTCTTAAGTAAATGGCTTACAAAGTTGTTGAAACAGATCCACAATAGCTTATTATATTATATTAAGTATATTTAAGCACTTAGTAACAAGAAATAACTAGAGATACATACTAATACTAATTATAATATGTTGACTGTTTGATTTTTTTATTTTTTAAAAACTATTAATGGCAACAACAAGATATTAATCTAAGATTATTTATCACTATATAAGACTAGATAAGCATAATTTAACTTAGAAATCAGGCAATAAGCAAATTAATAGTACAAAGGTATAAGTGAGATTTGGATAACTTACAAGAATGCTTTCCTGCTTGAAACCAAGAACCAAGAACTCCTATTTCCTCCCCTGAGGATCTAAACCAATACTCCAAGCTGCTTCCTTTCCAAATTGCCTTTGAAACCCAGAAATCAATAACAATTGCCACAGTTGACTTTCATTGACCAATTTTGTATTTTGTGAGATTTTTTAAGTTAAGCTGATTAGTAAGTTACTAAAAGCTGTATTGAGCTTATGGGAGCTTATATGAGCTATTTCAATCCATATAACTAAACAGTAACAAGTATAAAGCTTATTTAGATTCTTAATATGAACTTGAAAATAGCACAACTTGAAATTACAACACAACTTGAATTTTATTATCTGAAAAGATTACTAGTACACTGAGGATACTTAGAATAAAACTTGAAAGCTTAGATTATACTTGAACAACTAATACAAATTTAAACGACATACATTAATTGAAAATAAACTAGGTACCCTTCTCTTCTGCTTCTCTTGGCCTTTATATGCTTCAATTAGGTTTAGAAATATCTTTTGAGCATTTCCCACTTCATCTTGACCCTCCAATCTTCTGCATTGATCATGACCGTTTAAACCAATTTTTGGCGCCAAAGTCTTACACGTAAACTTGGGGACTACGGTGAACAATTAAGGGTAATTGGAGTTATGTGGAGGTGGCAGGGGACAAATGGGAAGGATTTTAGGCAAGTTGGTGATGTATGGAAGAAAACAGAGACAAAATGGAGTTTGGAGTGAAAAATAGGTGTGGGATGCATTAATTGGTGATGTGGTTTGGTTGTGAGGTGGAAAGGTGGTTCAGAGGGAGTAGTGGATGAGCTGAGGAGGTGAGGTGGAGGTGGAATACCACCTGGTATTGGTGTTTTCAGCAATGGGAGAGGAGGGTGAACAGTGGACGTGGTTTGGCGGTTTTGGTTGGGTCAACGCGGGTCAACGCCCGTTTAAACTAAAAGGAGGTGGTGGACTGGGCTTAGGAATGGGCTTAGGGGTGTATGGGTTGGGTAAGGTTTTGGTTTTGGGTTTATTAAAATAAAAAGGGCCGGTTTGGTTATTTAGTGAACAAGGACTAAAAATGTAATTTTGGCAAAGGTGAGGGACTGAAATTGTGATATTTCCCAAACATTCATAAGGGTGTAATTTGCCAAGAACCAATAATCCAAGGACCAAATTCATATTTTACTATTTTTCAAAATTACCGGGGACCTTTTCTGCAATTTTTCAAACTCCAGGGACCTTTATTGTAAATTTGGATTTTTAAGGGATTAAACTTGTAATTTCTCAAAATGTTATCAAAATTGTTCCATTTTGTCATTCATGCATAGTACAAGGGTATTATTTGTAAATTTTCCATTTTTGAATACCCAGGGACCATTTTTGCCAATTTTGAAACTTGAGGGGTAAAAATTGCCAGTTTGTATAAACTTTCATCCAGGGATCATTTGTGAATATTTTTGGTTTCCCAAGGACTTAAGTTGACTTTTTATTCATTTAAAACCTTCAGGGACTAGTTTTGACAATATTTGAAACTTGAGGGACTGAAACTGCCAATTATGCAAACTTTGTACGTTTTTCATTTGTTTTTGCATATTTTGTATTTGAAACATATAAAACACTCTTTTGAGATATTTTAAGTATTATGATGCATTTTTGAGTGTTTTTGTATGTTTTGGCAGTTCAGATTAGTACAAAATGATGAGTATTTAGACACTCATCAGGCAGCTCCAAAGTATGCTAAAAAGGTATGTTTGGCGAAAGTAACTGTTGCTGGAACTGGAGATGGTGCTGGAGCTTGTGCTGGAGATGGAAATTATAAAAAGAAATTATTTTATAAGCTATATGAAGTAACCAAACGAAGATTATTTTTTAAGTAGCTTATTTTTGAAAAAATAAATATAATCTTTCCATAATTTCATGTGCCAAAGAACATCAGGTCCTCCATCAATACGCTAACCACCATGGCAAAGTAAACATCTAGAGACCATGAATCCATGAAGTTATAAATGTTGTCATGTCACTATATCAGACCTGGCACAATATTAGGGGTGATCCGCGCGAAATCTGTTAGATGTTTATTGTTTTGGTCCAACACAGGGACCCGAACAATTGTCATGTGGTCAATTCAACAAGTTGTCATTGTTGTAGAACAAGTTAAATCAAATTTCAGAATGAAATCCTATTCATTCAACCATACTTTTAATTTAAATTTGTAAGATCATTAAATCAACTTTCAGCATGCAAATTATGCAGACTACTGATATCAATTCATACCAAGACATTCAAAAGCATTTGCAAGTACAAACGAAAATGATTAGTTTGTACATATAAATAATCAACATGAATTATATGACTTGTGATTTTACACTCTTACCACTCCAGGTAGTATGACGTATGTGCCACTTTTCTATATATTATGTCACGAAAAATAATATAAATATATTATAGCCTATGGTAGGCATGAGTTCATAAGACCAACTAACAAGAAAACTATATTTATTTGTTATTAGCTTATTGATGCCAACGATCAACGTGTTTCATATGTTCATGAAGATTACTGCAAAAACCATTGTTTGTATCAGAATATATGATCTTTCTATTGTTTCTGTTATGATATCACAGGATAAAAGTAAAGGATTCAGGTACATTGGTAAGGGGATAACGACACCAGAACCTGATGGCTTAGCCTCTTTCGTTGACCATTACAGCGCCAATAACATAGATCCTGGTACGTTGATAGGGGATGACGACACTAGAACCTGATAGATTAGCCTCTTTCGTAAATCATTAATTAAACCGTAAGCGTGAATATGCTAATCAGATTCTTAAAGCTGCATTGGCTATCAATAGTGTTTCTTTATCTTAAATAGAAGTTCCTGAATCATACTGGGTGTCCCTTCCAAAGGTATAAATTAAAAATATTTCTCTTAAGATTTAGTATGTTTAAAAAACAAAATTAGGGTGTCCGTTTTACATGTGATGGGGTGATAACATCTATTAATACACTACGTGAATGGTACTACCCATCGTGCACAAAATGCAATATTAAGGCCGAAATTCATGAAGGCACGTTCGACTGTAAAGCACATGGCGCACTAGAATCCCTAGATTACAGGTAACAACTTATCCTATACACCTATACGAGCATTTACTATTAAGCAATGTAATTACTCCATGAATGCAGATACAATTTTAAGGCATACATGACAGATGGAACCGCAACAGCTATGATTACATTTTTTTCACCAAAAGCAGACGATTTCGTTGGCATCAAATGTAATGCATTAGTTAGGTCACTCAACAACCCTCATCCAAGGGATATTCCAGAAGAGTTGCACTCAATTGTTGGGAAAAGACACATTTTCCAATTTCACTTTAACACAAACTCTAAACAGAAACCACCAGACTTCGTTTTTAATGAAATTTTGGATGAACCAGATTTGCCACATCAGATTAGTTCAACAGAATCAGGTAAAAAAGATATTTGACATAACTTCATTAAAAAAATATACATACATTCATTTTTTTAACAGTTGCTGATTCATTATTGCAGGTTTAAAACCAGTTGAAAAAACATATGCCTCCATCGAGTATCCATCAACATCAATGATTGTCCCTTCCTTACAGATACAGGAAGAATCTCCAGCCCAAGAAACCCCGGAAAAAGGTTAAAATACTTACACCATTTACAAAATAAAAAATTACAAAACTATTTGCCTATAATGCATATATAACTACTTTTTTTTATATATACAGGTACACCACAGCCAGAAAACATCATCACAGACAAAGATGCACAAACAGGTATAAACCAATTACCATTTACCACAACAAAAAAATAAAAAAAACAAAAAAAAAATCGTCTTAAATATTACCTTATATTTTTTACAGATGATGCACCAACCGGAACGCCATCAACACCATACATCAGTATGCAAACAAGGTCCAAAACAGATGAGGCAAACCGGAGGACAGTCAGGCGACCGCTTTTTCCAGAAGAATTACCTGACAGCAAGAAAAAAAAATCTTAAATATCCTTTATCGAACAACAGCCACTTCTTTTGAAAAGTATCGAATCCTACCGAAGGTGAATCTATAATCACCTTTCTATGTAAATAAGTAGAAGTAACAATAAACCTGTGATGTTCTACTTTTGACACTAAGCACATCAATATGTTGTCTTTTGTGGTGTGCTTAACAACACTAATGTAAATATAAGTACCCATCCTGTTGAGATGGAGCTACAACATATATCTACTACTAAAAATATCCTAGACCTCTCTAAATCAACAAATTTACTTTTTTGTTACCAATTATTGCAATTTCATTTACCATATACTTTTTTTACATCCTTAATTTTTCTATACCGTATTGTTACTAAAACATAAAATTTGGAACAAAAAAAAGATGCAAAATACCAATAACAAAAGCAGAAACTAGCATCTATTATTCATAAACAGAATATTTTACAACTATTACAGCAAACACTAAGACTGCTATCTTAGTGAACAAGATGACAGTCTAACATAACACAAGTCACACAAACTACACAAACTTCACTCTACAGAACAAACAGGACTCACAACCACAGCAGTTACACCTAATCTTGGACATCCATGATTATCACATGGCGACGTTTCTCAGCCCTTGCATCCCGTAAAACATCCAAAAGACGAAGAAGCGCCTGCAGCACCACCCCATTTCTGGCTTGAGCTTGGACCAAGCACTCCATTCCATTCATCGTTGATACATCAAAGTGGCTAAAACTCTGCCCCTCTTCAAGCATATGTCCAAAATTTTCAATTTTCTCATGCATACCGTCACACCACTCTATAACCTTCCTAATGAAACCCTCATTCTCAGTTTCCTCATGCACGAAATTTTTTTTGAAACAATCTTTGATGTCATTAGAACCACAGATCTCTTTCAGGTGATCAAAATTAGGTGTGGACACCATCTTTTACTTTTTGAGAATTTTTAAATGCAAAGAGTAAGATAGAAATGAAAATACATAACGTATCCTACTTATTTATAGATAAAACAGTAACTAAACCAGTAACCTAAACTAAACTGGAACAGTGCCTCTTTTTTTATAATTCCTATGCAAAACAGTAATTTTAACATCCCATTTCCACTCCCAGCCACAAAAACAAAATATTCCAAATGGATATGGTCACAAAGACACTGCAACAAAGGAATCTCATAATACATAAACAACAAATTATACTTTAACCTATATCACATGACATAACTGTTAGACATGTGTACTCACCCATATCACTTTTACAATACACATCATCTTCTTACCTCATCACAGTACATATACAAAAAAAAAATTAACAACATTTTTTCTCTAAAACTAAAATAAACATTAAACTGATGTATATAAAAAATTTACATGTTTAGTAATCAAACACTCAGTTTTCAACCCACCCAGCGAAATCACATCGTCATGTACAACCATGTATAAACAAATAAACAATCAATTCAACTGAATCACAAAAGATAATGCCAATTTTATCAAACAATTTTGAACAGTACAGATAACCAATAACACAACCCAACATCATAGAAACATATGGTTTTATTGATATTAACATAACCATCCAACACATACCATCTAAACTGGAAAGTTGATACAACAAACATACACAACATAAAAAACTTAGATAATACTAACACGCCCACAACAAAAGATGCTTTTCTTAGCCAACTGACCCTTACAAAAGTCTCCTAAAGACCACAACACTGAAACAACCCAAAGAGACAAACATAACCAACCTTATTTCAACCTCCTTAATTTCTTGCGAATCTTGGATTTCTCACGAGCACGCACCCAAGCACGATATTTCATCTGACACAACCAACCTAATTCATCAAAATCCTCGCGCTCCGCCCATTGTAAATCTGTCAAATACTTCTCCAAAATCGGATCCACTCCCAGCTTCTTCAATTCCATAATAATTCCATGCCTATACTCAATTCTTGCTTTCACTTCTTCAACCCTTTCATCATAAGCCTTTTCATCATCCTTACATGCATACTTCTCACGAGAAAATACTGCTTCCAAAACCTTCTCAACACGCCTATCGCCAATTTGATTAGAGATACTCAAACACTTCGGATATTTGGGAGGCATATCGCTTGAGTTAAAAAGATTTGTAAAGAGCTGCGTATTCTTTAGAGTTCTCAAAACCCTAATTACCGTGGTTTTCCCCCAATTCCAACTAACATACCCGTGTATACATAATCACTAGGCCACTATTTTTACCCTTAGGCCCAAAACAAATTTTCAGGCCACTTAGTCCAATATTAAAATCACATGCCAAAAAAAAAAAAAGAAAAGAAAAAAAAGGCCCATTGGACAATTCAAAAAGGACACACACCAAAACCACTTAAGAATGCATAGAAATTTGATTATACATTTCAAAAAAACAAAAAAAAAAAAAAAAACAAAACAAAACACAAAACAATTTTTTTTTTTAAAAAAAGAAAAAAACATTAACTAAACAGTTTAATATTTGTATCTTTACTACCATATTTTCTATCTTTACTACCATATTTTAATACAAATATAGATGTCCACAAACAAAATAAACACATAAAGAAAACAGCAAAGAAGGCCAACCACAAATTATTAACCACTTCTGTCGACACAAACTTACCCGCCGCAACGCGCGGGCAACAAAGCTCGTTTAAGCAATATATATATATATATATATATATATATATATATATATATATATATATATATATATATATATATATATATATATATATTTTCTATTAAATTTTTTGTTTTAAAAAACAAGCTTCTCTAAACAAAATAAATTTAAGAAAAAAATAAATAAATAAAAATAAAAATAAAAATTTAGGCCTACAAAAATTGAAATGAAGAAGTTCAAGAAACATGGCCAAGTAAAATAAGTTTACAAAAAGAAAAACCTAAGCAAACACTTTTTAGACACATTAGTGTTTTTTAAAAGCAATCTATCTATTATCAGTTAATGGTATAAACGTCTACATTCTCGTATATAACTTTAACGTGTTTGGGCATTGTCGTTGTTGTTTAACTAAACAGTTCATTCCTATTCAAGTTACCCGATGAGATTGTCTTTTGACTTAAACGTACGCTACCTAACCGGATACCCCGGTAACAAATTTTGACCTTATCTAGACATGTATTTTATAAGTTTTGAACCTAAAACTTCTTGTAAAGATATCAAAATGTCTTAAGAGTAAGTTTTTTATAGTGAAAACTTGAACTTAAGACTACCTTATTATTGTTGTACTCTATAAAAGTAAATAAGCAAATCTCATTATCTGAAACTCTTTTTCGTCAATGTTCCTTTCCTCTTCAAACCATGTAACCATTTTTGTTATCTTCATTTTGATATATACTTTGTCAGGGAGCTTCAAGATTTACAACTTAAAATGCTGACAACTCTAATCTTTTACTTTTAACTTGACAAAGCAATCACTGTGGATATTTAATAAAACAATTAACTATGTTAGTAACTAATAAGGGTTTAGACATTGTATATTTATATTAGAATTTATATTAAAAAATTAGAGACATATACCAAATAAGCAACTTAATGATGTAATGCAATTAAAATAACACATATAGTGTATCTCCCCCCCCCCCTTTTTTCTCTCTTCCATAACCGTTTTTTCCACGCATCTATTCACACTAAAATCACAGTATTCATTCTATTTCTCCTTCAAATCGTAATCAATTCCTAATCTGAAACCACCAATCGATTCAGCTCGTCATTGTGCACACAATGATGTGATTTGATTTGATTATCATTAAGAATTACATCATGTCTAATAAAAGGAATCCGCGAAAAAGAAAAACTAAGTTACCATCATGATTCAATGATCATGTTGTTAGTAGTGTTAGCCAAAAAAGAAATGAAGTTGATACTGTGAAAGTGAATAATAATGAGGTAGTGGCTGGTGAAATGTGTTTGAATGATAGATTGAGTCAGGAAATGGATAAGGAGAAGGAGATGAGTAATGGGAAGAGTACTGGGATGAGTAATGATGAATGTGAATGAACAGTGCTAGTGCTTGTGATGGCAGCAAAACAAAGGTGTGTAATAGTCTTGGATTAAAAACTGCTAATAGTACAATGAATTGTAATAGTGAGATGAGTAGTAAGGATGCTGGTGTTTCTGGTGGAAAAGGAATTGGTAGTGATGAGACTGCAAGTTGCAAGGATGTAGTTGGTAATGAGACTGTTAGTTCATCCACTACCCCTACTTCCATACCTGCTACACCTACTGTAAGTAATGTTGGCATTAATCCTGCAAGTAATACATCTAAAACTCCTACTGTGTCATATGCTAATGTTGTAAGTAAAAATGAGGATCCTGAAGATTGTAAACTGAATTTTATGCCAACTATTATGAATGATGATGGTACTGATGTTGTAATTTTTGATGAGGAAATGGTTGCTAAGGGTAGTGGTAAATGGAACTTAACCATATGTGGATATTTTGTGGGATGTAAAATGGGTGTTTATGAACTTAGTTATCATCTTAGGAGAATGTGGAGCAAGTTTGGTCTCACTGATGTGAAAGTGAATGGTAATGGTGAATGTTTTTTCAAATTTAAAAATGAAGCAGGGATGAATGAGGTGTTGAAACTTGGCCCTTGGATTGTTAATAATAGACCTTTGTTTGTCCAAAAATGGGATCCTATTCTAGGAATGGAAAAAGTTGAACAAACTAAAATACCTATTTGGGCTAAGCTAGTTAATGTACCACTTGAAGCATGGAGTAAGGAAGGAATAAGTGCAATTGCAAGTAGTTTGGGGAAGCCTATGATTATGGACAATATGACTACTCAAATGTGCAAAAATGGTGTGGGTAAATTAGATTATGCTAGAGTATTGGTAGAGTTTGATGTGACTAAAGGTTTTAAGGATAAAATTCTCATTCAATATAGAGGAAAGGATAATGTTGTAAAAGGATCAAAGACAGTAAGTGTTGAGTATGTGTGGAAACCTGAAATATGTACACATTGTTCTGTGTTTGGACATAGTACATTAGTATGTGAGAAAAGACCCAAAACTGCTGAAGAATTAGAAGAGATAAGAAAGAAAACAACAGAGAAAAAAGAATGAGAATAATGAATTCAGGGAAGTCAACTATAATAGAAGAGGTGGGCAAAGGAAACAGATAAGTGATAAAAGGAATTTTGAAGGAAATAATAATGGTATAGGAGGAAATGGGAATGTTTGGAAGAAGAAGAATATGCATTAAGAAAAACAAAACAAAGCAAATGAAAAGAATACTCAACAAGATGTGCAAAAGAATAACCAGAAAACATGGAGCCTGAAAGAGAAAGAGATGGAAGCAATGAAGAATACTGCCAATAAATATTCTATTTTAGGATCTTTGGGTAATGAGGATAGAGCAGAATTTAATGTGCTGAAGGACAGAACCATTGTGGACTAGTACTTGAACATGAAATTCCAACCTTCTTTACAAGTTAAGAAATCTTGGTCTGCAGATATGAATAAGTATTTCAATGCTAAATGGGAAGAAGACAGGATGAAAGAAAGGGAAGCAAATAAAGAACAGATAGAGGAGGTTATTGAGAATGAAGATACTAGTAATTCAGGTTGGACCGGGAATGAAGTGCAGGGGAGTGATGTAGCAATTCTGAATTGAAGTGTTGTATATGGTTTTTGTAATAAGTTCTATGGATTTAAAAATTGCATCCTGGAATATTAGAAGCATGAATAAGTTAAAGAAGCAGAATGAGATTAAACAGCTTATTAGAGAGGAAAAAATTAATGTTTGTGTTGTGCTTGAGACTCATGTGAAGCAACATAAAGTTGATATTGTTGCTAATAAAGTGTTTGGGACATGGAATTGGTGCTCCAATGCAAATTACAGCCAGAATAGTTGCAGAATTCTCATTGGATGGGATAATGATACAGTGAACCTAATGGTCTTAAGTATCTCAAAGCAAACTATATTTTGTGTACTAGAAGGAATTAACTCTAGTTTTAAATGTTTTTGCAGCTTCATATATGCATCTAACAGTAATAACGAAAGGAAACATTTATGGTGGGAATTGAGAGCTGCCAAGAGTATTGTTGATGATAATTCATGGATCATGTTGGGTGACTTTAATGTTACTCTAAAGCCTGAAGAACATTAAAATGGAAGCTCTTATGTGGATAATGATATGCAAGATTTTATTGACTGTGTTAATGATACAGAATTGGAGGATATTTGCAGCTCTGGGCTTTACTTCACATGGATTAAATCACCTCTAAAAGTCAGTTCTAGTGTTATGAAGAAGCTGGATAGAATTATGATTAATGAAGGGTTTTTGAAGCATTATAATGCAGCTTATGGTCAATTCATGCCTTTTGTCACATTTGACCATAGTGCAGCTATCATTACTATCCCTAATAGTATTCCCAAAAAGAAGAGAGCATTCAAATTTTCTAATTTCATTGCTGATAAGCCTGAATTTATCTATGTGGTTCAAGAAGGATGGAAGAAACAGTTCAGTGGATGCAACATGTTTAGGGTGGTTAAGAAATTGAAAGAGTTGAAGAAGCCATTAAACAAAATGAGTTGGAAAAAAGGGAACATTTTTGACAATGTGATCACCCTCAGAGAAGAGCTAAAGCATGCACAAACTCTAATGGAGAAAAACCCTCACTGTTCCATTGCTAAAGCAAAAGAAGCAGACTTTTTGGTTAAATACATGGAAGCTGTATCTGATGAAGAAAAACTTTTGTTTCAACAAGCTAAAGTTAATTGGCTACAGAATGGAGACAAGAATAGTAAGTTTTTTCACAAGGTCATTAAAAGTAGAATTCATAAAAACAGAATTGTGAGCATTAATGATGAAGCTGGGAACACAGTTCAAGGTAATATGTTAGTTGGAAAGTTTGTGGAGCATTTTGAAAAGTTTCTAGGTGCTACTGATGAAGTGGATCCTATTCATGATGTTGAAAGTCTGTTTGTTAACAAGCTTAATGAAACTGAAAGTGCTGAGATGATTATAGATGTTACTGATAAGGAAATAAAAGAGGCTTTATTTGATATTGGTAGTGACAGAGCTCCAGGGCCAGATGGTTATTCAGCTGCATTTTTCAAGAAGTCTTGGAGCATAGTGGGGGAAGATGTATGTGCTGCAATTAGAGATTTTTTTGTAAATGGAAAGCTTCTTGGTGAAATCAATGCTACCTTAATCTCACTTGTCCCTAAAACAAACAATCCAAGCAAAATTTCTGAATACATGCCTATTGCATGTTGTAACATTCTGTACAAATGCATTAGCAAAATTTTAACTAACAGGATCAAATATTCTTTGAATAAGCTTGTCAACCAGAATCAAAGTACATTTGTCCCGGGAAGACTGATTCAAGACAATCTCCTTTTGACACAAGAGCTGCTAAAGGGCTATAATTGAAAAAATGAAGCTAAAAGATGTGCTTTAAAAGTTGACATTGCAAAGGCATATGACACCGTAAGCTGGAGTTTTTTGGAAAATATTTTGATCCATTTTGGTTTTCATAGATAGATGGTGGGCTGGATTATGAAGTGCGTGAATTCTAAATCTTTTACTATATGCATTAATGGTGAAAGACATGGGTATTTCAAAAGTGGGAGAGGGCTAAGGCAAGGAGATCCTATATCTCCATACTTGTTCACTCTAGTTATGGAGGTGTTCTCTCTGATGATGGCTAGAAGAATCAGATAAAGTACTAATTTCAAATACCATAAAGGCTGTAAAGAAGTTCAATTGTTTCATCTCTCATTTGCTGATGATCTATTGATTTTAAGTCATGGGGACTATGCTTCTGTCAAAGTGATTAAAGATGTAATCAATGAATTTAGTACTTCATCTGGTCTTAAGCCTAATATTAGTAAGAGCACTGTTTTCTTTGGAAGTGTTGATATGGTTGAAAGACAAAGGATTCTTGATATTCTTCCATTTAATGTGGGTAAGCTTCCTGTAAGATATCTTGGCATCCCTCTTTTAGCTAAAAATGTTGGTATAAAAGACTACAAAGTTCTTGTGGATAAGGTTAAATGTAAAGTGAATGACTGGAAAAACAAGTCTCTATCCTATGCTGGAAGATTGCAATTAATTGCTTCAGTTCTAGCTGCAATGCAAACTTATTGGGCCTCAGTAATGAAGATTCCTAAAGCTACCATTAAAGAAATTAATACCCTTCTCAAAAGCTTTCTTTGGAACCAAGGCAATAGTTGTAAGGGTAAAGCAAAAGTGGCTTGGTCTATGGTATGCAGTCCTAAAATGGAGGGAGGGTTGGGTATTAAAAGTCTTGATTTATAGAATGAAGTTCTATTAGCTAAACATATCTGGAAGCTAGTTGCTGATAAAGAGAGTTTATGGGTCAAATGGGTAAAAATGGTGAAGCTCAAGGGCAAAAGTTTTTGGGCAGTGAATGCTGAGTATAATGACAGTGGTATTTGGAAAGCAATTTTGGATCTAAGAAGCAAAATTAGGCCTTTCATAATCCATGAAATTGGTAATGGGGAAAAAACTTCAATGTGGCATGATAATTGGCATGATATTGGGCCACTTTCTAATTTCATACCTGAAGGCAATTTGCATGGTGCTAGAATCAATAGTGAGTGTAAAGTGGCTGAAATGATTGAAGAGCAGAGCTGGTTATGGCCACAAGAATGGTACATTCAGTTCCCAATTTTATCACAAATACAAGTACCTGTTCTTAAACAAGATTGATTGTGTTAAATGGAAATCCAAGGAAGGTTTGGTGGTGAAATGTTCTACAAAAGAAATATGGAAAAACTTTAAAGAAGATCTACCTAAAGTTAAATGGTGGAAGGTAGTCTGGTTTTCAAAATGTAATCCAAGATGGGCTTTTATCTTGTGGTTAGCAGTTAAGAAAAGGCTTCAAACTCAAGATAGAATAATTAGATGGAACAATGAGCAGCTTTTATGTCCTCTATGTAACAAAGTCAATGAATCTCATAACCATTTATTCTTCCAGTGTGAATTCTCATCAAAAGTTTGGAAGGAAGTGAAAGGTTTGATGCAGTTTGTGAATACACCAGACTTCTGGGATCAAATGATTAAATGGATATAAGACTTTAAGTGCAATAACTCTATATTGAGTGTTTTGAACAGATATCTTATTGCATCAGCTGTATACTACATCTGGAAGGAAAGAAATGATAGAGTTTTCTCCCAAAATTCTAAGTCTGCTGATGTGGTGGTTCAAAACATTAAAGATCAAGTGAGATTGCAGCTTATGAGTTTAAAAGTTCTACAAACTGTGAACACTTGTAAAGTTGCTGAAATATGGAAGTTTCAATTCACTTGCAACTGAAAAAAGAATGATCCTGTTAGTAGAGTGAAACCTGCTAAAAGGGGTGTTTGGATATTAACAATCTAATTGGTTTGTTTTTGTATCTAAAGTGGTGTTTGGGACAAGAATGTATCTCTGCAGAATGATGGTTTTTTTAACCAAGTAGAACTAGATCTCCATTTATAGATATGAGATTCTATGTTTTAGACTCACTACACATTGATGGCCTTGTATCTTGGAAATCCTTAAGCTGTTTTCTCTATTAAGCCTCAATTACAGTTCTAATAGGCCTTTGTTAGGTAATTATGAACTGTATTGACTTGCTTCCTAGACAACAGTTTTTTGAAATCCATAAAGTAGGTTTCCAATGTGTGAAGGGTAAGTGAGTTGGAGGGCAGTGTATGTAGATAGGAATAGTGAGGAGTGAAAGATGAACCTACTTGGTCCTATCTATACACTGCCAAGGGGGCTTGGAAGATTCTCCCCTCAAGGTGAGTGTTTCCAAAATCCTGAAGCCTTTTGTAAAGAGGGAAATGTAGGGATTTTGGAAGAGCCCTTGACTGGGAATGATGGGTACCTAGTGATGCCTTTTGCTTTACCTACTTTGATTACTGTGGATGATGGCTGAGTGATCTTGGTGGGGTGGGGGGGGGGGGGGGGGCAAAAGGAAATGTAGCTAGATGGTATTGGTGCTATTAAAGGTGAATTCAGAGCCTGTTTTGGAAAAAAGGGATGGATGTTGAGCAGCTTTGTCTAAGTCTGCAGAATGTACTATGGCTAGTTTCATCAGATATATTTTGATAGTGTTATCTGATATCGGATGTAGAGGTTTTGTTGTTTTTGCTTTCTGATTAGGGGCATGTCCTATATAAAATGTATGTTCCTCTAAGTTGTAAAACATTGATTGGAGTTAATATAATTTTTCACCTTTGCACAAAAAAAAAAAAAAAAAAAAAAAAAAAAAAAAAAAAAAAAAAAAACTTAATGATGTTACCTTTTTCTTTCACGTTCCCATATATTAAGTGTTTACGTTTTTTAATATTGAAACTTTTCTTATTTATCTCAAAACAAGTTTTCACTATCAAAAGTGTTTTATTTACCTTATTTATTAAGCTTACTAGCTTGTAGAAAAAAATTGGGATTTTCTAAAATGTGCCCCGAAGGCACACGTTTGAGTTTTATATAAAGGTAAAGTTAGCGATTATTAAATTCAAATTTACATGTGATTGTGGTAAGTAATAACTATATTAAATGAGAATTAAAAACATTTTCTGATGTAAAAGGAAAGTTCGTATTCAATAAATATAGCTTAACATTTGTTTGAGAGCACATGTTAGAAAAACCTATTGAAATTTGATAATTCCATAAAATCTCCTTTTTATACGTTGGAAACCTTTATCAATTTCATAAAAGTAATCCAGAAACGGTGAAATTATTGTCTTTTTGAATTTCCTATTAGCCAGACAAATAAGGTAATCTAAACAACCCCTGAAAATACTTTATCAAGTCTCCCATTTTATTTTTAATTACACTATATAACAACATTGCAATGATAACTTTAGGTATGTGTGCACTAGTAGGAGCTGGAGCGGATTGCTGGAGCTGGTTGCTGGAGAATGTTGCTGGAGCTTTTTTCTACATGCTTCTTTAACTAGCATTCCATTTACTAACTTATTTTTTTTACATGCTCCTTCAAGCTATGTCAACTAAACGAGACTTATTTTTAATGGTAGCTTATTTTTTTTAAAAAAAATAAGATCATGCTATGATAAGCTCTAATAAGTTCGTGCGTCAAATATACCCTTAACTAATTCTTATGAAATAGGGTTTATACTTAAGAGAATGCGGAAAATACACATGTGTAACACAATATATTATATAAGAAAAGTCACTTACATTTACTAGACCAGAACTCCACGGGGTCCAAAGTGGTGTTTGGTGGCCAACGGCGAAAAGGCAAGCCATACGGTGGACACCTTAGCCTCAACGGGTGTGTTTGGCAAAAATTACTGGTGCTGTTGCTGTTGCTGTTGCTGTTGCTGGTGCTGGTGCTGGTGCTGAAAAAGATTAAAAATGTAGCTTTTTTTAGTAGTGTTTGGCAAACTAGCTGAAATTGTAGATTAAAAGTGTAAAATGACGTAATTGGACCTACAAATAACAAACCCTATATGAATAAGAATGGTAAATAAAATTATTGATATAAATCATAAATAGTAGTGTTTGATATAAGTTATATAACTATTATATGGTTCAATACCCCTTTAGTAGCAAATTTTTGATAATAAACATTTTGAAAATATAAGTAATAATATTATTGTTTCTTTAATTCTACTGGAAAACTATAATCGCATCTAGGGTGTGTTTGGCGAAATTGGCTGGAGCTGGGGGCTGGGGCTAGGGCTAGAGCTAGAGCTGGGGCTGGGGCTAGGGCTTATATTATAAGCCGAAATTAAAATTTGTATTTTTATAAACTTGTTTGGCAAATGGGCTGGGGCTTATTATTGCAAAATTACTAAAAATGACATAATTAAATGAGTTTTTGTATATGTTAGATATTTTTGTGGGTAAATAAGTAATTTATTCTTCAAAAGCCCCGGGCTTAAGTTTTTAGCCTCTTTTATGGGGCTAAAGTTTTTAGCCGGCTTATTTTATAAGCCCTTTCATAAGCCCCATAACAAACTAGACTTATTTAATTAGCCGGCTTATTTTAAAAGTTCAAGCCCCCATAAGCCCATAAAAGCCCTCCTCAAACATAGCCCTAGTAATAATATTATTGTTTCTTTAATTCTATTGGAAAACTATAATCGCATCTAGGGTGTGTTTGGCAAAAATTGCTGGTGCTGGTGTTGATGCTGAAAAAGATTAAAAATGTAACTTTTTTTTTGTAGTAGTGTTTGGCAAACTAGCTGAAATTGTAGATTAAAAGTGTAAAATGACGTAATTGAACATATAAATAACAAACCCTATATGAATAAGAATAGTAAATAAAATTAGAGGAATGCTACGTCCACTCACAAATTTCACATAAATCATCCACACGCTGATGTGTCACCCGTTGATTGGTGGAGTTTATTACAATTTCTCTCTCTTCACTCTCATACCACCAATTAATGGATGACACCTCAGCGTGTGGGTGATTTGTGTGAAATTTGTTAGTGGATGTAGCATTCCTCATAAAATTATTGATATAAATCATAAATAGTAGTGTTTGATATAAGTTATATAACTATTATATGGTTGAGTGCCCCTTTAGTAGCAACTTTTTGATAATAGACATTTTGAAAGGGATGTGTTAACCGGACCCTCCCTACTATGGGGGATCCACCTACTTTAGTCAAAATGTACAAGTTTTAATGTAGACAGTACAGGCGGCGGCATCACTGTCTTCCACAAACTCTCCCTATAGGGGGGAGGGGGTCCGGTTAACTCATGCCTTTTGAAAATATAAGTACAAAATCTGTTAAAATGTTGACCCAAGCACTCTCGTATCGGTGAGTTTAAATTCTAGAATTAGATGGCTAAATTCCCAAGTAAAGAATTGAAGCAGAGACAAGGCATGACTAAAGTTAGAGGGAGGTGATTTGCACACCAAATTTTTTTATTCTTGCATCACACTTTACGCATTACAATGTTATACTGTATACTCTCTGTGCATTCAGTGTTGTACAAAATGATGTATTTAACAAAAGAAATGGTGTGCGAATCAATCCCCTAAAGTTAACTTATAATTTTAGAGAACGTGGGTTTTTTGGAACGTGGGTTTTTTTGGAAGGTTAATAAGGTAATTATACAAAAAATTAATCTCTAGCTTTTCTAAGAAGTTGGTTGGATCAACTTGTAATTTTAGAGATTATTTTTTCTATAATCTTTCTTAATTTTGACAGCCAAACAATACTACTTTTTAGACAATAGATTATTTTGTTAAAAAAAAAAAAAAAAAAAAAAAAAAAAAAAAAAAAAAATGTAGCCTCTATAATCTCACAATAATCCGTGTTACCAAACACAGCCAACAGCCTGAAAAGCAGATTGCTCGAGCGGCATATTGTTATACTAGTGATAACTACTCTTGTATGTATAGCGAATCAACCTGCATTACAAAAGAGTAACAAAAAACCAAATAACACAATAAAAAACACAACATTTATAGTATATATATGTGGCATAAGGGCCAATATAAGGTTAAAAGTAACATGTTGGGTACCAATTTACCATGCATTAGTATTGTTCTATATCTCTCTAAAATATATAAACCAATGAATATCTAAAATTCATTTAAAACTAACTTCTCGTGTAACAATACATCACATTAACAATAAGAATAGATTACCTAAATATCGGGATATAGCTGCCCAAACTTTCTTTACAAATGGTGTTGACATTCATATTCGTAGTTTATATGCGACCGATTCAAAGTTCTATGTTCCAAGCTCATTCAGCGGATTCTTTTTCAAGGTTTCATTGAAAAAGAGAAAGTGAAAGATCATCTTTTCTTAATAATGTAACTGATGACGTATAGCCTATATTTGGGCCACAAACCCAAACGATAGACATTACTTACACCTAAGCCCATCACGAATGGGCTACCATGACAATGGTATGGGCCGTAGTATTATTGCTCTGGGCTCATAAAGCCCAAAGGCCCAATCTAACCCACCGGGTAACGATAAGGATTATCTATTCAAGGAATAGATATCCTTACCTCGGATAAGCACCACGCGTGCGAAGAGTGAGGAGCAAGAAATACGGTTTCTTAGCCCCTATATATAGAATCACACGATTCTCATTCAAGGTACGATATACAACCCTAACTCTTCAACTAAACCCTAAATCGATTACTTACTCTCACGCCGGAGTCTAATCGGGGGAGACAATCCCTCGATAAGCCTAACGGTGTTGTTTATTTTCTTAGTGCGCAGGTAACAAAGTACTAAGAAGCTAATTGATATAAGAGCAAAAGCCCAATAACCAGGTACGCCCAACTTTTGTATCAACAAGTGGCGCCATCCGTGGGACCCTACTACGAACTAGAATGACAAAGCATAAGAATTCCGGCCAGCGGACTCCGCAGTCAGAAAAGCGTGACCATCAGAAGAAGAATCGACAAGATTCGACCTCTAGGCAGGTTGCTGGGACAACCAGCGCACCTGATCACCAAGAGGCAGGAACAACCCAGCCTCTTCAAGCGACGGAGCTACCTATAATCTCTTCAGTGGTCCCAAGCGTTGAGGAACTCCAACGCACCCTCTTCACCACTCCTCATCAGGCTACACCCGCAGTGAACAACACTGTGCCGCCAGGCGCGCCTGAACGGAACAGGGCGCCTAACACTGAGGAAGAAATTCTTGCAACAACTGAGGACGCACCGGATCTAACTTTGGGGAACTTTGTATCCCAAAATTATGAAACATTAACTGCCCTCATGCAAGAAGAAGCAACAAGAAGAGCAAACACGAGCCTACAAGCACGACTCAATTTTGCTCTGGAACGTGAACCATCACCACCGCGTCACCCACGAGGAAGACGCACAGAACGTACCACTATCCATGATAGGTTAGGTACAATATCTGATTCGCAGTACTCTGGAGACAGCGAGAGGCGCACCAATGTCCACTCCAGACTTGGCAGTCGGGGAATACATGATCGATTAGGGCCTCAACATTCGCCAAGCCAAGGATCTTCAAAACCTGGGAGCAGGAGGATCCAAGATAGATTGGGAAGAAGAAGATCCCCAAGCAGAGATCCCTCAGGCTCCTCTTCTGAAAGAAGTAGGCGCAAGCGCCGAAAGAAAGACTACCCGTCTTCCAGTGACTCCTCGGACAACGAGGATAAAGAAACAGGACACTGGAAGTCAAGAGGAAGACGTCGTGAGGAGGAAAACGAAGATATGTCCCTCCCATGGCGACGTCAGAAAATTGACGCGTTTACGCGACGCATCAGCGATTACTCAGACCACAAACGCAGGCGCATGCCCGCTAACGTAAAAACATATGATGGAACAGGTGATCCTGACGATCACCTAAAAATTTTCGAGTCAGCCGCAACAATCGAAAATTGGCCACAACCTGTGTGGTGCCACATGTTTAATTCCACGTTAGTAGGAAACGCGCGCACATGGTTTAGCAAACTCCCACGTAGGAGCATCGGTGAATTTGAGGAATTACGGAAAGCATTCCGCCACAACTTCACCCAGCGAAAGAAGTGCGCCAAAAACCCTGTGGAGCTAGCAAGAGTGAAACAGCGCCAAGGGGAATCCACCAGCGCTTTTATGGAACGTTTCAAGGATGAGTGCATACAAGTCAAAGCATGTCCTGAAATTCTAAAAATTTCAGGGTTCATGAATGGGATCAATAACCCAGAACTCATCCGGAAGCTTAATGACAAAGTTCCACAATCCTTTGACGAGTTAACAAAGCGCACTAGATCCTTTATACAAGGAGAAGAAGCTGCTGCGGATAGCAAAAAAGGATATTCAAACTATAGGCAACAAGAACAGCCGCGGAGACAATCCAATGATCAGAACAACAACCGCAGCAGGAACTATCGTAGTGGAAGAGACAACGACAAATATACTCCTCTCACTAAAACTCCGAGAGAAATATTTGTAACAGAAGGTGCGAACTTCCCAAAACCACCACCAATGCGCACAGCAGAAGCAAAGCGCCTAGGTAGTGGATACTGCGAGTACCACGGCCAAAAAGGCCATGCAACTAACGAGTGTGTTCAACTAAAACAACTAATTGAAAAATTAGTTAGAGAAGGCAGGATGGACCACCTCGTGAAAAACATTAAGGAGGGAAAGGATAAGCAGAGAAACGGGGGCAAGAAAGAACCCCCAAAAGAAAAAGCTGATACTATCTACATGATACAATCATGGCAACGAAAGATAAAGCAAAAGGTCAGCCAGAAATTCTCTCCAGAAAAAGAGATATCCTTCCCTACCATAGCCGCGGACAACGCAGTCGTGGAACCTCTAACCATTGAGATACATACGGGGGGACATGACATCCACCGCATGTACATTGATGGTGGAGCATCCGCGGACATCCTGTACGATCACTGTTTCAAAAGGCTGCGACCTGAAATCCAAAGTCAGTTGATACCAGCTACAATGTCATTAACAGGATTCACAGGAGAAAAGATTTGGCCCATGGGGCAGTTACGCTTATTGGTGGTCGTAGGAGATGAACAACACTCAACCGCGACATGGATAAATTTCATGGTAATAAAGTCTCCTTCACCATACAATGGTATAATTGGAAGACCGGGAATATCATCCATGCGCGCGGTACCATCCACAGCGCACGGAATGCTTAAATTCCCAGTGGAAGGAGGGGTGGTCACTCTCTATAACACAACAATACCACCAAGAGAATGCATCGCAGTAACAACTGAAGCGAAGACTATTCCAGAACAGCGCACGGAAAAAACGCCAAATTTAAAAGTCGCTATTCACCCAGATTATCCGGAACAACAAGTTTCGATTGGAGGATCTTTATCTAACAAAGGTAAAGCAGCCGTATGCGCACTCTTGCAAAAGAACCTAGATATCTTTGCATGGGAACCAAAGCATATGACGGGAGTACCGCGCTCTATTACAGAGCATAAGTTACAAATCCGACAAGGATACCCTCCAATACGACAAAAGAAGCGCGGCCAGGGCCCAGATCGTGCAAAGGCTATTTTGGAAGAAGTACACAAGCTAGTAGATGCAGGAATCATGCGCGAAGTATACTATCATGACTGGCTTTCTAACCCAGTTATGGTAAAGAAGAGCGATGGCAGTTGGAGGATGTGCGTAGACTTCACTGACCTCAACAAAGCATGTCCGCAAGACTGCTACCCACTGCCAGAGATAGACTGGAAAGTCGAATCCTTGTGCGGATACCCCTTCAAATGCTTCCTGGATGCATATAAAGGGTATCACCAGATCCAAATGGCAGTGAAAGACGAAGAAAAAACAGCTTTCCACACCAGTCAAGGGGTATACTGCTACACAAAAATGCCCTTTGGCCTGAAAAACGCTGGCGCGACATACCAGCGATTGGTGGATACAGCCTTCGAAAAACAAGTAGGCCGCAACTTGGAAGTCTATGTTGACGATCTTGTCATCAAAAGCCATACAGAGGACGAATTGGTGCACGACATCGAGGAAACATTCCGAACGTTGGGGAGGATAAACATGAAGTTGAATCCCAAGAAGTGCACCTTTGGTGCGACTGAAGGCATGTTCCTTGGATACTTAATAGAACCCGATGGAATCAAACCGTGCCCAGAGAAGACAAAGGCTGTTATTGATCTCCCCTCCCCACGCACACTCAAAGAAGTCCAGTCACTAAATGGAAAGTTAGCAGGGCTGAATCGCTTCCTATCTAAGTCAGCAGACAAGTCCCTTCCCCTCTTTAAAACACTTACGAAGTGCACAAAAAAGGGAGACTTTCGCTGGACTCCCGAAGCAGAAGAAGCTTTCCAACAACTTAAACACCATCTGACATCTCTTCCCAAACTCGTCGCACCGCGACCAGGGGAAGAACTAATCATGTACTTATCGGCAACCCACGGAGCAGTTAGCGCAGTACTATTGACAGACAGAGACTCCATCCAGACACCCATCTACTTTGTAAGCAAAGCCCTAAAGAAAACAGAGGTTAACTACAGTGCTATGGAAAAGCTGGTCTTGGCTCTAGTATTCGCATCCAAAAGACTGCGCAGATACTTTCAAGCACATCCAATAGCGGTAATCACTGATCAGCCAATTAAACAAGTTATCTCTAAACCGGACGTATCAGGACGCTTACAAAAATGGAGTGTACTGCTAAGTGAGTATAACATCTCGTACAGGCCGCGCACTGCAATCAAAGGACAAGTCTTAGCCGATTTTATTGTGGAGAAGCCAGATAGCGACAGCCCGACCTCTGCAGCAAAAACAGACCTACAGGAACCATGGACCTTGTTCACAGATGGATCCTCATACGCAGATGGATCAGGCGCAGGCCTTATTCTCACAAATCCAGAAGGTATGGAATTCACCTACGCGCTACGCTTTGAGTTCACAGCCACAAACAATGAGGCAGAATACGAAGCCCTATTAGCCGGACTACGCATCGCAATCCAAATGGGTGTTCGCAACCTAGAAGCAAATGTAGATGCGCGTCTAGTCGCTAACCACGTGTTAGGGGAATACGAAGCCAAGGATGATCACATGATCCAATACCTGGAGAAGACAAAATCTTTGATTAAAAACTTTGATAGGTTCACAATTAAACAAGTACCTAGAGGAGATAACAGGAAGGCGGACGCACTCAGCAAGATTGCATCCACAAGCTTCGCACACCTTTCAAAACAGGTATTGGTAGAAACCCTAAAAAACAAGTCAATCTTAGATATGGAGATATCAACGGTGATAGAGGAACAAGATCCTACGTGGATGACACCTATCATCGAATTTATTAGCAAAGGAATCCTACCCCAAGATAATAAAGACGCTCGAAGAATACGGCGCACAGCGCAACGATTCGAATTACGCGACAACGTACTCTATCGGCGATCTTTCTTACAACCATGGCTCAGATGTGTTGGACCCCTCCAAGCAGACTACGTACTCCGCGAAATTCACGCTGGGTCATGTAGTATGCACTCAGGGCCACGATCCGTGGTGGCAAGCGCTCTAAGGTCAGGATACTATTGGCCAACAATGCACCGCGACGCACGCGATCTAATAAGAAAGTGCAGCAACTGCCAAGTACATAGGCCTATTCCGCGCCGACCACAGCACGAGCTAACACCAATCACCTCACCATGGCCATTTTACAAATGGGGTATTGACATCGCAGGACCTTTCCCCGTCGCAGCTGGAGGAATAAAGTTCCTCATTGTAGCCATAGACTACTTTACAAAGTGGATCGAAGCAAAAGCAGTGGTGAACATTACGGGAAACCAAGTCAAACACTTTGTTTGGGACAATATTGTCTGTCGCTTCGGCCTACCAGGCGAGATCGTATCAGACAACGGAAAACAATTCTGTGATAACCCATTCAAAGATTGGTGCGCACAATTGAACATCACACAACACTTTGCTTCAGTCAAACACCCACAAACCAATGGCCTAGTTGAGCGCGCTAATCGCAGTCTAGGCGAAGGCATAAAAGCGCGCCTTGACAGACATAAAGGAAGATGGGTAGATGAGCTCTCGCACGTCTTGTGGGCGCATCGCACGACAATCAAAACCAGTACTGGCGACACGCCATTCTCCTTAGTCTAAGGAACAGAAGCCGTCATACCAGCCGAGATAGGAATGCCAACTATACGCACGGCAGAGGTCAACGTCACAACAAATGACGAGGAACGGCGCATAGACTTAGATATACTGGAAGAAAGACGCGAACGCGCAGCTATACGTGAAGCAAAGGCTAAGGCAAAAATGAATAAGTATTATGATGCAAAAGTCAAAGACACTTCATTCAGACCAGGAGACTTTGTTTACCGCGCCAATGACGCGAGCCACGCAGAAGACACAGGCAAGCTCGGACCCAAATGGGAAGGACCTTACGAGGTCACAGACGCGCTCGGCAACGGCGCATACAGGTTGCGCGATATGGAAGGTCACGACCTAGCGCGCACTTGGAACATCTGTAATCTCAAAAAATGTTACTTTTAGGCTACGGCCCTTTCACAAACACACTTGCATCCTACGAGGTGCCCAATAAGTGTTTGTCTTTTTTCTAGGAATTGTATTTTCTATTTTTTCACTTACTTGCAAGTATTAATAAAATGTTATGGTTTCTAGCTAACTCCATAGCGCATTTTACTTTATTGCATATATGTCAATATTGTTTATTTTATATTTCTGCCTACATGGCGTGCATGCACCACTTAAAGACCCACGAAGGCATAAAGGATAAGTTAACCTACTAATTAACTTGTTGAATAAGAGGGTTGCAAACCCATCAACATTGGATCACGAATCCTTGCTAAGCGCCTTACTCTCGAGACGTTGAGGTAAGTTTCACATACGCACCCCACGACGGAGGCGCATATACCAAGTACACTGTACGAGCTTAGCAATATAACGAGCCAAGACACTTGGTCAAAAATAAAACTTAGCAAACAATGCAAGTATACTTAAGTTACGCACTTAAAAGACTTAGTCAAAAAATAAAACTTAGCAAACAATGCAAGTATACTTAAGTCACGCACTTAAAAGACTTAGTAAAAAATAAACGAACTTAGCAAACAATGCAAGTATATTTAAGTTACGAACTTAAAACAAAAATGTATCTCATTCCATATTTATTAATAAAATTACAAGGAAAGATACATAAATATACAAACAACCTATATACTATGGCGATGCTCATGACTCTCTTCTGGAGCGGCGGAACTCCCCGCCTCCTTCAGCTTACTCAACGTTATAGCATCCTTGAGCGACACAGTTGGAACACTCACAGCAACGCCATCAGATCGAGGAAGGTGCGCAGCACCGATGCCGCACATCACAGCCTTGCCCTTAATACCCTTCTTTATGGCAACCCTTTGCTCGTGATGCTCTAGCACCTCCTTCAAGGGGACTTCCTTCTCCAGTGCAAAAGGCTTGAGGATATCACGGGGCCGCGCAAAAACTGGGACTTGAAGCTGCGAGACATCAGGTTTTAGATAATAATCTAACTCCTCTTCGGCATTCTCCCCAAGATGACGCTGCAACGTCAGACCCGCCATGAGCACATCTATGGGGTCATCTTGGTCGCGCTCCAACCTCCCTATATGCGGCAGCTCAAGAACCTTCAGCCCCGCCATCGCCTGCACCAGCTCGTCGTACGCCGTTGAGCTATAACCAGGAATCTCCGCCAAGTCTTTCTCCAACAACTTGACCTCACGGAGCTCCTCCATGGCCTGTGAACGGCCACACGCTATCGCGCAGTGAACAACCTTCCCAAAGGCTTCCACCACCTCCGCAGACTCTAAAGTACTTAGAGCTGCCAGACGAAGCCCATGGCTGATCAACCACCTGCATTCACAAAGTGATAATAAGGTAAGATACGCAATAGGGCGAACAAGCAAATTTAAAAGACAAGGGTGTAAGAATACCTGTGCTCGGCTATCATAGACATAAGATGAGGATACAGCTCCTCGTCATACTCGATGCTGAGGGCGCGCAGCTTCTCCTCATACATCACGAGCGTCTTCTCCATGCGCTCCTTGAACTCTTGCAGGCTAGCATAATGCTCGGCCTTCTTTTCTTCAAGATACGACACAGACCACGACGTCTTTGCCTTTACCTGCTCAAGCTTCGCCCTCGCATACAGCAGGTCAGCCAAAATGCTCATCTTATCTTGAGCGATTTTCTCAGCATACGCCCTCGACTCTCCAAGCTCCACTTGCGCATCCGCCAACTGTGCGCGGAGTGTCACCAACTCCTCCTCCTTCTGGGCTAGAGCACGGCTCCCCCCAGCATACTTTCCCTTCAGCTGAGCAACAAGCTCAGCTTGGTAGGCAGTGGTCGCAGCCAGCTCATCCATCAGCTGCTGCGCCTTACCACCATCAACAGCCTCGGTATTCCCCTCCTTGTTTTCGTTCTGTGGAGAGGAAACCTCATCATCCTTCGCGGCGTCGTCCCTACGAAACAAAGACAGTCAACATAAAATTACAACAAGTAATTGCAAAAAAAAAAAAAAAAAAAAAAAAAAAAAAAAAAAAAAAGAGAAGGCATGCACTTACAGAAACGGAGAAGTATCAGCCTTCAACCGTGCGCCGGAGGTCGAAGTCTCTTCCGCATTCGACCCTGCGTCTTTGATGACGTGTCGACGCCTCTTGCTGGTGCCACTGGTTCCAGCCTCTCCCTTGCGCTTTAAGTTCTGCGTAACCTCTTCCCTCAGCACCTCCTCAGGTTTCAGGATCCGAATGCTGTCAGATGACCCTGAGCGCGCCTCCTCGTCAGCCACCTCCAAATCAGGCACCGCCTCCACAGTTGGGGCCACAACTACTTCAGGCGCAAAACTCTGGACGGGCATCACCACAAGTGGTGGCGTGTCCTCAGGGACCGTCGCAGGCAGAACAGTCAAGTGACCGGCAGTTGCATCAAGCAAGGGCTGCTCTCCTTCCCTCAGAGGACGCACCCCTATGGTTACCTGCTTTGGCCTATCCAGCTTGACCACCGCGAACAAATCCATCTCTGCGCACATCAAGGGAAACAAGAAGAAATAAAAGGGATTAGTCATTAAAAGCGCACAGATAAAAGGACTTACAAAGAAGGAAGTATAAGGGATGAACACCCACCCCGGCCATCCTCACTCAAGAAAGTAGGAACCTCATCGTCAGCGCCAAAATAAGCGCGGCTCAACCCCACATGAACCAAAAACTCCTCCAGATAGGGGTTAATGGCCAGTCGATTGGCATCTAAAGTTTGCGCGTCAGCAAGACTGTAGGAACCGAGTGCGGGGCGCCCATCCCTTGGTAAGGATTCTTGAGTATAAAACTCAAAAGGAGAGGGAAAGACTACGTCATCCACCCAAAAGAAGTACTCCCTCCAATTTTTGAGGGCATCAACCTTTTCCGTATAACACTGAAGCGCCCCCTGGCGCTTCGCAAAGGAAACCCACCCATTTGACCACGTCGTGTGGTAAAAGGAGCGGAACAAATCTACAGTAGGTTCTATCGCAAGTAAACGGCAGTTTACCTCAAAATTCGACACCTTCGCCGCACCTATACAGTGCAGCTGAGAGATGTGAAGGCGATAGTGATTGAGCAAATCGCTCAGAAAAATAGAAATGGGTACGCGGTAATTCGCATACTCAAAAAATTTCGTGTATAGACCTATCTTCCCTTCGGGGAAGTCAGCTATGCACGCATCGACATCTGGAGCCTCTGGATGTACATCCAAAGGCACAAAATAGTCGGAAGAAAACTGCGTGACGTCTTCAATAGACAACGCGGAGCGAAAGTCCTCTAATTGAGCAACCATTTTCATCTTAAAACTAAGTGGGACGCACACAAAAATTACCTACGAGAGTTAAAAGATTTTCTTGCAGAAAAACGCTCTAAAAAACAAAGAAGAAGAAGATGAATAGTAGTTGTGTGTGTTTTACTGTGTGGTTAAAAAATGGGGCGGCACTCTTATATAGGGTGGTAAAACCCTAATCTCCCTCCACGTGGAACCCACTCACAGTAAATGGGTGGCTAGAAGATCAAAAGGTACATGCACTTTTTCCCGAATCCCAAGGACTACGTGGACACCACCCCCGACTTTCGAGGCATCCATTTAAAAATTATTAGGTGCATTGCACCTACAAACAGGCGGTAAAAATTAGTTTAACCCCCCGCCACGCTTACCGCTGATGGTATTAAGTCTAGTACCCACGGCTATGCGCCGCGCGCACTAGACTGGGGGGACATGATGACGTATAGCCTATATTTGGGCCACAAGCCCAAACGATAGATATTACTTACACCTAAGCCCATCACGAATGGGCTACCATGACAATGGTATGGGCCGTAGTATTATTGCTCTGGGCTCATAAAGCCCAAAGGCCCAATCTAACCCACCGGGTAACGATAAGGATTATCTATTCAAGGAATAGATATCCTTACCTCGGATAAGCACCACGCGTGCGAAGAGTGAGGAGCAAGAAATACGGTTTCTTAGCCCCTATATATAGAATCACACGATTCTCATTCAAGGTACGATATACAACCCTAACTCTTCAACTAAACCCTAAATCGATTACTTACTCTCACGCCGGAATCTAATCGGGGGAGACAATCCCTCGATAAGCCTAACGGTGTTGTTTATTTTCTTAGTGCGCAGGTAACAAAGTACTAAGAAGCTAATTGATATAAGAGCAAAAGCCCAATAACCAGGTACGCCCAACTTTTGTATCAACAGTAACTAAGAAATTACTGATCTTTAATAACACCAACCCTACAATATCTTGTAGTTCTAGTGGAAGAGATGCAAATTAAAGTATTTGAAATTTGAATCGAGGAAAAATAAGCTAAAGCAACTTTCTAATTTTTATTTCTGCATATTGATGGATAAGAAATGAATGATGTACAAAGCTTTGTTATCTTTGCTAACCATCCCAAATATTTTTCAAAATGGAGTCAATTACATATTTCGTCTTTGTGGTTTACACACAATCGCATCTTTCATCCTTTTTCAACTTTGCTTGCACCATCCGTCCCTATGGTTGCAAACTCTTGCAACGTTAGTCCTTTTGACCAATATCCGTTAGACTTTGTCGTTAAGTCCCTCACATGCTAAATACGTAAGGGTGTGTTTGGAAATGTGGTCAAATCTCTTGTTTGGTACATCAAAGAAAAATGGAGACGGAGATTTACAAATTCTCGAGAATTTCATTTACATATAATCAAATTACCTCCATTTTGGAATGGAAATGAACCACTCAAAAACATAACACAGAGAATTCAATATTTAGTTGTCTAAAGTGCTAAGCTATAAAAGCAAATAGTCACGTGACTAGCACATTCACAAAAGTAGATCTTAAAAACACTCTAAGCTCCACCTTATGTTTGACGATCGAAGCTCCTACGGTAATTGCTCCATCATTATATATTAAATTTGTATGCATCACCATCACTTATGTATACCTTCATCAAGATTCTTGGGTTTTGTGACATTAAAAAATCTCAATATGATTATTTGTTTCTGTATCAAATTAAATGATTTTGTTTAATTTATAACTAGCAGGGTCCCCGCGCGATTTAGCTGCGGGCACCATGTAATTTAATTTTTTTGATTAATAATTTATTTTATTTGTACGTTTTTTGGTAATAGCTTTACTGATTAGTTTTTTATGGCAAAAGTTTGATTAAATTTTGCTTTGTTTGTATTATTTTATTTATTATTTATTTTATGTTTTTGTTTAGTAGTTTGCTTGGTTTGTACAATATGTGAACATATTTTAGTTTATTATGTTCTTTTTGACAATAAATTTACGGATATCAAAAATTTCGTTTAGCTCGTGTCCGTTCGGGCTCGAGCCCGTTTGACCCGTGCCCGTTCGGGCTCGAGCTCATTTTGCCCATTGCCCGTTCGGGCTTAAAAATTTGTATAATATGTTTTATTATTTGTATTAGTAACATTTAATGCAGGAATTATGTTTAAGTTTGTTGTATAATATGTTTGATAATTTGTATTTCTTATGTAATGGGTGTTTTAATAAGTGTATTAATTGTATGTATTGACTATTTAATTAATTGTATTTAATATAAATAATGATTAATTTTAAGTCATTAATTTTAAACTTTAATAGCAAAAATAAAGTGGTGTGTACTTTAAGCTTTTAAACTTGTAAATGTCTAATTATATTTTATTTATGGTATTAATTGTCTAATTGTGTTTGAATTACTTGTACTTTAAGCTTCTAAACTTGTAAGGCTTAATTTTAAGTATTTTAATTATAGTAGTCTTTTATGCGTTATAAGATAGTTAGATTATTATATCTTGAAATATATGGGTTTCCTTGTTTCACGAGATCTGCAAAACCTCATCATAGCTTCAATAATTTAAGAGGTTGTAAGTTATCTAAGATATAGCATTTCAATACTCCGTAACTTTTTTTTTATATGGATCTCAGTTTGAAGTTCTGATCATTTCTTTGTCTTACTGATAGTATTATCTTGCATACAATTATTTGTTGTTTCCACCAAATAACAAAAGTGGTATATATTTTTTAATTTCTCAAGTTAAATTCTCTGATGTTACCAAACAGTGTCAATATATAAAATTTCTCCATCAATTTCAATTCTATAAATTTCTTTTCTTTGCTTCATTTCTATTCTCTCAAATTCTCTCTACCAAACATACCCTAAGAGTATTTTGGTCTTTTCACACATACTCATCTTCAACCTCTTGATTGTGCTTGAATTTCTATTCTTTATAACAAAGTGTCATATATCTTAAAGTTTTGATTTTTACACAAAACAAATACAAAAAATCACAAGTCTCAATAACCATTATTGTTAATTGTATTGGTTATACTCAAGTCAAATTGGTAACTCTACGGCTAAGAATACCGGTGTAGTGAAGTTGTGTGCCCGTGGACTGTACCCTGGGCCCTTCGAGCTACCAGGACCTCTGTTTTCTTGAGCTAGTCTGACTTGAGGATTTTGTCTAAGAACTTGGTGTTCGTCATGGGACCATGTGGGTCCCTATGGAAAGAGAGTTGAATGCAGATTGACATGGTCATTCGTTGCATGCACTTCCCCCGGTGGTCTTCTTGTGAAGCGGTCTTCTTGTGATGCTTCTCACTGATTTGTGTTCCTCGTTTTCGAGGGTTTATCGACCCTCCTCTGTGTGAGTAAGGTCGTCCACCTAGATGGGCCCGAGGTGGCCGTTAGTTATGTCTGAAATTTGAGGGGGTTGTTCACCAGACATATTTGGTTAAGAAGTTTGTGCTAGACGAAAAAATTCTGGATTTTTTAGTATGAAATGAGTAACAATAAGTGAAAATTTTAGAGAATTTGCGGCTATTTCGTATCATGTCCTCACGGATGGTACCATGTTTACGTATGGTATGTGAATCGGTTTAGAAATATGATGAGAATGGTTTTATTGTTTGGTTTACCATGTAGAACGGTAAGGACCCGTTGAGATTGATGAAGATCAAGAAGCTCGGGTAACACTTAAACAAAGACAATACTTTACTGCTGTGAGGCAGTATTTTCCCAATTGTGTGAAAACTTGTGAAGTTTTGTGTGTTGCTCTTCTTTTATAGAGAGGCTTGTAGGGTTTAGAAATAAACCCTTTAGGAATGATCAATGGCTGCCAGGGAGCCAGGTATTGATCATTCGAGAACAGACAAGGAGGACAGGTGTCATGCGTCTTTTAGCTCGTACAGGAGAGTGTTATGCTTTTCTATTTTGTTGTTCGTGTGTTCCCCATTGTGTTATGTTAATGATGAGACGAAAAGTGTTACGTGATGAGTGTGTAAATACTCATCATTTTTGTCGTATCTGAACTGTCAAAACATCCAAAAACACTCAAATGTGCATCAAAATACTAAAAATATCCCAGGAATTGTGTTTTATATGTTTCGGATGCAAAATGTTTAAAAACAGATGAAAAACGAACAAAGTTTGCATAATTGGCAGTTTTAGTCCCACAACTTTCAAAAATTGTCAAAACTAGTCCCTGAGCATTTATTTTGAAAGAAAATCAAATAAGGTCCTTGGGAATTCAAAAGTTGTAAAAATTAGTCCTTGGATGAAAAAGTTTGAGAATATTACAATTTTGGTCCCCAAACTTTCAAAAATGGCAAAAGTTGTCCTTGGGTTTTAAAAATTGGAAATTTACATTTATAACCCTTGTACTATTCAACAATGGAAAGAATGGTCCTGGAAATATTTATGAGATTCGGCAGAAAAGGTCCTTCATTTTCAGGAAATTACACTTTGGGTCCTTGCGATTTGCAACTACAAAACCAAACGGATCCCCTTGTTATCTTTAACCCAACAAACAAACCAAACCCAACCTTATACCTCCCACCAGCCCACTCCAAAAGCCCAACTCCTCACCACCAGCCCACTCCCACACTTATAATAAAAACCTGTTTTTATTTATTCCCAAGTCAAACCTTTGACCTCCACCTCATCTCCCACACTCGTGAACCCTGCTCCTCCATAGTTGTTACAGCTCCATCATCACCCCTACCACACTCAACATCTCTACACACTACACCCCTACCAGCCACCCTACAACTTAGTCCCATGTGGTACCCCCTGCCAAGAGCAAAAAGCCACATTACAAGTAGCAAAAGTCACTTTCCCGCCAAAAAAAACTGAAGGTTGAGATAAACTCTGACTAATCCAATGGCTCTCGTTGGAAGTGGGAAGTTAAAGGATGTGGAGGGAACCCTAATTTACTAGTTAAAATAAAGATATTGTAGCCCAATTGGGGGCAGTTAGATTTTTAGTAATAGGAGTAGTGTCAATTAGCTTAGTGTAATTTTAAATGTCTTCTTAGCTTATTTCAGTATTCATATCTGTACTTGCATTCAAGTTAATAAAAGTTCCAAGCTTTCTTTTTCATTTTGTTTTCAAATGCTTAATTTGTAAAACTGCTTATGTTCTATTTAATATTGTCTTTTCTTGTGTTATTTATGCTTGGGTAGTATATTTATAGTTGTTAGTTGCTTGATTTTATAAAGTCATTTGTTAGTTTTCACATCTGCTCTTATTACTCATCTTGCAGCTTATTCTAGCTTTGATAATTATTGCTTAGTTAGCTTCTTGTTCTGTCCTTATTCTAGCTTTTTACTTGGTTTATATAGTTTTGTCATTAAGTTTGAAGTAGTAGCATAGTTTATATGGGTCTAAATCTGTTGAAATCTCCAAAACAGTCACATTTAAGGGGTGTTTGGGTCTTGCCTGATCTGTGAGTTCTTGTTGTCTTTTTGTTGATAATTTAGCTTGAGTAGACTGCATTAGGTATAGTTAGTTTAGTATAGTCATAAAATGTAGGAATCCTTTGCAAAAAAGTCAAAACGAGTTTTAATCCCTCTCATTGCATTGACTGTTAGACTTTTAGATTGCATAATCTCATATTTGGTTACATATTTAGTTCCTTTAGCTTAATTCAGCCTCATAGCAGTTTATCACTTCATTTTCAGCTTATCAGAGGTAATCAAATTTCAATTTGATCCAATTATTGCAAAAGTTAAAAAAGTCAAATTTGCCCTTTGTGCAAAAAAGTCAGATCTTGGGAGATTTTTAGTGATTTTTGTGTTGAGTATTAGGCCTTCATCTTTTTAGGGATTATTATCTACCAGCTTAACTCTAGAATCCTACCTTTGTCTAATTTTTGTGAATTTTATTTGTGCTTATTTTGGTTTATTAAAGTAACCTGCAGGGCCAGGTGTGTGCCCTACACCATGAATCAGCCCAAACCACCCCTTTTCAATAAGCCATAACTTGCTCTCCTGTGGGTCCCACAACATGATCTTTGGCTTTTTATAAAGCCAATAAGCCCATGATCAAGGCTCAGTGCTTATTTTCTGTTTCTTAGCTTATTTACTTGGGCTGCAAGGTCCATTTTGTTTGTCCCATTCTGAGTGCATGCTGAGCACTCAGATTTTGTACACAACTTCCAACCCCTCCCAGGGCTTATTAGTGGGTCCCATGATGAGTTTTGAGGTTCTTTGAAAAGCTCTTAAGCTTAACTTGTTTGTTCCAAGATTTCCTTGGCCTTCCAAGCTCATTTGATAAGCTAACTTTAGCCTGCAAATCAGTACCTTGGACCTGTTTGGTTGGCAGTCTTGAGGAATTTGCTTATTTGAGCTTATAAGCTCATTCTCATAGCGTTTCTCTTTTCTTTGGCTTTAGTTACACCTATCTAACTTGTTTCCATCTTATTTTACCTTAAGTTTTCAGTGTTTAGCTTATTTAAAGTTTTTTTTAGTTCAAAATCACTTTGTGGCTTATTTGGGTTATCTGTTATGGTTTGATGCTCACTTTGAGCTTATTAGTGAGTTCTAAAAATATTGTCTTTGCAAAAGTTGGCTATTTTTGTTGTTTAAGTGTTTTTGTAAAAGAAAAAAAAATCAAAAATAAATGTTTTCAGAAAGTGTCAAGAGTTGGGGTTGAACCTGTGACCTCTTGGGTTGACTGGTCAAAACCAGACCAACATCATGCATCAACTGGGCTAGGGTATTGTTAGTGTATCTGTTTTCAACTTTTTTATTTATAGTACACAAGTTTCCCTTTGGCTTATTAATAACAATATGCTGATTTTTCAGCTTATAAATAAGCTCTCTCCCTTTTTTATATTTTCCCAGCTTTATTATTCTAATAAGTATTTTTATAAAAAGTTTTGCAATTTTCACTATTCATTAGGTATTTTTAATTATTTAAATTAGTTTTAATAGATTTTAATTAGTTTTTAATTAATAATAAATAATTAAAAAGTCTAAAAAATAATTTTCTTTTTTCTAAAATTTTATTTTATCATTAGGATCGTAAAAATGTAATTTTCATATCCGTAGGATTTTAATTGCTCCCGTTTCACTTTTTATTTTGTGCGTTGACGTTATTTTTAACGTAAACGCGCGTTTTTAATTTTAAATACGTTTTAGGGTAATGTAACTTTACGTTTTAGTTTATTTAAGCCGTTTTCACTTATATTTCCTTAGCGTAATCATTCAAATCACTCAAACCCCTTTCCTGTTCAGAATCACCCGATCAAAAATCCGTTTTCTTTACCATCACACCTCGTCGGGACATAACGACCCGGGGATTCACTATATTCCACGGAGATTGACTCTAGGTGGTTTGACAAGATTGACCACATACGTGGTTGACTTTGGTTGACCGTTCAGAGCGAATCAAATTTTGGCGCCGCTGCCGGGGAGGTTGTGCGCGTTATTCTAAACGGTTTGCAGATTAGTAAATATGGATATACACTCTTTGTATATTATCCCTCCTTGTTCATATTTCATAAAAACTAAAACGAATCGTGAATTTTACCATTTCAGATTACTCAATGATTACTTAGTGTGATCTAAGAGGAAACGATTTGGTTTTTCAAAACGATTACCAAAAACATTTTAATTCAGTTTTCAACGAACACAAAAACCCAAAAAGATTTTCTTTCTTATTTCTACAAAATGTTTATCAAAAATCCCAAAAATATTCTTCTTATCCCTCTTATCAGTTTGATTCTCCATTCCTTACCCTCTGTAAACCTTTGATTCTTTCCTATGTCGTATCCACACCATTGTGGTTGCCAATGGTGTGGTGGTCCTCATAATGGTGGGAATTGTCCCGGCTGTAGCATGGTAGAGTCAGGAGATGGGTCTGTCTATAACCACACTCCCTATCCTTACCATGACACATCTGATTCATTCTACCAGCCACCACATCATGAGATACTGACATATCTGTTTGAGTTTTGTGGAGGTCCTCACCAAGGATTTGAGTGTCAAGCCGGAAACACGTTTGTCTTTGAACAGTTTTCGGGAGACAATCAGAACTTTGGTTATGACCAATACCCATATGATTCACCAGTCCAGACTCAACAGTTTTACTGTTGTGATTACTGTGGAGGTCCACACTTCAGCTCAGATTATCAAAAGGGGGAGTCCATTTCCTTGTGACAATTTTGACACATCGTGTTATGACCAACCTCCACAGTACCAAATGAATCAATCAATTCTTCCAGAAATTCAAAATGTACTGGAAATACTTGATGAGCTTAAGGGTTTAGTTGAAGACTTTGCCCAAAAAGACACTCATCAAAAATCCATGGAAGAATTGCTAGCTGAAGAGCAGGCTGCTAAAATAAATTCCCAAGATGCCTATGAAAGATCTATTAGGGAATCAATTGCAAAAGAAAAAGCAGCCAAATCTAGCTCTCAGTTCCGTTTCATTCCTGATGACAGTGATGATGAAGATACACTTGATATCCTTCAATTCTATAAAGATTCATCAAGTTCATCAGTTGATATCCCAGCAGTTGAGATTCCATCTCAAACAACTGCTATCACACCAGAAGTACACACTCACTCTTTCAACATGGGGGACGAGCATCTTAGCACTGTTCCTGAAAAGGAATCGGACGAATTCATAAAGTCTAGTGTTGAGAGCCTTGTCCCAATCCCAAGAGAGTCACAGGGAACTTTTGATCATATGTGTGATTTACCTTCCCCTCTTGAGTGTCCAAAAGATCAATTTGAGGCTTTCTCCGATTGTAGCGAAGATTGTGCATCTTATGGAGACATCGAGTATGTTGAGGCATCAGTTCCACATTCTGATGCTGATCATCTTCTTGAGGAGTTCGCCGATGAACTCACTCACATTAATCCACTTCCAACGGGAAGTAGCGATGATCTCTTTGATGTCGAAGCTGATCTGGGAGAAATTGAAAGTCTCTTATATCATGATCCGTCACTCACTTCTTATCCCAGCAGTCCAATAGAGAATGTAGATCACCTTGTTCCCGAAACATTTAATACGACTTTCACCAACCCTCTATTTGAATTCGAATCTGAATTCACGTTGATTTATGATAATCCACTCTTTGATATTCAGAATGAGGATTGTGATGAGTCCACAACGGGACAAGAGTTCACTGATTTACATCATGTGAATGATTCTCTTCATGAGGAGTTCTCCGGTGAACTCACTCATATCATATCTCCGCCGGAGTATGATAACTTCCACTTTGATCCAGACACACCCGGGATATGTCTTGATCACATGAGCTTAAATGATGAGGTTCATAATCTAGAAATTATGGATTCTCCTGTGGGTGATGACGAGTTAGTCATAATTTTCATCATGGTTTTCTTCCTTTTCTTCACCTATCCCGTGACGTCCTCTCTTTTTCACTCCTTCGGGAGTGAGGACATTATCTTTGACCCTGGCATCACCGCTTATAGTTTATACTATTTAAAGCCGGGTACTTATCTCATCGGGCTGGAACTTTCACGTGCTTTAAATGTTTGTCCAAACATCTTGAATGAAAGTCCGATGGAGATTGTTTCTTCCACATCTTGCTTCCCCAAGAACAAATGAATTCGGGGTCGAGTCAAGCTAGCGACTCGGTAAACAAAAACAGTAGCATACATATGGGTTTTCACCCTATGTGTGGGGGAGTTCCCCATGCTGTTGTTACCATGTATGTGTATATATATATATATATATATATATATATATATATATATATATATATATATATATATATATATATATATATATATATATATATATATATATATATATATATAAATGTATGTATATATAAATAAAGTGAAAAATGGTGTTTCCACATTTAGCTTGTAATGTTGCCTTTTTACGTTCAAAGAGTCGGCATAATAGCCGGGACTTTGAATATTAAGGACAATATTCAATTCTAAGTATGGGGGGGGGGGGGGGGGAGGGGGGGGGGGGGAGAATTCTAGCGAATTTGATCACATTTTACCTTCTAGTACCCCCGTTTTTGGCCAAAATTTTCAAAATTTTTTCACTTTATTTCAAAATTTTTGTGGTTATCAGTCCGCCATGTCTAACCGACGAAGGGATTGGCTAATCCAGGAGCAAACGGCTCTTGGTAAAGATAATTCAAATCCGTTGATGGCTGACAATTTGCCCAAAATTGTATGGTATTCAACTCACCATATCCTAAAAAGTAAAAGAGTTGGCTAGCCCGCAAGGTTATGGCTTGTGGTAAAGGCAGTCGAAACCATAATTGGTAATCAACTCACCAAGATGATGACTAGATTCCATCAAAGAGTTGGCTAGTCCAGAAGCAAACGGCTTCTGGTAAAGACAAATCAAAACCGTTGACAGCTTGTGGTTTGCTCAAAATCACATGGTTATCAGTGTACCATAGTTCTTACTTGAACTAAAACATTTGGCTACTCCAGAAGTAATGGCTTTTGGCAAAGAGACTTCAATCCATTAAATTTTCATAAAAGATTGCTAGGGACTAACAATAGTTTAGTGTGGGGGATTGATGAGTGTGTAAATACTCATCATTTTTGTCGTATCTGAACTGCCAAAACATCCAAAAACACTCAAATGTTCATCAAAATACTGAAAATATCACAGGAATTGTGTTTTATATGTTTCGGATGCAAAATGTTTAAAAACAGATGAAAAATGAACAAAGTTTGCATAATTGGCAGTTTTAGTCCCTCAACTTTCAAAAATTGTCAAAACTAGTCCCTGAGCATTTATTTTGAAAGAAAATCATAAGTTCCTTGGGAATTCAAAAGTTGTAAAAATTAGTCCTTGGATGAAAAAGTTTGAGAATATTACAATTTTGGTCCCCGAACTTTCAAAAATGGCAAAAGTAGTCCTTGGGTTTTTAAAATTGGAAATTTACATTTATAACCCTTGTACTATTCAACAATGGAAAGAATGGTCCTGGAAATATTTACGAGATTCGGCAGAAAAGGTCCTTCATTTTCAGGAAATTACACTTTGGTTCCTTGTGATTTGCAACTACAAAACCAAACAGATTCCCTTGTTATCTTTAACCCAACAAACAAACCAAACCCAACCTTATACCTCCCGCCAGCCCACTCCAAAAGCCAAACTCCCTCACCACCAGCCCACTCCCACACTTAAAATAAAAACCCGTTTTTATTTATTCCCCAGTCAAACCTTTGACCTCCACCTCATCTCCCACACCCGTGAACCCTGCTCCTCCATAGCTGTTACAGCTCCATCATCACCCCTACCACACTCAACATCTCTACACACTCCACCCCTACCAGCCACCCTGCAACTTAGTCCCATGTGATACCCCCTTCCAAGAGCAAAAAGCCACATTACAGCTAGCAAAGTCACTTTCCCGCCAAAATAAAATTGAAGGTTGAGATCAACTCTAACTAATCCAATGGCTCTCGTTGGAAGTGGGAAAGTTAAAGGATGTGGAGGGAACCCTAATTTACTAGTATAAATAAAGATATTGTAGCCCAATTGAGGGCAGTTAGATTTTTAGTAATAGGAGTAGTGTAAATTAGCTTAGTGTAATTTTAAATGTCTTCTTAGCTTATTTCAGTATTCATATCTGTACTTGCATTCAAGTTAATAAAAGTTCCAAGCTTTCTTTTTCATTTTGTTTTCAAATGCTTAATTTGTAAAACTGCTTATGCTCTGATTAATATTGTCTTTTCTTGTGTTATTTCTGCTTGGGTAGTATATTTATAGTTGTCAGTTGCTTGATTTTATAAAGTCATTTGTTAGTTTTCACATCTGCTCTTATTACTCATTTTGCAACTTATTCTAGCTTTGATAATTATTGCTTAGTTAGCTTCTTGTTCTGTCCTTATTCTAGCTTTTTACTTGGTTTATATAGTTTTGTCATTAAGTTTGAAGTAGTAGCATAGTTTATATGGGTCTAAATCTGTTGAAATCTCCAAAACAGTCACATTTAAGGGGTGTTTGGGTCTTGCCTGATCTGTGAGTTCTTGTTGTCTTTTTGTTGATAATTTAGCTTGAGTAGACTGTATTAGGTATAGTTAGTTTAGTATAGTCATAAAATGTAGGAATCCTTTGCAAAAAAGTCAAAACGAGTTTTAATCCCTCTCATTGCATTGACTGTTAGACTTTTAGATTGCATAATCTCATATTTGGTTACATATTTAGTTCCTTTAGCTTAATTCAGCCTCATAGCAGTTTATCACTTCATTTTCAGCTTATCAGAGGTAACCAAATTTCAATTTGGTCCAATTATTGCAAAAGTTAAAAATGTCAAATTTGTCCTTTGTGCAAAAAAGTCAGATCTTGGGAGATTTTTAGTGAGTTTTGTGTTGAGTATTAGGCCTTCATCATTTTAGGGATTATTATCTACCAGCTTAACTCTAGAATCCTACCTTTGTCTTATTTTTGTGAATTTTATTTGTACTTATTTTGGCTTATTAAAGTAACCTGCAGGGCAAGGTGTGTGCCCTGCACCATGAATCAGCCCAAACCACCCCTTTTCAATAAGCCATAACTTGCTCTCCTGTGGGTCCCACAGCATGATCTTTGGCTTTTTATAAAGCCAATAAGCCCATGATCAAGGCTCAGTGCTTATTTTATGTTTCTTATCTTATTTACCTGGGCTGCAAGGTCCATTTTGTTTGTCCCATTCTGAGTGCATGCTGAGCACTCAGATTTTGTACACAACTTCCAACCCCTCCCCAGGGCTTATTAGTGGGTCCCATGATGAGTTTTGGGGTTCTTTGAAAAGCTCTTAAGCTTAACTTGTTAGTTCCAAGCTTTCCTTGACCTTCCAAGCTCATTTGATAAGCTAACTTTAGCCTGCAAATCAGTCCCTTGGACCTGTTTGGTTGGCAGTCTTGAGGAATTTGCTTATTTGAGCTTATAAGCTCATTCTCATAGCTTTTCTCTTTTCTTTGGCTTTAGTTACACCTATCTAACTTGTTTCCATCTTATTTTACCTTAAGTTTTCAGTGTTTAGCTTATTTATAGTTTTTTTTAGTTCAAAATCACTTTGTGGCTTATTTTGGTTATCTGTTATGGTTTGAAGCTCACTTTGAGCTTATTAGTGAGTTCTAAAAATATTGTCTTTGCAAAAGTTGGCTATTTTTGCTATTTAAGTGTTTTTGTAAAAGAAAAAAAAATCAAAAATAAATGTTTTCACAAAGTGTCAAGAGTTGGGGTTGAACCTGTGACCTCTTGGGTTGATTGGTCAACGCCAGACCAACATCATGCACCAACTGGGCTAGGGTATTGTTAGTGTATCTGTTTTCAACTTTTTTATTTTTAGTACACAAGTTTCCCTTTGGCTTATTAATAACAATAAGCTGATTTTTCAGCTTATAAATAAGCTCTCTCCCTTTTTTATATTTTTCCCAGCTTTATTATTCTAATAAGTATTTTTATAAAAAGTTTTGCAATTTTCACTATTCATTAGGCATTTTTAATTATTTAAATTAGTTTTAATAGCTTTTAATTAGTTTTTAATTAATAATAAATAATTAAAAAGTCTAAAAAATAATTTTCTTTTTTCTAAAATTTTATTTTATCATTAGGATCGTAAAAATGTAATTTTCATATCCGTAGGATTTTAATTGCTCCCGTTTCAATTTTTATTTTGTGCGTTGACGTTATTTTTAACGTAAACACGCGTTTTTAATTTTAAATACGTTCTAGGGTAATGTAACTTTACGTTTTAGTTAATTTAGTTTATTTAAGCCGTTTTCACTTATATTTCTTTAGTGTAATCATTCAAATCACTCAAACCCCTTTCCTGTTCAGAATCACCCGATCACAAATCCGTTTTCTTTACCATCACACCTCGTCGGGACATAACGACCCGGGGATTCACTATATTCCACGGAGATTGACTCTAGGTGGTTTGACAATATTGACCACATACGTGGTTGACTTTGGTTGACCGTTCAGAGCCAATCATTACGCTTTTAAGAGGTCATTTAAGCCTTAATCGAGATTATATGATCAAATATTGCCTTAAATCGTTCCTTTTGTCATTTTAGGTACTTTTGAGAGGAAATATGGAAAAGGAAGCATTTTGGACGTTTTTGGAGCATAAAAGTGAAGAAAACGACAAAGTCTCAAATTATGCTGGAAACAGAACTTGACGGCGTCACAGTCTACTAGGTGACGGCGTCACGTGTTGACAAAGAGGTAAATAATTATTTTACACTAGACGCGCCAGAAAGGAATTTTGGAATTAAAGAGTGACGGCGTCACGTTATAAAGCATCAAGGACGTCACGTGTTATCATAAAAGGAGACGGCCTAGAGAACATTACAAGGTGACGGCGTCAGGAGTGGATCTAGGCCATCAAGGAACCCTAAGTACGGAGAGGTAACGGCGTCACGACCTATAAGGTAACACCATCAAGGTTGTAAAATCTATAAATACTCATCTAATTTTCATTAATTAAGTGTGGAACTTTAGGGAGAACATAGGGTACGAACCCTAGTCGACTTTTGCAGCTATTTTGAGGTTTCTAAACCTTTTTTCTTCCATGTTTAATTAAAGATAAGTATTCTATCAATCATTCAATATGTCTATGTGTTGTTTGATTCTATCTTACGCTTGTCTTTACATTAACATGCTAGGCTAGGTTTGTTTGTGTTTGCTTAGATGTAATGAAACCTAGCTATTGATTATTGATTGATGATTTGTTATTAATTGTTGTTGGATGAATGATATCAATGTTAGGCTTAAGAAAACTGGCTAATCTCCTATTGGTAACATGCTTGATGTCTTAAGAAACATGAATCTGATGTGTACTACGATTAATTGGTTGTGTTTAATGCATAAATGACTATTAATGAGGCCATGATAGGATACTAAACGTGTCGTCATAGGAAGAGATAGGATCTTATAGAGTTGGGGAAGGACGTACACGCCCCCACGAATGGTATTAAGGAATACAACCCATCATCCACGCAATTGTAACAAATCTATCAATCAATGAAAGATATCTAGGGAGTAGTGAAACCTAAGTAAACATGTTTTTCTCCATATTAGTTTTTCACACATTTATTTTCTTGTCATTTTATTTTTATTGCATTCGTAGTTAATTGGGTTAGTTGACTAGCAACTAATTCCGCCCGCTCCTTCAAAAACTGAGATTTTACTTGCTTTCCATAAAATATAAAAATGCAAAAAGAATTATCCCTCACCTCTAGACCTAGTTTAGATCATTTTCAATCCTAACGAACACTATTCCCTGTGGAGAACGATCAATTCCCTGGTTCTTACAACTACACTATACTACATCGGTCAGGTACACTTGCCTGGCGGGGATTGTAAGCTTCTCAAGATCCCTTGAGAAGTAAAACTTTTGTGCGACAATCCAAATCGCATCAAAGTTTTTGGCGCCGTTGCCCGGGAATAGTTATTGCTTAGGTTGAAATTTATTTTGATTAGGTCTACTCATTAGATTCTTATCAAGTGAGATTTTTATTTTTCCTTTTATTAGCTTTCTCGTAGTCTATCTTTTCTTTGTGTCTTTGTTCGTAAAAACCTTTCCATTGACTCTTCCGTTCACCATTATGGAGAATGCGAATTCACCATACTACCGACCACGAAATCCATTCACCCCTAATGACATCTTGATATTCATACAATATCGAGATTAAACCATATATGATGCATGGACTCGTTTTAAAATTTTACTCCAAATAGTCCCTCATCATAGTTTCGATTTATGGTCCCTAGCTAAAATCTTTTACGATCGTGTCAACCAATATGACCAAAGGTACATTGACGATTTTGCCAATGGGGACCTTAGGGAATTAAATGCTGAAGAAGCATGGGATGCCATAGAAGATTGTGCCCAATATTATTATAGAGTAGACAACCCAACAAACAACGTTACACTTCAATTAATAACAAGTTTGAAGGAGCAAACAGGAAGTTTGTCTGGGGATGATTACTCAGGGATACCTAAGTGGATGTCGCCTAATATCATAGTACAAAACAAACACAGAGGTAATCTAGATACAATGGAGGATGAGGTGGACAATCCAAGCCCACAAAGTACCCCACAAGCCCTACCATCATTTGAGGCACACACACCGCCCGTGACTTACCCGGAAGAAGTTGAAGAGAATTTAGGAATCCCGATGAAGGTAGAACCTTTAGACTAAACACAACTAAAGGATATAGGTTTGAATACTTTCAGTGATGACCTTACCCTTAGTTCTAGGTAATTTCCTAGTGTTGATGAATCAGAACCTCAACCTTTACACAACTTAAATTTCTGTCAGATCAATTCTGACGGCGTCAACAATTAAAGCCTGACGACGTCAGGTACAAATTTTCTAGAAAATTTTGCAAGTTTTGTTTTTCTGCCGGAATTGTAAAGTTTTGTTAAATATTTAACTTATAAACTCCAGGAATCTGCAAACATTCATTCCACAAGCATTATATCTTTATTTGCTTTTTAGGATTTTATTTTATATAGATTTTACCGCCGATGTTACACTTGGTTTTCTTGTTTGTTTTCTCAGGTTTAACAGGTTATATTGGACAAGAAGGTGTGCATGGATAGTCAAGTCTTTTGAGCATCAAAGTCTCAAGTTTTTGGTGTTGCTTTAATCTTAAAGTTGTTACATTCTCTTGGAGGAGGATTTAACCATGTTACCGCATTATCCACACCGAACGAATCAGGGGAGTATTTGTTTCATTCTTTCATTTTCTTTACTTTTACATCTTTTAATTGAACATTGGGGACAATGTTCAGCTTAAGTGTAGGGGGGGGGGGGGGGGGTAAATGAAGATACCTTAGATAATACCATGACACTTGATTTTTGTTTGTTTAATAGTAGATGCGTAAAAAAACTGAGAGAAATATTTGTTAGGGTAATTTTAGCACCAAATTTAAATTTTTTTGCAACATATAGGAGTGAAACTTTAGTCTTAATAAGCGTCTCATGGATATGAGTTATATGACTAGCACAAAAACCGTACCACTCAAAAAAAATTATGAATAAGGTAGTGACCATCCGGGTATTAGATTAATTTACTAACGTCCCAGCGATCTAGTGTATGACTTGGTGACCATCCGTTATGTAAATAACGCGCCAGTGATCCAAGAAGTACGCTATTGACCATCTGTTAGTTGAAGCGTCAAAGACTCGTGCCAGCGATCTACTAAATTTATACAGGTGAGGTTCGCCCCTATACTTGTTAGGAAAAGCCTTAGTGCTTATGAGTGTACCGATAGCACTTAGATTCTAGAACTTGCGTTAGTGATTCATTCCGAGGCCACAAGTGAGACTACATTCGTGTAGTTAGATTTACTATATGATAAGAGGCATTAGGATAACCCTTGTTTTAAACCTGTTTTAAAAATTACTTGACCAATGAAGTCAAGCTACTTGACTAATAGAATCAAGTAATTCTCTCACACCTTTGCGATGTACTCATTTTTAGTACACGATACCCCTAGTACACCCCTCAGAGCCTATCTGTTTCCTTTCTAACTTTAAGCATCTTACTTAAAGATAGAATTTGTTTACAATCCACCCCAAATGTACACCCAAATCGTGTTAGCCTTCCTTGTATGCACTCATCTTTAGTGCATTATTGTTATTTGTGTAAACCCTTTGTTAGTTGTCTAATTGATTACACGGTTGCTAAGTCGAGTCATATCTTGTACATATTATTTTGGGACGATTGGGACTCGTGGGTAAAGTACTATTGTTATGGAGTAATGGGGAAGAACATCAATTATTACCCCCATATGTGCAAAACATTTTAAAGTACTCCAAGTGTTTTAATTATCTTAATTCGAGTCATTAGATTAGTTATATGTAAAGTATGTAAAATTTCAAGTGTAAGGGGAGAACCAAGATCCCATTTCTTTTATTTATGTTTATGTTTATGATTAGCTTAAGTTGAGTCGAGTCTTGGCTTAGGAACGCCGCATTGTACATGTAATTGACCAAGACAATTGACTTGCCACCAGAAAATATCCTTTATCCAACAAAGCGTGTTTTCCATATCCCTACACCCAACATTATAACCCTTGAAAAGTCCTCTTTGATAGTTTATCTTAGGTGCGTACGCCTAGTGGAGGAGGTTTTTGATCCTTTCTCAAGCCTATGGTAATCTATTTGCTATGACAGGTAGTGAGTGATATTTTTCCATTTCCATTAGTTATATAGGTTTATAACACCCCGAGAGATGAGAGTATCCAAACACTATTTGTGAGTTGCTAGTGTATGATTTTCGTGCTTATTTTGATTAAGGTGGAACGATTATTTATTGTAATTACTTTTATATTAATGTTAAATGACCCCTAACTTGTATTTTGATTAGAATAAAAGCTCATTTGCTTGAGGACAAGCAAATCCCAAGTGTAAGGGTATTTGATGAGACGAAAAGTGTTACGCTTTTAAGGGGTCATTTAAGCCTTAAATCATGATTATATGATCAAATATTACCTTAAATCGTTCATTTTGTCATTTTAGGTACTTTTGAGAAGAAATCTGGAAAAGGAAGCATTTTGGACATTTTTGGAGCATAAAAGTGAAGAAAATGACAAAGTCTCAAATTATTCTGGAAACAGAACTTGACGGCGTCACACTCTACTAGGTGACGGCGTCACGTATTGACAAAGAGGTAGATAATTATTTTACATTAGACGCGCCAGAAAAGAATTTTGGAATTAAAGAGTGACGGCGTCACGTTATAAAGCATCAAGGACGTCACGTGTTATCATAAAAGGAGACGGCCCAGAGAACATTACAATGTGACGGCGTCAGGAGTGGATCTAGGCCATCAAGGAACCCTAAGTACGGCGAGGTGACGGCGTCACAACCCATAAGGTGACGTCGTCAAGGTTGTAAAATCTATAAATACTCATCTAATTTTCATTCATTAAGTGTGGAACTTTAGGGAGAACATAGGGTACGAACCCTAGTCGACTTTTGCAACTATTTTGAGGTTTCTAAACCTTTTTTCTTCCATGTTTAATTAAAGATAAGTATTCTATCAATCATTCAATATGTCTATGTGTTGTTTGATTCTATCTTACGCTTGTCTTTACATTAACATGCTAGGCTAGGTTTGTTTGTGTTTGCTTAGATGTAATGAAACCTAGCTATTGATTATTGATTGATGATTTGTGATTAATTGTTGTTGGATGAATGATATCAATGTTAGGCTTCAGAAAACTGGCTAATCTCCTATTGGTAACATGCTTGATGTCTTAAGAAACATGAATCGGATGTGTACTACGATTAATTGGTTGTGTTTAATGCATAAGTGACTATTAATGTGGCCATGATAAGATACTAAACGTGTCGTCATAGGAAGATATAGGATCTTATATAGTTGGGGAAGGACGTACACACCCCTACGAATGGTATTATGGAATACAACCCGTCATCCACGCAATTGTAACAAATTTATCAATCAATGAAAGATAGCTGGGGAGTAGTAAAATCTAAGTAAAGACGTTTTTCTCCATATTAGTTTTTCACACATTTATTTTCTTGTCATTTTATTTTAATTGCATTTGTAGTTAATTGGGTTAGTTGACTAGCAACTAATTCCGCCCACTCCTTCAAAAACCGAGATTTTACTTGCTTTCCATAAAATATAAAAGGGATTTTGTATATGGAGGCCACGCAACTTTTAACAATTTTTCATTAAGGCCGCTCATCTATGAAAAATATCTTATAGGCCGTTCAAGTGTATTTCCCTTTTCGTTTATACCAAATCCGGCAATATAAAGTGTTTATTGACTAAAATATCATTGATTTATCAAATAGACATTACATATTTATAATTTAATTTGTTATAATTTTCAATTTTTCAGATGGGGCATTGTCAATATACAATTTTTTTGGTGTAATTTTGGACGGATTTGGTATAAATGAAATAGGAAATATACTTGAACGGCCTATAAGTTAGTTTTCATTAATGGACGGCCTCATTGAAAGAAAGTTAAAACTTGGGTGGCCTCCACGTACAAAATCCCAATATAAAAATACAAAAAGAATCATCCCTCACCACTAGACCTAGTTTAGATCATTTTCAATCCTAACGAACACTATTCCCTGTGGAGAACGATCAATTCCCTGGTTCTTACCACTACACTATACTACATCGGTCAGGTACACTTGCGTGGCGGGGATTGTAAGCTTCTCAAGATCTCTTGAGAAGTAAAACTTTTGTGTGACAATTCAAATCGCATCTGTTAGACTCGTATGTCTTGACCGTTAGCGATAGTTGGCACAATTGTCTCTTGTGCTTGTACTATGTAGCCTGAGAAACGTTACCAGGCCTAGCTCGACCTGAGTTTATGTAGTTCTTTTCAATATTTACTCGCAAATTGTTGTTGTTTGGCCTTGATTCGAGCGTGTGATTGGTGGGCTTTGACCACTAATAATGATTGTAAGGAATTATTGAAGTCAGTATTTAGATACTGCTGAAGATTTCTGCTGACAGGTTCCTGCGGAAGCATATACTGGTTTCTGCTGAAGAATGGTTCCTGCTGAAGAATAGTGTTACTGCGGATATAGTTAATCCGTAGATAGAGATTATTTATTTATAGATAAGATATGTAGAATATCTTCTAGAGTATTATGTTTATACGTTTCTTGTAGAAGAATTTAGGGTTTCCACTAGTATATAAGGAACCCAAGGTTATTGTATTACGTACGAGTTTAAAAAACAATTATTAGTGAATAATATCGATCCATAGAGGATCAAAGTTTAGCATACAATTTATATTTATATTACGCAATAAGTATAAGTTAACAGAGATTGTCTATTTAGTTTGCTAGTGATTACATTAGTAGACTAACGATCTATTGGCTCGAGATCTATCAAGTGTAGATACTACAGGTGGTATCAGAGCCACAAGATAATCTCTGTAATTTAACTCACACTCAAACACCTTTTTCACTCAGTAACAATGGTTGATGGACATGCTTCTGATGTCACTCTCACAAACGCCAACGCTATCACTCAACAACTTCAACAGGTTGCTTTCTCCAACAACAACGCCTAGTTTCCCTATCTCAGGAAGGATGAGTATGAGATTTGGGCCATGAAGATGCAGAACTGGATTGCCAGTGTCGACTTCAACTTATGGAATGTGATATTAAAAGGGTGTAGTCTTAAAAAGCAGGGAAAAGACCCTAACGGTAATTTGACTACTTTTCCTCCATCTTCTGCTGAAGAGATCATTGCTGAACAAAGGGAGAACAAAGCAAGAACTATCTTGCTTCAAGCAATTCCTGATGATCACATGGGAGATTTTCATTACCTAACTGATCCTAGAGAAATCTGGATGGCTATAAAGACAAGATTCGGAGGCAATGAGGAATCAAAAAGGATGAGAAAGTCTATGTTGAAGCAAGAATTTCAAGAATTCAGAATAACTGAAGAGGAGGGCATTCACAAAGGCTATGATAGGTTTCAGAAGATTCTAAGTCATTTGAATCAGCTTCTAGCCAGACCTGACAATGAGGAGGTCAACTCCAGGTTTCTAAGAGCCTTACCTCCCTCATGGTCTCAGGTCAGCATATCTTTGAAAACCAAAGGAGGCTTGGATTATCTCTCGTTTGATGACTTGTACAACAAGCTTAGAGCCTTGGAACTTGACATCAAGGGACACTCATCTTATGCAGCACCTCCTTCACACTCTGCATTCATCAGCACTAATTCAAACTATATGCCACATTCTTCCAGTCCAAGTCCTTCCACTACAACATTGTCTTTCACAAATGATAGTCCAAAGAATCATCCAAAGATTAGCAATGTGATGGAAGATGTACTTCATTCATTTGTTGCTGAAGTTGATCAACAACAACAAATAGCTTATGAGGACTTTGAGCAGATTGATGAACTTGCAATGGAAGAGTTGGACTTAAAGTGGCAAATGGCAATGCTGTCTCTTAAAGTCAGAAGATTTGAGCAAAAGGTTGGAAGAAAGCTCCAAGTCAATGGAAGAGATGCAGCTCGTTTTGACAGAAGAAAAGTGAAGTGCTATGCATGTGGAGAGATTGGCCATTTTGCAAGAGAATGCAAGACCAAGAAGAGTGAAGATAGTACCAGATATTCTGCTTACAGGAAGAAGGAGGTGGAGGCTGGAGAATCAAAGGCTTTGGTGACTGCTGTAGATGCTTGTGTTGACTGGAATGAGCATGAATCTGAAGATGCAACAAGCAGCTCTCCTCAACAAGTCTCCTGCGTGGCTAGCTGTGATGTTGACTTTGCCTTTATGGGAATATCTCCTCAGGTATCTGATTGTATTTTTGGTTGTGACATTAAATATAATACTCTTGAAGAAGCTTATGATGATATGGAACCAAAATATAATGCTAGCTTTATTGAAGCTCAAGCTTTTAAAGAAGCTGTTAAAACTTTAGAAAAACAGAAAGTGTGGTTTCAACAAAATCAATTAGCTTATGAGGAAAAGATAAGAGTATTAAAAAGAGATTTAGAGATAACTACCAATGAGTTACAATTTACTAAAAGAGAAAAAGCTAGAATTGAGTCTGAGAAAGATGTTTTGCAAGATAAGTTGGATAAGGAAGTGACTAGGCATAAAGAATGGCTAATTTTAGGTGATAAATTAGCTAGTTTTCTCTATAGTAGTCAGTCTGTAACATCTGAGTTTGGTTTAGGTTTTCAGAAATATGTTGGTGTAGAGGCAAACCATTATTTAGATAAGAAAAGTAAAAATAACTCTACACCTGTAAAATTCTTAAAGGAAGGTGAGATGCATGCTGTACCAGGACCAATTAGAGGTGAATTCATGCCCACCTACAAAACCTCTGACTTTGATGGTTCACACCATTTGTATGGAAAAAAGTCTAATGACTTGCAAAACCTTACTTGTAAACCTAATAACTCTGACTCTCCCACAACCATAGGAACCCCTAAGCCCACATCTCATAATTTGGACTTACCTGAATCACAGATTTAAACTGGCATTAGGATCAATGACTCCCCTGACTCTAGAAGTATCTCTAGTAATGATTCTAATGAATGTGTCTCTTGTTCTTTCAGGGACAAAACCTCAGAGACATCTAGTTATGCCAGCTGTGAATCCAAGTCAGACTCACTCAAGACCTCCTTAAAGCTTTCTATCAAGTCATCTTACAAGTTTGTGGACTCTGAAGTTGCTGTTGATGAAGTGATTTCAAAAACAGCCTCTTCTGAAGACTTGTTATTTACTTCTTTTAAAAACAATTCCTTTCAGTCGTTACAAAACAATTCTATTTCTGGTGGTTGTTTGAATAATTTTGTGTTTAATAAGTCATCTTCTGGTTTTAATAAATCTTCTAGAAAGAAGAAGTGTTTTGTTTGTGGTAGTAAATTGCATTTGATTAAGGATTTTGATTTTCATGAAAAAAGGATGGGTGTTTCTGCTGCTCATAATAGACCTAGACCAATGTGGACCAATGTTTTTACCAAATCCTCTTGTGTTCCACATGCACCTCACACCACTAGCAGAAACAACTTAGTTTCTGCTGAAAGTCTTGTTTCTGCTAGTAGATATGCTGATAGGAATAGATATATTTCTAGACCATTTTCTGGATTTAATCATACTTATTTTCAAAATGGTTATTGGCCTGGATATTATGACCCAATGTTTTTGGGAAGGGCTAATTGGGATTCTACTGTAAAGTCCTCAGCAGATTGTTCTTGGAAATTTGATAGACCATATGTATACAGGGATTCGAGGAACAATGGTAGATCTAACTCATCTACATGGCTTCATAATAATGATCCATAAGGCAGGCTCAAGTCTTTCAAGACTTGATTCTATCAATGTACTCATATTGTTGTATAATTTTTTGTTGTTGTAAGGACATCCTCTTTTGAATAAAGACTTAGGTATTGTAAACAGTGGTTGTTCAAGAAGCATGTCTGGGAATCAGGAGAAGCTACATAATTTTGTGCCTTTTAATGGAGGCATAGTGAAATTTGGAAGTGGAGAAGGTAGGATCACTGGTAAAGGAACAATCAGAACTCCAAAGGTGGATTTTGAGAATGTCTATTATGTGAAGGAACTACAAGGTTTCAATTTGTTCTCAGTTTCATAAATCTGTGACAAAAAGATTCCTGTGCTTTTCGCTGATGAAGGTTGTCTCATTCTTTCACCTGACTTCAAAATACCTGATGAAAGTCATGTATTGCTAAAGGTTCCAAGAAATCATAATCTTTACACATTCAACTTGAATGATGTCAAGCCAGAAGGTGATCTAGCATGCTTGGTGGCTAAAGCATCCTTGGATGAATCTACAAAATGGCATAGAAGGATGGCACATGTTAACTTCAAAGTCATTAACAAGCTTGCTAAAGATGGACTTGTTCATGGACTTCCTTCCAAGATTTTCACCAATGAACACAACTGTGTTGCATGTAACAAAGGAAAGCAACACAAAGCTTCTTATAAGGCTATTACTGCTGTGAGCACAATCTCAGAACCTTTGCAGCTAGTCCATATGGATCTTTTTGGTCCAACATCTATCAGGAGCATTGACCATAAGTACTTCTGTTTGGTGATCACTGATGCTTTTAGTAGATTTAGTTGGACATTCTTTTTGGTGACTAAAGACCGAACCTTTCAGACACTTAAAGAATTTATGGCCCTCATTGAAAACCAACTTAACAAAAAGATCAAAGGCATAAGGTGTGAAAATGGGACAGAGTTCAAAAATGCCAATCTTATTGAAATCTGTGGGTAAAAGGGCATAAAAAGGGATTATAGCAATCCTAGGACTCCACAACAGAATGGAGTTGCAGAGAGGAAGAATAGGACCTTGATAGAGGTTGCAAGATCTATGCTTGCTGACTCTAAACTTCCCACTATGTTTTGGACTGAAGCAGTTGGTACTGCTTGTTGTGTGCTTAATAGGGTGTTGATTACTAAACCACACAATAAGACACCTTATGAGCTTTTGACTGGGAAGAAACCTACCATTGAATACTTGAAACCTTTTGGATGTCAAGTGACTATTCTGAATACAAGTGATCACTTAGGAAAATTTGAAGAAAAAGCTGCTGAAGGGTACATTATTGGTTACTCAGCTCATAGCAAGGCCTACAGGGTATATAATTTGGCTGCAAAGAAGATTGAAGAGACTCTTAACCTGAGATTTCTGGAGGACAATGAAAATACTCAGGGTAAAGGTCATGAATGGTATTTTGACCTTGATTACTTGACAGATCATCTGGGGTATACAAGATTTAAAACTAACCCTTCTGCAGGTACACAAGTGTCACCTACTAACATTGCAGGTACCCTGGAAGATGACTCAGACAGTGATTCAGAATGTGATGAACCCACTATTGTTGTTTCTTCTCTCCCTATTCATGTTGCAGGTCCTACTAACACAGAAGCCACTGATGCCAAAACTGTTGATGATGTGGAAAACTCAACCTATGCAGAAGATCTTGCTAGACTCAAAAAGCAAGAGCATGCAGCTGCTGAAGAAGCTAAAAGGCTTGGTCTTGAATTTGCTCAAGACACTGAAGCACTCTTGAAACAAGCTGCTACTGATGTCAGCAGTAAATCTATTTCTGCTGATGAATCTGCTGATGCAGCAGCTGCCAATTCTCCTGAAGGCATTTCTGCTGCAACACCTGTTTCCACTGCTACATCAACTAGCTTAGAAGAACCATTTGGCAGGTTCCCCAGCCCCTCAGATCTTGGCAACCATGAACAAAGTGCTGGCATTTTTCAATCAGCTTCTTATGATGAAGACTTTGCTCCAACTTTGACCAATCTTGAAACCTCTGCTGATGTCAATCCTGTTCCCACTAAGAGGATCAACACCATTCATCCTCAAGAGAATATCCTTGGTGATCCAAATGCTATGGTTCTAACCAGAAGTGCTATAAAGCAGACACAGTTTGGTCAATGTGTCTTTTTCACATATGTGTCTAATCAGAAGAGAGACAATCACACAGATCAGAAGCATTGTCTGTTTGCTTGTTTCTTATCCCAAGTAGAGCCAACAAGCATTAAACAAGCTTTGAGTGAACCTAGTTGGGTTGAAGCTATGCAGGAAGAGATGCAACAATTCAAGAATCAAGATTTATGGGTACTTGTTGATCTACCTGCAGGTAAAATTGCTATTGGAACCAAGTGGATATTAAAGTGCAAGAGGGATGCAAGAGGTATTGTGGTTAGAAATAAAGCAAGATTGGTGGCTCAAGGTTTCAGACAAGAAGAAGGGATTGATTATACTGAAGTTTTTGCACCTGTTGCTAGGGTGGAGGCAATTAGGTTATTTTTGGCCTTTGCCTCATACATGGGATTTGTGGTATATCAGATGGATGTAAAAAGTGCCTTCATCTATGGCAAGATTGAGGAGGAAGTCTATGTCACTCAACCACAAGGCTTTGAAGACCCACAAAATCCTAAGAAGGTGTACAAGGTTGTCAAGGCACTCTATGGCCTTCATCAAGCACCAAGAGCCTGGTATGCTAGGCTATCTACCTTCCTTTTGGAACATGGATACAGAAGAGGAGCAATTGACAAGACTTTCTCTATCAAGAAAAACTCCAGGGATATCATTCTAGTACAAGTTTATGTGGATGATATTATTTTTGGCTCAACAAAGGAAGCATGGTGCAGGGAATTTGAAAATTTGATGAAAGGTGAATTTCAGATGAGTGCAATGGGGGAACTGACATTTTTCTTGGGGCTACAAGTCAAACAACAACCTGATGGGATTTTTATCCATCAGGAGAAATATGTGAAAGATATCTTGAAGAAGTTTGACTTTGAACTACTGAGGACTGCAACCACTCCTTATGAACCTCCCAAGCTAAAAAATCCAAATGAACAAGATGAAGCTGTTAATGTGCATCTATATAGATCCATGCTTGGATCACTCATGTATCTCACAGCTTCAAGACCTGACATCACCTTTGCTGTCAGTGCTTGCTCAAGACATCAAGTCACTCCCTTGACTTCCCACCTAAATGCTGTGAAAAAGATTTTCAAGTATCTCAAAGGCCAACCCAAGTTAGGTCTTTGGTATCCAAGGGATTCACCATTTGTGCTGGAAGCATATAGTGATAGTGACTATGTTGGGGCTAATTTGGACAGGAAATACACAACTGGAGGTTGTCAATTTCTTGGTAGAAGACTCATTTCTTGGCAATGCAAGAAACAAACCATTGTGGCTACCTCTTCTACTGAAGCAGAATATGTTGCTGCTGCTAACTTTTGTGGTCAGGTACTCTGGATTCAGAATCAAATGTTGGATTATGGGTTCAACTTTATGAACACAAAAATCTATATTGATAATCAAAGTACCATTTCCATTGTTAAAAATCCAGTTTTTCATCAAAGAACTAAACATATTGAAATTAGGCACCATTTTATAAGAGATGCAAATGAAAAACATTTAATACAGATGCTTACAATTCATACTGATGATAATGTGGCTGATTTATTAACAAAAGCTTTTGATGGACCTAGGTTTAACCATTTAGTTGTCCACATTGGGATGGTTAACCCTTGAATGCTATGTTTGAGGGGAGGCATAAGCCTCAGGAGAGGCATATGCCTTTGGGGAGGATTATTATTGATGTTGTATACTTTGTATATTTTTTGTATATTATTGATTATTGCTAACACTAATCTACTAATGTTTCTGTAAGATTTGTTTGTTTTGTTTGTTACTCTGTGTCTGTTTTGCAGAATGTCCTTATGTGAAGTTGCTGATCTTTAGTTGTAATTCACCAAGAGCTGTTTTAAAGGGAATGTGGTCATGTTTGCTGAGAATTGTTTCTACTGAAGAGTCATTCATACTGAAACACATTGCTTCTACTGAAGTAATACACAAGCATTGGCAAAAAAGAAAAGATATTCATTCATTCAAGAAACAATTTACAGCTTACAATCAACTTCAAAGTGGAATACAAAGATCATTCCTATGCTTAGTCTACCAAACCAATACTAAGCTTCTTTCATCTATTACAAAAGGGCTGGTGGATATGCATGACCAGTACGATGAAGAGGCTGAAGGTGAAAATGGAAAGGAGAGAATGATGATGATGACGACGAAGATGCTCAAGAACCGAGTTTTATATCTTTAGTTCAAGGCAAGAAGACGCTCAAGAACCTAGTTTTACATCTTTGGTCCTTGGCAACATCCCATCATCAACTACTCCACTTTCCCTTTCCCCTTACCCACCACCTCTGCCTTCTTGCCCTTTCCCCTGTGTCCATGGTATGAAGCACCAGATCCTGGAGCAAGAAGACCCAACACCACACCCCGTGATGTTGGAAGAGATGGATTACTCTTCCTTGGCCTTGGTTGGGATCTCTCTGGTGTGGAAGGAGGAAGGAATGATGGATCTTCGTCTTCATCCTCTGAAGAGTCTTCATCAGAAGTAAAGATGAAGGGAGAGACATATTGTCTCTCAGCAGGAATGGGGGCATTGCTTGGTTCGCCCCTCTCCAATGAATTCCATCGTCTCTCCAGCTCTCTAGCATAATCTGAATCATCTAATTCAGAAGGATAAGGTGGAAGATCCTCTGATGATGAAGAGGAGGAAGAGGAGGAGGTTAGGTCAATGATTTCTGGTTTGGAAGACATTATTTGGTGAAGAATTGGGGTTAATTGAGAAATTAGGGTTTAGATGAGAATTGGGGGAAATTGATATCTGTAAAAGTGTGATATGGGGGTTATTAAATAGGCGAAGTCAAGGCTTTATGATAATTAATGTGAGTTGGGTGGCACAGTAAAAATCAAGATATTCACTGAAGATATTTTTACTCTTGATTGGTTTCTGCTGATTGATCATCCATCAGCAGATAGACTTTCGTTTCTACTGAAGGGTAATTTTGAAATTGGACGGAACCACTTTACACGTCAGATATGGTCAACGATTTGTTCCGATAATTTTTGACCACGATTGGGGAACTTCCTTTTATAACCTACTTTGCATATCTTCGCCAAAACTAAATTATTCCCCCATCCCTCAATTTAAACCCATCATTCATTTGCATACTTCATAACTGTCTCTCACAAATCCTTCAAATGGCAAGACTTCAATTCAAGAAAGATCATAACAAGTTTGTTGTTCTGAAAAAGACTAAGGGTCATGAACTGTATGATTCAATGGTGGGGTTTCTACAGCGTTCAAAGATTCATTATGCTTTAACACATTCCCCAAATGTGATATATGAATCTATGGTGAAGCAATTTTGGGCATCTGCTAGGAAAAGATCTGACACAGAGATTGTGGCTACGATTGATGGAAATGAGTATGTGGTGACTGAAAGTTTGATAAGGACAAAACTTCATTTGGATGATGAGAATGATATCTTTCACTCCAACACTGAAGAGATACTTGCTGGGTTGAGGGAAGCTGGTTATCAAAGCACTGACACAACTAAGTGGCTTAAGAATCAGTTCTGTCCCAAGTGGAGGTTTTTGGTGCATTTGCTGCTCCAATGTATTAGCAACAAGTCTGGTGGCTGGGATCAGTTCTCTACCCAATTGGGTTGTGGTATTTGTGGAAAACTAGAAGGGGGGTTGAATAGTTTTACGTCTTTTTAACTTGTTGTAAAAATAGTTTTAGTGTTTTGTTAGCTTTTAAAAACTTAGATTCAATAATATGTGATCTCAACTCTTGCACAATATGAACAACAATCAATAAGTAATAAATAACAATGATAAGTAATGAAATGAGTAAGAGATGGAAAGATCGAACCGCGAGACAAGAGATTTATAGTGGTTCGGCTACAAGGACACCTTCCTTGCCCTACTCCACTCCCCGAGCACCTAACTCGAGAGTTTTCTGCACTATATCAACAAGCTCCCTTATGGCGGAGAAAACCGTACGCACCAATTTACACACCAAATTACACCCCAATAATCACACCACAACTTCTTCACACCTAAGTCACAACTTCTACACACCTTCTTCTACTTCACAACTAACTACTCCACACCTATCTTCTTCACACCAATCTAGTTCCTAATTTTTCTTCTTCACACCAATCTACTAACTAATCACACAATCTATATCTAGCACAAATATCTACAATCAAATATTCACAACAATCTTCACCAAGAATAATGTAAATGATCTTTGATGATGCACCAACAACTTGGATGTGGAGATCACAACAAGTTGTAATACTTCTTGTCTTGAGGGATAGAAGTATTCTTCTCTTGCACTTGAGAGGATGAAGTTTGGATCACTTTGAAACAAAGAATTAAACACTTATGATCAAAGGATAAGAGAATAGAGAAATGGATCTAGATCAGAAAGTTTGGAAGTGCAAAAGGTGAGGAAAATGTGTGAACAGATCCAGTATTTATAGGGGAGAAAAACACTGTTCTGGAGCGTGGCCGGTCCCCTTAATTAGTGGCCGGTCCCCTTAATGATTAAGGGGGCCGCCTAAGGAATTAAGTGGGCCGCCCCTTCAGAACGTTGGTTTTTCTTGTCTTTTAGTGGGGAATATTTTTCTGGATAGAATTTGCCATTTTTGGTTGGAAATTTGAAATCATATATTTATAATGAATTAAACATATTATTTTAATTCCAAAAGTAATTTTGTAAAAGATATAAGATATTTAATACATTTTATAAAAATTCTAGTGATTAGAAAAATTTCCTTTGATCATGAAATGTAATAAACCCTTTGTTTATTCATACCTTAAGTGATATGGAAGCAAAGACAAATATTAAACACTAAAAACTTGTTTACGTCATAAGTTTTAGGTTAATGAGTTTATGCTTTGTAATTATCAAAACATAGAGACATTGTTAATATGCTAACAATGTTTTAAGACATTATTTATGTCAACAATCTCCCCCTTTTTGATGATTACAAAACCTTAAACTCATTAGGTCTAAAAAATAATTTTTTTAGACAAGAATTTAGAGTTTAACATTCTCTTCTCCCCCTTTTTGTAAAATCATAAAGGTTAAGGCTCCCCCTTGATGTAAACTCCCCCTCATTTGAGAGCACCAAGGAGATGAGCTATGGAAATCTTGGCTACACAAAATATTAGAAGAGAGCAAGGCAAATATACATGCAAAGCAATAGTTATAAAAATAGATTCATTCAAGCATCATAGAAAGCATTACAACATTTAATATGCTTAAGGCATATTAATCATAATAAAACAAATGAAAAGACATAGTCCTATATTGCCTAGAAAGAGCACTTGGACTTGCTTGCAACTCATGGTTGATTGTTTTATTAGCTTGAAGGATAACATAAGCATAAAGCTTAGTTGTTAGATGGAGAGGGATATGGAGTGAGATATGGAGCGGAAGAGGTGGCCCTTACGATATTGTATCGTGTTAGGGGTGGAATGGGATGAGGTCGAGTGAGGAGATATTCAATCCAAGAAATATCTTCACTCAAGTAAAGGATTTGTTTTTGGAGAAAGATGCAACAAGGGCAATAGTGAGTGTGGTTTGTAACTTGATCCAAGTTGAGAGAATGAGGAAGGAAATTGTTGTAGGGTGATGATGGAGGTTGCCCTTTGTTGCGTTGTGCAAGATGCATGGCATTGAGATCACGAAGATCATGGATTTGTGATATTTCATCACGGAACTTTTGCTTTTCCGTGGTAATGTGGAGAAAGTCATTGTGTTGATATGGATGAGTTGGGTTTGTGTAGTTGGAGTTGTAGTGGGATGGTTGATCAAACTTGTATGGATCATTACTAGTGATTGGAGGATGAGGTGAGTGATTTGGCATGAAGGAAGATGTTTGGCCAATGTTGTATGGTTTGTAAATAGGATCAAATGAATGTCCTTGTGAATTTGGTGGAAAGTTTTGGAAGTAAGTGGTTGGTGGTGTTGAATGACTTCCAACTTCATGTGTTATGATGGATTTGTTTCGAGGGCTTATTCTTCGCCAAACGGGTTTTTCTGTCATTTTTGCAAGCCTTGAGGCTTTTGGTTTGGGTTTGTTTGGAGAAGCCATGAAGGGATGAGTGAGGAGTTTTGAGGATTAGGGGTATTTATAGTGTAAGATTTGTGTGTTTATGGATGGGTAAAGTTTGTTTGGGAGATTAGGACAAATTGTGTTGGTGAAAATTGGGAAATGTAGGTTGAAATTGGCTAAAAAGCAGAAAAGATTCTGTAAACCCGACCATCAGATGGCCGGTCCCCTTAATTAGGGGGCGGTCCCCTTAATGATTAAGGGGGCCGCCTTACAAAATTAAGGGGGCCGCCCATCTGGTGATTTCCAGGTTCCCAGAATTGGGTTTTTGGCAGAAAATTTGCAGAAAGGTTATGTGTTTGGATTAGAATTCAAGCAAGTTCAATTCTCTTAGGCAATATAGAATCTAATCTAATCAAGATATAGCATGCATGCAAAAAACACATAGGCAAAAGAGCAAATAATCAACTCATAATAAGCAATAGGAGGTAAATAAAGGCAAGCACACTTAAGCTTCCTAAGGCACCTATCTTAGATTAAAGGCAACGGCAATAAGTGAGTGAAAAACTAGTGATGGATCAAGATGACACCATTATTAGTGAATTTGTCCTAGTGAGTGTCTATATGCAACAAATGTGGAGTTGTGATTGTTTCGACTTCTAGATGCAAAAAGAAATAACGATCCTAAGAAACAATCCAAATGATCTCCTTGATTCAATTTTTGCTCGATCATGAATGTCAAAGACATATATTAGATTATATACCTTGACAATTTATGTGAGAGTTTATGCATGATTTTGAAATACAATGTTTTTAGAATTAGTCAACAATGCAAGGAAAATGATCTTCATGTGATTCCTAGATTGTGAGAATAATTTTTAGAGAAAATTGATTGAGTTTTGCAAAAAGGTTTATGCAAAGAAAATAAATCTTCTCAATCTTTATTTTTGTGCGAAATAGATTCCTAGACTCAGAAAAGGTGAAATGGAAGAAAAATGAATTTCATGCAAGTATAAATTTGAATTAATTCAATATAATTTAGTCAACTTGTTCCATCATTCCTAATCCTAAACGTAAGTGGTTGAATAATTCACGCTTAAGGGGTTTTGTGAATATATCCGCAATGTTGTCTTCCGATGCAACCTTTTCTATAGATATATTTCCTTTTTGTACATTATCCCTAAGAAAATGGTGACGTATTTCTATGTGTTTAGTCCTAGAGTGTTGCACCGGATTTTTACTTAAATCTATCGCACATAATGGGGACATTTTCTAACCTAATGCCATAGTCTACGAGAGCTTGTTTCATCCATAGTGCTTGTTGACATGCCTTTCCGGCGCTTACATATTCGGCTTCGGTGGTAGAAATAGCAAGAGCGGTTTGCTTCTTCGAAAACCAAGATGTTAGACAACATCCCATAAACGTGCAAATACCGCTAGTGCTCTTTCTATCTACATAGTCTCCCGCATGATCCGAATCCGCATAGACAATGGTTTCTATGCCGGATTCCTTAGGATACCATAGTCCTAAGTGTATAGTGCCTTTAACGTATCGGAAGATACGCTTAACCGCTTCTAGGTGAGAGGTTTTGGGATCCTCTTGAAAACGGGCACAAAGGCAGACACTAAACATGATGTCGGGTCTACTTGCCGTCAAGTATAGTAAACTACCTATCATTCCTCTATACTTGGTGTTATCTACGGACTCACCTTCATCGTCCTTTGTGAGCTTTACCTCCGTAGACATGGGAGTTTTCATGGGTTTTGAGTCTTCTAGGCCAAATTTCTTAAGCATTTCCTTAATGTACTTAGATTGGTTAAAAAATATTCCATCTTCTAATTGTTTTATTTGTAATCCTAGGAAGAAGTTAAGTTCACCCATCATACTCATCTCAAACTCATCATGCATGATTTTGGCAAATTCATCACACATGTCTTGACAAGTCGATCCAAATATAATGTCATCAACATATATTTGGACAATGATGAGATTTGGGTCTTTCCTTTTAGTGAAAAGAGTGTTATCTACCATTCCCATGGAATAATCATGTTTAATAAGAAAAGTTTTTAATCGATCATACCAAGCTTTGGGAGCTTGTTTGAGTCCATACAAAGCTTTCTTTAACTTATAAACATAATCAGGTTTTGCGAAGTCAATGAATCCTGGAGGTTGTGCCACATATACCTCCTCATTGATAAAACCGTTAAGGAATGCACTTTTCACATCCATTTGGAATAACTTAAAATCTAGGGCGCAAGCATAGGCAAGTAATATCCTAATTGATTCTAGTCTAGCTACGGGGGCATAAGTTTCGTCATAATCAATTCCTTCTTGTTGATTGTAACCTTGGGCAACTAACCTAGCTTTATTCCTAGTAACTATTCCATTCTCGTCTAACTTATTCCTATATACCCATTTGGTTCCTATGATGGTCATATCCTTTGGATTTGGGACTAATTCCCAAACATCATTTGCCTTAAATTGATTTAATTCTTCTTGCATAGCTATAACCCAACTTTCATCCTTTAAAGCCTCGCTAATATTCTTAGGTTCTATTGCTGAGAGGAAACAAAAGAAATTGTTTTTATCTTGGGCTTGTGACCTAAGGGTTCTTTGGTTAAGATGTCCTATTATATTATCTAATGGATGTGATCTAGATTCTTTAATATTAACAGTTTCGTTATTTTCTAAGTGAATATCTTCATTATCATTTCCTATGGGTTTTGTTTTACTAACCTCAATAGCTTCATCTTCGACTAAGTCATCATCTTCTAAAGGTAATGTTTTAGGAGGTGGTGGTGTTTCATCAAATGTTACATTTAGTGATTCCTCTACTTTCATGGAGTGTTTGTTAAGTATTATATATGCTTTGCTATTTTGTGAGTATCCTAAAAATATTCCTTCATATGATTTTGGATCAAACTTAGTGAGGTAATCCTTAGTGTTTAAAATATAGCATTTACTTCCAAATACCCTAAAGTAGCTTAAGTTTGGTTTTCTACCTCTTAATAACTCATAAGGAGTTTTTCCTAGAATTCTTCTAATTGATACCCTATTTAAAATATAAGTTGATGTATCTACGGCGTGACACCAAAATTTTTGTGGGATGGATTGTTCATTTAACATAGTTCTACTCATTTCTTGTAGTGACCTATTTTTTCTTTCTACTACGTCATTTGATTGAGGAGTACGAGGAGCGGAGAAATTGTGAGATATTCCATTTAACTCACAATATTTTCCGAATTGTACTTCGTTATCAAATTCCCTACCATGGTCCGTCCTAATGGCAACTATTGAGCATCCTAATTTATTTTGAATCATTTTACTAAATATTTCGAATTTTTCAAAGGCTTGGGTTTTGTCACTTAAAAACCTAGTCCACGTGTATCGTGAGTAGTCATCTACTATTACTAAGGTATATTTGTTTCCTCCATAGCTCCGCACAGTGAATGGACCAAAAAGATCCATATGTAGTAATTCTAGGCACCTAGTAGTGGATACTAAATTCTTAGCTTTGTGACTAGCATGAACTTGCTTTCCAATTTTACATGCATCACAAAAATGCTTGTCATATTTTAAATTAGGCAAATTTCTAACTAATTCCTTAGAGGCCAAAGATTGTATTTGTTGCATGTTAGCATGTCCTAATCTCCTATGCCACAATGTAGACTTTTCATCTAGGGTCGTTAGGCATATCCTATCCTCAGGTTTGTTTCCTAGTTTCATAACATATATGCCACCTTTCCTAATTCCTTTACCTATAATTTTTCCATTCTTGACTATTTCGCTATCCTCTTCAGTAAATGTGACTCTACATTTATTATCACATATTTGTCCTACACTAAGCAAGTTATATGTTAAATTATCTACATGCTCTACATTTTCAATAGTAAGAGAGTCTTTTGAAATCATACATTTGCCAATGATTTTCCACGTAAGTCACTACCAAAAATAACGTTACCTCCATTGTATGCCTTGTATGTAGAGAATAGCTTGTGGTTCCCCGTCATGTGCCTCGAACATCCGCTATCTTTGATCCATTCGTCAGGTTCCAAGTCAATTCCTAAACATATTTCGTCGGTTTCTTTTGCCATGAAACACTTTTCATCTTTTGGCTTTTCAACTTCTTCTTTGTCACTATCACTCCAAGTTCCACTAACAAAAGCGCCTTGATTTTCATAACCCGGTGGCTTTAGACATTCGCCAATGAGATGATTTGGACTTCCACATCTAAAGCACTTTCTTTTCCCGTAGTTGTCACTTCTATTACTTTGGAATTCTTTTCTTTCGTCTCGTGATGATCTAGTGAATCTTCCTCGTCTCTTGAAAAACTTCTTGAATTCTCTTACGACCATTGCATATTCTTCGTCTTCACTTTCGTCACTTGAATCATCATCATCACTAGGTTCCTTTTTGGCTTTTAGAGCAATGGATTTGGTTTGATTCTTCAATTGCCGTGACCTTAGCTCGCCATTTTGGATGCAATGCCCTAAGAAATTTCCTAACACAATTTTTACTAGAAAATGTCTCATCAAGTGCTTTTAAACTTGTGATAATAGTGTTAAACTTAGCAAACACATCATCAATTGATTCCTTTTCTGGAATCGTAAATTGTTCATATTGTTGTACAAGAAGATCTATTTTATTATCTTTGACTTGGCTATTACCTTGGTGAGTAATTAGTAAAGAATCCCAAATTTCTTTGGCGGTTTTACACATGAAAATTCTTTCATATTCTTAGCGTGGTAACGCATTATAAATGACCATTTTAGCCTCATTATTTTTTGCTAATTTCTTTTTCAAATCATCATTTTGTTTTTCAAAAGAAACAATTTCATTCATTTTAGTTTCAACATTCTATTGAATAGGAGGAAAATCACCAAAGGTAATAATATGCCAAAGATCAAGATCTTTTGATTTCACATACGTTTCGAATCTATTTTTCCAATATAAAAATCCATCACTTTCAAATAGTGGTGGTCTTTGCATAGATTGCCCTTCTAAATATTTTTCAAATTCCATAGATCGTTACAAGTTTTAAAATATAATATATTTTAAAAATCTTGCTAGACGTGGCTCTTGATACCAATTGTGGAAAACTAGAAGGGGGGTTGAATAGTTTTACGTCTTTTTAACTTGTTGTAAAAATAGTTTTAGTGTTTTGTTAGCTTTTAAAAACTTAGATTCAATAATATGTGATCTCAACTCTTGCACAATATGAACAACAATCAATAAGTAATAAATAACAATGATAAGTAATGAAATGAGTAAGAGATGGAAAGATCGAACCGCGAGACAAGAGATTTATAGTGGTTCGGCTACAAGGACACCTTCCTTGCCCTACTCCACTCCCCGAGCACCTAACTCGAGAGTTTTCTTCACTATATCAACAAGCTCCCTTATGGCGGAGAAAACCGTACGCACCAATTTACACACCAAATTACACACCAATAATCACACCACAACTTCTTCACACCTAAGTCACAACTTCTACACACCTTCTTCTACTTCACAACTAACTACTCCACACCTATCTTCTTCACACCAATCTAGTTCCTAATTTTTCTTCTTCACACCAATCTAATAACTAATCACACAATCTATATCTAGCACAAATATCTACAATCAAATATTCACAACAATCTTCACCAAGAATAATGTAAATGATCTTTGATGATGCACCAACAACTTGGATGTGGAGATCACAACAAGTTGTAATACTTCTTGTCTTGAGGGATAGAAGTATTCTTCTCTTGCACTTGAGAGGATGAAGTTTGGATCACTTTGAAACAAAGAATTAAACACTTATGATCAAAGGATAAGAGAATAGAGAAATGGATCTAGATCAGAAAGTTTGGAAGTGCAAAAGGTGAGGAAAATGTGTGAACAGATCCAGTATTTATAGGGGAGAAAAACACTGTTCTGGAGCGTGGCCGGTCCCCTTAATGATTAAGGGGGCCGCCTAAGGAATTAAGGGGGCCGCCCCTTCAGAACGTTGGTTTTTCTTGTCTTTTAGTGGGGAATATTTTTCTGGATAGAATTTGCCATTTTTGGTTGGAAATTTGAAATCATATATTTATAATGAATTAAACATATTATTTTAATTCCAAAAGTAATTTTGTAAAAGATATAAGATGTTTAATACATTTTATAAAAATTCTAGTGATTAGAAAAATTTCCTTTGATCATGAAATGTAAAAAACCCTTTGTTTATTCATACCTTAAGTGATATGGAAGCAAAGACAAATATTAAACACTAAAAACTTGTTTACGTCATAAGTTTTAGGTTAATGAGTTTATGCTTTTAATTATCAAAACATAGAGACATTGTTAATATGCTAACAATGTTTTAAGACATTATTTATGTCAACAGTATTGTCTGTCTTTCTAAAGGGTTAACTTATAATTTCTCAATGTTTATTTTTAATAATATGATAGAAAATGTTGAGAAGCAAACACATAAGTTTTTAATGTACCCTAGGTTTCTACAAATAATTTTAGACATAACCACAGTAGACAGAATTCATGTTCCCATTAAGAGTCTTGGTTCTAAGTTATTTGCCTCTATGTAAACTAACTATGATGGGGTACATCGCCCTCTGTTAGCTGTTATGTTGCCACAAGGCAATGATATTGCAGGTGAGGGTGCTGATACTGGTAATATGCCCTCTCCAAATGCTGCTGATGATGGTAATCCATCATCTTCAGGTGTTGCTGCAGATTTGGAGGCACAACTAGATCAGCAGAAGAAAAGAAAGATTGTGACAGATGCTGATGAAGTGCCTAAGGAGGGTAATTTGGATTCCCTTGAAATCTTGGCTGAAGTTGCTAGACAGACTCATGCTTCTTCTCCCAAAGTTGTTGATGTTTCAAAACTTAAGAAGCCTATTCAGTTCAGCAGAAGAAGTAGAAGACAATATTTAGCAAAGAAAGCTGCTGAATCCTCCAAGGTGTCTAGTGGTGTTGACACTCTTATGACAGATGCTGGTGATACTCTTCAGGAGAATGAGTCAAATTGTGATATTGCTGCTGAAAAGTCTACTGATTGGATTCATGCATAAGTAGATACCTTCTTTGTAGCTGATAAAGAGTATATGGCTTTTCCTGCTACTGATTCATCTGTTCCTGAGCAAGCATCTCATGAAGACACCACTACAATTATTCATCCTACAGGATCTGCTGACACCCTACTTGATTCAGCTGTTCAAGATTTATTTGCTGATCCAACACCAAAGGTGGTTTCTACTGATGCATCAGCAGATTTAAATGTTGAGTGTCCTGATGGTTCTCAGGTAAAAGATACTCCTGATCGGCATTCTGTTCTTCCTGAAGTTGCAACCACTCAGAGAGATAAAGGAAAGTCTGTTATGGTTGATCAAGACATTCCCTCTAGAGAGAAAACTAAGAAGGAAATAGCTAATGAGAAGCTTAGTGAACTGCTTACAGCACAATTGCAAGCTAAAGAGGAAGCTGCAAAGACTAAGAGGGATTTAGATATGAAGGCATCTGTGGACCTTGCTAGGAAGATACAGGCTGATTTAGATAGAATGGGTGCTCTAATTACTCATACACTACCTGCTGAAAGACAAAAGGAGCTAGATGAAATTGCTAAGAGTTTATCTGCTGAGCAATGGGAACATTTGGCTTCTCAAGTCTCTGCTAAGCCTGATTTGGCAAAGTCTGTACTTGGAGTTCATTATCATGAGACTGATTTTGCTAAAAGGATGGTTGAAAGTGTTAAGCTACAGAGGCAAGCTGAGGCAGAGAGAAAAGCTAAAGAGCTAAGGGACAAACCATGGACAAAAGGACAGATTCGAAACTATATGAGGAATTTTTTCAAGAACCAAGGGTGTTCTATGTTTGGATCAGGATGGACTCAAAAGAAAGTTTGGGGATTTTCAGACATTCAGTTAACTTCCTATTATGACAAGCTCATCTCTTTTCTTCATTCCTCTGGTATTAATGTTCCAAATGTCTTAGAGAAGCGTGGCAGGCTTATGGGCAATCCTGTTGCTAAGAGGATAAGGCTTGATGATTCTGCTGACCCGTCTAAAGATTCTACTGAGTCTTCATTTGGTGCTCAGGAGAATATTCATTCTCCTTCCGTGTTAACTCAGGTTGATGACTCTTATGATGTTGCCCCTTCACCATCTGCTGATGTTGCTACTGATGCAGATGTGGAGCCTTCTGTACCTACAGCTGTTGGTGGATCTTCTTCTATTCCTATTGATGCTTCATCAGATGATCCTAAAGATCCAGAGTGTGTTACTCCTAAACTTATTCCTACTGCAGATCCACAAACTGTTTCTCCTGATGCTTTAGACCCAGTTCCCACTGAAGAAACTTCTGATGGTCCTCCACCTGCTACTACTTCTTCTTTTACCCCTGGTACTAGGAGGAAGACTTTTGCTAAGAAGAGAAAGGCTTCTAGGGGTGAATCACCACAAGATAGTACCTACATTGACTTTGATTCTGATGATGAAAATACTGTTGTTTGGGAGAAAGTAGTTAAATGGGAACTTATTAACTCTCCCACTGGTCAAGGACAAGTCAATGTACTTCATAAACAAGATGGTTCCACCAAAGAATTTACTTTTCTGAGTCAGATTTTACATATGGTGGATAGGCAAGACATTCTTTCCTTAAATGGATGGGTTGTAACTTATTATAAGTCTCATCAACCTGAAGGGATTGGTATGTTTTTTATGGGAGATTTACATGTGCTATGTGATTCTCATCTTTTTACGGGTACTAGATTTCATGTTTGGAAAGGTCAGAAGGATTGGGTAGTTGATACTTGGAAATACTTTCCTCTTCCTGATGTTCATATGATCATCACTACCACTGGCAAAACCTTGTATTGCTGGGCAGATGTGACATATCCAATCACCATAGATGTGATGAACCAAATGCTGGAGGTGAAGCTCATTGTTCCTCTGGATATGATTGGGAATGACATGCATATGGCTGAACAATTGATTAGGGCTATCAAGAGGAGTATTTTGGTTAAGATGGAATTGAAAACTCAGCATGGTGTTCATATTGAAACTTATCTGCAATGATTGAGTATTGGTATGGAATCCTGTTGTATCTTTCTTTATTTTCTTTATTATTTATAAAAAAAATTAAAAAAAAAAAAAAAAAAAAAAGAACTAACAGCTTTGAATAGTATTGTGTATGTTGTGTGCAGGATTTGGTGTTGATCATTTTCACACCTTCTCTGGTTATCAACTTCCCTGATGTTGACTATTCCATCAAAAAGTTGGCTAGTCCAAAGGGTACAGCTTTGGTAAAGACAAGTCAAATCTGTTAATAGCTGTAATAGTTTGCTAAAAACTATTGGGTACTCAACTCACCCATGCTTAACAGCTGAGAGTTGGATGGTTGTCAATTGACCATGGATTTTTCCTTTATGGATTCCCAATAATTGGCTAGCCCACAAGAGTATGGCTTGTGGTAAAGGCAGTGGAACACCATATTTGGTATTCAATTGACCAAGATGATTTTTTATCAAATAATTGACTAGACCTGAGCAAACGGCTACAGATAAAGACATCTCAAATCCGTTTATAGCTTATGATTTGCTAAAAATTATATGATCATCAGTGTACCATAGTTTGTGGACTGAAACATTTGGCTACTCCAGTAGTAATGGCTATTGGTAAAGAGACATCAAATCCATTATTTTCAATGATTCACCTCTCACAGGAGTTAACACACCTAGATGTGATGAGAATAGTATGAAACTAATATGTTTTGATGTACATTTGGTCATTTGTTGCTGCAAAGAATGGTGATTTTCAACTTTTTGCTGATCATTGAGATCCTGCTGCTAAAATTTTTTGCTGCTGAAGTTCATCCTCAATCCTCTTCTTCTTGTCTTTGAAGATCTATCAAGAATCTTGGAGTTAACCATGTCAACTTCAAGATTAGGGTAGGATTGTAAGGAATTATTGAAGTCAGTATTTAGATACTGCTGAAGATTTCTGCTGACAGGTTCCTGCGGAAGCATATACTGGTTTCTGCTGAAGAATGGTTCCTGCTGAAGAATAGTGTTATTGCGGATATAGTTAATCCGTAGATAGAGATTAGTTATTTATAGATAAGATATGTAGAATATCTTCTAGAGTATTATGTTTATACGTTTCTTGTAGAAGAATTTAGGGTTTCCACTAGTATATAAGGAACCCAAGGTTATTGTATTACGTACGAGTTTAAAAAACAATTATTAGTGAATAATATCGATCCATAGAGGATCAAAGTTTAGCATACAGTTTATATTTATATTCCGCAATAAGTATAAGCTAACAGAGATTGTCTATTTAGTTTGCTAATGATTACATTAGTAGACTAACGATCTATTGGCTCGAGATCTATCAAGTGTAGATACTAAAATGATACACTATTATCTATCATTTTATTAAGTATAGTGAAAATATGTTTCATGCTTATGTGAAATGAAAAATGTTTAACATATTAAAAATTTTCTAAAGGAATAATTCCTAATATGCCCTAGTTGCCCAATGCGTTTGCTTATTTGCCCCAGAATTCAGAGTTTCTTAACTTAGACTAGGGCAACCTGTAGTTTTTGGGCAAATGAAATCTGCAAGTGACAAGTGTCACTTTTCAGATTTGTTTTGGGCAACTTGTGTATTTTTTTAGGCAAGTTTGTGTATTTTTTTGGGCAACTGGAGGACACTTGTCATCATATGGGTCGAGATGCCCAGTTGCCTGGTCTAAATTAAGAAACTCTGAATTCTGGGGCAAATAAGCAAATCAATTGAGCAACTGGGGCATGTTATGTATTATCCCTTTTCTAAATTTAATGATTTTGTGTTTGATGAGGTCATATAAATCTTTGTGAAGTTTATGTATAGTAAGCTTTTGTCTAGGAGCTCGGATTCCAGTCCTATCGTTAGAAGGTAACATAGTTGGCATTTCTTCTTGCAGCGATGATGAACTCAAATAAGTGCATTTTATTGTCATCATTTATCCTATTTATTTTACTTGTTTTATTATATTATTTATGAGAATCGATACTAATTATTTACTTTAGTAATTCTCAGGTAAAAACCAGCAATTGATGAAACTTAACGATTTTGGACGAAATATGGAGCAAAACCAGCAAGATGTCAAAAGTCTACTGAAACCCAGAAGATGCGTTGGATCTCTCTCAACAGATACGCCGCAATATTATACTTAGATGAATTCAAAGACCATTGCCTGACTTTGAAGAATGCGCCGCATGCAATTCTAGCATGCGCCGCATATGAAACTTTGGTCAACGAAGAAGATCAAGCTTGTTCTACTCCAGATACGCCGCATCATATTTCTGACATACGGCGTATCACTATCAAGACTTCACCAGATATAATCCAAGACGCTAAAGGACATGCGCCGCATACAAGAATCAAGTTACGCCGCATCTAAAAGCGGTGTACGAATATTCCAGGATATATTAATCTTGGACCCCACACAAAGTTAAGTCAATGCGCCGCATCTCGTTACTCAATGCGCCGCATCGAACCCTCAGACAGAAAATATAAATACCCCAAGACTGTTACGAATTTTGTGTGCAACATAACCCTAAGGAGATGAATTTAGTCGAAGAAGCTTCACAAGACACACTCCAAACAAAGATATTAGAGCTGTAAGAAGGTCCTGCATGTATTTAATTCATTAAGTAGTTTTGTTTTATTGTAATAGTACGCTTTAATTCATCAGGATTGATGGGCTTGTGATATGTGACTACGGAACATCCTACACTCCCTTTAATATTGCTTTCCCATAAATTAAAGTTTATATGTTGATGTCTTTGGTGACTTATATTAGTGCTTTGATAACCTCTGTGTCTAGCTGAGCCCGTGGACTGCCATATCTGCCCCTCGCCTATTTAATCTAACGTCTTTGGATAAATAGGATAGACATAAGTGATCATTAAGGGTTTACTCGCCGATATATTGTGATCCAACGAGAGAGAATAGATTACGATACACTTCATATAAAAGTAGCAATAAAACAAGTGACAAGCTACTTAATTATCAGGACAAGTCTTCTTGTAGTCTCTATTATCTATCTGTGTACGTTTTGCTATTTGTTGATTCGTTCTCATTAGTCTAATTTATTGTTTAATAAAACCAAAAATGTGCTAGTCTCTCAGACTAAACCCCCTTGCATTAGATTAGATTGTAAAACTAACTTAGGATATTAAAATACTGATAGAAAAATTAAGCTTTACGTTCCACTCTTAGTGATCGACACTCTACTTACCACTATATACATATTGATCGGATACACTGTCCGTTAGTGTGTGTGTTATAGGATAAGTCGGCTAAATATAAATGTAAAACTTGAAATAGGAAATTACCCCTATACTGCATATGACACAACGCACGCATCAGGCGAATAAAAGAAGAGAAAGGGCTCTCTAATGTCTTATTTGTACAATATGATGCAAGCAAGGAATCCTATTAGAGTGATGCAAGTCAGCCTACAAGATGAGACCGAATATACTAAGCCTGGACTCAGTCGCTCTCTATGTCAATTTCTCTTTAGCAAGAAGCTCTGTGAAAGCTATCAGATACTGACTTTATAGAGATCCCTCGCTGACGCCTTCATTTTGATTTTTTTTCATCTCTTTATGATATGCTAAAGAAAACTTTGTAACAAGAAAAAATTTTATGAATTATAATTTAAAATAGGGATGGGTTATTTGTACGCCTAAAACACCAACAATACCCCTTCTGATTATTCAGTTTTTTTTTTTTTTTTTTTTTTTTTTTTTTATAATTTTGTTTATATTAAAAAAATTATAAAACTAAAAGTACAGAACATGAAATATAAAGTTCAATAAGTCAAAATCATTAAATTAAGAAACACTACATAACAAACTTTGATAAAAAAAAATTGTGTTATACTATAAACAGAGAGGTCCAAAGGAGGTATGATAACATCAAATTAACCTGATATTTTATATATGAAATTCTCGTGTTTATTGTGTCATTTGTATTAATATGATACTTAATTCGTTCATATTTGTTTATATTTACATTTCAGGATAAATGAGGCGTTGCAACTAAAAAGATGTTGAAAAGGCTAACTGATGAGATCAAATAAGTATATTTTATTAGCATCATTTATCCTATTTAATTGACTTGTTTTATATTATTTTGTATGAAAATTGGTGCCTTTATGTTTACTTTAGTGATTCTCAGGTAAAAACAAGCAATAGGTGAAAGTTAATGATATTGGACGAATTATGGAGCTAAATGATCAAGATTTGAAAAGTCTACTGAAATTCAAGATATGCGCCGTATCTCTTTCAACAGATACGTCGCAACATCATACTTAGAAGAATTCGAAGACCATTGCCTGACTTTGAAGAATGCGCCGCATCCAATTACAACATGCGCGTCATATGAAACTTTGGTCAACGAAGAATAATCAACTTGATCTACTCCAAAATACGCCGCATCTCATTTACAACATGCAGCGTCTCAGCTAAAGACTTCACCAGATACTATCCAAGACGTAAAAGAACATGTGCCGCATAGAGAAACAAGTTACGCCGCATCTAAAGGCGGTGTACGAATATTCCAGAATTTATTAATCTTGGACCCCACGCGAAGTTAAGTAGATGCGCCGCATCTATCATCAACATGCGCCGCATCGACCCCTCAGACAGAACCTATAAATACCCCAAGACAGATACAATTTTGTTGTACAGAAAACCCTAAGGAGACGAATTCAATCAAAGAAGCATCACATGACACGCCCCAAACGAAGATCTTAGAGCCGTAAGAATGTCATGCATGTGTTTAATTCTTTAAGTAGTTTTGTTTATTGTATTAGTAAGCTTTAATCCATCAGGATTGATGGGCTTGTGGCCACCATACTGATCCCCTTAAAATTGCTTTCCCATTGGTTAAATTTATATGATTGATGTTTTTGGTGAATTATATTTGTGCTTTGATAACCTCTGTGTTTAGTTAAGTCTTCTAGGCTACCATACCTGTTCCTCGCCTGCTTATCTAGTGTATAGAAGGTAGGATAAACATAAGTAATCATTAAGGGTTTACTCGCCGATATATAGGATCCAACGAGACATATTAGATTACGATACTCATCATATAAAACTAGCAATATAACAAGTGACAAGCTACTTAATTATAAGGACATGTCTTCTTACGTGCTTCCATTATCTATCCATGTACATGATTGCTATTCGCTGATTCGTTCTCATTAGGTTTACTTTTATTATTTACTAAATCTGTGCCAGCCTCTCAGGCTGAAAACCCTTTTTATTAGATTAGGTTGTATAACTAACTTAGATATTAAAATACTGATTAAATCAACTAGATATTACGTTCCATTCTTAGTGTTCGACACTTTACTTACCACTATATGCATATTGATCGGGTACACTGCTCGTTAAGTGTGTGTGTTAGTAATTAGTCGGCTAAATATAAATTTAAAACTTGAAAAGGCTTAAACACCCTATGCTACACTGACATTACACAACGCATCAAGTTTTTGGCGCCGCTGCCGGGGAATGAATTGTTAATATCTGTTTATTTGATTAGTAATTTAATTAGATTCTAACCACTGACTTTGTTGTATATTAGTATACATTGCATCTGTTGTATATTTTGCATATTTTATTTTTCTTGTTTGTTTGTTTGTTTGTTTGTTTTTATTTTTATTTTCTGTAATTTTTATTTTTATTTTTCTGTATTGCTGCTCTCTGCTGTATTTTGCTAATCTAAACGATGTGACGCATCTGATTTATCAGATGCGTCGCATTATCAGATACGGCGCATTGCATTTTTTATTTTTATATACAGCGTAAACTTAAAATTCGAAGTACGGCGCATCTATATCCCCTAGATACGACGTATTCTGTTTTTAATCAGAAAATTGTCAAAACACTAACGAGACACGACACATCTGTTTCGACAGTTGCGGCGCATCTATTTATTTATTAAAAACAAAATTTTGAATTTATTAAACTGAGATATGATGCATCTGTTTTCACAGATACAACGTATCGTTTTTCTGAATAAAAGACTGATTTAATCTTTAACGTAATAAGATACGACGCATCCGGATTCTGGGATACGACGCATCGACAACAAATATCAGCCTCTTTTATTTTTCGTATTCCGTTTTCATTACTTGTTTTCTGATTTTATACTTCATAAAACCTATCCTACTGATGCTTTTGTGCTGAATTTCAGGAAGTGCATGACCCGGAGCTCTGTTAAAGAACTCACCAAACCTTTTGACAAACCTGAGAAAGTCTTTCATTTACTTAAAAGGCTTTTCAACACAAGAGATTTAGATTATTCGAGCCCAACTAAGCTTGATTACTTTTCTGAAAAAGAGGAGGCTAGTGAAGAAGAAGTAACTGAAACAATGGGTGAAAACACTACCATGGAGGAATACATGAATAAGACCCAAGCGGACTATAGTTCGGGAGTTGCTAAACCAAAGTTTGATGATGATACTAAGTTTGATTGAAGAGTCAATTTCTCAAAGAACTTAGAGAAAATGCTTTCAGTGGATCAGAGAATGAAGATGCCAATGATCATGTTGAAAAGATCCTTTGCAGATCTATTTACTAGTGAGAAACTAAAAATTGACCAAGTTATGCTTCGTGTTTTCCCTATTTCTCTTACAGGAGCTGCTAGTAGGTGGCTAAAGAATGAACCTGCTGGTTCTATTGACAAATGGGAAGACTTGAAGAGCAAATTCCTCAAGCGATATTGTCCACCTGCAAAGACTGCTAAAAAGATGGAGGCTATCAATAACTTCAAGCAAGAGCCCGATGAAACTCTTTATCGTGCTTGGGAGCGATTCAAGAAATTATTATTGAAATGTCCTCAACATTATCTAACCCCTATGCAGGAAATAATATTTTTTTATCAAGCTTTGGACGTGCCTACTCGATAGCAGTTGGATGCTAAGGGAGCTGTACCTCATATGAGTGCAGCTGATGGTAGGAAAGCTATTCAAGAGGCTGCTTATCATTCTCAGAAGTGGCACGATGGAACCTCTACTAGGTCTAAAATCAACACTAATTCTGATGGTTTTACTGCAATTCAAGCTCAATTAGACAAGCTTAGTAGAGAGATTAAGAAGAGAGATGAAAGAGCTTATGCTGCCCAAATTGGATTTGAAAAGTGCCAAGGTCCCCATTACACTAAAGACTGTCAGTCAAGGAATGATGAAACATTTGAGAAGGCCTACTACACACAATTTGGACAACCATTCCACCCTTCAGGAAGATACAGGGAAACTGCTCCAGGTTATTACCAAAGAAATAATGGAAATCCCTCATATCAAGAAAGGAGGCAGACTTTGGATGATACCTTGAAGCAAATGATGGTCGATGCTACCAAGAGACATGAAAAGAATACTGCTATAATCAAAGAAATCCGAGCTTCTATTGATGCTACTATAAGGAACCAAGGAGCTTCGATCAAAGCACTTGAACAACAAATCGGTCAGATGAGCAAAGTACTTCAAGAAATCGGATACGGAAGGTTACCAAGCTAAACTGAAACTAATCCAAGAGATCATGTCAAAGCTATCACTACTACTGAAGAAGTCGTGCCTAACGCACCTTTCCCACGAAGATTGAAGAATGGTGATGTTTTGAAACCCCAATATTTCTTTAACTCTTTAATCAGTTTCAAGAGATTGCTCAAGGAAAAAGCAAGGATTGAAGAGGAGATCAAGGCTTCAATGAAAGAAGAGTGCTTTGCAACAGACTACAATGCCTTGCCTCATAAGGAAAAAGATCCAAGAAGTTTTACCTTACCTTGTTCAATTAATAACATGTCTTTCAATAATGCCTTAGCTGACTTAGGAGCCAGTGTTAGTGTCATGCCATTTAGAACCTTTACCTCTTTAGGTTTAGGAAAATTAGTTCCAACTAAGTTGATTATTGAATTAGCAAATAGAACAGTAAAACAACCTGTGGGGATTGCTGAGAACATTCTAGTTAGGAGCGAGAGGTTTGTATTCCCCGTAGACTTTATAATACTAGACATGCCTGAGGATATTAAGATTCCTTTAATCCTTGGAAGACCTTTCCTGTCTACTGCTCATGCTAAAATTGATGTGTTTAAAAGAAAAATATCATTAAGAGTAGGGGATGACAAATTAGTCTATAAGTGTGAAAATCCTGTCAAGAGCATAATTAAGAATGTTTACATGATTGGATTAAATGAATGTATGGACCCTAACCTGAATGAATGTGAAGTTTTTAGCAAATGTAGAAAGGTTAAGGTAAGTAATGAAATATTTGTTGAGTTACCCCCTCATCTAGAATATTTATGCCTTCGCATAAACAAGAATTTTCCGTCTATTAACTTATCATCACGACCCGAAAGGGATAGAAGTTTACTTGTGCAGATTTTGAAAAGGAATGACGTGAAAATCGAGGAGGGACAAGATACACTTGATATTACTGGAATAAGGATGAGGGAGCTGATGCGTGGGAATTGCACCAGGCTTTACCTCTCAAGGGATCTTGAGAAGCTTACAACCCCCACCAGGCAGTGTACCTGATCGTTGTAGTATACTATAGTGACAAGTACCGGGGGATTGATCGTTCAGCTAGGAATAGTGTCGCTAGGATTAGAAAACCTAATTACTAGTGCTAAAGATGATGGAAGATTATTTTTGTATTTTTATATTTTTATGAAAGCAAGTAAAATCTCAGGTTTTGAAGGATTTAGGCGGAATTAGTTGCTAATCAACTAACCCAATACTACGATGCAATCAAAATAAAATACAAGAAATGAAAATAAACTAAATTATACTAAAGTTGTGAGCAATAAGTGGAGAAAATGTGTTTACTTAGATTTCACTACTCCCTAGACATCTTTTACACGTTAATTACTTGTTATAGTTGTATGGATGACGGATTGTATTCCTTAATACCATTCATGGGGTATCGCACATAACTCCCCAATTCTATGAGCTCTTATCTCCTCCTACACCATGCCCAGCACAACTATAGGGATTGTAAACAGTGGCTCATGCATTAAATACAACCAATAAAGACCTTAGTGCAATAGGTTCATGTTACCTAAGACGTTCAAGCATGTTACCAATTGGAGATCTGCTAGTTTTCTTAAGCCTAACATATAAATTCATTCATCCAAAACAAACTACAAACAAGTAATCAACATATAATCAACATCTAGGTTTCATTAGATCCAAGCAAACACAAGATAGATCTAGCCTAGCATGATGGAATTAAGACAAGACCAAGATATAGACAACCAACACATAGACATATTGATTGAATTAAAAGAACACTTATCTTAATTACACATGCAAGGTATCAAGGGGTTGGAACCCTTGAAAAACCTGTAAAATTCGCACCAAAATCGTACTTAGGGTTTCTCCAAAACTTCTCTCTTTTTAATGTGAAAATTAGAAAACTATATATAGGAAAAGGGGTCTGACGGCGTCAAGACCAAATAGGTGACGCCGTCACCTCGCCGCCAAAACTCTTCTCGGATTGCCTTGATCTACTTCTGACGCCGTCATGTGTTAATCATTTCCAGGCCGTTATGACTTTTACTCTTGACGCCCTTCCCTGTGACGCCGTCAAATCTGCTCTGGATCGTCATGGAAATTTGTGGAATTTACTCTTGACGCCGTCAAGGTATTGCTCTTGACGCCGTCACCTACTGTTCCCAGCAAGGAAAATTAAGACTTTGGCGTTTTCTTCACTTTTATGCTCCAAAAATGTCCGAATTGCTTCCTTTTCCAGATTTCACTCCCAAAGTGCCTAAAATCACAAAAGGAACGATTTAGGGCAATATTTGATCAAATAAATTCAATTCCGGGCTTAAATGACCCCCTAAAAGTGGTTCATTTTTCGCCTCATCATATACCCTTACACTTGAGATTTGCTTGTCCTCAAGCAAATGCGCTTTCAAAATACAAGTTATGGGTCATTTAACACTAACATAAAAGTAATTACAACAAATAATCATTCCACTAAAGACCAATAGACAAGCACGGAGGTCATACACAAGCACCTCACAAATAGTGTTTAGATACTCACATCTCTCGGGTGTAATAAAGTATAAATTACAATATGGAAACGGAAGATATCTCTCACTACCTGTCATAGCAAAATAGATTACCATAGGCTTGGGAAAGGATCAAACCTCCACCACATGGTGTAAGCACCTAGGATAAACTATCAAAGAGGTCTTTTAAAGGGTTGTAACGTTAGGTGTAGGGATATGAAATACACGGTTTTGTTGGATAAAGGAAGTTTTATTGGTGGCGAGTTAACAATCTTGGTCAATTACATGTACAATATGGCGTTGCTAAGCCAAGACTAGACTCGACTTAAGCTAATAAATGAAAAATAACAAAAATATAAAATAAACATAGAATGAAAAGGGATGGTAGTCCGTATGTTTTTCTCTTTTTCTTTTTCTATTTTTTTCTTTTCTTTTCTTAATTTTTTTTTTTTTTTTTTTTTTTTTTTTTTTTTTTTTTTTTTTGCATACACTCTTACCCTACCATCCAAAATAATACATCATAGGGGATGGGAATTCCCCTTACACTTGAATCTTTACATATTTTACAATAAACTAAACTAATGACTCGAATTAAGAGAATCAAAACACTTGGAGCACTTTTAAGATTAACGTACATATGGGGGTAATAAATGATGTTCTTCCCCATTACTCCATAAAATAAGTACTTTACCCATGAGTCCCAATCGTCCCAAAACAATATGTACAAGGATATGACTCGAATTAGCAACCATGTAATCAATTAGATAGTTAACTTAGGGTTTAACAAATAACAATAATGCACTAAAAATGAGCGCATACACGGAAGGTTAAGGCGATTTGGTTGTACATTTAAGTGGGGTGTAACAAATTCTTCCTTTAAGTAAAATGCTTAAAGTTAGAAACGAAAAGATAGGCTCGGAGGGGTGTACTAGGGGTTTCGTGTACTAAAAATGAGTACAACGCTAAGGGTGTGGGAAAAATTAGTTGACTTAACTAGCCAAGTAATATGACTTAAATGGTCAAGCAATTATAATACGGGTTTAACACAAGGGTGATCCTAATGCCTCTTATCACGTTGTAAATCCTACCACACGAATGTAGTCTCACTAGCGGTCTCGGGATGCATCACTAACGCAAGTTCTAGAATCTAAATGCTACCGGTACACTCATAAGCACTAATAGTAAATGCTTTTCCTATCAAATCTAAAGGCGAACCTCACATATTTGGGTGGAAAATTTTTCTGAATATACGGTTATGTGCTAGTCATACAATCTCCTATCCATGAGACGCTTGCTATGGCTAAAGTTTCACTCCTAAATGTTGTAAAAAAATTTAAATTTGGCGCTAAAATTGCACTAACAAGTATTTCTCATAGTTTTATTACACATCTACCATCAAACAAAACAAACTCAAGCGAAAGTGCATATGTAAGGTATCATCTTTTTACCCTCCACTTACACTTAAGATGAACATTGTCCCCAATGTTCAAGTAAAGAATGTAAAAGTGAAAAAGTAAAGAGAATGAAATCAAATACTCCCCTGATTCACTCGGTATGGATTATAGGTGGCCAGGTTAAATCTTCCTCCAAGAAAATGAACAATCAAAGCTTCCCTTCCAGAATATAAATTATCTTCTTGTCATACATAACCTGTAAAATCTGAGAAAATAGACAAGACAACCTCGCGTAAAATCGGCGGCATCCTATATAAGTTACTAAATCCTAGAAAACAAAATAAGATATAATGCTTGTGGAATGAAGTTTGCAGATTTCCTGGAGATTATAAAACTTAATATTTCACAAAAACCTTAATACTCCGTTAGAAAAACAAAACCGGTAAAATTTCCAGATTTTTTTACACTTGACGCCGTCAGGATTGACCTGCAGAAATTCTTATGTTAAGTTTCGGGAAAATTTCTGGAAAAACTTGGTCCTACTTCCTGGAAAATCCTGCAAAACTTCATTATGACTCAATACAAGCATTTGACTCTAACAAATACGAATATACATGTTCATTTAATATTGTGGAGAATCATGATCGGTTTGTTTCTTAAAAACATATTTGGGGTTTCCCCTTACACTTATCTTTTGCAAAAATACTTTTAGGTGGAGTTAAGACTAGGCCAAAACAACAAAGTAAAGTATTTCCACATTTTAATTTAGAAACATGATCAACCAACAATAAAAACTAGGCATGCATATGGAAGCAAATAACAAAAAAATAAAATCACACAAAACATGGGTTGCCTCCCAAGAAGCGCTTTTCTTTATTTACGAGTCTTGTAGCTAGACTCAAGGTCATGGGTTACTACGTGACCTCGTCGTTGGTTCCACTCTCCGATTGTAGATATTCTTTGTAGAAACCAATCACCTTATTCTCAACCGCCCCCATAATCATTTGGGCAAAATCTTTATCGACTTTATACCTTGGTCCTAGGGCCAAGCAATCTTTGTAATAAAGACTCATTTTTTCCCATACATAATCCATGCCCTTTTTCTTATCCTCTTCGTTGATGTCCTCAAAAGCACCAACGTTGTCCTTATCAAACCGGGATATAAAGCGAAATTCTTTCATCCTATTAGGCATCCTATAAGTGATACTATCGGTGCTACTTGCAAATCGGATCGTTCCATCTATCTCATCATATTCCAACTTAGACTCCTCAACAAATGGTTTGCCAAACACAACATTTGATAACCGACAATCAATAACATTAGCAAGATCTTCCACAATAATAAAGTCGGTGACAAAAGTGAAATTACCAACAAAGACATGTAAACCTTTAACTCTCCCGACAAAGTTACAAACTCCACCGGGGTATTTGGGATCTCTTCTAGGTTCAAGTCTTGTTTTCACTATATCATTATAAACATTTGAGGATATAATGTTGATTGGAGATTTAAAGTCAATGTAAGCATTGCTAATGTGTCTATACCCAATCATACATGGTATCTTAGCATTCTTAGGATCGCCTCTCTTTATCTTAGGTTCAATTATAGTGAAAGGAGATCGCGGGTTATCGATAAGATTATTATAATATGCAATCTCTTCCTTAGTGGGATATAGATTAAAATAGTCATTAAGCTTCGGATCTATTTCCCCCTCTTCAAGTCCCTCAATAACATTCACAAAGTCATTAGGCCCTAGGTCCTCATTTGAATACAAGGCGGTCGCTAGGTCACTAAATGCATGTTCGAGCTCAACCTTAATCAACCTATTAAGCTCCCTAAGTTCCCTAATCTTACTCTCAATTTGTTCACGTAACACAGCCACTTCTCTAGGGGAAAGGGGTGGATTCGCATTTTCCATATTGGTCAACGGAATAGTCAATGAATTTTAATTTACTAACAAAGGCACAAAGAAAAAGATAGACTAAAGAAAATCAAAAAATAAAAATAAAATCTTACTAGAAAGGAATCTAGCAAGTAGACCTAATAAAAAGAAATTCTAACCTAGACAATAACTATTCCCCAGGCTGCGGCGCCAAAAAATTGATGCGTGGGAATTGCACCAGGCTTTACCTCTCAAGGGATCTTGAGAAGCTTACAACCCCCACCAGGCAGTGTACCTGACCGTTGTAGTATACTATAGTGACAAGTACCGGGGGATTGATCGTTCAGCTAGGAATAGTGTCACTAGGATTAGAAAACCTAATTACTAGTGCTAAAGATGATGGAAGATTATTTTTGTATTTTTATATTTTTATGAAAGCAAGTAAAATCTCGGGTTTTGAAGGATTTGGGCGGAATTAGTCGCTAATCAACTAACCCAATACTACGATGCAATCAAAATAAAATACAAGAAATGAAAATAAACTAAATTATACTAAAGTTGTGAGCAATAAGTGGAGAAAATGTGTTTACTTAGATTTCACTACTCCCTAGACATCTTTTACACGTTAATTACTTGTTATAGTTGTATGGATGACAGATTGTATTCCTTAATATCATTCATGGGGTATCGCACATAACTCCCCAATTCTATGAGCTCTTATCTCCTCCTACACCATGCCCAGCGCAACTATAGGGATTGTAAACAGTGGCTCATGCATTAAATACAACCAATAAAGACCTTAGTGCAATAGGTTCATGTTTCCTAAGACGTTCAAGCATGTTACCAATTGGAGATCTGCCAGTTTTCCTAAGCCTAACATATAAATTCATTCATCCAAAACAAACTACAAACAAGTAATCAACATATAATCAACATCTAGGTTTCATTAGATCCAAGCAAACACAAGATAGATCTAGCCTAGCATGATGGAATTAAGACAAGAACAAGATATAGACAACCAACACATAGACATATTGATTGAATTAAAAGAACACTTATCTTAATTACACATGCAAGGTATCAAGGGGTTGGAACCCTTGAAAAACCTGTAAAATTCGCACCAAAATCCTACTTAGGGTTTCTCCAAAACTTCTCTCTTTTTAATGTGAAAATTAGAAAACTATATATAGGAAAAGGGGTCTGACGGCGTCAAGACCAAATAGGTGACGCCGTCACCTCGCCGCCAAAACTCTTCTCGGACTGCCTTGATCTACTTCTGACGCCGTCATGTGTTAATCATTTCCAGGCCGTCATGACTTTTACTCTTGACGCCCTTCCCTGTGACGCCGTCAAATCTGCTCTGGATCGTCATGGAAATTTGTGGAATTTACTCTTGACGCCATCAAGGTATTGCTCTTGACGCCGTCACCTACTGTTCCCAGCAAGGAAAATTAAGACTTTGGCGTTTTCTTCACTTTTATGCTCCAAAAATGTCCGAATTGCTTCCTTTTCCAGATTTCACTCCCAAAGTGCCTAAAATCACAAAAGGAACGATTTAGGGCAATATTTGATCAAATAAATTCAATTCCGGGCTTAAATGACCCCCTAAAAGTAGTTCATTTTTCGCCTCATCAGGAGCGCGATGTTGCTGATGACGTTAATGATACAAAATAGGAGCTAAACGTGAGTCTAACTTGAAGACTCTGGAATAAAAAAAAAAGTGCTTACCGGGAGACAACCCGGATTTATTTTTACTGTTTTTTACTGTCTGTCAGACCTGTAGCAGATGCGGCACATCTCCATCAGTAGATGCGGCGTATCTACTGCACAGGTCATATCTATCTTTATTTTTCTGCATTTTATTTTCTGAACTATGAACTTTCTGGCAGTTTATTTAATACGGCGCATCCCTGGTTAAGGATGCGACGTATCTAATCTTTCTGACCCGTACCAATTCTAGGCTCGATACGGCGCATCTTCCTCAATAAGATATGGCTCATCGACTGACCTGATGATTTACAGTTTTTATATTTATTTTTATTTTCTAACCACTAATGAATTTCGTACAAGTTTCGACCTTCTTAAACTCAGGTGTTTAATTGGTGGTATTTAAAGGTTTTGTTCGCAAATGCATAATGGAGGATCAAACCGACCAAATCTCAGGGAAGTTTTTCGTTTTAATTTCCCGTTTTTAATAAACAATGAGGATGTTGTTTAACTTAAGTGGGGGGATGGAGAATTATAACTTTTACTTAACTCTTACTTGTCCTTATTTTTCAAAAATATGCTTTAATTTGCGCTTAATTTATCAAAAATTAAAATTTTTTTAGCATGTTTTTGTTTAATCTAAGTTGCATAGCTGCACACAAGACTTTATTTTTAAATTGTGATTTCAAAATTCACAAATATATGAGTGTGCCGGTGACTTGTAAACTTTAGAACTTGACTTGTATACTATTCGAGACCACCATAATAAGTATTATTTTTATAATTGGAGTGACTTGTCTAAATTGGTAAAATTCTAGGATTACACAAAAAAGCCTTTATATGTTTTGTGATATTAACTAACTATACTGATTAGTTAACCCCTGTATAAACCCTTTTTTACTCTCATTTTTAGAGTAAGATACCCCTAGAAAAACACGTAGAGCCATTCCTTTAGGATTTTTACATCTTGTTATTATGTTTTGTTACACCTTACACCTTAGCCTACCCTGTAGATTTAAATCCGTGGTTAGATGCTTTGGCATAGTGTGTTTCCTTGCGTTACCTGTGTTCGTGTGCGTAAATTCATTATCTTTGGTTAGGTCGGGAAATTGCACAATGCAATGGAGTAAAGAAAAATTATCAAGATTTATTGTAATGGAATTGTGGTGAAATTTTACACCTTTAGTTAAAAAAAAAAAAAAAAAAAAAAAAAATCGAAAAAACGAGAAAAGAAAAAGAAAGAAGAGGTTGGTAGTTTATTTAAACCAACAATGTAAAGTTTTGTATTAAGTGGTTGATATCGCCACTATTGTTGTACTATATTTATGGATTGAAAGGGAGTTGGACGTTATGGGAACGCCAACTAAGGATTTGTTTATTCTTTTTCTAAGATCTTATTGAGTATAATTCGTGTCTACCTAAAGCGTGAGTTATTCAATGATATGAGTCTTATTCATAGGATGGTAGGGAAGTATTCTAACCACACTTAGGACTTTAATCTATTTGTTTCTTGTTTTGTATTTTTTATTTTACACCAATTTATATCCTAAATGTTATCCATACCCAACCGTATTATTATATTCATTGTTAGCTTTCGAGCATCCGGATATGATGACGGCTAAGTAAGAATATTAAATGTATATATAAGGTAGTGACCATCCGAGTATTAGATTAATTAGCTAACGCGCCAGCGATCTGGTGTGTGAATTGGTGACCATCCGAGTTTAAGATTGATTAAATGATGCGCCAGCGATCTGGTGTGCAACTTGGTGGCCATCCGTTATGAAAATAACGCGCCAGCGATCCAAGAAACACATTAGTGACCATCCATCATTTAAAAGATCAAGGACTCGCGCCAGCGATCCATGAAGCATACTAGTGACCATCCGTTAGTTAAAGCATCGAGGACTCACGCCAACAATATACTAAGTTTATGTAGGAGATGTTCAAACAAAGCTAGGTTTAACCCATGAAACAAATAAACCCTTTTTACCGCTTTATACTTTTTACTCCTTAGCTTTAGTGGGGGAGATGTGTATCCTTGTCAAGCATATGATAGAATATTCGTCACGTCCGGACAGTTAAACGATTAGATTTGCTTTTATTAATAATATATTTTATTTCTAATTGGTTAAGTGTTTGGCCGTACAATTATGATAAAACGAATAAGTGCTTAAATGTAAAAATATCCTATCAATGATACATTTTCATTATGTTTATACTAAAGGTTTACTTGATGACAAGTAAAGTTCAAGTGTGGGGATATTTGATGAGATCAAATAAGTACATTTTATTAGCATCATTTATCCTATTTAATTGACTTGTTTTATATTATTTTGTATGAGAATTGGTGCCTTTATGTTTACTTTAGTAATTCTCAGGTAAAAACAAGCAATAGGTGAAAGTTAATGATATTGGACGAATTATGGAGCTAAATGATCAAGATTTGAAAAGTCTAATGAAATTCAAGATATGCGCCGTATCTCTCTCAACAGATACATCGCAGCATCATACTTAGATGAATTCGAAGACCATTGCCTGACTTTGAAGAATGCGACGCATCCAATTACAACATGTGCCGCATATGAAACTTTGGTCAACGAAAAATAATCAACTTGATCTACTCCAAAATACGCCGCATCTCATTTACAACATTCGGCGTATCAGCTAAAGACTTCACCAGATACTATCCAAGACGTTAAAGAACATGCGCCGCATAGAGAAACAAGTTGCGCCGCATTTAAAGGCGGTGTACGAATATTCCAGAATTTATTAATCCTGGACCACACGCGAAGTTAAGTAGATGCGCCGCATCTTTCATCAACATGCGCCGCATCGACCCCTCAGACAGAACCTATAAATACCCCAAGACAGATACGAGTTTGGTGTATAGAAAACCCTAAAGAAACGAATTCAGTCGAAGAAGCATCACAAGACACGCCCAAAACGAAGATCTTAGAGCCGTAAGAAGGTCCTACATGTGTTTAATTCATTAAGTAGTTTTGTTTATTGTATTAGTAAGCTTTAATCCATCGGGATTGATGGGCTTGTGGCCACCATACTGCTCCCTTTAAAATTGCTTTCTCATCGGTTAAAGTTTATATGATTGATGTTTTGGGTGAATTATATTTGTGCTTTGATAACCTCTGTGTTTAGTTGAGTCTTCTAGGCTACCATACCTGTTCCTCGCCTGCTTATCTAGTGTCTAGAAGGTAGGATAAACATAAGTAATCATTAAGGGTTTACTCGCCGATATATAGGATCCAACGAGACATATTAGATTAAGATACTCATCATATAAAACTAGCAATATAACAAGTGACAAGCTACTTAATTATAAGGACAGGTCTTCTTACGTGTTTCTATTACCTATCTGTGTACGTGATTGCTATTCGCTGATTCGTTCTCATTAGGTTTACTTTTATTATTTACTAAATCTGTGCCAGCCTCTCAGGCTGAAAACCCTTTTTATTAGATTAGGTTGTATAACTAACTTAGATATTAAAATACTGATTAAATCAACTAGATATTACGTTCCATTCTTAGTGTTCGACACTTTACTTACCACTATATGCATATTGATCGGGTACACTGCTCGTTAAGTGCGTGTGTTAGTAATTAGTCAGCTAAATATAAATTTAAAACTTGAAAAGGCTTAAACACCCTATGCTACACTGACATTACACAACGCATCACTAACAAGTGCAAAAAGATTATTGTATGTTCTGAAGATGAGTTACGACGTAGCTTAGTTATTAATTTACGCCGTGTTTATCCAAGGAGTTAGCTATATTTCGTGATCATGATGATTACGCCGTAACCATGGCATAAGGTTACAGCGTAAATTAGACACAGAATGTGATTGATGGAATTGAAGAGATTACGGCGTAAACTATCCTTGAGGTTACGCCGTAATTAATAATTATGAAGGCTACTGCGTAACTTGGTAATTTAGTTACGCCGTATAGATATTTACGGAGTGGATAAGTATATACGGGCGAAGAGTTATAGCATAACTTAGTGATTTAGTTACGCCGTAATTAATTACTTGGGCGTGAAGTGTTGAAGTCCAGGTGCTAAAAGCGGTCAAATGATATTTTGTTTATTTATCAGAAGGATCGAAAGTAAAAATAACAAGTACGATGGAGGACTAAAGATGGGCGAATCATATGAAGAATTAGTTATCATGAGGACTTGTTATAAAAATAACAAGAACAATCAGGGACTAAAGATGACAATTCAACTAAAGTTTATTATGTCAGAAGGACCAAATATAAAAATATCAAGAACGATGAGGGGCTAAAACCGTACATATTTTATAAGTATTATACTTATAAAGTACATTCGGATTTGTTATGAACAATATGCTACTTCAGGGGTCAAAGGCGGTTAAAGACATGAAAAGTTTCAAAGATGGAAGGCATGAAAAAGTACGAAGTAGGGATATTATGGCGTAATAAAAATTAAGTTACGGCATAACTTTAGTTACGACGTAACTAGAAACTTTAATTACGACGTAATTATTCGAGATCTGAATTTCTTTGTGCCGTCATTGGTTACAGCGTAAATAACCCTATTGGTTATTCCATAACCATGTCGGGGCCTATAAATACAGCCCTAAATCTGCATTTTGAAGCATCTCTCTTCACCCCCTCCTAGGGGACGACTAGAGCACCAGTCCAGGGCAATTTCCATCAGTTTCAAGCTATCTTTCAAGGAAGAATTGGCCTGCAATCGTCATCATTATTAGCTATATATCAAGTAATTTGTATCAAACATTATGTCTAATTCAATTCATGTTTTATTCATCACTGTTGGTTTAATTTACTGTATGTTTGGCTAAGTACCTTTGGTGCTAGCTTAGTTATGATTCCTTTATTGTTTTGATTATGTTCTTGTACTTTTATTATGCTTCTAGTGTGTGCATGCTTAGTTTATCGTAGATCCTTTAGTTGCAGTAGTTTTGAAGAACCGGTTATAATTGGTACGCTAAGCGAATCGACCAAAGGACCCTAGTGTAGTTAGGTTGCGAGGGAAATGGGTAGGATGACAACTAGCCATTTGCCTTGTGTGCAAATCGACCAAAGGCCCACTTTTCGGGTTGGATAAACTTAAGTAATTAGAGGTGTGGTCTAAGATCCGAGAGGCCGGGCTACACCAAGAAAATCTAACATTTAGTGGTACTTAGTGACTCAAACTAGTCTACCGTACGTCGGCTTACTTACAGAGGGTAGTGCATTTGGTTCCTGACAGGATTCTAGGGAGATAAGCTAGGGAAATCGACCAAAGGAACCTAGTGATATATGTCCGCCCCACTTTAATCATTCGAATAGTTTTATAGAAAACATAGTCATAGCAATATATGATGACCAACTAGGTTAGTACACTTTCTCCTACTACTCACAACTCACTTTACTTTCCGCTTTTATTTCATTTCTGTTTATTTAATTTACTTAATCATTTCAACTCTAAATCAGCTTAAAACGTGACATTAAAATTAAATAGGATCCATCACACATAGCTCTTGGGATGACCTCAGTTTTACCAGTTACTAATCTACACATGACCGGATACACTGTCCGTTAGTGCATTTAGGTAGACCTTAGGTAATCGAGACATAATATAAATTTAAGACATGGTCAGTAAAACCTACATCAAGGTATTGATTGTAGAAAGTAGGGTTGACCGATGGATCAAACCCGATCCGAACTGACCAAACCTAACCTAACTCGAAAACCAACTAAGGGTAAAACGTGAACCGAACCGAGTAAAAACTATCGAAACCGAAACCAAAGCGAATAAGGTTAGTTTAGTTGGGTCGGTTAGTGTGTTTTGAACCGAACCAAACCAAAACGAGTAAAACCGAAATAATCATACAAACCGAATACCGAACCAATTAAGGTCGGTTTGGCCCCGTTTTGATAAGTTTGTCGGTTCAGATCAAAGTTTGAATGATTTTACTCAACCTTAGTAGAAAGTAGGTCAAAGGTCCTAATAACACAACCCTTTAAAATAGCGAGACACTATATTGTTAGGTATGGTTCGGCAAAGATGTACCTGGATGCCATCAATTCATAATTATTCAACCTTTGTTGGTGTTATAAATACTTATTACTTCAATTCACTTGAAAAGTATTCGTCCTTTTCCTTTTTGCTAATTTTTGTGTGACATTAAATTTCACCACCAAGTTTGTTAAGTGTCTATGTTAACTTCAACTTTATATGCGTATAAAACTTTACGGAGTATTAGATATACTGGTTTTAGAACAAATAAGAACAAACTGTCTCTTATTAAGAGTCAAAATAGCAACTCAAATATAAACACCTAATAATATAGATGTCTGGACGAGGCGAGTTATTTTGCGGACTCCAAAAAACATACATTCTGACGGACTAATCTGGGCCGTCCATTTCATTGAATTAAAAACACATATCATATGATTAAAAAAACACGGAGGGACTAAAACTGTAAATATAATAAACTTAACCCACCAAATCAAACGTCATTATCCACACGTCCTTCTCAAAACCACCAAAAACAGTTTTTCTTTCTCTCTCTCTCTACTATCAAAATCAAAACAACAAAAAAATTAAAAATCAAAAATCAGTAGTGATTTAACCATCAAAATCAACTAGAAATCATAAAAATAGATGCTTCGAAGTCTGAAGAAACCGATACAGCAAAAAAAAACGGTGGAAAATGAACCGACTCAAAATCCGATTAATGGTACGACACTCATGTCGATGTTATTTATAATATTGTTAGTGATTTTTTGAATATTTTTGTGAACACAAGTGATAATGTGCATATAACAAGTACTGGCTAGTTTTTGAGTCGGTTCATTTTCCACCGTTTTTTTTTAATTCTTTTTGTAATTCTTTCTGATGCTGTGAAGATAATACGACAGAATAAAAGATAGGTTTGGGTAATCACAAGTGATAATGTGCATATAAGATGTTCCTACTAAGTTTATGGCAGTTATTGTGATGAGAAATGGTTTGTTTGTTGATTTTCGTGAAAATATGAAAGATTAGATGATAGGTTTAAGTATTCACAAGTGATAATGTACATATAAGATGTTTCTTCTAGGTTTTCGGCAGTTTTTGTGACAAGAAACAACTTGTTTGTTATACTTTGTGATGCTATATTTAAGTAATCACAAGTGATAATATGACAGTTATTGTGGCGAGAAAATATGAAAGATTAGATGATAGGTTTAGGTAATCACAAGTGATAATGTGAATAAAACAGTTTTCTCTCTAGTGATATCAAAAATATCACTAGCGATATCACAAGTATCTCTAGTGATATAAAAAACTGCCATTGATATCACAACTATCTCTAGTGATATCACAATTTTACAGTTTTAGATGATAGGATTAACTAATCACAAGTGATAACGTGCATATAAGATGTTTCTACTTGGTTTACAGCAGTTTTTTGTGATGAGAAATGACTTGTTTATTATACTTTGTGATGATGCAGATGAAACTAACCAAACAGAGGTTGAAGATGCTACAACATCTAATAAAGGTAGATTCTAAAAATATAATATTATCACCTGTGATATTCTCAAAAAAAGTTAACAGCCATGCATACAACTCTAACTTATATATAATATCTCAGGTGATACAAAGATAAAAACTGAAGAACCACAAGTTATAAGAAAGATGAGGAAAAAATCAGTGTGTCGAAAACTACATAATGCAAAAAAAAGATTAGAAAAATCTGAAAAAAGTGACTTGCCATCAAAAAGGACTAGGGGTGGAAATGAAAAAAAATATAGCTAATGGCGTCAACAACACAGGAAAGGAATCAAACGACTGATGATCTAATCTTTCTTGTTTGTATCTCTGTTTTTCCATTGCAGAATCATAGCAAATCATGAACTTAACAAGTGTCGCACCAGGGCTAGTGAAATGTGAGAAGAAAGAATTCTCACTCTCTGACCTATAGGTAGTCCTCATTAAACCACAAAGTGGCGAATCAATAAAAAAAGCCGGAATCCATGATGATCTAATCTTGTACATCTTGCACAACCACTTATGATTAACAAGACCAAACTCTTCCATCAAATTATTCCATTTAAGCTCAAACTCATCCGGCCCAATATACATATTCCAAACTATCTTATTGAATTTACTTTTAAAATCAGTATCATTATAGATCCTATAAACAATCTGTAACAAAAAAATGATGCATCAAATGCTACTTTAGACAGATATCACAAGTAATATAAATACAATATCACAAGTGATAAATGCAAAAATATCAACTAATAAATGAATAAATGCAATATTTCAAGTGATAAAATGCAATATCACAACAGATAATGCTTTTTGGCAGATATCACAAGTGATATAATACAATATCACACAATGCAAAAATCTCAACTGATAAATGAATAAATGCATCATTTGATTAATCAAATGAATAAATGCAATATCTCAAGTGATAAATGAAATATCTCAAGTGATAATGCTTTTTAGCAGATATAAAAAGTGATACAACATATGAATACCTTTTTCGGGATCTTTTGCATGATATGCCACATACAAAGCCTATGTTTAGAATCAGGAAGCTCAGATTCAATTGCTCTTTGCATAGCACCATCTTGATCAGTTACAACAATATTAGGAGCTTTATTGAAGGCTTTTTTGAACGCTTTGAGTAACCATATATAAGATTCCGTAGTCTCATTCTTAAGAAGGCCAGAACCAAGAGTAACAGATTTCCTATGGTTGTCTATTCTAGTGAAAGGAACAAAAACCATCTTATATCTGTAAAAATGTTAAAAATATCTGAGGTGATATTAAAGGTTAAAAATATAAAAAATTAAATATCTCAAGTAATATTAAAAAGATTATAAAGCTTACTTGTTTGTTCTGTATGTGGCATCAAAAGACACAATATCACCAAACTCCCTGTAATTGCACTTTGCAACTTCATCAGCCCAAAACAAACCAGTCAACTCCGCATTATCAACTAGATAATCAAAAGAAAAGTCCACAGTATACTTTTGCCTATTTTCCATACAGTTAATAAGCATCTGAGCATCAGCATCTCCTATAAAACAGTTTATGCCACGCACATAGTTCTTAAACTCAACTTCAGTACCATGAACGAGTGAGGCAGAGCCTTTCAAACCAGTATACAAATTATGAGCTTTAACAGGTCCAAGGTTTACATTTCCAGCTTTAACAATAAACATCTGCTCAGCATATGTTAACTGCTTCTCACTTTTTGACAAATGCTTATACTCAACCCGATCAAGTTCATGATTATGTATAGGATCAAACTTCTTAAGCACAAACTTAGTCGTACCAGGAATCATATCAAATACAACCCGTGCTTTGCAACCAGTAACTCTAATGTTCGAAGTCCTAAATCGTTTGTTACCTTTCTTAGAATCTAAAGTATTCAAATATAATTGCTTCGGACAACCTTCCCTATTGCACACAAAGTACTTTTGTTTAACATAACCACACCTCAATCTTTTCTGAGAAGAAATTCTAACACCAAAACCAGCCTCAGAAGCGTATTTCCTATACATACTCTCACAGGCATCAAGTGAATCAAATTCAGTCCCCAACACAGGCAAAACACTAAGAGAAACTTTGGGAACCCAATAAAGCGATCCACCCGGAGTATCAATAAAGTAATGATGAGCAAATGAATCAGGAGTTTTCGGAACTTTAGAAGCTGCAAATAAGAAAAAGAAAAACAGTAACAAACCTAAAACAACTAATATACATATAAAATCATGCTACCACAAGTAATATATCACATTTGATACAAAAAGAATTTTAACAATAAACATCTATAAAGAAGAACATAAAACATGAGATATATCACTTGTGATATTAGTAAAAAATTCACATAAAAATGATGCAAAACATGAGATATATCACAAGTGATACTTATAAAAAAACATAAAACATGAGATATATCACAAGTGATACTTATAAAAAAACATAAAACATGAGATATATCACATGAGATAAACATCTATAAAGGAAAAAAAACATAATATAAATCACAAGAGATATTCGTAAAAAATTGATACAAAAATGATGCAGAACATAAAACATGAGATATATCACTTGTGATATATCACTAATCACTAAAATGATATATCACAAGTGATATTTTAAAACATAAACATGAGAACATAAAACATGAGATATATCACAAGTGATATATCACAAATCATATTTGTAAAAAAGAATCCATAACCTAAAACAAGAGATATATCACAAGTGATATTTGTAAAAAGCAAAAATAAACTTACAACTAGAATTTTGATCATAATTAGAAACAGCAACAACATCTGAAGAAGATGAATCAGAAGCATTAACCACATCAGCTGAAAAAAATTCTTCAACTACTCCATCTAATGCATCACAATCATTAACCACATTAGCTGAATCTGAATCTTCAGCCACTCCATACGATGCATCACAATCATTAACAACATCAGCAGAAACTGATTCTTCAATAACCGGTTAATTCAAATAAAAAAACACCATTGATGATAACGAGAACGAATGATAACGAATTGATGATAATAGATGATTAATTTGATGATAATAGATGATTAATTTGATTAGATTAGGGTTTACAAAATTTGAGGAAACTGAAAGTAATAGAGAGAAAGTTAGTTGGAAACGAAAACTGTGTGTGAAAAAATGAGAGAATGATAAAAAAATAAACTATTTATATGATGGAGGAAAAGACAAACCTAATAATAAATCTTAGAATAATATGAACCGTTAGATTAAATGTAAATAGACGCTCCAGATCAGTCCCTCAGTTTGTAAAAAAAAACTGATCCGCAAATGAACTTTTCTCATGTCTGGACATCTAGTAAATAGCAACTCAAATATAAACACCTAACAAACTGTCTCTTACGAGTTGAACTTTGTATATCTGGACATCTAGTAAAATAGATGTCACGAATATATATTAGCACTTTTTATCGATGGGTGGGAAAGTTGTTGCACGCCTAGTGCTTATATAGTTGTCAACTTGTCATTATACAATCACATTCGCATTAGGTTATTTCAGAAGGCTTGCTATCTTGTTTTTAAGATTATTGTGATTTAATTATTCAACCTTTGTTGGTCGTGACGCATACATACATACGAATATACAATAATCGAAAACTACACCTTAGGGGGTGGCATCACCTTCGGTATCAACTTCGGAATGGACCATGCCGAGCGGCATGGCCATGCCTGGCCTTCGGTATGATGAATTCGGAAAGCATTTCGGTAATGTTTACCGAATCGGCATGTGTTGAAGCATTAAAAAATCCGAACGTTGGGGCATTAATTTTCTAGCCGTTTGAAGTTTTTTCCAAAAAAAAATAAAATAAATCCCTTTAAATATTCACTTTCAAATCTAAATTTATTCACAAATTCATTTTAAAATCACTAACTTATTCCACTACTTCCACTTCCAACTCTTTCATGCATATAAAAAGAATGGATCCAAATAAATCAAAACGTGGTTCAAACTCATCCAAAGGTCGTGGACGGGGCTCTCGATCACAACCCGTTCGTCCGCAATTTCAATCACAACCAACTCGTCTGCAAGTTCAATCCGCCTACTATCCCCAACCTCCACCTCAACCCTACTATCCCCAACCACCACTGGTGAATCCACCATCACAACAACGCCAATATTATCACCAACCTCCACCGATGAATCCAAGCCATTATAATATAGCAATGACAAGTGATTTCGACCCGTTCAATGACTTCCGTGACGGTCCATCATGACGTGAACCAAGTGTCGAATGAGAACTACCGCTATATGATTACGAGGATTATGAAATTGATTTTGTTCCCGAAACTCAATTTCAAAATACAATCGGTAATTTATTTATTTTTTTAAATCGTTAAACATTTTTTTTTATAATCGTATATTTTTTTATACTCATTATATATATATATATATATATATATATATATATATATATATATATATATATATATATATATATATATATTTGTAAATCGTTATATACATATATATTTTTTCAAATCGTTATAGTATTTATTTTTTAATCGGTATATTTAATTGTTATATTATTTATTAGGTGAAGAAAAAAATGATGATGATGTTCAAGAAGTTCAAGAAATATAAAATTCGACTAAAGTGGAAAAAAATTGGTCGACGGATGAAGAGGTCGCTTTGGCAAAAGCGTGGGTTCATATCTCGACATGTCCAAAAGTCGGGAATCAACAAAAGTTTGAAAGCTTTTGGAAAAGAATTCTAGAGCATTTTAAGGAAAACGTGGCAAATACTAATCGAACACACCATAGCTTGAACACAAAGTGGAAAAATATGAATGCCGAAATGAATACTTTTAGCGGGCTATTCATCCAACTAGTAATTTTTAAACTCTATACTTTTTATACTTTGTATTTGATATAGTTGTATTAATTTATACTTGTTACTTTTATAATTGTAGAACCGTGCACGTGAGAGTGGGTGTGGCGATATTGACTTGATGAAAAATGCCATGGCCGATTATAAAAAGAAAACAAAAGGCAAGACTTTTAGTCATATTGAAGCATGGGAGATTGTTAGGAAAGCAGACAAATGGTTGGAACAACCAAGTGTGGGTCAAACATCTTCGTCTAATTTCGAGAAACGAAGAAAGTCGTCGGAATCTAGCAATGACAATGTTGAGACTATTCTTCCGGATCTGAATAACGACACAACTCCTACACGAAAAAAAGGGGCAAAAAGACCAATAGCGAGTCGTCGACAAAGAATAGTGTTGCTGCGACCTTCGAAACTTATGCGGCAAAGAAATCACAACTAATGGAGGAGGCGGTGGAGAAAAAACGTGCAAAGTGTTAGGAATACGATTATTCAGTTAAAGACTCGGTCACCCCAAGTATTGCTAAGCATTACGTAGCTCGTAGAATTATCCTTATTATAGTTAGTACGTAGCTTATTAGTAGTTAATATATGTAAATAGTATTCGTAGAGTGGGTCGGGTCTTTACCCTCTGTCAGCTCACTCTACAGCTCGTTTCATGGAGCACCAAGTATTGTAGTATAAATACCCTCTCCCACCCAAGGGAGAGGGTTGGACCTTTCACATAGTTCAATCTAATATATGTGTGTTTCTCTCTCTAAGGCTCCCAACCTCTATTTCTCTCACTAAACTATTATATTTCTCCTTCTTCTATCATCTTAATTCGAACCACAATCACAAGAACCATACGTGTTTAAGATTATGAGTATCCTATAATTGGTATCAAGAGCCATGGTTACATCCTAGAGATTGGTTTGTGCTCGAATTTGGTGCTTGGTTTTGTGACTTTATTTGGTTCGAATGGTTCTTGGCTTGGTTTGATCTTTCTTGTGTTATTTGACATGTTAGTGATGTACTTTTATGATCATAGGTGTTAGTTGAACATTGTGTTTCAGTTGGCTATACCATATCTTTAATCTATTTGAAGTTTGGACTTGATTTTGGGCGTATTTCATAGTTGCGTTTAAGTCTACTGTTACATTGCTTATCTGCGTTTAGTTTCTGATTTCTGCGGTTAGTTTGCTGCGATTACTATTTTGGGAATACAAACAAATCGCAAGGAAAGTGACAGATTTGGATTTTTGTGTACTGCGATTAGCTCTTGCGGTTAAGTGGTTTGCGGTTAGTTTTCTGCGGTTAAGTTTTTTTGCGGTTAAGTGGTTTGCGGTTAGTTTTCTGCGGTTAAGTTTTCTGCGGTTAAGTGGTTTGCGGTTAAGTGGTTTGCGGTTAGTTTTCTGCGGTTAAGTTTTCTGCGGTTAAGTTTTCTGCGGTTAAGTGGTTTGCGGTTAGTTTTCTGCGGTTAAGTTTTCTGCGATTAAGTGGTTTGCGGTTAGATCTTTGTGGTTATCTCTCCTGCGGTTAACTCCCTGCGGTTAGTTGCTCCCTGCGGTTAGTCACTTCCTGCGGTTATCTCATCTTGTGGTTAACTCACCTTGTGGTTACCTTTCCTGCGGTTAACTCTGTTTGACCATAGTTGATTTTTTACGTCGAAACTTCAAACGGTCATAACTTTTGAACCGTAACTCCGTTTTCAGCGAATTAGCTGTCAAAACGTCCGGAACAGGCTGAATATTGTGAGGTTTCACCACAAAGTCGTGAAACGAATTTTTCGAGGCCCAAATCACCTCCGGAGTGAAGTTATTGAGGTTTTAAGTTTTCAGACCAAAAATTTCACCGTAAAAACTTGCATCAACCGAACCAAGATCACAACTAAACAACATATAACCTTGTCAAAACTAACAATCACCACTCTTAACATACAATCACTGCTATGGAATCTTCGTGCTCGAATTCTAATGATAATGTGCTTCATCAGCCAATTAAATTGCCCGATAATGCAAAGAATAGTCGCATTGAATGTTTTCGATCACTCCATACACATCTCAAGGTTCTCTTTGCAAAACCTGGATACTTGGGAGGTTTCAATCGTGCATTCGCAACACTTTTTGGTCAAAATGTTGAGACCTTCACAGTCAAAATGATTCTACACTTAGATCAACTTCAACAACAACTTGATACAGGTGAATTTTCTGAAGGTAGTTCTATGGCTGCATTATGTGTGATCAACAACCAACTCCAAGCGTTCATTGATTCACGATTCACTGAGGAGTATGATCATGAGTGTCAAATGACGAAAAAGAGCTTTGCGACTCATACGGGAATTGAAGTTGACGTGTTCAGAGTCACACTACTCCAACTCATGGGTAATGTGAAATAGTACATTATGGAAAGAGCAAAGCATGAGCACAAGTATGAAGACAAAGTGATGGCATGTCGGGGGCAACCATGTGATGGTAGTGTGGATTCAGGCAAAGCATCGAATGCTGGGTCAGTTATCATCGAAGGCAGAGGATCAGAGACTGAAAAGCTTGACACAACGAACAGTTCAATGACTCTTACACGTGATGTGGATGCAGATATCAGACCGGTAAAAGAACATGTGTCATGTGCTAAGGTACTCGAACTGTGTAACATTGTTGATGAACAAAAGATTCCTAACAAAGTACAACCGACAAACAATGTCGATGCAGATGTCGTTGACATGGGAAATAGCAATGTTGACCCATGTGAACAACATATGAAACACAATGAAGTGTCTGTTGTACAATGTAGTGCATCTTCTGTTTTAAAAGATGATTGTGTCGTGCATGAGTACACTACCTATAACCCTGATGACTCCTTGACCACTAGATTTAATATCCTTAAGGATCAAGTGGCTATGTACGAACAACGTGCTAGATTTGAACTCACTGGACGTGAGCAGAACATGGAATGGCAAATGCGTGCATATATATCTGAAAATAATCTTAAGCGAGAAACATTGAAAAAGGAGTTACAATCTTTGCAAAAACAACTGGATCAAACTGTTAAACAAAAACAAGAGATTCAAAAAGGTTTAAACACACTCAAACATGATTTCAAAGAGAAGGAAACAAAACTCCTAAATGATTTCTCTAGTCTTAAAATGCTGAAAAACAAACTTGAGGATAAGTTATACACGCAAGGCCAAACCATTCAAACTGCTCAAATGATGCATAAATATAGGAAGTTGAGTGATGATCATAGTGAGAAGGATTCTACTAAGCCAAAAACCAATTTCCTTAGAATCGGTATAGGTGCACAACCGGCATTATTTGATGCAAACATTATGCTTGAGCCTAATCATGCCCCTCCTAATGCTACATCCGATGATGAGGGCAATGAGATAGAAGATAGAACCAGAGAAAAACTAGCTGAGAAATTAAAGGATCCCGTGTGCATAGCTAATAAAATCTTGTACAATTATGATTACTCTGAAGATAATCAATCTGCTGTCTTTGTCCCACAAAAGAAATTTACTCCAGAGCAAGTCTTCTGGAACATAGACATAGAAAAAATGAAAGCTGAAAGAGTTGTAGGTAACACACGCACTATGTTTAGAATTGCTCACCCAACTGCTTACCCCCTGAACACACCTAGGCACCTTGTACCTCTAACCCTCCCCACGTAAAATAATACACTAATTGCCTTATATGTCCTTGGTCAATTATTCGTTGATTTTGATAAAACATGTAAAAAGAGAATAACACCAACAGGTATTACTGAAGGGGAAAGAGGTTTTGAGCAAACAAAACAATGTTACCTAACTGAAGTCATGCCATTTTTCAAACTTCTCAAAGAACATTTTGAGGGCCTTAAAAATACCATTAATGATGATGTGACTCAAATGAAAAAGGTTTTTAAAGATGTGGAAAATGAGGGTAAACAATTGGCAATTGATCTTAAATGCAGTGAAGTTGAGAGGAAAAATATTCTCATCATGAATGAGAATTTGATTACTAAATGTGTTGCTCAGGACGTATTTTATACTGCTACTGATTCTACGTTATCTACCTGTCAATTTCATGAGATGTCTATTGCATTGACCGCTCTCCAGAATCGTGTTGTTGAGCTTGAGGGGGAGAATTTAAAATTGCGTGAGAAAATTCAAAATGATGACCATGATAACATGGTCAGACATTTGTCAAAACTAGAGGTTGATAATCTTAATTTGCAATTAAAGTGTCAACATTTAGAAGAAAGTACTAAAATCTCAAATGCCAAGACATCTTCGGATGCTCCTGAATTTGATGCATATTTTGAATTTGCCAAACATGATGAAAAGATTCAAGCTCACACTAACACGATTCGGAACCTGAGGGTCCAAATTGCCCAATTGAAGTCAAACAAGTGTGATGTGATTGGCACCCAAAAACCACAGTCTATAGATTCTCAGAATTTTCAATTTCAAGATACCATCAATAAATTGCAACATGAAAATGATTGGTTTCGTGCTGAAAATTCAAAAGTCAAACAACATTACAAAGAGTTATACGATTCAATTAAGATCACACGTGATATAAACAATGAAAAGATAACTTCTTTGCTTAAAGAGATTGAGAATCTAAAGACTCTGGCAAAAGGGAAAATGCCAATCATCAATTGTGATAATATTGTTCAAAAGGTCTCTGCTTGTAAGAAGTATACTTGTGATGCTGTGTATATTCCTCTTCCCCTTAAGAATAATAAGTTGGTTCATAGTGACTATCTTAAACATCTTAAGGAGTGCCTTGATTTGCTTCGTGAAACCATTGAAGAGGATAGGATAGCAAAACCACTTGATGATGCTATTGTAGGTGCCTGCTTTCTCACTAATAGATCTCAGGAACTCTTAGAATATGCTATTGGTACATGTCCTAAAATTGATAGCAAGCAAGATAGGTCTACTGCATCATCATCTATGACTAAGAACAAGCATGTTACCTTTGAGGTACCCTTGGAAACTTCAGATCCCAACACATCAAAACATGTTCAGCAACCGGAAGTGAAAAAGACTAAAATTCCCATTAGTCCGTCTACAGGAGTAAATAGTAACACTAAAGCTAGAGAGTCAAAACCAAAGAGAAATAGAAGGAATTATAGGACTTCACCTGCTAAAAGTGTTCCTAAAAAGAAAGTAGACGACCACATGAGGAACATTAAGTCCAACTTGAGCAAAATGAGTCATAATTCAAAACCTAATTCACGTTGCAAAACATGTAATGAATGCATAATTTCGAGTAATCATGATAAATGTGTTGAGAAATTTCTGAAGTCGTTTAACAAAACCCTAGTTAAGAAAGTTTGGAGAGCTAAACAAAGTAAGCAAATTTGGAAAGCAACAGGTAAACTGTTTGCCAATGTTGGTTATCAATGGAAACCCACTGGAAGGAAATTCACTTTAGGAGAACAGTGCCCTTTAACTAGGATAACTAATTCTAAAGTAGTGCCTATTAAGGAATGGAAGCCAACTGGTAGAACCTTCCCTTTGGAGACCCAATGTCCTTGAACTAGGCCCATTGCATCTACTAGTGAAATTTCAACCATTGAAACGAATGCACCTAAGGTCTCAGTGGCTCCAGAACTTGTTTGCACTAACCAATTGGAACCCAACTCAAATTGGGGATCCGACACTCCAAATTTTCTGCTCTTGTCTGTTTCCAAATGCAGGTCGTACTTTTCGTCCTTTGATATTTGGACTCAGGCTGCTCTAAACATATGATTGGGGATCGCTCGGGGCTCGAGAATTTCGTGAATAAGTTTATCGGGACAGTTAGATTCGGGAACTACCATTTTGGGTTAATTATGTGTTATGGAGATTATGTTTCTGGTGACAGCTAATTTCCTGGGTATACTACGTGGAAGGACTTGAGTATAATTTGTTCTCTGTTGGTCAATATCTTGAGTCCGATCTTGAAGATTGCCTTCAGAAATTACACATGCGTCATCAGAGAATTGGATGGTGTTGATCTTCTTAAAGGTTTTCATAGCGCCAATTTATACACCATCTCTATTGAAGTCATGATGTGGTCCTCTTCTATTTGCTTGTTGACTAATGCCTCAATGAACAAAACGTGGCTATGGCACTGATGTTTAAGTCACTTGAACTTTGGTACCATCGATGCTCTTGCTCGCAGGAATTTGGTGCGAGGTCTACCCAGATTAAAATTCATAAAGGAACTTCATTCGGCTTGTTAACTGGGTAAACGAAAGGAGCATACTCATAAACCTAAAATTGTCAACACCAACATGGATGTTCTTTACACCCTTCACATGGACCCAGGCAGACCAATAAGTGTGAAGAGTATAAATGGGAAGTAATGTGTACTCGTTGTTGTCGACGAATACTCTCGGGTTACATGGGTAAAGTTTTTGAGAACCAAGGACGTGACTCCAGAAGTTATCATAAAACTCATCAAACAACTGCTAGTAAGACTCACATAACCGTCAGAATCATTCGGACAAACAATGGAACGAAGGTTATCAACAAACAACTCGTTCTACTTTTCCAAGGCACCGATGATCCTATGGGCGGAAGCAATATGCTACAGCTTGTTACACCGAAAACCGATACTTGATACATACTCTTCACAACAAAACTCCATATGAGCTGATATATGGCAAGAAACCGGATCTCTCCTCTCTATTTGTGTTTGGTGCTTTATGCTACCCTACAAAATGACAGTCAAGATCTGGGAATGTTATAAGCTAAACCTGGTATTGGATTCTGCATTGGTTACGCTCCAGATAGTAAGGGATACCGAGTCTACAACAAACGAACCCGATAAATCCTGGAAACCATTCACGTCACATTCGTTGAGCTGACTGAGCATATGGCTCCTGTACACATCAGTGCAGGACCCGCGTCTAAACTTTTGTCCCCTGAACCAATTCGTTCCGGCCTTGTACATTATTCCACGCCTGCTGTACTTTATGTACCTCTTAGAAGTGAGCATTTGAAGATCTTGAACCGATGTTTGATGAATACTTTGAGACACCTACTTATGATACACCAACACCACCAGCTGTCGCTGCTCCTGTTCTGTACAACTCAAATGGTTCATCAGTGTCTACTTGAATTGATCAAGATGCTCAATCTGCAAGTTACTCACCATCTTCGTCAAACCTTCAATCTCCTTCAGTACATCAAGGCACTACAGTCGACTATTCTTTTGAAGTGAATTCATTTGCTCCTCTTGAAGATGCTCTGTACTAAAACCTGTTTGCTCATGAATCTTCTTCTGAGACATCCTCTTCAAGGAATACAAACGCGACTTCTTCATGTTCCTACCTACATCCACATGAACATCTCAGAAAATGAATATAGGATCATCCGATTGACAAAATTATTGGATATCCTTCTCAAACGGTGTTCACACTAAGGAAACTTACCACCCATGCCTTGTGGTGCTGTTATAGTTCCATACTATCCAAATTCGAACCCAAAGATTTCAAGACTGCTATCTCTAAAGACTGTTGGGTTAATGCATTGCAAGATGAAGCTCGCACTTTCGATCGACTTGAAGTATGGGAATTGGTACTACCTCCAGACTGTGCAATGATTATAGCTCTAAGTGGATCTTCAAAGTGAAACTTGATGAGCATTATGTCGTTCTGAGAACAAGGCAAGGCTTGCTGCTAAGGGATATCATCTACAGGAAGGCATTAATTTAGAGGAATCTTTCGCTCTGGTTGTTCGTATTGTAGCTATCTGAATATCTCTCGCCAATGCTGCAAGTCAGAACATGACGGTCTATCAAATGGATATGAAAATTGCATTTCTAAATGGCGAGCTGAATAAAGTTCTTTATTTCAGTCAACCGGAAAGATTTGTATATTTTGATCGTCCTAACCATGTCTATCGTCTGAAAAGGGCTCTCTTTGGCCTAAAACGGACGCCTAGGGCATGGTTTGATACACTGTCAAAGTTTCTCCTGGGAAACGGATTCTCCTAAGGTGTGGTAAAATAAGATGAGAATGGGGTAGTGGAACTTTACTTCGTGAGGACAGAATTTCGGCTGTCAGATTTCTTCACTAAGGCTCTCTCTCAAGAGAACGATTTCAACTTATTCTCCAGCGCTTTGGAATGAAGAGTCCTTCGCCAGTATCTCTCAAACGTCTTCAGGAAGAAAATGAGGAGAAATGATTTTGCTTCACATATCCTTGTATATATCTTATACCATAAAGAAAATAGAAAAATATAAAACCTATAAAACCCATAAAAAATCAGAAAAATCATAAAAATCCAAAAAAAAATATTCTTCTCTCGACATGTCTCTTGTGTACTCAATATTATGTACGTTTCTAGAAATGTCATTCAATAATGACACGGAAACATACATATGCTTGAGCAAGAGTTTTTCGGTTTCAAATAAAGTTTTTTTCTAAAACATGTCGTTTCTCCAAATATTCTTAAAAATATGGCTTGCAGTCATTTCAGGCTGTAACCCGGTCTTCAAAACTATGGTTTGCTATTACTTCAGATAGCAACCCGGTCTTAGTATTGGGGAAAGTTCGTCGCCAATAGGACGACTGTTCCTAACAAAGGCATGATTTACTTTCTATTCGTGCCTTTCCGATCTAATGTACGTTTCAGTGCATTATTTCTTGTTTAAGAAGAGAAGTCTTCTTTTTATTTAAACAAATAATTTTCTTTCTATGATTCTTCGGAAAATTATTTGTGAGATACATGGTGGTAACGTGTTGCTTGTAAATCAATCAGTCTTAGATACTTCATAAAATTTGTCACTCAATTAATGACAATGGGTCATCAATTGAGGGGGAGAGTGATTTCCAATTTTATTTATATCATCAAACGGATTTCTTGGTTGTCTCATAATTGTTAGAAAAGGTTTTGTTGTTAATGGGGTATTAGTTGAAGAGGAACTTACTAAGCTTTATCTTAAATGGACAAATGTGTTAGTTGTTAGAAAGTTTAGGGCATTATGTGCTATTTGCGTATAGTTTCCTAGCTTTATGTAACTAGAATCTTTATGTAACTAGAAGGTCCATTTGTCTCATGTTGGTATCCTCGTTTAATCCCCTAAATACGTTAAAATCTATAATCTTAATGATGTTAGAAAACCATTGTGTTTGATGCTCTTGTTCTCTCCTCTGGCATTCGTATAATCTGATTGATTGTGTTTCGTTTGCTGTTTGCTGATAATTGTTTGATTGTTGTTGATTATGTGTTCGTGTTCTCAGGATTTGCTTAGGTATGTAGTTACAGGGTTAGAATCTTATTCCTAAGCTCCTGATTTGAATGTTGGAAATGTGTGTGAATTACCATGTTAGTGATTGTTGTTTATGTTTGATAGAAACTTGCAATGAATGTTCATGATTGCTAGTTTCTCTTCATGCTAGATAGCATTTTGATGAGTTACTTGAATGTTCTTTGATCATGATATGAATATGGTATTATGAGTAGGCTAGCTGCTACGTGGTAGCAATTAATTAAGAGTGAATCTGCATGTATGCATATCTTTGTTGATACTCTTATGCAGATTCCATGGCTGATGTGAATGTGCCTGCTCCTGCTCTAACCATTTGATCAGATGTTCAAACTTCATTGACTAGCTTTGATTTCACCACAACAACAACATCGGTAGCAACAACGACAACAACTCTTTCACCACCACCACCAGTTATCTTGTGTGTCATAAGTAGTGTGGTATCAAATGTTATGTGTCAGTACATGATTTTTTATTTCATGAGTTTCTCGTTAAACTTTAAATCATTTATAAACTCATCATAACTGACACTAACATTCTCCCTCATTGATTGAGGGGGAGTAATGAATTGTCTCAATATCAGAATATCTTTAATCAGACCACATCTTGCTCCCAAACTTTTAAACTTATTTAAATCACTTGGGATCACAAATCTCAAATGGTTTGAAATTTTTGATCGGGGGAGAAAATGTGATTTATATATGAAATCTGATATAAAATGTGATTGTTTTGGACTTAAACAAACGCTCCCCTATATGTGCTAAACTCTTTCGTATATCAATGCACACATTGAGGGGGAGCAAAATGGTTTGTGTAAAAGGATCCTTGCATCTCATATGAGTGCATCTCAGTCTTGACTCATGAATTGACGAAACACAACCGTCATCAATCGAAAGGACTAGTCCTGGCCGGGTAATAACTTCAAGCTGGGTTAACCAGTGATGTAAGCGTGTCTTGAAGAGGACTTGTCTGAGTAGAGTGTACCGTTTCGAGAAACCTTTGTGGACTTGACCAGGCCGGGTAATAATTTCAAGCTAGTCTAACTAGTGATGTAAGCGTGTCTCGAATGCCTGTTCATGTTTACTAAAGGTGGATCAATTCTAAAGTGCAACTCGTCCCGACATGTGCAAATTCATCATCAAAACATCGGTGCACATGTTAAGGGGGAGCATTTGAAAATGGCAAAACTAAACTCTCAATGTGTTAACAAAATGTGTTTCTTAATCATAAACACATTGAGAGAATTTTCAATGATTTGGTGTATGGCAACATAGGATAGTCATGAAGTTATAAGGTGGCTAAGGTTAGGAAAACCGTCCTATGATCCGCCAGAGCCGGAGGGATCTACCCATGGACAATACCAAATAGATAGTATTAGAAAGTCCGTAGGTATGATTATGAAAAAAGGAGAAATGTGAGAATGGAGAAAGAAGGGGTTGAAGAATTAAAAAGAAATGAAATGAAAAAGGGTGAAAAGAAATAGCCCTCCAATTATTCAACCTTAGGGCAGAAACCGGGTTCAACTCATAATCTACTGATTGTTGCTAAGGCGACATTGGTATTGAAGACAAGACGTCATGGACCCAGTGACGCACTGCACTAAACCTTCTAGCCACTCAAGTTCTCTTAAAAGAACTTGTTTCATTCTCACGGGGAACCGGTGTAAACTATCAACGTATCTCTTAGAGATGGTTGATATTGAAGCAGGAGACCTCTCCCTAATCTCCGCATAGGAAAACCAAATGCACTTATTGAGTCTAGAGCCTCGAGATGCATACCAAGATCTCATAGGAACACGTGATATTTCTACCTTGGTTGTTCAACATTAAGGACACCAGTGGTAAACTTATGAGTCCTACGCAGATCTTAGAAATCTGCCAGAACATTTATGAGGGATGTTGCTTTAGTATCTCCCAGTGATTGAATGGAAATTCCTGCCAGGGTCAACATCAAGCAGCCCTGAAAGCAGGTCACTTAGGTAATTCCTTGTGGATTACGCTTAGTGGTCGCGGCGGTTACCAATGGTCTACAGTCGTGGAGAGTACTCCAGCGACTCACCCAGTCGTTGATTTACTTAGGTAGATCGTGTAAATCCTCACGGGGGTTTGCCGATTGGGAACGGTCTTGGTTAGGATTAGAAGGAGTCATCACACTATGCTGTTGACAATCTCTATTTCCAAACCTATAAGTACCGGATGATTTGTTGCTAACTGTCTACTTGCAGGAATTTCTGACTGTTGCGGTTGATTGCTGAAAAGATGCTGATCCATCAACACATGCTCACACTTTAACTTCACAATCTAAGAAATCATGATCATTGGTTGGGCTTCATTTATGCTTCCACAACTCTGATGCAGAAGATCATGATCCAGAAAAGTGTGAGCATGCCAACACAATGATGTTCAAATCACATGGAGACATTACTACTCAAAGATGACTTGCAGATACTCACTTGGATGATGAACTCGAAGTAATGCCAAAGAACATCCAACTCACTGAACAAGTCATCTAGAGTCTGTTGCTGAATGTATGAAGACATGTTTGAAGAATCAAAGTCTACGAGCTACAAGATTTCAAGGATGCAAGAATTCTGTGCTTATCTTCTGGGGTGACCTCCCTTAGGGGGAGATTGTTAGGAATACGATTATTCAGTTAAAGACTCGGTCACCCCAAGTATTGCTAAGCATTACGTAGCTCGTAGAATTATCCTTATTATAGTTAGTACGTAGCTTATTAGTAGTTAATATATGTAAATAGTATTCGTAGAGTGGGTCGGGTCTTTACCCTCTGTCAGCTCACTTTACAGCTCATTTCATGGAGCACCAAGTATTGTAGTATAAATACCCTCTCCCACCCAAGGGAGAGGGTTGGACCTTTCACATAGTTCAATCTAATATATGTGTGTTTCTCTCTCTAAGGCTCCCAACCTCTATTTCTCTCACTAAACTATTATATTTCTCCTTCTTCTATCATCTTAATTCGAACCACAATCACAAGAACCATACGTGTTTAAGATTATGAGTATCCTACACAAAGGATGAGTTGGCCGAAAAGTTGATGGCGGCACAACTACGTGGTGTTGAAGAAAAGGTTTTTTTACGAGCGATGAAGTTCTACAACGACCCGCACGATCACATAGCTGATCTGGCTATGCGAGAGATTACTCTTGCCAAAAAAACGTGAGTACGCGGCGAAATATTGATGACCTTGCAATTTTTAGATATAATTATGTTTTTTTTCCTTAGTATTATGTAATTTTCTTTGAATTATTAATAAAATATAATATTTTTTTATTAAATTGTTTAATATAATTATGAATATAAAAAATAAAAAATAAAATTAGTTTTTATTTGAATCATGATTGTCACTAAAATAGTATGTTGAGGTATGATGAGTCATGGAATGTGTTGGATTGATTTGATTGGTTAATGACGAATCATGGTAAAGTATGATGAGGTATGATTGTCACCCTTTAATAGTATAATCAATATATGTGATAAACTGACTTTTGACGTATGTACATTAAAGTAAAGACCTTCACCTAACAGCGATAAATGCATTTTTGTGTTTTGATACCATGTTTTTTTTTTTGTTCAAGTGATTTTCTTGTAAATTAGACCTAGTTATTGATTTGTGTGTTGAATCGATTGCATAAAGCTAAACCTATGAATGCACATTATCTCTTGATAATCATGGTGGTTGAGTTTTTTTGTATGATTCGGTCACAAACTTCACAAAACGGAAGGAAACCGATAAAGAACTTCACTTAACAATGGAAGCAGACATGGATTGGGAAGGGTGGTTTATATTTTGTGTCTTTTTTATATAAAATGTTATAATGTATATTTTTTTTATCTTTTATAAAAATTAATGTAAAATGTAAAAAAGGAAATACTTAAAAGATTGTTGGTTTGATGATTACAGTGTTTTGTGCTTGGTTTGTTGAAGAAAATAGATGATAACGAGCATGGTTGCCCGCGCGTTGTCGCGGGAGTGCGCCGGTACATATATATTTGTAAATTTTGTTTTTTTCTTGGTTTATGTCGAGTAGATGGTGTGACATGTGTTTTGTTGTTTCATTTTTTCTTACATAATAAATGGAAAAAATTTTCTTTTCACGTAAGTTTCGGTGGTACATCATGTGTTTTCGATTTTACAATGTACGTAGTACATGTTTTAATAAACGCCATAGTCACATCTTGCGGTTAAATGCCCAAATTTAGCATTTTGACGGTTTAAGTGAACTTTGATAACGGTTTTTTCCGATCTTGTCAAAAAGTATATCCCCGTGAAAATTTGTAATAACAAAATACCACTCTTTTTACCAAAGCCTAAACCAAAAATGCATACCATTATTAAAAAATACATTGGGTGATACTAAATAATTTTTCAGACCAATTTATACCATTTTCGGATTCAATCACAAACCCAACTCAATAATCATGCGTTGTAGCCCCAAATTTCGTTTAGATGCAAAACTATTTGGCCCAGCCAAATTAACATTTAACCGGCCCAATACATGTTAGCCCAATCCAAATTAACCCTTACCCTAAATTCACAGTTATATTACATACTCACACACACTCTTTCCTCTCTCTAATAACTCAATTTCTTTCTCTCTCTTCACTCATTAATACACACACTCTTTCCCCTCTCTCTCTCTCTAAAACCCTCGCCGGAAACATCACCTCCGACCGGCCGTTGCCGGAAAATTTTCCGGCGATCTCCGAAATCCTCCCAATCGATAGATCGATCACTTTTAAACATTTCTGGAGCTTTTTAGCCTTCGAAGAGGCTGTTTGGATACCGAAACCACCACGGCCGCTGCCACTCCGTCGCAAGACCGGCACCACCTCCTTTCTACTCGGTAACACCCCACGCGCCTTTCCTCTCCCCGATTTTATTGTTTTACCGAAACCCTAATTTAACAAACTTTTAATAAAACCGATTTTATAACAAATCTTTCTATAAAACCTTATTAATAATATAAAAAACGTATGGATCTATTCATTTTACCCGTGACTCGGTGTGACTCGGTCCGAGTTGGTGACTCACCGACTCAACTCGCGTTGACTCGGGCGAGTTGGTTATTTTTATTTGTTTCCTTTTATTTCTAACCTCTTTATTTGTGTGGTAGCCTTGATTTTGGATTTGGTTTCGGGATGTTTTGTTATCGGCAGTAGGTACGACCACGGAATTGAGCCGTGACTCGTGAGTCACGGCGAGGAGTTAGATTAGTTTTAGGTTTAGATGTTGTTATTTGTGTATGGATTTGTTTAGGTTTAGAGGTTAACTTTTGTTGTTGTGTTTGTTCCGGGTTTGTTTTGTTTGATTGGAATGTTAACATTTGTTATAGTATTTATGGTTTGAATTTTGTTGTAAAGTTATTTTTTAAAATTTTGTTATAACTTACAACGTTTGTGGAGGCCGGAAAATATCTGTCGTAGCTGGGTAAATTGTTGTATAGACTTTGGATTGATAAGATTTTGTATATTTTGTTTCTTGTTTACTTTTTTTTTTTTTTTTTTTTTTAATGGCACACGGGTACTGTTTAGACCACTGTAGCTGGACGGGTACTGTTTAGATCACTGTAGCAAACCCTCCCTGCCTTTTAGTATTTTTTGTTTATTTTGTTATGTAAATTTTTTATTGGTTGAAAAAAAAAAAAAAAAAAAAAAAAAAAAAAAAAAAGAAAAAAGAAAAAAAAAATACTGTACAAACCACTGTAGCGTACAACATGCTACAGCAGTTCGGTTACTGTAGAAACCACTGTTTCGTACAACCCTTTGAAGCACGATATTGCACCCATCAACCTCCCCTTTTTTAGTATATATGAGTGAGGTAAGCCCGCGCGTTGCGGCGGGGTTTTGTATGTTTTGTGTGTTTGTGTTTTGTGGGTTGTACGGTGCTGTGGTATATACATGATGACAATAACGTAGGTGAAGATGAGTTTATGCTAAACATGTACACATTACAACACTGTGCGGGGGTGCTGTGTACACAATGTATGTCATTGCAGCCCTATTTATCTTTGCCTTCTTGAGCATTGCCGCCATTGCAGAAGTTCCACTTTTGCATTTTTCTATGAATTTATGCTGTTTCAAGAAAAAGAAAAATAAGTAAATATGACAGTAGTAAAATGGCAACTTCAGCTGTAAGCAACTAAGTACCTACAAATCCAATTCATCCACCTATTCATTGTAGACCAAACGAAATAGGCATATACTACCATTTTATTGAAAAAATTTTGTAAACATAATTACCAATATTCAAAGATTGTCATGGCTCCAACTTGAACATATCTAAATTCAAAGGAGTAGCCAAAAAAGATATCCTACTTGATAAACGTTAAACTATTCATATTATAATAGCGAAAATGCCCTCATTTTAGCTAAAAGATATAACAAAATAATTACTTAAATTGCAAATTTTGCAAAGATTGTTCATGTCACTCTTCAAATTACACTATGTCAAACGCCCACTGAAACTACAACTCTTATAATATCTTAACCTTCTAAATTTACAATATGGCAAACATTTAAATCTACACTATGTCGATCACCCCTGAAACTACATTGGGCTAAAAACAAAAAAACCACGAAAAACTATTACACTATGTCAAGATCAATAATATTGGTACATTACTATCTTAACAACCTTAGTGAAAAATCATTCATTCACGCAAAGTAACATTTTCGCGCAAACTACTGAATTTTGCAACCAAAACCAAAATACCAAATCTTATACCTGAAAATGGTACTGGAACCCATAGAACCAAAGATGCAACTGAACGCTGCTGATCTTTCACCGCAACTTCAAACCCACTTGGTCTTTCTACAAATAATAAGCGTATAAGTTTAAGATGTGTTTTGAGGAAACTGTAAATGCATTTCTTAGATGTCTATACATATGACAGTACACAAACAGAGGGAAGAAAAAGGAGTAGATGTATTGTATCAGGTGGATTGGTCAATATGACATTAAAATGGCATTTATGCTGACCTCTGTGAATGAAATTAAGGTTGGGTTACCTGATGATGACAGCTGATAGGGTTGTAGGTCGCTGTTGATAGGCTGCAAACGGGAACACGGCGCTGCACATTCCTTGTGCTGCCCTGCCACGTGAGCAGCACCCTGGCACGCCTTGTGATGGCAGTCTTTTTGCAGGCATGCGCATTGAGGAATCAGAGGTGCCAACAGCTGCTGGTGTTAAAAAATATAAGGTGTGAAAACGCCGTTTTAAAAACTAATAAAAAAGCAGGTTTATGTATATGAAAATAACATTTGTGCATAGTAAATTAGTGGAGTCATAAATACAATTTTCAGTGCAGTTCACGAAGTGGGTGGAAAAATTAAAAGGAATATTAAAACTGAAGAAGCGTGAAATCTTTTTGAAACGCATACCTTGGTTTACGTTTAAAGTGGATCATTCCTGAGGTGGAAAAACGACTGCCTCCGGACTGATTTACCCGACAGCTCCGACAACTCACCTCTAAACATTCCGTTCACCACCATGACTATAGGACTGGGATTGGGTAATTGTTGCTGGTAGGACATGCTCTCCTTTTTCCAAGCACACAATTGGAATCAGTTGAGAGAGACGTATTGGCTGCTTATTACATGGGGGAAAATTGGAATGAGAAGACATTCATAATAACTCATGAATAATCTAAAAAAAAAAATTCCTTAAATAAAAAACACTCACCGTTATTTACGCCACATTAAGAATGTATAGCTTCAGCATTGGCAGCATGAAAACCCGTGCTTCACATTTATAACTGCGGGGATTACTGTACAAACAACTGTACCTTACAACTCTTTGAAGCACGCAGTATGTATAATAGTTCACGTTCCAATTCAGTGGATTTCAGTTTTAGTTCATTTGCATTTTTTTTGTGCACCATTCATTTGCATCATCTGCTCCTACAATAAGAAAAAAAAACATTAGTTATTCAGTATTAATTGCTTAAAAAACTAATGTACACAGCCAATACTACTAATTGCAAACACATTTGAAGCCATAGATAATTAAAAGTTGCCGGGAGTTACCTTGCACTCTAAAAAATCAACATTAAGTTTTTGAAATTTTTGGAAATAACGCATAAGTTAAAAGATACTTCAGCTCCTGTTTACCCAAGTATTCCTCAATGTTACTTTTTGCGGGCATTCTTCATATTTTGAATCCGTATTCCCGTTGAGGTAAATTGGTCATTTTTTAACGGTATTCCTCACCGAGGCTTCACTATGATCCTACATTCATCGAGAAACATGACATCAGATTAGGTTTTATAATAAAGTTCTTACCTTCTACCTATTAACCATGACAAACAAACTTCTTTAATAATTAACAATACAATGCATTCTTTATATGTTTAAAAGGCAATACTATTGTTCATTAAAAGAACTGAAATGAAATGAGATTCATCGGCTTACTCAGATTATAAAACATCCTAATGGTCGTTTAAAATGACTCCATTTTCTATCTTAATACATCAATAGCTGATTTCACACATCCGAAACAACCGTCATGACTGCGTTAAATACTTTTTATATGTGTGACCGGTCTAGGAAACTTAAAACGGAATAAACTGACATTGGGTAATAGTAAACTTTAATGGATGTGTGACCGGATGTTTCGGCCAAATGTTAAATGACTTACCAAGTACCGGCCACAGCCGCTATAGATTTTTATTTCACAACTAATGTGTATCTCTTATTAAAAACAACAAAAATTAAAGAAAAATAAGAAGCTAAACAACCTTACCACACTTCCAATTCTCTTAGGCCTTTCATCAAACATGTTGTAGGCACAACTCCATCTATAATTTCTACACCATTAACTACAACCACAACCCCTTCTTCCCATTGTTTATCCATCGTCAACCACATTCGAACTCCTCATCTTTCACTGTTCCTGTTACAAAAGGGCATAACACAATCATGATAGATTATTGAAACCCATAACTAAAGATAAAACTGAAACCTTCAAAAGAAATCTTTGAAAGAAATTTCTGATAATGTATTCCAAAACACAACTAAATGAAATCACTTACATGCAATATTATTTTGTTGGAACCAACTGCTGCTGATGAACTGGTTCTGATGAACAGCTCGTGCAATAACTGAAACCCAAATTGTTGGTTTTCTCTCTGAATCGTGTGTTTTGATTTTTGTGTTTAAGGAAAAAATCTTGGGTTCAAAATTAGATTGGTTAATTGATTAAGGTATAATAACTTACCCAAAACTATGAGTGTTAGGATTCGTCGTCTTCATCTTCATTTGTGGATCTAATGGGGGTATTGTTCGATGAATCTGGAAAAAGGGTTTGGTTTTGTATATTGGTTTTAACTGTACATTTGAGAGAGAAGACAGAGGTTTGTATGTGTGTTTTGTGTTTGTGTTTTGTGGGTTGTGGAATCTGTGAGAGTGTTTTAGAATTTATGGGAGAGGAGATATGTTTTTATGAAAGATATGTGTGGAGATGATGCAATATAACGGAGCAAAATAGTAGTACAACTAATGTGAAGCACGGGTCACTGTAGAAACAACTATTACGCACAACACTTTGATGCACTCCCCTATGGTCCAAGCATCCTCCCCTCTTTTAGTATATATATATATAATATCGTGCTGACAGATTTGACTATCTTAAAACTAGGTGTAATAGTGACTAAAATGATCACCACTACGTCAGTTTTATACACCTTCATCAGATTCACGGTCAAAAAGAAGTAATAAGGACCACCACATCTTTTTTATTTTTAAACATAAATTTGCAAAATTTAAATTTCATTAAATAAAAAAACAATACATTAAACATTAATAAAAGACATAAACTTAGAAAAAAAAAAAAAAAAACATAAACTAATCTTTTTAAATTATATTTCGCTTTTATTTTTTCCTTCGTCTCTCTCACTTTAGCTAGTTGTTTTCATTGTAAATGGTCATGGGATGGAAATTGAAGAGTTCATCTTTTTTACGTTGTTTTTCCTGTAGAATTTCAAACTTTTGTATTTTCAATTCCTTTTCCTTTTCTCGTATCTCAATTTCCTTCGCCTTTAGTGCATCAAAGACGCCCCGGTCATCCTTTATGTGTTCCCAAAAGACGATTGGGCGCTTCACCACCGGTTCACCAACATATCAACACATGGATTGCTAGCATCTGAAGATGTTGATGGTACTGAAGATGATGTCGTTTTCTTTTTTGATTTGTCCCTGCCCATTGGTCGAATTTCTTCCGCATCATCCTCTGTCTCCTCTGAATCCCCGATTTCATTTCCTCTAACCCCGATGTGTGAGATGAGGTGGAATCCAATGTCTTTGATTTTTTTTCTTGAGCCTTTTGACTTGTAAAACTTATGCATTTCTACCTTTTGCCATTTTTTTTCTTGAGCCTTTCCTATAATATCTCCTAAGATATCTAACTTGTTAAGCAAAACAAACTTAACTAGTGTCTGTCAGACTTAACTTAGTACTGGCAGACTTAACTATCTACCCGACTTAACTAACTAATCCAGATTTAAGTCTGGTTACAAATAATTCCCAACAATCCTACCCTAACTTGATCTTCATGCTCCATGATCTTTAAGTTCCTTTCTTCAGAAATGCTTTGAGGATTTTGAATCTAATCTTCTTTGGAATTATTTTGAAGCTGCACCCTTTTGTTGAATTTCCATATTTGTGCAGCATACTTTATCAGCAACCATTTGATCTTTTCAGCAAAATTGACTGTATGTACATCAAATCAAAAAGTTTCTTACTATTCTCATCACATCCAGGTGTGTTAACACCTGTGAGAGGTGAATCAATGAATATTTAATGGATTTGATGTCTCTTTACCAGTTAGCTATTAACTCTGGAGTATCCAATGTTTCAGTACAAGGCCATGGTACATTGATAACCATATGATTTTTAGCAAACCATCAGCTGTCAACGGATTTGATTTGTCTTTACCAAAAGCCGTTTGCTTTTGGACTAGCCAACTCTTTGATGGAAGCAGTCATCATCTTGGTGAGTTGATTACCAATTATGGTTTTTCACAGCCTTTACCACAAGCCATAACCTTGTGGGCTAGCCAACTCTTCACTATCATAGATATGGTGAGTTGAATACCATACAATTTTTGGCAAATTGTTAGCCATAAACGGATTTGAGATATCTTTACCTAGAGCTGTTTGCTCTTGGATTAGCCAGTCCTTGTGTGGGTTAGACATGGTGGACTAATAACCATTTGTTGTGTTAGTGCAAATCACCTCCACCAATTAAGCTCCAAGTAACCCATCTCAAACCCTTCTCTTCATAGCTTTTGAGAATTCTTTCAAACACCCCAAACAGCTTCATGCTTGGACTATCTTTCTATTAACTCCAGAAGCTGACTTCTTGTCTCATCCTCCCTATCTCCTAGCAGCTTCTTTTCCAGCATAACTTTACAAACTCTAGGAGGGATTGGGTATTCTACCTCAGTAAGCATGTAAATGTGTGTAGTTTCCAAGGTTAGGCAATGAACTGCACAGCTAGAGAAATATCTCTAATATCTCACTTCTTGTTGATGAGGTAGTTTCCACACATCATCAGCCTTGCTTGGAGGATCAAACATAATCTTTAAATCTCCCCATAGAACTCTCTCAAAATCATCCTCTGGTGTAACATCACCATGCTTTGTCACCATAAGTGTATACAGTTCTTTGAGATCATCTCTTGTCAGGTCTTGCAACATAGTTGGAAAGTTCAAGTAAAGATTTTGAGTGTGGTCTTTCCTTATGATTTTATATGCTGCTCTGTTGTTCCCTTGTTTGATGATCTGCCAATTTACAACTTTGGCAGGTGTCCTTAGACTTTGTATCATGGTTTCAATGGTTGAAGAATCAGATGAGAGTCCTTCTTCATTTTCTTCCACATCAGCCTTCTTTGATCCCTTTTTACTAATGTGCTTTCTCCTTGTTCGTCTCACAACTGGCTCCTTTACCTCTTCCTCCTTCTTCACGGGGAGATCCTTTATAGATTCTTCAAGTTCTTCAACATCAACAACTTTCTCAGAGGTAGCAACTACAGAATATTCTTCAACCTTTCTTCTTTTAGGATCCTCCTTTTGAAGTCTTATTCCATGCCTTTTCGGCCCAATTAGTTGTGCTTCTTGTTCTGAGCCCATAGGAATGAAATTTATATTCCTTCTGTATCCAGTAAAATAAGCCAATTCTATCTGCCCTGCATACACGCCTTTGAATTGAGACATCTTCCAGTTGCACTGATTGCACAAGCACTTTTTCATCCCATACAGAACTTCACTCTTTGAATGGCTTTTTCTCTTCTTATTAGAGTCTCTTAATGAGTTCATCATAGCATCCAAAGCTTGTTCATTTTTCATGTTGATAAAGTCAGCTAACTGTGCTGACCTTTGTTCTTCATTCAAGCTATGATTTGCAACAAGTTTAATGGATTTTCTTTTAACTTATGGGTCTGTTTCAATCAAATGATTTATTTCTTCTGGAATTGGCCTATAGAGAAATTGGAAAATGAGTTGAAGGAGACCAAGCAAACTATGGGCACTACCATTGACAAGGTGTGGTGGTGTAGAGGGAGGTGGAGAGGGTTCAGGGGAATTAGAGGAACCAGGCTCAGGAGCAGATTCTGCAGAGTCATCTCTTGATTGGGATGAGGCATCACTTTCAGAAGATGATGATGAGGTACCTACATTGTGAGTTCCACCAGGCAGCATAGCAGGGAGCAAAGGCTTACAAGTTCCCTTAAAACCCCTTTTCATGTTTGCAAAGACTTTCTTTTTGAATGGGATGATCATGTAAGGAAGTTGATTTATTGTTTCAACATCCAACACCATTTGCAAAAACCTTGGATACATTAAAAACTTTGTGGTACTTTTGGAGTTTGCTACCATTACCTCAAAAATCATTTTTGAAAAGTCAAAAGTTTTATTTGTGGAGAGACAGATCAATGCAGAAGCAAGATTGCTACCAAATTGATCCCATCCACCACTCTTAGAACTTAGACATTGAAGCAAATGGTGAATTAAGAAACACCAACTTAGGGTGAATTGACCTTTCCAAAAAGTAAGAGTACCATCAGGAAGATATCCCATTTTACTTAAACCCTTGAAAATCTTTTTATTTGATAACATAGTAATACATGAGGCATCATTTAGTTGAAGACTACTTTGAATGGAAGCCTCAGTAACAGAGTATTCAGTATTATCTATAGTTGCTCTTAACTTTTGAATCCCATCAGCAAGAGTTTTGGCAGTAGCAGTCTGCCAAAACTATTTGACTAGGCAGTCATAGATAGTAGGGTTACATGTCAAAGCATACATGATGTAGGAACCCTTCATAAAGTCCACGATCTCATGAAAATCATCACTGCCCACTGGTTTCTTCAAGAACCCCACTTGATTGTGTTTGTCACAGTATTTCATTCTTGTAATGTTGCGCTTTTGAAATTGATTGTGAAAGGTACAGAGAAAAAGGTTTTGGTAGGGTTTATATAGCAAAGGTGAAAAAGAGTACGCGATTTTATTGCCAAAAATAGGTGATTTGTTTGTTACAATATTCTTGGAGAGAAAATAAAAATAAGTATGAAAATGAAATTAAAATATTATCTTTATATACTCCTAGAATGGTGTAAAAACTGTAACGGTACTATTTAAACAGTGAAAATCATTTGACCGATGACCAGTACTAACGGTCATAAAATGTACACTTCCAGACTTAATGGCAGTCAACCAGTACTAATAATAAGTCACCAGACTTAACATATGGTCAATGTTGACCCTTATATATAGGTACCAAACATCTTGAAAGAGCATCCATGTGTCTTCAATCCATAATCATGCCTGGAAAGATTAGTCCAAAAATTAAAAGAAGACAACAATTTGTATAGATGCATCAGACTTAATGCATATGAATCACCTGACTTAACTTAGAATGCACATCATCAGCAAACATGACTTTCAAATTATACATTTAACCTCCCCTTAAATGTAGCTACGTATTATAGTGCCGAATGAAAGCAAGAAACTAGAAGGCTTATGATAATAATGAAAATCTGTATTAAGTGCATAAACCAAACAAAATGAAAAACTTTGATGTTTCAAAACCATTAGTCAATTATCCAAAAAATATCATGTCATAATTAATGGCTTATTCAAACACCATGCAATGCAATAACCTTGAGAAGGAGTGATGGTTTTCTCAAAGCTTAATCTATTTTTCTTTTCTTTGCTTGGTATTCAATGTCAAGCTCCTCACAAAAATTTTGCCTAGCAGTGGACCACCAATGCTGAGGAGTAAGGTGTCAGCTGCCTCATTTTGTTCATCACATTGAAGCTTTGAAGACATCATCCCAAAGAGTACTTCAGTGCTTAAAGGATACACCACATCTGCAAGCATGAACAAATCAACACCTCCCTTGGTTGATCGGTGATGAACACTGCTTGTATCATATAGCTGCTATAAGAGAGTTCTATCATGACTGGGAAAGTTCCAATGCACATCTGCAGGATCTGGTGCATACATTCTCTGGAGCTCCACAAAGAGCTCTTGTACCTTTCCATCAACTTCCCCTGCAGTCTTGAGGTCCAACTGAACCAGCTTCCATAGTGTGTCTAAGTCTTCTCTATCACAAGACTTCACCATTTATTTCATGTTCTTGTAACACTCTGATGTACCATCAGCTCTTGTTAATCTCCAGACTTTTCCTCCTTTATCTATGCTAATCTTCCATTCCTCAATCCTTGCTAGAAATAGATTGATGTACACCTCCTTTTTAATCATAGCCAAAGGTCCTTTAGAACCCAGCTTGTGGTCTGAACACCCACTATCAAACAGATTAATGCAGCTAATGTTCTGAAGTGAATGATCCTGCACATAAGAGTAACAGATTAGTTTCTCTTAATGACCCAGGCCTGTGCAGGCTTGGGTCCATTTTGTGGATTCACATATTTGTATGTCTTATAAGAACAGGATCCACGTATACTGCTTTGGGACTTATAGGTGAGTTCATTCTTGAATGGTTCCCATTTCCAATAGTCCAAGTCCTTAGTAGGAGACCCCCCTTTACCCTTTGTAGCATAAGAGTTTGAAGTCTTTGCTACATTTTGTACAATGGGTCTTCTCACAGGTGATTTTGATTTTGAGAAGTTTCTTCTTTGATTAAATTGGTTCACTTGTGGAATAGATCATCTCACAGGTGAATGGGATTTAGCAAAATGACTTCTGAAGTTTGCTTGATTCACCTGTGGTTTTACTGGTTGTTTAGGTTTGTAGTACCAAGAAGTGCCCATGGGTTGAACAGAATTTACCCTTTGCCCAACAGGTTTAACATTGCTTTTACCAGTACAAAAATTTGGTCTACCAGAATTAACTTTGGAATGACCCGTATTAACCCTTAACCCAACAGAATTAACATTTGATTTACCAGCATTGAGTTGCACTTGTCTAGGTACAAACTGATTAGCATGGTTAACTCAATTTACAGCATTCCACACAGGTTTAGTCTCAACTTTAGTAGTTGCCATTCTTTGTTTCTTAAGCTCATTTTCTTTAGCCATCTTTTTTTCATGAAAATCACAGTCTTTTATTAGATGATTAGGGCTATAACAAACAAAGCATCTCTTTTGAGTGAAAACATAACCTCCTCCTAACACTCTATCCTTTTTAACATTCTTTTCCTTTTTAGGTGTTTCTGGTTTGTTTTCTTGTGGCCTAGGAGATTCCAAAGGAGATTCACAACTAAGTTCAACAGGTTTAACATTGGATACAACAGACTTATCACTTTTAACTGATTGTGACTCTATACTAGGGTTACTTTCTGGTTCTGATTCAGAGTGCTCAGAGATGCTAGCAATGGACCTTGTACTGTCATTAGATTGACAGGTAGAGTATTCACTGATTTTGTCATTTGAACCACTTGTTTCAGGCACCTGTGGCCCTCTTTTTCCATATACAAATAAAGAGTCATCAATTTCAGGCCCTGGATTAGGAGTATAGTCCTCACTAAGAGGTTGTGGAACTCATTTAAAATTATCGGTCTTAGCAAATCTGTTATATATTGGTTTATCCACATAATTCTCTTCTTTACTCATAAAAACAGTGTTATTCATTTCCTCTTCATAACTTAAGACTTCACTGTTTGACTTTATTTCATATCCCAAACCTAATTTGCTGGTTGAACACATTCTAGAATCAATAAGTCTAAATAGGTTTTTACTAAAGTTCTCCCACTTATGAACTATACTCTGTAGATTTTCTTTATCTTTTACAGCTTTCATGCCAATTCTTCTATACCTTTTTAATTTCTCATCCTTTTCATAAATCTCATTAGCTTGAAAGGTAAGTTTTTGATTCAAATTAGCTTGCTGTTTTTGATAAGTTTTAACCCGAGTCTCTAAGGTTTTAACAGCATTTTCATAAGCAAGTATTTTAACATCTAGCTCTTCTATTTGATTCATTTGTTCATCACACCTAGCTTTAAGACTATTGTAAGAATCAATACAAAGCTTAGAACATAATGATACCTCCGAGTTGGAGCTGATGGCCATGAGAGCATGATTTGTAGAGTCCTCCTCATCATTGTGCTCCACCCAGTTAACTACACCATCATCCATGGTTAGCAAGCCAACTTGACTTTTCTCTTTCTTTTGCCCTTCTTCTGGATACATGGAGTTCCCCTTCTTCTTTTCTTCAGGTGTCACTTTTGTTGTGCATTCCCTAGCAAAGTGACCAGTGTTGTTGCACTTGTAGCATAGAAGCTTTGATTTATCAAATCCAACTGGATTGTTTTCATTGTATCTGAGGTTTCTTCCAGTCTTCTTGAAAAATCTTTTCATTCTTAGTGCAATCATAGCTAGCTGCCAATTGATGTCCATTTCTTCAATGTCAATATCATTGATCGGATCAAGATCATCATGGATCAGATCTCTATCTTCAGATCTCTTTGCAAAGAGAGAATAAAGGACTTCATCATCAAAACCACTAGGAGCATCCCTTTCCCTTGAGTCCCTTGAAGAAGAAGCATAACTGCCAGAATTAAAACCACCAGTATTAACCTTGTTAGTACTGGTCTTTCCCTGTCCAACAAATGCAACATTGGTTGCACTAGAAGATGTCTTTAACCCCCCCCCCCCCCCTTTAATGTCCTGTTAAAAAATCCTAAGGTTATTGAATAGGTCATCAATTGACCAAGTATCCACATCTTCTTTTAGTCTCATAGACATAGCCACAGTTGACCATTCAGCAGGCATAGATCTGAGAAACTTGTGATTTGCATCTTCAGTAGATACAGGGGAACCATGTGCTTCCAATTGAGAGAGCAGATGTTGAAATCTATCATAACCTTTCTCCAAACCTTAAGAACTAGAAATAGTTGTTGGGAACATACTTTAGCATTTAGTCAAGTCTCGGTCATTACATTTTGTAATAGGTTTCTTAAGTATTATTTATGTTTATGTTTTAGTTAATGGGCAAGTTGTAAAAGCCCAAAAGGCTTAGTAAGCCCACGTTTTGATGATGAAAGGGACTAGGGAATGTTGCCCTAGCTTCCCTCCTATAAATACAAGGCTTATGTTGCCTTAAACTTTGTTGGTTATTTTGATATTCTAATGAAACTCTTGCTTTTATAATTCTCTCATATCTTGTAATCAACCAATCCTTATATCTATCTCATTCTTTACTTGTGTGATATTAATATGGGCACCTAACAAGTGGTATCATTCGCCTAATAGAGATTGAAGTGTTGTTTATTTGGTTAACGTGGGGTTTAGGTGTGTTTCTCTTTATATTTTTGCTTTTTCTTTGTTTCTTTCACTTAATCTTGAAGCTTGGACAAGTTTCAAGGTTGATATAGTGATTCGAAGCTTAGATTTTGCATAAAGTTTTGATCTTTTATAGCTTTTAGTACTTTTTCTCTTTGTTTCTTAAGTTTTATAGCTTCTTTGATATTAGAAAACTAGTCTTTGGTACCTAAAACTTTCATATTTAGTGTTTTCTAAGTGTTGGGGAAGTTATTTGGTCAAAAGAAACTCATTTCTAAGCAATTTTCTTCAAAAAGTAGTGATTTTTTACTTGTTTCTGGTCACTCTACGCATAAGTTAGTGGAACAGTACAATCTGAAAGCTGTCAACAGTACTATTTGGTCTCCCTACGCAAAAGGTTACTGTTTACGCGTTAGTTTTGGTGAAAAACCCCATTTCTACGCGTAAGAGAGGATTCTACGCCTAAGTTCTACGCTGAAGTTCTTTTCTACGCCAAAGATCATATCTTATGCATAAGATTTTCTTACGCGTAAGTTACTGAAATCTACGCAAAAGTCTCTTCAAAGGTCTTCTCTTCTAGCAAAGGTGACTCAGTACTTAACTAGCTTGGACAAGTTAGTGGAATACTTCGACTAAGGATATCTTTCAAGCTTGGACAAGTTTGAAAGATTTGTTTGGTTTTTACGCGTAAAAAGGGAAATCTTACGCATAAACCTTGTGTTTACGCATAACATCACCTTTCTACGCATAACTTTAAGTCTACGCATAAGTTGTTGTTACGCGTAAGATTTCAACTTTGCCCAAGGATTTTAATCTTAACCAAAGGAACGTGCATTTCAATCTTCTACAAGATCCATCTTTTCACACAAGTGTTTCATTATGTCTCAACCACCGTACTACAACTTTAACCATCCTCAGCAACATCAGAATCAGCAGTATCATCAGCAACAGCAACAATATCAACAATCACCACAATATTATCAACAACCGGTTTACTCACAACAACATCTTCTCATGCAACAACATCAGATGGTTCCAATACAACAATCCTATCCAATGTCACAACAACAAGGCCAACTCCCCTCAAAACAGACTCACTGGTTTGACAGGATGTGTGAAGTCATTTCAACTCAACAATCCAGACATGAAGCAGGATCTATTGACACTCCACCAATGCTTACACCGGGTAATTATGTTCAGTGGGCAAGTCGATTCTTAAGGTTTATAGAACTCAAGAAACCCAATGGTAAGTACATGAAACAAGTTATCCTTGAAGGACCATTTCAGTGGCCTGTTAACTACGTTGGAGGTGACCCATCTGCTGATCCTCCAGTAGCTCCAACTGCTGTGCAAGTTCCTGAGTCTGCACTCACTACTGAACAACATCCATTCCATGAACACCCGAACAAAATGGAGTAGTCGAAAGACGCAACAGAACGTTAGTGGAAGCTGCACGAACGATGTTAATCAATGCTCAATTACCAGATTACTTATGGGCGGAAGCAGTTTCAACCGCATGTTACACTCAAAACCGTTGTATGATCACAAAACGCCATCACAAAACCCCTTATCAGATTGTTCAAAAAAGGAAACCAAACATCAGTTACTTTCATGTATTTGGAGCTCTATGTTACCCAGTCAATGATCGTGATGATCTAGGTAAACTTAAAGCAAAGGCTGACATTGGTATATTTGTTGGATACTGTGAAAATTCAAAAGGCTTTCGGATATGGAATCGTCGTACTAGAGAAATTCAAGAAACTATTCATGCTAATTTCGATGAACTCACTCAAATGGCTTCTGAGCAAAACGGCTTAGGACCCACATCCAACCGTTTATACTTTCCGGAATCTCCGGCTGAACCGTTGTCACTCTCCCGCAATGAAGTGGAAACCCTGTTTGCTCCATTGTTTGATGATACGATTGTTAACCGTCCATCTGAGGCCACACCAAATTCCGCTGCACATCTTGATCAACATCAAGTACCTGATACACCTCAACTAACAACAACAACTATTGGAAGAGACGGTCCTCCAATCATATCACCGACAACAACAAAACAAACCGGGTCCAACTCACAACACTCAGCTAGAGACTCCATACCTTTATCAGTTCCACAAACCGCAGAGCATGACCCAGAACAGTTCATTAACCCATTTGCACAGACTCAACCTATCCCCGACATTGCTGAGTCATCTACACACAATTTGGGCCCTGCTCACTTGCGAGATACTTATCAACTTCATCCTTCAACACACAAATGGACTAGAGATCACCCCTTAGTTCAAATTATTGGCCATCCAGATGCACCTATTATGACAAGACAACACCTTCACACAGACTGTGAAACTTGCATTTACGCACTCACAGTATGTGAAACCGTGCCTAAAAACGTCAAAGAAGCTATGACTTATGAAAACTGGATTAAGTCTATGCAAGAAGAATTCGAATCCTTTCAAAGATTGGAAGTCTGGGAAATGGTTGAAAAACCAGAAGGAATCATTGTCATTGGATTAAAATGGATCTGGAAAAACAAACTGGATGCAGAAGGAACTGTCATACGCAACAAATCACGCTTGGTAGCAAAAGGATACTCTCAAGAAGAAGGAATAGATTTTGAAGAATCATTTGCTCCAATAGCTAGACTTGAAGCTGTACGGATCTTCTTAGCATATGCTGCTCATCGGAATATGATTGTTTATCAAATGCATGTGAAAACGGCTTTTCTGAATGGTCAACTCCGTGAAGTGGTTTATGTCAGTCAACCTGAAGGATTCGTTGATCCAGAACGTCCTAATCATGTCTACAAGCTTAAGAAGTCTCTCTACGGTCTCAAGCAAGCCCCCAGGGCGTGGTATGATAAGTTATCTAAATTCCTGTTGGCCAATAACTTTACTCTAGGCTCGGTGGATCCAACACTGTTTACAAAAACATACGGGGCGGACTTATTAATTGTTCAAATTTATGTCGATGACATTATTTTTGCTTCAACCAATAAAATTTACTCAATGGATTTTGCAAAATTAATGACAGATAATTTTGAAATGTCTATGATGGGTGAACTTACGTTCTTTCTAGGACTACAAGTTCAACAATCACCCTGTGGAATTTTTCTAAATCAGTCCAAATATGCTCTTGAGATTTTAAAGAAACATGGAATGCAAATCTGTGATACAATGAATACACCTATGGCCAATTCCACAAAACTAGATGTTGATATACATGGGACTCCTGTTGACCCTACCAAATACCGAAGTATTATTGGGTCCCTCATGTATCTCACATCTAGCAGACCTGATATTGTATTTGCTGTCTATATGTGTTCGCGATATCAGTCTAAACCAACTAAAAAACACCTCAATGAGGCAAAAAGAATCCTTCGATACATAAAGGGAACCATCCATTTGGGGATCTGGTATCCGAAGGATTCTGGTTTTGAACTAATAGCTTTTTCATACGCTGACCATGCAGGATGCTTAGACACGCGTAAAAGTACATCAAGTGGCTTACAGTTTCTTGGAGATAAACTTGTATCTTGGCAATCAAAGAAGCAGGACTGCACATCACTGTCATCAACAGAATCTGAATACGTAGTTATGTCTGCTTGTTGTGCTCAAGTCATTTGGATGAGATCACAGCTTAAAGACTATGGCTACCTATTCAATAAGATTCCAATCTACTGTGATTCCAAAAGTGCCATTACAATCTCCTGCAACACAGTCCATCACTGCAAATCCAAACACATTGATCTCCGATATCATTTCATCAAGGAGCATGTCGAAAAGGGTACAGTTGAATTATATTTTGTGGGAACTGAGTACCAGTTGGCAGACTTACTCACTAAAGCATTACCTCCAACAAGGTTTACTGATTTACTCCACCAAATTGGTATGCGATGTTTGACTCCAGAAGATCTGGAAAAGTTTTTAAAACATAAATGATCGTCAAACATCAAAAACTATCTTTTGTAAATATTTTTTCCAAAAACAAAAATACAAAAATATAAAACCAACAAAAACACAAAACGATTTTATCTTTTCTACTTAAAAAAAATAAAAATAAATAAATAAATAAATAAAAATAAAAAAATGCAAGTATGATGAGGCGAAAAATGAACCACTTTTAGGGGGTCATTTAAGCCCGGAATTAAATTCATTTGATCAAATATTACCCTAAATCGTTCCTTTTGTGATTTTAGGTACTTTGGGAGTGAATTCTGGAAAAGGAAGCAATTCGGACGTTTTTAGAGCATAAAAGTGAAGAAAACGCCAAAGACTTAATTTTCCATGCTGAGAACAGTACCTGACGGCGTCAAGAGGAAGTACATGACGGCGTCAAGAGTAAAAACCATGACGACCCAGTGCAAACCTGAAGGCGTCACAAGAAGAGCGTCAAGAGTTAAATTGGTGACGGCCTGCACAAGGGGAATACATGACGGCGTCAGACCCAGATCTAGGCAGTCCGAGGAACTATTTGGCGGCGAGATGACGGCATCAGACATTGGTTCTTGACGCTGTCACCTATCAAAATCTATATATAGTTTTCTATTTTTCATTCATAAAAGATAGGAACTTGTGTGGAGAAACTAGGGCCGAACTTTGTAAACCCTAGGTCATATTTTACAGTGTTTTCAAGGGTTTTCACCCCTTGAATCCTTTCATGTTCTATTGAGATAAGTCTTCTCTTAATTCAATCAATATGTCTATGTGTTGGTTGATTATATCTTATGCTTGTCTTGATTTAAACATGCTAGGCTAGATCTATCTTGTGTTTTCTTGGATCTAATGAAACCTAAATGTTAATTATGTGTTGATTACTTGTTTATGGTTGTATTGGATGAATGATTTCAATGTTAGGCTAAAGAAAACTAGCAGATCTCCATTGTGTAACATGCTTGAACGTCTTAGGAAACATGAACCGATGTGTACTAGGTTTTATTGGTTGTATTTAATGCATGAGTAAATTCTAGTGATCCCATGTTAGGAGCTTCTTAGCCGGCTCGACATAGGAGTGAAGTAGGCGCTCATAGGATTGGGGAAGTAAGTACGCCACCCCATGAATGGTATTAAGGAATACAATCTGTCATCCACGCAACTATAACAAGTAATTAACGTGTAAAAGATATCTAGGGAGTAGTGAAATCTAAGTAAACACAATTCTCCCACATATTGCTCACAACTTTAGTTTAATTTAGTTTTATTTTCATTTTAGTATTTTATTTTGAATGCATCTTAGTATTGGGTTAGTTGATTAGCAACTAATTCCGCCAAACTCCTTCAAAACCCGAGATTTTTACTTGCTTTCATAAAAACTAAAAAATACAAAAAGAATCATCCCTCATCTCTAGACCTAGTCTTTAGGTTTTCTAATCCTAGCGACACTATTCCTAGCTGAACGATCAATCCCCCGGTACTTGTCATTATACTATACTGCATCGATCAGGTACACTGCCTGGTGGGGGTTGTAAGCTTCTCGAGATCCCTCGAGAGGTAAAGCCTGGTGCAATCCCTACGCATCAAGTTTTTGGCGCCGCAGCCCGGGGAATAGTTATTGTCTAGGTTAGAATCTCTTTTTATTAGGTCTACTTGCTAGATTCCTTTCTAGTAAGATTTTATTTTTATTTTTTAGGTTCTCTTTAGTCTATCTTATTTCTTCGTGTTTTTGTTCGTAACTCTTCACCACCCGACATCATGGACGATGGGAACATCTTTGAACCCGTCATCCCACCACAACAAAACCCACCATTAGGTAACCAACCTCTTACACCCCGAACCTTAGGAGAGTATTCCCGACCTAGCCACCAAGGCTATCGAAACACCATTAAGCTCACCGGAGCCAATGTGACCCCCTTGCGATCCGACACCATCCGGTTGGTGCAAAGCGGATGTGCATTCCATGGACTTCGTTCCGAAGATCCAAACCAACATCTCAAGGACTTCCTTAAAATCGTAGATTCTATAGACCTTGATGTTACAACTAGAGAGTCAACCCGATTACGCCTATTCCAATTCTCTCTACGTGATCAAGCTAGTCAATGGCTTGAACGTTTACCCGCGGGATCCATCACCACATGGGATGATCTCACCACTCGCTTCCTTACCCAATTCTTTCCACCGGGGAAGACTGCGATGTTTAGAAATGACATTTTGATGTTTGAACAACATCAGGGTGAAACTTTCTACGAAGCATGGGCTCGTTTCAAGAACCTCCTCCATAAGGTCCCTCATCATGGTATAAACCTTTGGTTATTAGTTCAGATTTTCTATGACCATGTCGACTATCACACTAAATGTACAATCGATAGGGCCGCGGGAGGTAGATTGCGTGATAAGAACGCCGAGGAGTCCTGGGCAATTATTGAAGAGCTTGCCGCCGATAATCAAGAGATATGGGAGTTTAATCATACTATAAAAGCGGCCATCAACGCAATCTCAACACCTGAAGGGACTACCGAAATCCCTGATGAACTCCTATGCAAACTCGAGGCAAAAGTTGACTATTTTGAGGAAAGGCAAAGGAGACCCCTAAGTCCTAGACGGGCTACTGTCAATTCTGTCTCGAAAATGACTTCAACGCATTTATCAGAATCACCCTCTAGAGAGAATGTTGAGACTTTTCAAAACTATACCCCACCTTATTCCCCTCCCGAGAAACTTAGCCCGGAATTTGAAGCTAGAATGAGAGAATACATGGCAACTCATTCAGATCGGCTCGCTAGATTTGAGGAAGCAGTTTATAAGCAAAAAGAGGAGATGCAAGAGAAAATGAATGAGATGATGAGCCTGATGGAATAGTATGCCAACCATAGAACCCCCGAAAGGATGTTATTAAGGAAAGAAAGCGTCATCCCCACTACCCGATTTGTTAATTCCATTGCAATTGTCCACAAGGATAATGAGAAGGTAGAAACCCCTAATGAACAAACCGTAGAAGAGCCACCAAAATCTCAGTCTCTAAGTTACTACCTTAAACATGATATAAACGAAAACACTATAACAAATTGGATAAAGGGTGACGGGCGTAACCAATCTTCCAAACAGGGTTCTGAGAAGGAGGAAGGGGGAAAAGATGAGTATGATACGTGATTGACGCCCAAACGGTCAACCTAAATTGACCAAGGAATGGTCAACAAGGTCAAACAGCTCAGAGTCAATGCTCCGCGGAATATAGTGTTTCCCCGGGTCGTTATGTCCCGACGAGGTGTGGATGGTTATCAAACGGATCTGTGATCGGGTTAATCTGGACGGGAAAGGGGTTTGAGTTTGATTAAACTAAGGAATATACGAAGAAATAGCTTAAATAAGCTATATGAATGGTTACGTGAAAGCTAAATACTTCAAAACGTTTAATATCTAAAAACGCGTACGTTCACGTTTTAAATAACGTAAACATACAAAATAAAACGTGAAAACTGAAATCTGAAAACCCACAGGGGGTGAAAATGACTTTTTTACAAACCTAAGGATAAAAGAAAATTTTTAGAAATAGAAAATTAATTTTTACACTAATTAATTATTTAATATTAGTTAAATACTATTTAATATTTATTAATAATATTTATAATACTTAAATACAATACAATATTAATTTAATACTAGAAAAATGAAAATAAAATTTCTAAAATTATAAAATAACTAAAAACTAATTTTAAAATTAAAAATAAGTATTTTTGTCTTTTTGTGAATTTTATATTAATTAATTACTAATTAAACTATTTTAAATTAAAAAATAGCAAATGAACAGTAAAAATTCTAGAATGTTTTTTAAAATTATATTATATTATATAAAAGCTAGGAAAAATATAAAAACTAGGTGTTGCTTTATAAAAACTAATTATGCTATTTAATACTTAATTATTAATTAATTACTAATAAAACTAATATTAAATCTAATAAATACTAAATGACAAAATAAAAATCTGAAAAATTTACTAAAATTACTTTAACATAAAAGGTAATTAATAAAAATATTAAAATTCCAAGTACTTAATAAAAATCTAAAAATGAAAATTAAAATTTAAATTACATTAAATAGAAAGTATCACTTAATTTTAAATTGGTTTTTCTTGATTTTTCTTTTGGAAACTTATTTTATACCTAAAAACAAACAACTTTAATGAAAACAACTTTTTTATAAATCAAGATTAAGCACTTTGAATGCTTTATGGCTCGACAGTTGACTTATGTTGACCAAGAGAGAAAATAAGCTCAAATGAGCTTAAGTGGGACCCACTATGGTGAAATATGATCTAAATAAGTTGTGTGGACATGTTTGAGCTAGAAAAAGCAAGAGGTGACCACAGATTAAGCAAATAAGCCAACAATAAGCACTTTGATCTCTTGACTCAACTCAGAAAATGGGACAAACTTAAGGGGCTAAATCAGGTGGGTCCCAGAGGGTTTGAGGTCAAAATACTGGTTAGAATGTAGAGAGGGGTAGGAGGGGGGTCGAAAGGAACAAAGTGGAGGGGCTGTGGACCACTTTGGTGGCCAGAAACCACCACCAAAGTGGATGGTGTGGCTGTGGTCTGCTGCAGCAGGGCAGAGACCAACCCCTGTAGGTCACTTTGATCCAAGGTGGGGGCCAACAAAAAAATGGCAAAAATGCAAGGATGCTAGGACCTTGGAGATGAGGTGGGGGACTACAAGTCCTGAAAATATCAAGACCTAGATCTAACCACAAAATTCCATAAAAATCTTTGAACTTTTGAAAAAAATGAAGAACATGCACTTTGACTTTTCAAGGAAAACTTGCAATTTGACTTTTTCCAACTTCTACTCTATCCTACTGATCATATAAGTTCCATTAAGCTACAATTTGATGAAATTAAGCTAAAAATACACTTTATGCAATGAAATGGAGGGATTGGGATCAAAATCTCCCAATAGTTAACTGTTGGGGAGATTGGATGGTGAATTTGACTAATTGTGCTAAAGTCCTATGGTTTTCTTACTGAAATGTTAAAATGAGACCCAAGGTAAGATGTTTCAATAAAAATTAACCACAACTACAACCTGGAAGGCAGTGATCACATCACAACCAAACACCCCCTTATGCAAGCTAGTTAACAGATAAAGACTAGGATAAGCAAAATGTAAACACAGAAATGATAGACAGATTAATAACTACTAAAATGAAGATATGAGATTCAATTAATAGGACAGGTAAGCTTATGAATGAGTGAATGAGCAATAAAACTGAATATCAAGTAAATACTAAACAAAGGTACAAAGGAACTCACTGATTTTCTTTGCTCAAAACAGGTAGGATAAACTTTTACAAAGTCTAGTTTGTTAAAAACAAACTAAAAAACCCATGGTCCTTCCAAATCTGACCCATCACCCATAAGTACCACATTAACCTTTATTTTTGACTTTTCTTGACTTTTTGAGATTATGGATTAAAGACAGAAATTAAAAGGTGTAAACTCACATCAAGCTATTTCTAAGCCTATGAGAGTATGAATGAAACAGTAGAGAGCTAGAGCCGCTTTAATTAATCGACAATAAAGCAAAGAAAAACCTTAACAAGAAATTTAGCAAAAAAAACTTAAGTGAAACTGAAATTTCATTAAACACTAAAAGTTTACAAAACCTTCAAGGTAGAATCCAACTGAATTCAAATTACAAAATAAGAACCTTAACCTATACTAAACTAAAATTTAAAACTACATTGACTATTATTGACTAAAAACTAAAAACTAAAAAACTGCCCTTTTTTCTTTCTCTTTTCTTCACTTTATATAATCCCAGGGGCACATCTCTCTTTTTCCCACTTCAATTGGAGCCCTTGGATGGCCTTGAATCAATCCCAGCCGTTGAATTCAGTTTTGGCGGGAAAACGGTTTTGGAATTTTGAGTGGAGTTTGGTGAGTTATTTAATGAGGAGGGGGTTTGGTTGGGTGTTGGTGATTGTATTAATGAGGGTTGCTTGTTTAGGTGATAAAGTGGGAGGAGGGGGGAACACAGTACCAGAAAATCAGGGGAAGGAGATGGATGTACAGTGTTTGGGATGTGGGTTTGACTGAGGGGTGTTGACCGGATGTAATATTAAAAAGGTGGGAGGTTTGGGCCGGATATGTTGGGCTTGGGGTGGTTTCGGGTAAAGGGTATTTAATGGATTGGATTTGTTTGTTAGTTTGTTTGTTTATTTTGTAAAAACCACAAGGACTAGTGTTGTAATTTCTGAAAAATGCAAGGGCTGTTTTTGTCCATCTTCCAAAGTATTCATAAGGTTCATTCCTGCCAAGCTTCATTAGTACATGGACAAAAAGTGATATTTTTCATTTTGAAATTCACAGGGACCAAAATTGTCATTTTTCAAAAGTCCAGGGACCAAACATGTAATTTCCTCAAAATTTTCATCCAGGGATTAAAAGTGACAAATGTGAATTCCCAAGGACCATATTTGACTTTTTCTCCAAAATTGCACTCCCAGGGGCCAAAACTGCCAAAGTCTGAAAGTACAGGGACTAAACTTGTAATTTCCAAAACTTTTGAGATTTTTCACCAAAGGACTAAATATGACAACTTATGATTTCAAAAGGACCTTGGTGATAATTTTCCATATTTTGAATAACCAGGGACTAGATTTGACATTTTATGAAAGTTGAGGGACTGAAACTGCCAATTTTGCAAATTTTGTACGTTTTTCATTTGTTTTTACTCATTTTGCATCTAAAACATATAAAACACAATTTTGAAATATTTTCAGTATTTTGATGCATTTCTGAGTGTTTTTGTATGTTTTGCAGTTCAGATTTGACCAAAAATGATGAGTGTTTGAGCACTCATCAATCCCCCATACTAAAATATTGCTAGTCCCTAGCAATAAACTGTTTTGAAAACTTAATAGATTTTAAACTCTTTACCAAAAGCCATCACTTCTGGAGTAGCCAGATGTATCGATTCAAGTAAGAACTATGGTCCACCTGATAACCATGTGATTTTGAGCAAACCACCAGCTGTCAACGGATTTGATTAGTCTTTACCAAAAGCCGTTTGCTTCTGGACTAGCCAACTCTTGATGGAATAGTCAACATCTTGGTGAGCTAATTACCAATTATGGTTTTTCCACTGCCTTTACCACAAGCCATAATCTTACGGGCTAGCCAACTCATTCGCTTTTTAGGATATGGCGAGTTGAGGTACCATACAATTTTGGGCAAATTGCAAGCCATAAACGGATTTGATATATCTTTACCAAGAGCCGTTTGCTCCTGGATTAGCCAATCCTTTTGTCGTTTAGACATGGCGGACTGATAACCACAAAAATTTTTGAAACTTTAGTGAAAAATTTTTAAAATTTTTGAGATTTTGGCTAAAAACGGGGGTACTAGATAGTAAAATGTGATAAAATTCGCTAGAATACCCCCCCCCCCCCACACACACTTAGAATGAATATTGTCCTCAATATTCAAAGCCCCGGCTATTATGCCGACTCTTTGAACGTAAAAGGGCAACATTACAAGCCAAATGTGGAAACACCAGTTTGTATTTTCACTTCATTGGTAACCATAGTATGGGTAACTCCCCCACACTTAGGGTGAAAACCCTATAAACATGCTACTGTTTTTGTTTACCAAGTCGCTAGCTTGACTCGACCCCGAATTCATTTGTCCTTGGGGAAGCATGATGTGGAAGAAACAATCTCCATCGGACTTTCATTCAAGATGTTTGGACAAACATTTGAAGCACGTGAAAGTTCCACACCGATGAGATATAATCCCGGCTTAAGATAGTATAAACTATAAGCGGTGATACCGGGGTCAAAGATAATGTCTTCATTCCCGAAGGAGTGAAGAATAGGAGAAGTCACCCTGTAGGTGAAGAAGGGAAGAAAGATCTTGATGACAATCAAGATCGACTCATCATCATCAGAAAGAGAATTCATGATTGGTGTATCATGAATCTCATCATTTAGGCTCGTATGATCTAGACATATTATGGGTGGGAGGGTTGGGATTTTGATATCAATCAAATTCTCAAGGTTGAGAATATTTCCCTCCGAAAAACAAAGATCAACTTTGTCTAGATCAAAGTAAAAGTTATCATACTCCGGTGGAGATATGATATGAGTGAGTTCACCGGAGAACTCCTCAAAGGTGAATGAATCATATTCGGGAGGAGAAATTTGAGAATGAGAAGTGGTACTGCCACTAATCTTCTCTCCCATATGATCAAAGGTAAAGGCTTCATACTCCGGAATAAGATCGTCGGAGACAATGTCACTATCCTTTATGGGGATAGGAGATGAAATAGGTTTCATATTGAAAGCCTCGATTTTAGAAATGAGGAGATCGACATTCAATAATGTTGCACGAAGTGCTTCATCCTTGATTTCAGTGTCAATCTCGTCATTCTCTTCTTCTAAGCTGACTAGCTCAGAAGGTAATTCTTCCATATAAATGATATCTCCACAAGATAACGAATTGTCATCAGTAGAATCGGAGAACATCTCATCATGATTAGATGGGAAGAATAGAGGAGGAGGGATATCACACATGTGATCAAAAGTTCCCTGTGACTCTCTCGGGATTGGGACAAGGATCTCAACACTAGACTTTATGAATTCGTCCGATTCCTTTTCAGGAACAGTGCTAAGATGCTCATCCCCCATGATCAGAGAGTGAGTGTGAACTTCTGGTGTGATAACAGTAGAATCAGGGAGTTGAGAAGGGCTAGCATTCATGGATTGTACAAGTTCCATTTGATCTTCTGCTAGTGATTCAGTTATATTCTTTTCTCCCTGTATATCCATGGAAGGAATCACAACTGATGAATCTGATGAATCTTTTTGAATAATAACAATGTTATCTTCATCATCATCACTGTCATCATCGTCATCATATAGAGCAGCATAGCGAAGATTAGCACGTATTTTAGCCGCTCTTTGCTCAGCAAGTAACTCTTCCATGCTCATTTCGTTTCTAGCATCTCGTTCTTCGGCAAGTAATTCTGCCATGGATTTCTCACGAGAATCTTGAAACGATGTAGTAGACAACTCCTCCTTAAATTCTTTAAGTTTCTCAAGAACCTCTAGACAAAGGTCTTGCGGGTATTGAGGAGTTGCTTGGATCATTTGGTATTGTGGAGGTTGGTCTGAATACGAATAGTCGTAATTGTTACAAGGAAATGGATTCCCTGTTTGACAATCAGAGCTAGTGTGTGGACCTCCACAATACTCACAACAGTAAAACTGATGTGGTTGTGAGTCGTGTGTGCTTGAGTCATAATTGCTATCAGGAAACTGCTCATAGACAAGCGTGTTGCCTGATAGACAATCAGAACTGTAGTGTGAACCACCACAGTACTCACAACAGTAAAATTGTTGAGTCTGGCTTGGTGTATCTTGATACGAAGCATCATTGAAATTTGGGTAATATGATTCTTGCTCGTATGAATGTGATGGGTAATTGGAAAAATTTGAAGAGTCGTTGAATGAGTTCTGATTAGGATCATAAGCAAATGAATTACTCGACCCACAAAACAAACAACTCCCGTTTTGAATATCATTACCACATTGTACACATGTACACCAACGACATGGCAAACCAAAAAGTGGCTCACCACAACCGACACAAGGAACAAAATCTGGAGGTGGGACAAGTGGTGTGCTCTTAGAGCTAGGAATTTCCACCACTTCCGTTATGGTCTCGGGTTTTTGTTTTTGATAAACATGAAGATTGGGTAAGTCGTTCTTTTCAGTCACTGCCCTAAGCTTTGTACGTTTGCTTGACAAACTTTTAACCGTAAACCGTGAAAGGTTAGGATCAATTCTTGACGGTTTAGGAGCAATTGTGAGCTTAGATTTTTGGACAACCGTAGGTTGGACGTATTTAGCACTTTCATTGTCAGAGGAAAGTACCGGGTCCTTTGTCACCCTGGTTTCTCGTTCCATTTCCATCACCGGAGAGGGAATAGGGATCGATGGTCCATCATGATCAACACAACATCTCGATATTTTTTACAAGGCCATAAGTTTTTCAACATTGATCTTAAAGGCCCTTGATTCAAAGAAATCGTCATAGAGAGATGCCATTAGAATTATACATGAGAGGGGTATAAGAAGGTAGAATCAAACGGATAGAGGGTAAGGAAAAATATTTTTGGTTTTTTTTTTTTTTTTTTTTTTTTTTTTATGAAAAATATGAACAAGGATGGATAATATACAAAGAGGTGAATTCCAAAATCATTAATCAGCAAACCGTTTTTAGAAAACGCGCACAACCTCCCCGGCAGCAGCGCCAAAATTTGATTGAGGCCCAAACGGTCAACCTAAATTGACCAAGGAATGGTCAACAAGGTCAAACAGCTCAGAGTCAATGCTCCGCGGAATATAGTGTTTCCCCGGGTCGTTATGTCCCGACGAGGTGTGGATGGTTATCAAACGGATCTGTGATCGGGTAAATCTGGACGGGAAAGGGGTTTGAGTTTGATTAAACTAAGGAATATACGAAGAAATAGCTTAAATAAGCTATATGAATGGTTACGTGAAAGCTAAATACTTCAAAACGTTTAATATCTAAAAACGCGTACGTTCACGTTTTAAATAACGTAAGCGTACAAAATAAAACGTGAAAACTGAAATCTGAAAACCCACAGGGGGTGAAAATGACTTTTTTACAAACCTAAGGATAAAAGAAAATTTTTAGAAATAGAAAATTAATTTTTACACTAATTAATTATTTAATATTAATTAAATACTATTTAATATTTATTAATAATATTTATAATACTTAAATACAATACAATATTAATTTAATACTAGAAAAATGAAAATAAAATTTCTAAAATTATAAAATAACTAAAAACTACTTTTAAAATTAAAAATAAGTATTTTTGTCTTTTTGTGAATTTTATATTAATTAATCACTAATTAAACTATTTTAAATTAAAAAAAATAGCAAATGAACAGTAAAAATTCTAGAATGTTTTCTAAAATTATATTATATTATATAAAAGCTAGAGAAAATATAAAAACTAGGTGTTGCTTTATAAAAACTAATTATGCTATTTAATACTTAATTATTAATTAATTACTAATAAAACTAATATTAAATCTAATAAATACTAAATGACAAAATAAAAATCTGAAAAATTTACTAAAATTACTTTAACATAAAAGGTAATTAATAAAAATATAAAAATGCCAAGTACTTCATAAAAATCTAAAAATGAAAATTAAAATTTAAATTACATTAAATAGAAACTATCACTTAATTTTAAATTGGTTTTTCTTGATTTTTCTTTTGGAAAATTATTTTATACCTAAAAACAAACAACTTTAATGAAAACAACTTTTTTATAAATCAAAATTAAGCACTTTGAATGCTTTTTGGCTCAATAGTTGACTTATGTTGACCAAGAGAGAAAATAAGCTCAAATGAGCTTAAGTGGGACCCACTTTGGTGAAATCTGATCTAAATAAGTTGTGTGGACATGTTTGAGCTAGAAAAAGCAAGAGGTGACCACAGATTAAGCAAATAAGCCAACAATAAGCACTTTGATCTCTTGACTCAACTCAGAAAATGGGACAAACTTAAGGGGCTAAATCAGGTGGGTCCCAGAGGGTTTGAGGTCAAAATACTGGTTGTAATGTTGAGAGGGGTAGGAGGGGGTTGAAAGGAACAAAGTGGAGGGGCTGTGGACCACTTTGGTGGCTAGAAACCACCACCAAAGTGGGTGGTGTGGCTGTGGTCTGCTGCAGCAGGGCAGAGACCAACCCCTGCAGGTCACTTTGATCCATGGTGGGGGCCAACAAAAAAAATGGCAAAGATGCAAGGATGCTAGGACCTTGGAGATGAGGTGGGGGACTACAAGTCCTAAAAATATCAAGACCTAGATCTAACCACAAAATTCCATAAAAATCTTTGAACTTTTGAAAAAAATGAAGAACATGCACTTTGACTTTTCAAGGAAAACTTGCAATTTGACTTTTTCCAACTTCTACTCTATCCTATTGATCATATAAGTTCCATTAAGCTACAATTTGATGAAATTAAGCTACAAATACACTTTATGCAATGAAATGGAGGGATTGGGATCAAAATCTCCCAACAGTTAACTGTTGGGGAGATTGGATGGTGAATTTGACTAATTGTGCTAAAGTCCTATGGTTTTCTTACTGAAATGTTAAAATGAGACCCAAGGTAAGATGTTTCAATAAAAATTAACCACAACTACAACCTGGAAGGCAGTGATCACATCACAACCAAACACCCCCTTATGCAAGCTAGTTAACAGATAAAGACTAGGATAAGCAAAATGTAAACACAGAAATGATAGACAGATTAATAACTACTAAAATGAAGCTATGAGATTCAATTAATAGGACAGGTAAGCTTATGAATGAGTGAATGAGCAATAAAACTGAATATCAAGTAAATACTAAACAAAGGTACAATGGAACTCACTGATTTTCTTTGCTCAAAACAGGTAGGATAAACTTTTACAAAATCTAGTTTGTTAAAAACAAACTAATAAACCCATGGTCCTTCCAAATCTGACCCATCACCCATAAGTACCACATTAACCTTTATTTTTGACTTTTCTTGACTTTTTGAGATTATGGATTAAAGACAGAAATTAAAAGGTGTAAACTCACATCAAGCTATTTCTAAGCCTGTGAGAGTATGAATGAAACAGTAGAGAACTAGAGCCGTTTTAATTAATTGACAATAAAGCAAAGAAAAACCTTAACAAGAAATTTAGCACAAAAAAACTTAAGTGAAACTGAAATTTCATTAAACACTAAAAGTTTACAAAACCTTCAAGGTAGAATCTAACTGAATTCAAATTACAAAATAAGAACCTTAACCTATACTAAACTAAAATTTAAAACTACATTGACTATTATTGACTAAAAACTAAAAACTAAAAAACTGCCCTTTTTTCTTTCTCTTTTCTTCACTTTATATAATCCCAGGGGCACATCTCTCTTTTTCCCACTTCAATTGGAGCCCTTGGATGGCCTTGAATCAATCCCAGCCGTTGAATTCAGTTTTGGCGGGAAAACGGTTTTGGAATTTTGAGTGGAGTTTGGTGAGTTATTTAATGAGGAGGGGGTTTGGTTGGGTGTAGGTGATTGTATTAATGAGGGTTACTTGTTTAGGTGATAAAGTGGAGGAGGGGAACACAGTACCAGAAAATCAGGGGAAGGAGATGGATGTACAGTGTTTGGGGTGTGGGTTTGACTGAGGGGTGTTGACCGGATGTAATATTAAAAAGGTGGGAGGTTTGGGCCGGATATGTTGGGCTTGGGGTGGTTTCGGGTAAAGGGTATTTAATGGATTGGATTTGTTTGTTAGTTAGTTTGTTTATTTTGTAAAAACCACAAGGACTAGTGTTGTAATTTCTAAAAAATGCAAGGGCTGTTTTTGTCCATCTTCCAAAGTATTCATAAGGTTCATTCCTGCCAAGCTTCATTAGTACATGGACAAAAAGTGATATTTTTCATTTTGAAATTCACAGGGACCAAAATTGTCATTTTTCAAAAGTCCAGGGACCAAACATGTAATTTCCTCAAAATTTTCATCCAGGGATTAAAAGTGACAAATGTGAATTCCCAAGGACCATATTTGACTTTTTCTCCAAAATTGCACTCCCAGGGGCCAAAACTGCCAAAGTCTGAAAGTACAGGGACTAAACTTGTAATTTCCAAAACTTTTGAGATTTTTCACCAAAAGACTAAATATGACAACTTATGATTTCAAAAGGACCTTAATTTTCCATATTTTGATTAACCAGGGACTAGATTTGACATTTTATGAAAGTTGAAGGACTGAAACTGCCAATTTTGCAAATTTTGTACGTTTTTCATTTGTTTTTACTCATTTTGCATCTAAAACGTATAAAACACAATTTTGAAATATTTTCAGTATTTTGATGCATTTCTGAGTGTTTTTGTATGTTTTGCAGTTCAGATTTGACCAAAAATGATGAGTGTTTGAGCACTCATCAATACGTTACCTGGGGGGTCAATATTCGAGAAACTATTGGAACAAAAAGTGGCTACTAAGCAGATGGCGTGTGGGAACTTTGAGATACCGGCTAGCATCGGGGATTTGAAATATCTTAGTGCTTTCGCCGACCAAGGATCGGAAGTAAATCTTATGCCCCTAACTATTTACACCCAACTAATGTCAAAAATGCCAGACCCCATTCGTGTTAGGTTATCCCTCGCTGGACACTCTTACGTATACCCCCTAGGAGTTGTAGAAGATGTGTTGGTTAATATCGCCGGGTTCATGTACCCCTTTGATTTTATGATCATCGATGATAAGGGAGATGGATGCATGCCAATAATCCTTGGGGCATCATTCCTCACCACCGCTAGGGCTGTCATTAAGTATGAAGGTAGGAAAATTGAGCTTAAATCAGGAAAAAGAAAGATCAGCTTCCCCATGACCCCACAATATGGGCAAGAGAGTTTGAGGGGGAGAAAGCTCAAAAACAACATCGACTCGTCACCTATTCATGTTCAAGAAAAAATACTTGCATGGGAGGCAAGAATCAAAAGCTACAAGGAGGCTAAACATGAAAGAAGCAAAAGCAATGAAAGAAGCAAAAAATACTTGCATGGGATGGAAGGTTAGGGATAGGTCAAACGGTCAACGACCGTTTTTATTTAAAAGGGGTAAAGGGCTTAGTGATAGTTGGGCCTGGTGTTTTGTGTTTGGGCCAGGTTGATTATTTTGGATATTAAGGATTTGGATTATAAGGATTTAAAAGGATCCGGTTTGTATTTTTAGCCCAAGGACCAATGTTGTAACTTCTGAATTCATGAAGGACTAAACCTGTAATATTTCATAAGTTATCACAAGGACTAATATTGCCAAGTTAGATAAACCAAAAGACCTATTTTGCATTTATTACAATTTAAAACACCCGGGGGACCTTTTATGTAATTTTTCAAAGTTGAGGGGGTGAAATTGTAATTTCCCATAAGTTATCAAAAAGGTTCCAAATTGTAAGTCATGAATTAGTACAAGGGTATTATTTGTAAATTTCCATGTTTGAAAACCCAGGGACTAATTTTGCCAATTTTGTAACTTGAGGGGTAAAAGTTGTCATTTTGTGTAAACTTTTATCCAGGGATCATTAGTAAACATTTCTGACTTCCCAAGGACTAAAGTTGACTTTTCAATCCAAAATAAACTTCCAGGGACTAAAACTGTCATTTATTAAACTTGGGGGACCTGTTTTGCCATTTGTGCAATTTTGAACTTCAAGGGTAAAATTTGTCATTTCATGATTCCTGGGGGACTATTGTTGACTTTTCTTCAAAATGATTTTCCCAGGGACCATTTCTGACATTTCTTGAAAGTTCAGGGACTGATTTTGCCAAGTGTGCAAACTTTGCACGTTTTCCTTTGTTTTCAGTCCTTTTGCACCTGAAACATATAAAAACACAATTCAAAGATATTTATAGTATTATATAGTATTTCTGTGTGTTTTTTAACTGTTTTCGTATTTAAAATGGAACAGAAATGATAAGTTTTTAAGAACTCATCAATACCCCACACTAAAACATTGCTAGTCCCTAGCAATCTATAATCTAATAACAACTTAAAAATTTAATGGTTTTTTATATCTCTTTACCAGACAGCCATTACTTCTGGAGTAGCCAGGTGTGAGAACTGTGGTACACCTGATAACCGTGTGATTTTGAGCAAACCACCAGCTGTCAACGGATTTGATTAGTCTTTACCAAAAGCCGTTTGCTTCTGGACTAGCCAACTCTTGATGGACTAAGTCAACATCTTGGTGAGCTGATTACCAATTATGGATTTCACTGCCTTTACCACAAGCCATAATCTTGCGGGCTAGCCAACTTATTTGCTTATGAGGATACGGGGGAGCTGAGGAACCATACAATTTTTGGCAAATTGCCAGCCATCAACGGATTTGAGATGTCTTTACCAAGAGCCGTTTGCTCCTGGATTAGCCAGTCCTTGTGTGGATTAGACATGGCGGACTGATTACCATATGTTGTGTACTAACACCAAATAAAAAAAATTTTAAAATTTGGCCTATTTTGGGGAAAAAGGGCATACAAAGGTATATAATTGATCAAATTCGCCAGAATTTCCCCCCCACACTTAGAAATGAATATTGTCCTCAATATTCAAAGTCCCGGCTATTATGCCGAATCCTTGAACGTAAAAAGATAATATCTAAAGCTAAGTAGGGTAACACAACAATTATTTATTTTTGTGTATTTACAATTTTTTATTACATTTTCACAATATATACAAGATGTGGGTATTCTACCCCACACTAATTTTTGATTACCGAGTCACTAATTTGACTCGACCCCGAATTAATTGGTTCTTGGGGAAATGGAATGGATGAGAAATTGGAGTGTGAATGCCACTCACAGAATTATAAATATTAGGGTAAGGAGATTATTTTTGATTTTTAATTTTAATTTTATAATGTTTTTGTATTTTTTAAATTTATATATATATGTACAAAGAAAGAAAATTCCTAACAACCGCCCCTTAAAAGGGAATCTAGGTCTGACAGAGCTCAGTAACTGTAAACAGCCAACAACTAAATGTTGTAACTGAGGGACTAATCAAACTGTGCAAGTTGTGTGCAAAGGAAAAAAAATATTTTTGTATTTTATATTGTTTATTGAAAAGAAATATGATACAGTATAAGTAATCACTACCTCCCAGGCTTGTGTCAGGTTTACCACGCAAGCTAATTACTTGTGAATAATTAACTGTAATAAATGTGTCTTGACAGCCCGAAAGTTGAATGATATAGTATAATATACAAACAAGGATAGGAATTTCAACAAAATACAAAATACAAGTCATAATACGTAGCACAGCCTCCCCGGCAGCGGCGCCAAAATTTGATTCCTCCCGGACCATACCTACTTTTATTTATAAGCCACCCACTTGTTTATAAAATGGATAACCTAATAATAAAAGTAAACGGGCGACAGCCCGGGAGAGGAATGCAAGTTTACCAAGGGTTTAAATATCCTTGGATCGTTTATGTCCTGATGAGGCGTGATATTCTAAATACGATGACTTGTGAATTGTTGAAAATAATATAGTATAGGAAAAATAGGAATCTGATTGACTAACACTGAATGTGAATAGTAATAGCTCTGTCACAGCTAGTTCAATTAAGAAACGTACAATCAGAAACCTAAAAATTATAAAGTATTTACAAACGTACGTTTAAGTTTAAATAAACGTAAACGTAAAGAAAACAAAACTTTCCCAAAGAGGGAATTTGCATGCCTTAACGGCTTAAATGCAAATTAAAAAGAAATAAAATAAATAACTATATTTAAAATAATATTTACAAGTGTTTAATTAATTATTATTAATAACTATTTATTTACTATTTATTAATTTACATAAATATAAAGAAAATCTAAAGTAAGCCTAAATAAATTAAACTAAAACTTAGAAAAGTTTAAACTAATATAAAAATATATATATATATATTTATTATACAAGTATTCTATTTATTATTAATTATTTACTATTATCTAATTACTAATACTATTATTAAATTACTATAAATACTAAATAAGCAAACAAAAATCTAAAACTTTTTACAAAATTCTAAAATACTAATAATAAGCTAATAAAAATATAAAAACTATATTTATTATACAAAAATAAGAAAACTTAATTAAAAACTATTATTACTTATTTAAACAAATTAAACTACTTTAATTATTATACATACTAAACTTATTTATAAAATTATGAAACTTTTTATAAAACTACTTTTCCATCATAGGAATCCATATAAAATATAAAAAGTTCATAAAAATTACAAATAGGCTGTTTTAAAAATTACTAACTAATTATTATTTAAAAGAAAAGAAAACTATATTAATTATTATATATACTATATGAACAGTAAAAAATACGAAAAAATTACAGAAAGTATAAAATCTTATGAAGAAGCTAGAAAAAATAAGAATTGGCCACCAGCTTATCTCAATAAGCTGTTATAAGCTAAACAGCTTATAAAAGCCAAAAGGACCTAAACTATATTAAGTATTTGATGTGGTGGAGAGTGAATGAAAAAAGTCCCTAGGGCGAATGGTATCCAGGTACATCTCAATCACTCTCAAAGGGGGAGGTCTCAGGTTCGACCCTGCCTCACCCCTTTTTACCAATTTTATTTTTTTGATTTTTTTCTTTTGCAAAACTATACATTAAGGAAAAATAAGCAACTTTAATAAAAACAAATTTATTAATATTAACAAATAAGCTCTGTATGAGCTTATTTTGGACTCAGTTCATGTTTTTAGGCAAATAAGCCATAAGCACTCTAAATAGAGGCTATCACTTAGCCTTAAAAGGTGTTCTTTTTGGCTTTTCTGATTTCTGGATTATTAACATACTGAAAATGGACAAGAAAGAAGAAAAAGAAAATTTATATACCAAGGAACAAGCTAGGTCAGAGCTTAGGAGCTTATGCAGTGAGCACTTGGCTCACAGCTTGGAGATAAGCTCAATATAAGCTTGAATTAGGCTGAACTCAGGAAAGAAAAGGAAGGGGAAAATGAAACATGGGTCAAATGGCAAACATAAACAAGATATGTGCAATGAAATTGCACATTTGACTGAGATGTGAACTCATGGTTTAGACAGTCAAGCTATAAGCTTGACTTGGATGGAATTGAGGCCTCTAAAGCCTGTCATGAGTTCCACAAAGGAAATGAAAGAGAAAAATATGTTTGTACAAGGTTTATTTACATAATTACATAAGCATGTTCACTGAGTTTGGCCAATAAGCTCAAATAAGCTCATAAGCCATTCTCAGTGAACAGCAATCCCAAACAGTCCTTGCAGCCTTTTAGCTTAGCCATTTAAGCTTATCAAATAAGCTGTAAAGGCCATATGGTGATTGAAGGTTGCAAGCTGGGGTGGTAGGCTTCTCAAAAAGCCCAAGCTCACCTAGTGGGGTCCACTAGAGAGCTTGTGAGAAGCTTGAGAAAAACCTCCCAAGTGACTGCATATACTGGGTAACCCAATACATACATCAAATTGGACAATCAAAAAGCTGTATGCAGGCTTATAAAATAAGCTTGATAATGTTGAACAACCTTTGAAACTTAGAAACTGGTTGCTTGGCCTTGTGAAAAGCCAAAGCTCACAGCCATAAGTTCATTGGAGAGCTTTTTGTTAGCTTGTGAAAAAGCTATGAGTACACTGGATTCCCAGTGTACTATGAAAATGGACAAAGTTAAAAGCTTTTAGCAGCCTTATTATATAAGCTGTAAAATGAAGGGAAAGCCTTGAACTTTGAAGTCTGGGTGATAAGCTTTCCAATAAACTAAATTTCACAAAATAAGGCTCATTAATGAGCCTTATAAGGGCTTGTGGAATTAGCCACTTAAGACTGAATGACCAGTGCACTTTGTGAAATTGAGCAAAATGTTAAGCTAAGATTAGCTTATCACATAAGCTTAAAAGCCTAGGATAAGACTAAATCCAGTAAGATGGATGCTCAAGCTTCCTAGGAAGCTATAAGTTACAAACTCAAGTCCTTTAGTTAGTTTTTCACAAGCTTATGAAATATGCCAAAGTACACTGATTTCTCAGTGTACTTGATTAAGTTGTTGAGGATTGATTTATGAAAATTAAGCACCAAAATAAGCACTAATTGGAAATTTAAGCTTATGCATAATCTGATAGCGTATAAACATCACAAAACAACAAATAACACAATATATCATACATTAATAAACAAATTATGGACTTATGCAAATGTCAATAAAACTGTGCACAGGGCACATTTAGGAAAAAATAGCAAATAAAAGCTACAAAATAAGCAGTAAGATAAGCTAAGTAAAAATTATTAAAAATACCTTAAGAAATACTAGCAACAACAGATTAAAACCCTATAAGCATAAGTCCTAAATCTAACTAACAAAAGCACACTAAAAATTCAAAGTTTATTCAAAAATATTTTAACTGAAAATATTGACTTTTATATGAACATTAAAGTTTGACTGATACGAATTTATAATCTAATTTGTGGACATAATATGTAATATTAAGCATCAAAAACAAGAAATAAACAAAGATAAACAATACTTAAACACGTATGATAAATATGGAACTAAGATTAATAACAGTGAATCTCCTAGGTGAGATTGAAGCTAATTTTGACTTTGCTGCTTATAAGCCTGAACTTCATGGGTTGTCAGCCCTTAAGGATCTCAGAAGAACATTCAGCAAAACAAAACAACAACAATAACACAAAGAATTACTAATTTGATCTTCCAAAATCAAACAGTAAACAAATGAAAAATATCAAAGTGTCAATTTAAATTTTCCACAAGTAATCACTAGTTATTAGGGTTTAACTGAGATAATTTAGTCCTATGTGGCATATATCAAACTAGAACAACTTCACAAAAGACCCTTAACTCAGATTAAACAGTAATTCCAAACACACCATAATCAAATAGATTTTTGGATTTTCAAAGTATATTACTGATCAAGTCCATAAAACTGAATCCAAACTTCTTAATATCATATGCTAAGCATAATTAAACATAGAAATAACATATATAACAACAATACACAAAAATCATTCAAATGCCATTTTCACAATGAAAAATGTCATTTGAAGCAACTTTGTAATTCAACACATAAGCATATAATATTATACTGTAAAATGACTAACAAACAGCAAATAAACACAAATACATGAAAATCTAAGCAGTTAAAATACTTAAACAGTAAATTGCAAAAGTTGAGAGAATGGCTTACAAAATTGAAACTTGACTGAGAATTGGAAACTAAGGACAAGGTTACACCTATTAGCTTCCCAATAAGCTCCTAATACCCTTTGCACTCCAAATTCACCCATGCTTCAACTTCTTATTGATGAACTGATTTCTTTTGATTTTTCATTGATTTTCCTTGAGTCTTTTTGGTATTTTTGTTTTATAATGATAAAAGCATGTTAAATGTATCTAAAAGCTTGCATAAGCTATCAGGAGCTTATGTAGTGTTGTATAGAGTCAATTAACAGCTTATATCATATGACATGGAAATTTAAATGACTTTTTAAGCATAAATTGAAAACTGTAAAGATAATTGAAATTAAACTGTAAATAATGGTTTATTACACTGTGTCAAAGTATAATAACACATTGAAAGCAATTAAATGACATTAAAGTAAAGATAAACATAAAAACGAGCTACAGTGACTAAGGCCTAATGCCGAAGTACCCTGCTACTATGCCTCTCTTCTCCTTTTTATAGCTTCATTTAGTTCCCTGAGTCATAAGGAGTAAATCCCACTCTCCAATTGAGCTCCATGTGTCCTCTTTATCAACACCTGTTCAAAAGTAAATTTGGCGCCAAAATTTATTTTTGCAATTGGGAGCTGTGAGGTGTTTTAATTGGTGGGTTTGGAGGTTGCAGGGTACAATTGGGTGAGAATAGTGGGCAGAGGAGGTGAGGTGATAGTTGAGGAGAGTTTTACAGGGTAGGGGATGGTGGCAGGGTGTGGGTAGTAGCAGGTGTCACCTCCTAGGGTAAACCTAGGAGGTGGGTTTGTTGTGGGAATGACAGGGGGACTGGTGAGGTGGAAAGTGGAGCAAGTGGTGGTGAAGGTGGAGTGGTGGTGTAGCAGGTGATGAAGCAGGTTGGGATGGAAGGTTAGGGATAGGTCAAACGGTCAACGACCGTTTTTATTTAAAAGGGGTAAAGGGCTTAGTGATAGTTGGGCCTGGTGTTTTGTGTTTGGGCCAGGTTGATTATTTTGGATATTAAGGATTTGGATTATAAGGATTTAAAAGGATCCGGTTTGTATTTTTAGCCCAAGGACCAATGTTGTAACTTCTGAATTCATGAAGGACTAAACCTGTAATATTTCATAAGTTATCACAAGGACTAATATTGCCAAGTTAGATAAACCAAAAGACCTATTTTGCATTTATTACAATTTAAAACACCCGGGGGACCTTTTATGTAATTTTTCAAAGTTGAGGGGGTGAAATTGTAATTTCCCATAGGATAAAATGGTCAACCTAATAAAAGTAAACGGGCGACAGCCCGGGAGAGGAATACAAGTTTACCAAGGTTTAAAATATCCTTGGATCGTTTATGTCCTGGCGAGGCGTGATATTCTAAATACAATGACTTGTGAATTGTTGAAAATAATATTAGTATAGGAAAATAGGACTCTGATTGACTAACACTGAATGTGAATAGTAATAGCTCTGTCACAGCTAGTTCATTTAAGAAACGTACAATCAGAAACCTTAAAATGATAACGTATTTACAAACGTACATTTAGGTTTAAATAAATGTAAACGTAACGTATAAAACAAAACTTTCCCAAAGAGGGAATTTGCATGCCTGAACGACTTAAATGCAAATTAAAAAGAAATAAAATAAATAACTATATTTACAAAGTATTTAAAATAATATTTACAAGTGTTATATTAATTATTATAAATAACTATTTATTCACTATTTATTAATTTACATAAATATAAAGAAAATGTAAACTAAAACTAAAGAAATAAAACTAAAACTTAGAAAAGTTAAAAATACTATAAAAGAAATTTAGAAACTAAAAATATATTTATTATACAATTATTCTATTTATTATTACTTATTTACTATTATCTATATATTAATACTAATATTTAATTATTATAAATACTAAATTAGCAAACAAAAATCTAAAACTTTTTACATAATTCTAAAATACTTATAAGAAGCTAAGAAAAATATAAAAACTATAGTTTATATACAAAAATAAGGAAACTTAATTAAAATCTATTATTTATTAATTAGACTATTTAAAATAAATTAATTATTATACATACTAAACTAATTTATAAAATTATAAAACTTTTTATAATAATTCCTAATCATCTCAGGAATACATAAAAAATATAAAAAGTTTATAAAAATTATAAATAAGCCGTTTTAAAAATTAAATACTTATTATTTCCTAAAACCTAATGAAACTATATTAATTATTATATATATTAGATGAACAGTAAAAAATACGAAAAAATTACAGAAACTATAAAAAGTTATGAAGATGCTAGGAAAAATAAGCTAAGGTCACCAGCTTATTCCAATAAGCTGGAATAAGCTCATCAGTCCAAATAAGCTAAAGGGTTCAAAATGGCTTAAATGGATTAAGGGTGCATGAGTTAACGGAACTGGTGCCCCAGAGCAAGTGGAAGGGGTGTGGGGTTATTATGCATGATACTAGCGAGAGGTCCCAAGTTCGAAACCACCCACACCCATTTTTTTCATTTTTATTTTATTTTTCATTTTTCTTTTTGCTAAACTACTTAATAAGTAAAAATATAAAGGTTTAATAAAAGAAAACTTTTTACAAAAGCCAAATAAGCTCTGTGAGAGCTTATTTGCTTAACAGTTAGGCTATAAGGCCAAACTAGGATTTTTACTAAGCTATAAGCTACAAACAAGCTACCTAAGGTTAAATAAGCTACAACTAAGTAAGATATACCTAAAGTAATCTGGATTAACTAAATAAGCTAAGGGAAATAAGCTATAAGCTTAAATAAGCAATTCCAACTCTCAGTCAACCAAACACCCTTCACAGTCAACTTAATGGGCAAAATAAGCTCATGAAATAAGCTTATAAGCTCAAAATGAAAACTGATATGGAAAGTTGGGTTGGAGTACTTTTCAAAAAGCTAAAGCTCATGAGATAAGACCCAATATTGAGCTTCTGAGGAGCTTGTGAAAAAGCTTGATTAAGCAAATAAGTGATAAGCCTTCTAAATAGAAGCTATCACTTAGCTTCAAAAGGGCTTTCTTTTTGGATTTTCTTTTTATGAAACTAAATAAATACATATAATATACATATTTAACAAAAATAAAACTTTACAAATAAGGAAATAAGCAATTCGTGGCTTATTACTCACACAGTGGAGCTTTTGGGCTCACAGATTAGTATTAAGCTTAGAATAAGCTTGAAAAAGCTATCTAGTGATAATAAAAAGGAAAAGGTGTATATGTACATGTATAATAAGTATTTAAGAACAAAAATAAGCACTGGGAAGTGCTTATAAGTACAAGCCTATGGTTTAGACAGTTAAGCCTTTTGGGCTTAACTTGGATTGAATGAAGGCTTCTACGAACCTATAATAAGCTCCATACTATGAAGTAAAAGGTAAAAAGTATCTATACAAGTATAATATATATATTTACAAAAGATTATGCACTGAGAAGTGCAAATAAGCTCAGAATAAGCAAATAAGCACTTTTCAGGTGCATACAGTTCCAAACACCCCTGCAACTCTTTTTGATGGCAATTTAAGCTTAGTGAATAAGCTGCAAAAGCCAAAATAGGAATTGGAGTTGCAAGACATGCTGGTAGGCTTTCCAAAAAGCCAAAGCTCATCAAGTGGGGTCCACTGATGAGCTTTTGGGAGGCTTATGAAAAACCTTCATTTCCTGAGTAATATGGTATGATTCTTAAGTACTCAGAAAATGGGACAAACAAAAAGCTCTATGCAGCCCTAGTTAATAAGCTACAATAAAAATATTAAGCACTGGATTTAGAAGCTGGGTAGAAAAGCTCCACATGGAACTTGATTTCATCATCTGAATCCAAGGAATAAGCTTTTGTGAGCTTATGAAAGTGTCTAGGTGTAGGAAAGAAATACTGAGGACTCAGTATCCTTTTTCAAATGGTGATAAGTTAAGCTACTTGCAGCCCTGGTTAATAAGCTACAAGGTTGATTTTAAGTGTAGGATCCTAAAGTGGGGTAGCTAGGCTTCCTAAAAAGCTAAACTACAAGACTTAAGGTTCACTAATGAGCTGGTTGTGAGCTTGTGGAAACAATGTAATACCCCTGATTACTCAGGGGTATGTTGTGAGTGGGCAAACACAAGGTCACACAACTTATCTAAATAAGCTCATAAGAGCTCAACAAACACTGAGCTATTGAAATGGGCAATTCAGCTTCACATGAAGCTATACCACACAAGCTTTAGCTCAGAGAGGAACTTTCTATGGGCTTGTGAAAATCAACTCATCACACTATTTGCTTCAGTGTGATGAGTGATGAGTAACAAAAATGGTTGGTTGATAAGCTACCTAATTTAAGCTAAGACAGTAAAATAAGCATAAACATAACAACATGGCCACTAGGGCAACACAAATAAGCCAAAATTACCAAGTGGGATCAAGTCATGAGACTTGGGTAAGCTTATGAACTTGATAGGCCACTGGTGACACAGGGCAAAAACTAGTAATTATAAGCACAATTAAAAGCTATAAATAAGCTGAACTAAAAATTGATAAAAATCACATAGAAAGACAAGCTGCTAAACTAAAACATATTCCAAACACGGGTTCTAAAACTAATTAATAAAGCCTACACAAAATTCTACTTTTATTCAAAAACCTGAAAAATGAAAATTTTGACTTTTTGAGAGTATGATCAAAATTGACTTTGATCAACTTTCATCTTAATTTAACAACTTAATAAGCTATACTATGATACAAGAACATGAAATAAACAAATATGAACAACTTTTAAGCAGGTTTGCAAGGTTTTAGGGTGTGACAACTTCAGATTGCTCATAATGAGACAGTCAAGAGTCATTTTGACTTTCTACCATGCTATATTCTTAAGTTAAGGTTTCCCTGAGTTATTAAGGTCATATCATGCATACATCAAACAAGAAAAAACACACAATAAGGCCTGTAACACAGGTCATCTACCACATCCAAACAACCCTCTAATGGACTGTTATTAAGTTTTTCAAAGCAAATGATTGTATAAACCAATTCCATCAATTCCAGGGGTACCAAAGTGTCAAAATGGATCCTTTTTAGCTTGAACAAGTAGTCACAAAAGTCTAAGCCTAGGTTTCTCAAAAATTAGTTTATTGACAGTCAAAAAGCAAAATCAAACCACAAAGCAATCCAAAACATACCAACCTATTATTAAGCTATAATATCATTATCTAATAACATATAAACACATAAAAGAGGAAATAAACACAGATAGATGACTTAAGCATAAAATGCAAAAATTGTAAAAGTGGGACTTACAAAGTGAATACACTGAGCCATTGGAAACCATGGACCAAAACACTACCTATAGTCTCCCATGAGACACTACAACCAATGGCAATCCATAATAGCCATGCTCCTTGCTGAGAACACTAAGAACACAAGATTTTTATTTAATTTTCTATTTTTTCTCTATTTTTTTATGATTTTTGGTATTAAAAACTACAACTAAATTAATGGTTTCTACAAGCTTTAAAGCTTTTGTCAGGAGCTTATGTGACTTATATAGTCCATATAATCAACTACAATTAAACATGAAAAGTAAATGACATGAAAATTAAAGGCATTATTGAAGAACATGATATTTAAAGATAACTTGCATTAAAACTGAGAATTGTGTTCCATTACACTAAATTGAGATTCATTACACTAATAAAGCAGTAAATGACATAAATTAAAGAAAGCATATAAAGATTACACTATTACTAATCTATTTCTAGGTGACAATGGCTTAAGGCCAAGGTAGTTGTTTCCTCTGCTTCTTCTTTCTTTTATACACTCAGAATGCCTTGGAGGCCACTCCCAAATCTCTTGCTTCAATCTTGACCCTTTATTTTGTCCAATTCATCTCATCCGTTTAAATGGACTTTAGGCGCCAAAGTTGAATAGACAGCTAGGGACAGCTCTGCTCTAATTAATGCCTCATTGTGTGTTGCAGAGGGTTTGGGGGAACATATGAGATATTTTGGTGAAGTTTAGACCAAGTTGGGAGTGGTTTTGGTTAATACTGTGGGTAGGGATGGTATTGGGGTGTGAAGGCATTAATTGTGGGGGGGGGGGGGGGGGGGTTAGTAGCAGAGGTGGTGGAAGGTAGTGGGTGAGATGATAGGGTGAGGTGGTATGCAAGGTGGAGGGTGCAAGTGGTGTTTACAGGTGTGGGATGGGGAGAAGTGGAAGAAGGAGGGAAAACGGGGGTGTCTGTTTTATTTTATTAACAAAGGGAATGGGCCGGGTTTTATATACGTTGGGCCCAAGTGATGGACTGGATTTGGATTTGTGGGTTTATAATAATAAAGGATCCGTTTGGTATTATAGTGTACAAGCCCAAGGATTATATTAGTATTTTCTGAATTCTTGGAGGACTAAACCTGAAATAATTCAAAAGTTATCACAAGGACTAATATTGTAATGTTAGATAAACCAAAGGACTTTATTTTGCATTTTTACAATTTAAAATACCCCGGGGACCATTTATGTAATTTTCTAAAGTTTAGGGGGCTAAATTGTAATTTCCTCAAAGTTATCAAAATAGTTCCAAATTGTAAATTCATGCATAGTACAAGGGTATATTTGATAAATTTCAAGTTTTGAATACCCAGGGACCTATTTTGCCAAATTTGTAACTTGAGGGGTAAAAATTGCCAGATTGTGTAAACTTTTATCCAGGGATGTTTTGTGAACATTTTTGGATTCCCAAGGATTAAAGTTGACTTTTCTTTCATTTAAAACATTTAGGGACTAGTTTTGACAAATTGTGTAACTACAGGGACTGAAAACGACAATTGTTGTGAAATTGATTATTTTTCACTTGTTTTTCAATCTTTTGTACCTGAATCACATAAAACACATTTTGATGAATTTGTAACATTTTGTGAGTTATTTGTGTGTTTTTGGTTGTTTTTGTGGGTTCAAATAGGTATAAAATGATGAGTATTTAGACACTCATCAATCCCCCACACTAAACTATTGCTAGTCCCTAGCAATCTTTTATTTAAAACTTAATGGATTTGAAAACTTCTTTACCAAAAGCCATCACTTCTGGAATAGCCAGGTGTAAGAACTGTGGCACACCTGATAACCGTGTGATTTTGAGCAAACCACCAGCTGTCAACGGATTTGATTAGTCTTTACCAAAAGCCGTTTGCTTCTGGACTAGCCAACTCTTGATGGAATAGTCAACATCTTGGTGAGTTGATTACCAATTATGGTTTTTCCACGGCCTTTACCACAAGCCATAATCTTGCGGGCTAGCCAACTCATTTGTTTTTGGGGAGTTGAGGAACCGTACAATTTTTGGCAAATTGCAAGCCATAAACGGATTTGAGATATCTTTACCAAGAGCCGTTTGCTCCTGGATTAGCCAGTCCTTGTGTGGATTAGACATGGTGGACTAATAACCATTTGTTGTATTTAGTGTAAAACACTAATACCAAATGAAAAAATTTTAAATTTTGGTCATTTTTGGGGGAAAAAAGGGCATACAAGGGTATAAAAGTTGATCAAATTCGCCAGAATTCCCCCCCACACTTATTATGAAAATTGTCCTCAATTTTCAAAGCTAAGTGTAGTAATACAACAATTATTTGGTTTTTTATATTTACAATTTTTTCAAAGCATTTTCAAAATATGTACAAAAGGTGGGGCATCACCCCCACACTTATGTGGTAGAAAGGGGAAAAAGACAGAAATACGGGTGAAAACCCATATTGTACGGCTTGTTTTTGATAACCAAGTCACTAGCTTGACTTGACCCCGAATTAATTGGTTCATGGGGAAGTGGAGTGGGATTGCCACTCAAAGATTTGGTAAGAAATTGGAGTGGGATTGCCACTCACAGAATTATGAATGCTCAAACAGTGATATGAGCCTAAGAATCCTTAAGAGTCAAGGAAACTTAGAAAAGGTGAGAAGATTCTTTTGATTTTATATTTTATAATGTTTTTGTATTTTTATCTTTTATATATATATTTACAAAAGAAAGAAAATTCCTTACAACCGCCCCTTGAAAGGGAATCTAGGTCTGACAGAGCTCAGTAACTGTAAACAGCCAACAACCAAATGTTGTAACTGAGGGACTAATCAAACTGTGCAAGTTGTGTGCAAAGGAAATAAAATATTTTTGTATTTTATATTGTTTATGGAAATGAAATATGATACATATAAGTAATCACTACCTCCCAGGCTTGTGTCAGGTTTACCACGCAAGCTAATTACTTGTGAATAATTAACTGTAATAAATGTGTCCTGACAGCCTGGAAGTTGAATGATATAGTATAATATACAAACAAGTATAAATATTTCAACAAAATACAAAAATACAAGTCATAGTAGGCAGCACAGCCTCCCCGGCAGCGGCGCCAAAATTTGATTCCTCCCGGACCATACCTACTTTTTATAAGCCAACCACTTAGGATAAAATGGTCAACCTAATAAAAGTAAACGGGCGACAGCCCGGGAGAGGAATACAAGTTTACCAAGGTTTAAAATATCCTTGGATCGTTTATGTCCTGGCGAGGCGTGATATTCTAAATACAATGACTTGTGAATTGTTGAAAATAATATTAGTATAGGAAAATAGGACTCTGATTGACTAACACTGAATGTGAATAGTAATAGCTCTGTCACAGCTAGTTCATTTAAGAAACGTACAATCAGAAACCTTAAAATGATAACGTATTTACAAACGTACATTTAGGTTTAAATAAATGTAAACGTAACGTATAAAACAAAACTTTCCCAAAGAGGGAATTTGCATGCCTGAACGACTTAAATGCAAATTAAAAAGAAATAAAATAAATAACTATATTTACAAAGTATTTAAAATAATATTTACAAGTGTTATATTAATTATTATAAATAACTATTTATTCACTATTTATTAATTTACATAAATATAAAGAAAATGTAAACTAAAACTAAAGAAATAAAACTAAAACATAGAAAAGTTAAAAATACTATAAAAGAAATTTAGAAACTAAAAATATATTTATTATACAATTATTCTATTTATTATTACTTATTTACTATTATCTATATATTAATACTAATATTTAATTATTATAAATACTAAATTAGCAAACAAAAATCTAAAACTTTTTACATAATTCTAAAATACTTATAAGAAGCTAAGAAAAATATAAAAACTATAGTTTATATACAAAAATAAGGAAACTTAATTAAAATCTATTATTTATTAATTAGACTATTTAAACTAAATTAATTATTATACATACTAAACTAATTTATAAAATTATAAAACTTTTTATAATAATTCCTAATCATCTCAGGAATACATAAAAAAATATAAAAAGTTTATAAAAATTATAAATAAGCCATTTTAAAAATTAAATACTTATTATTTCCTAAAACCTAATGAAACTATATTAATTATTATATATATTAGATGAACAGTAAAAAATACGAAAAAATTACAGAAACTATAAAAAGTTATGAAGATGCTAGGAAAAATAAGCTAAGGTCACCAGCTTATTCCAATAAGCTGGAATAAGCTCATCAGTCCAAATAAGCTAAAGGGTTCAAAATGGCTTAAATGGATTAAGGGTGCATGAGTTAACGGAACTGGTGCCCCAGAGCAAGTGGAAGGGGTGTGGGGTTATTATGCATGATACTAGCGAGAGGTCCCAAGTTCGAAACCACCCACACCCATTTTTTTCATTTTTATTTTATTTTTCATTTTTCTTTTTGCTAAACTACTTAATAAGTAAAAATATAAAGGTTTAATAAAAGAAAACTTTTTACAAAAGCCAAATAAGCTCTGTGAGAGCTTATTTGCTTAACAGTTAGGCTATAAGGCCAAACTAGGATTTTTACTAAGCTATAAGCTACAAACAAGCTACCTAAGGTTAAATAAGCTACAACTAAGTAAGATATACCTAAAGTAATCTGGATTAACTAAATAAGCTAAGGGAAATAAGCTATAAGCTTAAATAAGCAATTCCAACTCTCAGTCAACCAAACACCCTTCACAGTCAACTTAATGGGCAAAATAAGCTCATGAAATAAGCTTATAAGCTCAAAATGAAAACTGATATGGAAAGTTGGGTTGGAGTACTTTTCAAAAAGCTAAAGCTCATGAGATAAGACCCAATATTGAGCTTCTGAGGAGCTTGTGAAAAAGCTTGATTAAGCAAATAAGTGATAAGCCTTCTAAATAGAAGCTATCACTTAGCTTCAAAAGGGCTTTCTTTTTGGATTTTCTTTTTATGAAACTAAATAAATACATATAATATACATATTTAACAAAAATAAAACTTTACAAATAAGGAAATAAGCAATTCGTGGCTTATTACTCACACAGTGGAGCTTTTGGGCTCACAGATTAGTATTAAGCTTAGAATAAGCTTGAAAAAGCTATCTAGTGATAATAGAAAGGAAAAGGTGTATATGTACATGTATAATAAGTATTTAAGAACAAAAATAAGCACTGGGAAGTGCTTATAAGTACAAGCCTATGGTTTAGACAGTTAAGCCTTTTGGGCTTAACTTGGATTGAATGAAGGCTTCTAAGAACCTATAATAAGCTCCATACTATGAAGTAAAAGGTAAAAAGTATCTATACAAGTATAATATATATATTTACAAAAGATTATGCACTGAGAAGTGCAAATAAGCTCAGAATAAGCAAATAAGCACTTTTCAGGTGCATACAGTTCCAAACACCCCTGCAACTCTTTTTGATGGCAATTTAAGCTTAGTGAATAAGCTGCAAAAGCCAAAATAGGAATTGGAGTTGCAAGACATGCTGGTAGGCTTTCCAAAAAGCCAAAGCTCATCAAGTGGGGTCCACTGATGAGCTTTTGGGAGGCTTATGAAAAACCTTCATTTCCTGAGTAATATGGTATGATTCTTAAGTACTCAGAAAATGGGACAAACAAAAAGCTCTATGCAGCCCTAGTTAATAAGCTACAATAAAAATATTAAGCACTGGATTTAGAAGCTGGGTAGAAAAGCTCCACATGGAACTTGATTTCATCATCTGAATCCAAGGAATAAGCTTTTGTGAGCTTATGAAAGTGTCTAGGTGTAGGAAAGAAATACTGAGGACTCAGTATCCTTTTTCAAATGGTGATAAGTTAAGCTACTTGCAGCCCTGGTTAATAAGCTACAAGGTTGATTTTAAGTGTAGGATCCTAAAGTGGGGTAGCTAGGCTTCCTAAAAAGCTAAACTACAAGACTTAAGGTTCACTAATGAGCTGGTTGTGAGCTTGTGGAAACAATGTAATACCCCTGATTACTCAGGGGTATGTTGTGAGTGGGCAAACACAAGGTCACACAACTTATCTAAATAAGCTCATAAGAGCTCAACAAACACTGAGCTATTGAAATGGGCAATTCAGCTTCACATGAAGCTATACCACACAAGCTTTAGCTCAGAGAGGAACTTTCTATGGGCTTGTGAAAATCAACTCATCACACTGTTTGCTTCAGTGTGATGAGTGATGAGTAACAAAAATGGTTGGTTGATAAGCTACCTAATTTAAGCTAAGACAGTAAAATAAGCATAAACATAACAACATGGCCACTAGGGCAACACAAATAAGCCAAAATTACCAAGTGGGATCAAGTCATGAGACTTGGGTAAGCTTATGAACTTGATAGGCCACTGGTGACACAGGGCAAAAACTAGTAATTATAAGCACAATTAAAAGCTATAAATAAGCTGAACTAAAAATTGATAAAAATCACATAGAAAGACAAGCTGCTAAACTAAAACATATTCCAAACACAGGTTCTAAAACTAATTAATAAAGCCTACACAAAATTCTACTTTTATTCAAAAACCTGAAAAATGAAAATTTTGACTTTTTGAGAGTATGATCAAAATTGACTTTGATCAACTTTCATCTTAATTTAACAACTTAATAAGCTATACTATGATACAAGAACATGAAATAAACAAATATGAACAACTTTTAAGCAGGTTTGCAAGGTTTTAGGGTGTGTGACAACTTCAGATTGCTCATAATGAGACAGTCAAGAGTCATTTTGACTTTCTACCATGCTATATTCTTAAGTTAAGGTTTCCCTGAGTTATTAAGGTCATATCATGCATACATCAAACAAGAAAAAACACACAATAAGGCCTGTAACACAGGTCATCTACCACATCCAAACAACCCTCTAATGGACTGTTATTAAGTTTTTCAAAGCAAATGATTGTATAAACCAATTCCATCAATTCCAGGGGTACCAAAGTGTCAAAATGGATCCTTTTTAGCTTGAACAAGTAGTCACAAAAGTCTAAGCCTAGGTTTCTCAAAAATTAGTTTATTGACAGTCAAAAAGCAAAATCAAACCACAAAGCAATCCAAAACATACCAACCTATTATTAAGCTATAATATCATTATCTAATAACATATAAACACATAAAAGAGGAAATAAACACAGATAGATAACTTAAGCATAAAATGCAAAAATTGTAAAAGTGGGACTTACAAAGTGAATACACTGAGCCATTGGAAACCATGGACCAAAACACTACCTATAGTCTCCCATGAGACACTACAACCAATGGCAATCCATAATAGCCATGCTCCTTGCTGAGAACACTAAGAACACAAGATTTTTATTTAATTTTCTATTTTTTCTCTATTTTTTTATGATTTTTGGTATTAAAAACTACAACTAAATTAATGGTTTCTACAAGCTTTAAAGCTTTTGTCAGGAGCTTATGTGACTTATATAGTCCATATAATCAACTACAATTAAACATGAAAAGTAAATGACATGAAAATTAAAGGCATTATTGAAGAACATGATATTTAAAGATAACTTGCATTAAAACTGAGAATTGTGTTCCATTACACTAAATTGAGATTCATTACACTAATAAAGCAGTAAATGACATAAATTAAAGAAAGCATATAAAGATTACACTATTACTAATCTATTTCTAGGTGACAATGGCTTAAGGCCAAGGTAGTTGTTTCCTCTGCTTCTTCTTTCTTTTATACACTCAGAATGCCTTGGAGGCCACTCCCAAATCTCTTGCTTCAATCTTGACCCTTTATTTTGTCCAATTCATCTCATCCGTTTAAATGGACTTTAGGCGCCAAAGTTGAATAGACAGCTAGGGACAGCTCTGCTCTAATTAATGCCTCATTGTGTGTTGCAGAGGGTTTGGGGGAACATATGAGATATTTTGGTGAAGTTTAGACCAAGTTGGGAGTGGTTTTGGTTAATACTGTGGGTAGGGATGGTATTGGGGTGTGAAGGCATTAATTGTGGGGGGGGGGGGGTTAGTAGCAGAGGTGGTGGAAGGTAGTGGGTGAGATGATAGGGTGAGGTGGTATGCAAGGTGGAGGGTGCAAGTGGTGTTTACAGGTGTGGGATGGGGAGAAGTGGAAGAAGGAGGGAAAACGGGGTGTCTGTTTTATTTTATTAACAAAGGGAATGGGCCGGGTTTTATATACGTTGGGCCCAAGTGATGGACTGGATTTGGATTTGTGGGTTTATAATAATAAAGGATCCGTTTGGTATTATAGTGTACAAGCCCAAGGATTATATTAGTATTTTCTGAATTCTTGGAGGACTAAACCTGAAATAATTCAAAAGTTATCACAAGGACTAATATTGTAATGTTAGATAAACCAAAGGACTTTATTTTGCATTTTTACAATTTAAAATACCCCGGGGACCATTTATGTAATTTTCTAAAGTTTAGGGGGCTAAATTGTAATTTCCTCAAAGTTATCAAAATAGTTCCAAATTGTAAATTCATGCATAGTACAAGGGTATATTTGATAAATTTCAAGTTTTGAATACCCAGGGACCTATTTTGCCAAATTTGTAACTTGAGGGGTAAAAATTGCCAGATTGTGTAAACTTTTATCCAGGGATGTTTTGTGAACATTTTTGGATTCCCAAGGATTAAAGTTGACTTTTCTTTCATTTAAAACATTTAGGGACTAGTTTTGACAAATTGTGTAACTACAGGGACTGAAAACGACAATTGTTGTGAAATTGATTATTTTTCACTTGTTTTTCAATCTTTTGTACCTGAATCACATAAAACACATTTTGATGAATTTGTAACATTTTGTGAGTTATTTGTGTGTTTTTGGTTGTTTTTGTGGGTTCAAATAGGTATAAAATGATGAGTATTTAGACACTCATCAATCCCCCACACTAAACTATTGCTAGTCCCTAGCAATCTTTTATTTAAAACTTAATGGATTTGAAAACTTCTTTACCAAAAGCCATCACTTCTGGAATAGCCAGGTGTAAGAACTGTGGCACACCTGATAACCGTGTGATTTTGAGCAAACCACCAGCTGTCAACGGATTTGATTAGTCTTTACCAAAAGCCGTTTGCTTCTGGACTAGCCAACTCTTGATGGAATAGTCAACATCTTGGTGAGTTGATTACCAATTATGGTTTTTCCACGGCCTTTACCACAAGCCATAATCTTGCGGGCTAGCCAACTCATTTGTTTTTGGGGAGTTGAGGAACCGTACAATTTTTGGCAAATTGCAAGCCATAAACGGATTTGAGATATCTTTACCAAGAGCCGTTTGCTCCTGGATTAGCCAGTCCTTGTGTGGATTAGACATGGTGGACTAATAACCATTTGTTGTATTTAGTGTAAAACACTAATACCAAATGAAAAAATTTTAAATTTTGGTCATTTTTGGGGGAAAAAGGGCATACAAGGGTATAAAAGTTGATCAAATTCGCCAGAATTCCCCCCCACACTTATTATGAAAATTGTCCTCAATTTTCAAAGCTAAGTGTAGTAATACAACAATTATTTGGTTTTTTATATTTACAATTTTTTCAAAGCATTTTCAAAATATGTACAAAAGGTGGGGCATCACCCCCACACTTATGTGGTAGAAAGGGGAAAAAGACAGAAATACGGGTGAAAACCCATATTGTACGGCTTGTTTTTGATAACCAAGTCACTAGCTTGACTTGACCCCGAATTAATTGGTTCATGGGGAAGTGGAGTGGGATTGCCACTCAAAGATTTGGTAAGAAATTGGAGTGGGATTGCCACTCACAGAATTATGAATGCTCAAACAGTGATATGAGCCTAAGAATCCTTAAGAGTCAAGGAAACTTAGAAAAGGTGAGAAGATTCTTTTGATTTTATATTTTATAATGTTTTTGTATTTTTATCTTTTATATATATATTTACAAAAGAAAGAAAATTCCTTACAACCGCCCCTTGAAAGGGAATCTAGGTCTGACAGAGCTCAGTAACTGTAAACAGCCAACAACCAAATGTTGTAACTGAGGGACTAATCAAACTGTGCAAGTTGTGTGCAAAGGAAATAAAATATTTTTGTATTTTATATTGTTTATGGAAATGAAATATGATACATATAAGTAATCACTACCTCCCAGGCTTGTGTCAGGTTTACCACGCAAGCTAATTACTTGTGAATAATTAACTGTAATAAATGTGTCCTGACAGCCTGGAATTTGAATGATATAGTATAATATACAAACAAGTATAAATATTTCAACAAAATACAAAAATACAAGTCATAGTAGGCAGCACAGCCTCCCCGGCAGCGGCGCCAAAATTTGATTCCTCCCGGACCATACCTACTTTTTATAAGCCAACCACTTAGGATAAAATGGTCAACCTAATAAAAGTAAACGGGCGACAGCCCGGGAGAGGAATACAAGTTTACCAAGGTTTAAAATATCCTTGGATCGTTTATGTCCTGGCGAGGCGTGATATTCTAAATACAATGACTTGTGAATTGTTGAAAATAATATTAGTATAGGAAAATAGGACTCTGATTGACTAACACTGAATGTGAATAGTAATAGCTCTGTCACAGCTAGTTCATTTAAGAAACGTACAATCAGAAACCTTAAAATGATAACGTATTTACAAACGTACATTTAGGTTTAAATAAATGTAAACGTAACGTATAAAACAAAACTTTCCCAAAGAGGGAATTTGCATGCCTGAACGACTTAAATGCAAATTAAAAAGAAATAAAATAAATAACTATATTTACAAAGTATTTAAAATAATATTTACAAGTGTTATATTAATTATTATAAATAACTATTTATTCACTATTTATTAATTTACATAAATATAAAGAAAATGTAAACTAAAACTAAAGAAATAAAACTAAAACATAGAAAAGTTAAAAATACTATAAAAGAAATTTAGAAACTAAAAATATATTTATTATACAATTATTCTATTTATTATTACTTATTTACTATTATCTATATATTAATACTAATATTTAATTATTATAAATACTAAATTAGCAAACAAAAATCTAAAACTTTTTACATAATTCTAAAATACTTATAAGAAGCTAAGAAAAATATAAAAACTATAGTTTATATACAAAAATAAGGAAACTTAATTAAAATCTATTATTTATTAATTAGACTATTTAAACTAAATTAATTATTATACATACTAAACTAATTTATAAAATTATAAAACTTTTTATAATAATTCCTAATCATCTCAGGAATACATAAAAAATATAAAAAGTTTATAAAAATTATAAATAAGCCATTTTAAAAATTAAATACTTATTATTTCCTAAAACCTAATGAAACTATATTAATTATTATATATATTAGATGAACAGTAAAAAATACGAAAAAATTACAGAAACTATAAAAAGTTATGAAGATGCTAGGAAAAATAAGCTAAGGTCACCAGCTTATTCCAATAAGCTGGAATAAGCTCATCAGTCCAAATAAGCTAAAGGGTTCAAAATGGCTTAAATGGATTAAGGGTGCATGAGTTAACGGAACTGGTGCCCCAGAGCAAGTGGAAGGGGTGTGGGGTTATTATGCATGATACTAGCGAGAGGTCCCAAGTTCGAAACCACCCACACCCATTTTTTTCATTTTTATTTTATTTTTCATTTTTCTTTTTGCTAAACTACTTAATAAGTAAAAATATAAAGGTTTAATAAAAGAAAACTTTTTACAAAAGCCAAATAAGCTCTGTGAGAGCTTATTTGCTTAACAGTTAGGCTATAAGGCCAAACTAGGATTTTTACTAAGCTATAAGCTACAAACAAGCTACCTAAGGTTAAATAAGCTACAACTAAGTAAGATATACCTAAAGTAATCTGGATTAACTAAATAAGCTAAGGGAAATAAGCTATAAGCTTAAATAAGCAATTCCAACTCTCAGTCAACCAAACACCCTTCACAGTCAACTTAATGGGCAAAATAAGCTCATGAAATAAGCTTATAAGCTCAAAATGAAAACTGATATGGAAAGTTGGGTTGGAGTACTTTTCAAAAAGCTAAAGCTCATGAGATAAGACCCAATATTGAGCTTCTGAGGAGCTTGTGAAAAAGCTTGATTAAGCAAATAAGTGATAAGCCTTCTAAATAGAAGCTATCACTTAGCTTCAAAAGGGCTTTCTTTTTGGATTTTCTTTTTATGAAACTAAATAAATACATATAATATACATATTTAACAAAAATAAAACTTTACAAATAAGGAAATAAGCAATTCGTGGCTTATTACTCACACAGTGGAGCTTTTGGGCTCACAGATTAGTATTAAGCTTAGAATAAGCTTGAAAAAGCTATCTAGTGATAATAAAAAGGAAAAGGTGTATATGTACATGTATAATAAGTATTTAAGAACAAAAATAAGCACTGGGAAGTGCTTATAAGTACAAGCCTATGGTTTAGACAGTTAAGCCTTTTGGGCTTAACTTGGATTGAATGAAGGCTTCTAAGAACCTATAATAAGCTCCATACTATGAAGTAAAAGGTAAAAAGTATCTATACAAGTATAATATATATATTTACAAAAGATTATGCACTGAGAAGTGCAAATAAGCTCAGAATAAGCAAATAAGCACTTTTCAGGTGCATACAGTTCCAAACACCCCTGCAACTCTTTTTGATGGCAATTTAAGCTTAGTGAATAAGCTGCAAAAGCCAAAATAGGAATTGGAGTTGCAAGACATGCTGGTAGGCTTTCCAAAAAGCCAAAGCTCATCAAGTGGGGTCCACTGATGAGCTTTTGGGAGGCTTATGAAAAACCTTCATTTCCTGAGTAATATGGTATGATTCTTAAGTACTCAGAAAATGGGACAAACAAAAAGCTCTATGCAGCCCTAGTTAATAAGCTACAATAAAAATATTAAGCACTGGATTTAGAAGCTGGGTAGAAAAGCTCCACATGGAACTTGATTTCATCATCTGAATCCAAGGAATAAGCTTTTGTGAGCTTATGAAAGTGTCTAGGTGTAGGAAAGAAATACTGAGGACTCAGTATCCTTTTTCAAATGGTGATAAGTTAAGCTACTTGCAGCCCTGGTTAATAAGCTACAAGGTTGATTTTAAGTGTAGGATCCTAAAGTGGGGTAGCTAGGCTTCCTAAAAAGCTAAACTACAAGACTTAAGGTTCACTAATGAGCTGGTTGTGAGCTTGTGGAAACAATGTAATACCCCTGATTACTCAGGGGTATGTTGTGAGTGGGCAAACACAAGGTCACACAACTTATCTAAATAAGCTCATAAGAGCTCAACAAACACTGAGCTATTGAAATGGGCAATTCAGCTTCACATGAAGCTATACCACACAAGCTTTAGCTCAGAGAGGAACTTTCTATGGGCTTGTGAAAATCAACTCATCACACTATTTGCTTCAGTGTGATGAGTGATGAGTAACAAAAATGGTTGGTTGATAAGCTACCTAATTTAAGCTAAGACAGTAAAATAAGCATAAACATAACAACATGGCCACTAGGGCAACACAAATAAGCCAAAATTACCAAGTGGGATCAAGTCATGAGACTTGGGTAAGCTTATGAACTTGATAGGCCACTGGTGACACAGGGCAAAAACTAGTAATTATAAGCACAATTAAAAGCTATAAATAAGCTGAACTAAAAATTGATAAAAATCACATAGAAAGACAAGCTGCTAAACTAAAACATATTCCAAACACGGGTTCTAAAACTAATTAATAAAGCCTACACAAAATTCTACTTTTATTCAAAAACCTGAAAAATGAAAATTTTGACTTTTTGAGAGTATGATCAAAATTGACTTTGATCAACTTTCATCTTAATTTAACAACTTAATAAGCTATACTATGATACAAGAACATGAAATAAACAAATATGAACAACTTTTAAGCAGGTTTGCAAGGTTTTAGGGTGTGACAACTTCAGATTGCTCATAATGAGACAGTCAAGAGTCATTTTGACTTTCTACCATGCTATATTCTTAAGTTAAGGTTTCCCTGAGTTATTAAGGTCATATCATGCATACATCAAACAAGAAAAAACACACAATAAGGCCTGTAACACAGGTCATCTACCACATCCAAACAACCCTCTAATGGACTGTTATTAAGTTTTTCAAAGCAAATGATTGTATAAACCAATTCCATCAATTCCAGGGGTACCAAAGTGTCAAAATGGATCCTTTTTAGCTTGAACAAGTAGTCACAAAAGTCTAAGCCTAGGTTTCTCAAAAATTAGTTTATTGACAGTCAAAAAGCAAAATCAAACCACAAAGCAATCCAAAACATACCAACCTATTATTAAGCTATAATATCATTATCTAATAACATATAAACACATAAAAGAGGAAATAAACACAGATAGATAACTTAAGCATAAAATGCAAAAATTGTAAAAGTGGGACTTACAAAGTGAATACACTGAGCCATTGGAAACCATGGACCAAAACACTACCTATAGTCTCCCATGAGACACTACAACCAATGGCAATCCATAATAGCCATGCTCCTTGCTGAGAACACTAAGAACACAAGATTTTTATTTAATTTTCTATTTTTTCTCTATTTTTTTATGATTTTTGGTATTAAAAACTACAACTGAATTAATGGTTTCTACAAGCTTTAAAGCTTTTGTCAGGAGCTTATGTGACTTATATAGTCCATATAATCAACTACAATTAAACATGAAAAGTAAATGACATGAAAATTAAAGGAATTATTGAAGAACATGATATTTAAAGATAACTTGCATTAAAACTGAGAATTGTGTTCCATTACACTAAATTGAGATTCATTACACTAATAAAGCAGTAAATGACATAAATTAAAGAAAGCATATAAAGATTACACTATTACTAATCTATTTCTAGGTGACAATGGCTTAAGGCCAAGGTAGTTGTTTCCTCTGCTTCTTCTTTCTTTTATACACTCAGAATGCCTTGGAGGCCACTCCCAAATCTCTTGCTTCAATCTTGACCCTTTATTTTGTCCAATTCATCTCATCCGTTTAAATGGACTTTAGGCGCCAAAGTTGAATAGACAGCTAGGGACAGCTCTGCTCTAATTAATGCCTCATTGTGTGTTGCAGAGGGTTTGGGGGAACATATGAGATATTTTGGTGAAGTTTAGACCAAGTTGGGAGTGGTTTTGGTTAATACTGTGGGTAGGGATGGTATTGGGGTGTGAAGGCATTAATTGTGGGGGGGGGGGGGGTTAGTAGCAGAGGTGGTGGAAGGTAGTGGGTGAGATGATAGGGTGAGGTGGTATGCAAGGTGGAGGGTGCAAGTGGTGTTTACAGGTGTGGGATGGGGAGAAGTGGAAGAAGGAGGGAAAACGGGGTGTCTGTTTTATTTTATTAACAAAGGGAATGGGCCGGGTTTTATATACGTTGGGCCCAAGTGATGGACTGGATTTGGATTTGTGGGTTTATAATAATAAAGGATCCGTTTGGTATTATAGTGTACAAGCCCAAGGATTATATTAGTATTTTCTGAATTCTTGGAGGACTAAACCTGAAATAATTCAAAAGTTATCACAAGGACTAATATTGTAATGTTAGATAAACCAAAGGACTTTATTTTGCATTTTTACAATTTAAAATACCCCGGGGACCATTTATGTAATTTTCTAAAGTTTAGGGGGCTAAATTGTAATTTCCTCAAAGTTATCAAAATAGTTCCAAATTGTAAATTCATGCATAGTACAAGGGTATATTTGATAAATTTCAAGTTTTGAATACCCAGGGACCTATTTTGCCAAATTTGTAACTTGAGGGGTAAAAATTGCCAGATTGTGTAAACTTTTATCCAGGGATGTTTTGTGAACATTTTTGGATTCCCAAGGATTAAAGTTGACTTTTCTTTCATTTAAAACATTTAGGGACTAGTTTTGACAAATTGTGTAACTACAGGGACTGAAAACGACAATTGTTGTGAAATTGATTATTTTTCACTTGTTTTTCAATCTTTTGTACCTGAATCACATAAAACACATTTTGATGAATTTGTAACATTTTGTGAGTTATTTGTGTGTTTTTTGGTTGTTTTTGTGGGTTCAAATAGGTATAAAATGATGAGTATTTAGACACTCATCAGTTATCAAAAAGGTTCCAAATTGTAAGTCATGAATTAGTACAAGGGTATTATTTGTAAATTTCCATGTTTGAAAACCCAGGGACTAATTTTGCCAATTTTGTAACTTGAGGGGTAAAAGTTGTCATTTTGTGTAAACTTTTATCCAGGGATCATTAGTAAACATTTCTGACTTCCCAAGGACTAAAGTTGACTTTTCAATCCAAAATAAACTTCCAGGGACTAAAACTGTCATTTATTAAACTTGGGGGACCTGTTTTGCCATTTGTGCAATTTTGAACTTCAAGGGTAAAATTTGTCATTTCATGATTCCTGGGGGACTATTGTTGACTTTTCTTCAAAATGATTTTCCCAGGGACCATTTCTGACATTTCTTGAAAGTTCAGGGACTGATTTTGCCAAGTGTGCAAACTTTGCACGTTTTCCTTTGTTTTCAGTCCTTTTGCACCTGAAACATATAAAAACACAATTCAAAGATATTTATAGTATTATATAGTATTTCTGTGTGTTTTTTAACTGTTTTCATATTTAAAATGGAACAGAAATGATGAGTTTTTAAGAACTCATCAGTAGCAAGATAGAAACGAAGTACGCCACATCACTTACCTTCTCAATCCCTGCAGCTAGATACCTCAACAACGCCATCGAAGAAGAAGCCTCTGACCTATTCATCGACAAAGTTGTTGACTATGACCGGAACGCACTCTATGGAATACACCATTGGCCAGAAAACCGGGCACAGTATTATCGAAGCAGCAGACTCAATCAGACTATGGGTAATGTGACAAATGAGTTAAAGATTGTCTCCATTCAGTTTATCTCGACGGTCACTCACTTTAGGTACTCCTTTCTCAACAAAATCGTACTCAAAAGACTTGATGAATAAGAGTACGTAATTTCCGAGTCAGACTTTCCACGATTGCTCCTCAATGACATAGAAGATATGTATCTGCTCAAAGTCCAAGGAAAGCTTTGCAACTTACCCAAGCAAATGCAGCTTGCCTTTATCACAGCTCTCCTAATTTTCATACGAAAAATAGTCATCAGAGAGCGAGTAGAAGATCTTCAACTTGGAGTGGAAAGTTACCAGAAGAAGCTGAATCTCACAAAACCTAATCTTTACAACATCCCCAACCTTTAACACGAATCTCAATACACCTTGATCAAGCATCCGGCATTTGGGTTCACATACCGCAGTGTCAACCGTCGAAACTGCTTCATGGCTTATGATGAGATCCACAAGTTCTGTGATGAAACCCTTAAGTTCGTCAGAGATGGAATCAAAGGCAGATTAGATGATGTTGCACTGTACAAAACCAAAAGGTGGAATACCGATGAGGCCAGACAAGCTCGCAGATTCATTACAAGGATTGAGAACCGGTTAAAGCGTAGGGATCAGATAAGGAGATTGGAAAGCTATGTAGGAGGCAGACCAGGATTTCCAGTGTTGACATTTCAGAGACCAGAATAGTAGAAGTGTTGTAAGATCTTGATTTGATTTGTCAATACTATTATTCATTATGGCTTGTGCACGAATTATAGTGTACAACCCGAACTTGTAAAGAAAGGACCCTGAGGTACGCATCAGTGCCTCAATCCTAATATAAGGAGCGAAGGCTTCTTAATTTTGAGTAGAATTAATAATATATTTTATGATTTTCATAATTCTGCTCAAAAGGACAAGTATTTCACCTCAATAAGACCTAATCACTTGTTGAGGGGGAGCACTTGTCAAAACAAAAATACTTTGTTCTAAAATCAAAAGTTCTTGGTGAATCTCCCCATAAGACTCAAAAAGGCATATTTTAATCTAAAGGATTATCAAAAACATCATTTTACATGCTATTTTTGAAGGGGAGAAAATGAAAAAGGTGATTAAAATATAAGTGGTCAAAAAGCTAAAAGTTGTATATTGTACGACCTAGACTCAGAATTGACCCAGGAATTGACGAAACAATAAAAGTTAGTAATCTCGAAAAGACTTATCCTCGACGGGTTATAACATCAAGTTAGTTACTAGAACTAGTTGTCACCTAAAATCTGAGAATGGAACTCTTTAACTAGCCACGTAAGCGTGTCTCGAAAAGGATTTGTCTTAGTAGAAATGTACCGTCTCGAGAAACTTTCTGTGGACTTGACCAGGCCGGGTAATAACTTCAAGCTAGTCTAACTAGTGATGTAAGCGTGTCTCGAATCGGTCTTGTTCACTGAAAGTGGATCAATTCTAAAATGCTTGCTCCTCCCGCATGTGCAAATTTATTTAATACTTATGAGCACATGTGAAGGGGGAGCCCTTCAAAAGTGTACACAAAACTCTCAAAGTGTTAACCAAAATATTTGATAATCACAAACACTTTGAGAGATTTTCAATCATAGGTTTCTTGGCTACTGTCGGTTAATCAAGGAGTTATAAGGTGATTAAGATAGGAAAAAAAACCGTCCTATGATCCGCCAGAGCCGGAGGGATCTACCCAAGGACATCTCCCATAGTTAGAATTAGAAGTCCTTAGGTACGATACGAAAAAAAGGAGAAAAGAATGAAAGGGAAAGAAGGAGTTGAAGAATTAAAAAGAAAAGTAAAGAAAAAGAGTGAAAAGAAATAGCCCTCCTTATGTTCAACCTTAGGGCAGACACCGGGTTCAACTCATATGCTACTGGTTGTTGCTAAGGCAACACCGGTATTGAAGATAAAGTCGTCATGGATCCAGTGACGCAATGCACTAAACCTTCTTAACCACTCAAGTTCTCTTAAAAGAACTTGTTTCATTCTCACGGGGAACCAGTGTAATCTATCGACTTATCTCTTAGAGATGGTTGATATTGAAGCAGGAGCCCCCTCCCTAGTCTCCGCATAGGAAACCTAAGTGTGTACTTATAGAGTCTAGAGCCATGAGATACATCAAAGATCTCTTAGGAACACTTAGTATTTCTACAACTGGTGTTCTACATCAATGGACACCAGCTGTAAATTATCGAGTCCTTCGCAGATCTTAGCAATCTGCCGAGAACGTTTATGAGAGAATTACAAATGTATTTCTCAATGATTGAACGGAAATTCCTGCCAGGTCAACATCAAACAGCCCTGACAGCAAGTCACTTCGGTAACCCCACAAGGGTTACGCTTAGTGTTCGCGGTGGTTCTTTAGCGGTCTACAGTCGTGGAGTGATCCCCAGCGACTCACCCAGTCATTGAGCTACTTAGTAGGTCTCGTAAGCTCCTTCGGGAGTATCTGATATGGGAACGGCCTGAATAAGGATTAGAAGGAGTCTTCACAATATGCTGTTGACGAGCTCTAATTCCTTATCTGTAAGTACCGGTTGATTATTGCTAACTGTTTACCTGCAGGTACAAATCACCACCATGATGGTAGATTCCAGCATGCTCATGCATACATCTTGAAGTCAATGAAAGCTCCCCCAAAGATCTAAGCACCACAAAGTTCAAAGACAGATTCTACAACAATAAGAAGAATCTACAAAGTTTAAAGACAAAGATCAATATGAATGATAAGGAACTTCGTGCACTTGAAAGACGAAATCCAAAAGATGTATGAGCATGTTGGAATGGCGGACAACCACCACAGACGCAGGAGTGACGAACGGCAGACTACTTCATAACACAATCACAACATCATCACCAAAGAACAAAGACTTAGAGCAAAGTACATTCATTATACAACATTTTTTTAAGACGTCAAAAGTTTTACATGTCACAAGTCAAAGACAAAAATGAAGACGTCCAGCAACCGTGATGACCGACCCTTAGGGGGAGATTGTTGGGAACATACTTTAGTATTTAGTCAAGTCTCGGTCATTACATTTTGTAATAGGTTGCTTAAGTATTATTTATGTTTATGTTTTAGTTAATGGGCAAGTTGTAAAAGCCCAAAAGGCTTAGTAAGCCCACGTTTTGATGATGAAAGGGACTAGGGAATGTTGCCCTAGCTTCCCTCCTATAAATACAAGGCTTATGTTGCCTTAAACTTTGTTGGTTATTTTGATATTCTAATGAAACTCTTGCTTTTATAATTCTCTCATATCTTGTAATCAACCAATCCTTATATCTATCTCATTCTTTACTTGTGTGATATTAATATGGGCACCTAACAATAGTGAATGCTTCAAATTGCTACTTTAGTACAACCTTCTGCATCTTTTTAGAATTTGCATTCCCTCCAAAACGAGTTCTTATGGCTTCCCAGATATCTTTAGCATCATCTATACCATGGAACCTTCATAGGTGTTCCTTTGGTATGGCCATCAAGAGGATGGTCCTAGCTTTTTTTTCGTTCTCCACAGCATGGATCTCTGCAGCAGAGACTGCTGGAAGTACCCTGACAGTACCATCCTTGCCTACAGAGATCCTCTTCTTCGAGTTTCCATTCTGAATCACCTTCCATACATCATTATCAACATATTGCAAATAGTGCTCCATCTCCATAGCCCAGATATCATATTCCTCCTTCTTGATAATTGGGAGTTTAATATTGGATATGGTGGTGGATGTTGACACCACTTGTTGTTGTTGCTTGGGTTTGCTATTCTCTGATGCAACCTCAGTGTGTTGTGATTCTTCAGAATCACTGTGTAAAGAGAATTCATCAGCAGGAGTAGACATCTTATGCGATTGGTGAGTGTTTGGGTGTTTGTGGTTATGGTTTCTGTGTTTCTTCTTACTCAGAGTCCCTCTACAGGCTCTGATACCACTTGTAGGTCCAAAGTTCTGGATCTAAGTAGACTTTGTAAGACAATAAACACCTTGAATAAATCCAAAGTATTTATATGAGAAACTCTTAAAAACAATGTATGTTTGATGTTAATACGGAATGGTAACATAAGCAGTTAGAATAACACAGGGATTTACTAACTTTATATTATATTAATCTTGAAAACTTGGCATAGAACACGATGCCGTAGGGTTCCTTTTATACTACAAGGAAACCCCAATTCTACAAAACGTGTGAAAGGATGCATACATATCTTCTCCTAAGATATCTAACCGTGTGCATATCATTTCCTATAATATCTCCTAAGATATCTAACTTGTTAAGCAAAACAGACTTAACTAGTGTCGGCCAGACTTAACTTAGTACTGGCAGATTTAACTATCTACCCGACTTAACTAACTAATCCAGATATAAGTCTGGTTACAAATAATTCCCAACACCAAGCATGAATTTAATTGATGTGTTGTTCATACTCAGCTTCATATTCAACAAAATGCCTTTTCGAAGACAAAGCGATCATTTGACCCACTCTCATTCATTCGAACCACATAGTCATAAGTACAACAAAATTGTCCCATTTTAGGATGAAAACTTTCTATCTACACAGTGTCGTTTCTACGTTTGTGGAGGCCCAGTGCGAAATTACAAAAATGAGGCCCCCAAAACAAAAGTTTAACAATCCTTTAAACGGATGCAATTATTTCGGTGCAAAATACGAAAATAAGGCTCCCAGAACAAAAGTTCAACAATCTTTTAAACGGATACAATTTTTCTGGTGCAAAATATAAAAATAAGGCTCCCGAAACAAAAAAGTTCAAAAATCTTTTTAACGAATACAATTAGAACTAATTGTGTAAACAACGCCATTCTCCTAGCATTTTTTGATACAAATTCTTCAATCAAATCTTGGTACCAAAAAATTCTTAGCTTTAGGACATGTTTTCGCCATGTCACATAATACTAAGTTAAGGCTATGACTGCCACAAGGAGTATAAGATGCTCTAGAATTGAGATTTAAAAGTTTCCTTTGTACTCCTTGTTGTTCTCCTTTCATATTTGAGCCATTGTCATATCCTTGACCCTCGCACATCATTTATATCAAGATCAAGTAACTTGAGCTCACTTTGTAAAACATCAAACAACCCTTGTCTAGTTATATCAAAAGATGTTGCATAAACAATAAGCTAATGATGAATGATTCAATGAGAACACAAAACAAATTTGCCTTTACTCTTCGATGAATTTGATCAATGAATTATGATTCATCGGTGATGCTACAGTAAAAGAGAAGAGTAATAATTAGTGTCTTGAGACTTGATGAATGGGGTGACGTTATAGTGCCTCCTTCCCTTAAGCTTTAATTGTTGTTTTTCTGGTATCTAAACATATGGGCATTTCTATAAAAAAACAAAAAAGTAGCCCACGTTGCCATTTGACAATAACACAAAATGGGCCTTCTTTTTATTCTCTAAAATTAAGTTGTTTACTTCATTAATAAAACTAACTTTTAATAATAATAAAAAAAAAAAAAAAAAAAAAAAAAAAAAAAAAAACTACATATACATATATATTGATATGTGTATATACATGGTTATATATAAAATTTGAGACCCGTATAATTTGGAGGCCCTGTGCGCCTACACACTTCGCACACCCTCGTATACAACTTTGCATCTACAGTTAACCAAATCGTAAGTAAGAATTCCGGTTACGACCATTTCTTTCTCAATGTATGCTAATACGTCAAAACCCATGTTTTTTTCTTCTCATTCCCATTGACGTTGTCTTCGGATATGTTCACCCAAGCTTTACATAATGCTATTTATTCGGTCGCGGTCCATGGAGCTTTACAGGAGGGATGCATGTCTTTTTAAGTCGTCTTTTTAGACGGGTTTTCGTTGCCTTTTTTAAAGGAAGGACCTCCGTGATGGGAGAATCATATTCAACTTCATGCAAGGGTCGTGAAGTTTGAGTCAGAGAATAAGGATCATAACCTTGAAAAGGTTGAAAATCATTTATATCATCAACATTAAAAGATGAAAGCGGGTAAATATGTTGAGTATGATATGAAGGTGGAGACGTTGAATTACGGTACATTGATGGTGAAGACGAGGAATACATCTGTGGACGGTATATATTTGGTGGTTGTTGTTGTTGATAAATTTGTGGGTTAAATTGAGGTACGAACGGATTGTTTTCATAATTTTGTTGTTGTTGATGTTGTGCCTTAAACAAAACTAGCGGGTTGAAAGTTAATTGGTGGTGAGTGACCGTATCGAAAATTGGAATTGGATGTTGGAACGGTTTGTTGTCGATGTTGTTTTGTTTTTGGCATTACTTGAGACATTTTTGAAAGTATAAAGAATATGGTTTGTATATAATATATTTTTGAAAATAAACTTCAAAATACATTTATGTCGTTTGCCAGATTTCATAGTTTACATCCTTGTCTGATAAGTTGAGCTATATACATCCCTTCGCCAGCAAATCTTGGACAATATACATACATGAGGACGAACGATGCAAACGTTTTTCCGTTATATGCTAATGTGGATCTAGCATGAAGAGGATTTGTTTTTTTTACTCGTAACAAGGATGTATTTTGCAGTTATTATTATTATTATTATTATTATTATTGTTATTATTATTATTATTATTATTATTATTATTATTATAAAACTGCAAAATACATCCTTTTTACAAGCAAAAAATGAAAATACTTTTCATGTTATACTCATGTGAGCAGATGACGGAAAAAAGTTTGCTCGTTCATCCATAGAGATGTATATTGTCCAACGTTTATTGACGAATGAATGTATATGGCTCAACTTATCTGAGAGGTAAAGTGCGAAATATGACAACCTAAAAGATGTATTCTAAAGTTTACTCTTTTTGAAAGTAAAAAAAAAAAAAAAAAAAAAAATCTTTATATATAATATATTATACATGCTCTAATAATCTATACTACCTTATAATGTATTTAGGACATATATATTTAGAAGTCTTAAAATGTTTAAGACTAAAAATATTTCTTTAATAGGAAAGATACATACACATATAATTAAAAGCCTAGAAATTGAAGTGTTTTTAAAAAGTTTTGGTTGTTACAAGTATAACTTACAATGCTTGTAATTTTTTAAGACTTACAAGAAAGAAGCATATTATACACCACTTTAATGCACATAATTTTCAGACTTACAAGACAAGAAGCATAATGTACACCACTTTAATGCACATATTAAAAAAACAAAACACCACAGTAATTAATTTAGTCAATTAATTAACTGGTCAATAAATACAATTAATACAGTTATTAAAACACCATTATATAAGAAATATAAATTATCAAGCATATTGTACAACCAAATTAAACACAATTTCTGCATTAAATGTCACTAATACAAATAATAAAACATATTATACAAATATTCAAAGCCGAACTAGCAACGGGCCAAATGTGCTTGAGCCCGAACAGGCACAAGCCCGAACAAGTTCAGGGTCTTGCTAGCAAAAGATAAAGAAAAGTCCAAACAAAGTATTTGTAGCTTCAACACAACAACAATAGACAATATACCTATGGGAATAAAGAAAGCCACGTAATGAAAAGATAGGCCGATCACTCAAGCAACAAAACAGAACATCTGCACTTCCAACCAATCAATCAATAACAAACACTCACTACTCACTTGTCAATAAATAAATAAAATAAATATATACAGCACTGGTTGTTAAACAAACACCCCCACACACTTTTGTTTGTTACTATCAAAGACTTGTATACTTGAAACAGAAAATAACAATTGTGCACGTTACTTGCTTTACACTTCCTCAATTCACTAGTGTATCTTTTAAATAAATATATCATCTCAATTCTCATTCACAACTGAATCTGTTTTACAAATTACAATATATATATTTTTTTTATTCATTCTGTAAGCTTCTATCATCATTTCAGTTTCGGTTATTATTCTATGTTCTGGATTTGAATTATGACTTGTATGTAGCATGTTCAGATTAAATTTTATTTATACCGTCTTTAGATTTATGTTAGTCATAATTTTGAGTTTGATAGATTCATCTAGTGCCTTGTAATAAACCAACTGTACGCGGCCTAACCGAGGTATCTCTTGAACGTTTCCGACCCTTCTGTGGCCACCCCCAAATAGTTAGGTATAATTGGGGATGCTGTGAATAGGAGTAAAATAGTAATACAGTACGAATAAACCAACTGCATCAGTAATATAGAAATAGGTATATGCGGTATGTCGAATCAACCAACTGCATTGCAGCTTTGTATAGATCAGTTGAGCTGTTTAGGCCAGGTAGTTGTGATCGAGGTTTAAGAATCGGCCAGAATTGTCCTTAAACTATTTAGACTATAGGGTAGGACAATTGTTGGTTAATTTAGTAATTATGTTTGATTTGTGATGAAAAGCTGTAAAACTGTACCGTATTGTGGAATCGAAGCACTAACTATAGTACTGTGAAATCGAATCACTAACTATAGTATTGTACTAACTCGCCGTTCAAAAAAAAATAGTAGTTATGTTTGATTTGTGATGAAAAGCTGTAAAACTGTACCGTTAGATGATCTCTTCTTAAGTAATTAACAAAACTTGGGAAACAAGTAAATGTAAACGCTTAGGAGTTCAGATTGGACTAAATTTCATGTTTTTAGTTTTTCATGGCCCATATGTTTCGGGTGTTGGTGCAGTATCTCCATTTCGAATGTTATCATGTGTGTTTGATTGTTTTAGAATTCTAATTTCATTTTTGCTCACGAATTGTGTATCTTTTCAGGTGTGTTTTTCCTTAAATGGCGGCAATACTAGCTTCCAACAGCTGCTATTGCCGTGATGTGCAATTTGTGAACCAAGGAAGAACAACAGACAGTCTCAGCTTCTCGAGATCTGTTTCTAACCAAAAGCTAGACCAACATGAATGTACTTTACCCAAAAGTCAAAGGTTCCCCAAGTTTCATGTCAAGATGCAGCAGACGGAATCACCCATGAAATATGGCAGCAACGGTCGACCTACAAATGGCCAACCTGTAAAACTGGGTGCTAATGGTAAACCAGTGAATTTGGGTGCTAATGGACAACCCGTGAAATTAGGTAACAAAGGTCAACCGATCACAATGGTTTCCACCAGTGACGTGGTAAATAACAAACAAACAGCAGGAATAGTGAATGGGTCGACAAAAGTTGTTAATGGAACAAGTCTTGTTAGGAGAGCGACCACACCGCCGCTAGTTAAGTCTGTAAAAGTTAGAGAATCCACAGGCTTTCCGCCTTCTGAGGATTTGAGGGTCTTGCCGTCTGATGAAAGTTTCAGTTGGGCGAATGAGAATTATAATTCGGTACAAAGATCAATAGATGTGTGGTCTTTTGTTCTTTCTTTACGTGTTCGTGTTTTATTTGACAATGCTAAGTGGGCGTATCCTGGAGGCTTCACAGAAGACAAACAGGTTTGAATGAGAATACCTATAAAATACATTACTTTTACCGTCTTTAGATGTTATCTAGTTGACTGACTTATGTGTGCATATTTAGAAAGGCAGAAGAAGAAAAACGGCTGCATGGTTAAGAGAGCGTGTCCTTCAACTTGGTCCAACTTTTATTAAACTTGGGCAGTTATCTTCAACAAGATCGGATCTATTTCCACGTGAATTTGTCGACGAGCTCGCCAAATTACAGGTCTACCCTTCATTTCTCTGCTTATAGCTTCTAGATTGTCTCTGTTGGTATTTGTGTAATGTTGATTCTGACGTTTTTTGTTGATCATGGAATCATACCCTTCAGGATAGAGTACCGGCATTCTCACCAGAAAAAGCTAAGGGTTTCATTGAAAAAGAATTGGGTGCTCCGGTTAATATAATCTTTAAGGAGTTTGAAGAACGACCAATTGCAGCTGCTAGTCTTGGTCAGGTGAAGCTTATATCTATAATCGCTTTTGAAGTTGTTAAACTCAGTAATAGAGACATTGGTTATGACCCATGATGCTTTTTTCCTTTAGGTACATCGTGCAATCTTACATAATGGAGAGAAAGTAGTTGTTAAGGTTCAAAGACCTGGTCTGAAGAAACTTTTTGACATCGATTTACGTGAGTGCATATTTTACATATTTACCTACCGTTTTTTGATTTATATCGTGGCTCAATCATACACTCTTTTCATCCAGGGAATCTAAAGCTAGTCGCTGAGTATTTTCAAAGAAGTGAAACTCTTGGTGGCCCAACACGGGACTGGATGGGAATCTATGATGAATGTGCAAAGTAAGTACCCAACATTGATCAATGATCTTTTTTTTTTTTTTTTTTTTTTTTTTAATTTAATTTTATTTTATTTTATTTTATTTTTATTATTATTATTTTTTTGAACGACTTTGATCAATGATCTTTTATTAGTTGCATTATAGCGTATGTTACAATAGCAAAATTAGCATTTTGTTTGGTAAACCGTGTGAAATGCGAATAAAAAGAAGCATCCTGTCTTGGTGTGCCTAAGTTGATTGATATTTTCTTGCATTCTTTTCGCAGGATCTTGTACCAGGAGATTGATTATATAAATGAAGGGAAAAATGCTGATAGATTTCGTCGGGACTTCCGTAATATAAAGTGGGTCCGAGTGCCTGTATGTTTTCTTCTGGAGTCCTTGTCTTATTTTCTATGATCTGGTCTGGACTTCCTATTATGCTTTCCATGTGTGTTAAAATCTAACGGAATAGCCATTATTATCTTGCAGCAAGTATTCTGGGATTATACTGCAACAAAGGTGCTGACTTTGGAGTATGTTCCAGGTTACAATTTGAACTCTGTTATTCTTCAAGATTATGCACCGAAGTGCCAAACAGTTACCATGGTTAAAAGTATTTTTGTGTTTAAAATTCATGTGGAACAGGCATTAAGATCAACAATATAGATGCTATAAAAGCTAGGAGTTACAGTCGATCCCGGATCTCTTCACGCGCCATTGAATCATACTTGATTCAGGTTTACAACGGCTCTCTTTATTCATCATTTGATACATTTTGTTGACTGAAAAAGTTGCATACTGTTTATCTTTTTCTTTCTGACTGGATTTCCATTCAATTGTCTATACTACACAGATCCTGAAAACAGGTTTCTTTCATGCTGATCCTCATCCCGGAAATCTTGCTATTGACGTGGATGAATCACTAATCTACTATGATTTTGGCATGATGGGGGAGATTAAGTCCTTCACCAGAGAAAGATTGATGGATCTTTTTTATGCAGTTTATGAAAAAGATGCAAAAAAGGTCTAATTTTGTTTTATTAAAATTTTTTGAACAGCAAATAAAAAAACCCCAAATTGGTTACCTCTGAAATGTAATGCATGTATTTGGAATAGCTGAATTTAGTATTTTCTGTCATACAGGTTATGAACAGTTTGATAAGTCTTGAAGCCCTTCAACCTACTGGAGACATGTCACCGGTATGTAAAGTAGTAACTTCATTTAAAATTCATTGTCTTTGACTAAACCAGTGCATTTAGTCGGTCATTGTCCTAGTTGGGCACATCTGTTCTTTTTCTTCATGCCTGACTGTAAGTTTCAATCATAGGTTAGGCGATCGGTTCAGTTCTTTTTGGACAATTTGCTGAGTCAATCACCAGATCAGCAGACAACTTTGGCTGCCATAGGCGAGGTATGCAGTTGATACTCTCAAAATCACTTTTTATTTCATAATTTCCATCCATCCTGATTACATGATAATAGTGATGTTCTGTCAACTCAAGGCTACTCTTCTCTAATAGGAAAGTGTTTCCAGTAAAAATGTGGTTCCTGATAATGTCATGATTTTCCTGCAGGATTTATTTTCTATAGCAACGGATCAGCCTTTTCGGTTCCCATCCACCTTCACGTTTGTAATTAGGGCATTTTCCACTCTTGAAGGTGAACTTTCTGTTTCTCCCCCCTCCGCTTTCCCTCTACACTCTCTTACGAGCACATATAATGTATCTGGTTAAGCACCGTACATAGAATATACAATAACCAATATCAATGCTTGTAAATGTCTCCTTTCAGGAATTGGCTACTCACTTGACCCAGATTTTTCATTTGTTAAGATTGCTGCACCTTACGCACAGGTTAGATTTCTTTATATGATTTTCAGCAAAATAAAGCTTATCTTAAGTCCCTTTGAGGACAAATTTTTATATCATCTGAATCCCTTACAGGAACTGTTAGATCTCAAAGAACAGCGGCCAAGTGGAACACAACTTGTTGCAGAAATGCGTAAACAAGCTGATGATGTAACGTGACTTCAACCCATATGTATATATCAGAAATATAGTATTGCGGTTATAGTGTATGCTAAAAGATTATGTAATGAAATTTCAGGCAAGATCAAATACCATGTCGATGCCTTACAGAGTTCAGCGAATTGAAGAGTTTGTGAAACAACTAGAAATAGGAGACGTTAAACTTCGTGTCAGAGTTCTTGAGGTATTTTACATTTCTATCCTTTTTGCATTATTTTTGAACATTTTCAAATTTTCTTCATTACGTATTCATTTGATGTTCTCAAATGCAATCAGTCTGAACGAGCAGCTAAGAAGGCAACAATATTGCAAATGGCAACAATGTATACAATAATCGGGGGTACCCTTGTAAACATTGGTGTCACATTTAGCACACAAGCTGGCAGCCAACTTATAGCAAACGGGTCCTTTGTTGGCGCAGGTGAGTAACTTCAATTATATGTGCATTGTCTTAATTTATTGCAAATTATGAAATATCCAATGAACATTAACAAATTCCATGAATGCAGGTGTTTTCATAGCTTTGCTTATTAGGTCCATGCAAAGGGTGAAGAAGCTTGATAAATTCGAAAAGATGATATAAATATAGAAACATTGTGTAGGCTCTCAAGTTAAAGTCCCTAAATAGCATTTTTTATATGTATTATTTTTTATACACAACTGTATAGAAAGGAAATTAAAGCTCAATTGAAAGTGAATGCAGTATATATATGTAGTTTCATTCCTCAGCTTATATTCTCATGCTGTTGGTTCATGTAACTAGCAAAAAAGGGGCTCTGTCAAAGTGTCAATTATCACTTGTGTTGACTATTTATTTATCAATTAATGTTTTGCTATAGCATTTACGCGTTGGATATAAAAAAAACCATTGTTTACGAAAAAGTTGGTTTGACGGGGGTAACCGTAACCCAGTGTTCCTTTTGGAACTGATGCGACTTCTTCAAGGATCACACCACAAACAATGTGTTACATGCGAGCCGGGAAGTAAGTTCAAACCAATGACCTTCTTAGCAGAAGTCCTTCATTTCCCGGACCCACAAGAATGTTGGCGTTGTGGTAAATAGGTGCCCAAAGTTTGGACCCATAGTTGTTGGCATGTTGCCTGTGGAATTTGAATGTAAGACGTGGGGTTTGAATATATATGAAAATACCGCGGTCTCATTGATGCCTAATATTGGCACTTAATGCATATGTTGTTTGAGTAGTGTTATTTAGACCTAAAACACAAGCCTAAAGACATGCCTAATGCATAAATCACTTGTACAATTGTATTATGTAATTTCCCTCTCTAAATTTTCACCAATCATTTTTTGAAATCAACCAATCAAATCATTATATACATTTGTAGGCATGATTAGTAGGCACAACAATCAATTTTCATGTTGTTTTTCATCGACAACTTTTGTTGGTGAGAAGTCAATCACATAATATGGATTCAACAAAAGAAATTTATTTATTATCGAAAAGAATTTATGACCCAAAAAAAAAAAAAAAAAAGTCAAGACGAGGCATCTGATATGTCTCGAATTTGTTTAAAGGTGTCTGAAGTTGACTGATACGTACAAGACAACTTTTTGGATCTCCTCGAAGAATATAACTTTGTGGAAAATTCGATTAACATTAAGTAAAAAAGAATTACTAATGTGAGTAATTCTTATGTTTATTGTATGGCAAATCCCAAAAAGTGTATATCTAAGGTAATTTTTGTTTCTAGTTTAAGATGTTAAATTTTTTTTTGTTTTTGTTTTTGTTTTTGTTTTTGTTTTTGTTTTTGTGTAATGTTGGATTCTAAAAATAATTTATCGATCATAATTTAAGCGAAATATCTTTTGAATTTTAAGTAGAATAGCAACATGAATATTTATTGTAAAGTGAAGATATATAAATGAAAAATTAAGAAAAGGTGAAGATGTATACCTTAACAAGGGGTGTTTAAGTTATGGATTTATGAGTTTATTTGATTTCGATCTATATTTCATAACATCAGTTTTCTAGTTTATTTTGAAACTTACGTATTTAGCATCTTTTTTCCCCTTAATAAAATGTTGCCTTTTCACAAAAAAAAAAAAAAAAAAAAAAAAACCCGAATAAAACCAGACCGAAAATTTTAATTGGTGTATGGTTTGGTTTAAAACCAAACCGAAATATTTAATTGGTGTTTGGTTTGGTTTTGGGTTTGACAAATACATAACCAAACCAAACCGAAAAAACCAAATATATATATATCTATCCACACAAAAAAGTTTAAATTATATATATACAGATTTTATATGTATATCTTCCAAACAAAAAATTATAAAAATTTAAAATATCTTATAAACTAACCACTCATTAAATCAACGATGCTTGAAGATGAAATATTCAAGCATAAGACTCTGTAGACCTTTGTCAAAGAACATTTTATCTTATTTTGCTTTCATTTATTTTCGTTAAGTTATGAAACATTTTGGTTTCTTAAACTTTTGTTTTGTTGATTTACTTAAACACTTTGAGCCTGTTTGGCAGGAGCTTTTTGAGGAAGTGTTAGTTTTTTTTTATAAAAATAATCTCTTCTAAAATAAGTAGCTCCGTTTGGTTACATTAACTTCTAGCTTTTATTTTAATCAAATAGCTCCTAAATGAAAAGCTGATCCATGAAGCTTTTTAAATATTTTGGAGCTGTTAAAACTTTAAATTACTGATTATCAAAATAGTTCCAATTTGTAAGTTATGAATAGTACAAGGGTGTTATTTGTTACATTTCCATTTTTAAACACCCAGGGACTAATTTTGCTAATTTTGAAACTTGAGGGGTAAAAGTTGCCATTTGTGTAAACTTTCATCCAGGTACTATTTGTGAATAAGTTTGACTTCCCAAGGACTTAAGTTGACTTTTATTCCATTTTAAACCTTCAGGGACTAGTTGTGCCAATTTATGAAACTTGAGGGACTGAAACTGCCAATTATGCAAACTTTGTTCGTTTTTATCTGTTTTTACTCATTTTGCATCTGAAACATATAAAACACCATCTTTAGAATATTTTCAGTATTTTGATGCATTATTGAGTGTTTTTAAATGTTTTGGCAGCTCAGAATAGGAAAAAATGATGAGTATTTACACATTCATCAAGAAGCATGTTAACAATTGCCCTTGTTGCATCTTCCTCCAACAACAAACAATTGCTTTGAATGAGCACTTTACTTGGATTGAGTATCTTCTTACTAGATCTCAACAAACATCATCACTTGAACAACATCAAAACCCTCAACCAACAAACCCAACTCCAAATTCACCACCTCCAAGCTCTACATCTCCAAACTCACCAACATCCAGGAAACCAAAAGTTTACCTCCATTAAGCTACCAACATGATCCCCATTTACCATTCTCTACCAAGCATTCTATATGCTTATGCCTTTTGTTTTTCAAATAAAACACTACAACCTTTTTGGGATGCAAGCAAGTTTAATGACACTCTTTGTTGACTGTTGATGCATATTCTGGCGCAGGCTGGATTTGACGACTCTCCTTGGGCCGTTCGTCGTCTTCTCAAGCCCTGAGTAGACCTGTCAACAAAGAGAACCCGTTAGGAGTGGACCCGAGGCCGTAGCCCTGGGATCCACCTCCGACGGTCAAGTTAGTCTCCATACGATATAGCATATAAGAGTTAGGTTTAGGGTAACCTGTTATGTTGTGTTAAAGAAGGGGGTTCCAACCATGTATTTATAGGGCATGGAATTAGGGTTTATGTGTAGAGTGGGACGCTGTCTGCCGGGCCTGACCCATTCCTGTTTCAGTCCGGACCATACGTCCACAAGCCCCCCAAGTCTAGTGTGACATAGTGCATGGCTATGTTAGGCTAGACTTAAGTTCTTTTCATGGCCGCGTAGGCCCAATCAACCATGACGGCATGGCCCATGTGTATGCAACTTGTGTGCACATGGGACGGACCATACTGCGCAGCCCACATGCTACAGTGTGCACTTGGATTGTGATTGTGATTGTCTCACAATTGTGAAGGTGGATCTCGTATATTGCATCCTGGGTAAGGGCGTACCTTTTGTACCAGTAGCGATGCAGCATGGTGCGACAGAAGACGTACTTCTGTGGCAGAAGTGTGCGCTATGCGCGACAAGGGTGCGCGCTGTACGCGACAAGGATGCGCGTTGTTCGCGACAAAGGTGCGCGCTGTGCGCGAACATTACATTCTTCTTTACAACCGACAAAGGACGTCTCCCCTGCGGCAAGATGGTGCGAATATTTAAATCCGTCTTTGTACTGGGCTTGCAATACCTCTTACGTACGATCTGCTTCCAAATATACCTGCGTGACGCGTATGGAAACAGTGGTACTATATACCCTGGTAGCCCCCAAGTTTGATGGTGCTACTCTTGTAGGAGCATGAAACTTATTCAAATCCTGAAAAACACTTAATGCAAATATTAAAAGTATATGCCGCGAATCGCAACATATAAATAACTAATGAAGTAAAAGATTAGCGCGAAGCAATATGTAGCACATAGCTTGTGAAATTAACACATAAGAGAAGTAGTAGTGTGAATCACACCTATCGTGAGGTTTTACAAACCATATAAGAGAAGTAGCATGTAGCTAATCTACGAACGCAGTGCGCTCATGGCGATTGATTGATCTTTTTCTTTTATAAAAACAATGGCGCGGATAGACACACTGTGACCGCGACTAATAGTTTCAATCGCATGTACAGACGCAGATGGATATATCGTGACCGCATAGACTCTAACGTTTGTGGATGATCGCAGATGACCACGGCTTTTGTCCAGTGCACTCATGGCGATTGACTAGCATCGTGGTGCCTGTACGTGACAGTGCACTCATGGCGCCAATCTGCGAAGATTTCCGGACGCACGGCCTAACGCGGGTAGATTTATCGTGACTGTGTTGTTCGCGGCTAAAAGATAAAGTAGGTCCGATCGTGCGGACTTAGTGCGGTTATAGATAAAATCGTGTTACCAAGTTAAAAAATTTACATAAAATCTTATGAATATTTAAAAAGATTTACATAAAATTTTAGAAAATATTCGGAAACCGTAGTTTAAGATATTATCCTAAAACCGTAGTTTAGAAAATATCTTTTTAAAATAGACACTTGTTACTTGCGTCGAAGTAAATAAACAAAAAAGACGAACAACGTTTATTTGTTTCTTGGTATATTATTATTGCCTTTGAAAAGTCAACAATAGTAGGCAGAAAGAATATAATTTCGTTGATGAATTTGCTATTAGGTTTTGTGAATGTGTTGCATATTATTTTGTATCTGTGGCGTCGTGTACAATACAAAGTTTTAAAGTTACCAGCTTTTGAACTCGATGGTTGCTTTCCGGTGATATGAGAGCACGAAACTTGTCGTAGTCGGTCCCACGGATGGCGCCACTTGTTGATGCATAATCTGGCGCGGGCTGGATTTGACGACTCTCCTTGGGCCGTTCGTCGTCTTCTCAAGCCCTGAGTAGACCTGTCAACAAAGAGAACCCGTTCGGAGTGGACCCGAGGCCGTAGCCCCGGGATCCACCTCCGACGGTCAAGTTAGTCTCCATGCGATATAGCATATAAGAGTTAGGTGTAGGGTAACCTGTTATGTTGTGTTAAAGAAGGGGGTTCCAGCCATGTATTTATAGGGCATGGAATTAGGGTTTATGCGTAGAGTAGGCCGCTGTCTGCCGGGCCTGACCCATTCCTGGCCCAGTCCGGACCATACGTCCACATTGACACAATAGGATATTCTACTTGGTTTAGAATTCTAGCATTATAGTTTATGTAACAATGATTGTGTGGTTGACATAATCATTTTGAATTAATGAATGGTTTAATATGTGTTTCAAATTCTCCTTTGCCATGCTTGTTAGTTGTTGTTAGTATGTTATATATTTTTTCTTGTGCTTCTAATATTTTTCTTGCAAGAATTTCATAACTCGAACCCTTGGTACCCTCAAACGAGGGGGAGCATACATCAAGGGGGAGCTTTCATCTTTTCGGCTTAAACCTTTTTGATTCTACAAAAAGGGGGAGAGGTGAATATAAACTCACTAAATACTTGTCTAAAAATAAATCTTTGGACTTAATGAGTTTAGGTTTTGTAATCATCAAAAAGGGGGAGATTGTTGATATAAATAATTGACTAAAAACGTTATTCATATCCTTCGATATCTCTATGTTTTGATAATCACAAAACGAAAACTCATCAAACCAAAGATTATGACGTAAATAAGCATTTAGTAGTAAACACTCACTTTCACCATATAATCACTTAAGGTATGAATAAACAAAGTGGCTAATGCATTATAAGATCAAAGAAAATTTTTATTAATCACTAGATTTTTATAAAATGTCACAAAACATTTTATATCTTTATAAAACTTTTTTGGAATCAAAAGAATATGTTTAATTCATTACAAATATATGAATTCAAATTTTCAACCAAAAATGGCAAATCTAATCCAGAAAAATTTTCCTCACAAAAGGACAGAAAATTCCAACGTTCAGGAGGGCGGCCCCCTTAATTATACTAGGCGGCCCCCTTAATCATTAAGGGGACCGCCCCCTAATTAAGGGGACCGGCACGCTCCTGAACAGTGTTTTCTGGCCCTTTAAATACTGGATCATTCGACATATTTTTCTCACCTTTTTGCACTAAAAACTTTCTGATTCAAACCTCCATTTCTATTCTCTAAAATCCTTTGATCACATAAACATTAACTTTGTTTCAAAGTGATTCAAGCCTCAATACTCAAGTGCAAAGAGAAGAATACTTCTATCTATCAAGACAAGAAGTATTACTACTTAGTATCATCTTGCTATCTAAGTTGTTTGATCATTTCATCTTGTAAATCATTCATTCTTTGGTGTATAAAGTGTATACATTGGTTAGCTAGATTTAGATATAGGATCTAGATTTGTTGAAGGTGTGAAGTGGTACTAGAAGTGAAGAAGTAAATGTGCATAGGATTAGTGGAAGGAGATATAAGAAGTGGTAGTATAATGTAGTAGAGATTAGTGATGAGTGGGAATCGCACCAGGCTTTACCTCTCAAGGGATCTTGAGAAGCTTACAACCCCCACCAGGCAGTGTACCTGATCGTTGTAGTATAGTATAGTGACAAGTACCGGGGGATTGATCGTTCAGCTTAGGAATAGTGTCGCTAGAATTAGAAAACCTAAATACTAGTTCTAAAGGTGAGGGATGATTATTTTTGTATTTTATATTTTTTAGAAAGCAAGTAAAAATCTCGGGTTTGAAGGATTTGGGCGGAATTAGTTGCTAATCAACTAACCCAATACTAAAGATGCAATCAAAATAAAATACTAGAAATGAAAATAAACGAAATTATACTAAAGTTGTGAGCAATAAATGGAGAAAGTGTGTTTACTTAGATTTCACTACTCCCTAGACATCTTTTACACGTTAATTACTTGTTATAATTGCATGGATGACGGATCGTATTCCTTAATACCATTCATGGGGTGGCACACTTAACTCCCCAATTCTATGAGCTCTTATCTCCTCCTATACCATGCCCAGCACAACCATAGGGATTATAAACAGTGGCTCATGCATTAAATACAACCAATAAAGACCTAGTGCGCGTCGGTTCATGTTTCTTAAGACGTTCAAGCATGTTACCAATTGGAGATCTGCCAGTTTTCTTAAGCCTAACATATAAATCATTCATCCAAGACAAGTATAAACAAGTAATCAACACATAATTAACATCTAAGTTTCATTAGATCCAAGCAAACAGAAGATAGATCTAGCCTAGCATGATGGAATTAAGACAAGAACAAGATATAGACAACCAACACATAGACATATTGATTGAATTAAAAGAACACTTATCTCAATTACACATGAAAGGTATCAAGGGCTTGGAACCCTTGAAAAACCTGTAAAATTCGCACCAAGTTCGTACTTAGGGTTTCTCCAAAACTTCTCTCTTTTTAATGTGAAAATTAGAAAACTATATATAGGAAAAGGGGTCTGATGGCGTCAAGACTAAACTTGTGACGCCGTCACCTCGCCGCCAAAACTCTTCTCGGATTGCCTTGATCTACATTTGACGCCGTCATGTGATAATCATTTCCAGGCCGTCATGACTTTTACTCTTGACGCCCTACTTCGTGACGCCGTCAAATCTGTACTAGATCGTCATGAAATTTTGCTCTTGACGCCGTCAGGAAGTTACTCTTGACGCCGTCACCTACTGTTCCTAGCATGGAAAATTAAGACTTTGGTGTTTTCTTCACTTTTATGCTCCAAAAAACGTCCGAATTGCTTCCTTTTCCAGATTTCACTCCCAAAGTACCTAAAATCACAAAAGGAACGATTTAGGGCAATATTTGATCAAATAAATTCAATTCCGGGCTTAAATGACCCCATAAAAAGTGGATCATTTTTCGCCTCATCATATACCCTTACACTTGAGATTTGCTTGTCCTCAAGCAAATGCGCTTTTATTCTACTCAAAATACAAGTTAGGGGTCATTTAACACTAATATAAAAGTAATTACAACAAATAATCATTCCACTAAAGACCAATAGACAAGCACGGAGGTCATACACTAGCACCTCACAAATAGTGTTTAGATACTCACATCTCTCGGGTGTAATAAAATGTAAATTACAATATGGAAACGGAAGATATCTCTCACTACCTGTCATAGCAAAATAGATTACCATAGGCTTGGGAAAGGATCAAACCTCCACCACATGGTGTAAGCACCTAGGATAAACTATCAAAGAGGTCTTTTAAAGTGTTGTAACGTTAGGTGTAGGGATATGAAATACACGGTTTTGTTGGATAAAGGAAGTTTTACTGGTGGCGAGTTAACAATCTTGGTTAATTACATGTACAATATGGCGTTGCTAAGCCAAGACTAGACTCGACTTAAGCTAATAAATGAAAAATAACAAAAACATAAAATGAACATAGAATGAAAAGGGATGGTAGTCCGTATGTTTTTTCTCTTTTTTTCCTTTTTCTATTTTTTTTTTCTTTTTTCTTGATTTTTCGATTTTTTTTTTTTTTTTTTTGCATACGCTTTTACCCTACCATCCAAAATAATACATCATAGGGAATGAATATTCCCCTTACACTTGAATCTTTACATACTTTACATTAAACTAATCTAATGACTCGAATTAAGAAAATCAAAACACTTGGAGCACTTTTAAGATTAACGTACATATGGGGGTAATGAATGATGTTCTTCCCCATTACTCCATAAAATAAGTACTTACCCATGAGTCTCAATCGTCCCAAAACAATATGTACAAGGATATGACTCGACTTAGCAACCATGTAATCAATTAGATAGTTAACTTAGGGTTTAACAAATAACAATAATGCACTAAAAATGAGCGCATACACGGAAGGCTAAGGCGATTTGGTTGTACATTTAAGTGGGGTGTAACAAATTCTTCCTTTAAGTAAAATGCTTAAAGTTAGAAACGAAAAGATAGGCTCGGAGGGGTGTACTAGGGGTTTCGTGTACTAAAAATGAGTACAACGCTAAGGGTGTGGGAAAAATTAGTTGACTTAACTAGCCAAGTAATATGACTTAAATGGTCAAGTATTTGTAATACGGGTTTAACACAAGGGTGATCCTAATGCCTCTTATCATGTAGTAAATCCTACTACACGAATGTAGTCTCACTAGCGGTCTCGGGATGCATCACTAACGCAAGTTCTAGAATCTAAATACTACCGGTACACTCATAAGCACTAATAGTAAATGCTTTTCCTATCAAATCTAAAGGCGAACCTCACATATTTGGGTGGAAAATTTTTCTGAATATACGGTTATGTGCTAGTCATACAATCTCCTATCCATGAGACGCTTGCTATGTCTAAAGTTTCACTCCTAAATGTTGTAAAAAAATTTTAAATTTGGCGCTAAAATTGCACTAACAAGTATTTCTCATAATTTTATTACACATCTACCATTGAACAAAACAAACTCAAGCGAAAGTGCATATGTAAGGTATCATATTTTTACCCTCCCCTTACACTTAAGATGAACATTGTCCCCAATGTTCAAGTAAAGAATGTAAAAGTGAAAAAGTAAAGAGAATGAAATCAAATACTCCCCTGATTCGCTCGGTATGGATAATGAGGTGGCCAGGTTAAATCTTCCTCCAAGAAAATGAACAATCAAAGCTTCCCTTCCAAAATATAAATCATCTTCTTGTCATACATAACCTGTAAAACCTGATAAAATAGACAAGACAACCTCGCGTAAAATCGGCGGCATCCTATATAAGTTACTAAATCCTAGAAAACAAGATAAGATATAATGCTTGTGGAATGAAGTTTGAAGATCTCCTGGAGATTATAAAACTTAATAATTCACAAAAACCATAAGACTCCGTTAGAAAAACAAAACTGGTAAAATTTCCAGATTTTTACACTTGACGCCGTCAAGAGTAAACTCTTGACGCCGTCAGAAGTGACCTGCAGAAATTCTTATGTTAAGTTTCCAGAAAATTTCTGGAAAAACTTGGTCCTACTTCCTGGAAAATCCTGCAAAACTTCATTCTTACTCAATACAAGCATTTGACTCTAACAAATACGAATATACATGTTCATTTAATATTGTGGAGAATCATGATCGGTTTGTTTCTTGAAAACATATTTGGGGTTTCCCCTTACACTTATCTTTTTGCAAAAATACCTTTAGGTGGAGTTAAGACTAGGCCAAAACAACAAAGTAAAGTATTTCCACTATTTAGTTTAGAAACATGATCTACCAACAATAAAAATTAAGCATGCATACGGAAGCAAATAACAAACAAACAAACAAAGCATGGGTTGCCTCCCAAGAAGCGCTTTTCTTTATTTACGAGTCTTGTAGCTACACTCAAGGTCATGGGTTACTACGTGATACGGGTGAGTTCCTCATTGAGGACATCTTTGGGATCAAACTTAGGTTTCAACTTCCTATCGGTTTCCTTAGTATGGTATGACCTTTCAAACTTTTCTCCATCTGGATCATACAAAGTCATCCTCATATGCCATGATCCGTCACCTTCTTTAGGTGGCTTGTCCCACCTCCATTTACACTTGTCTCCCTCTCTTTTCCATTTATTTCTTTCTATGTTAATGGGCATTACACTTAAGAATTCAATCATCTTCCTAAAGACCAAGGGGTCCTCAAAAGGGTCTAGCTCTTCATCTCTAGCTATGAGTTGTTCTACCGAATGTGTCTTTTCGATGAAGTCTTTTTCTAGATAAAATGGGCATTGAGGTCCTATAAAGTTCCTTTCTATCCAAGGTCCATATCTAGACGGTCTCTTATTCATCTCTACCCAATGTGGTGTCGGTTCATCATCACAATCATAACTATGCTTCTTAACATCATACACCGACCAAGTATCGCCTTCACCTACCGTTATCTTGGATTCCTTACAATCTATCATGGCACTAGCGGTTGCTAAAAATCCTCTTCCTACCAATAATGGGCATGTAGTGTCACTAACCATGTATAGGACGTGAAAATCCGCTAATATAGTTAACTTTCCTACGTGAACAACTACATCCTTAATCATTCCAACCGGGTGGGCAATACTCCCATCCGCTAGCCCTATCAATACCTCCGTTTCCTCTAACTTTCCTATCTTAAGAGCGGTGAATAAGGATAAAGGAATCAAGTTGAGGCTTGACCCTAAATCGGCTAGTGTGTCGAAGGCTTTGGATCTTCCTATCTTACAAGGCAAAACAAATATACCCGGATCATCAAGATTTTTAGGCAACTTGTTTTGAACGAAGGCTGTCCCATTTTTACCTAGCTTACACTTCTCATATTTTTCTAGGAGGGCACTATAGTAAGGAGCACGCGCTAAGACATCAATGCCGGGGCGTTCAAGGTGAAGTTCTTTGAATTCATCGTCAAGGTCTTGCGTAAGAGGTGTTTCAACTATGCTTTTGACCGGCTCTATATTGGGTGTTTTATTTGATTGGTCCTTTTGAAGAACTTGGTTTTGTTTGAAACACGTGCTCGTGGATTTAACCGAGTAGTATTGTGGGCACGAAGTGGGTGACGAAACTGAAGATATGGAATTGACGTTTAGTTTTGGATTTTTGATTGTGTCGCTTGGAAGTGCTCCCATTTCTCGGTCATTGAGAATCTTCAACAATGCGTCAATTCTAGTGGTCATCTCGCTTTGCTTTTGTTTGAAATCGGCTTCAAACTTAGATATGCGAGCTTCTTGAGATGCCATGAACTTAGACATCAATCCTTCAAGGTTGTTGGTACTACCATAGTTGTTAGAAGGATTGTTGTTGAAAGTACGGTTGGAGGGTGGACCGGTTGGTTGGTAACGATTAGGCGGATTAGAAGAATTGGGTTGATTTTGTTTCCACCTAAGGTTTGGGTGATTTTTCCACGAGGGGTTGTATGAATCACCGTAAGTGTTTGGCTTGGGCTTGAAAGTGTACCACTTATCTCCCGCTTCATCGGTACGCGTGGATGCGTAGTCCGCAAAAGCTATTCCGGGGAGTTCCACACAATCACGATTGTCGTGGGGACCACTACATAAGAAGAAGTGATTTTATTCACTTGGCTTGAAGGCTTAGGAGCTTTGTAAGATTTCATGAGAAACTTGACTTGGTCCTCAAGTTCCATGATCCTACGGTTGGGAGTGCTAGAATTGGTCGAAGGCAAAGATATTGCCTTGACCATTTTGTTCAAGTCACGGGGATCATTCCAACTTTCGTTGTCATAGAGAGCAAGATCTTCTATGAGTTCCCATGATTGTTCCGCACTTAGATCACGTAGCTTACCACCGGCCGATTGGTCAATGGCTCGCCTCGTGGAGATGTCGATATGGTCATAAAAGATTTGGACTTGGAGCCAAAGATCTATGCCATGATGAGGGACTTTTTGGAGTAAGTCCTTGAAACGAGTCCATGCTTCATAAAGAGATTCATTTTGACGTTGTTGGAACATCAAGATGTCATTTCTAAGCTTAGTAGTTCTCCCCGGTGGGAAAAATTGAGCAAGGAAACGAGTGGTGAGATCATCCCATGTGGTGATGGATCCCGCGGGTAAACGCTCAAGCCATTGACTAGCTTGATCCCGTAGAGAGAATTGGAATAGGCGTAATCGGGTTGTCTCTCTAGTTGCAACATATAGGTCTATGGAATCAACGATTTTGAGGAAGTCCTTAAGATTTTGGTTTGGATCTTCGGAACGAAGTCCATGGAATGCACATCCGCTTTGCACCAACCAGATGGTGTCGGATCGCAAGGGGGTCACATTGGCTCTGGTGAGCTCAATGGTGTTTCGGTAGCCTTGGTGGCTAGGTCGGGAATACTCTCCTAAGGTTCGGGGCCTAAGAGGTTCTAGTGGTGGCTTTTGTTGTGGTGGGATGACGGGTTCAAAGATTTTCCCGTTGTCCATGATGTCGGATGGTTACGAACAAAGGCACAAAGAAATAAGATAGACTAAAGAGAACCTAAAAATAAAAATAAAATCTTACTAGAGAGGAATCTAGCAAGTAGACCTAATAAAAAGAAATTCTAACCTAGACAATAACTATTCCCCGGGCTGCGGCGCCAAAAACTTGATGAGTGGGAATCGCACCAGGCTTTACCTCTCAAGGGATCTTGAGAAGCTTACAACCCCCACCAGGCAGTGTACCTGATCGTTGTAGTATAGTATAGTGACAAGTACCGGGGGATTGATCGTTCAGCTTAGGAATAGTGTCGCTAGGATTAGAAAACCTAAATACTAGTTCTAAAGGTGAGGGATGATTATTTTTGTATTTTATATTTTTTAGAAAGCAAGTAAAAATCTCGGGTTTGAAGGATTTGGGCAGAATTAGTTGCTAATCAACTAACCCAATACTAAAGATGCAATCAAAATAAAATACTAGAAATGAAAATAAACGAAATTATACTAAAGTTGTGAGCAATAAATGGAGAAAGTGTATTTACTTAGATTTCACTACTCCCTAGACATCTTTTACACGTTAATTACTTGTTATAATTGCGTGGATGACAGATCGTATTCCTTAATACCATTCATGGGGTGGCACACTTAACTCCCCAATTCTATGAGCTCTTATCTCCTCCTATACCATGCCCAGCACAACTATAGGGATTATAAACAGTGGCTCATGCATTAAATACAACCAATAAAGACCTAGTGCGCGTCGGTTCATGTTTCTTAAGACGTTCAAGCATGTTACCAATTGGAGATCTGCCAGTTTTCTTAAGCCTAACATATAAATCATTCATCCAAGACAAGTATAAACAAGTAATCAACACATAATTAACATCTAGGTTTTATTAGATCCAATCAAACACAAGATAGATCTAGCCTAGCATGATGGAATTAAGACAAGAACAAGATATAGACAACCAACACATAGACATATTGATTGAATTAAAAGAACACTTATCTCAATTACACATGAAAGGTATCAAGGGCTTGGAACCCTTGAAAAACCTGTAAAATTCGCACCAAGTTCGTACTTAGGGTTTCTCCAAAACTTCTCTCTTTTTAATGTGAAAATTAGAAAACTATATATAGGAAAAAGGGTCTGACGGCGTCAATACTAAACTTGTGACGCCGTCACCTCGCCGCCAAAACTCTTCTCGGACTGCCTTGATCTACATTTGACGCCGTCATGTGATAATCATTTCCAGGCCGTCTTGACTTTTACTCTTGACGCCCTACTTCGTGACGCCGTCAAATCTGTACTGGATCGTCATGAAATTTTGCTCTTGACGCCGTCAGGAAGTTACTCTTGACGCCGTCACCTACTTTTCCCAGCATGGAAAATTAAGACTTTGGCGTTTTCTTCACTTTTATGCTCCAAAAAACGTCCAAATTGTTTCCTTTTCCAGATTTCACTCCCAAAGTACCTAAAATCACAAAAGGAACGATTTAGGGCAATATTTGATCAAATAAATTCAATTCTGGGCTTAAATGACCCCCTAAAAGTGGATCATTTTTCGCCTCATCAATTAGTAGTGAAGACAAACAAGTTGAAGCCTTAAAGTTGAGAAGACATAGAAGCTTAGAAGGTGTGAAGACGTAAAAGCTTTGAAGTGGGAAAGACATAGAAGCTGGTTAAATAGAAGAACCCTTGGAGAAGTACATAGAAAAAGGTCTTCAAGTTGTGACAAAGAAGTAGTGAAGTTTTGAAGACATAGAAGCCTAGAAGTTGTGAAGAAGTATAGGTCTTGAAGTAGTGGATAGATCGAAGTTGTGAAGGTGTGAAGAAACAAGTGGTGTGAAGAAGTGTAGAAGGTGTGAAAGAGTGTAGAAGGAGTTGTGTTGTGATTATAGTTGTGAGATTGGTTCTAGCTACGATTAGAACCCGACATTTAGCTTTGTGTCGTTAAATTGGTGTAATCTAAGGTGTGTACGGTTTTCTCCGCCATAAGGGAGGTTATTGACTTATTGAAGAAAACTCTCGAGTTCGGTGCTCGGGGAGTGGAGTACGGCAAGGAAGGTGTCTTGTAGCCGAACCACTAAAAATCCTTTGTCTCTCGGTTTGATCTTTCCATCTCTCACTCTTTGTTTACTTACTTGTTAGCATTTCGTATATAGTTATAATTGCTTGTGTTGTGCATATATTGATTTCACATAAAGATCAAACTAGGTTCCATTCACAACATTAATTTTATATAAACAAACCAAAAGGATATAATCATATTAAAACACATATACATATGTAAATATATATATGTAAATATATATATATATATATATATATATATATATATATATATATATATATATATATATATATATATATATATATATATATATATATATATATACTTATATGTGATATATGAAATCATAATTTTTACTCAACATTCTATATAAGTAGTGTTTATACAAAAAGTGCGAATAAACTAGTATCTATATTTTTGTATCAAAGATTTTTGAAATTTGCGTCTATTCTTTAGAAGCAAACTTTTATAAAACGAAAAAGACGTAAAACTATTCAACCTCCCCCCCCCCCCCTTCTAGTTTTCCAGAAAATGTTCACTGACTTTGATAAAACATGCAAAAAGAGAATCACACCAACGGGAATCACTGAGGGTGAACGGGGATTTGAGCTAACCAAAGAGTGTTACTTAACTGAAGTCATCCCATTTTTTAAACTAATCAAAGAACACTTTGAGGGTTTACAATAATCCCTTGATGTTGAGCTTAAGGAAATGAAAGAAGTGTTTATAAATGTGGAAAACAAATATAAACAACAAACAATAGATCTTCAGCATAGTGAAATTGCCAAAAAAAATATTCTCGTCATGAATGACAACTTGATTGCTAAATGTATTACACAAGATGTGTTCTACACTGCTACAGATTCTTCTCTTAATGCTTGTCAGTTTCATGAAATGTCTATTGCTTTGAATAACCTTCACAATCGTGTTGTTGAGCTTGAGGGGGAGAATGTTAAATTGCTTGAAAAAATTCAAAATGATGATCATGACAACATGATCAAGCATCTTTCTAAACTAGAATTTGATAATCTTAACTTACAATTAAAATATCAACATTTAGAAGAAAAAATGAAATTATCAAAGGCCAAGACATCTTCTGATGCTCCGGAATTTGATGCATATTTTGAATTAGCAAAAAGGGATGAAAAAATTCAAGCTCACACGAACACGATCAGATTATTGAGGGCTCAAATTGCTCAATTGAAGTCTCCCATGAATGCTGTGATCGACACCCATAAACCAATGTCTGCAGATTCTCATAACTTTCAACTTCAAAACACAATCAACTTACTTAAACATGAAAATGATTGTTTTCAAGCTAAAAATTCTAAAGTTAAACAACATTACAAAGAGTTATATGATTCTATCAAGATCACTAGTGATAAAACCAATGAAAAGATAACCTCTTTGCTTAATGAAATTCAGAATCTAAAGACAAAGGTGAAAGGGAAAATGCCGATTAATGAAAGTGACAATATCAATTCTGTGGCTTGTAAATGTAAAAAATATGCATGTGAGTCTGTTTTTATTCCTCTTCCCCTTAAGAACAATGAGCTAGTCCATAGTGATTACCTTAGACATCTTAAGAACTGCCTAGACATGACCCGTGAAACCATTGAAGAAGATAGAATGGTGAGACCATCTGATAACTCCCTATCGGATGTTTGCTTTCTCACCAAGCGATCACAAGAATTGTTAGAATATGCCATAGGTACATGTCCCAAGATTCCCAACATGCATGATAGAAATGGCACATCCTCATCTAGGAAATTGAAGAAGCATGTTACTTTTGATATACCTTTGGCTAGTTCTGATCATAGCACATCACCACCTAGAAACCAAACAACTGTGCAACAATCTAATGTTCCCATCGTCAATTCTACAGGAGTAATCAATGTTACTAAAGCTAGCGGGTCAAAGCCTAAAGGCAATACATGGAATGATAGGACTTCACCTGCTAAGAGTGATCAAGGGAAGAATGTAGAAGACCACCTTAGGAACAATAAGATTGATTTGAATGAAAAGAATCGTGTTGATCCTAGTATTTGCGTTAAGCATACTGTAATTAATTCGAATTCTATTGCTACTTGTAAGACTTGTAATGGTTGTTTAATTTCTGGTAATCATGATGAATGTGTTGTGTCATTTTTGAAATCCTCTTATAAATCCCCGGTTAAATCTGCTAAGACACACAAACTGGAAAACAATACTTGGAAAGCAACAAGAAAAGTTTTTAACATAGTAGGATATCAGTGGAAACCCACTGGAAGAAAATTCACTCTAGGAAACCAGTGCCCGTTGACTTACATGCCAGACCCTAAGTCTTTAGAGGTTAAGAGATGGAAGGCAACTGGTAGAAAATTCCCTTTAGTGACCCAATGCCTTGATAGCAAGTCAGCCGCTTCCACTGGTATCGGTTCATCTGTGAGAACCAATGAAAATACTGATCCTGTATCTCTTAAGTATGCATGTGCTAACCTATTGGATCCCAATTACACTTAGGGATCAATGTTTTTCAGTTATCCATATCTGTCTGGTTTCAAATGCAGGTCGTACAAATCGTCCTGTGGTATTTGGACTCAGGCTGCTCAAAACATATGACTGGGGATCGCTCTTGGCTCAGAAATTTCGTGAAAAAGTTTATCGGGACAGTTAGATTCGGAAACGACCACTTTGGAGCTATCATGGGGTATGGGGATTATGTGTTTGGTGATAGTGTGATCTCTATAGTTTACTATGTGGAAGGACTTGGGCACAACTTATTCTCTGTTGGACAATTTTGTGATTCTGATCTCGAAGGGCCTTCAGAAAACACACATGTTTCGTTAGAGAATTGGATGGAGTTGATCTTCTTAAGGGAAGTTGTGGTACAAACTTGTATACTATCTCTATTGAAGACATGATGCGGTCCTCTCCCATTTTCTTGCTTTCTAAGGCCTCAAAGAGCAAATCATGGTTATGGCACCGTCGTTTGAATCACTTGAACTTCGGCACCATTAATGAACTTTCTCGCAAAGATCTTGTTCAAGGCATGCCTAGATTGAAGTATGAAAAGATCATCTCTGCTCATCTTGTCAATTGGGTAAAAGCAAGAAGCAAAATCATAAACCAAAACCCACTAACTCCAACACTGAAGTACTCCATACTCTTCACATGGATATGTGCGGACCCATGAGAGTGCAAAGCTTCACTGGGAAAAGATATATTCTTGTTATTGTGGATGACTATTCATGATTCAAATGGGTGAAGTTTTTAATATCCAAGGATGAAACTCCCGATATTATTATCAAAATCATCAAGCAGTTGCAAGTAAGGCTCAACAAAACTGTTAGAATCATTCGCACTGACAATGGAACTGAGTTTGTTAACCAACAACTCACACAATTCTATGAAAGTATCAGCATCAGTCATCAGAAGAGTATTCCTCGAACTCCTCAACAAAATTGAGTCGTTGAAAGACGGAATCGCACACTAGTTGAAGCTGCTCGCACTATGCTGATATTTTCAAATACACCAATGTTTCTATGGGCTGAAGCTATTGCTACTGCATGTTATACTCATAATCGATCTTTAATTCGTCCTCTTCACAACAAGACACCTTATGAGCTGGTGCATCTCAAGAAGCCTGATCTTTCTTTTCTTCGAGTGTTTGGTGCCATGTGCTACCTAACTAACGATAGTGAAGACTTAGGGAAGCTTAAGCTAAGGCTAATATTGGGGTAGTCGTTGGTTATGCGCCAGATCGAAAAGGGTACCGAATCTACAACAAAAGAACCCGACAAATCATGGAGACAATCCATGTCATGTTTGATGAGCTGACAGAGCATACGGCTTCAGGACACACCAGTTCTGAACCCTCGCATAATCTTTTATCCCCTGGACCAATAAGTTCGGGACTTGTACAGAACTCCAACCATGTCATTCCTTATGTTCCTCCCACGAGTGAAGAATTGAAAACGTTATTTGATCCTATGTTTGATGAGTACTTCGAGTCACAGCCACCTCATGTACCAGTACAACCGGCTGCTGAATTGAATGTTATGGCTGAGAATGCACCTCATGATACTAGTGGTCCATCTACCTCCATTTCTCTTGATTTGGACGCACCAGAATGTAGCAACACTTAAAATGAATCAAATATTCAATTGTCTTCTGAACGCCAAGGAGTGGCATCTGAAAACTCATGGGAAGTCAATCCTTTTGCACCACCTGAGGAAGAACCATTTGAAAATGTTTTTGCACCTGAATCCTCCAATGAAGCATCTTCCTCAGAAGAGTCAAACAATACTATATCAGTTCACTATCCTCAATCTCATGAACATCTCAGAAAATGGACAAATGATCACCCCATGGACAACATCATAGGAAATCCCTCACGACCTGTGTCCACCAGAAAACAACTTGCCACTGATGCCTTGTGGTGCTTCTTTAACTCAGTCTTATCCAAAACCGAACCCAAAGATTTCAAGGATGCCCTAACAAAGGTATCTTGGTTCACCGCTATGCAAGAAGAAATCCATGAGTTTGATCGTCTCGATGTATAGGAATTAGTACCACCACCTGAATGCGCAATGATCATTGCTCTCAAATGGATTTTCAAAGTTAAGCTTGATGAGCATGGTGATGTGTTGAAAAACAAGGCTCGGTTGGTTGCGAAAGGATACAGTCAACAAGAAGGTATTGACTTTGAATAATCATTTGCACCTGCCGCTCGTATCGAGGCCATTAGAATCTTTCTTGCCAATGCTGCCAACAGTAACATGATTGTATATCAAATGGATATTAAGACAGCTTTCCTGAATAGGGACTTAAAAGAGGTGGTTTAGGTTACTCAACCTGAAGGTTTCGTGGACCCAGAAAGACCAAATCATGTATATCGCTTAAAGAGGGCACTCTATGGTCTCAAACAGGCTCCGAGAGCTTGGTACGACACACTTTCAAAGTTTCTCCTTGCAAATCGATTTACCAAGGGTGTGGTTGATCCTACCTTGTTCACTAGGAAAACTGGAAACAACTTACTTCACATTCAAATCTATGTTGATGATATCATCTTTGTAACGTCTGATTCCAATGAATGTGATCGCTTTGCTAAGGAAATGAGTTCCAAGTTTCAAATTTCTATGATGGGACAAATGTATTTCTTCTTGGGGTTACAGATCTCACAAAATCCGAGCGGCATCTTTATTAATCAAGCTAAGTATGCTAGTGACATCCTCAGGAAGTTTGGCTTCAATTCAAGTGACACGGTTGATACACCCATGGTTGAAAGATCCAAACTTGATGACGACTCAGGTGGAGTAACCATTGATCAGACAAAATACAGAAGCATGATTGGATCTCTCATGTACCTCACAGCAAGTAGGCCAGACCTTCTTTTCGCCGTATGCATGTGTTCTAGATATCAATCCAAGCCCACCAAAAAGCACTTGGAAGCAGTCAAGAGAATCTTCAGATATCTCCAAGGAACAATCCACATGGGTCTTTGGTACCCTAAAGACAATGCAATGGCTCTCGCGGCCTACACAGATGCTGATCATGCGGTGTGTCAAGATACTCGCAGAAGTGCTTATGGAGGTGCTCAATTCTTGGGTGAGAAACTTGTCCGCTGGTCATCCAAAAAGCAGATGTGCATTTCAATATCATCCACAGAAGCTGAATATATAGCCATGTCCTCGTGCTGTGCTCAAATTTTGTGGATGAGATCACAACTATCAGATTATGGATATGACTTCAACAAAATCCCAATGTATTGTGATAACAAAAGTGTCATTGCCCTGTGTTGCAACAATGTCCAGCATAACAGAGCCAAGCATATAGACATTCGTCATCACTTCATCAGAGAACAAGTGGAGAAAGGGATAGTGGAACTCTACTTTGTGAGAACGGAGTTTCAGCTGGCTGATATATTCCCAAAGGCTCTCTCTCGGGAAAGATTTCAGTTCATTCTCCTACGACTTGGGATGAAGAGCCTCACTCCAGAAACTCTTAAGTCTTTCCAGGAAGAGAATGATGATTGAAGGATTGGCTTCACATATCCTTTGTACATAAGATTTATCAAAAAGAAAATAGAAAAATATAAAACCTATAAAAACCATAAAAATCTGAAAAATCACAAAAAATACAAAAATATTCTTCTCACGACATGTCTCTTGTATAATCAATAGTATGTACGTTTCTAGAAGTGTCATTCAATAATGACACGGAATCATACATATGCTTGAGCAAGAGTTTTTCGGTTTCAAATTAAGGTTTTTTCTAAAACATGTCGTATCTCAAAATATTCTTCAAACATATGGCTTGTAGTCACTTCAGGCTGTACCCCGGACTTTAAAACTATGCCTTGCTATTACTTCAGATAGCAACCCATTTTTCAAAATGGGGAAAACATGTCGCCAAAAAGACGGTTGTTCCTTTTACTGGGTGAAGTTCACCTGGGCATGGGTTACTTTATATCTATGTTTCCTCGATCTAATGTACGCTTCAGTGCATTATTTCTTGATAAAGAAGAGAAATCTTCTTTTTATCGCCAATACTTTCCCTTCTATGATTTTTCCGGAAAGTATTTGTGCAAAACTTGGTGGTACCATGAGATTTTGTTTGGAAATCAATCTTAATCTAAATTTTGATAAAATTCTTCACTCAATCAATGACTTCAATATTTTATGATAAAGTTTCAGTTTTAACATCCGTCATTGATTGAGGGGGAGAGTGATTTCTCAAAATTTTATGTATCATCAAAACTCTCCACACTTTGTACAAAAACCTTGCAACAAAACGATTTGTGATGGTTATGTGTCAGAATGATAACATTTTCAAAGATTTTTCATTAAAACCTCAAATCTTTTGTAAACTCATCAAATCTGCACATACCAACCTCCCTCACAGATTGAGGGGGAGCACAAAAAAGGTTCCTTTTATCAGAAAATATTAAAAAATTAACCGCATTTCTCTCCCAAACGTTTCCTAACTTATTTAAATCAATTGAGATCCAAAATCTCAAAAGATTTGAAATTTTTGATCGGGGGAGAGAATGTGATTTAAATATGAAATCTGATAATCAAATGTGATCTTTTGGACTCAATAATAGGCTCCCACATATGTGCTAAACTCTTTCGAATATCGATGCACATATTGAGGGGTGCAAAAGGCGTTTGTGGAAGTTATACCAAAGACCGACCATTTATCTTTATGCATGGAGTTATAAGGATGGTTAAGGTTAGGTATGAGTCCCCATGATCCACCAGAACCAGAAGGATCTTCCCAGGGACAATCCATAGATAGATTAGAAGTCCTTAGGAATGATTGAAAAAAGGAGTAAAGTGAGAAAGGGAAGAGTGCGGACTGAGATAGAGCTAGGACTGGAATAAACCCAACAAGGTTCTAGTGATAAAGTCTCGGTAAGCACTGAAGGGGTTGAAGAATGAAAAAGAAATGGAATGTGAAAAGGGTGAAAAGAAATAGCCCTCCAAATATTCAACCTTAGGGCAGAAACCGGGTTCAACTTCATATGATAATAGTGGTTACTATGGTAACACTAGTACTGAAGACAAGACGTCATGGACCCAGTGACGCACTGCACTAAACTTCCCAACCACTCAAGTTCTCTTAAAAGAGCTTGTTTCATTCTCACGGGGAACCCTGTGCAATGTATCGACCGCTCATTGTGAGCTATGTTGATACCTAAAACAGGAAACGCCTCCCTAGTCTCCAGGAGCGGATCAAAATGCACTATTGAGTCTAGAGCCATGAGATCATCCATAAATATCGATAGGACACATTCCAAATATGCTTATTGTTTCACACAATGTGGAAAATAAGATAAAATATTTAGAGTCCTACGTATTATCCTTGTGGTATTGCCAGAACATCCGAGTGATATGAAAATATTCACAATGAAGATGGAAATCCTTCTAGAGTGAACATCACTCAAGCTCTTGGTAGGTGACATGTGAGATCCATCTTGGATCAATGATCAAGTAACAACTAGAAAGCAACAATGGTGCGATTCAAAATTGAATCAAACTTGTTCCAGGATATGGATTGATGGATACTTTTGCTAAAACCCTTCAATGTGCTCACAAACTAATTTTTCGAGCACATTGATTGTGCATAATCTTTTGAACAAAAGTATTTTTTATGGAAATGTGATTCAGAGCTTAAAACTATTGTCGTGTCTCAAAATGTTTATCATATGACACGCGAGTGATTTCTATAAATCAATTTCTCATCAATCCGTGAATATTTATTCACCGATTCACTCTATCGTGTTGTCTGCTTTGAGACGTTCCGGTATGAGAACATGCTAAGTATGAAGATTCCGAAGTGGATTCATTGGAAAATTCATTACTACAAGCTGGAAATTCCTGTCAAGGAGAGTCTTCTTTAAAAGAGACTCTACCTGATCACAGGTCGGTTTTCACAAAACCGGAGGGTAGTCTGTCCTCGCAGAATGAATGACAAAGCCATATTCGTTCTCTATCTTTATTGCTAACTGTTTTATTTCAGGGACACATATAAAGATGGCGTTGATGGCTCCTTTTTCTAGCTGAATCGGGTCAATCCATACCTCATGCTCACACATCCTCCTCACTATCAATGACTATGAGAGACTTACTACAACAAATGTTGAGAGACTACCAACAACGTTTCCGCAACTCTGATGAAAAAGTCTCCTGATCCACAACTCTAATGCAATGTCTCTAGATCCAGAAGGGTGTGAGCATGATGGTCCTTAAGTCACTACATCACATGAAGGCAATACTACTGTGGATGAGCTTGGAGATTTACTGTGTCTGATGATCTCAAAGAAGCTCAAAGATCACACATCTCAAAGGAACATCAAATCACAAGTTCATTGCTTGAAGTACAAATATTCCTGTGATGACTTATGAATGCTTAAAGATCAAAGAGCTTAATTTCCAAAGTGACCTCGCTTAGGGGGAGATTGTTAGGAATACAAATATTCCTGTAAAAGTCTTGGTCACCTAATTATTGTAATAGCATTAAGTTAGCTCGTAGTTAGTTTAGTTATTAGGTAGAATTAGATTAAGTAACATCGTGGAAGAAGGACGGGTCTTTACCCACTGTATGCCTGATCCACAGCCCGGGTGTGGGCGTTTTATTTTTTGTTTGTTAGGAACTATAAATACCCCTCTTCACATGGGGAGAGGGTTGGACCTTCTCATACATTTAATCTAACATCACACTTTCTCTCTCAAGGTTCCAAGTTTTCTCTTCTTCCTTTTTCTCTTAATTCATACGCCACACTAATCACAAGAACCATCATGTTTGTAACTTTATTGATATTCTACATGTTGTAACACCCCAACCCGTGAAAGGTAGAAGTATCACATTATGGTAACATATCAGAACATACAAAGAATACAACGCAAGCGGAAGACTTGATAAATAACATAATTCATGAACATCAAGACTCAAATATTACAAAATCCCAACATAAGTCTAAAGGAAATAAAATGAAGTGTGGAAAACTAGAAGGGGGGTTGAATAGTTTTACGTCCTTTTAAATTTATAAACACAAGTTTGTTTTAAAAAACTTCGATTCTAGTTTATGTGAACTCAATACTTGCACTATATGAACAATTGTATGGTAACTTAACTAACAAAGCTAATATAGTAAAGATAAATAAATAAGTAATGAGAAGAGTTGGAAAGATCAAACCACAACACAAGGATTTATAGTGGTTCGGCTACAAGGACACCTTCCTTGTTCCTACTCCACTCCCCGAGTCACCTACTCGAGAGTTTTCTTCACTATGTCAACAAACTCCCTTTTGGCGGAGAAAACCTTACACACCAATTAACACACCACAACAACTTCACAACTTGATCACTACTTCTACACAACTTCTTCACACCAATAATCTACACACCAATCTTCTTCACACCTATCTTCTACACGCCAATCTTCTACACACCAATCTTCTACTTCACACCAATCTTCACAACTAACATACTTCACTACTAATCAACTTCTACTTCCTACACAACTTCTATATCTTCTAAACAATATATAACAAGCACAACACAATATTCACAAATGAATGTATGTATATACTATGCACAACTACTCTTCAACACTTCTTGAACTTGGTTGTAGAAAGAGTGTTCTTCTTTTGCACTTTGGATGAGAATGAATGATGAGAGATTGAATCACTTGAAACAAGGATTAATATACAAATGATCAAAGGGTTTTAGAGGATGTTTAGATGTTGGGATCAAAGTTTATAATCCCAACACGTAAATGGAACGACATTATCGGGATTACATTAGTTATCTCATTTAGCCAAAACACAAGGACTAGAATCGTAATATTGTAATAGTTAGTTTGTGTTAGGCTATATAAGCCCTCCTAGACTTCACTAGGAGGGTGAGACTCTTTGTGTAATTTACCTTTCATTATCAATAAACACATAGTTTTTCCCTTTACTCTCTACTCTCTCTCTCTAACCATGGAAGCTTTAATCTTTCATCATCCCCGACCTCCCGAATCACAATAGTCAATCTAAAACACGATCTACAAGTGGCATCAGAGCCTTGGTTATTAGTTTTGGTTGATTTATTGTGTTGTTATCTTGTCAAAATAGTATTTTTCCTTGGTTCGTATCATGATGTTGAAGCTGTTCTACCATTTTTATTAATTGGTCATTTTTATTTAATCTTGGTAACAGTTGTCAAACACTTTGGTGTCCAAAGGTCATAAAGTTTTAAACTTTATTAAGCAGTTGTACAAATCTGCTTCTTGGTCTATTTGTCCAAACTTTGCATTTTTTGTATTACTCATCTTTAAGTGACTTTTGAACCAATACATTTTTTGTGGTCAATATTGCTGATATTACATGGTCAAAATGAGGTCAACATAGATCAGTATTCTCGCCGGTTTATTTGTGGTAAACAAAACAAGGTCTAAAATAATATTGGTCTTTACAAAAGGTGCCTGTAATATTGGTCAGTATCATGCTCAGATTTTTTTTTGGCGGAATCTGGTCGGAAAAGGACGTCGGAAAATGGTCAAAGGGTCAAAACCCTCTTCCTACGCTAAACTTCAATTTTCTACGCATAACTTGGACAAGTTATGCGTAAGGTTCATGTTTTGCAAAAAACCCTTATCTTACGCGTAAGTTTTACGCAAAAGACATGGGCTACGCAAAAGATATGTTTACGCGTAAAGCATGTCTACGCATAAGTTTTTACGCGTAAGATTTCTACGCAAAATGTTATGCGTAAACTTGCCAAATGAAAAAATAAAAAGGAAAGAGAATATTAGATGAAGCAGAGACCAGGACCACAAACCAAATACCAACAATTCTCTTGAGACCTCAGTTCGTACATCATCAGTCCAAGAAGTTAACAGAAAACAAAACACAAAAGATACTACATCAAAACAGCCAACATCAATCTAAATCCCAACCTTGACACAAACTTAAACACTCAAGTCACTCCACAACTCCCAAACTAACCTACATCACATCTCGTACTTTAAAAGTAAAATTAAATCAAGATCTCAGATTTGTTTATCGTGCTACAATAGATTCGTAGACCATTAAAAGTCAAACACACGATATATAATTCATCACAGATCCATGTTTTGAAGCTTTGCTTCTTTCTTTATATCCGAAGTTAAAGAAAGACATATAACAATTATGTTATTGTCTTACTTTGTTTCGATTAAAGGACAAACAACAAACGATTAAACAACATAACCTACCTTAAACCTTGTGTCTTACAAGATCTTGAAGCCATAAACGACTATGTTGCTCCTTCGTTCTTCATTTAGAGGGTATGAAAAGAGTTAAAATGTTTTATGGTTCGGAGTAAGGATGAAGAGAGAACAACTATCTCATTTGGTATTTTAAAGATCAAAGGTGTTTATTATTCGTGTGGATTTAAACTGAAGACAAGTAGGATTATGGCTTAACTGATTTTGTGGTGATGATCATGGTGTTGAGATGAGATCTGATTTTTGTTGAAGATAAGTTTTGTTAGGTGAGATAAACGAGGAGATGGGGGCGGAGTGTTTGAGATGGTGTGCGTGACTGGGTTTGATGAATGTGTAATTACGGTTATAATTGTGTGATATATACCTAAACATTCGGTGTTGGATTTGATTTGCTATATTCTTGTTGGATTGGGCTTTACCCGAATGTATTTTGGGCTGATACAAAACGTGGACCACCATTGGATTTGTTTAATCGAGGTTGAATTGTTAAAATATATGAATTTTGATCTAAGCTCAAAATATATAACACAAAGTCTGAAAATTTAATATCCTATGTATTTTTATACATTGTGTGCATTTTGGTACAATATTTGGTAATAAAAGAGTGGTATTTTGGTTATTGCAAATTTCACGGGGATACGTTTTTGACAAGATCGGGAACCATTATCAAGATTCGTTTAAACCGTCAAAAAGGCTAGATTTTGAGCATTTAACCGCAAGATGTGACTACGGAATTAACTCATTATTATTTATTTGAAGTTGAAGTGGAATATCACGGATGCGTGTACTTAGTATCTGAAGATATCGGGGTTGGTTGGATGCATGATTCTTCGAGATCCTTGTTCGAGCTTTTATCCGTACAAATGACCAAGACTTGAGTTGTCTAGTTATACCTGATGTAAGGAGTTACGTTGTTGTGCTCACAGTGTATAGCTATCACTTTAAAGGAGTTACGTTGTAGTGCTCAAGTGTCAGCAAAAGATGTGGATAATTCAAGAGACGTTCATATACAATAAAGGATGGATGGATGGGTATATGATTCTACCTTTATTGAAATTCTCAGTATTGGTTCTTAGTCAGACAATAGTGCAAGTTTAAGTCACAAGTTTGGGTTATTTTACTTCAGTCTCAAGTTCATCATATTGGGTTTTCTCCATCAGTAGTCACTACAAAGAGCCGATAGAATGATAATGGGGTCGGTAAAGAGTTAGCTGAGAGGAGTATAAAAGAGTAGAGATGTTTATCAGCAGTTGATTCTCACGGGCTATTTATGATACTTCACACATAATCGGTTGATTGGACATATGGGGTTACGCTGCCTCCGTTTCCATCGTAAACATAGTGTGTATGCTTTCGATTCCGCGAAGACATCGTGGGGGAAGAGAGAGTGGGTGTTCTTTTGCTTCTTTGACTTTTCTTGACTTCTTTGCGAAAACACTCATTTTCCACGAGGATCTGCATTTAGGGGGAAGAAATGTGCACATCAGGGACGCATAATAGACTCACATGATCGAGCTTACAATTTTATTACTACCGGAGAGACGTCCGCAGAGATGATCAGTGGTTCAGTTTTGTGATTTTGGTGTAATCGTTTCAACTCTCGCGGGTTATGAAGTGTGAAGTAGCCTACTTAAGTGAGAAGATCTTGCTGATTTCTTGCATGTTACCCCCGAACGGAGCTTCCGCATTGAGCATAACCGTGATTAAGTAACTAGTCAGATTTGCTTGGTGTGGTTTACTGTGTCATCTACAAATTCCGCTGCGTACTTAAAACTTCAAAAGTTAGAAGACTTGTTTACTACATCAATGTTTCGAATCTGCTGAAGGGTTGTCAGTTTGGGGGGAAGCTGATTCAGAAACTTTGCCAAAAAGAAGTGTACGAAAAAGCCGCTAAAGACATGCAACATGAATTGGGGGGAAGTTAATCCATTTCATGCATATTACATCATTTGCCTACAAGTGAAAATAAAGTTTTTCAAGCCGAGGTACAAGATGAAGACAAAGAGCGTCAACTGTAGTCATCCTCAGCATTTGAAGAGCTTATGAAGACCTTTCTTTATTCTTATTTGTCCTTGTAGGAAATGTTGTAAGTAATCCCTTATGTCGCCCCATTGGGGGAAGATTGTTGGGATCAAAGTTTATAATCCCAACACGTAAATGGAACGACATTATCGGGATTACATTAGTTATCTCATTTAGCCAAAACACAAGGACTAGAATCGTAATATTGTAATAGTTAGTTTGTGTTAGGCTATATAAGCCCTCCTAGACTTCACTAGGAGGGTGAGACTCTTTGTGTAATTTACCTTTCATTATCAATAAACACATAGTTTTTCCCTTTACTCTCTACTTTCTCTCTCTAACCATGGAAGCTTTAATCTTTCATCATCCCCGACCTCCCGAATCACAATAGTCAATCTAAAACACGATCTACATTAGAGAGTTATAGATCTGAAAATTTCGTGCAAAAGGTGAGGAAAAAATCCAGGTTTAAGGTGGTATTTATAGGCAAAAGATTCTGACAGAGGAGCGTGGCCGGTCCCCTTAATTTTAAGGGGACCGCCCCTTATAATTAAGGGGGCCGCCCAGCTGAAACGGCCAGAATCTTTGTCTTTTAGTGGGGAAAGTTTATTTGGTGAAAAACTAACTGATTTTGGTTAAAAATTTGAATTCATATATTTAGTGTGAATAAAACATTTTTCTTTATTACCAAAAGTGTTTTTCAAAAATATATAATATGTTTATATAATTAAATAAACTTTGTGTAAGTTAATTAAATACCCCTTTGATCATGAGATGTATTAAGCACTTGTTTATCCATACCTTAAGTGATTAAGTTGGATATAGTGATATAAACTAGCTTAATACTTGTATACGTAGTAATTATACGATTGACGATTTTACATTTTGTGATCGTCAAAATATAGAGATATCGAAAGATATAAATAACGTTTTCACACATTATTTATGTCAACAATCTCCCCCTTTTTGATGATTACAAAATTTAAACTAATTAATCGAAAATTAGTATATATTCAAGTATTATTGTGAGTTTATATCACTTCTCCCCCTTTTTGTTAGCATCAAAAAGGTTATCCCATGTTAATGGAAGCTCCCCCTTGAAGTATACTCCCCCTCGTTTTGAGGCCAAAAGGAATCGAGATATGGATATCTTGCAAAAATATTTAGTGGCAAGCAACATATATATGTATATAGCATGCAAAAGTGTAAACTAAACATAACCATATCATTAATCAAGTGAAATAAATTCATCAAGCATTACATCAACCAATGAAATAAGTAATGCAACTAACAAAAGCCTTTAAAGGCTTACAATCATCATTGAAATAATAAACCAAAGCTCAAATATGAAAGTCCTCTCTAGAGCTTGCCATCCAAAATGGTTTAATATAATTTTATTTGTGAGACACCAAGCATGTTTAATTGGGAGGAATGGATGGTGAACATGGAGATGGTGATGGAGGAGGAGTGTTTGTTGATGGTGGTGGAGGAGTTGAGTTTGTTGTTGGTGGTGGATGCAACAAGTTTTCAATGTGAGAAAACATGTATTGCATTTCATCTCTTAGTCCGAACACAATTGTTCGGTTGTGGATGCAACAAAGGCAAGTGTCACCATGAGCTTCAAGTAAGCTCCATGGGACGGGGTTATAGGTTGGTGGATTGATAGGGGATGATGAGAAGTGTGCATCAAGAGGTGTTAATGGTGATAGTGAGAGAGTTAATGCAAGGGTTGTGTTTTCATTGGTAGGTTGTGATGGTTGAACTATTGGTGGAGGAGATAAGTGGGTGTTAATGTAGTCATTAATGGATGAAGTGGATGGTATGGAGGAAGTAGAGTTTCCATTTGTTGAAGGTGTTTTGGAGGGTGCATTTGGTGCACTAGGAGATGAACATTGAGGTGGTGGAGATGGAGTGGTGTTGTCTTCATTTGTAAGATCAATGAAGAGTTGTTTGGGTGGAATGATGACAAGTTTTTGTTTCTTGGAATTGTTTGAATAGGTGGTTCTTGGTGATGACATGATGATGTTTGATGAATGTTTGAGGATGATGGAATGTGAATTAAACATGCATGAGAATTATATAGTGGGAAAACATGTTTAGAAGTGGAATTAATTTGAAATTGTAATGTGATATTCCAAAATCAGTTTAGTTTTTAAGGGAAATGGTAGCTGGGACTAGCAAAAGGGATCACATGATGCAAAAGAAAACAGTGTAAAAACTGTTTCAGATGGCCGGTCCCCTTAATTTTAAGGGGGCCGCCCTTATGATTTAAGGGGGCCGCCCATCAGACGACCCAGAAACCAAAAATTTTCAAAAAAATTTCTGGAAAAATGTTGTGTTCTGTTTTGTATTTGCAGCAAGCACCATTTGGACATTTCACATTTGTTTTGGTCTTTTATAAGCATACATGATATATATATATATATATATATATATATATATATATATATATATATATATATATATATATATATATATATATATATATATATATATATATATATATATATATATATATATATATATATATATATATATATATATATAAGCTAATCATGCAAGTATATATATAGATTAAGAGTTAAAGCATGCATTCATAAGCATAAATAAAACATAAATAAGCAAGTTAACAACCTAATCGAGTGCACAAAACAATTATCCAAGAAAATAACAAGTACTTCCGAATAAACTTCGAACAAATAGCACACAAGACATAAAAATAAATATTGTTCAACAAGCATAATCCAAGCATATCATTTCTTTTTCTTCCCGAAGATACCCTTCAAAGTCTTCCCGATCGATTTGAAACCACCTCTAACTTCTTCATGTAAGCTCTTTTGTCTTCTAAGCATTTCGGTAGTTCGTTCATGAAGCACTTCTTCGTTTTGATCACTAGGAGATGGGGTAGAATAGTCGGGATAGTCAAGATTCTCTAAATTGTCAACGAACTCAGAGAACGAAGGGGTATTAGCATCATGGATGTCTTCATCCTCATCCTCATCGTCTTGTCTTGAAGATGATCCATGAAAGCTATGACGACGAGATTTACCCTTGTCACTTCGAGTTCGTCGAGCTTATTTTAGAGCGAGAGGACGTAAAGGGGGGTAGATGGACACATAGATACTATTGTCAAGATCGGGGTAGTACTCGATAACATGACGATAGAGACGAGTGAGGAACATTCCATATGGAAGATTTGCTTTGGGAGTTTTTCTAGCACACTCAATCCGTTTGATAAAGAAGTAGGCCAAATTATACTGCTTTTCGATAGCTATACAATACAACATGTGAGCAAGGCACGCCGGGAGATGGTCCCGGTGACCTCCAGTACCAAACGCATTCTCACGAATGAGTTCTTCCCAACGCTTCATGTGAGGGCTTAATTTCTTGAGGAGAAGTTGGTATGGAGAGATTTGAACATTTTTGGATTTTATTTTTCAGCTTGTGGTGGCACGTTCCACACCAAGGATTTGACGAATTTCGTCGGGATGAGGAATTTCGTCGAAATGGGGACCGAAGGTTGGTCGATAGCGATTAAGAGATTCGAGGTCCCACTCGTTTGTGAAAACGGCTTGACCTCTAAATGGAATTTGGAGGATATGACCAAATTGTTCGAGAGTTAGGGTGATAAATTCATTTTGAATCTTGAAAGAGATGGTGATGAAACCAAGATCATTGGCTTGGACGGTGACTTGGCTATAGAAATCCATTATGAAGCGAGGAATGATAGGTTCTTTTATTTCATAAAGACAATTGAAGTTGATGCTTGTAAACACGCGATTTATGTAGTCGGATTGAGCAAAAGCAAGATCTACTACACGTCCTTCATGAACATTTCTATCTTCAATTTGACGATATATAAGTCCAATGGAAGGAGATGTGGTAGGGAGTTGGGAAGTTTTAGGAATGTAGTTTTTAGTGTGAGAAAGATCTTCGGTAGTTGCTTTTGGCATTTTCACCTAAACACATCAACAATACAAAAAGACCAAAATAAATATAAAGAAAGATAAAAGTATATGTGTATTGTTAAGGCTTATGTTGGAACGTAAACATACTTCGTTACTAATCTTAAGAAGTAGATTACCATGTTCCTTAGTATTGTTTTTAACTCGTTCTAGATATACTTTACGATGTTTAATAAGTAGTTATGGACAAATCCAAATGCCCTTTTAAACATCTTAATATATCATGAAATTTACTAGATTTACATTAGATTGTAAAACTAGCTATTTCTTGCGAGTTTTTTTATGCATGTGATTTGTTTTTGAAAAAGATGGTTTGTATTTTTACTTAAAAATGTTATTTTTAGTAATAAACCAAACGCTTCCTTAACTAGTGACTTATACCACTAGTATGTCAATATATATATGAATTATATATCTTGACAAGTCCGATTAGTAATTTTTAAGTTTATAATTATAACAAAGTTTTATAAAAACTATAATGACTAGGTTTCGATATTATTTGGACATAATCCAAACACCCCTATATTGTGAACCAATATAAATTTTCTTGGTCAAAAAATGTAATTTCAAGTTTTACAAGTTACAAAAGTATAATGTGATTAGTTTTAACACGTTTTCAAATCATTATTCAACAATGAGTTTACTAAAAAATTTGAAAAGGAGGGTATGAAGTTTTTCAAAAAATTTCGACATGATAGTTTATAATTACTAGTTTCTAGTGTTGATTAATCATCCTAATCCTAAGGGAAGCATTTGGTTATGAAGTTTTAAGACTTAATTCGAAAGAAATTATGAAATGGAAGAATTTTATAAAATATGCATAATCATGAGTATGACCAAATAAGATGAAATTGGATGAAATGTGTTATGAAAAACTTACAATACGTAATGGTGATTGTGTTAGATGAATTTGCCCTTTGCGAATTAACCCGAATTATGTGATTTGGAAGTGATTTGAGTTGTTTTTGGGTTTTGGTTTTCGTCACAGCAGAACCAGGGGAAGGAGAGTATGAAAAAGTGGAGTGTTTGGAAAAAGGAACAAAGGGAAAAACGGGTTTGAGCTATCAGATGGCCGGTCCCCTTAAACATTAAGGGGGCCGCCCTTCATTTGGCTGCCGGTCCCCTTAAACATTAAGGGGGCCGCCCATCAAAAATTTATTTTTCAAGTTTTGGTTTTTGGAACAAAAATGAAATTATATATATATATATATATATATATATATATATATATATATATATATATATATATATATATATATATATATATATATATATATATATATATATATATATGTATATGTATATATGTATATATATATATATGTATATATATATATATATATATATATATACATATATATATATATATTAGATTTATATTTAATCAAACATACGTTGGAGAGTGTACGCACGAAGGAAATTACTTGACACTTTTACTTGACATATTGTCAATAAACTTTTCTTGATCATTTCGGATGAAATATATCAAGTTTTCAAGTGAACGAGAAAGTTGTGGAAGGTTCATAAGTATATATATATATATATATATATATATATATATATATATATATATATATATATATATATATATATATATATATATATATATAGTAATGCCTTATAAGTCGAGAATATAGGAGGGAGACGTATGCAACGGAAGCCGGGAGTTTGTTTCATCCATAGATTTTTCGACTCATCTCTCTTCATCAGCATGAGTGTCGTTGAAAAAAAAATCGATAAGGCAAATTGGGAAAAGAAAAGGTTCGTAAACGAACAATTTCTAGTTCTAGAAAATCAACAAATGAATTTTCCAGGTTATAAGATCCTATATATATCTAAGTGTATATATATGTATATATATATTTATTTAGATATAGTATAAGTAGATAAGTATATATATATATATATATATATATATATATATATATATATATATATATATATATATATATATATATAGAAATAACAAAAAAATAGAGGGAATAATGAACCAATCAAAATCACATAAAAACTAGATACTAAACTAAGCATGCATTTGTTGACAAGGAAATAAAAGGAAATGTGTACCTTACGTCTTCAATGCGTTTAACTTCAAAATCTTCAAGAGATAGTCCGAACAAGAGGTGATATCAAAGATTTCCATGTTTGAATGGCGAGAATTTTTACGTTGGTCCCCATTGTCTCATTTGACCAAAGTTATTTGTCCCGAACATGTTTTGTATTTGACTTGTGTGCATATATGGTGGAAACATTCCCCATGGATTGAAGTTCCACATTTGTTGATTATTGTTAAAGTTCCGTCTATTTTGGTTTACTCTTGGTTGAGGTGTTTTAGGTCTAGGGTAAGAATTATTCAGTTTCCTAGGTGGTGGAGTTTTAGATCTTGTTTGAGTTTTGGAAGATCCTACTTCGGTTTTTAAAGATGATTTATAAAACGGTTTTATTTCTTCATCACTAGCTAGAGGTATTTTCTTATCATTTATGAGTATATACTTAGGATTAGATTTTGAAGGTTTTAGTTCCTTGAGTTCACTTTCAAATTTAACATTTTTAACTTCACTTGTTGAGTTAAAACCTAGACCGGTTTTATCTCCGGATATTCTTTGAATACTTATAATTTTACTAAGTGAGTTACTACTATTTTCAAATTTATCAAGTTTATAAATTTCTTCCTTAAGTTTGTTGTTTTCACTTCTAATCTCTTGACACGATTTACATTCTTCAAAAGTTTCTTTACTTTTTTCAAGTTGATGTATTTTAATTTTTAGTTCAAGTACTTCATTTTCTAATTGGTTGTTTATGTATTTTAGTGATTTGTTTTTAGCCATAACTTGTTGTCCTAGTTTGCATAATCTATTGTATTCACTATCTAAATCTTTTTCATCTAATGATAGATTTTCATCACTAAAATATTCGGTTTCGGAACGTACCTCACTTGACGTTTTAGCCATGAGACACTTTTCTTCCTTTGTTGTTTCTTTCTCATCTTCATCGCTATCACTCCATGCTCCTCCAACAAACGCTCTTTGATTTGGATCTCTTGTCATCATTGGACATTTTCCAATAAGGTGATTTGGATCACCACACTTGAAACATTTTCTCTCATTCTTGCTATACTTGTCATCATTATTCTTTTGAGGTGTTCTCCTTTCGTCGTGTGGTTGTCTAACGAATCTTCCTCGCCTTTTGAAGAATTTCTTGAAATCTCTTACTGCCATGGCATATTCTTCGTCTTCGCTTTCGGAAGATGAGCTATCTTCGTTGTTGGATTCCTTTCTAGCCTTCAAGGCGATTGACTTGCTTTGCTCTCGTTTCCCTTTAACCATTTCGGAGTCCTTCTTTATTATTGCTTCGTAGACTTTTAAATTACCAATTAATTCATCAAGTTGTAGTGTTGACAAATTCTTTGATTCTTCAATAGCCGTCACTTTAGCTCGCCATTTTGGGTGAAGAGCTCTAAGAAACTTCCTAACAAAACTCTTACTAGAGAAATTCTCATCAAGTGCTTTTAAACTTGTGATGATAGTGTTAAATCTATCAAAAGCATTATCAATTGATTCCTCTTCCGGAATCGTGAATTGCTCATATTGTTGAACAAGTAGATCTATTTTGTTATCTTTGACTTGATTATTACCTTGGTGGGTTATTAATAAAGAGTTCCAAATTTCTTTTGCGGTTTCACACATAAAGATCCTTTCGTACTCTTTACGTGGTAGCGCATTGTAAATAACCATTTTTGCTTCATTATTTTTAGCAAGTTTTCTTTTTAAATCATCATTTTGTTTTTCAAAAGGTACGATTTCATCTTTCTTAGTTTCGGGGTTATTTTGAATAGGTAAAAAATCACCATTGGTAATAACATACCAAAGATCTAGATCTTTTGATTTCACATAAGTTTCGAATCGATTTTTCCAATATAAAAATCCATCACTTTCAAATAGTGGTGGTCTTTGCATAGATTGCCCTTCTAAATATTTTTCAGATTCCATAGATCGTTACAAGTTTTAAAATACAATATATTTTAAAAATCTTGCTAGACGTGGCTCCTGATACCAATTGTGGAAAACTAGAAGGGGGGGGGGGGTTGAATAGTTTTACATCCTTTTAAATTTATAAACACAAGTTTGTTTTAAAAAACTTCGATTCTAGTTTATGTGAACTCAATACTTGCACTATATGAACAATTGTATGGTAACTTAACTAACAAAGCTAATATAGTAAAGATAAATAAATAAGTAATGAGAAGAGTTGGAAAGATCAAACCACAACACAAGGATTTATAGTGGTTCGACTACAAGGACACCTTCCTTGTTCCTACTCCACTCCCCGAGTCACCTACTCGAGAGTTTTCTTCACTATGTCAACAAACTCCCTTTTGGCGGAGAAGACCTTACACACCAATTAACACACCACAACAACTTCACAACTTGATCACTATTTCTACACAACTTCTTCACACCAATAATCTACACACCAATCTTCTTCACACCTATCTTCTACACGCCAATCTTCTACACACCAATCTTCTACTTCACACCAATCTTCACAACTAACCTACTTCACTACTAATCAACTTCTACTTCCTACACAACTTCTATATCTTCTAAACAATATATAACAAGCACAACACAATATTCACAAATAAATGTATGTATATACTATGCACAACTACTCTTCAACACTTCTTGAACTTGGTTGTAGAAAGAGTGTTCTTCTTTTGCACTTTGGAAGAGAATGAATGATGAGGGATTGAATCACTTGAAACAAGGATTAATATACAAATGATCAAAGGGTTTTAGAGGATGTTTAGAGAGTTATAGATCTGAAAATTTCGTGCAAAAGGTGAGGAAAAAATCCAGGTTTAAGGTGGTATTTATAGGCAAAAGATTCTGACAGAGGAGTGTGGCCGGTCCCCTTAAATCAAGGTCGGTCCCCTTAATTTTAAGGGGACCGCCCCTTATAATTAAGGGGGCCGCCCAGCTGAAACGGCCAGAATCTTTGTCTTTTAGTGGGGAAAGTTTATTTGGTGAAAAACTAACTGATTTTGGTTAAAATTTTGAATTCATATATTTAGTATGAATAAAACATTTTTCTTTATTACCAAAAGTGTTTTTCAAAAATATATAATATGTTTATATAATTAAATAAACTTTGTGTAAGTTAATTAAATACCCCTTTGATCATGAGATGTATTAAGCACTTGTTTATCCATACCTTAAGTGATTAAGTTGGATATAGTGATATAAACTAGCTTAATACTTGTTTACGTAGTAATTATACGATTGACGATTTTACATTTTGTGATCGTCAAAATATAGAGATATCGAAAGATATAAATAACGTTTTCACACATTATTTATGTCAACATGAAGTAAATAATCCAACATAAATCCCAACATCCAACATAAGTTCCATAATCATCAAATCAAATGGAGAAACTAATATGGTAGGCCCTCTATGCTCCAACTCTCAATACTCGAGCCCATATTCCCACTTATTACCTACCGCATAGAAAAGAAAACGTGGCTGAGCGTAAAATGCCCAGTGAACAGATATATATGCAAAGCAGTAGTAATAAGCAAACGAAATGAGAAGGATCATAAGAATGAGCATAATGTATCACAAGCCCAATGAATGAAGCATAATAGAGATATCAAATGTAAACAAAATCAGATAATAATTAGAATCATAGACATAGAGCACGTATCAACAAAGACTTGTCTAAATGAGGTACTCGAATAGACATATAGAAACATAGGAAAGCCAGGAGCCGACCTACCGAGGTACTCGATAGATCTCAAATCACATATCCAACATATCATAACACTGGTACAAAAAGTTCTATTGGTCACGCATGGTCGATTTTGAAATGTCACACTGTAACATTTATACGTGACTAAATGTACCAGAATAAAATAAACAGCCACACTTGATCCGACTTGTGTGACCATTTCGGAATTCTATTGTCACACATTTGAATATTTATGTGACTAGAGATAACTGGAAAAAAAATTTGGAATATTTAGTCACTTATAATTTGGTACGTGTGACAGATACAAATGAGTTTGAGATATTAGTCACACTATATATATACGTATGTGACAAATATATGTCACACAATTGAACAGTGTGACCAAAATCCATATATGGTCACATGAGGTAATTGTGTATGTGGCTAAATTATATAGTCAAGTTTGTCACACATTATTTAAACGTGACTGCTATTCTTTGCTGAATATTTAGCCACATAGCGTTTGAAATGTGTGACAACGGAAAAGTGAGTTTGAAGCGTTAGTCACGATATGCATTTAATAGTGACAAATATATGTCACACACTTGACGAGTAAGACCAAATGTCATATATGGTCACACTAAACCATAGAAACATGATTAAGTGTAACGAAAATTCGATACATATGGTCACGTAAGTTAATATGTGTGTCTAAATTTTAGTGTGTGTTTGCTTGCCAAATCCTAATGTGTATAGTCACACTTAATTGAAGCACGATCATGTGACTATAGGCTTTACAAAAAAAAACCATAAAAATAAATAAATAAAAATAGTCACATTGTAACTATAGGATTTACAATAGTCACACCATATCAGAAATGTGTATCTAAATAATGTTTATGGCCACGTTATAAGGGTATTATATGTGACCAATATATTCAAAATAGTCACATTGTGAAATATTCATGTGACTATTATTTATAGCAAAATGTGAAGTCAGTTATCATTAACATTGATATATATTAGTTACATTGAGTTTTTGGTTCTTTCATACATTTTGAAGATCTCATCATCTGAGTATCGCTTTAATTGAACAAGCTTCCAACCCTTCATATTGTTTAGATAGTACTCATAGTACTTCCTCTTTTGCTTAACTATTGGACGACTGAGCACTTTTCTCTTCTTTCTTTGATTGAGATAAAATTTCTTCCTTTCAGCTTCATAATTCCTCTTCCATTCATCTTTTTGTCCTTGATTGTACTCTTGCATTTCTTCTTTTATTTGTTTCATCAGTGCAATATCAGCATCACCTTTAATCCTTTCTTTATCCCAAGAATCCAAGAGTGCTTTTATTTTGGCCTCAGCTTCAGCGTGTTTCCTTCTTTGTTCAAGTATCATCTGATTCTCCTCTGCAAATGAAGCAGCCAATTTTCTTGCAGCAGCTCCATCTACTTCAAGTTGCTTGTGTTTGGGCTAGTACACAAAAGGAAGATCCTTTAAAGGATCATGCTTAGGCTCTTCAACCATAATACCTTTGCCTTTGCCCTTATAACTTGGCTCTTGTACACTCTTCTTGATTTGTTGAGTTGGTTCTCTAATCACCACACCTTTGACAGGTACTCTTGGTTGTTATGGTGGTGGTTGTGATTGTTCTGTTGGTAGTGGTGATTTGTGGCACTGCTTGTTTAAATTGTATCTTCAATAGAATCATTGCTTCGGCCAAAGTTTCATCATCATCACTAGCAACAGGAACATTTTCCTCAGCAGTAGTATCCTCCTTGGCCATTTCTTCACTTGCACCAGCAGTAGAATCTCCCATGCCTTTGATTGCTGCTTCCATAACAACCTCATTACCTTGATTATCAGCAACCACATACTCATCATCATTCTCACCAGAATCCACATCCATATCCACACCAATGTCATCACCAGCAGCAACACTATAAAAATTTTCCATAGCTTCCCCTGAATCCTTGGTTTCATTCCTACCCTGTTTGGGATCATCCTACCCCAAACTTATGCTTTCAGATGAACTAATCCTTTGTCTTGTGCCCACTTTTTTCAGTCTTTGAATGACCTGGTTCTTGACCCCTTCTGACCTCCAAATTGCTTAACCCTCAGCTTCAAACCTGTAATTACATCCCCCTGAGTATCTGTGATTTGTTGTAGGCCAAGAACCTGTTCTTTAAGTTTGGTATATTTAACCATCAATTCTTTAACAAGTTCCATCTCTTCCTCACCACTTTTACCCTCATCACTTGCATTGTCCCCCTTGGTTTCTTGGCACCTACAGTTTCCTTCACCTGAAACAGTTCCATTGGAACTTGATTCATTATATGTTCTTGAACCTTCACCCTTCTTATGTTGACCTAGTTCCAACATTGCTTGAAACAATGGTTTAACTATGACAGGAAAGTCCTTACCCTTTCTCTTCATGTTAGAAAAGACCTTTTTAATATGAGAGTGAATAGGATAAACCTTGTCGTGAACTTTCTTATTTGTAAACTATTTGTCCATAAGAAGTGGCAAAAATCTTGGATATAAGTAATGTTGGTTTGAAGAATTGTCCAAGGCTTTAACCACACGATCAAAAATTAATTTTGAAAATTTGAATTTTTCTTTATTTTTTGCCAAACATATAGGGCAGAAGCCATGGTACTACTAAACTCATTCCAACTAGTAGTCTTTGGGCTAACACACTGTAACAAAGTGTGAATTAAGAATTTCCACTGTGGGGGAAAGCCACCTTTATTAAATTTCAAAGAATCATTTTTTCTTACATACCCCATCTCTTGAAGGTTTTCAAAAATTGTGGAGTCTGGAATATTCTCAATTCCATTAACATCTCCTAGATGAAGAACTTCTCTAACAGATGCCTCTGTAACAATAATCTTCTGCCCATCCACACGGGCATGAATCTGTACTTCCTCATCAATAGTTTTGACCTTTGCAGTAGCCCAAACTTGTTTGATGTTGAAAACATATACAGTAGGGTTAACTGTTAATGCATACCTAATATGAGTAGCATTGAGAAAATCAACAACTTCAGTGAACTCTTCATTCTCCTTGGTGGGCTTTTGCAAGAATGCAATCATGTTATGCTTGTTGGCAAAAGACAGAGTCGACATTGTGAAATTTAAAAATTTGTGTAGGGTTTTGTTGGGAATTGCAATTAATTGATAAAATCAAGCAGTGGTTTTATGTTTGATAGAGTTTTTATCGGATAAAAACATTTGTGTGAAACTGTGAATGATTGAAGTGTACAAACCCTTAACCGTTCATATTTCTAAAACAGTACCCTACACTCTCAAAAATAGCAGAACAACCCTTAGCCGGACTAAGTTAGGCTTAGCAGCACTAAAATATGCCTAGCAACACTAAGTCAGTTTCCACTCGAAACGGATTATTTTTCAGGACTCCAGCACTTTTCTCAGCTTATCCTGCAAAATATTAGTCCCAAAAACACAAAATCTAACTCATTACCCGAATCACAATAATCACATCATCAATTACACTTAGCAATACTATTTATGACTAGCAACATTAACACATCATTTCTGGATTTTAACAATTTGACATACTACTTTTATCCAAGAAACCAAACACACCTTTGACAGTTTGACATCACAAGCAACCATACAAGGTCTCAAAATTTTCATTGATATTTTTTAAAAGATACAACCATTCATAAAAGCTGCAAACATAAATATAATTAATTATCCTACCTAAATGCTAAAGATACTAAAAACATCATCATTAAAAACTGATTCACTCCATTTCACACCAACTTGTTAAAACCAGAGCGCTCTACTCCCTGCGTTGCATCCTTTTCCTTTCCAGGAGATATTGAAACTTAATTTCAAGATCGGTAATTCTGTTTTCCAGATTTAACAGGTCTGCAAATGCAAACCCATCTTGTTGACCCCCTTGGTTTTGATGCTCCACCACATTTTGATGCTCCATCACATTTTGCTGCTGATCCTCTTCATTTTGCTGCTCCACCACATTTTGCGGCGCATCCTCTTCATTTTGCTGCTCCACCACATTTTGCTGCGCATCCTGTTGATCCTCCTCATCCTCTTCATCTTCTTCCTCCACCTCCACATCATTCAGTCCCCAACGCTCATCCTAGTAAAAGTCTTGTCTATGCAGCCATTTCAAAATTATTGACCTCATCAACGTATCTACCTGCCTATACGACCCATATTCGTAAACGGGATCATACCCGAAATGATTAAACATTGCGTCCCATAGCAAACTGTTGTTTAATACCCACTCGTAATCTTCTACATCATTTTGAAAGTTACCATTTGCTACCATTGTTGAAGTTTTCTTTGAAAGTTATATATGTGTTTGTGTGTGTTATTTGGTATATATATACAATAGAGAGGTATAAATAGGCTAGAGAGGTATATGAACGGTTCCCAAGACATTTGGCGGGAAAAGGGATCGACCAAAGGCGCCTAAATCATACTGTGAATTGAAGATATTTTAAAAATGTTCCTAAAGATAAGGAATTGAGTGTGGTACGCAAAAGTCTCCACTTTCCTTTTACCAAGTCTTGACTTACCAAGTACAATGAGTTGATGCAATAACTACTTGTATCTCATGCTTTATGAATAATAAGCTTCCAAACTCAATATTTCCAACAATGATTTGGGATCGGGTTTTGACCCGAGGGAATAAATGTTTGACCGTGACTCGAAGAAAAATTATGTTATGTTTCTTTGAAGTTTAATGTTTTTGTGTTCAAAGAAAACTTATGTTATGTTTCTTTGTTAATCTAGTTATCGATTACTATATGATCAAGTTATCTTTTTGTTGATTAATTATGTTATGTTGCTTTTTTGACTATGTTATGATGCTTTGTTAAAAGTCAAACAAAGATTGTCAAACTTGATTGTCATTTGCAAAAGTCAAAGAGTCTCCAAGTGAATTTGGGCAATTCCGGGTAATTATTATCAAAAGATAACTAATAGCCAATCATGATTGTCACTTTGGGTAATTTTTGGTAGTTTTGTGCCTGTACATTCATTTGCATAAGGTCAAACAGGATAGTCAAATTGTGCCATTTTGGGCAATTACTGCCAAAAGATATCGAGTAGCCAAAAGATCAAGATCAGTTAAATTTACAAGCAAACACTTAACCATTCACCATAAAGATGGGGTACATGAGCCACTACAAACCACACAATCTAGCCATAAACACTATACTACTTTAGTGCAAGTACCAAAGAAACCACAACTGCAAAAACACAAAGTGTTGACTTCTAAACACTGACTTTCTTTAAGGCATTTTTCAACTCTGCCTCCAATTCTTCAATCCTTCTTTGACGATTAACTTCAATTTGAACCTCACGCCTTTGATTGGGATTCAGTTTGCTATACATCTCAAACAAATGCATCTTGTACCAATCACATTCCTCCTCTGGATCATACCAATCAAATTGTTCACATTTCTTCGTACCCGATTTCTAAAATCAAAAAAATGTAGTATATTAAAAATTAAACTTAATAATATTTAAACTAAATGTATCTGATAACTTACCCATCGATTTTGGCAGCAAATGAAACGTCGAGCAGGGTTGGCTGGTGTCCAAGATGTTACCACCATTGCTGGCCTGTCACATTTGTAGTAATCTTCACAAAGATAAGACGACATGAGTTAGTTTGATTTTGATTTGGGGTTTGTTATGATTTTTTTTAGAGTGTGTTAAATTAGGGTTTATGTGAAAGGGAATTGATTTGCACACTTTATAAATTGATTGGGACACTCCATATGTGCATTAAATACTTGTACAGTATTAAACACTTTGCTTTAACCGCTTGTACATTGAGTGTGCAAATAACTTTTTTGAGTGTGCAAATCATTAGCCGTATGTATAACAGAAGATCAAAAATTGACGGCCATTAATCCTTATTCGGGTCAATCGGGCCGATGCTGTACCCGAGTTAGCCAAATATTTTTAACCCGATACGGGACCCTATTTAGTATTTGGGTTATTCGGGTTGACCCGAATCACCCGAATAAAAAGGAGAAGGACGTATAGAAATGAAAAAATCGTACAAAATGTACGAAAACGTAATAAACATTTCATAACGTTTTAATACAGAGGAAAACATTCAGAAAAGCTTAGAACATATGAAAACGAGCGAAAATTGCCGAAAACATTCAAAATGGATGAAATCGGTCGAAAAGGGTCGCAATCGGTCGTAGTCGGACTAAAACGGTCTAAATCCGTCGAAATCGGTCGAAAATTGTCAACGTCAGTCGAAAACTAGCGACATCGATCAAAATTGATTGAAAACGGTCAAAAAGGGATGAAAAACGTTACAAACGGATGAAAACGTAAAAAAAATACAAAACGTATAAAATGTTGTATAGTATTTGTCTTAGTTTACAAAATCTAATGCACATGACCCATGACCCATGTTAATTACCCATTGTCGATCATCAATCATGTATTGGTCGATAACATATATGACATGTCACTACAATCCAACATTAATGCACATGACCCGTTACCCATGTTAATTACCCAATGATCAACAGTCATGGATGTGGCCAGTGATACAAGTCTAAAACAACACTTTTAATACAAGTGAGGCTAGAGACATTCTTGATGACGTTAAAAAGAGAATTCAAGAACTTCAAAATATTGTTAAATCTAAAACTACTATCAGTATTAACAACTTGCGTTCTAGTTTTCATATCGAACATAAAAAGGTGTTTGAAAACGAAATTACTATCCCACTGAATAACATCAGTGCAAGGGTAATCCATTTTGAAAACGCTTTCTTAAAAGAAACGGCCGATTTTGTCAAGGACCACAAATCCCTGGTAAAACAAGCTAATGAAACTCGTGAAAACATGAATGTTTTGGAAAGGTTAAATGATTCTCTCTTCGAAGCAGTTCTGTCTACTGATATTATGTCTATCATCATACAAACATATTCAGTTCAAGACGATGAAAGACTGAGAGCTGAGACCTCCGAAGTTGTTTCCAAATATGAAAATGCTCTTATAAAGCTTGAAAAAGAAAATGTGTCATGTTTTAAACAACTTGATCGAAAAAAGGAAGAATGCAAGTATGACAAACTGTCGTATGAGCATGCTTTCAAGAACATGAAAGAGCAAAATGATCTTTTGAGGGCTCAGCTTGAAAGTCAAAAAAGGAAGGGTGAGGAAACTAAGTTTGCAAAACCATCGACTTCGGAGAAACCAAATGTTCCAAACACGGTTCAATAACCAAAAATGTCAATTTCACGGTTTGCTCCAAAAGTTGATGAGAAAAAGGATTTGACAAAACCAGTCACTCCAACACCCTTGCCCAAGAAAAGTGAAAATGAAAAGATTGTTGATAAAGGAAAAGCGGTTGTCGATACACCAAAAGTGATAGCACCTGGCCTTTTTAGGATTAGTCCCACTAATGCGTCTGGCTCCACATATAAGACTTATGAGGGCAAAAAGGATAATTCTAAAGAGTCTAGTGATGCTAAAAAGGACAACAATATAAATCCTAATGCGTGTGCCTCAACTTCTACAGGATTAGACAGCACTTCTAGGAGCAGCAGACTAAAGCCTAGGAGCAATACAAGGAACAATAGAGTCTCGCCTGCCTCCAAGAGTGTAACACCCCCAATTCATGATGCAGCGGAATTCGACTTGGGTGTTACTCGATGGCACAACAGTCATAATAATAGAAAACGATCTCTAAACGAATCGTATTAAAAAGAGTTGTCATTCATATTTATTCAAATATATCAGAGTTTACATAGTAAGGTCCCAAAAATTTCCATGTTTCAAAATACATCAATATAAAGTCTTTGATGTTTTTATCGAATGACAATATAGTTTATAGCCTTCTTCCTTCGGTACGTGCCCTTCCGCTCCATTCTTGATTATCATCGACCTGAAATACATGCTTAAGAGGTCAACACAAAGGTTGAGTGAAATTCATAGAGTTTGTTTAACGGTTGAACACAATATGTTGGTAGTAATGAGTTAATTAGACTCATACTTATGTTAGAAAACAAAACAGTTATTATTATATACTAAGCTCATGCAACCAATACGTTAACGGGTACCAATATCAATCGGCGGTTATGTTGCCCCGGTAAGTACTTTGCCGTCATACTTAATGTTCAAATATAGTGCATTCGTTTGAACTAATCTGCTCAAACAAATGGGATTCGTCAATCCCAATAGGCCTATTCACAATACTCGCGCTCACTAATTCTAGTGATTAAATGGTTCATGATAGGGGCCTAGGATTGGCAAGGTAGGTACTTAGTAATAATAAAACAATCAGGCAGCATACAGTTTCAAAGCATTGTGTTCGGTTTAAAAGTAGCATGTATTCCCCCCAAGGGTTTGTAAAACATTGAAGTAATGTAAAGTGGGGCTATGAACTCACCTTAAGTAGGATAGCAAGTAATGAAGGTGATGATTGGATCGTGTAGGTTTCTACGAGCAACCTAGAATAGAATGTTGCGACTTAGGATCGGAGTAAAGAATATGAATGAGTGCCTATATAAATATCTTGCATTTAGTCCATGATGTGGTATGGTGTATATTGTAAGTCCTTGAAAGAAAAGATTCATGAACATGTATGTTTTGGTATATCGTTTACTACCGTTCGGGCCGACATAATTCAGAAGTCATGTTAGTAAGCGTTCGAGGAGCCAGGACACTTTAACTCGTAAATCCACAACTCATCTCGACGGCTTACATAATGAACTCCTCACATGAGGCTCCCTACTATTGTAGTAGTTGATAAAATATATAGATATAAGTTTTGATCCAAAAAGTTACATGTCCGATATTTGGATAAACTTAGGAAAGTTTATTAGTACATGAAGATTGTTATTAGGGGTAGTTTTATAAGTCTTGTATGACCATTTTTCCTTGTAATATCTCATGGTTCCTTTTTAAGTGAAGTAGATCCAAATTGCTTGTTCAAGTTATCGCCTAACTCATTGTTTCATGTTTACGCCTATGTAAGTTGGTATGGTCATTTCGTCATGGCCTAGCCATGACCTTTGGTCCTTGTTCCATGGTCATGAGACACAACCTTGGCTCTAGCCATGGTGGTGGTCTTGATTATAGGTCATAATAACTCTTGTTCCATTTAAAGTATAACCATAATCTAGTGACTTATATATATGTAAATAGCTGTTAAGAAACTGAGAAATATCTCACTCATAAGGCGTTTTCAAGGCTCGAGCCTCTTTGATCCTGAATGAAAACGTGATTCCGGACAACTTTCGTGTTTTAACTTTTTCATGAATCGGACCAGAAAGGCCTCTTTTTGCGTGTTTTAGGTTCTGTCACAGAAGCTTTTTAGGCAGTTTTGCCGGAAAGTTTTGGTAACTTCAAATCGCCATAACTTTTGACTCGTATACTCTTTTTAGGTGGTTCAAATTGCTATGGTTTCCTTGTTAAGTCCTCTATGGTAATATGTAATAATCCAATAACAAATTTTTACCATTTTGATCAGGTCTTACCAAGAAATTCACTAGTTTGCTTGTTTTAGTAACTTATCTTAACAATCAAGTACAACAACATGTTTTAGTCATTTTGATACACCATGGACATTCATACAAGACATAATATAGCAAGAATAACATGTAAATGATATGAACATGATAAATTAACAAGAAGCATGTTAGGTTTAGGCTTACAACTTTTGGCTTTCTAATAAAGAAAGGAGTAACAAGTAAGGAAATGGACTTTGATAGACTTGCTTCAACCCTTTTTCACTTCATGCAACCTTTCTACCCTTGGTATTCTTGAAAGAGATGTAATGAAAGTTGAGGTGAATTGAGTGGATTTAAACTCAAGAGAAATCACCAAGTATGTTAGGGTTTGGAAGTGTTTTGGTAACTTATGATCAAACTAGGGTTTCTACTTGAACTAGCTCTTGAACCTTGCTTGAATTTGGAAGAAATAAAACTAAGTGTGGAGTGTTTTGGGTTGTGGTATGGACGGCAACAAGAAGAGGGGGAGGGGCTTTTTATATTCTCATGAGGAGGTTACAAAGTTGATTTAGTCAAAGCTTCCTTAGGACACTTCAACACATGGAACTCATCCAAGACCTCATGTTACAAGATCAAGCCACACAAGGGTGTGACTCCCCCCCCCCCACCTAATGGCGGTTCACAAGAGCTAGGGGGTGAGTTGGCTTGGCTTGGATGATAATATCTAGATATTTGCTAGTTTTGACTCCGGGAAATGCCAACCGTAAATGATTAGGCCTCAAAACGTAAAACCGGGTGTCGTAAAATTATGAAACTTTAAAGTATTGTTAGACATGTCCATATGTCCCATAATAAAATATAAAATGGGTGATAAGTTCCATTTGGGTGGTAAAACCCTGCTAAAACTGGAAACACGGGTCTAAAACGCGTAATACGTAAAATGTACGAATATTGCGTAAAATTGAGAAAAGTAAAATGTTACTTTTCTAATATGATATAAATGATTTAAAATGACTTATAATGTCTTGACTGGGCTCAGTCTAGTGTCGGTTGGTATTAAATGTCTTTTAGACATCAAACCGTAAGCCTAAAAATCACGAAATGACTTATAACATCAAGGGATGATTTTTGGTCAATGGAGGAGGGAAAAATATGTTGACTTATTCTAATAAGTTGAAAACTCAAATCGTCTTAGAAACGCGGTGCAGGTATAGGCTAGGGTTACGGCTGAGTAAAAACGCGTAAAACTGAAAATTCCAGTTTTTCACGGCCGAGGTTTATTCTGGTCATATTTTTCTCAGTCATGATTTATTCTCAAATAAATCATGAGTGTGTTAAACATTTTTCTGATGTGGGGTCACCTGACGGGGTCAAATTTCGTTGTGCGTGGAATTTCTGAATGACGTTTTACCCTAAAACGGGTAATTCCTTAATAACTTTCACGAAAATGATCTGACGAATGTCAAACATTTAATTTGTCATGGAAATGATTTATCACTTGAGAATATGAAATAAAAATCAACTTTCGGGAGAATTTCGGGAAAAATGAATAGTAAAAATGAATAGTAAATTTTCCGGGAATAGTAATTAACCTGAAATTGCGAATTGTTACAGTCTCCACCCCATATGAGAGCTCCGTCCCGGAGATCAATTTGCGTTGGGAGTAGAAGCTTCGTTGGTAAAAAGATGTGGGTATTTATTACGTATCTGGTCCTCTCGTTCCCATGTGTATTCAGGACCACGTCGTGAGTTCCAACGAACTTTGACAATTGGAATACGGCTTTGCTTGAGTTGTTTGACCTCTCGGTCCATGATTTCTACGGGTTCCTCAATAAATTGAAGATCGTCATTGAGTTGAATTTCATCGAGTGGAATCACGAGTGATTCATCTTATAAGCATTTCTTTAGGTTAGATACATGGAAAGTGGGGTGTACACTACTGAGTTCTGATGGAAGCTCAAGTCTATACGCCACAGGGCCAACCCTGGCTAGGATTTTGAATGGTCCGATGTATCTTGGGTTTAGTTTTCCTCGTTTACCGAATCGTATCAAACCTTTCCAAGGCGATACCTTTAGCATAACCCTATCTCCGACTTGGAATTCTAGGGGTCTGCGTCGTGTGTCGGCATAACTTTTCTGTCGATCTCTTGCGGCTTGTAGTCGACTTCTGATTTGTACAATCTTATATGTTGTTTCACGGATGAGTTCTGGTCCAGTGAGTTGAACTTCTCCCACTTCAGCCCAACAAGCAGGTGAACGACACTTTCGACCGTAAAGTGCTTCAAATGGAGCTGCTTTAATACTTGTATGATAGCTGTTGTTGTAGGAAAATTCGACTAATGGTAGATGAGTATCCCATCCTTTTCCAAAGTCTATTATACAAGCTCGAAGCATGTCTTCAAGCGTTTGAATGGTTCGTTCACTCTGACCATCGGTCTGAGGATGGTACGCTGTACTCATGTCTAGATTTGTTCCAAAGGCGTCTTGGAGTGACTGCCAGAAATTGGAAGTAAATCTACCATCTCTGTCGGATATGATGGATATTGGTGCACCATGTCTTGAGACTATTTCTTTGACGTATAGTCGGGTTAGTTGTTCCATTTTGTAAGTCTCTTTGATTGGTATAAAGTGTGCGGATTTTGTGAGACGATCAACTATGACCCAAATGGAGTCATAACCGCTTGATGTCTTTGGGAGCTTGGTAATGAAGTCCATAGTAATTCTTTCCCATTTCCAAGTAGGAATTTCTGGTTGTTGCAATGGACCGGATGGTTTTTGGTGCTCGGCTTTTACTTTGGAGCAGGTAAGACATTTGCTAACGTATGTTGCAATGTCGGCTTTCATGTTCGGTCACCAATAGAGTAACTTAAGATCATGATACATTTTATCAGATCCTGGATGTATGGAGTATTTAGACTTGTGTGATTCATGCATGATCAAGTCTCGTAGGCCACCATAAAGTGGTAACCAACTTCGACCTTGGAAGCATAGAGTTCCATCTGAACGGGTTTCGAATTTCTTTTGTATCATGCCATCCAACCTTTCCTTTTGGATGTCTTCTTGTTTCACCGCCTCAGCTTGAGCGTGAAGGATTTGGGTAGGAAAGTTGGAATTTATGGTTAAAACTAAGGCTCGGACTCGTAGTGGTTTAACCCGTTCCTTTCGGCTCAAGGCATCGGCTACTACGTTTGCCTTTCCAGGGTGATAACGAATGTCGCAGTCATAATCACTAAGTAATTCCAACCAACGACGTTGTCTCATGTTTAGTTCTTTTTGGTCCAAAATGTGTTGTAGACTTTTATGATCGGTGTACACAGTACATCTAGTACCGTATAGATAGTGTCTCCAGATTTTTAGTGCAAAGACCACAGCTCCTAACTCTAAGTCATGAGTGGTGTAATTTTCCTCATGAACCTTGAGTTGTCTTGATGCATAAGCCATGACCTTATCGCGTTGCATCAACACGGCACCTAACCCTTGGTGCGATGCATCACAATAGACTACAAAATCTTCTATCCCATCTGGCAATGCTAGGATAGGAGCACTACAAAGTTTCTGTTTGAGGGTTTGGAAAGCTTTTTCTTCGTTTTCATCCCACACGTATTTCTTGTCTTTCTGAGTTAGCTTAGTCAAAGACTTTGCTATTGAGGAAAATCCTTCAATAAACCTTCGGTAATACCCGGCTAAACCCAGAAATTGCCGAATTTCTATAGGTGTGGTAGGTGTTGGCCAGTTTTTGATAGCTTCGATTTTAGCGGGATCGACATGTAAATCGGTCTTGTCAATCACATGCCTAAGGAATTGTACTGATTGAATCCAAAATTCACATTTGGAAAACTTTGCATACAATTTCTCTTCCTTGCGTAGTCCTAAAATTGTTCTCAGATGTTCTTTGTGTTCCTCTTCGTTTTTGGAATATATTAGAATGTCGTCTATGAATACGATCACGAATTTGTCCAAATATGGTTTACACACCCGATTCATGAGATCCATGAATACTGACGGTGCATTTGTTAACCCAAATGGCATCACTTGGAATTCGTGGTGACCATATCGTGTCCTAAAGGCTGTTTTTGGAATGTCTTCATCACGAACTCTAACTTGGTGGTAACCTGATCGTAGGTCAATTTTTGAGTAATAGGTTGTGTCACAACTCGTAATTTCCGGTCATTTTCCGACCCTCGACAATTTACTATTCACAAGTTACTATTCATCATTTACTATTCATCGATCACTATTCATCGTTTTTGAGGTCAATTTGACATTTCGAGAAACATTCAGGAATTTTACTATTCACTTGACACTATTCATTTCCGGAAGAAAGTCACTATTCACGTGCATTACTCATGTCATCGTAAATTTAGTTTACGAGTATTCAAATTCGCGTAACCGTATTGGTTCAGGTGCGAATTCATGCATTATCATTTGGGACATCTCATACGGACTAGAAATAGTCTACGTATCATCATTATGTCACTTGCATACTATTCCACTCGTAGGGTATTCAAATTATATTTTTAATATAATTAACGAATTACGTATGTTTATTTTAAATAAACACTAATACGCGAACTATAAATGTGACTAACACGTCCGACACTCCCGACTATGATCCCAATATATTTTTATATTCATTTTAATAATATAAAAATTATAATATTAATTTACCCGGTACTTTGGAAATTTAACTATTACGTATCGTACGTTTAACTTAATAACGACGGTTTTCACCAAAATTTAACGATAATCACCCTAACTCTCCGTACTTGTACCCGACTTATTTTTACAATCCTTATAACTTTATTATGACCCGAATAACTTCGACAAAATTTATTTCTAACAAACCCGGTACCCGATTAAACCTTAAACCTAAACCTAACCTAACTACACTTAACTACTAATACTAATTTTCCTAATTAATCACAAAACATATCCCCCATTTTCCTCCTTTAGGACCGGCCACCCCCCCCCCCCCCCCCCTAAGGTCTTCAAACTTTAATTTCACACCAACCAAATTTAATGTCACCAAACTTTTGTCTCCAAGTATATAAGAAACTTTTCATCCATTTTTAGTTACAAAATCATTTTTACAAAGCAAGTAAAATTTTCTCTTCATTTTCTCTTGAGTGTGGATCGAACTAAGGTGTTCAAGGAGCAAGGAGTATAAATTTTACAAGATCTTGTCATAAACTAGTTTATATAATCATCCTTGTTAGAGTTTTGAAATAAAAACTCAAGGATTAGTAGGTTTTTCATCATCTAAACTCTCTAAACCATCAAGTAAGTAAACAAACTCATTTTTATGATTTTTACAAGTTATTATTATGTTCATATAATTTTCTTACAAGATCTTATGCATTTGATAGCTTATACCACTTTATTTTGCAAACTTTTGATCATACAATTCCTAGAAGTGATTTTTGGTTAGATCCTTGTTAAATCTACTTGGTTTTGGTGATTAGGAACCCATGACACCCTAAGAAGGTGTATGGTAGGATTAGACTAGTTTTGTGGTGATTGAAAGTGGATTGGTTGAAGTAGAAACTAGATTGAAACCTTGAAAATGGTATTTGAACAAGTAGAAATACATGCTGTTCCATTTTGGCTTATCCAGAAAAATACGAATTTACACAGTAACCTTTGACAATTTTTCTAGAAAATACTTTCAAAAACGAAGCCGTAGGCGAAAGAACGGATTAAAACGAGTTAATAACGAAGGAGTTATGATTTTCCGAAGTTAACGACGAAAACTATTTTTCTGAAAAACCTTGCTGATGAACAGTGGTCACGACAGTTTCGAGGCGTAAACTAAATCTAGCCATCCCGACTTATCAAAAATATGCTAGTATTTTATCTCACGATTCCGTGGATATAAAGAACGAGTAAAACGGACTTACGACGACAAAGATATTCATGTTTTAGTAACGGCAAAATAAATATTGTTTTGACAGCTTTTGTACAAAAATAATATACCACTACGTAGTAACTTATATTTCTAGAAATAATAACCAAGTATCCAAATTCATAACTAATAAAGTATTAGTGATTTCAAGTATATTTTCATGGTTTTAAGACGTTATGTGAAAGATTTCAAATCGAGGATTTCAATACTAATACTTATATATATATACGATATATATATAGATTTCGGCTAGTTTACTTTCTAAATTGCCATATTTTCCCAAGGTTTGGAAAATGAATATTTTGATAACAACAAGTATTTCTACAAGTTACGAGTGGTATAGGCATCATGTGCACGTGCATTCATTTCATTATGTCATGATCTAAGGTAGATCGTTATTACTCATATTAGGTTGCGGTTAGAGATCGTGCCTCATTTCAGTGTATCCATTCTTATCATCGTAGCTATCGCTCCAGGTGAGTCATAGCCCCTACTATTTTAACTTGTTCTATAACGGTTTTGGGGGAGAATACATGCTCGTTTCCATCTAAATGTATACTTGATTTAATTGGTTTTTGCTACATGCTTAGTCAAACATTTACTTGCTCCATTTATGAATTTCTTACTCATTCGAAGGTAGTGTATATTCAATGGCATCACACTTAATCCTTTTTACCTTTGGACCCAAGCTTTTTCCACTATTATGCACACTTAACCGAATGAACCGGCTTTTCCACTATGTACATACATGACCAAATGAACGGGTCACATAACCGAATGTACGGGTAATACGACCGAATGAATTGGTCACATACCGAATGAATTGGTCACGTAACCAAATGTATTGGTCAAACTACACTTATCTTTGATTTTTGGTCCACGTATTTCTTTTGTTCACGTAGACTTTAACACATTTGGCAGTGGGTTGTAAACACACAGGTTACAAGTCTCTTATGGCGGGACTTGTAACTGAGTGGATTTACGATGCCTTTGCTGGGCGATCTTTTCTCTATTGGCCTTATTTGTTAAACAAACTCTATGAACTCACCAACCTTGCGTTGACACTTTAGCATGTATTTTCAGGTATTAAGCTATGGCACGCTACAGGAGGTTTTGGCAGGGCATGGCATGGTCATAGAAGACTCTGATTAATTATATGGGGACCGTTTTAAACTATTTAAGGGCCTACTTCCGCACTACTTTTAACGATGTAAATTCAACATTTTTGATCTAACGATTTTATTCTAAATGATTAAAGTGAAAACCATTTTTGTACTTGTGTTGTGATATCAATTGAGTTACACCCCAGCTACACGTATGCTTCCGCTGGACCCGATTTTGGGGGTGTGACAGATTGGTATCAGAGCTTTGGCTATAGCGAATTAAGTGTTTTTAAAACCTAGACTATAGCTACTTTTACGAAAAACTTAACCCTATGACCGTCACGTGTCTGCCTGCCAAGATGATGCCTCACTTGTGGTTTGTTGCTGACTTAGGTGATGAGATTTGTGTCTCATTATCTGGCATATTATATTCACTTATTCTAGTAGATTACTATCATTGTCTTTCATATAAGCATGCTCATGTATCGTATATGTCACCGCGTTATGTTCTTCTTTGCATAGTTTCATCATTTGACCTCGAGTTTGGTCACTTGCTTTTGTCTTTCTGTACGTCTTGGTAGTATAACTGAGCTGAGTATTTCAAAATTCATGGAACCTCAGTGGAATATAGACTAGTCACCTATATTCAACCCGGGATAGTGGGACATAGGCTGACTACCTATATCCGACTCAGAAATGAATTTTGAAACACTAAAAATGGTTATAATAAAAATTTTGTCTGGAATAAATTCTCAACTCATTTTCCAAATGTTTTATTCATGTGTGCGTACTTACTTTCATCACAATCTCATTATGTCGCGGATGTCACAGTCTTTTCCCTTCTCACCATCATTATTATTTCCCTTCACCATCCCCATATATATAAGGAATTAGGTGATACTCTATAGATTCCTATGTCATTTATCACTCATTACTCCCAATATTGATAAGTGGATATTATCAATGACCTCCCTAGGAAAGACTTTCCATACCATATATAAGGAGGATCCCTAGGTATATTATGACCATTTAAAAATCAACGAAAATCTCAGGATATCACAAAACCACTCGAGCCACGTCAACTCGTCATATCGCAACATCAACTTTTCATTCTACGATAAACCACTCTCGAACATCTACTACTAGGAAACGTCTTAATTATGTCTCACCCTTCTTTTCTCGTTTTGAAGAGCTATGCCGCCAAGGAAAGTTAAAGCTACTCCAACTATGACACCTGCTGCTATTCGGAAATTGGTTAAGGATAGTATCGCCAAAGCTCTAGAGATCGAGAGAGCTGAGATAGCTGCAAGGGCTGCTGAGGACGCTTTACAGACAGGGACAGATGGACAATCCGATAATAGGCGTGAATGTACTTGGAAAAATTTTAAGATTAGTGATCCCATCAAGTTTAAGGGCACTGAAGGAGCGGTTGCTTTGATTCGCTGGTTCGAAAAGACTGAGAATGTGTTCCTCATGTGCAACTGTCCTGATGTCAGCAAGGTAAAATTCGCTACTGGCATGCTTTTGGATGAAGCTATGTCGTGGTGGAATTCTTATGCTCAACCGATGGGTATGGAAAATGCCTACAAGCTCACCTGGGAGCAATTCAAGAAATTGATGACTGATAAGTTTTGCCCTCGTACTGAGGTGCAGAAGTTGGAAACAGAGTTTTATAAGCTAGTGACAGTAGGTAATGATATCGAGGCATATATCCGAAGGTTTCAGGAGTTGGCTGTGCTATGTCCAACTATGGTTTCAGATAACGAAAAGCTGCTAGAAAATTTCATCGGTGGACTACCGCGCAACATCAGTGGGAACGTAATTGCTTCTAAATCAGACACACTGGAGGAAGCTATCAGAATGTCTCAAAAGCTTATGGCTCAAGTGATGAAGCAAGAAACTACTGTCAACAACAACAACGAAAACAAGAGGAAAAGGGATGACAACCAAGGAGACGATCAAGTATGGCAGCCAAACAAACAACATGAAGTGGTTAGGGCCTACGTTGCGGAGCCAAGTGGAAAGAAAGGATATGCAGGTACTTTACCTAAGTGCAACAAGTGTCAGTTTCATCACAAAGGACCTTGCCCCACTCAATGTGGAAACTGCCAAAAGGTCGGACACAAAGCCAAGGATTGCAAGACTCCCACCCTCGTAATGCATCAGAAAGTCACGGTAACCTGCCATGAGTGTGGAGTAATTGGACACTTCAAGAGTGAATGCCCAGAGTTGAGGAACCAGAATGGAGGAAGAGTTCGTTGAAATGCGAAGCTCGTCAGGAAAACAACAACGATGTCAATGTTAAAAAGAGAACTCCTACCTTGTATATAAATAAAACCTAAACCCTCTAGTGTTGTACTTCTTTTGTGTTTAATTCTACGTTCTATCGTATAAGTTTCATGTACTATTAACGAATTCCGATCTAATGAATATTCTATCTTTTATCACCACAAGCTCCTAGCGATTTCATTAAGATTCTTTGGAAACTACACCATTTATCATCGGCAGACCAATGGTCAGGATTAGAGAACGATTCAAACATAGGGAGATATGCTCAGAGCATGAGTAGTTGACTCTAGAAATGGTTGGATTAACCATTTGCCATAAATCAGATTCCTTTATAACAATAGTTACCACACGAGCTTAGAAACTATACTATTTGAAGCACTTTATGGTCGAAGTGCCCCTATCCATTGACAAACCGAAATTTGAAAATCCTAACTCACTAGTCTAGTAGGCATTCATGAAATAACCAGAAATTTCCAACAAGTCAAAGAATCAATTACAAATTCTATAAGTTGTAACCATTAAAACTTCAAATTGGTAGTCAGATCATGTTTGAAGTTCTACCTAGGAAAGGCATGATATTATTCGGAAAAGTTGGAAAGATAAACCCGATATACACTGGACCACTTAATATTTCGGACAGAGTAGGCCTAGTGGCCATCAGACTCGAGCCTTGTTAGAAAACAGCCGGATTACACAACTATGCTTCACCTATTCAAATGACTTTTAGATTAGTCACTTATGATTCCATTGGAAGGAATCCAACCCAATGATAAACCTAAACCTTGTAAGAGGACCACTAGAAATCATGGACTGTTAGGTCGAACGGTTAAAGCAGAATCGAATTCCTATCGTGGAAGTTCGCTAAAATTCTCAACTATCACCATCTTTTCACCAATACCATTCTAGAGACTTACACAAACTGAACTTCGGGACGAAGTTCCTGTTAGAAGGGAAGACTGTCACAACTCGTAATTTCCGGTCATTTTCCGACCCTCGACAATTTACTATTCACAAGTTACTATTCATCATTTACTATTCATCGATCACTATTCATCGTTTTTGAGGTCAATTTGACATTTCGAGAAACATTCAGGAGTTTTACTATTCACTTGACACTATTCATTTCCGGAAGAAAGTCACTATTCACGTGCATTACTCATGTCATCGTAAATTTAGTTTACGAGTATTCAAATTCGCGTAACCGTATTGGTTCAGGTGCGAATTCATGCATTATCATTTGGGACATCTCATACGGACTAGAAATAGTCTACGTATCATCATTATGTCACTTGCATACTATTCCACTCGTAGGGTATTCAAATTATATTTTTAATATAATTAACGAATTACGTATGTTTATTTTAAATAAACACTAATACGCGAACTATAAATGTGACTAACACGTCCGACACTCCCGACTATGATCCCAATATATTTTTATATTCATTTTAATAATATAAAAATTATAATATTAATTTACCCGGTACTTTGGAAATTTAACTATTACGTATCGTACGTTTAACTTAATAACGACGGTTTTCACCAAAATTTAACGATAATCACCCTAACTCTCCGTACTTGTACCCGACTTATTTTTACAATCCTTATAACTTTATTATGACCCGAATAACTTCGACAAAATTTATTTCTAACAAACCCGGTACCCGATTAAACCTTAAACCTAAACCTAACCTAACTACACTTAACTACTAATACTAATTTTCCTAATTAATCACAAAACATATCCCCCATTTTCCTCCTTTAGGACCGGCCACCCCCCCCCCCTAAGGTCTTCAAACTTTAATTTCACACCAACCAAATTTAATGTCACCAAACTTTTGTCTCCAAGTATATAAGAAACTTTTCATCCATTTTTAGTTACAAAATCATTTTTACAAAGCAAGTAAAATTTTCTCTTCATTTTCTCTTGAGTGTGGATCGAACTAAGGTGTTCAAGGAGCAAGGAGTATAAATTTTACAAGATCTTGTCATAAACTAGTTTATATAATCATCCTTGTTAGAGTTTTGAAATAAAAACTCAAGGATTAGTAGGTTTTTCATCATCTAAACTCTCTAAACCATCAAGTAAGTAAACAAACTCATTTTTATGATTTTTACAAGTTATTATTATGTTCATATAATTTTCTTACAAGATCTTATGCATTTGATAGCTTATACCACTTTATTTTGCAAACTTTTGATCATACAATTCCTAGAAGTGATTTTTGGTTAGATCCTTGTTAAATCTACTTGGTTTTGGTGATTAGGAACCCATGACACCCTAAGAAGGTGTATGGTAGGATTAGACTAGTTTTGTGGTGATTGAAAGTGGATTGGTTGAAGTAGAAACTAGATTGAAACCTTGAAAATGGTATTTGAACAAGTAGAAATACATGCTGTTCCATTTTGGCTTATCCAGAAAAATACGAATTTACACAGTAACCTTTGACAATTTTTCTAGAAAATACTTTCAAAAACGAAGCCGTAGGCGAAAGAACGGATTAAAACGAGTTAATAACGAAGGAGTTATGATTTTCCGAAGTTAACGACGAAAACTATTTTTCTGAAAAACCTTGCTGATGAACAGTGGTCACGACAGTTTCGAGGCGTAAACTAAATCTAGCCATCCCGACTTATCAAAAATATGCTAGTATTTTATCTCACGATTCCGTGGATATAAAGAACGAGTAAAACGGACTTACGACGACAAAGATATTCATGTTTTAGTAACGGCAAAATAAATATTGTTTTGACAGCTTTTGTACAAAAATAATATACCACTACGTAGTAACTTATATTTCTAGAAATAATAACCAAGTATCCAAATTCATAACTAATAAAGTATTAGTGATTTCAAGTATATTTTCATGGTTTTAAGACGTTATGTGAAAGATTTCAAATCGAGGATTTCAATACTAATACTTATATATATATACGATATATATATAGATTTCGGCTAGTTTACTTTCTAAATTGCCATATTTTCCCAAGGTTTGGAAAATGAATATTTTGATAACAACAAGTATTTCTACAAGTTACGAGTGGTATAGGCATCATGTGCACGTGCATTCGTTTCATTATGTCATGATCTAAGGTAGATCGTTATTACTCATATTAGGTTGCGGTTAGAGATCGTGCCTCATTTCAGTGTATCCATTCTTATCATCGTAGCTATCGCTCCAGGTGAGTCATAGCCCCTACTATTTTAACTTGTTCTATAACGATTTTGGGGGAGAATACATGCTCGTTTCCATCTAAATGTATACTTGATTTAATTGGTTTTTGCTACATGCTTAGTCAAACATTTACTTGCTCCATTTATGAATTTCTTACTCATTCGAAGGTAGTGTATATTCAATGGCATCACACTTAATCCTTTTTACCTTTGGACCCAAGCTTTTTCCACTATTATGCACACTTAACCGAATGAACCGGCTTTTCCACTATGTACATACATGACCAAATGAACGGGTCACATAACCGAATGTACGGGTAATACGACCGAATGAATTGGTCACATACCGAATGAATTGGTCACGTAACCAAATGTATTGGTCAAACTACACTTATCTTTGATTTTTGGTCCACGTATTTCTTTTGTTCACGTAGACTTTAACACATTTGGCAGTGGGTTGTAAACACACAGGTTACAAGTCTCTTATGGCGGGACTTGTAACTGAGTGGATTTACGATGCCTTTGCTGGGCGATCTTTTCTCTATTGGCCTTATTTGTTAAACAAACTCTATGAACTCACCAACCTTGCGTTGACACTTTAGCATGTATTTTCAGGTATTAAGCTATGGCACGCTACAGGAGGTTTTGGCAGGGCATGGCATGGTCATAGAAGACTCTGATTAATTATATGGGGACCATTTTAAACTATTTAAGGGCCTACTTCCGCACTACTTTTAACGATGTAAATTCAACATTTTTGATCTAACGATTTTATTCTAAATGATTAAAGTGAAAACCATTTTTGTACTTGTGTTGTGATATCAATTGAGTTACACCCCAGCTACACGTATGCTTCCGCTGGACCCGATTTTGGGGGTGTGACAGGTTGAGCCTTGCAATTGATCGAATAAATCATCAATTCTTGGTAGTGGGTATCGGTTCTTTATGGTTAATTTGTTTAGTTCACGATAGTCAATACACATTCGTAATGACCCGTCTTTCTTTTTCACGAACAAAACTGGAGCTCCCCAAGGTGAGGAACTGGGTCAAATAAATCCCTTGTCCGAAAGTTCTTGTAATTGATTTGATAGCTCTTGCATCTCTGAAGGTGCTAGCCGGTATGGTGCGCGGGAAACTGGCGCCGCTCCTGGTATTAAATCAATTCTGAACTCTATTTGACGATTTGGTGGTAGTCCAGGTAAATCTTCCGGAAAGACTTCAGGAAACTCACGGGCAATAGGAACATCTTCGAGACGTTTTTCATCGGATTTCTTTTCTGTTACGTGGGCTAAGAAAGCATAACATCCTTTCTCAATGTACTTCATGGTTTTGATACATGAGATGATGTTTATTCGAGTTCCACTTTGATCACCACGAATGATCAAAGTTTCATTGTCACATGGAATGTGCACAACTCTTTCACCACAAATAATGTTAGCTTGATGTTTAGACAACCAATCCATGCCAATAACAACATCAAAACTTCCGAGTTCGATTGGCATAAGATTGATGTTAAAGGGGTGGTCTAAGAGATTAAGGGTACAGTTTGGGATTACGGTATTGGTATTTACTAAGTCACCGGTAGCTAGCTCAATACTATAACTAGTGGTTAAAGTGATTGATGGAATATCAAGTAAAGGCGCAATTCTAGTAGATATAAAGCTCATATCAGCACCAGAATCGAATAATACTTTAACAGGAATGTTATTGAGTAAGAACGTACCGGTAACCACGTTCGGGTCTTGGTTTGGTTCTTCATTTCCCATGACATAGGCCCTACCACGAGCACCTCCGCCTTGGGGTCCTTGGTTTCGAGGACAATTGTTTTTGAAGTGTCCCCTTTCACCACACCCAAAACATGTAACTATGGGCTGTGTGTTAGCCCCAGTAGCTATACCCTTGCCCCTACAATCTTTGGCAAGATGTTCGGGCTTCTGACACTTGTTGCATTTGGCCGGGCAAGGACCTTCATGATGGTAATTGCACTTGGTACATTGTGGTAGATTACCAACGTACTTACCACCAGCTGGTGCAGCAACATAAGCCGTCGCGGCTTCTTGTCTCTTGTTCTGTTGATTGTGATGGTTGTTGTTTCGGGTTTTGTTGTTGTTGTTGTTGTTGTTGTTGTTGTTGTTGTTGTTACTCCCACGGTTACCATCCCATGGTCGCTTGTTGTTGTTGTTCTTGTTGTTGTTGTTACGGTAGTTGGAGTTGTTGGGATTATTGGTATTGCTGTTGTTGGCATTGTTGGTGTTGTTGGTGTTGTTGGGGTTGTTTTGCTTTCGGGTTTCCGTCATACGTACCACTTGATCCATGAGACTGCGGGACATCCGCATAGCTTCATCAAGTTCCTTGGGATTTGCCGAAGTCACATTCCCCTGTATGCTTGATGGAAGTCCCCAGATATACCTTTCCAACAATTTTTCCTTTGTGGAAACCATTGTTGGACAAAGTATCCTCAATTCCTGGAATCGACGGTTGTAGGTTATGATATCATTACCCCTAACCGTATGATCCCAGAATTCAACCTCCAACTTTTGCATTTCGCTGCGAGGGCAGTATTCCTTGATCATCATTTGTTTCAAGTTAGCCCAAGTAATCTTATAGGCATTCTCAATGCCCATGGGTTAAGCAATTGAGTTCCACCAAGACAATGCCTCATTCAACAGAGTACTCGTGGCATACTGAACTTTGTCACCCTCGGTACATTTACTAACCAAGAATACTGACTCCGCCTTTTCAAACCAGCGGGTCAGACCCACAGCTCCTTCAGTATCCTTAAATTTGATGGGTTCACATTTCAAGTAGGAAATGAACGAGCAACCCTTTGGTACAGTAGCAACATTGGTTACCGGAGGGGTAGTTGAGTTTGGTCCTCCAAGGTTAAGACTGGCAATTCTAGCAGTCTCTGCAGCTATAGCAGCTTCCGCAGCAATGGCGGCTTCCGTGGCTGCTGCAGCATCAGCAGCTGCTGCAGCATCAGCGGCTGCTGCAGCATCAGCAGCACCAGTAGCTGTGTCGGCTTCGGCAGCTGCTGCAGCTACGGCTGCTCGTTCCGTGACAAGTGCTGCATTGACATTGTCCTTTACCAGTTTGCGGATGGCAGCTTGCGTCATCGTTGGTGGTGTCTTTTTCTTTGGCGCCATGATTCTATTGTTCAAAAGATACGTTGTAATTAGAGAGTTGTGAGATGAGCACAATTTTTGATAAGAATGATGGGGTAATAATGTTGAAACTCAGAAACATAACACATGATAGTATATAAAACAAGAGTTTTATTCATATAACATTGATTACAAAATTGAACTTATTACAAGTTCATTCAAAACTTACTAACTGATACTTTCAGTTAGTAATTACAACGTTGTACTAAAGATAACTAGTACTATAACACTAGTCTAACGTCGGTTGGGAGGTTGTCGTAGTCCGGACGGATTATTAATTCCGCGTGTTGCTAACACATCTACACTTTCATTTGGACGGTATTCTTTGACATCCTTTTGGTATAGCCTTTGTTGTATGGAACTCATTTGAGTTTGCATTCCACACAAATCATTCTTAAGTTGATACCTATCAAAGTTTGCAACATCTAACCGGATTTCTGCGGTATTTAGGCGGTTAAGTAGTTTGTGAATTTGTACCGCATCCTGTTCTTGGGCCCTCTCAACCAAAGTGAGTCTATCCTTGACGTTATCCAGGCCGGTTAGAGGATTTAAGACTATTTCCCCAAGATGAGTCAAGTCCCTCTTGACATAGCTCATGTCAAGCTTAAACCAATATAGGTCATCTCGGGCATTCATGGCGTCCATTCTGGCATAATTTACCTTGGATATATAGTCGTGCATTTGACTTGCCATACTTTGAACTTTGAGTTGGGTCAGATTGAGGGCTTGTTTCAAAGAGTAGATTTCGTATTGAGCTGAGTTCACGAACATATGTGTAGATGTAGATGTTTCGCCGGTTTGGTAAGTAGATTTCGGAACTTGAGCTGGAGTGGTACGGTTAGATTCGGATGAAATTGGTGAAACCGGAGGTGGAGATGTCAATGGTGATAGATGTGGCACTATTATTTGTTCCTCCGCTTCCTCAATGTCATCGATGCCTTCGATGTCAACATCCATTTCAGGATCCTCTTCGTAATCATCGATGTTTATGTCCATATCCATTTCAGGATCTTCGTCCGAATCTACATCTAGATCCTCATAAGGTTCTTCCTCGTCGTCGTAGTCAATTGGTTCAAAGTAAGGATCATTGGGTCCGGGAAGAATTGGTAAATACTCGGGCATAGCAGGAAGATGATCGGGAGATGGAGGTGCGGACATGATGTCTACAATTAGTATTTCGATGTCAAAATAAATCAAATGTTTATGGAAAATGCTCAAACTAAGGAAATGTGCATATGACAATATACAAATATGTTCATGTAGCATAACATGTGTAATAAGTCCATAATCTTCTGGAGGATGGAAGGCACGAAGAGCGGAAGGCTATAAAAATGTTTTTGCTTGTTATTGTAGTTATAGTTTAGGTCTCACTTAGACCCGTTTCTCTATAACCATGGCTCTGATACCAATCTGTAACACCCCCAATTCATGATGCAACGGAATTCGACTTGGGTGTTACTCGACGGCACAACAGTCATAATAATAGAAAACGATCTCTAAACGAATTGTATTAAAAAGAGTTGTCATTCATATTTATTCAAATATATCAGAGTTTACATAGTAAGGTCCCAAAAATTTCCATGTTTCAAAATACATCAATATAAAGTCTTTGATGTTTTTATCGAATGACAATATAGTTTATAGCCTTCTTCCTTCGGTACGTGCCCTTCCGCTCCATTCTTGATTATCATCGACCTGAAATACATGCTTAAGAGGTCAACACAAAGGTTGAGTGAAATTCATAGAGTTTGTTTAACGGTTGAACACAATATGTTGGTAGTAATGAGTTAATTAGACTCATACTTATGTTAGAAAACAAAACAGTTATTATTATATACTAAGCTCATGCAACCAATACGTTAACGGGTACCAATATCAATCGGCGGTTATGTTGCCCCGGTAAGTACTTTGCCGTCATACTTAATGTTCAAATATAGTGCATTCGTTTGAACTAATCTGCTCAAACAAATGGGATTCGTCAATCCCAATAGGCCTATTCACAATACTCGCGCTCACTAATTCTAGTGATTAAATGGTTCATGATAGGGGCCTAGGATTGGCAAGGTAGGTACTTAGTAATAATAAAACAATCAGGCAGCATACAGTTTCAAAGCATTGTGTTCGGTTTAAAAGTAGCATGTATTCCCCCCAAGGGTTTGTAAAACATTGAAGTAATGTAAAGTGGGGCTATGAACTCACCTTAAGTAGGATAGCAAGTAATGAAGGTGATGATTGGATCGTGTAGGTTTCTACGAGCAACCTAGAATAGAATGTTGCGACTTAGGATCGGAGTAAAGAATATGAATGAGTGCCTATATAAATATCTTGCATTTAGTCCATGATGTGGTATGGTGTATATTGTAAGTCCTTGAAAGAAAAGATTCATGAACATGTATGTTTTGGTATATCGTTTACTACCGTTCGGGCCGACATAATTCAGAAGTCATGTTAGTAAGCGTTCGAGGAGCCAGGACACTTTAACTCGTAAATCCACAACTCATCTCGACGGCTTACATAATGAACTCCTCACATGAGGCTCCCTACTATTGTAGTAGTTGATAAAATATATAGATATAAGTTTTGATCCAAAAAGTTACATGTCCGATATTTGGATAAACTTAGGAAAGTTTATTAGTACATGAAGATTGTTATTAGGGGTAGTTTTATAAGTCTTGTATGACCATTTTTCCTTGTAATATCTCATGGTTCCTTTTTAAGTGAAGTAGATCCAAATTGCTTGTTCAAGTTATCGCCTAACTCATTGTTTCATGTTTACGCCTATGTAAGTTGGTATGGTCATTTCGTCATGGCCTAGCCATGACCTTTGGTCCTTGTTCCATGGTCATGAGACACAACCTTGGCTCTAGCCATGGTGGTGGTCTTGATTATAGGTCATAATAACTCTTGTTCCATTTAAAGTATAACCATAATCTAGTGACTTATATATATGTAAATAGCTGTTAAGAAACTGAGAAATATCTCACTCATAAGGCGTTTTCAAGGCTCGAGCCTCTTTGTTCCTGAATGAAAACGTGATTCCGGACAACTTTCGTGTTTTAACTTTTTCATGAATCGGACCAGAAAGGCCTCTTTTTGCGTGTTTTAGGTTCTGTCACAGAAGCTTTTTAGGCAGTTTTGCCGGAAAATTTTGGTAACTTCAAATCGCCATAACTTTTGACTCGTATACTCTTTTTAGGTGGTTCAAATTGCTATGGTTTCCTTGTTAAGTCCTCTATGGTAATATGTAATAATCCAATAACAAATTTTTACCATTTTGATCAGTTCTTACCAAGAAATTCACTAGTTTGCTTGTTTTAGTAACTTATCTTAACAATCAAGTACAACAACATGTTTTAGTCATTTTGATACACCATGGACATTCATACAAGACATAATATAGCAAGAATAACATGTAAATGATATGAACATGATAAATTAACAAGAAGCATGTTAGGTTTAGGCTTACAACTTTTGGCTTTCTAATAAAGAAAGGAGTAACAAGTAAGGAAATGGACTTTGATAGACTTGCTTCAACCCTTTTTCACTTCATGCAACCTTTCTACCCTTGGTATTCTTGAAAGAGATGTAATGAAAGTTGAGGTGAATTGAGTGGATTTAAACTCAAGAGAAATCACCAAGTATGTTAGGGTTTGGAAGTGTTTTGGTAACTTATGATCAAACTAGGGTTTCTACTTGAACTAGCTCTTGAACCTTGCTTGAATTTGGAAGAAATAAAACTAAGTGTGGAGTGTTTTGGGTTGTGGTATGGACGGCAACAAGAAGAGGGGGAGGGGCTTTTTATATTCTCATGAGGAGGTTACAAAGTTGATTTAGTCAAAGCTTCCTTAGGACACTTCAACACATGGAACTCATCCAAGACCTCATGTTACAAGATCAAGCCACACAAGGGTGTGACTCCCCCCCCCCCCCCCTAATGGCGGTTCACAAGAGCTAGGGGGGTGAGTTGGCTTGGCTTGGATGATAATATCTAGATATTTGCTAGTTTTGACTCCGGGAAATGCCAACCGTAAATGATTAGGCCTCAAAACGTAAAACCGGGTGTCGTAAAATTATGAAACTTTAAAGTATTGTTAGACATGTCCATATGTCCCATAATAAAATATAAAATGGGTGATAAGTTCCATTTGGGTGGTAAAACCCTGCTAAAACTGGAAACACGGGTCTAAAACGCGTAATACGTAAAATGTACGAATATTGCGTAAAATTGAGAAAAGTAAAATGTTACTTTTCTAATATGATATAAATGATTTAAAATGACTTATAATGTCTTGACTGGGCTCAGTCTAGTGTCGGTTGGTATTAAATGTCTTTTAGACATCAAACCGTAAGCCTAAAAATCACGAAATGACTTATAACATCAAGGGATGATTTTTGGTCAATGGAGGAGGGAAAAATATGTTGACTTATTCTAATAAGTTGAAAACTCAAATCGTCTTAGAAACGCGGTGCAGGTATAGGCTAGGGTTACGGCTGAGTAAAAACGCGTAAAACTGAAAATTCCAGTTTTTCACGGCCGAGGTTTATTCTGGTCATATTTTTCTCAGTCATGATTTATTCTCAAATAAATCATGAGTGTGTTAAACATTTTTCTGATGTGGGGTCACCTGACGGGGTCAAATTTCGTTGTGCGTGGAATTTCTGAATGACGTTTTACCCTAAAACGGGTAATTCCTTAATAACTTTCACGAAAATGATCTGACGAATGTCAAACATTTAATTTGTCATGGAAATGATTTATCACTTGAGAATATGAAATAAAAATCAACTTTCGGGAGAATTTCGGGAAAAATGAATAGTAAATTTTCCGGGAATAGTAATTAACCTGAAATTGCGAATTGTTACAAAGAGTAGTTGCAAGAATAAAGTTAAAGAAGTAGAAGAACACACTAGGAATTTATCGCTTTGTAATAAGAGACATGTTTCATCTGAATGTAATGTCGAGAGTACTGGTTCTAATGCATGTAATGACACTGTTTGTTTAATATGCAAGAAATGTCTAATTAATGATGTTCATGATGAATGTGTTTCTAAGAATGAGAATGTTACGCCTGAACAGAAGAGCATTTCGAAAGGTCCTAGTGCAAAATCTAGATTTGTTGGAAACCTAATTAAAAGAATTAGGAACACCACTAATAGTCGCACGCCTAGGAACTATCTTAAGCATTGTGTTTGGATTCCAACGGGTAGAGAATTTATACTCAAGGATGGCAAATTAGAAATAGTTCAAGCTAAACAAGTAGCAACTGTCTATGAGTGTGATTTGGATTGTACCCCTAACCCTATGGAACCAAATTCAAAACGGTTTCCAAATACAAACTCTTCTGTTATTGGCAGGTTATCGAAATATGTCTTTGGATCGTCGACTCGGGTTGCTCCAAGCACATGACCTGGAATTTAAAGCTGCTGATCAATTTCATATGGAAATTTATGGGAACTGTACGCTTTGGAAATGATCATGTAGCAGCTATTCAGGGTTATGGAGATCTTCAATTTGGGAATTTTTTAATCACTCGAGTTTACTACGTCGAAGGGTTGGGACACAATTTGTTTTCAGTCGGGCAATTTTGTGATGCAGATTTAGAAGTTGCATTCAGGAGAAACATGGTTTTATCAGAAATTTGGTTGGTGATGATCTCTTAACTGGTAATCGTGGTACAAACTTGTATGCTATCGACATCAACCAAATGGCTTCTACATCACCAATTTGTCTTATGACAAGGTCAACCGAAACTAAGTCCTGGCTGTGGCATAGACGTTTATCCCATCTCAATTTCGACACCATCAACAAGTTAGCCAAAGACAACATCATCAACGGTCTTCCTAAGTTCAAATACACCAAGGATCATCTATGTCCGTCATGCGAACAAGGAAAAAGCAAAAGAGCATCATATAAACCTAAAACCGTACCTAGTTCGGAAACAAGGTTACATTTGTTGCACATGGACTTATGTGGCCCAATGAGAGTTGAAAGCATTAATGGGAAAAAGTATATTCTTGTTATCGTTGATGATTATTCAAGATATACATGGGTAAAGTTTTTGAGATCAAAAGACGAAGCACCAGGCATCATCATCACCTTTCTGAAGCGTATTCAAGTTCTACTTCAAGCTCCAGTAAGGATTGTAAGAACAGATAATGGCACAGAATTCACAAATCAGGAGTTAAGAACCTATTTTGAAGATGTTGGAATCACTCACCAAACATCAGTTGTTAGAACTCCACAACAGAATGGGGTAGTTGAAAGAAGAAATCGAACTCTTGTGGAAGCTACTCGCACAATGCTAATTTATTCTAGTGCACCACTATTCTTATGGGCTGATGCTGTTGCCACCGCTTGTTTTACTCAAAAACGATCCCTAATCCATCCAAGATTCAATAAAACCCCATATGAGCTAGTGAACAACCGTAAACCTGACATCTCTTACCTTCACGTGTTTGGCGCTTTGTGATATCTGACGAACGACAGAGAAGATCTAGGAAAGTTGAAAGCTAAGGGTGATATTGGAATCTTCATTGGATTTTCAGAAAACTCGAGGGCATTCAGGGTGTATAATAGAAGAACGAAACAGATAATGGAGACGATGAATGTGAAGTTTGACGAGATTTCACAAATGGCTTCTGAGAGATACGCTCTAGAACCCGTGCTTAATCCAATGGCTTCTAATCATAACGGATTAGGACCCGCACCAAACATACAGACTTCTGGACACATCAGTTCAGGACTCATACCTCAAAGAGCTCATTCAACAAACACGGATAAACCTTCAGAACAAGAACTGGAAAATTTCTTCGAGTTAATGTTTGATGAATACTATGGTGGAACTTCGACAAATGCATCTCAACAACATTCCGCTGCACCCGCTCAAAACCATCAACCACCACCACCACCACAAGATGCATCTACAACAATCGAAGTTGAAGCACCAACTACCTCAACATCATCTACATCTACTCCAGTAACTCCAGTTATTGAAACTGTTCTACCAAGAGTTGATGAGCGAAACCAAAACACAAATTTTCAAGAAGAACCAACAAATAACTCAAACGATGTTGCGTTAGAAGAAGAAGAAGTATTTGAAAACCCATTTGCAACAGACTCTGTTGAATCTTCTTCAAGGTTACAAGAACCATCTAACACACATATGTTTAACCTAAGGTACCCTTCTACACTCAAATGGACAAAAGACCGTCCAATTGAACACGTTATTGGTGAACCTTCAAAGCCAGTTCAGACGAGGAGACAACTTGCCACCGATCTTGAATTGTGCATTTACATTTGCTCAATCAGCCTCAAAGAACCAAAGAACATTCGGGAAGCAATGGCAGAATACCCATGGATAGAAGCGATGCAGGAGGAAATTCTTCAATACCAGTTACATGATAGTTGGGAACTTGTTAAACGACCACTTGATAAACGCGTTCTTGATCTCAAGTGGTTATGGAAGAACAAACTGGATGAGGAAATGACTATAATTCGCAACAAAGCTCATCTCGTGGCTAAAGGATATCCACAAGAAGAAGGGATAGATTTTGAAGAATCATTCGCGCCTGTAGCTAGACTTGAAGCAGTCCGGATTTTCTTAGCCTATGCAGCTCATAAAAACATCACAGTCTATCAGATGGACATTAGGACAACTTTCTTGAATGGAACTCTGAAAGAAGAAGTGTATGTGAGTCAGCTAGAGGGATTCATCGATAAAGATCATCCAGACTACGTCTACAAGCTTAAGAAAGCCATTCATGGTTTAAAACAAGCTCCAAGAGCGTGGTATGACGAACTATCATCTTTCTTGCTCAAAAACAATTTCACCAAAGGAATGGTTGCTGACACCTTGTTTATCAAAAAATTCAAAGATGACATTTTGATCGTTCAAATTTACGTGGACGACATAATTTTTGGATCAACCAATCCTAACCATTCAAAACATTTTGAAAATCTCATGAAAAGCAAATTTGAAATGTCCATGATGGGGGAACTAAAATTCTTTCTTGGTTTACAAATACATCAATCCCCGTGTGGTATTTTTATCAATCAAGCTAAATATACTATAGAGATTTTGAAAAAACATGGAATGGAAAACTGTGATTATGTTGGTACTCCAATGGTCACTTCACCAAAAATTGGTGCTGATTTGTTTGGGAAACCCATCGATCCGAAGAAATATCGGAGCATGATCGATTCTCTCATGTACCTAACTGCTAGTCGACCCGATATTCAATTTGCTGTTTGTTTATTAGCACGGTTTCAGGCAAAGCCTACCGAACTTCACCTCAAAGAGGTTAAACGGATCTTTCGGTACCTACGAAGCACCATAAACATGGGACTTTGGTATCCGAAGGATTCGGGGTTTAATCTAACAGCATTTTCAGATGCCGAACATGCCGGTGATCAAGTTACAGCAAAGAGTACATCAGGTGGAGCACAATTTTTGGGTGAAAAGCTTGTAAGCTGGTCGTCAAAGAAACAGGATTGTACTGCGCTATCAACCGCCGAAGCCGAGTATGTGTCTCTATCTGCGTGTTGTGCCCAAGTTCTTTGGATGCGGACACAGCTCACAGATTATGGCTTTACTTTTGACAAAATACCTATGTATTGTGACTCAAAAAGTGCCATAGCCATCTCGTGCAATCCCGTACATCACTCTAAGACGAAGCATATCAAAGCCCACTACCATTTCATCAAAGAACACGTGGAAGAGGGTACTGTTGAATTATTTTTCGTTAAGACTGATTATCAACTCGCCGATCTATTTACTAAAGCCCTTCCAAAAGAACGGTTTGACTATTTAGTTCGACGAATTGGCATGCGAAGCCTAACTCCTGAGGAGCTAGAACGTCTTCTCGAATCTTCTTGAAAAATGTTTTCAAAATCGCTTCGCTGTAAATACTTTTGAAAAAAAAAACAAAATACAAAATTTGAAAAACAAACAAAAACAAAATACAAAAATATAAAATTTCAAAAAATACAAAAACAATATAAAATCAAAAAATCCAAAAATATTCTTCTCGCGACATGTCTCTCGTATAAATCAATATTCTATACGTTTCTAGAAATATCATTCAACAATGATACGGACATGTACAGATGCTTGAACGGGAGTTCTTTAAAATGTTTTTCTAAAACATGTCATTTCTTAAAAGTTTCTTCACTATGGCTTTCGTATACTTCAGTACAAAACCCGGACCCGAATGACGACTTCTGATTATTTCAAATCAAGGACTCGTACGTTCAAAGACGAAATATTTTTCAAAAAGTTCGAGTCTAAACAAACGAAAAAGGCTTCAAACAAAAACTCTTTTTTCCAAACAGAAATCTTGAGAACTTTTTCAAGATTCATCAAAAGATTTTTGAAAGTCTTTCAAATGAGTGCTCAAGATAACTCCCTCAAAACCCTTAATTGATTTTAAAATGTGCTATCATTAAGTGGTAGTACAAAAACAAAATTGTTCCGAATTCATGCAAAATGAAATATGTCTTTCTCTCCAAAAAGCTTTTTCTTAATCTGTTGATATCAAAAATATCACGATATGCTATTTTTAAGGGGGAGAAGACATGATTAAAATGTGATCAAAGACGTTTAAAGATTGTGACTGAATCTCAAAAGAGCTCAACTCAGATAGTACCAATGAATTGACGTAGCTTAAAATGTCAGTAATCGAAAAGACTTGTCCTGGACGGGTAATAATTTCAAGCTAGTCTAACTAGTGAGGTAAGCGTGTCTCGAATAGGACTTGTCTGAGTAGAATGTACCGTATCTAGAGACTTTCTTTGGACTTGACCAGGACGGGTAATAATTTCAAGCTAGTCTAACTAGTGATGTAAGCGTGTCTCGAATCGGTCAAGTTCACTGAAAGTGGATCAATTCAAAAAGTGCAAACTCCTCACGCATGTGCATATTTCTTAAAAATCCATGAGCACATGTGAAGGGGGAGTCCTTCTAAAGAAACAAAAACTCTCAAAGTGTCAACAAAAATGTGTTTAGATTCATAAACACTTTGAGAGATTTTCATAAATGGTTTCATGGTAATTATAGGATAGTCATGGAGTTATAAGGTGACTAAGGTTAGGAAAAACCGTCCTATGATCCGCCAGAGCCGGAGGGATCTACCCAAGGACAATTCCAATAGATTAGAATTAGAAGTCCTTAGGTATGATTGAAAAAATGAGAAAATGAGAAAGGAGAAAGAAGGGGTTGAAGAATTAAAAAGAAAAGTTATGAAAAAAGGGTGAAAAGAAATAGCCCTCCGTATGTTAAAACTTAGGGCAGACACCGGGTTCAATTCGTATGCTACTGGTTGTTGCTAAGGTGACACCGGTATTGAAGATAAAGACGTCATGGACCCAGTGACGCATTGCACTAAACATTCTTAACCACTCAAGTTGTCTTAAAAGAGCTTGTTTCATTCTCATGGGGAACCGGTGTAATCTATCGACCTATCTCTTATAGATGGTTGATATTGAAGCAGGAGACCTCTCCCTAATCTCCGCATAGGAAACCAAATGTGCACTTATCGAGTCTAGAGCCCCGAGATTCATCAAAAGATCTCATAGGAACATGATATTTCTACACTGGTTGTTCATCATTAAGGACGCCAGTTGTAAACTTAAGAGTCCTACGCAGATCTTAGCAATCTGCCGAGAACGTTTATGAGAGGATTTACTTATGTATATTCTCAATGATTGTACAGAAATTCTTGCAAGGGTTAACATCAAGCAGCCCTAACAGCAGGTCACTTCGGTAATTCTTTATGGATTACGCTTAGTGTTCGCAGTGGTTTCAAACGGTCTACAGTCGTGGAGTGATCCCCAGCGACTCACCCAGTCATTGAGCTACTTAGTAGGTCTCGTAAGCTCCTTCGGGTGTATCTGACATGGGAACGGCCTTGATAAGGATTAGAAGGAATCTTCACACTATGCTGTTGACGAGCTCTAATTCCTTATCTGTAAGTACCGGTTGATTTATTGCTAACTGTTTACCTGCAGCTATATATCATCTCCATGGCATTGGATTCCACATGCTCATACATGCATCACAAAGTCAAAGAAAAGTTCTCACAAAGATCAAAGGATAGCAACAGTCAAAGAAAGATTCTACGCCAAAAAGAAGAATCTACAAAGTAAAGTGACAAAGATCAAAGTGAAAGAACGGAAACAACAAATACATGCATCACAAAGACTTAAGACGTATGAGCATGTTGGAAAGGCGCATAACCACCACAAACACAGAAGTGACGAAAGGCAGATGACAATATTGGATCACTTCAACAACAATGAAGCATAATGAACTGGAGCTATGATTCATCTAATGATTCTTAAAGACGTCAAGAGCTATGAATGATAAAGTTTAAAGACAAAGATGATGACGTCACGCAACCTTCAATGACCAACACTTAGGGGGAGATTGTTAGAATCATATTTTTATTTATAAAAAGTGTCAGTCATTAATGTGTAGTAATAGGTTGCTTTAGAATAACATTATGATGAAGTTTATGTTTAGTATTCATGTTTTGTAAAAGTCTAAGGGCTATTAGTGTAATAATGTAAAAGATAAGAGATGCCCTAGACTACAACTATAAATACTCTTGTAAACCTCATTTGAGAGGTTGGTGCTCTTAGTAATATCAAGTCTCATTATTTCACACACTAGGAGTTCCCTCCCACTCTCTCTCTCTCTCTCTACTTACTTTCTCTCTCTCTTAGTAATATCATATGCATATGACCCATATGATGTCAAATACCCATTATTGAATGTGACAAGTGATAACCTAATGCCTATGACCCATGACCCATGTGAATTAGCCATTATCACCGGTCATGCATGGGTTGCACCAGCTTGGTAGGTGTATAGTATAGTTATATATAGTGTGAATTGAAATTTTATATGAATTGTATTTGAAGTTATTAAAGGCGGTCATGCATGGGTTACACCGGCTTGGTAGGTGTATCCCGTTTGTCATAGACACTAATAAGAAGCAAGTATGCAAGGACCTCCCAATCATATTATCCGGGATCGAGAAAGTTTGAACTCGGTTTGAGCTTGATCATTTGAAAAGCTCGGTTTATTTGTAAAGGTGTGTTGTCTTACACAAATTAAAATTGAAATATAATCTAATAATTGAATTCGGTTCACCTTCGGCTCGAAAATCTCGATACCAAGGTTTTCAAGATCGGGATCATATCCTACTTAGGATCGATTTTGTCTTTGCAAGATCGAGATCGTAAGATCGGATCGGGATCTTAAGATCCTACCATAATGCATTTTTTAAGTATCCTTTGTAATATTATACAAATTTATAGATTATTATATACATAAACACAAAATTATATAAATGTTTCATAGAAATGTTTTCCTAAATTATGGTTATGAAATGTATAACAAGATTATAACATGTTGTTTTTTCAATTTTACAAAACACGATTCATAAATTTGTAGTTTTTTAGTTTGCTAGTTCGAGAAAAGTAAGATCGGATTGGATTAGATCCTAAGATCCTATGGTCAGGATCGGGTTCCTATACGATCTTAAGCTTTCAAAGATCCTACATAAGATCCGGATCGTTTTTGCTTTGCAATATCGTAAAATCGTAAGATCCTAAGATCAGGATCGGGATCCTGACAACCATGCTCGATACATTTGTAATTAACTATTTACACTTAGTACGCTTACATACAAAATATATATATAAAACAAAAACATATGTTATATCACTTACAAGCTCGAAAACTCAATAATAACTCGAGTCGAACTTTTATAAGGTTGAGCTCAACTCATTAAACATTTAACTTCATTTGATACTCGATAAGAATCAGCTCGAACGAACTCTAGTTACTCGACAAAAGCTCAAATCATTTTACTGATATGATCTTGAGCTTTTCACTAGCGGCTCGGCTCATTTCCGCCTCTTATAAAAGCAAAAAATTAAGATACTTCATGTGTTAAATTTATATGTAATATTTTACATGTCCCCTCACTTAATTGCCTAAAATAAAATTTCCCTTTTAAATTTTCCAAAGAGCCCGCCTAAATTTTTTCCCCAAATTTAAATTGCCCCTCCACTTAATTTCATTAAACCTGCCAATGTTTTTCAATACTCCATCCCAAATATATATCTACCAAAACTAGATCTGGTCTTCTTCTACCTCCTCAACACTCTCCTCACCAATGCCACCGCTCGCACCACCACAACACTCGCACCAAGACCACCGCTAAGGCCCGATCCAATGACATGTTTGGCGGTCCAGTCCGGCTCGATCGGTAAATTTTACTTTTTTTTCTCGGTGATAAGTACCGACATAGCATCTTCCAGAATATCAGTCTCTCTCAAAACACAGACACATATAGTGTGCGCAAGTCTGGTGATGATAGGACAGGCGTATGAACAATACGAGAGATTTACAGGGTCACCTAGTAAGGTTTTAAATGTAAACTTATGATATTTCATGTCTAAAATCTTACCATGTCTTTTTAATTCTCTCATGTAGCATAAATGTTTCGATTCCAGGATTTGGGGGTCTCAATTACAATGGCGGTGATGGTTGCGACTGATAATATACGGCGGTGGCGGTATTCAGCTCACTATTACAAATAAAAGGTGCATAATCGATTGTAAGAAAGCCAAAAATCAGAAAAAGACCAAGATCTGACTATAAAAAAATATAGCTGTTTCTAAGCAAGTAATCACGGTGGTCTATTTGAGTTTTTTAGCTTATCTTTTCCATTTTTAGTTGGGTGGTTGGGACAAAGTTACTTGTACCTTTGTAAACCATTCCTAGAGTTTAATCTATACCTTATTTTACATAATCAGGGCTATCAGTTTTGGACTCAAAACGACAATAAAGGTTACTTTGAGATCATGAAGGTCCGCCCGGGTCAGTATAATTTATATGCTTGGGTTTCTGGGTTCCTGGATACATCGGTGATTATATGGTTGGGTTCATGTTTCTAATCAAGTAGTCACGTTGGTCTATTTGATTTTTTCAGCTTATCTTTTCCATTCTTGATTCATCTGCATTCTTTACAGCACCTTACGATTTTGTTTCATATGCTCATAGTTAGAGGTGGCAAAATAGCTAGGCAGGTTAGGTAATAGTTCAAAACTTCAAATTTTGCTAGGGTGGGAGTCAGGTTGGATTGGCCCAATGGTGATACACTTATACGTCCAAAGACTCCAAACTTTGTTTTTAAATAGTTAATGTCAAATATATACAACTCTTTAAATATACATTAGATATAGTAAGTTTTATACCATATAAAATCTACTTCAGATGAAAATACATTGGATCTGGAAAAAGTAAGAGCACAGGTAATTGATCTTTTTTTTTATGCATTTTGCCCTGTTTTACTTTCACTTTATTCGAGGAAAATACCATAGACCTTGTTTGTGCAGATAGTTGAACCAATGGCGCATCAAGTGACTCAAAACCACCAAAGCAGATAGTTGAATAAATGGCGAATCAAGCGACTCAAAACCACCAAAACAGCATATAGTTGAACTAGTGGCGCCTAACAAACTAGATGCACATGACAAAAGACAAGGCAATAGTGTCTCTATGTCAAATGTCAAGAAATAGATGCACCCGTCAACAATATATATAACCACATACTTTTTAGAGAGGAAGGTTTTCTAGCATCTAATCAAGAACTTTATTCCGGTATGCTCATCTAGTTCTGCCATGTTGTGTGCTTTGACATGTTCTAGTTCTGCTCTCATCCTGATGTGGTTATTGTTGATATGCAGCAGCCTACATTTTCAAGGCTTTTATATCCAGATGATGAGATTAGATCAATGGGAGAAAAACTTGTAAGTTTAACTGCAAATTTTATTATTATGTTCATTGTTTTGGATTAGAAGTTTTCATGATGTTGTTTGAATTACTGCTGCTCATGTTTGTATTAATATTGCTTAGACGGATTTAGTGCTGCTCATGAACTTCAAAGAAAATGTGCCAAGTATTTACTACTGCTAGTACAAAAGTTACTACTGCTAGTGACAGTTGGTACTGCTCAGAGATCAAGACGACTCGAAGTTGCTAGCTAGTTGCTTCTGGAAAAGATTTTAGATACTTAATTAGGAAACTATTGTAAGCCGGCTAGGACTCCTTGCTGTATAAAAGGATGGCCAATTTTATATTTGGTTCAGTTATATACATTCCAATTTTATTGTATTTGAATTTGTTTTGATATATATTGATCTTTTAAATGTGACTAAAAGATGCATATAGTCACACTTTTGGTCACTGTTTTCTTAATTCGTTGTGTGAATAAATATTACAAAAGGCCACACAAACATAAAATTCATGTGGCCATTGGATGATCAATAGTCACACAAAATACACATTTGTTCACTTTAAACAGCATATGGTCACACCTATTACCACTTTTGGCTACTGTTTGCGTAATTGTATGTGACTAAATACCCAAAACAAATATGTTTTGTGTGACTAAATATTACAAAAGGCCACGCAAACATAAACTTCATGTGGCCAATGGATGATCAATAGTCACACAAAATGCACATTTCTTCATTTTAAACAGCATATAGTCACACTTATTAATGATTTTGGCCACTGTTTGCTTAATTGTATGTGACTAAATACCCAAAAGAAATATGCTTTGTGTGACTAAATATTACAAAATGCCACGCAAACATAAACTTCATGTGGCCATTCGATGATCAATAGTCATACAAAATACACATTTCTTCACTTTAAACAGCATATGGTCACACTTATTAACACTTTTGGCCACTGTTTGCTTAATGGTATGTGACTAAATACCCAAAACAAACATGCTTTGAGTGACTAAATATTACAAAAGGCCACGCAAACATAAACTTCATGTGGCCATTGGATGATCAATAGTCACACAAAATACACATTTCTTCACTTTAAACAGCATATGGTCACACTTATTAACACTTTTGGCCACTTTGTGTTAAATTGTATGTGACTAACTCTAAAAAAACAACACCCATTGTGTGACTAAATCATCACAAACGTCACATTTATTGTATATTCATGTGGCCACAGGACGGGAAATAGTCACACAAAATACACATTTACTTGAATATATCATCTGAAATGTCACATATATTATATATTTATGTGGCCAAATGTTGAAAAATAGTTACTCTCAAAAAACATTCGCGTGACTATAAAGTGTTTACGGTCATTGATAATGACTAATCCAACAAAACTTGTGCCTAATTTGTCACACATATTCGGGGTTTTGGTCACTCTTTTTCGATGGAAAAGGCCACGAACTCAACAATGTGACCATATGCCACCTACGGTGGCGGGACCTATGGTGACACACAACAAAAAAAATGTGTGTGACTATATGCATATCGTCACACATTTTTGGCGTGACCAATACAACTTTTTGTACCAGTGTAAGTGTACGGAGCGGGGAGACCTCTAAGTACCAAAGGTGAAAGGGGTACAGAGCACATACAACCAGTCACAATCCAAAATCATATCATACCAGAGTAGAACCTAGGATGCATCCATACGCCCTCCACAAAACAAATCATATATATACACCTGCTCGCATGACAAGCATATATACGTATCATAATGGCCAAGAGTACTCATAATCAAATCATATAAAAATGGGGACGCCGTGGACTAATCACACCACCACAGATAGTGTCATGCTATTGGTGCCTCACTAACATGGCCATGGTACCTCCATGGCTAGACTAAAAACTTGGGCATCAAAACAAAACAAATCAGAACAAAAGCTATCCATAATCAAGTAATCATAGCATAATCAATCAGAGTATATCATCATAACAGAGTCTCATATAAATGAGAATAGTAACAGATCATCATAACAGAAAGGATAGCAACCATAATCACATTGAATCATATCAAAGGAATCATATCAACGAATCATATCAAAGCTCATATCAGAAGGATCATATCATAAGCTCATATCAAAATATCATAACAAAAGGATCATAGCAATGGCATATCAAAAAGGGAATCATAACAGTGTCAAGGATCAAGAGAGTCATGAGAAGTCCCTACTAAAAAAGGAAGAATGTCTGTACCTTATGCAAAGTAATTAACCAACCACAGAAAGCAAACAGATATGGAAGCTACTCCCTCTTCGGCGGATCTACACGAGTTAATAATCAAGTATTACTTATAAGCTCGTTTGAAATCGGATTACTCAATTTAGTTTTCTTTCTATTTTTAGAAACTTTCCATTTTTAGTAACTTGCTAAATATAGTAAGTTCTCATATTTAGTAACTTTCTCGATTAGGTAACTTTCCATAATTAGATTTATTAATGACTATTAACTAAAGTTAAAGGTTTAACATGATTAATAATATAATTTATCGTTTAATATCATAACTTATATCAGTTTTGTTTTTAAAGTGTCAAAATAGTAATGTTTAGGGTTAAATATGAAATTTATGCAATTATATGTTAAATTCTTAGTTTAACCAATTTGTGAAATTCAACTACACACGCCATGCAGAAAATTCGAGTCCGATCTTTAACGACCCAACGTCGATGCCAAAACGAAACCCAAGACCCCATTTCTTTTCGAAATCGAACCAAACACTCACCTTTATTTATAAACCCGACACCATACAGCCCTAGCTCACTACTTTACCAATCAACCTCTTTGATTTATTTCGAAAAACAAAAAAGAGTCATGCCACCCTTTTTACCAGTTTACAAAGCCGAAATAATTTACACTACACACTACAATAATAAGTAGGACGGGCGAGGAGGCTTTTGGCGGGGACGCCCATGTCCTCACCGAAAGTCGTTAAATGACAAAAAAAGGGTTGAGCTAGCGCACCAAATGGCTGACCGAGTTAAAAAAATTCAACGCAATCTTTTGGCAAGGACATGTCTCCGCCAAAAGGTTGCCAAATTTTGACCGGATATTATTATTCTCACTCACTAGCTAATTGTTCCCGCGTTTTTTTCCCTCCAAAGATTTCGACCTTTTGGCGGGGACATGTCCCCTCCAAAAGAGGGATATTTAAAAAAATTTCTATTTTATTTATAAATGATTTAAATAAGTTTAAAATCATTTAAATTTATTAAAAATTATTTAAATTAATTAAAAATGATTTAAGCTAATTATAAGTGATTTTAAACCCTACGAATTAAAAATCGATAAACGTTCAAACACTAAATCGCATGAATTACGTCGTTACAAATTAATCAATACAAGTTTAGACATTAATTAAAGCATACAGAATTACATTACAAATCAATAAACGTCCAACATTAAACGTATGAATTACATTACAGATCGATAAAGTTCAAACATTAAACGAACGAATTACATTACATATGCATAACAACTTGACTCATCAGTTTAACATGTTATGCATATTCCTAACAACTCGACTCATCTATTTAACATCTTATGTATATCCATAGCATCTTGACTCATCCGATTAACATCTTATGTATATCCTTGACTCATCCAATTAACATCTTATGTATATCCATATCATCTTGACTCATTCCTGTAACATCTTATATATATATTGATAGCATCTCGACTCATCCGATTAACATCTTATGTATATCCATAGCATCTCGACTCATCCAATTAACATCTTATGTATAACTGTAGCATCTTGTTAACATCTTATGTATATCCATAGCATCTCGACTCTTTCGTTTAACATCTTATGTATATTGATAGCATATCGACTCATCCGATTAACATCTTATGTATACCCGTAGCATCTCGACTCATCCGATTAACATCTCATGTATATTTATAGCATCTCGACTCATCCGATTAATATCTTATGTATATCCATAGCATCTCAACTCATCCGATTAACATCTTACGTATATCCATAACATCTCGACTCATTCGTTTAACATCTTATGTATACTGATAGCATCTCGACTCATCCGATTAACATCTTATGTATATCCATAGCATCTTGACACATACGATTAACATCTTATGTATATCCAGAGCATCTCGACTCATTCGATTAACATCTTATGTATATCCATATCATCTTGACTCATTCGTTTAACATCTTATGTATATTGATAGCATCTCAACTCATCCGATCAACATCTTATGTATATCCATAGCATCTTGACTCATATGATTAACATCTTATGTATATCCATAGCATCTTGACTCATACAATTAACATCTTATTTATACCCATAGCATCTCGACTCATCTGATTAACAATAAATGTATATCCATAGCATCTCGACTCATTCGTTTAACATCTTATGTATATTGATAGCATCTAGACTCATCTGATTAACATCTTATGTATATCCATAGCATCTCGACTCATCCGATTAACATCTTATGTATATTCATAGCATCTTAACTCATCCGATTAACATCTTATGTATATCCATAGCCTCTAGACTCATTCGTTTAACATCTTATATATATTGATAGCATCTCAACTCATCCGATTAACATCTTATACATATCCATAGCATATTGGCTCATACGATTAGCATCTTATGTATATCCATAGCATCTTGACTCATACGATTAACAACTTATGTATATCCATAGCATCTTGACTCATATAATTAACATCTTATGTTTATCCATAACATCTCGACTAATCTGATTAACATCTAATGTATATCCATAGCATCTCGACTCATTCGTTAACATCTTATGTATATTGATAGCATCTAGACTCATCTAATTAACATCTTATGTATATGCATAGCATCTCGACTCATCCGATTAACATCTTATGTATATTCATAGCATATTAACTCATCCGATTAACATCTTATGTATATCCATATCATCTCGACTCATTTGTTTAACATCTCATGTATAACCATATCATCTCGACTCATTCGTTTAGTATCTCATGTATAACTGTATCATCTCGACTCTTTAACATCTCATGTATAACCATATCATCTCGACACATTCTTTTAACCTCTAATGCATAACCATATCATCTCGACTCATTCATTTAACATCTCATGTATAACCATATCATATCGACTCATTCGTTTAACATTTGATGTATAACCATATCAGTCTGATGTATAACCATATCATCTCGACTCATTCGTTTAACATCTGATGTATAACTATATCATCCCGACTTATTTGTTTAACATCTGATTTATAACCATATCATCTCGAATCATTCGTTTAATATCTAATGTATAACCATATCATCTCGACTCATTCATTTAACATCTGATGTATAACCATATCAACTCGACTCATTCGTTTAACATCTGATGTATAACCATATCATCTCAACTCATTCATTTAACATCTGATGTATAACCTTATCATATCGACTCATCCGTTTAACATCTCATGTATAACCTTATCATCTCGACTCATTCGTTTAACATCTCATGTATAACCATATCATCTCGACTCGTTCGTTTAACATATCATGTGTAACAATATAATCTTGACTCATTCATTTAACATCTCATGTATAGCGATGTGATCTCGACTCATTCGTTTAACATCTCATGTATAACGATATCATCTCGACTCATTCGTATAACTTATTAAAATTAATTAAAAATATTTTAATTAAATTTAAATGATTTAGTAGTGATTTAACTTAATTAAAATGGTTTAAAAATAATTTTAAATGATTTATATTAACTATAAATGTTTTAACTTAGTTAAAAATGATGTAAATAATTTTAAATTTTTTTAAAATCAATTAAATATGATTTAGAAAATATTTAAATTAAAATTAAATGCTTTAATAGTGATTTAACTTAATTAAAATGAAATTAAAGTTTTTTATATGTATATATATATATATATATATATATATATATATATATATATATATATATATATATATATATACCTTATGGCGGGAACATGTCCCCGCTAAAAGTTTTTACCAATTTTTTAAGTTTTCCCTCCTCACATTTACTTTATCCCGCTAAAGTTTTACGCTAAAAATAAAAACTTTTAGCGGGGACATGTCCCCGCCAAAAGGATAGCTAAATGACAAAATATCTTTTAGCAGGGACTTGTCCCCGCAAAAAAAATGATATCAAAAAGCAGATATGTTGAATGGTAATAATTCTAGTAATGTAAGTAAGGAGGGTGGTGTTGATGGCTGGAAGACAGTGGATTACAGTAAGAATGGGAGGAATGCTGGTGTCAATACAAGTTCTAATGTTGGTAATAATGTGCAAGGAGGAACTAATGGTGATACTAATGGGAATAAAATGTATACTGGTGAAACTTCTTATGGAAGAGGAGGGTTTACTGGTAGGGGAAGAAGTAATATGTATGGTAGAGGGTATGATAACCAAAGGTACTATAAAAGTTCTAATCAGTATGTGCCTGCAAAAAAAGTGAATGAAGAAGATTATAGTGGAGGTAAAAATCAAGTTCATCCTGATAAGGAGAAGAGCAATGCTACTGATAAGCCTATTAATAAACAGAATGGAAGTGATAAAGGTAAGGGTATAGTTAATGAAAATGCCGGATTAAATGTTAATGGTGCTAAGGGGAATAACAAGAATGGTAATAGTCAGAATAGATTTGCAGCTTTGGCTAGTGAAAGTGGTAGTGAGGGTAATGAAGATTGGGAAGCTAATAAGGTGAGGATTGATGTAATGTGTGGAAAAGGAGATTTAGTGGGTGCAGGGGAAATGAAGAAGTGGTCAAAGGAAGTTAAAAAGTGTGGAAAACTAGAAGGAGAGGTTGAATAGTTTTACGTCCTTTTTTTTAAATTTTCAAAATCTTTTGTAGCTTATAAAAACTTTCGATTCGATGTTTCGTGAATTCAAGTGTCAACAAATACAAGCAAGTCTAATCTAATAATGAAAGTATTGAAATAAAATGAAGAAAAGATAGAGTTAGAAAGATCAAACCACAACACGCGAATTTATAGTGGTTCGGCTACAAGGACACCTTCCTTGCCCTACTCCACTCCCCGAGTACCACACTTGAGAGTTTTCTTCACTATGTCAACAAACTCCTTATGGTGGAGAAATCTTACACACCTTGGCTTACACCTATTAACGACACTAAGCTAAATGTCGATTTCTAATCGTAGCTAGAACCAATCTCACAACTTCTTCAAGACTTCACACCTTCACAACTTCTTCAAGATAGCTTCACACCTTTTCTTCTTGTCTACTTCACACCTTCTTCTATGCACAACTAAATCACAACAACTACACTACTTTACAACACACCTAGTATCTACAATCAACTAATTCACACAACACTTTACAAGTATCTAGCACTACTACAAGATGAAACTAACTAATCACAACACTGCTACAATTGTATGGATGTAGAGGAGTGTTCTTCTTTTTGCACTTGAGTGGATGAAGCTTTGGATCACTTGGAAACAAAGACTTATGAATTATATGATCAAAGGATTTTTGAGATAGAAATGGAGATTAGATCAAAAGGTTTTGAGTGCAAAAATGTGAGGAAAATTTGTGAAATGAATCAGTATTTAAAGGGGAGCAAAATACTGTTCAGGAGCGTGGCCGGTCCCCTTAATTAGGGTTTGGTCCCCTTAATGATTAAGGGGCCGCCTTATGAATTAAGGGGCCGCCCCCTCCAGAACGTTGGAGTATTTTGTCCTCTTGTGGGGAAGGTTTTTCTGGATAAAATTTTCCATTTTTGGTTAGAAATTTGAAATCATGTATTAATAATGATTTAAACATATTCTTTTAATTCCAAAAATAATTTTGTAAAAGATATAAAATGTTTAAGACATTTTATAAAAGTTCTAGTGATCAGAAAATTTTCCTCTGATCATGTAATGCATAAGTTGCTTAGTTTATGCATACGTTAAGTGATATAAGTTGTAGAAGTAAATATTTGTTATTAAATAATTTTTTACGTCATAATCTTGACTTAATTTAGTTTACATTTTGTGATTATTAAAATGTAGAGTTATTGAGAAATATTAATAACGTTTTTAAACATTATTTATATCAACAATCTCCCCCTTTTTGATGATTACAAAACTTAAACTCATTAACTCAAAAATTAGTTTTTAAACAAGTATTTTAGTGAGTTTATATTTACTTCTCCCCCTTTTTGTAGAATCAAAAAGGTTTTGCCGACAAGATTCAAACGTGAAATATTGACGGGATGAAACCTCCCCCTTGATGTGAACTCCCCCTCGTTCGGGGGCACCAAGGAGACGAGCTATGGAATGCTTGCAAGACAAAAATATTAGAATCACAAGGATATACATGCAAATATATATAAGGTGACAACAATATAAATAAGCATGATTAAAAAAGAAGCATACATATTAAAGCAAAAGTTGTGTCAAAACACAACAATACAAGTAGCATCAATAGAGATTACAAATAGGATAACTACTACATAAAATAACAACTAGAATAATATTCCATCATGCAAAGAGTACATGGGCTTCATAGAGCTTGCAAGCAAAAGGGTGGTAAAGACTTTATTTATTAAGCATATCATATGCTTAATTTGGAGAGCATGGGGTGATGATGGAGAAATGGGTGAAGATTGTGGTGGGGGAATAATGGGTGAGGATGGTGGAGGAGGTGGTGGTGGTGGGTTGGTAAGCAAGTGTTCAATATATGAAAACATATATTGAATTTCATCTCTAAGACCAAAGATTATGGTTCGGTTGTGGATGCAACAAAGGCAAGTATCACCATGAGTGGTGTAAGTGGTGGAGATGAGATATGAGCATCAAGTGGTGTTATTGGTGAAATTGAGATGGTAAGATGGGTGGAAATAGGTTCTTGTGTAGGATGTGGTGATGACAAGTGTATGTTTATGTAGTCATTGATTGAGGAATTTAAAGGTATGGAGGATGATGAAGTTCCATGAGTGGAAGGTGTTTAGGATGGTGCAATAGGTGCACTTGGAGATGAGCATTTAGGAGGAGGTGATGGAGTTGTGTTGTCTTCATTAGTTAAGTCAATGAAGAGTTGTTTTGGAGGGATGATAACAATCTTTTATTTCTTGGAGGCCTTAGAGTTGGAGGTGCTTGGTGGAGACATGATGGTTTAGGTTGAAAGAGATGATGAATGATGAAGATTTCTGATTTGGAGGTTATTTATAGTATGGAAATGGTTGATTTAGGTATGTTTTTGAAATGGTTTAAGGAGATTCTAAAATTAGTTGGGTTAAAAGGAGAAATGGTAGCTGATACTAGAGGAAGAGGTCACAAGATGCAAAAGAAAACAGTAAACCCAGTTCCAGATGGCCGGTCCCCTTAATTGTAGGTTGGCCCCCTTAATAATTAAGGGGACCGCCTAGGAAAATTAAGGGGGCCGCCCATCTGGTGTTTTCCTAGGCGACTAGAAATCAAAAATTTGCAGAAATGGGTGGTTTTTCAAATATGTGTTTCCAGCAAGCCCTATTTGAAGCATATACTCTAGGAATGATGAAATATAAGTATATATAACAAATCAAGCATGTAAACTAATATATTATAAGCCAAATTTAAAAGAAGCATAATATTAGCATTAAGTTATGATCAAGATCCTAACATGATAATAGTTAAAAGCTAAGCATCATTCAAGAAATAAACATGAAAGAACACAAGTATTTCCGAATAAATCAGACAAATAACAAACCACATAAATGTATAATAGAGCAATGATATTACAAAGTAGCAACTCATCAACATCTCTACTTCTTCTTCTTGCCCATCATCTTCCTGAACATCTTTCCTACGGACTTGAATCCTCGTTGAACTTCTTCATGCATTTGTTGTCGTTGGTTAATGATGGATGTTTGACGAGTGAAGAGGAGTTCATCGGTACGCTCATGAGGAAGAGGAATTTGATAATGGGTATAATCAAGATCAGGGAGATCATCAACATAGGTAGTGGGAGATGGGGTACTAGCACGCGAGGTGTTTTCCTCATCATCATCATCATTACCTTGATGAGATGTTGAACCACGAGGCATAGAAAACAAAGGACCACGAGATTTTCCTTTGTCACTTCGAGAACGACGAGTACGAACAAGAGTGAGTTGGCTCAGAGTGGGATGAATTTGCACGTAGATATCACTTCAAAGATCTTGGTAGTGTTCCATGACATGACGATAAATTCGAGTGAGGAACATACCATAAGGAAGATTGGCATTAGGAGTGTTTTTGGCAGTCATGATACGATTGACAAAGAGATAAGCCAAATTGTAGTTTTCTTTAGCAACTACACAGTACAACATGTGGGCGATGCTAGCCATGAGATGATCACGGTGACCGTCGGTACCAAACGCATTCTCGCGAATGAGTTCTTCCCAATTTTTCATGTCGGGGCTTAACTCTTTGAGAAGAATTTGATTTTCATGAATATCGACATTCTTCGACTTGATTTTGTGACTAGTCGTACCACGTTCTAGTTCAAGCATTCGACGAATGTCTTCAGGACTTGGAATCTCAGAATAGTATGGACCATCCTGAGGACGATTGCGTTCAAGTGAGGAAAGATCCCATTCATTGGAGTATACGGCTTGGCCGTTGTATGGGATTGCCGGAATGGTATTATGTTAATAACATAATACAATAGTAGGGAGCTTCATGTGAGGAGTCATATACTTCTAGATTGTGATGGCCCGAACAGTGTTATATTATATCTAAAACATTAACGAACCTAAGAACAATAACTTAAGAAACTTAAACAAGATAACTAAAGCTTGACATACATCCAAACCTACAATGCACTAGGATACGTGAGTAAGGCAGTCTAGTTCCAGAGTCACTATTTGCATCAATTAGATTTCCCTAAGCGTAGGTGAGTTCATAGCCTCATACTCTTTTTAAAAACTTTCACTCTAAATGCTTTACAAACCCTGTGAGGGGGATGCATGCTACTTGCTTTACTTAACACAAAATACAAGTCTTTTTCTTTGGTTGTTACACGAGTAAACTAACTGCCACCACTACATAACCAAAATTCATGAATCTAATCATTTGGGATATTTTACCCACGCGAACGCGAATATAGTTGATAGATCTATTGGAGTTTGACAACTCCCGTTGGTATTAACATCTTTCTGGATGGTACCAATAAGTACTATATTTGAACCCACTGAAGGATTAACTTTGGCCAGTTATCCTTCCCATCCCTTCATGGTTGGGTATGCAGCCCCCATGACCCGGATTATTAACGTGTGGTTCATGAGCTTAGTGCAACATACGCTACTCATGATAATTGTGCATGCATGACAATTATCATACACACCTTACATTTTCCCAGATGGGTGTAACAACGGAACCAAGGGAACTTGTATTTACTAACACTTAAACCTATGACTCTCAATCAACACCTAGTCTTGACTTTTAAGCATGTATTCTAGGTATATCACTTCCATGGAGTTATGGCAGAAGGAGGCACTGAACTCGGAGGACTTTCAAACCGGTTATCATTCAAACATAACCTAAAACCTAGACCTTGGGACCTCAGCAAAAGTAAAAGTATATTTTTACTAATAAAACTCTGATAATTAAATGAATGATAACTAAATTCCTAAAACGTCTCTTTTTGATTCGTTTTCTATTACTGTAACTGTGATTCTATGAAGTAATACCCCAAACACTTAATCCGCTGCGATCAGTGAAAAATGGGGGTGTTACATTTAATTCCATTTACAGTCAACTTCTTTAAATTCACAAGTTGCTCACACAACATTACAACATCAAACTCTGTCAAAACAACAAACTTCATCCAAATACTACTATCAAGAATGAGTTCCAAGGCTGATGCCATTGAAATATCTTCTGATTCATCAGAACTATTGTCTCCAAAACCTTATTGGAGTACTTATTTTCCACCAAACTACATTGGTACAAGCTCAGGTAATAAAAAGGCAAAGGGAAAGATGGTTGAGTCAAGCTCTGATTTCAGCTCCTTTGATGATAGCTTGGTGTCTAGCTGTCATTCAACATCTGAAGAGGATCAATGTGTGTCAAAAAAGGGTACAACAGAGCAAGCTGAGTCAAAGATGATGATTACAAGTGATCAAAGTGTCTCACAAAAGGCTACAAGTGCTTTTGCTAGCTATCATATTAAAAAATACTCCTGTTAAGGATGTGCCATATGATGGAAGGGTTCAAGTGGTAGGCTTACCAAATAGGCATACTTGGGAAGTCATCGACGGACAGAAGTGGAAGAGGTTGTACAAAACATCACCAACTGGCACCTCAGGCAAAGGGAAAATGGGCTAAGCCATCTATGTAATGCACCTATGTAATGTCTTTAACAACCTCTGTCTAATGCATCTATGTATGCTACAACTATGCAATGAAATATGCATCTATGAATGCCTTAATGAAATAAAAGTTAAAGACTATTTCTTTGTCAAGTTGAAACTGGTCATTTTTCATTCATTTTAACCCAAAATACAACTTGACCATACACTTCACTGTCTTGCTAAGATACATTCATATGGCTACCAAGATACCCTACTGATTCACTACATGAAGCATATCACTTTAACAATAAGTAAAGGAAAAAAAGAACCAACTAATAATCAACCACTTCTTGTTTCTTTTAGCTTTATTAGTTTTTCAAGTACTTCTCCTTGTAGCCGAGTCATTGAATTTAGTAGACCAGGAATGATTTGAACAGCCCTATCACACATAGGAGGATCATACCAATCTACTATCCCACAATTTGATACCTATAAACCAAATCTAAAAATTAGGTCAAATTAGGTCGAATTGGGGGTTTTTTTAAAATACAAAATTGATTACTTACCCTTTTACTACAACAATAAAATCTTCTTCTAGGGTTAGTAGGTGTCCATGATGTTTTGATGATGGCTACTGATCCACATCGATTGCATCTAACCATTGTTTGATGTGTTGATGTTTGTGTTTGTGTTTAGATTATGTTTGTGTTGTAACGGGAAAGAAATTATCAAAGTATATGTAAAGGAAATAACATATAAAGACTAAATTGCCCCCCACTTATTAGCCACGTCACCAGAAAACATGGTCAACTGATGGACAAGTTGGTCAAGGGACCAAACCCATATGGGTTGTAAACCACGGGGACCAAACCTGATGAAAATAAACTACAGGGACAATTCTTGATTGACCCGGCAAACCACAAGAACAAAAAATGATATTTAACTCTATTAGAAATTACAAACTATAGATCATAAGTTTATCACAAAAGCATGCATGTGAACAAAAACCATGCAATGCATAGGAATGAATGGATATCTATGCAAATCAGAAGCATGCATATTCACTCTCCACCAGATCATCATGAATCTGGAGTACCTCATTCACCTCATGATCTTGGGCTTTATTGAAGGCTTTCTTAAAGCCCCAACTGGAGGGGACAAATAATAGTCTATTTAAACCCATGAGGCGAAGTCCAATTCCCAACTGGAATAGACTAATAATAGTCCATTTAAACCCTTTTAGTTTAAATATCCTTTTTAGACCAAAAAAACACATGAGGCGCCAAAAACGTTTAGTGTAAATATCCTTTTTAGACCAAAAAACACATGAGGCGCTAAAAAGCGCTCCTCAAAGGCGCCAAAAAGCACCGCCTCAGATCGCCTTATGTAATGGTTGCGCATCAAGGGTCCTGATGCGATGACCCCACTACCTCGACTCGCCTCACGCCTTAGGTGCAAAAACGCGCGCTTTTTTAAACACAGGTCACAATGGCTGAAAATTTTATTTATGGTCGTATCCCATCTTCATTTATGAACCTCACCCAACTAACAATTTTAGACCTTGGAGGGAATCAATTACAAGGACAAATTTTAAGTGCCTTTTCCAATCTTCAAATCTCCAGTACCTATACCTAGATTTTAACAAATTTAGCGATAAGTTTGAACTACAGACTTTCGTAGGACTTGAAAAACTCGAAGAATTCAGTTTGAATAGTAACAAAATACCATTCGTCACCACCAACAACTACACAACTGGCATCCTACCGGAGGTCCAGAACTCAAATTCCTTGGATTGTCATCATGCAACTTGGCTGAATTTCTTGGCTTCCTACGCTACCAAAAGAAACTAATAGCCTTATTTCTTTACCGCAACAAAATCAGAGGCCTCACACCATAGTGGGTTTGGAAGAATAGCCAAGAAACATTGCAGATGATTGACCTTTCATACAACTTCGTCACTGGCTTTCATCAGCAGCCCTGATTTCTCCCATGGGTTCATTTGGAAGCCTTTGTCATTCTACATAATAAACTTCAAGGACAAATTCCAGTTCCTATTAATTTTGATAATTCCCTATATCCTTCATTCAAGTATTAACCAAAATATATATACAGATACAAAACATATTCCCCAAGTCCATAAATGGGCTGGGCTAATAATGACTAATAGAGGACTAATACTAGACAAATATAAATAAAGATTTAGTAAATCTATTCGGCTAATACTCCCCCACCGTTTGAGCGGGAGGCCTTTGAACGTTCAAGCTGGAGCGAAACTCAATAAATAAAGCAGCAAGAAGACCCTTAGTAAAAATGTCAGCATACTGAAATCGCGAAGGAACATGAAGCACATGATTTTTTCCAGAAGCAACAAAATCACGGACAAAATGAATATCTATCTCATTGTGTTTCGTACGCTGATGATGAACTAGATTAGTGGAGAGATACACAGCACTGACATTATCACAATACACAATAGTAGCTGTAGAGAAAGGGGTATGTAATTCGCATAGCAAATTGCGAATCCAAGCAGTCTCAGCCACAACATTAGCAACACTACGATACTCGGCCTCAGCACTCAACCGAGATAATGTCACCTATCGTTTAGTATACCAAGATAACAAATTATCACCAAGAAAAACACAGTAACCGGAAGTAGACCTGCGAGTGACTGGGCATCCTGCCCAATCTGCATCCGTGTAAGCAACAAGCTGAGTAGTAGAAGAAACATGCACCTGAAGACCATGATCAAGAGTACCACTAATATAGCATAATATACGCTTCAATGCATGAAAATGTGTATCACGAGGGTCATGCATATACAGGCAAACTTGTTGAACCGCATATGAAATATCCGGGCGCGTAATGGTAAGATACTGAAGGGCACCAGCTAAGCTCCGATATAAGGTGGGATCATCAAAGGGCATACCATCAGGTCCAAGCTTGGACTCTATATCAACAAGAGTGTGGCACGGATTACATTTCTGCATATGAGCTCTCTCAAGAATTTCTACAGCAAACTTGGACTACGATAAAAACATACCAGATGTTGTGCGTGTAGCAGAAACACCAAGAAAATAATTAAGAGAGCCAAGATCCGTCATTGCAAACTCACCATAAAGAGTAGTGATAACCCGCTGTAAAAATGCAGCAGAAGAAGCAGGCAATATAATATCATCCACATACAGTAACAAGTAGGCCGTGTCAGATCCACGATGAAACACAAAAAGCGACGCATCAGTTTTGCTATGCTGAAAACCAATGCGAGTAAGAAATCCTGCAAACCGCTAAAACCAAGCTCTAGGGGCTTGCTTAAGCCCATACAATGAACGCTGCAAGTGATAAACATAATCTGGATTAGCAGAATCTACAAACCTAGGTGGCTGATGCATGTAAACTGTCTCAGATAAGTGACCATGAAGAAATTCATTCTTCACGTCTAGCTGATGAATAGGCCAATTACGAGACACTACGAGACTCAAGACAGTGCAAATAGTAGATGGTTTGACCACGTGATGAGGCAAAAAATGATCCGTTTTTAGGGGGTCATTTAAGCCGGAATTTGGATTTATTTGATCAAATATTGCCCTAAATCGTTCCTTTTGTGATTTTAGGTATTTGGGAGTAAATTCTGGAAAAGGAAGCATTTTGGACGTTTTTGGAGCATAAAAGTGAAGAAAACGGCAAAGTCTTAATTTTCCTTGCTGGGAACAGTACCTAACAGCGTCAAGAACAATTTTATGACGGCGTCAAGAGCAATTTTGGTGACGGCCCAGATAAAACGTGACGGCGTCAGCACATGGCCGTCAAGAGTAAATGTGGTGACGGCCCAGAACAAGATTACACATGACGGCGTCAGATCTGGATCTAGGTAATCCGAGAATATTTTTGGCGGCGGGTTAACGGCATCAGAACTTTCTTCTTGACGCCGTCACCTTTGTAAATCTATATATACTCTTTGTTATTTTCATTCAAAGGAGAGGATAATTTTAGGAACTTAATAAACCCTAGCTCATTTGTAACAGTATTTTTAAGGGTTTTCACCCCTTGAAACCCTTCATGTTCAATTGAGATAAGTATCCTTTCAATTCATTCAATATGTCTATGTGTTGTTTGAATATATCTTACGCTTGTCTCGATTTTAACATGCTAGGCTAGATCTCTTGTGTGTTTGCTTAGATGTAATGAAACCTAGATGTTGATTATAGGTTGATTGCTTGTTTATAGTTGTAATGGATGAATGATTTTGATGTTAGGCTTAAGAAAACTGGCAGATCTCCATTGTGTAACTTGCTTGAACGTCTTAAGAAACATGAACCAATGCGTACTAAGGTTTTTATGGTTGTATTTAATGCAAGAGCGAATTCTAGTGATCCCATGTTAGGAGCTTCTTGCAGGCTCGACATAGGAGTGAAGTAGGAGCTTATAGAGTTGGGGAAGTACGTACGCTACCCCACGATTGGTATTAAGGAATATAACCCGTCATCCACGCAACTATAATAATCAATTAACCTGTAAAAGATATCTAGGGAATAGTGAAATCTAAGTAAACACAATTCTCCCATCTATTGTTCACACCATAATTAGTAATTAGCTTTATTTTCATTTTTATCATTTTATTTTGATTGCATCTTAGTTATTGGGTTAGTTGACTAGCAACTAATTTCGCCCATTCCTCTAAAACCGAGATTTTTATTTGCTTTCATAAAAATATAAAAAATACAAAAAGAATCATCCCTCACCTCTAGACCTAGTTCTTAGGCTTTCTAATCCTAGCGACACTATTCCTGAGTTGAACGATCAATCCCCCAGTACTTGTCACTATACTATACTACAACGATCAGGTACACTGCCTAGTGGGGGTTGTAAGCTTCTCGAGATCCCTCGAGAGGTAAAGCCTGGTGCAATTCCCACGCATCAAGTTTTTGGCACCGCAGCCCGGGGAATAGTTATTGTCTAGGTTAGAATTTCTTTTTATTAGGTCTACTTGCTAGATTCCTTTCTAGTAAGATTTTATTTTTATTTTTAGGTTTTCTTTAGTCTATCTTATTTCTTCGTGCCTTTGTTCGTAACCTTTACCATCCGACATCATGGAAGGTGGTAACATCTTTGAACCCATCAACCCACCACAACAAGACCACCCACAAAACCAACCACTAGCTAACCAACCTCTTAGGCCCCGAACCCTAGGAGAGTATTCCCGACCTAGCCATCAAGGCTATCGAAACACTATTGAGCTCACCCAAGGAGCCAATGTGTCCCCCTTGCGATCCGACACCATCCGGTTGGTGCAAAGCAGATGTGCATTCCATGGACTTCATTCCGAAGATCCTAATCAACATCTCAAGGACTTCCTTAAAATCGTAGATTCTATAGACCTTGATGTTACAACTAGAGAGTCGACCCGATTACGCCTATTCCAATTCTCTCTACGTGATCAAGCTAGTCAATGGCTTGAACGTTTACCCGCGGGATCCATCACCTCATGGGATGATCTCACCACTCGTTTCCTTGCTCAATTTTTCCCATCAGGGAGAACTACTAAGCGTAGAAATGATATCTTGATGTTCCAATAACGTCAAGGTGAAACTCTATATGAAGCATGGACTCGTTTCAAGGACTTACTCCAAAAAGTCCCTCATCATGGCATAGATCTTTGGCTCCAAGTCCAAATCTTCTATGACCATATCGATCTCTCCACAAGGCGAACCATTGACCAATCGGCCGGTGGCAAGCTACGTGATCTAAGTGCGAAAGAATCATGGGAACTCATAGAAGATCTTGCTCTCTATGACAACGAAAGTTGGAATGATCCCCGTGATTTGAACAAAACGGTCAAGGCAATATCTTTGCCGTCGAACAATTCTAGCACTCCCGACCGTAGGATCATGGAACTTGAGGATCAAGTCAAGTTTCTCATGAAATCTTATGAAGCTCCTAAGCCTTCAAGCCAAGTAAATAAAATCACTTCTTCATGTGAATTATGTAGTGGTCCCCATGACACTCGTGATTGCGTGGAACTCCCCGGAATAGCTTTTGCGGACTATGCATCCTCGCGTACCGACGAAGCGGGAGATAAGTGGTACACTTTCAAACCCGAGCCAAACCCTTACGGTGATTCCTACAACCCTTCTTGGAAAAATCACCCGAACCTTAGGTGGAAACAAAACCCAAACAATTCTTCCAATCCACCTAATCGTTACCAACCAAACGATCCACCCTCCAACCATACTTTCAACAACAATCCTTCTAGCAACTATGGTAGTACCAACAATCTTGAAGGATTGATGTCCAAGTTTATGGCATCTCAAGAAGCTCGCATAGCTAAGTTTGAAACCGAATTCAATCAACAACAAATGGAGATGACCAATAAGATTGACAACTTGTTGAAAGCCCTCAACAACCAAGCGCTAACTACACCTAGGAAGGACACTAGGGACACCAATAGCGGAATCCAAACTAAGGACCCCTCGTCATCCAAACACGTCCACTTTGTCAATGTTGTCACCATTAAGCCAATAGATAAGGAGATAGAAGAAAGTGACAAGGATGAAGTTGGAGTAGAAACTGAGACTAGTGATGAAATTAAGGAAGTTGAGGTTGATAAGGGAGAAAAGTTAGAGGAAGTAGAGACTGTAGAAGAGTACTTTGATAAGTTGCCCACCAAGGAAGAACGGGAATATCACAAGGATTTATTCGATGATCCCGAGACACCATATATCCTTGGTTCACCCCTTATTAAAGCAGGCGACCCCTCTAACATTAACATACCATGCAACATTGGGCATATGCATATATGGAAAGCTTATATCGATCCTAGGTCTCCTATAAACATCACGACTAGGACTTATTATAATTGGGTAATGAAGAAGCAACTTGGTTATAGGATGATGCCCAGCAAGAATTTGATAAGTAATTTTGTAGGTAGAGTGAAAGGATTGCATGTGATTGTCGGAAACTTCACTTATGATACCAACTTTATGATAGTGGAAGACACTCGTCTGGTGATAGATGATTGCCTAAGTCAAATAATATTCGAAAAACCGTTCGTTGAGGCCACTAGGATGAGTTATGATCCGACTCTAGGGATAGTTAGGTTCAAGGACGAGAATGATGAGATTGCCTACCAAATGCCCTATAAGATTGAATAATACCGCCTCCTATCGAACATAGAGAAGGAACACAAACAAGCGGTTTACTATAGGAATGATGAGGATAGACGTAGAGGAGTAGAGTATGTAATGAATAGGATACTTGGTTTCTACAAAGAATGCTTGCAACTAGGTCCGGAATACAAAACAGGTATTGGAGATGACCTAGAAAGTGAAACCAACAATGAGGTCACGTAGTAACCCATGACCTTGAATCTAGCTACAAGACTCGTAAATAAAGAAAAGCGCTTCTTGGGAGGCAACCCATGCTTTGTGTGATTTTTATTTTGTTTGATTGTTATTTGTTTCCGTATGCATGCTTTATTTTTTATTGTTGGTAGATCATGTTTCAAAACTAAATGGTGAAAATACTTTATCTTGTCATTTGGTTTTGTCTTAACTTCATACAAAGGTATTTCGCAAAAGATAAGTGTAAGGGGAAACCCCAAATATGTTTTTAAGAAACAAAACTCGATCATGATTCTCCACAATATTAAATGGACATGTATATTCGTACTTGTTAGAGTCAAATGCTTGTATCGAGTCCTAATGATGTTTTTCAGGATTTTCCAGGAAGTAGGACATAAGTTTTTCCAGAAATTTTCCGGGAACTTAACGTAAGAATTTCTGCAGGTCACTTCTGACGGCGTCAGGAAGAAATTCCTGACGGCGTCATGTGTAAAAATCTGGAAATTTTGCTAGTTTTGTTTTTCTAACGGAGTCTTAAAGTTTTTGTTGAATCTTTAGTTTTATAAACTCTAGGAAATCTGCAAACATCATTCCACAAGCATTATATCTTACTTTGTTTTCTAGGATTTGTTAGTATATATAGATTGCCGCCGATTTTACGCGAGGTTGCCTTGTTTATTTTCTCAGGTTTAACAGGTTATGTATGACAAGAAGATGATTTATATTTCTGGAAGGGAAGCTTTGATGGTTCATTTTCTTGGAGGAAGATCTAACCTTGTTACCACACTATCCATACCGAGCGAATCAGGGGAGTATTTGATTTCATTCTTTTAGCTGTTTTACTTTTACATTCTTTAATTGAACATTGGGGACAATGTTCATCCTAAGTGTAAGGGGAGGGTAAATGATGATACCTTATAGTATACACTTTCACTTGAGTTTGTTTGTTTAATGGTAGGTGTGTAATAAAACTATGAGAAATACTTGTTAGTGTAAGCCAAATTTAAAAATTTTTACAACATTTAGGAGTGAAACTTTAGCCTTAGCAAGCGTCTCATGGATAGGAGATTGTATAACTAGCACAAAACCGTACCATTCAGAAAAATTTTCCACCCAAATATGTGAGGTTCGCCTTTAGATTTGATAGGAAAAGCATTTACTATTAGTGCTTATGAGTGTACCGGTAGCATTTAGATTCTAGAACTTGCGTTAGTGATGCATCCCGAGACCGCTAGTGAGACTACATTCGTGTAGTAGGATTTACTACATGATAAGAGGCATTAGGATCACCCTTGTGTTAAACCTGTATCATAATTACCTGACCATTTAAGTCGTATTACTTGGCTAGTAAAGTCAATTAATTTTTCCCACACCCTTAGCGTTGTACTCATTATTAGTACACGAAACCCCTAGTACACCCCTCCGAGCCTATCTTTTCGTTTCTAACTTTAAGCATCTTACTTAAAGGAAGAATTTGTTACACCTCACTTAAATGTACACCCAAATCGCCTTAGCCTTCCGTGTATACACTCATCTTTAGTGCATTATTGTTATTTGTTAAACCCTTAGTTAATTATCTAATTGATTACATGGTTGCTAAGTCGAGTTATATCCTTGTACATATTGTTTTGGGACGATTGAGACTCATGGGTAAAGTACTTATTATATGGAGTAATGGGGAAGAACATCATATTATTACCCCCATATGTGCGTTAATCTTAAAAGTACTCCAAGTGTTTTGATTTTCTTGATTCGAGTCATTAGATTAGTCTATTGTAAATTATGTAAAAATTCAAGTGTAAGGGGAATTTTCATTCCCTATGATGTATTATTTTGGATGGTATGGTAAGAGTGTATGCAAAAAAAAATAAAAAATCAATAAAAATAAAAATAAAATCAAGAAAAATAAAAACAAAAAAACAAAAAAAAAAAAAGAGAGAAAAGAGAAAAAATCATACGGACTACCATCCCGTTTCATTCTATGTTTGTTTTATGTTTTTGTTATTTTTTATTTCTTAGCTTAAGTCGAGTCTAGTCTTGGCTTAGCAACGCCATATTGTACATGTAATTGACCAAGGTGATTAACTCGCCACCAGTAAAGATGGCCTATATCCAACAAAACCGTGTATTTCATATCCCTACACCTAACGTTACAACCCTTTAAAAAACCTCTTTGATAGTTTATCCTAGGTGCTTACGCCATGTGGTGGAGGTTTGATCCTTTCCCAAGCCTATGGTAATCTATTTTGTTATGACAGGTAGTGAGAGATGTTTTCCATTTCCATATTGTGATATATACTTTATTACACCCGAGAGATGTGAGTATCTAAACACTATTTGTGAGGTGCAAGTATATAACCTCCGAGCTTGTCTTTGGTCTATAGTGGAACGATTATTTGCTGTAATTACTTTTATATTAGTGTTAAATGACCCCTAACTTGTATTTTGATTAGAATAAAAGCGCATTTGCTTGAGGACAAGCAAATCTCAAGTGTAAGGGTATATGATGAGGCGAAAAATGATCCGTTTTTAGGGGGTCGTTTAAGCCGGAATTTGGATTTATTTGATCAAATATTGCCCTAAATCGTTCCTTTTGTGATTTTAGGTACTTTGGGAGTGAATTTTGGAAAAGGAAGCATTTTGGACGTTTTTTGAGCATAAAAGTGAAGAAAACGGCAAAGTCTTAATTTTTCTTGCTGGGAACAGTACCTGATGGCGTCAAGAACAATTTTATGACGGCGTCAAGAGCAATTTTGGTGACGGCCCAGAGAAAACGTGACGGCGTCAGAACATGGCCTTTGATGAGTACTCAAACACTCATCATTTTTATCGTATCTGGACTGCCAAAACATCCGAAAACACCCAAAAACGCATCAAAATACACAATTTATCCCAAAAGTGTGTTTTATATGTTTTAGATGCAAAATGTTTAAAAACAAATGAAAAACGAACAAAGTTTGCACAATTGGCAGTTTCAGTCCCTCAAGTTTCAAAATTTGGCAAAACTAGTCCCTGGAAGTTTAAAATGAAAGAAAAGTCAACCCAAGGCAAAGAAAAGTCAAAAATTATCAAAACAAGTCCTTGGGTGATAAAGTTTGAGAAAATTACACTTTAACCCCTCAAAATCCAAAATTGACATAAATGGTCCCTGGAGTTTCATAAAATGGCAGAATTGGTCCCTGGTGGGGTGTTTTTGAAAGGAAAATCATTTTTTTACCCTTGGAAAATCAAAATGTATCACAAATGGTCCTTGGGTAAAATATTGTGGAAATTACATGTTTGGTCCCCGAAATTTGGTAACTTGTCACATTTGCCCCCCGGGAATTTTAAAAGTGAAAAATAAAATTAAAAAACCCTTGTATCATTGAAGTATGGCAAGAATAACCCTTGGGATTATAATTTGGAGAATGGCAAGTTCAGCCCCTCATGTTTCGGATAATTGCAAATTGGTCCTTGTATTTAAATTTCTACAAACCAATCCGGACCCTTAACAATTTTTACTACCCAAACCAAAACAACCCAACACCAAAATACCAAGCCCACCTTATTACTCCAAGCCCATCCTCACCTCCCTCAGCCCACTTAAACCTTTAGCCCACCCAAAACCCCTAACCGTTTCAAATAATAAAATGCCCTTTGACCCGGTCAAACCCAGCTCCACATTACCACCTCTTCCCACTCAACCCTGCTACAAGCCAACCTTTTATCATCACCCCTACTACCTTCCATCTCTGATAACACTCAACCCCCCCCCCCCCCCTTGGTACTCCAAACAAACACTACCTTCCAAGAAAACCCCTCTGGCATCAATAATTTGAGGAAACAGACAAAGGAAAGTTGGGCGCCAAATTCAAACAACAGGCAAGATTGAAGCTGAGTGATCCTAAGGTCAATATGCAAGCTGGGAAAAGACAAACAGCCCCTCAGAAACCCTAATTTCTGGGTATAAAAGGAAGAGAGTGGCTATAGAGCAGAGAGTTAGTTTTTTTGTTGTAATTTCAATCTTTATGTCATATTTATGTTTAATACTTTTTCAATCCAAATTAGTGAAGTAATTTGTAATCTCAGTGTAACATTGAAGTTTCTAAGTAATGAAATTCAAGTTTTAAGAAATTCTCAGTGTATGAAATTCATGCTAGTCTAAAAATTGTCGAAAGTGATTTGTGTTTTTGGTTGTTGATTTGGATCCATATACCCACTCAGGCTTCCATAGAAGCTTATCTAAGCTTATAGAAACTTTAAATTCAGCTTAGAAGTAAAAAAATTCAAAAATACAAAAAAAAAAATCAGAAAAATATAAAAAATATGAAGATGAAAGAAGATGCATTGGAGCAGGATAAATTAAGGATGGTCCTGGTTTAGAGCTCATGGGAGCATAGGAAATTGCTATTGGTTCTAGTTCAAACTAAAATCCTGGCTTGGGACCTCTTGTAAGAATACCTTGTTCATGAACTTTACCATTTCAGTTGTCTGTGTTTCTTAGTCATACTCTATGCTAAATCTGTGTTTAATTATGTTTGTTAGATATTAGTTTAGCTTTATCTTTAGCTTTCATGCAGTAGGATTGTGTTTAGCTTTGAAACTTTGAAATCTGACTATCATAAGGAGTGTTTGGATAAGTGAGTTCCCTGAGCTCACTTGTGTTTCTGTGGTCATTTTCTGTTTACACAAGTTACAATAGGTCTAAATCAGTTAACCAAATCATAAAACACATCTCCTTTTTCATAAAAAGTCAACTATACCCTTGTTTGAGCCTAACTGTTTCACTGTTGGAACTTTTGATTAGCATAAGCTTAATTTAGGTTTAGAATCTGTCATAGTTGCTCAAATAAGTTGCAATTAAGTCTCATACAACTTATTCAAAAAGGTTTGTCCCTCAGAAATTCACAAAAGTCAAAGTTCATGGTTTCTTTAAAAAGTCAAAAGCTGAGTCTGTGATTTTGATCAAACTTTGGAAGTCTTTAATTTGTTGGATATAAGGATTTGGGAGCTGAGCTTTTATAAGCTTAATCTCTACCAGCTTGTTGATTTTTAAGAATTTTCCTAGATTTTTTGGATATTGTTTAGTGGGTCCCACCAAGCCTCAAAGTGAGCTGCAGGGGAGACCTCTGTTCTGTCTCAGCAACTCAGCTGCACACCACCACCTTTTGTGGTGGTTTGTGGCCACTACAGTGGTCCAAAGTCCTTGTTTTTGGTTCCCCTCAACCCCCCTCCTACCAGGGTTGACTCATTGACCATTTCTTTGACTTTTTGACCTGTGGACCCCACCTGTTTTTGGCCTTAAACTTTGTCCCACAACTGCATCAGAATACCAATAAGCAAAGTGCTTATTTGAGCTTTTTGGCTTATTCAGGCCACATTGTTGTTTGATATCTGCTTATTCATGTTCAATAAACTCAGAGAAACCATATTCAATCATTGTGGACCCCACACCTCACCATTTGAGCTAAAAAGCCTCCACAGTCAACAAAAGTCAACTGTGGGTGTAATAAGCACTTCAAGTGCTTATTTATTGGGTTAAAATAAAAGTGTTTTCAGTAAAAGTAGTTGTTTTTAGTTTATAATTAGTTTAGAAAAAGAAAAAATCCAAAAAACCAACTTTAAAAATAGTGATAGCTTCTATTTAATAGGATTTATCAATTTATTTTTCTTTTTAATCTATTTCTAAGTAATATATCAATTTTATATTTTTAGAAATTCTATTTTAGGTTAAAATAATTTTATAAATTTTTCCAGATTTTTATTTTGTCTTTTAGTGGTTTTTCTAATTAATTTTAGTTTAATTTAGTTTTAATTAATAATAATCAATTAAATAGCATAATTAGATTTTATATAGTGTAACCTAGTTTTTATAATTTTTCTAGCTTTTATTTTAGTTAAAACATTTTTATAAATTTTTCTAGAATTTTTACTATTCATTTTCTATTTTTTATAATATAATTAGTTTAATTAGTAATTAATAAGTAATTAGATTAATAATTAGTTAATTAGCTTAAAAATACATAAAATTAACTTTTTATAATTTTTTAGGATTCCTGTAATGGTTAATTAGATTTATAAAATTTTTCTTAATTTTCTAAGTCTTTTTAGTATTTTTAATAATTCTAATTAGTTTAATTAGTATTAAATAGATAATTAGTAATTAATTAATAATAAATAATTAAATAGTGTAAAAATAATTTTTATTTTTCTTAAAATTTTCTTTAATTATTAGGATTGTAAAAATATCAATTTTACACTTTTAACCCTTCCCGTCCTTCAGTTGTACTTTTTGTTTTGTGCGTCTGTATACGTTTTTTAAATTAAAACGTACGTTTTTAGTTTTTAGCTCAAATCTTCGTAATCTAAATTCCCGTAATCAATCACGTAGCTTTCCTAAGCTATATTTGTTAATAATTTCCAATTAATTCTGATCATAACCCCTTTTCTGTGAATAATTACCCGATCACGAATACGCTAAAGTTACAATTCACACTTCAACGGGACTTAACGACCTGGTGATACCTTATATTACCCGGAGCATTGACCTAGGCTATTTGACTTTGTTGACCATTATTTGGTCAATATAAGTTAGGTGGTTTAGCATCAATCAACTTTTGGCGCCGCTGCCGAGGAAGTGTGCGCGTTTCTATAGCGTTATTTGAGATTAGTGTTATCTCACCTCACTCACTGTACAAATACCACCACTTGTGTATATTTTCATAATCAAAATACAAAAAAAGTCATTAACACTTTTCCTAAAGTGTTAAAACACCAAAAAAAAATTAATTAAAAACAACAAAACAGATCATAACGTTTTCTGATTCGGTTTTCTTTTAAGGTGATTTTTAAAGAGAAACGATTTTGGTAAACGAAACGATACCAAAAATATTTTCCAAAAGTTTTTAAACCCATACACAAAACACAAAAACATTCGTCTCTTTCTTGTGAATAATAATTCTACATAAAAATAAACCGTCGAAAACCAAGACAGAACACCTGCCAACTGGGGGTGTGAACAAATAAGTTCCCAAACCAAAAAGATTAAAACTTGCCTTTGTATCCTTGTGAGTGGTGTACCTTTTCTAAAGAAGTCACTCACTTGTGATTATTGGTTTAAGTTCACTGTGGTTTTGACTCGACTTTGTTTTGATTGATTTTTGTTCCTAGTGCATACGCACCAATGTTATAAATAGCGTGAGGCGTGGCGTGGCGGCGAAGCCAAGCCTCAAGCTACACGAGCTATAGCGAAGCTATAGCGTTTTTTGAGGCGTGACCAAGGCGGCATAATTTTTTATAGATTTATATATTTATATCATATTATATATATATATATATATATATATATATATATATATATATATATATATATATATATATATATATATATATATATATATAATACATCAAGTTTACAAAACGCGTTATACATAGGAAATAAACTCAAAAAGCTAAACTATAATTGCATTTTTCGTTATTTCTTTAAATAAAACCTTCTCCGTGAGAGTAAACTGCTAAAAGATAAAATGTAAAAACCTAAAAACTACGGTATAAAACATCACATTCACATATTCACATTCACTTGTTATATTATCTTTTAGCATTTGATTTATAAAGTTAGCCCAAGCCCAAGTTCCTTCTAGCCCAATAATAGTAAATTACTAAATTCTACAAAAGCTTCAAAATAAAGCGCCACGCTTCACGCTATAGCACGCCTTACCACGCTTTTTCGCGCTTCATAACACGCTACGCATTAAGAAGACGCCTTGGCCTGTTTCGTAACGTGGAGGCCACGCCTCGCGCTATGGCGCCGCTATAGCGCCGCTATGGCGCGCTATTTAGAACCCTGATACGCACTCGTTCTTCTAGGTCTACTAGCCCATTACGTGAGCTTGTACGAAAACCTAGAAGACCTCGTAGACGTTCAGCACCAACAGTCGGATCTGAGATCCGTACTGTTGCCACACCCACTGTCACCATGGCGGAAGACCGTCCCATGTGTGAGCTTCTCCAAGCACCCATCGAGGGTTACGGAGATGCCATTATTGTCCCAGCCATCGTGGCTGATAGTTTTGAGCTCAAAACCGGGTTACTCAATCTTGTAACCTTAAGTCAATTTTACGGTTTTGAGAGGGACGATCCTCATGCTCATATTCGATGGTTCAATAAAATCACATCGACCATCAAGTACAAAAATGTCCCGTGTGAAGCAATAAAGCTTCTTCTCTTCCCATTCTCCTTGGAGGGACAAGCCCGGATTTGGCTTGAAAAACAACCTCCACGATCTATTGAGACTTGGGAAGATCTGGTCAAAAAGTTTGTGAATGAATTCTTCCCACCTTCCAAGACCACGAGTCTTAAGAACGAAATCACCAAGTTCACTCAAAAATACGATGAATCTTTTGGTGAAGCGTGGGATCGTTTCAAAGAATTACTTCGCAAGTGTCCACATCATGGTTTCTCTGAGTTGATGCAACTCGATACTTTTTACAATGGCGTGAGCCAAGCTGATCAGGATTCTCTCAATGCCTCTGCGGGAGGTAACTTTTTGAGTAGAACCACAAAAGAAGCTTTGCAAATCATAGAAAACAAGTCTAAGGTCCACTCTATACGAAGCAAACCGATTGTTTCCCAAATTAATGCGGGTCCTTCCACTTCATCTTCTGTGGGTCAATCTAGCACGGATGCTAAGATTGACAAGCTCACTGAAGCGATCCAAGCTTTGGTTCTCGCCCAAACAAAGAAAGTTTCATTTCCACAACATCCTCCACCTGCTGAGGTTTAAAAAGTGGAAGTCTGTGTAACTTGTGGTGGGCCGCATGCCTACTACAATTGCACAGCGACTGATGGTACTCCATACGAAGCTCATGCTTTAGCGGGGTCCCAAAATCAAGGAGGCAATCAATATCGCCCTCCTATGGACCCTAGCTATCGTCCTCAACGTCATTATCCTGGACCTCCTGGTTTTAATCAAAACCAAAATGTCCAAAACCGTGGCCAAAATCAAAATAGAGCGAACCAAGGTTATCAAAACCAAGGTAACTTCAATCAGGGTCACGGTTTTCAAAATCAAAACCAAGGGTTCCAAAATCAAGGTTTCCAACAACAAAATCAAGGAACCTTTAATCGGAACCAAGGTCAGGGATATTTTCATGGAAACAACAACCCTAATCAGGGTAATTTTCAAAACCAAGGTCCCAATCCGAACAATCGAGCTCCAAATATTCCTAATCCGAATCAAGCCATTGTTCCAACCGGGCCTTCATCTGACGAGTTGTTGAAACAATTCATGAAGTCCCAAGAAGAGTTGAACAAGTTGCTGGTCAGCCAGATTTCTGACATCAAGAAGTCTTTAAATGATCGACCCTCGGGCTCAGGTACTACTTTACCGAGCAACACGATCGCTAACCCGAGGGGCGATGCTAAGGCGATCACAACACGAAGTGGTGCTTCATATGATGAACCCGCGATTCCTACTACCTCTTCTTCCTCTCCTCCAAAGGTAGTGAATCGTGAACCTGAGGTGACAAAGGACAAAGTGCAAAATCCTAGCCCACGAAGTACAGCACACGTCCAACCTCAGGTTATTCCTGAAACCAGATGTAAGCCTGGAGTTGTCTTTGAACCACCAGAAACTCCAGTGGACAACCCTAAATCCAAAACTTCTATTCCCTATCCATCACGTCTCAGTGAACAAAAGCTCCGCGAAAAAGCTAATCACCAAATGGATAAATTTTACCAAATCTTCCAAGATTTGCATTTTGATATCAGCTTCGCGGATGCTATTCTCTTGATGCCCAAGTTTGCATCGACAATCAAAAATCTGTTGAGTAATAAAGAAAAATTATTTGTGATGGCAAGAACTCCTCTGAATGAGAACTGCTCTGCGGTTCTTTTGAAAAAGCTTCCTGAAAAGCTTGGAGATCTCGGGAAATTTCTTATTCCTTGTACTTTCCCGGGTATGGTTGATTGCTTCGCCTTGGCCGATCTAGGTGCTAGCATTAACCTAATTCCATATTCTGTGTGGAAGAAACTCTCTCTTCCCGAACTTACCCCCACGTGCATGACTTTAGAGCTTGCCGATCGTTCGATTTCTCGTCCCATTGGCATTGCCGAGGACGTATTCGTTAAAGTGGGGAAGTTCCATTTTCCGGCAGATTTTGTGATTGTTGACTTTGATGCCGATTCAAGGGTTCCTCTCATTCTTGGGCGGGGATTCCTTAGAACTGGGCGAGCTCTTATCGATGTATTTGAGCATGAGATCACATTACGTGTTGGAACGGAAGCCATAACCTTCAACCTAAATCAAACTTCGAGATACTCCTCCAATTATGATTGTGAGTCGGTGAATCAAATTGATGTCATCGATGTTGCTGCTGAGGAGTATGCTCAAGAGATTTTAGGTTTCATTGATGATTCTTCGAGTGAAAACCTCACTCAGTCTTCTCACCCCATCATTGCCAATTCTTCTCCTTCCCTCACTCCGTTTGAGGGAAGTGACTTCATCTTAGAAGAAATGGAGGCGTTTCTCAAAAGTGACTCGATTCCCGATGGAGTTGATAACCAAGAGATCGACCTCGAGAGGCATATTCTCCTGCTTGAAAAATTGTTAAACGAAGATCCCTCTCCTCTTCCTGTTCTACCACAACAACTTCATAAAGAGGAAGTCAAAAATGTTGAGAAAACTGATGACTTTCCCGAGGTTGAACTCAAGGACTTGCCGCCTCATCTTGAATATGCATTTCTGGAGGGTGATGATAAATTACCCGTCATAATTGCCAAAGACTTAAGTGATGAGGAAAAGGCTGCTCTCATAAAGGTTTTGAAGTCTCATAAACAAGCAATTGCTTGGCGACTCTCCGACATCAAGGGCATTGACCCTGAATTTTGTACACACAAGATTTTAATGGAGGACGACTTCAAACCTGCAGTCCAACAACAAAGAAGGGTGAATCCAAAAATTCACGAGGTTATCAAACAAGAGGTTTTAAAACTTCTTGATGCCGGATTGATTTACCCTATCTCGGACAGTCCTTGGGTCAGCCCAATCCATTGTGTTCCAAAAAAGGGTGGCATTACTGTTGTCACAAATGAGGAAAATGAGTTAATTCCAACTCGTTTGGTTACGGGTTGGCGCGTCTGTATTGATTATCGTAAGTTAAATAACGCCACCCGTAAGGATCATTTTCCTCTGCCCTTTATGGATCAGATGCTCGAGAGATTAGCGGGGAATGAGTACTATTGCTTCCTCGATGGTTTCTCGGGTTACTTTCAGATTCCCATTGACCCGCAAGACCAAGAAAAGACCACTTTTACGTGCCCCTATGGAACTTTCGCATATAAACGTATGCCATTTGGCTTATGTAATGCTCCGGGCACGTTTCAAAGATGTATGATGGCCATTTTTTCCGACATGATCGGAAAAACTATGGAGGTCTTTATGGACGATTTTTCGGTCATTGGGGATTCGTTCCAATCATGTCTCTCCCATTTAGACAGCATGCTAAAACGTTGTGAAGACACAAAGTTATGTCTAAATTGGGAGAAGAGTCACTTTATGGTCAAAGAGGGCATTGTCCTCGGCCATAAAATTTCAAAAAACGGGATTGAGGTTGACCGTGCCAAAGTGGACGTCATTGCAAAATTGCCTCATCCCACGACTGTGAAAGGTGTTAGGAGCTTTTTGGGTCACGCCGGTTTTTACCGTAGGTTTATTCAAGATTTTTCTAAAATCGCCCGGCCTATGACCCATCTCCTCGAGAAGGATGCTCCTTTTATCTTCTCCCCCGAGTGCATCAAAGCCTTTGAAACATTAAATAAAAGGCTTACCGAGGCACCTATTCTTGTTGCCCCCGATTGGGACTTGCCCTTTGAACTTATGTGTGATGCTAGCGATTATGCTATAGGGGCAGTCTTGGGGCAACGCAGGTCTAAACACTTTCAGCCTATACACTATGCAAGCAAAACGATGACTGAGGCTCAAAGTCATTACACCACCACTGAAAAAGAATTATTAGCTGTGGTGTATGCCTTTGAGAAATTCCGGTCATATTTGATCTTGACAAAAAGCATAGTGTATACGGATCACTCGGCTTTGAAGTACCTTTTTGCAAAACAAGATGCAAAGCCGAGACTTCTTCGTTGGGTTCTCCTCCTTCAGGAATTTGATATCATTATTCGTGATAAAAAAGGAGCTGAGAACCTAGCTGCTGATCATCTCTCCCGATTGGAAAACCCCCATCAAGATGTCTTCGAGAGAAAAGAAATTAATGAAACATTCCCTCTCGAGACACTCAATGCGGTTACCTTTCGTGGAGATTCTGTTACCCCTTGGTTTGCCGATTTTGCAAACTATCTTGCGGGTAACTTCATTGTGAAAGGGATGTCGTCCCAACAAAAAAATAAATTTTTCAAAGATGTAAAACATTACTTTTGGGACGACCCCTACTTGTTCAAAATATGTGTGGATCAAGTCATCCGGCGGTGTGTATATGGTCAAGAAGCCACTGAAATTCTTAAGGCTTGCCATGCTGGTCCCACGGGGGGCCACCACAATCCAAATTACACCGCTAAAAAGGTGTTTGATTCCGGTTTCTTTTGGCCCACGATTTACAAGGATGCCCAAGAATTAGTCAAATCCTGTGACGCTTGTCAACGTCACGGGAATATTTCACAAAAGAATGAAATGCCACAAAATGCAATCCAAGTTTGTGAAATATTTGACGTTTGGGGCATCGACTTTATGGGGCCATTCCCGTCATCTCATGGAAATAAGTACATACTCGTGGCAGTTGACTATTTGTCAAAATGGGTTGAAGCGAAAGCTTTACCCACAAATGATGCCCGAGTAGTCGTGAAATTTTTGAAAGCTCTCTTTGCTCGATTTGGAACTCCACGTGCTATAATTAGTGATCGTGGTACGCATTTTTGCAACGACAAATTTGATAAAGTCATGCAAAAGTATGGTGTAACTCACCGTCTTTCTACTGCGTACCACCCTCAAACAAGTGGACAAGTAGAAGTTTCCAATCGAGGCATAAAGAGAATATTGGAAAGAACCGTTGGGGAAAATCGTGCATCTTGGTCGGATAAATTAGATGATGCACTTTGGGCTTTCCGTACGGCGTATAAAACACCCATTGGGTGTACGCCTTATAAACTTGTGTACGGGAAAGCGTGCCATCTTCCGATCGAGCTTGAGCATAAAGCCTATTGGGCTCTCAAGCATGCAAATTTTGACCTCAAAACTGCGGGTGATCACAGAAAAGTTCAACTCAATGAATTAAACGAACTTCGTGATCAAGCTTACGAGAACTCTTTGATCTACAAGGAAAAGACAAAGAAGATTCATGACTCAAAAATCAAAAACCGCGTTTTCAACGTTGGTGATCGAGTCCTTCTTTTCAACTCTAGACTCAAGATCTTCTCGGGAAAGCTCAAAACCCGATGGACTGGTCCATTCACTATCGCAAAAGTTTATCCTTATGGTACCGTCGAATTATCTCAAAATGACTGGTCCATTCACTATCGCAAAAGTTTATCCAAGTTTATCCTTATGGTACCAAGGGGGGGGGGGGGTTGAGTGTTATCAGAGATGGAAGGTAGTGGGGGATTGATGAGTGCTCAAACACTCATTATTTTTATCGTATCTGGACTGCCAAAACATCCAAAAACACCCAAAAACGCATCAAAATACACAATTTATCCCAAAAGTGTGTTTTATATGTTTTAGATGCAAAATGTTTAAAAACAAATGAAAAACGAACAAAGTTTGCACAATTGGCAGTTTCAGTCCCTCAAGTTTCAAAATTTGGCAAAACTAGTCCCTGGAAGTTTAAAATGAAAGAAAAGTCAACCCAAGGCAAAGAAAAGTCAAAAATTATCAAAATAAGTCCTTGGGTGATAAAGTTTGAGAAAATTACACTTTTACCCCTCAAAATCCAAAATTGACATAAATGGTCCCTGGAGTTTCATAAAATGGCAGAATTGGTCCCTGGTGGGGTGTTTTTGAAAGGAAAATCATTTTTTTATCCTTGGAAAATCAAAATGTCTCACAAATGGTCCTTGGGTAAAATATTGTGGAAATTACATGTTTGGTCCCCGAAATTTGGTAACTTGTCACATTTGCCCCCCGGGAATTTTAAAAGTGAAAAATAAAATTAAAAAACCCTTGTATCATTGAAGTATGGCAAGAATAACCCTTGGGATTATAATTTGGAGAATGGCAAGTTCAGCCCCTCATGTTTCGGATAATTGCAAATTGGTCCTTGTATTTAAATTTCTACAAACCAATCCGGACCCTTAACAATTTTTACTACCCAAACCAAAACAACCCAACACCGAAATACCAAGCCCACCTTATTACTCCAAGCCCATCCTCACCTCCCTCAGCCCACTTAAACCTTTAGCCCACCGAAAACCCCTAACCGTTTCAAATAATAAAACGCCCTTTGACCCGGTCAAACCCAGCTCCACATCACCACCTCTTCCCACTCAACCCTGCTACAAGCCAACCTTTTATCATCACCCCTACTACCTTCCATCTCTGATAACACTCAACCCCCCCCCCCCTTGGTACTCCAAACAAACACTACCTTCCAAGAAAACCCCTCTGGCATCAATAATTTGAGGAAACAGACAAAGGAAAGTTGGGCGCCAAATTCAAACAACAGGCAAGATTGAAGCTGAGTGATCCTAAGGTCAAGATGCAAGCTGGGAAAAGACAAACAGCCCCTCAGAAACCCTAATTTCTGGGTATAAAAGGAAGAGAGTGGCTATAGAGCAGAGAGTTAGTTTTTTTGTTGTAATTTCAATCTTTATGTCATATTTATGTTTAATACTTTTTCAATCCAAATTAGTGAAGTAATTTGTAATCTCAGTGTAACATTGAAGTTTCTAAGTAATGAAATTCAAGTTTTAAGAAATTCTCAGTGTATGAAATTCATGCTAGTCTAAAAATTGTCTAAAGTGATTTGTGTTTCTGGTTGTTGATTTGGATCCATATACCCACTCAGGCTTCCATAGAAGCTTATCTAAGCTTATAGAAACTTTAAATTCAGCTTAGAAGTAAAAAAATTCAAAAATACAAAAAAAAAATCAGAAAAATATAAAAAATATGAAGATGAAAGAAGATGCATTGGAGCAGGATAAATTAAGGATGGTCCTGGTTTAGAGCTCATGGGAGCATAGGAAATTGCTATTGGTTCTAGTTCAAACTAAAATCCTGGCTTGGGACCTCTTGTAAGAATACCTTGTTCATGAACTTTACCATTTCAGTTGTCTGTGTTTCTTAGTCATACTCTATGCTAAATCTGTGTTTAATTATGTTTGTTAGATATTAGTTTAGCTTTATCTTTAGCTTTCATGCAGTAGGATTGTGTTTAGCTTTGAAACTTTGAAATCTGACTATCATAAGGAGTGTTTGGATAAGTGAGTTCCCTGAGCTCACTTGTGTTTCTGTGGTCATTTTCTGTTTACACAAGTTACAATAGGTCTAAATCAGTTAACCAAATCATAAAACACATCTCCTTTTTCATAAAAAGTCAACTATACCCTTGTTTGATGTTTCACTGTTGGAACTTTTGATTAGCATAAGCTTAATTTAGGTTTAGAATCTGTCATAGTTGCTTAAATAAGTTGCAATTAAGTCTAATACAACTTATTCAAAAAGGTTTGTCCCTCAGAAATTCACAAAAGTCAAAGTTCATGGTTTCTTTAAAAAGTCAAAAGCTGAGTCTGTGATTTTGATCAAATTTTGGAAGTCTTTAATTTGTTGGATATAAGGATTTGGGAGCTGAGCTTTTATAAGCTTAATCTCTACCAGCTTGTTGATTTTTAAGAATTTTCCTAGATTTTTTGGATATTGTTTAGTGGGTCCCACCAAGCCTCAAAGTGAGCTGCAGGGGAGACCTCTGTTCTGTCTCAGCAGCTCAGCTGCACACCACCACCTTTTGTGGTGGTTTGTGGCCACTACAGTGGTCCAAAGTCCTTGTTTTTGGTTCCCCTCAACCCCCCTCCTACCAGGGTTGACTCATTGACCATTTCTTTGACTTTTTGACCTGTGGACCCCACCTGTTTTTTGCCCTAAACTTTGTCCCACAACTTCATCAGAATACCAATAAGCAAAGTGCTTATTTGAGCTTTTTGGCTTATTCAGGCCACATTGTTGTTTTATATCTGCTTATTCATGTTCAATAAACTCAGAGAAACCATATTCAATCATTGTGGACCCCACACCTCACCATTTGAGCTAAAAAGCCTCCACAGTCAACAAAAGTCAACTGTGGGTGTAATAAGCACTTCAAGTGCTTATTTATTGGGTTAAAATAAAAGTGTTTTCAGTAAAAGTAGTTGTTTTTAGTTTATAATTAGTTTAGAAAAAGAAAAAATCCAAAAAACCAACTTTAAAAATAGTGATAGCTTCTATTTAATAGGATTTATCAATTTATTTTTCTTTTTAATTTATTTCTAAGTAATATATCAATTTTATATTTTTAGAAATTCTATTTTAGGTTAAAATAATTTTATAAATTTTTCCAGATTTTTATTTTGTCTTTTAGTGGTTTTTCTAATTAATTTTAGTTTAATTTAGTTTTAATTAATAATAATCAATTAAATAGCATAATTAGATTTTATATAGTGTAACCTAGTTTTTATAATTTTTCTAGCTTTTATTTTAGTTAAAACATTTTTATAAATTTTTCTAGAATTTTTACTATTCATTTTCTATTTTTTATAATATAATTAGTTTAATTAGTAATTAATAAGTAATTAGATCAATAATTAGTTAATTAGCTTAAAAATACATAAAATTAACTTTTTATAATTTTTTAGGATTCCTGTAATGGTTAATTAGATTTATAAAATTTTTCTTAATTTTCTAAGTCTTTTTAGTATTTTTAATAATTCTAATTAGTTTAATTAGTATTAAATAGATAATTAGTAATTAATTAATAATAAATAATTAAATAGTGTAAAAATAATTTTTATTTTTCTTAAAATTTTCTTTAATTATTAGGATTGTAAAAATATCAATTTTACACTTTTAACCCTTCCCGTCCTTCAGTTGTACTTTTTGTTTTGTGCGTCTGTATACGTTTTTTAAATTAAAACGTACGTTTTTAGTTTTTAGCTCAAATCTTCGTAATCTAAATTCCCGTAATCAATCACGTAGCTTTCCTAAGCTATATTTGTTAATAATTTCAAAATAATTCTGATCATAACCCCTTTTCTGTGAATAATTACCCGATCACGAATACGCTAAAGTTACAATTCACACTTCAACGGGACTTAACGACCTGGTGATACCTTATATTACCCGGAGCATTGACCTAGGCTATTTGACTTTGTTGACCATTATTTGGTCAATATAAGTTAGGTGGTTTAGCATCAATCAGCCTTCAAGAGTAAATGTGGTGACGGCCTAGAACAAGATTACACATGACGGCTTCAGATCTGGATCTAGGCAATCCGAGAATATTTTTGGCGGCGGGTTAACGGCGTCAGAACTTTCTTCTTGACGCCGTCACCTTTGTAAATCTATATATACTCTTTGTTATTTTCATTCAAAGGAGAGGAGAATTTTAGGTTCGAACTTAATAAACCCTAGCTCGTTTGTAACAGTATTTTCAAGGGTTTTCACCCCTTGAAACCCTTCATGTTCAATTGAGATAAGTATCCTTTCAATTCATTCAATATGTCTATGTGTTGTTTGAATATATCTTACGCTTGTCTCAATTTTAACATGCTAGGCTTGATCTCTTGTGTGTTTGCTTAGATGTAATGAAACCTAGATGTTGATTATAGGTTGATTGCTTGTTTATAGTTGTAATGGATGAATGATTTCGATGTTAGGCTTAAGAAAACTGGCAGATCTCCATTGTGTAACTTGCTTGAACGTCTTAAGAAACATGAACCAATGCGTACTAAGGTTTTTATGGTTGTATTTAATGCATGAGCAAATTCTAGTGATCCCATGTTAGGAGCTTCTTGCAGGCTCGACATAGGAGTGAAGTAGGAGCTTATAGAGTTGGGGAAGTACGTACGCCACCCCACGATTGGTATTAAGGAATATAACCCGTCATCCACGCAACTATACCAATCAATTAACCTGTAAAAGATATCTAGGGAGTAGTGAAATCTAAGTAAACACAATTCTCCCATCTATTGTTCACACCATAATTAGTAATTAGCTTTATTTTCATTTTTATCATTTTATTTTGATTGCATCTTAGTTATTGGGTTAGTTGACTAGCAACTAATTCCGCCCATTCCTCTAAAACCGAGATTTTTATTTGCCTTCATAAAAATATAAAAAATACAAAAAGAATCATCCCTCACCTCTAGACCTAGTTCTTAGGCTTTCTAATACTAGCGACACTATTCCTGAGTTGAACGATCAATCCCCCGGTACTTGTCACTATACTATACTACAACGATCAGGTACACTGCCTGGTGGGGGTTGTAAGCTTCTCGAGAGGTAAAGCCTGGTGCAATTCCCACGCATCACCACGGGACAAAAAGTCTCATCACAATAAATCCCCTGTTGCTGACTGCGACCATTAGCAACAAGTCGCGCCTTATACCTGCTTAACGAACCATCTGCATGAAACTTATGCCTGAAAAGCCACATAGAAAAAACAATATTCACATTAGCTGGACGGGGCATAAGTACCCACGTACCGTTAGTAATTGAGGCATTATATTCATCAAACATAGCTTGTTTCCACTGAGGATCACGAAGAGCATGAATGTGAGACCGAGGAAGCGGAGAAATAGTAGTGACATGACAATTCATACGCTCAAGAGGTTTAGATATACCGGCTTTACCACGTATGACCATTGGATGAATGTTGACTGTAGGAGTGGGCATAGATGGTTGTTGCGTAGGGGATGTTACGGATTGGGTGGGCTGAGTGGCGTTGGTCATTAGTATGGGATCAATGGTAGCGGGCTGATGGGTAATGGGCAGATGGGTAATATTGGGTTCAGGTGTTGCATTGGGCAGTGGGCTTGGTGGAGCGGTGTGCATTGGACTAGACGGGTCGTGGGCTACAGGTGAGATGGTAGGCGCAGGTAATGGTAAGGTAGACAAAAAATCATAAGTTGAAGGTGTGTACTCATGGAGTTTGGCGAAAGGAAAAATGTCCTCATCAAATCTAACGTGCCTGGAGAGAATAATCTTGTTTGAAGATAAATCAAGACATCTATATCTACGGTGGTGGTCAGGATAACCAAGAAACACACAAGGAGTGGATCGTGGTTGAAGTTTGTGATCAACATGTATATAGGGATAGCAAAGGCACCCGAAGACACGTAGATTGTTATAGGAAGGTGATTTATTATAAAGTTTAGTATAAGGTACTTCATTTTGAATAGCAGTTGAGGGAATAATGTTTAAAATATAAGCAGCCATATTAAGTGCTTCTACCCAATAGGAGGGGGCATATGAGCTTGAAAAATCAAGGTGCGTATGAAGTTATTAATTGTACGCAACATACGTTCAAATTTGCCATTTTGCTGTGAGGTTTTCGGGCAAGAAAAGCGAAATTGAATGCCGTTTTTGTGAAAAAGGTCATGGAAGCGGGCGTTGTCATATTCACCCCCATGATAACATTGTAAAGCCTTTATATCTACACCAAATTGTTGATTAACATAAGCGCAGAAAAAGCAACAAATTTATCATACAAGTCAGATTTGTTATGCAAAGGATAAACCCAAACATAATGCGAGAAATGATCCAAAAAAATAGCATAATATTTAATACCGCTTTCAATCGGAATAGGGGATGTCTACAAATCCAATGAATAATATCAAAAATAGAAGCAACATGTGACTCTGAACTATAAAATGGAAGCTTTATCTGTTTGCCTAATTGACAAGCATGACATAAAGCGGACGACTTGGGCTTATTACAAGAAATTAATTTACTAGACTCCAAATGACGAAGCACATCTTCCCCAGGATGCCCGAGACGTCTGTGCCACGTAGTATGACTAAACGAAAGCAAAGCAAAAGGAGGATGCGTGGAAGAGTGTTGTGTAACCAGGTAGAGATCACCTGTGCTATCACAACGGAGCAAAAGTCGGCCTGTCTGGTAATCTTTCACAGAAAAACCATACGCATCAAATTCAACAGACACATCATTATCATGCGTAAATTTACGAACAGAAATTAAATTTTTAATTATGTGGGGCGTGACAAGAATATGATTAAGGTGTAGTGGTTTTTGAGAAGTGTGTAATAAGCTATGTCTAGTATGTGTAACAGGTATAGATACGCCGTTTCCAACATACACAGATGAATAAATGCGAGAATTACTAACAGTAGTAAGTATACCTGTGTTGTCAGCCAAATGGGAGGATGCCCCCGTATCCTTGTTCGAAGCAGGATCCTGAAATGTTATGGTGTGAAATGCTTGAGGAAGCATAGTGGCTTGCAAGGGGTATATCGGGTATCCACTAGGAGCTAAAAATCCATAAGGTGCTTGTGGAAATAAACCTGAAACATGCGTATGTTGCACCTGATATGAACCTGTTGATTGAGTCGGATGGGCCGAAAATCCAGGAGACATATTAGAGACCAAATTGGCCTGTTGAGACTGGGCCTGTTGTTGGGCTGTAAATAATGACGGTGTTGGACAACGTTGCGCCATTGGTGAATGCATTTGGGCCTGTGGTAGCGTGGAGCCCAGTCCAGAAGGAAGATAGAAGTTACCCATGTTGGGTACCTCTTGTTGTGGAAACACGAGGCTAGCGTATGGATTATTAGACATACCATACATCATCATGATTAATGTAAGACTAGCAGGGTCCCCGCGCGATGCAGCTGCGGGCACTCTGTAATTTAATTTTTTCGGCTAATAATTTATTTTATTTGTACGTTTTTTTGGCAATAGTTTTACTGATTAGTTTTTTATAAAAAAAGTTTGATAAATTTTGCTTAGTTTGTATTATTATTATTATTATTATTATTATTATTATTATTATTATTATTATTATTATTATTATTTTAGTAGTTTGGTTGGTTTGTACAATATGTGAACACATTTTAGTTTACTATGTTCTTTTTGACAATAAATTTACAGATATTAAAAATTTCGTTTAGCTCGTGTCCATTCGGGCTCGAGCCTGTTGGCTCGTGTCCGTTCGGGCTCGAGCCCGTTTGACCCGTGCTCATTCGGGCTCGAGCCCATTGCCCGTTTGGGCTTGAATATTTGTATAATATGCTTTATTATTTGTATTAGTGACATTTAATGCAGGAATTATGTTTAAGTTGGTTGTACAATATGCTTGATAATTTGTATTTCTTATGTAAGGGGTGTTTTAATAAGTGCATTAATTGTATTTATTTACCAGTTAATTAATTGTATTTAATGTACATAATGATTTATTTATTGTATTTAATGTTAGTATTAATTGTATGCTGGAATTAAATATGAGGGGAATTTCTATAAGTAGCATTTGTGTTTGAATCACTTGTACTTTAAGCTTATTAACTTGTAAGGCTTAATTTTAAGTATTCTAATATTAGAAGGTCTTCCTCCATTATAATATAGTATGTTATGATAAGTGACGAAGCAATTGAATGAGCAGCAGTTAAATAAGCAGCAGCAAGCTAGCAACGCAAAAAAATTAAAAGATAAGTAACCCAACGCAAAAAGAATTAAATCGCAGCAAACAATTAAATGGCATTAATTAGCAGCTAAAGAAGCAAGCATGCATTGATGGAGAAACAAAAATTTTTGATTCGGTTGTTTAGGGTTTTTAGTGGTGGGTGATTAGGGCTCTGATTACCATATTAATTTTGATAATTCCCCATATCATTCATTCACGTATTATTATATAAACGAGTCGGGCTCCGGTCCGCCGCGTTGCGGTGGGGCACTATATTTGACCAAAAATTTAATTAAGATTTTAAGACAGAATGTTGTTTCGTAGGTGCGTAGCAATTTTATAACTAAACTAAGTAAACCAATAAAAATTTATTTAACATTTTAGGACGGATATCGATGTAATTATATTTTGTTAATTTAACATTGTTATTTTTATGGAATCGGCTGGATTGGAGGAACATCGATGTAATTATATTTTGTTAATTCAACATTGTTATTTTTACGGAATCGGCTGGATTGGAGGAACATCGATGTAATTATTTTTTGTTAATTCAACATTGTTATTTTTACGGAATATCGATGTAATTAGTTTTTGTTAATTGAAGATTGGCATTTTTACGGAATATCGATGTAATTATTTTTTTAACGTTGCCATTTTTTTTTCAAAAAATGTAAGTAAACTAATAGGAATTGGGCTTATGTTTTGTTTTTGGCCTTGTGTTTATGTTTCTTTTTGTTTATTGGGCCAACATGTTTTGCTATTTTTAGTATTAGTTTTATGATCCGTTTTTTATCTCATTTCTGTATAGATAATTTGGGGGTAAACGTTGTCTGAAATTAGGGTTCATAAGTTGCAATAAGAGATGGCACCTAAGTTTCCTAGGTGTTTGGAAATCAGTAATCAAATTGGTGATAAGCGAATCGAGAAGGTGCTGCATGCTATTTTTTCTAGGGAAAAGAAGGCTTATCTTTGTGACGAAAATTATTACAATCAAAGGACTGAAGAAGTGAAAGCTAGGATTGAACATAGGAACGGAATTATCAATGAGCTGAAAAAGATGGGTAGTTCGGTTGATTTGGATGAGTATATGTCGGATTTGAAGACTGCTCAGCGTGTGGATTTTGCAGAAATTGGGTGGTTGTTCCAAAAAAGTTATCGTGCTTCTTTGTATGCTGCTGACAAACGAAAGATGGCGAAGAAATTAAAGAGATTTTTATGAGGTTGTTTCTGTGTGTGTCTTTTGTATGTTTAAATCTCTGGATGTGTAGCAATCTTTTGTATGACTTAGGTGTTTGAATGTGTTGTCTTTTGCTGTCGTTATGGTAGAATTAAATATCTAGTTTGAAGTAGATGTATCTGTTGTTTGAATGTTCCAAAGTGGTTGGAACTTCTTTGATACTTATGTTAATATTAATAAGAGTATCAGTTTCTATGGTATTTGTCTTCATTTTTTTCATTTAACATTGTTTAAATTTGTAGTTATAGGAAATGATTTTAGGTTTGTTGGGTTTGATCGGCTGAAAATAATAAAGAAAGTGTGTATTTGATAAATGAATTTAGTATTTTAAGTTGTTGAGTAGTTAATGTTTGTGTAGTTATTGTTTCTTTACTTTGTTAGATGCTTGAAATTGCTTTAGCCAGATGTGGTTGTTTGTAGATATAATAAAAAAAAATTGTTGATTTGTAGTTATCAAAAAAGTTTTATTATACAGTAACATCATGTGATTGATGCAGAATATCTATGGTTGTTTATTCTTAGTTTGTGGCTATAGTTTTTTCTTTTTTAAATGGTTATTTGTTAGAGTTAGGTGCATAAGAAATGTAGCCTAACCAGGGACTGTATCCTTTTAGTTAATGGTACTGTTTTTGGTTGGTTTTCTTTCTATATAAGAAGTGGCTCTATGTTTATCATTCTGACTTTTACCTCACAAAGTTAGTATTAAACGTGTCTTGTAAAAGATGGTCTCTATACCTAAGTTTGATGAATTAAAAGCAATTTGTGGTTCAAATCAGTCAAAAGATTATTTCAAGTATTTGTTTGTTCAAGAAGAATGTGAAATCGAGGGGTTCATTAGGAAAGTTGTTGATTGGTGTGATGGGCTTCACGAAAAAATTGCACAGTTTGGGGCAATGCTTGAAGAAGGTCATCGTTTCAGCCGTTTTGATGTGCCGCATTGGGATGGGATGGAATATCTGGCTGAAGCACAGGCAAGGAATGGAGTGATGCTGCAGGCATTTCTTCGTGTGTTAGATGTGTTGCGTGAAGCACGGGAGGAGAAGCGCAGGCATGTGATGGGGATGGAGGTCCATCAGTAGTTTCATCTGTTGCTGTGATCACTGGAGAAGCATTTGTTTTTAAATTTGGTCTAGTATTTGTGTCTTGTATTGTATCGTGTTGGCGTCTTCTTGTTTACTATATCAGCCCTAGTCTTTGTATTGGATATTGTAAGATATTTGAATAAAAGGTATCCGTTTCTGTGTTTGGTGATTTTTCAATGTTTTAGATAAGCTATTGTTTGAAATATTTGCAAATACTGCTAATAGGCATGCCGTGTTATTAACACTAATCATATGTTAACAGTCATCGTATTTTGCCAACGTTAATGTTTAGGAGAAGATTATTGCTATGTACAAAGTAATATGTAGACATACAAACATATATGAACATAAAGTAGTAGATACATAGTTATTTAAGTCTTCTGTTTCACAGGATACGTAAAGTAGCGGATATATAGTTACTTAAGTCTTGTGTTGCATAGGATATTATACAGATAGCTAATACATTACTTATTTTAATATAGATAAAGTCACAGAAGGTGCATTACGATGGTTTATGAGGAACCATTTTGACTAATCTTGTTTCTTTGGTTTTTTCGCAGCCTTTGGAATAGCTGCCTTCGTGCTGAACTCGGTTTCTTTTCAGTCTTGGATAAAGATGCTTCAGGCAAGTTTACAGTTTCTTCTGGAGGTGTACCTTCTATGTTTGTGTCAATATCTGAAGTACTTCCAATTGGTGATTTCTCTTCTGTGGTTGTGGCTGCTATTTCAGGTGCCGATGCAATAGATGGTGTTATGTCCCATGCTTTGTCAAAGACGAAGACTCTTTCTTCTTTTGTGCTTTCCGATCCATAGTGCAGCTGAAAAATGTAAGTTTTCCCTTCCAAAGCAGTTAGTTCTGGTGGGACTTTGTAAGGGTCTTTGTCTTCTAGTCTTTGCATAACTTCATTGCAATCGGCTACTATTGAATGCACTTCATTGCTAAAGCATTTTAGCATTATGTTTCCAATGTCGTCAAATATGAATGCTCTAAAACAGTAGCTGCGATAAAAGTTTATAGAATACTTTTTAGTATAGGTTATGTTTATAGACTAATGTAAGAAACTGACTACTTTCACAATTTTTGTGTACCTGTAGTATGGTCCGTTTCCTGTATCGAATTGGCGGCACTGGGCATGGGGGAATCGTTCAAAGACTTTGGAATGGCACACGCGACATCTACTATAGAACCACGGGATTTTTTCATTTATACTGTCTACAGTCACAACAACTGTGAAGCGTACATTCTGCAATATAACGTGTCCTCATTAATATTTGGTTTTGTTTTTACTGTAAGTATTTGCCTTATTATTAGTACCTGTTGGTTTTCTGGATTTTCGTTTAGCAAATCTGCTAACTTCACTCAGTTTCATTTTTTTTCTTCTTATATGTTGCTGCAACGTTGATACTGGACATTTAAGATTGTCAGTGGTTCAAGAAAGTCATTGTACCTGCATGATCATGATAAGTGACATCACTATGTTTTTATAACTAAATTTTGTTTGTAAATTTATCTAGTAATTTGTAAGTACTTACAATGAGCGTATTTCATTTGCTTCAGGTATGTCCGGGTTTAAGTAGTAACAGGTTGCAGCTGTGCTGGAGAGCTGAAGGCCTGTATGAGATGATGAGTAAATTTAGCAATTGTGCATAGGAGCTAGTTAAAAGGTAAAACTTAGTAATGTTACCGCCATAGGTTTTCACAATGCATGAGCTAACTGCTATTATTACTGGCTTTTCACTTTGTTGATATTCTTCCATGTTGAAATCGCGTGCTTTTTGGTTCCATAGAGTGAAACGTACAGTACGGCCACTGTTGCAAATAAAAATATTTAGTATAGGAAATTGTAAGCATTTAGAAATTTTCGAAACTTAAAAAAGCTTTTCGAAAGTTTTAAATTTTTCGAAAATTCTTATACAAGAATTTTGAAACTTTAGGGTTTTGAAACTTGCTCGAAAATTTCTTTACAAGAAATTTCGAAACTTAAGGGTTGTGATCTGTTGAGCAAGTCACCGACGTCTTTTCCGACCAATTTTCCGATTAAGTTCCGATGATATATTTGACCACAAGATAATTCACGGTACAGTACAAAAACTGTCAAAAAGGATAAGTAGTACAAAAAAAATGCAAAGTTTGGACTAATAGACCAAGAAGCAGATTTGTACAACTGTAAATGAAAGTTTAAAACTTTTTCACCATTTGATACCATAAAACTGTTATAGCAACTGTTATGACAAAAAAAAATGTGTAAACATTGAAAAACCCACTCGAATAACAGTTAGCAGCTTTAAAGATAGACATTTTTTTTTTGACAAGATAACATCACAAATCAACCGAAACAAATAACCCCGCTCTGATACCACTTGATGGATCGTAGTTTTATGTTGATTATGTGATTCGGGAGGTCGGGTTTGGTGGAAGAAGATGAAACCCATGGTTAGTGAGAGAGAGTAGAGAGAGAAGGGAAATACTATGTGTTTTATTGAAATAAGAAAGGTAAAATTACACACACTAGTCTCACCCCTCCATGGAAGTATGGAGGGGGTATTAATAGGCCAACAAACACACAACTTTATAATAATGACGCTTCTAGTCCATGTGTTTGTGCCTTTCTAGATAGCTAATGTAATCCCGTAAATGTCGTTCCATTTACGTGTTAGGATTATAAACTTTGATCCTAACATATTTACTGACTAAACAACCTGTGATGTTGTAACTTGCTGTAAAAAATCCTTGTATACAATGTTTTTAGTTGTATTTGGATCTTTCCCCGGCTGTTTGTTGATCAAGACTTTCAGTCCTTGAGGAGATGTTGACCTTGATAGTGCTACGTATAGTTGCCCATGACCAAATATAGGTTCTGGTAAATAGACACCTATTTTATTCAATGATTGTCCTTGGCTCTTGTTTATCGTCATTGCGTAGCAAAGTCTGATTGGAAACTGTTTTCTTTTAAAGATGAAGGGCAGTTTTTCGTCCTTTTCAATTAGCAAAATACGTGGAATGAATACTTTCTCGGACATTCTAGTACCTGTCACAATCCTTGCTTCTATAATCTTTGTAAGCATCTGTGTAACTATCATTCTTGTACCGTTACATAATCCTCCTGCTAAATTAAGGTTTCTTAGTAGCATTATTGGAGCGCCTACTTTGAGGATTAGATTATGTGGAGGTAAGCCTGGAAATTTAAGCGTATTCAGATACTCTGTAGGATAAAGTAATTTTGTAGCACCACCATCGTTTGTTTTAGGCAAAGCATCATCATTGCTTTTGAAAGTACAACTATTTCCATTAAGCATATTCAAAACTTTTGAGTTAATCATATCTGCGGTTTGGTTCTTAGGACATACGATAGCTTTTTCTTGTAGTGACTTTGCAGTTGGCCTTTGTAAGCTTTCGTCGTCGTAGATAAAATCTATAAGTTGAGACAGGCCTGATTCACTGTCGGGAATGCAATATGCTTCTGGTATCTTTACCCAACACGTATTTTCTGGATCGGATGCATCTGGTTCGCCAATGTTACCATTACCAATGTCTAATAACCATTGTGAAAATGTTCACAATTCTTCACAATTTTGGTCTGACATGGATCCTTGGCGCAACCTCATGTTTTCTTTAAGGGAAATAACATTGAAGTGTGGCCATAGATATGACTGTGTAATAGATGATGCAATTATTTCTTGCTTACTTGCATTTTTCTTTACGGGTAATGTTTGCCTGAAATCTCCACCTAAAATTATAGACTTCTTCCCAAATAAATCGTTAGGACAATCAAATATGTCCCTCAGTGTACGATCAAGAGCTTCAAAACATCTTCTGTCGTTCATCGGAGCTTCATCCCAAACTATTAGATCTGTTTCCTTAAGCAAATTTGCAAGCTGTGTATTTTTCTTTACGGTGCAGAGTGATTCATCTGTTAAATTTATCGGTAGTTTGAATCTTGAGTGAGCTGTTCTACCTCCTGGTAATAACAATGCAGCGATGCCCGAAGATGCAACTGCCAACACAATCTTTCGTTGTGACCTCAGCGTGTACAACAAAGTCTTCCAAACAAAAGTCTTGCCTGTTCCTCCGTGGCCATATAGAAAAATGAGTTCTTGTTTCTGATTGTTGACTGCATGAAGAACTTTTTCAAATATATTCCGTTGCTGTAAGTTTAGCTTAGGAATCAAATGGTCGCTTTCTCTTTTTAGCACTTCAAGATCGTAATTTCTTTCTTCCATTAGTGCCCTATTCTTTAGGATTTCTAGCAAATACTTTGGAGGTAATTCTATTGCAAAATCCTTTAGTGATTTTCCATAGAATGTAAGGCCTGTTTGTAGTTCGTAAAGAAGACCTGCTTGAAGTTCATCATCAGTTAAGTGGACTTCTTTCAGATGCAGTATTTGAGAAAGCACTCCTGGAATATCTTCGGACATATCTGCTGAATGGGTTTGGAATAATAAAATAGGATCGGCTACGTCACAAAAGATTAGCATCTGACAAAAGAGTGCCCGCATTTGAGAAGTTGTGGCTGTCATCGATGCTTCTTGTAGAGCTATAGTCCATTCTTGGTCATTGCCTAATAAACCCATCGCTTCGCAGGCAGCCCTGTTTGTAGGATACAGCTCATCTTCAACTGTTCGTATATGTTTGAATGATGTTCGGCCTTTTTGGTGACATAGCAACATCCTTAAGTAAAATAGATCACCTGCGCTAGGATGAATGTATGTAAGCCGGCCGATAGATGAACTGTTTTTGTAGCGCCTCCGTTCCCAAGTCTTGGTAGTAAAATACCAAGCAAATTCTTTTGGGAAGTTTAAATATGTCAGATGACGGTCGTCTGTTGATTCACGGTTATAGCGTAACCATTCAGTTAACGTCATTCTTTTGTTGCGCTCATCATCGACAATTTCTTGTAACGCCTGCCCTGATCTAAAGATAACACGCTGCATATTTTCAAGGTGCACCACCAAATCTGAACAGTTGGTTGCCGAGAATGTATATCGAAACCAAGGATTCTCCAACATGCTTCGTGTGGGCCTACCTATCTTGCATCCTGAAAGTTTTTTATTTCATCGACTTCAATTCTTGGAAAATTGCTTGTTGATTCTTCGCCACCTATTGCTCTTGTAACATGTGCAATGATCCTGTCAGTTCCCTTTGAAATATACTTGAAGAGATATTTTATAAGCATTGTCGATTGACAATATTCAACGTTAATATGAGCATAGAAACGCATACACAGCGACTTGTTATATGGAACAACATATGTATTGTCTAGCTGTAACCGCTATTTCATCGCTATGACACGCGTATCTCTTCTACGGTAGTGGACAAACCCTTTTTTATCTATAAATGTTTCTTCACAAAAAGGTTTTGGGAATCCTTTGCTGCATTCGTCAGTATTTTTCATGCATGGTGCAGATGGATTCGCCAGACCACATGGACCATGGAGCATGAACTCTGAGATAACTCGATGACCTTCTGGGTCATTTGCTGGATCTGCAGTTCGGCAGATACGTATCTGTCTATGTCTTCATTTCTGTTAATACATGAACCTTCTTTTAACCACAGTAGCAGATGACAATGAGGCAACCCCCTTTTTTGGAATTCGACAGTATACAGAACTGTAAAAGCAATAACTATAGTCAGATAAATGAGTATAGTCCAACATATATTAAGACTATAGAAATGTATAACAATTAGTTTACCTGCTTCTACGTGTCCAAATGGTTTGACATCTCTTAAAAAAGTCACCAGATCATGTATCTTTTGTTCAAACACTCGATCAACAATATCTGGCCTATCTGCAGTTGTAAGTAGCGGGAACTGCTGCATGTACTCTTCTATTTCAGGCCATCCTACGTTGCACGTAAACGTGACAAAAAATGATGGATTGTCATGGACCCTGCAGATTGCTAAAGAGTCTAAATAGTGGTTGTACATGTATCGTGGGCCTCCAGTAAACGAAGCTGGAAGTATTGTCCTCGTCCCTACATCTAACCCATCAACATCTCCGCGAGAGATTGCATCGTACAAACCTGACATGTGGTCATTCCTGATGTCTTTTTGGTTGTTTCTTATGTAGTCAAGCCTGTACTGTTCAATAGCACAATATGCAGTAACTACATATTCTTGGAAAAGGCGGCCTCCTCTCATAAGTAAGTCGTAGCTGCGCAATCGGTCATGGATCCGATATGCGTATTACATTTTCATGGACATCTGTTTTTCTTTTTCAGGGAGTTTGCCTCCTTTATCTAACAATTTCAGACCTAGATGATAGCCTTCATCGCCATAAACTAAAAGAAGTGGAAAATGGAGCTCCATGTAGTGAGGTTTCAATTTGTCTATACGTTGTGGTTGACCGTCTCGCCGTTCAATAATGATATCATAATCTGTCCCAACATCCGGCCCTCCTTCAAAAACAATCGCTCCCAGACAATCGCCTGCTGGAAGTTCATGTTGTTTAGAACCAACAACACTAAATAATCTTATTTTAAAATCTGGCACATTATCAGCTTCTATCTTATCACGTGTTGTCCTAAATAATTTGACTAACTTGTTGTGGCTGTCTAGAACTTGTATCAAATTCTCAACAACGTCGCGCCTCAATCTATGGCTGCTGTTGTTAAACTTTTCCAAACGGTTATCTACTTCGTTTGCTGTATCATAAATATACAGCTGTAAAAATTTTGGCCGTTTGTTGTCTGTAGGACACATGCTCCCAATCCAATGATAGATCTTGCCTGAAACTTTGAATACGTAAGGGCCTCTTCCTCTGTTAATACTTTCATCTATGTCTGCGCCTAGAGATGTCATTGCAAACATTTGGTTATAAGTGCGTATATTTTCCATGAAATGTCTGTCATTGAAGACTTCCTTTAGATACTGTGGGTAATCTTTAGGTGTAGGTAACACAACTTTGCCATTGTTACAACAGTTATGGTATTCTGGATGTGTTCGGCTCCCATTTTTTATCCGTTCATTATACCAAAACAAAGCCTTGCAATGTTTACATACTCGGTTACAACTGCCCAAGGAAATATATGTTGATGGCGGACCTATAATAAAACATAAAAAGTTCTGAATTATGTAGAATAATAAGTTAATTGTTATTACAAAAAATATCAACAGAAAAGGTGGAACTGTATACATAAGTAAATACAATAAATATTTAGTATACCTTGTCGACTTCGTCTGGATTGGCTAGTATTTGCGCCAGCATAAACATTTGTGCCATCTATATTTGCATGTTTAGCTGTAACAATAGATAGAATATGTATGAGTATATAGAAATTGCAACTTTAATACTATTTCTATTGAAATATGTTCTAGGATTTACATTCAATAAAGCGTAGCCTTTTACTGCGTCTTTCATCATTTTTCTGTATATTTGTTTGCATAAGTGGCCTTTTACTTTCTCTGTTTACTTGCACGTGTTTTCCAGGTGTATAATTCTTTGAAATTCTTCGGCAATTCTTGCCATTTGCATGTGAGGTTGAGTGGCATACGTTGGCTCCTGTAAAGGTAAATAGATGAGTAGCAGTTAAAAAGATGTCAATCATTTCTGTATATATATAAAAATATTAAAAAAATTAGAATTCTAATTTACAACCTTGATTTGAAACATTTGGTTGTTGTAAACTGGTAGTCAACACAGCATCTGTATCATGTTTAGCTGGAATAACAAATGTGAATCAAATATCAGAAATAAGTATACATTGTAAAAAGTTAGGTGAAGCAATGCGAGAAGTGCAAATGTAAAAAACTTACATTTACTATGCTTTTCAGCCGATGTTGATGTATTACCAGGCCTTTTCATTTTGTAAAAGTCCTCTATTTTTTGCTTCTTTTTTGCAGGCAATACCATAGACTCAACTATTTTTTCGCAATGTGGCATGGGTGCCATCTTCATAAATGTATGAATATCTGTTCCTTTGCATACCGTTTCCTTTCTTTTCAATGATTCAGGATTATTTAACTGTAAACTCAAAGAGTCGTTGTTTGCTGCAGTAGACGCAAGCTCTCTGCACGTTTTCTTGCTCATCATATCGGAAGATGTGTTGATATCTATTTGGTCAGATATCAGTTCCTTTCTTTTCAAGGATTCATTTTGAACACCCAGGGATAGATCCAAATCAGGTACACAATCGAGAGAACGAATACGGTGAACTGCCTTTTGTTTAGTTTTCATGATTAAAGGCGACTTATGGCTTATTATAAAGTTGGTTGTATATGATGAGTATAATATATGGACAATAATAAAGCAGGCTATCAAGTGATAAAACAAACTATTACTATGGAAGGAAAAAACAGTACAGCTAATAGTGAATAAATACTACTACAGGTAATAGCAAATGCAACAACAGCTAAACAAAGTAAAGCATGCAAAGTGATACGGCAGAAAGCATATTGCAAAAGAGAATGTATCAAGCATATGGCACATTAAGAGTAGTAGATCTGTTACCTCTTGAAGACAACAATGTATCCTTTTTTTTTTTAGCCACTGAAACAGTGTTTCCAGGTTTTCTTTCTCTGTTATATGCAAGGTGTAATATTATTTATGAATAAATAATAAAATTTCAAGAAGCTTCTTCATTGGGAATGTAACAAATAGTACATTAGTTGGTCTACTTTGGCAAAGCATGACCATAAAAAAACCTGAAACACAGATTGATCATCGACACGTGGCCTTAATTTTGTTTAAAAAATACTAAACGCTGGTATAGAAGGATGTAAAAAGCGTTTAACGTTTAATGAAGGAAAAAAAAAGAAAAAAGGCCTGGACTAATACTGGGCCAATTCCTGGGCTACATGGGCTGTGAAAAAAAGTGGAAAACCAAAGAAGTTGAACGGCGCCGTTTTAAACGGAAATTTATATATATAGTAATAAAGATATAGTCCCCAAGTCCATAAATGGGCTGGGCTAACAATGACTAATAGAGGACCAATACTAGACAAGACTAAGGATCAAATGAGAAGAATCCATAAAATAAGAATGATGAAAAATAAATATAACTACACATTAGAGATACATCAATTTGAATTATATGCATCTCTAACTTTTTAAATGCATCGTAATATATTTTCTAGCTAAAAATTAGATGCATATACATATATTAGATGCATTTTATCAAGTTAGACGAATCCTATGTATTTTTCGTCCTCTATGGGTCAAATTTGTTGCAAGTACGACTTTGCATCGTTTTCACTTCAAAATCACATTCAAAACTAATTGTGATGCATATAAAAGAATAGAGATACATCTAATTCAAGTCGATGCATCTTAAATACGCGGTTATTGTTATTTCTCATTCTTCTCATTTTAATTTTCTTCTCATTGGATCCTTACCCTACTAGACAAATATAAATAAAGATATAGTAAATCTATTCGGCTAATAGTTCCACCACCCACCACAATATATTATGATGTCTCAAATAATAATCTGACGGGAGAAATACCACCATTGATTTGTGAAGTAAAATCCCTTCAACTGCTAGATTTGTCTTCTAACAGAATGACTGGAAGTCTTCCTCCATGTTTAGGAAACTTAAGCAATTCGTTGTTGTTTTTGGATCTCAAACAAAATCAGTTTCATGGCACAATAATGAATACGTTCACACAAGGAAACATGTTGAAGTGGATTGAATTGAGCGAAAAATGATTTATGGGTCAAGTACCAAAATCATTAACAAATTGTAGCAACTTACAGGTTCTCTCTCTTGGAGATAACTCTTTTAAGGATGTTTTTCCATTTTGGTTGGGGAGTCTTGCTGAGCTACAAATTCTCATTTTGAGGTCAAACAAATTTTATGGTGTGATTCAAGGTCCAACTATTGATAGCTCATATTTTTCCAAGTTGCGGATCATTGACCTCTCCAATAATGGCTTCAATGGTCAATTGCCTAAGAACCTTTTCCAGATTTGGAACACAATGAAATCTGCTAACGTTGGTGAATCGTATGCTATGACTCTATTTACTGATTTTGATGGTCTTCAGAAGGATTATTCGTACTCGATGACTTTAACAAACAAAGGCGTGAAAACAATGTACGAGCATGTTTTAAACATATTCAAAGCCATTGATCTCTCTAGTAACAATTTTGAAGGACAGATTCCACAAGCACTTCAAGACTTTCAAGGGCTTGAATTAGCAGAAGTAGTTTATTTCATCAAAATAGAATTTAAATAGTGGTTGAAGGCAAACGAGCAACAAGCTGCGCCGCTAATTCCATTGATCTCTCTAGTAACAATTTTGAATCACTTAATCTTTCCAACAACCATCTTACGGGTCGTGTCTTTCCATCTTTGGGGAACCTAAAGAGCCTTGAATCTTTGGATCTCTCCAACAACGAGTTATCGGGAGAAATTCCTCAAGAATTGTTGCAACTTGGCTTCCTTGCCATGGTGAATGTGTCGTTCAACAACCTTTACGGGCCCATACCTAAAGGTAAACAGTTCAATACATTTCAGAACAACTCTTACATAGGTAATTAATCCGAGATTGTGTGGAGAACCATTATCCAGACAATGTCAAGATTCAAAAGCATCAGCAGTACTTCCACCAACAAGCTACAAGAAGCCTGTGTCTAATGAGTCTCTACTCCCAAGTGACATTATCGATTGGATCGTTACATCCTTGGGAGTAGTCAGTGGTTTAGTAGTTGGAATTATTTTAGGGAGATCTCGATATGCAAGTGATTGGCTCATCAAACGATTCGAAACGAAGAAAGAGATGGGTAAGGCCACTACGGAATACAAGAAGAAACTAAGTCCTTAATTGTATATCTGTATCAAAGATGAATAAATGAATAATGGCATTGTATTTTCTTCATAATTTTAAGTTTCAACTTTCAAATTATGTAGTGAAGTGTTGAATGACTTTAATCTGTTAAATGTTTGTATTTGATAACAAACACTAGTTAGATTCCCTACAGCTTCTAAGGTCAATTATTTATCAGTAGCTGTTTTCAAATCTCCATTAACTAAAGGCACACTTAAGATATCATTTTGTTTGGTCTGAAATTGAAAATTCTTATCATTTCTTACGTGGGCTAGCCCAAGCATTCAAAAATACTAAGTCGAATTAGTCATTCTCTTTTGAGCCACTTTATGATATCTAGAGTTGGTTCAATACATCAATATAGACAATAAATTTTCGATAGACCTAATGAACTCATTTTACCCATTCATTTTTTCATTTAAAAATAAATAAATAATAACACACACACACATTTCAACTTTTTTTTAAAAATAAATATCTTGCAAACGGTAAATTGTTAAGTGACAAAAAATACATCATCGCGACAAGATTTTTTTATCTTAGACGGGCACTTCGATATATTTTCGACGGATTTTTTATTCGAGTTTTGTTTTAGTGTTAAAAATTGCGTCACATGTGATTTGTATGTTAGGAATCACGTATGATTTCACAAATCACATGTGATTTCACAAAGCATATGTGATTTGTATGTTAGAAATCACGTAATATTTTAAAATTACAAATCACATGTGATTTTTCTAAACTTAAATTTCAACACATACAAAAAAAAAAAAGTCGAAAAAAAATTCGTCGAAAAGTATATAGAGATGTCCCTCTATAGAAAGATGCTTTAATTCTTGTCGTGATTGTATGATTCTTTTCGCATGACTATTTGTCCACTTTTGACTTTTGTAGTCTTTTCTTTTCAACTTTGATCTTAAATTTTTTTGTTTGTGTTATATCATAATTGATGAAAATTATACCAATTGAAAATATATTTAAAACCGAATCTATTCATATAGTTTGCGTCAAGTATTATATAACATAAAAGAAAATATTTAAGGTAAAGTTGTAAAAGAAAGACTTCAAAAGTCAAAAGTGGACAAATAAATTGAGGCGAGTGGAGTAATTGCTTGTGAGATATTTAATTTTAAAAAAATGATTGATTTTTTTTTTAGTCAAAAATGGATTGAAGTCTATAAACAATTTTGGTGTCTAAATTGAACTTTTCTATGGACATCTACAATTGGTATTTTTCCAAGAAAATGTTTCTTAAAATCATCAATACATCTTGACGCTAAACAATCACATATTTACAACTATTGCATATCCATTGTTCGTAACCATGACATATTGTTGAAAGAAAAATGCTACACTCATAAAAAAAATATCTATAAAATCATTCATAAAAGGAGATGTCAGGGTGTGATTGTCTTAATCTGAGAGAAAAGAAGAGAAACTATAGAAAAATACACCAATCACATTTTGACACCTCATTTTGTGGGTGTAGCATACCTCTTGTTGAAAGGCTTTTTACTATCGGCAAAAGGTTGCCAATAGAGTTGTCAATGAGCCAAACGTGTTGAGCTTAAACGAGTAGAATCCTGATTAGGCCAGCGAGACTAATCAAGGATGTAAGGGTGTTCACATATCAGGTAATACCCATAGGACTCGAAAACCGAAACCAAACAGAACCGAATTTGTCAAAATTGAACCGAACAGAATTAAAAATATTCGGTTTTCGGTTTGAATATCGGTTTGGCAAAATGAAAACCCAACTTAACTGAAAACCGAATTAACATAAATATATATATTTTAAAAATTTAATATACAAAAAACAACACATTAAAACTCTTTTCTTTTTCTTTTTTTTGAACAACTGATATTATTAAAATCAGCAAGGAGCTAGACAACCAAAAGTTACATGGTTACATTAAAACTATTTTCTAGTATAAATATAACATTTTTTAGCTTTTTTTTATTGCTAAAACAATATAAATTATGTAATTTTGGTTGACCCGAAAATCGAATCGAATTCAAATTGATTGTATGTTCGGGTTGGTTTAATTCAATCTGAATTTTCAGTTAAGTTTTCGGTTTTACCCGGTAAAAGGTTTTAATCGGACTAATCTAACCGAATAAACTGAACAGCCTTATAATCGAACCGATTTGAGGTATAGTTGTATCGGGTATGGCCTGGTTAAAGCCCATTTGTTTGGCCCAATGACTAACAACGTTTTGACTTTTAATTTCCAGGAATACGAAAGAGGAAATAAATGACCAAAAAACCACAACACAAAACACTTTCCAAAATGAAAATCAACAACATAGTTACTGTGATTATGATCATTGTCTATCTCCGAAACCCCAACAAACTAACTTGTTCTATCTGGTACGCTAATTTCCCTTTTCTTTTATTCCAAATTATATTCTCATGCTTTCATTTTAATGAATTCATCCTTGAAAAAAAAAAACAGAAAATTTTTAATTAGTAACATTAAACCTTATGTTTTTCATATGTAAATTGTTGGTTGGTTGGTTGGATATGAAGTGAGCATATGTTAGTCTACTATGGCACTGGTGTATTATTTGAGGATAAGGTTATACAATTTGACAAGACAAAATTATTAGAAATCAAAAATTACGACATAAGTACTTGAATTAGATTATGAGGGACAAAAAAGTACCGAACAGAAAACGATAAAAAAGTTTCTTGTCTAGTTAATAAGGGGGTAACAGAATCGACACAGTCGTGACCCAAGTCATCCACTGCAATGTCAGCTCTCTCCACGACCAGACATTACCCAAGTGCCACAGTCGATGACCCATGTATTTTATTTTATTTTAAATAGGAAATGGTAAGATTTTTGAAAGTAAAGTGTGTATACAAATCGGTTGAAAATACAACCGATTGTTGTTTTCCTGCACACTCGACCGATACTTGATCTTTGCTCCACATCGGCCTCAACCGATTTCCAAATCGGTCGTCCATGGCAAACAACCAATATTATACGGTCCACTGCGTTCAGCCTAACTAGAATTGGTTTTAACTGTACACAAACACTAGAGACTGATTACATTAGGCTTAGAAAGCGCAATAGCTAGATTAATCACTTTCAAAACACAATGCCAAACACCCCCCTTAATGCTTTGCTTGATTTGGTTTACTTTGCAAGTTTAAGTTATTAGGAGCCAACTACGTACCAATCAGTGGTCATATTGATTACGTTGGAATCTAAAAGTGCTTGTTTTAAATACTGACCAACATTCTTGAATGTTTGCAGCTTATGTGATTCTGTTGTATGAGATGTCAACAAAACTGTTAAATAACATCTGGATTCGACGCCAGCAATGCCCTTGTGGAGATTGGAAATGCTATATTAAACACGAAGGAGATGATCACACAAATGGAGGGTCTGATTTAGTAAAAAGTGATGGAGCCACATCATCAGTTTCAGATGTTATTTTCACACCATATGTCTGTCAAATATTCAAAACCGACGACGAAGCTTTTGAATACTACTGTAACTTTGCCAGAAAGAACGGTTTCTCCATTAGGAAAGCACGGTCAACCGAAAGTCAAAACCTTGGGGTTTATAGACGAGACTTTGTCTGTTATCGGTCTGGTTTTAATCAGCCGAGAAAAAAGGCTAATGTGGAACACCCAAGGGATCGGAAATCAGTAAGGTGTGGTTGTGATGCAAAAATGTACTTAACAAAGGAAATTGTTGACGGTGTAACACAATGGTACATTTCTCAGTTTAGTAATATTCATAATCATGAATTGTTAGAAGATGATCAAGTTCGTCTTCTTCCTGCTTATAGAAAGATTCAAGAATCCGATCAGGATCGGATTGTGTTACTCACGAAAGCTGGATTTCCAGTAAACCGTATAGTGAAGGTTTTGGAATTAGAAAAAGGGGTTCAACCGGGACAGTTACCATTTATAGAAAAAGACGTAAGAAACTTTGTTAGAACGTGTAAAAAAACCGTTCAAGAAACCGATGCGTTACTTACAGAAAAGAAAGAAATCGATATGTTAGCACTTCTTGAAATCTGTAGAGTTACTGCCCAAAGGGATGATGGATTTGTGTATAATTATACAACAGATGAAAATGGTAAAGTTGAAAACTTTTCGTGGGCTTATGGGGATTCGATTCGTGCATTTTCAGTTTTTGGAGACGTGGTTACTTTTGATACCACGTATCGGTCCATTACCTACAACATGGTACTCGGTGCTTGGTTTGGTATTGACAACCAAGGCAAGCCCTTTTTGCTCGGTTGTCTTTTGCTTCAAGACGAAACTTCTCGCTCTTTTTCGTGGGCCCTGCAGACTTTCATCAGATTCTTGAGAGGAATTCACCCACAGACAATCATAACAGATTTAGGTTCAGGTCTTGGAGATGCTATTGCAACTGAGTTGCCAAACACTAAACATGTGATATGTATATGGCATGTGATGTCCAAATTATCCAGCTGGTTTTCTCAGTCTCTTGGATTGCAGTATCCGGAGTTTAAATCTGAGTTTGAGTTGGTGTGGCATCTTGAAAATATAGAGGATTTTGAGAACCAGTGGAGCCACCTTGTTGCTCGGTTCGGGGTTGATTCAGATAAGCATGTGGCTCTCCTGTATTCTTACCGGACTTCCTGGGCAATTGCTTATGTTAGAGGCTGCTTCCTTGCTCGTGCAATGACGATTGACTACATGAAGTCAATAGATAAATTTATGAAGAATATCTCGAGTCCAAGTTCATCTTTCAAGAATTTCTTTGAACAGGTTTGTTTGCTATTCGTTATTCAAACTGTCTTTATTTTGGGCTAATTGCATAAAAAGCTAACTAAATTTGGTTGAATTTCTTTTTTAGCTTACCAATTCCCTTTTTTGCCAGGGAAAAAAAAAAAAAAAAAAAATACATGAAAGTTTCAAAAATGTGATATAAGGTAATAGGATCTGGTAACGGGTCAAAATGGTAACTTAGACACTGTTGACTTTTTTCTTGACGTTGCTTCTGGAAACCAGTTAACCTACGTAATTATCTTATTTTGAATTTTTGAAACTTTAATGGTCTGTTCTGACCAAAGATAAGTTGGTTACGCAAAACGGACATTAGCCGAAAATTTGTTAGTTTTTATGCAATTAGGCCCTCTTCATTCACTTAGTCCAGAAAGTTGACATGTTTATTGTCTTTCTTCCCAGGTAAGTGTAGCTGCAAATGTTGCATTTCAAAACAAAGAGAGGATACCATATTTACCCCTAAAGACTTGTCTACCCCTTGAAGAACATGCTCGAAATATTCTTTCACCTTACGCCTTTAACACGTTGCAACAGGAACTTGTGCTATGCATGCAATATGCAACAACAGATATGGCAAACGGGTCGTATCTTGTTAGACATTACAATAAGTTAGAAGGAGAGTGTCTTGTGATTTGGATACCAGATAATGAACAAGTTCATTGTTCTTGTAAAGAGTATGAACACTCGGGTATTTTATGCAGACATTCACTCAGAGTACTCGTACTCAAAAACTACTTTCAAATCCCTGAAAAATATTATCCATTAAGATGGCGGTTGGATAGTTCTTTAGTTCTTTCCGATGATCACATAATGCAACAAGACAACAATGATGAGTATTATGAGGCCTTTAACTCGTTAACTTCATCATTATATTCGGAATCTCTGATCTCCAAGGAGCGTTTTAGTTATGTTCATAAGGAATTGACTCAGATTCTTGATGTTGTTAGAAATATGCCTGATTTTGATGAAACTGCTCTGGATTTGGCACCTAACAATGTTAGCGAATTATAGATCTTTCATTTATTGTGTATACTTTTGTGTCTAATGTAAATTTTGGTCCAAATTATATCATGGGTCATATGGTAGATGCTACATCTTTACAAGATTGTAGTCTTGATGTCGTATTAGATAGTTACATTGACCCAATTGGAAAGTACAGATGTAGGATAATGCTCGAACCTTTTTAAGGAATTTATGTTTAAACTTAAGCAGGGGGGTCATTTTATGGATTCTGGGTGGTTTTAACCCGATAGACTCAACCAGTCACTGTGAGTATACTCCAAGCTGAAGTTGTACACTTTTAACATGATTCTGTGAATACTCGAGTATCTTTTTTCCTGTGTGAATAATGTCTTGTATGTTTCAAACTGAAGTGACTTATCTGTCAACTTTTCCACTATCACCCCAAAAAACCCAAACTCTAACCTTACGTAAACTTGCCAAAGTACTATTAACCTCTGGATTTGAAATCATTGCTTATATACCTGGTATTGGCCATAATTCACAAGAACATTATGTAGTCTTAGTAAGTAAATGTAGTTTGTTTTTCCGTTCTATCCTATTTGATCATTGATATTTGAACATTGTCCTCTTTTCTTTGTGTAACATTATCACGGAATATTTGTGTCACTTATCTTGTTAATTCATTAATAATTCAAGAATGAGATATGAAGTAAATTAACTTCATTAGTTTAAGAAGTTTCTTGTTGAAAGAATCCAAGTAAAACAAGTATAGGTATTTTTAATGACCCTGAGTACCTGAACCCTTGTTCTTTTGTGACTTTGTTTTACCTATAGAGATGCTGGTCTATGTTCACAAGTAATCTTCTTTCTTTAATCAATACATAAAACTTAGTTGACCTGACCGTTAAATCGTTGACCCATCACCCAGTAAGAGAATCGATACAAGTTGATCCTACATGACAAGTTTAGAGTAACAATTGCCTATGAAAATGATGGTTTAACTATGAGCAATATATCCAGAAACTAACCTGTAGATATAAAAATGAATGTTTTCATCAAATTTTAACAAGTTAAGAGAATTTAAGCATGGAAAATTATTGAGATGACTACTTCGTAACGACTAACTTTATGCCTAATCTATTCATTTTTAATGGTAAATGAAAGTTTAAGAAGCGTCATAGTAACTTATTCAATCAAAATTGTAGTTGTAACTTGTAACCATAAATTAAATTAAGACAATTAAATAGATATAGTTACCAAGGTTGTAAAAAGAATGCGAATCGGTATTCACGGTCAAGCCTTTATAGCTTGTAATCGGTTTAGGAAGAATTAATATGTGATTAATCGGATTGGCATTTTCGGCAAGTTTCGAATATTTTCAGCATATTTTAGTATTCCCGACAATATTTTACTGAAAAAACAACTTGTAATAATATAAACAACTATAAGTGATCAAAACAAGTTTATGGCGAGTTTTGGGTATTTCCGAAAAGTATGTAGGTTTCTGGCAAATTTCACTACCTTTGGCCGTCATTACCACGGCTGACCAATGTTGGACCGATATGCATAAATCAAAAAAGTGTGCAAGTCGCGTATCCATCATCTCGTGTTATTACGAGAACAACAACTGACAAGTCATCGATCTTGTTGTTTATCACATCTTGTCTTCTCATCTTTTGATGTCGCTGCATTGCGCGAATATCGTGATAAACAATTATATTCAAATGACATAAGTGAAACGATTTAATTAGGCAAATTACAAGTTTAAAACTTTTTTTGTTGGATAAAATTGAAAAAGATAACTGAACTGTGTAGTGCGTTCTGGTTGACCATTGTAAACGTGACTAGATTTGCTTCCATCGTATATCTTGTTTCTTATTTAAGGGGTCAAATAGACTATTATTTGAGGGGTACAAATAAGGATGTTTCATCTTTCATGCTTAGTCATACTCTTGTGACATTATTTTACTCTGACTCATCTAATTCATATCCCTTAGAGCACAAGGTGCAGCAACAAGCATTTGCCTCCTCATTCGGGCCCCATCATGCCACATCACCAAAACACCTCAACTTCAACTAACAACAACAAACCCTCCTTCACCAAACAACAAACCTCAACTTCTCCATTCGGGCCTCACCTCTTACACACTTATTTTTTTATTCATTTTATTAAAAAAATTAAATTCTTTTCACAAATACTTAAAACTAACACAACACATTAATTTTATTTCATCAAAAAAAAAAAAAAAAAAAAAAAAAAAAAAAAAAAAAAAACTGCTACTTTTTCTTTTTCTTCTCCAACCAAAACACACACAAACACACACTAAAACCATAACCATATTTCTTCATTCTTTCTTTCTTCTTGTTCGAACAAACAAAGCAAAACCATATTTCTTTTTCTTTCTTTCTTCTTGTTCGAACAAACAAATCAACCCAAAACACCATTTTTGGTTTCTGTGTGTCGACCCAAACCCAAAAACAACCCAACGAAAAAGAAAGAAAAAAAATAACCTGCCAACTTGTCAGAAACTTTGCTTCGCCGTGGCCACGACGAGTTGGCCAACGGCGAGGGGTGATTGGTGTGGCGGCGAGCAACGGCTCGCCGTTGCCCATGCCACATCGGACGGCGAAGGGCCCTTCGCTGACTGCACCTTGTGCTCTTACGGATATTTCAATCTTAAATTACAATACCTTTTTGGAAGTATAGTTTACTCATATATAAAAAGGGAAGTGATTTGCATATTTTTAAATTTTATTAGCACATTATAATGTACAATTAATTAAAAAAGATTATACTTAAAATACAATTGCTACTAAAGTGTGTAAGTAAAAACAGACTATACTTAAAGTATAATTGTCTAATGCATCTCAATATAAATTGAGTGTGAATCCATTAAGAAATCAGCTCAAACATTATGATTAGTGTTTGTTGAATACGTTTTCACACTCTCAATTTACCACCAAATATAATAAGTTGACCAAGACTTTGCGTCTTTATCCCTTCACCTTGCCACCGAAATTTCAAACCTCTTTCCCTCAAATAAAATAAATCTCTCTATTATAAATATACACCTTCAAATTCTTCATATCAAACATACTCTTACATGCTATCACACTATGGAGGACAAAACATATGAAGTAAGACAGCAATGGAGTTTACTCTACGTTTTCGTCGTCTTATTTGTTTCTTCATTGCCTCTCCCATTCTGGTTTCACTCTTTTGGTTTAAAGTTCACCAACGTTGTTGATGCCAACGACAGACACTACATATTTCTATTATGCAATGTAATCCTAGCTATCCTCTTTTTTTATTCTGGTACGAAAGATTCTTGTCAAACTCTGTCACAACTTGATCATATGTCGAGCATAGACGATGCCCATGATCTACCTAAACAAGTAGCTATAGACGAAATACCAAAAGCAAAGCAGATTGAATGTGATGAGATATCAGAAGAAGAAACTGAAGTAGAAGTTGATGATACTGAAGATGAAGATGAACATATAGAAACAAAACACGTTGTTTGTGCTGAGTACTTTCATCATGAAATAATATCGAAAACTGAAGTTGAAGTTGAAGTTGAAGAGGAAGAGGAAGGACATATTGGGACGTTGTCGGTTGAAGTTGATGAGCATGAAGATCAGACTGACAATAAGGAAATAGAATCACATGTTCATGCAGGACGTGATGATCAAGAAGAAGATGTAAATGAGCTAAACCAGAAATGTGATGCATTTATACATAGAATGAAGCAAAAAATGCGTCGCGAAGTAATTTCATCCCTTGTACTTGATTCTCATTAGTGTCATCTTTGCCTTTTTTTTTTTAAAAAAAAAAAGCCCTGTATAACTGTATGTCTGTATTGTATCAGTTGCTTAAAGGGTAATCTTAGAAATAATTAGAATAAATTTTGTTAACTCATATAAGTATAAAAAAAATACGGTTTGTGTTTTACTTGAACTTGTTTTTGGGTGAATTTGGAGGCTAACAAGTGTTTAAGACTCTGCTGTCACACTCTCAAATCTCAAACACCTCCCTGTTTTTGTAGTCTTTGTGGTTCTTTTGTAATTTCATATATCTTCTCAACTATTTCAGGAGATTATATAGTGGCAAACACTCCTAAAAATCAATGAAACCGGTCTATGTTATACAAATATTTGTATCTAAAATTTCTGTTCAACTATAAAACTTAGTAAAATGTAAAATTTTTGTATCACAAAAATTGTTATAAGCATCTAAAACTATGTTTATCATATGGCTTGAGTCTCCATGGTATAACGTTGCGTTAAGAGCAATGGTAACCTTGGTGCCATGGGCCAAAAGTTACTGCCACGTCAGCAAAAATCTCTATAGCACCAGAAATCTGACAGCACCACATTCTGGCCGTATCCGTTGGCACCAGAAATTCTGGTGCCGTCGGCCTTTTTTTTTTTTTTTTCTTTTACATAAAATTAAACATACATAACATTAAAAAAAAAAAAACATTACATAAAAAAAAAAAAAAAAAAAAAAAAAAAAAAAAAAACACACACATTACATTGAATTTCAAATACAATTCCCCAACGGTGAAAACATACGAAACGTGAAATAACGATACAATTTAAATAGACTTGTAATTATCGATGAGTTCTGACTTTTCTTCCCAAACTTGCAACACTTGTCCCCTGACCATTTTCAAGGCGACTTCAAGTTGCAAATCCGTTTCATCATTTCTTAAAAGGGTTTCTATACCGACCCTGATTATTGGATGGTCTTGAGGCAAATGACGTAACCTTTCGACCTCTGGAGCACGAGACTCCCTCTGTCGAATAGTACGAGCGATCTCACCAAACAACTTGTTAATCAACTTAAGTTCATTTTCTTGTTCAATGCGTAATCGGGTAAGGATTGTTCTTTGCACCTCATCTGGTTGGTTAGCCATAGTGTTTGTTGAAATTTAGTTTGAGTTGTTTGTTGATACAAAGTTGCGCAAAGATGGTATTTATACAGAAACTAGCCGTTAGATAATTTTAATGGAGAAACTAGCCATTAGATAATTATAATGGAGAAACTAGCCGTTAAGCATTTTATTCAAACTTAAACTTAAAGTTACATCATACAAGACCATACGGAAATACTTAACATAAAGCAACACACGATACAGTAATACAAAGCCATTAATCCCGATATCGGTTCCAGAATTGGTTTCTTCTCAAGATCAACCAAACGTGAAAGTATTGGAATGGTTGCCCAGCATGGCGTTCTCTGTACACGTTTAATGCGTCTTCAATATGAACATCTGGCTCACGTGTAGGCTGCAAATTCAAGAAAATGTCATGAAATACTTGACATTCAGAGTTCAACCGTGACCACTTACTCGTTATTTGGCTCTTGGTACGGTGAGGACCATCTGATTGTTCATTGAATCTTCGTGTTACGACTGTCCAAAAACGGCCTTCCATCGCATGGAACTCATGAACATTTTGCCACATATCGGCTAGCAAGGTTTCTTCTTCAATCGTCCAACGATTTGCCATTGTGAATTTTGTTTAGAAAGTGAAGTATGTGAAAAATCACAATTCACCAAATAACGGTTCAGAATACAACACCCGTGTGTCATATCGAATCGCACATGGATTACCCCGTGTGTCAATGAGTGATGACGATTCGAGTGCTTCAAGTGACGAGGGCTGGGTCTCGGATGATTCGTTTTACTGAATCATAGTTTTATCGTACTGTAGTTTAGGGCTTTCAATTTCCGTTTCGTTGTTTCATGGTTTAATTAACGTATCTATGTTTAATGTATTTTCGTTTTAATGTTTAACGTATTTTCATTTCGTTAAAATCTTACATGAACTTGCTATCTAAGTAGTATTTTTTTTTATACAAAGAACATGATTAAAAAAAAAAAAAAAAAAAAAAAAAAAAAAAAAAAAAAAAAAAACCTCACGGCGTGGGCTGGCCACCACGGCGCAACAGCCGACGGCGCCACCCACGGTGTTGTGCGCCATCCTCTTTTCTTGGCTGGTACCATGGCACGAGCTTAACAGCCCATGGTACCCTTCTCTCTAAAAGCTAATGTGAGTACTAGGTCATGATTACATGAGAAATATACTTCTAATGTATACTATATAATGTAAGATAATTAGTCGTTGTTAGACAAAAACTATTAATTACGTAATTATCGGCGAACTAAACATCGTTTATAATCATTCATAGTAACGGCAACAAACCTTGGAAATTGAAAAATATGGTCATTTAGAAATGACTATGAACTAGCAGGTTATCCACGCAATGCGGCGGCGGTACCCGATGACTATTTTTGTCGCTGATGCGGTGGCGGCTGGTGATGTGTTTCTAGGAGTGTGTATTTTTTGTTTAGAAAGAACGTGGTTAAATGGTTTGCGTGTGTTTTTTTTGTTATGTTTGAGGTTTATATTGTGATCTGCCACCAAAACCACAAGACCAATACCGCATATAACTGAAACCATAAAAAGCAGTGATTTCGGAGTACTATAGCAGCGGAGGATGAGCTGGTGGCGGCCGAGGAGGATCTGATGGTGGTGTACCTGAGAAGATGGTTTCTTATTTGAGAGAAATAGTTGTTTTTTTTTTGTTTTTTTTTTTGTTTTTTTTTTTCTAAATATATGTCGTATGTTATTTTATTTTATTTTGATTTACAATAGATAAAAATTACGTTGTCAGGAATTTTTATCTTGTACTAAAGCTCAAAAACTAAAACTTTAAAGTACAAGTTATTACTTAAAACACACATTTTTATTAAAATACAGCGGAAGCTTTGTTACAATGGTGGTGGTGGTGGTGGTGATTGTAGGTGAATTGGTGATTTAAAGTTTAGGAACTTATGCCTTTATATAGGTGGGCTTACAAACCTTAGGACAAAAATAAATATGTAAGCAATGACGAAGTAGAGGCCATTATTTTAATTTTATCACAATTGGCCGACACACTTGATAATTATTTTACACATGACAAGGACACTTGAGTACGTTTAAACATCAGGACAATTCATCTTTTGAAAACCCGTGATATGTGAAATAATTATGTGGAATAATTTCAAAAGCAAGAAAGTCTTGCTTTTGAAATTATTCCACATAATTATTTCACATATCACGGGTTTTTTCAAAAGATGAATTGTCCTGATGTTTAAAAGTCCTCAAGTGTCCTTGTCATGTGTAAAATAATTATCAAGTGTGTCGGCCAATTGTGAAAAAATTAAAATAATGGCCTCTACTGCGTTATTGCTTACATATTTATTTTTGTCCTAAGGTTTGTAAGCCCACCTATATAAGGGCATAAGTTCATAAGCTTTAAATCACCAATTCACCTACAATCACCACCACCACCATCATTGTAACAAAGCTTCCGCAGTATTTTAATAAAAATGTGTATTTTAAGTAATAACGTGTACTTTAAAGTTTTAGTTTTTGAGCTTTAGTACAAGATAAAAATTCTTGGCAACGTAATTTTTATCTTGGTATCAAAGACTGTATGAATGTTAGTGGTTACAAGTTGACTGAATTCAATAAGTTGTATGAATGTTAGCGGTTACAAGTTGACTGAATTCAATAGGCTATATGAATGTTAGCGGTTACAAGTTAATTGAATTTAATATATGACATCATGACTATGGCTTGTTATTTTTCTATTAAAAAAATTATTTTTGGTCTTAAAAATTTTATGATTTCTTAATTTAGAAAATCTTCTAACTTTTGTACGGAGTATTAGTATACATAAGATAAAACTAGCAGGGTACCCCGAGCGTTGCAGCGGCGGGTACCCTGAAACTAAATTTTCTGGTGAATTATGTATTTTAGTTTATTATGTTTTTTGACAATAAATTTACGGATATCAAAAATTTTGTTTAGCCCGTGCCCGTTCTGGTTCGAGCCCATTTTGCCCGCACCCGTTTGGGCTCAAGCCCATTTGGCCAGTTCGGGCTTGAATATTTATATAATGTGTTCTATTATTTGTATTAGTGACATTTAATATAGGAATTGTGTTTAATTTGGTTGTACAATATATTTGATAATTTGTATTTTTTTATGTAAGGGGTGTTTTAATAATTAATTAATTGTATTTATTGACCATTTAATTAATTGACTACATTAAATAGAATTAATTTTTTTAATATGTGCATTAAAGTGGTGTACAATATGCTTCTTGTCTTGTAAATCTGAAAATTATTAAAGTGGTGTACACTATGCTTCTTTTATTGTAAGTCTTAAAAGATTGCAAGCATTGAAATCTATACATGTAACAACCCAGACTTTTTAAAGACTTTTAAATTCAAGGCTTTTAATTATATGTGTATGCATCTTTCCTATTAAAGAAATGTTTTTTGGTCTTAAACATTTTAAGATTTCTAAATATAGATGTCCTAATATAGTATAGATTTTGTATAGAGAGAAATAAATAAATTAATTAAAAAAAAAAAATCCCGAAAATTTATAGGCCTCATAAACAAGATAACAACTATGAAAATGAGGTCCCATCAAAAAACAAAAAATCCAACAAGAATCTGATCTTATGCAGCAACAAGTGTATACAAAACACATAAGCAAAACCCTTGTTTCAAAAATCTTTAACATCATCAAGAAACACAATCTTTTTTATATGATCCAAAAGTACTTATAGTAATAAAAATTAAGGTCATTTTGCATGGCTACACAATTGAATCCATCATCTTCCACCACCACCTTAATCTCACCTTCTTCATTCAACCAACAATCTGTTAAAAACATTTCAACAAAATCAAGATTGATTTTCAAGATTCAGTCAAACTTCAACCAAAAAAAACAGTTTGAACTTAAGTCCTCAAATGGGTCTCCTCTTAATGCTGTTTCTTTGCATGATGGTAAGTTTTTGTTTCATTTTATTGGTATAGACTTGTTTTGACTTTAGGTACTCAAATTGCCAAAATGCAAGATATTTGATTAGGCCTATTTGTTTGTTTGGATAGATTTTATTACTCTAGTCTTTTTGCAGTTTAGAATAAGATTCAATAAAACTGATCATTTAGAATCATTTTGCCAAACACTAGGAAAGTTTATTATCAACTTCAAACTTAGAAACCTTTTGTGCTGATAAAGTCCTTGGCCCAATGTGAAATGACTAAAATGCCCTTGCTTTCATTGAGATTTTGTCATTTCACTTTGGTGCAGGGACACTATCCGCACCAAAAGGTTTCCCACAAGCCCCCCCCCCCCCCCCCCCCCCCCCCCCTGCAGTTTTGAAAAGATAGGATCGCTCCTGCTGTTTGAACATACCACATGAGTTTACTTGTCATCATTTTTTGTTGCGGATATCGTCCCTGCACCAAAGTGAAATGATAACATAAACAATAAAATACAACACTACATTGAGTTGTCATACTATTCCTTTCTAACTAAGGCCCCCCTAACATAAATTTCTAGCCTCTAAAGTATATTCTTACTATATCATTTGGTTCATAGTAATTATTATATGTAAATCAAACTATTTGGAATCGTGCCTATGCATCACAATGCTAGATTCTAGTAATCAACTTGAAAGTTTGTTACTCATTACAGTCGGTTCAAATATGAATGAATCAGTTCTATCTTCTATCAAACCGCTGAGACGATTGTTCTTGATTTCGTGTTATCATTGTCTGCTGGCTTTTCGAGTAGGTGCAGCAGAAAAGCCTCTAGCAAAAGAAACTGTAGTATTACCGGAACAAACTGAAACAAATCTTAGTGTGACGGTTGTGGGCGCCTCAGGCGATCTTGCTAAGAAGAAGATTTTCCCTGCCCTTTTTGCTCTCTTTTATGAGGGCTGTTTACCACAGGTTCTTCGTTTGATCATTCATATAATATGTTATGGTTGTTGTATTAATGTGAATATTTATGTTGTTCATATATCTTTTTCCATTTATGAAGAATTTTACTATATTTGGTTATGCTCGAACCAAAATGACCGATGAGGAGCTCAGGGAAATGATTAGTAGAACATTAACTTGCAGAATTGATAAGAGGTAACACTCGTTTCCCTTAGTTTCGTGTACGCCATTAGTTAAATATCTAGAATACCCTTCAAATATACAAACGTTGTCAATAACACGGAGATCTGCAGGGAAAACTGTGGTGACAAAATGGAAGAGTTTCTTGAAAGATGCTTTTACCATTCGGGTCAATACGGATCTGAGGAAAATTTTGCAGAATTAGACACTAAGCTAAAACATAAAGAGGTTCGTTTTCTTCATTACTTCCAATTAGATACATTCGTTTTCTTCATGTACGCCATTAGTTAAATATGTTCTGTTTCACTTAAAGGGGATATTATGATAAACATTTTTAGGGTGGAAAACTGTCGAATAGGTTGTTTTACTTGTCAGTACCTCCAGACATTTTTGTGGATGTGGTACGTTGTGCGAGTGAAAGAGCTTCTTCTAAAACTGGGTGGACACGGGTGATAGTCGAGAAACCATTTGGGCGTGACTCGGAATCGTCTGGAGAGCTAACAAGAAGCCTGAAGAAGTACTTAGCTGAGGAACAAATCTTTAGGTATGTGTCTAATAAATGTGGTGATAACTTTGACCCATTTACCTTATAAGTCTTTCGATTCAAGTTATGGTTCGCCTCTAATGGATCAAACGTTCGAAAGTTTCTCAAAGTGTAATTGATATAGAAAATTGCCTCAAATAGGTCAAACAGGTTTAAAATAAATAAATAAATACGTAAATAAATAAGGGTCGAAAGCTGCCAGAATGTACAAAAAATAAATGGGTCACACAGGTAAAGTATGAAAGAGAAGTAGCAAAAACAAGAAATGGGCCAAATGAATCATAAGTCCAGTGTGTTTAGCGAGGAAAAAAAAAAAAAAAAAAAGGAATGGGTTAAACAGCTCGAACCAAAGTTATTTAAAGAATTTTATATTATTATTGATCACCATGTACTTTGTGACCATATTTGACAAGGTAATAAAAGTAGAAGTCGATATAAGTTGGACAAACAGTGTTTAGGATCAACCTGTCATGACCTAGGACGTCTCGCCCCAAGGCCGTTACCTGATCCACCCATTTTCCATCTCTACTGATTCATGAAGTTATACCTTCTTACGTGTTTTCCCGTTTTCAGAATTGATCATTATTTGGGAAAGGAGCTTGTGGAGAATCTATCAGTTCTTCGTTTCTCAAATCTTGTTTTTGAACCACTTTGGTCAAGAAACTACATTCGCAGTGTACAATTCATATTTTCAGAAGACTTTGGTACAGAAGGACGAGGAGGGTGAGTTAAGGGATGATAACTTGCAGTGAATTTTTATGCATAATTGTGTATGCTTTGAATGTTGAATAAAGGTTATATATTTTTTTTCTTCTTGTAGTTACTTTAACAACTACGGAATCATTCGCGATATAATGCAAAACCACCTTCTGCAAATATTAGCATTGTTTGCAATGGAAACACCCGTTAGTTTAGACGCCGAGGACATTAGAAATGAAAAGGTATTGTTATTTTTTTTACTGAAAAAGATATTGCTTTAAGGCATTATTCTTTTGCATTAATTCGAATATACTTTTTCTTTTGCCCTGTTTTATTCATGGTACTCTTTTTTTACATATGAGTTATTAGAAGATGATTTTATGTCTCGTTTTGAGTCATTCTGTACCGGTATTCTTTTAACATTTTTCTACAGAACTTAACGGTACATATAAATCTGACATTTTGATAAATTCAACATTTTTATCTAAAAATCTTTATTTAAAGCTGATTTGTAAGGGTTTTGTGGGTACAAAATGACTCAAACGGGACACAAAGTCATCTTTTAGAGCATGCACAATGGGGAGGGTTTGCTCGGGGTGGGAGGAGGTTGCGGTCGGCTTCGCAAGTGGTCACTATTGCGGTGGGGTAGTAAAGGGCTTGTGGTCGGCTTGCTCATGCTCACGAAGCTGAGCAAAACAAGGCAAATTTCTTTCTTTTTTATTTTATTTCAAAGAGTGGTTAGTGGTCGGCAGTGACCATTGGGGTTGGGGGTAAAATTGATGAGAAAGTAATGGGAGTGTATTGTGATGTGGCGCTAAAGTGACAGTGGTCGCAGTAACAACCACGGATGCTCTTAATGGGTGAGATGCTGAAAATAATCTTTAAGGAGAAAATGTACATTGATATTTCATATCCTTATTTAGAAATAAATTAATTAATTTAATAATAAAATAAACCATTTCCTTGGCGTCAAGCAGAATTACTAATTGGTATTGATACATACAGGTCAAAGTTTTGAGGTCAATGAGACAACTTAAACTCGAAGATGTAGTTGTCGGTCAATATAAGGGGCATAGCAAGGGGGGAAAGACGTTTTTAGGATACACAGAGGACCCGACTGTCCCAAACGATAGCATCACTCCAACTTTTGCAGCAGCAGCACTCTTTATTGATAATGCTCGCTGGGATGGTGTTCCTTTCCTCATGAAAGCTGGAAAGGCCCTGAATACTAGACGGTATGGTATATCTTTGTTTTTTAAAATACCAGTTTTGGCCAAAAACCTATTTTGACGAGTTATCCAACCTGTCTTTTTTGACCAAAGGGCGGAGATCAGAGTTCAGTTCAGACATGTTCCTGGCAACCTGTATAAACGAAACTTTGGGACAGATATGGACAAAGCTACAAACGAACTTGTGCTTCGTGTGCAGCCCAATGAAGCCATATTTCTTAAAATCAATAACAAGATCCCTGGTCTTGGTATGAGGCTCGACAGAAGTGACCTTAATTTGCTCTACAGTATGAGGTAAATTATTTCCTCATATCCTGGAGGAAATTGCTAGAAAAAGGTAGCTAAAAATAACCCAGATTTGCCGATGCAGGGTATGAACAATTTTTTTGCTTAATATATGGATGAATTTTTATTTCTCGACCTATATAAACAACAACAACAATACATAATCCCGCCAGAGCAAGGTATGGGGAAAAGTAATTCTTGATCTATATAAATGGCACAAATTTAAAGACTATTTATTTTACAATAGTTACTCGGACCCACATTGGCAAATTTGGGATTTCTAGTTACCTTTCTTTGCAATTTTCATATTTATTGAAATTAAATGAGGTTAATTTGCATTTGATGATGAAGATATCCTAAGGAGATACCGGATGCATACGAGAGGCTTTTATTGGACGCGATAGAAGGAGAAAGGAGATTGTTTATAAGAAGTGATGAGCTTGATGCTGCGTGGTCTATATTTACCCCATTGTTGAAAGAACTTGAGTCTAACAAGATTGCACCAGAGTTATATCCTTATGGTAGTAGAGGACCAGTTGGAGCTCATTATCTGGCTGCAAAATACAATGCCCGGTGGGGCGATCTTGCGGGAGATGACTAATATTACATGTAGCAGTTTTGCTATATTTTTGTCATCTTACTTCCACATATGGGATTATATTACTTTTTGTGCCAAGTGTTTCGAGCACATTTAAGCAGAAATGTATAACATACCAGAGCTACCGGCAGTTTGCGTCGCGAAAGGACCACTATGCTTGGGCAGATTTACATATAACTAAGAGCATCTCCAATGTTCACATCAAAAGTTTATACTAAAATAGTGCAAAAAATGTATCATATTGAAATATGCTTGCACCAAATAAAATGTGTTACAATGTATACACTATATATTTACACTAATTATACTTTAAAATCTATAAAATATATGATAGTGTAATAAATATGAAAAATAAATTAAGTACTCTATATCAATATTGAGCTCATTTTGATGCTATTAATGTGAAACTTACAAAAATATTTTTTATATAAACTAGTTTTTATGCTTTATATTAAATATAAAAGGATTAATAAAAATAAGAGGTTTCAATAAAATGAATAGTGTTTAATGTAATGAATAGTAATGCATTATATTTACTAGACAAAAATACACCATTGGTCTCTGAACTTTCAACAAAGCATCGCCATGCACCCTACCTTTCTAAAAATGTCGTGTGGCGTCCAAAACATGGAAAATTGAGGCCGAATGCGTCCCTTGACCACTTTTGTCTCGATCAACGCTTATATTTTGGTACATTTCCAAGGGTATAATAGGCAAAATACATTTATTACCATACTATGGTTAAATCAACCATGACATATGATAGTTTAGGGACCAACTAAGAACTATGCTTTGCAACTTGAGCCTATCTTCTCTTACACACCATAATTACACAAACCCTTATCCAGACCATCACCGGTAAATCCAAAACCAAACCAGTCACCCATGTCCATAAGTTAAAGAACCAACTAAAATTCCAACATTACAATATCTTTTTTGGAGACAATGTGATCACTGATATGGCAGATTACATCACCAACATGCCAGATAACGTGACCACTAATATTATGAACCGATTGCCGCTAAAAGATGCGGCGAGGACCGGTAGTTTAGCCAGAAGCTGGAGATTTAAGTGGACTTTGCTGACGGATGTCATAGCTGATGATGATTTGTTTTACTATTTAAGAAATACCTTTGATGGGAGGCATATTACTATGCTTTTACTTCAGCTTAATGAGCCAGTAAGAAGGTTTGTGTTCTTTGTAGAGCCCAAAATGCTATTTGGACAAGACGACTTGAATTATAAAGACATTCATGAGTGGCTTTTGTTTTTGGCTCGGGCCGGAGTTGAGGTGCTCACAATTCAAAACTGGTATGGTGAACCAGTTACTTTGCCAACCCAACTTTACTATCGTCAGGAGTTGAAATTTCTCGAACTTCATTGTTGCACTTTTCCCACTATGACAAGTTTTAGGGGTTTTCCAAAGCTACTAAGCTTAGAATTATGTAATGTCAATTTTCATAGTGGTATGGTTTGGGAGTTAGTTGCTGGTTGTCCTTTGCTTGAGTCTCTAAATATGGATCGTTGTACAACAAACGAGATGAGACTATGGGATATTGCAATTCTTAGCAATTTGAAGAAGTTAAATTTATCATTTGGTATTTGGAACCATCCTATGACAATAACAACTTCCAATATCTTTCAGTTGTCAAATGTTCCTAAACTTGAGACCCTTACCATGGATTTTCAAGACTGCAATGTAAGACCTATTTCATTTTTTCACTTCAACTTACATAATGTTAAAGTAATTTCTAACATTCATGCCATGTTTGTAACACCCCCAATTTCGTGATACGCAGTGGAATTCAAACTGGGTGTTACTTAATGGCACAACAGTTATAACAATAGAAAACAAACTCTAATTGAGTCATTTTTAAAAGATTTATCATTCTAATTATATAAATACCAGAGTTCACAAAATGAGGTCCCAGTAGTTTCACGGTTTACAAATTACATTAAAAGAGTTTTCGAATGATAATAAAATTTATAGCCTTCTTGAGTATCCATGCTCCTCCGTGCCAACCTCGTTCATTATGGACCTGAAATACATGCTAAAGTGTCAACACAAAGGTTGGTGAGTTCATAGAGTTTGTGGAAATAGTCGTGGAAATCTTGTAAAATTATCGTGACAAGTATAGGTAAATACTAGATGTAGTTCTTAAAACTTTCGAGTGTATGACTATTGTACTAAATACAATATCACATATAGGTAGTGTTTCTACTACTCGTAATTTGGACCAAATCCTGTTTGTCTCGTAGTTGGACCAAATCCTGGTTGTTTCGTTTGCTTGCTCTAAATGAGTCGACTTAATGGTTGCATTAATCCCATAGATCTAATCATAATATTCGTACTCACTACGCATAGTGCTTAATGGTTCTTGATATAGAAACTCTAAGTATGGCAATAATGTTATTTAGCATAAATAAACATTTAGTTCAGATACAACACATAGTTAGCAAATAATCGAAATTGAAATTAAAAGTAGTTGAGCATGTATCTCCCCCAAAGAGTTTATAAAACAAGTATAAAAAGGTGCTATGACTCACCGTGATTTGGATGATGTTTTAGTGCTTAAAGAATTGGATGGAATAGTTGGGAAACCTCTACGTGTAACCTAAAATAGAATGTTGCGACTTAGGTTGGAACAATGTCTAAGGAAACATAAACGTGCCTATATATGTCCTTATATTGATCATGATGTAGTACTTGGTAGTTTTGTGTATGCCATTTTATAGAAACGGTTTCTGAAATATTTATAGTTTATCTCGCACTACTGTTTAGGCCATCATAATACAGAAGTCATGCAGTAAACGTTCGAGGAGCTAGGACACTTTAATTCATAAATCCAACAACTCGTCGATCCGTTTACCCAAATGAACCCCTGACATGAAGCTCCCTAGTTTTGTAGTTTCAATATGGAAAAACATTCGTTTGGCTTGTGATATATAGATTAAGTGGTTACATGGCTCCTAATAACTTGTATTGTGAAAACCAAATTTTGACGTCGAAAACTATCCTTACCATTTGAGGCAGAAAACTGCCATTTTCGTGTTTTCAGGCCAAGTTTCCTCATGGTAGACATAAAACATCGTTCCGGACAACTTTTGTGTTTTAACTTTTTGATGAAACGGACCAGAAGCGCCTCTAAAAATTACTCAGATTTGTATTCAGCAAGGTTTTGGCAGTTTTAGTTTCTAGGTTTCGCTAACTTGTTTTTAAGCATTAATACATCATGATACAATATAGTGACCTTATATATAGCATGTAAACAATATAATTAGGACATAGCATGCATGAAATCATAAAATGATGGTGGTGATTGTGTGCTTACAACTTTTGTCCTAACAAAAGGGAAATCAAGAATCAAGAATTAGTAAAAGGACTTAGATCTCTTCTCTCTTCGATTCCTTCTCTTCTCTTGTATTATCAAGGTTGTGCTTAGAGCTTGCTGATTGATGCTAAACCACCTAACTTATATTGACCAAATAATGGTCAACAAAGTCAAATAGCCTAGGTCAATGCTCCGGGTAATATAAGGTATCACCAGGTCGTTAAGTCCCGTTGAAGTATGAATTGTAACTTTAGCGTATTCGTGATCGGGTAATTATTCACAGAAAAGGGTTATGATCAGAATTATTTGGAAATTATTAACAAATATAGCTTAGGAAAGCTACGTGATTGATTACGGGAATTTAGATTACGAAGATTTGAGCTAAAAACTAAAAACGTACGTTTTAATTTAAAAAACGTATACAGACGCACAAAACAAAAAGTACAACTGAAGGACGGGAAGAGTTAAAAGTGTAAAATTGATATTTTTACAATCCTAATAATTAAAGAAAATTTTAAGAAAAATAAAAATTATTTTTACACTATTTAATTATTTATTATTAATTAATTACTAATTATCTATTTAATACTAATTAAACTAATTAGAATTATTAAAAAATACTAAAAAGACCTAGAAAATTAAGAAAATTTTTATAAATCTAATTAACCATTACAGGAATCCTAAAAAATTATAAAAAGTTAATTTTATGTATTTTTAAGCTAATTAATTAATTATTAATCTAATTACTATTTAATTTCTAATTAAACTAATTATATTATAAAAAATAGAAAATGAACAGTAAAAATTCTAGAAAAATTTATAAAAATGTTTTAACTAAAATAAAAGCTAGAAAAATTATAAAAACTAGGTTATACTATATAAAATCTAATTATGCTATTTAATTGATTAATATTAATTAAAACTAAATTAAACTAAAATTAATTAGAAAAACCACTAAAAGACAAAATAAAAATCTTGAAAAATTTATAAAATTATTTTAACCTAAAATAGAATTTCTAAAAATATAAAAGTGATATATTACTTAGAAATAAATTAAAAAGAAAAATAAATTGATAAATCCTATTAAATAGAAGCTATCACTAATTTTAAAGTTGGTTTTTTGGATTTTTTTCTTTTTCTAAACTAATTATAAACTAAAAACAAATACTTTTAATAAAGACACTTTTATTTTAACCCAAGGAATAAGCACTTGAAATGCTTATTACACCCACAGTTGACTTTTGTTGACTGTGGAGTATTTTTAGCTCAAATGGTGAGGTGTGGGGTCCACAATGATTGAATATGGTTTCTCTGAGTTTATTGAACATGAATAAGCAGATATCAAACAACAATGTGGCCTGAATAAGCCAAAAAGCTCAAAAATAAGCACTTGCTTATTGGTTTCTGAGGCAGCTGTGGGACAAAGTTTAGGGCCAAAAACAGGTGGGGTCCACAGGCTTAGGGGTCAAACAAAGAGTTCAAAATCACTCCCTGGAAGGAGGAGGTTGAGGGGAACCAAAAACAATGGCATTGGACCACTGTAGTGGCCACAAACCACCACAAAAGGTGGTGGTGTGCAGCTGAGCTGCTGAGACAGGGCAAGTATCTTGCCCTGCAACTCACTTTGAGGCCTGGTGGGACCCACTAAACAAAATCCATAAAATCTGAAAAAATTCTTAAAAATCAACAAAGTGGTAAAGATTAATCTTGTAAAATCTCAGAACCTAAAACCTTATACCAAACAAGTTACAGACCTCCAAAGTTTGATCAAAATTCACTGAGACAGCTTTTGACTTTTAAAGATTTTTGTATACTTTGACTTTTATGAACTATGGATGGATCTAATTAACTGAAATCATGTTTGTAAGTGACTAAATGATGGAAATAAATTTACACTAACAATTTTGAAGCTAAATTGAGTGATGGATGGTTAACTAGATGTAACAGTGAACTTGTAATAACCAATTTAGGAGTGTTTTGACTTTTTATGAATGAACTAGTGTTTTATTGGTTCCTCAGTCCTAGTTTAACCTAATGTAAGCTATCACAACTACAATTAGTACAAACCACAAGCTGGAACTCAGTAAACAACCATGAACCAAACACTCCTTATTTCAAATCTGTTAAGCTTTTTTCAAAGAAATTCCATGATTTTCAAAGTTCCAATGAGCAGGTGAGTGTAAGTTAGATCCAATAGCATCTAGTGAACAGATTTTAAGTGCTAAAAGGGTGTTCCACTGAGCAAATCACATACACCAATTTTGAATTACTTAGACAGTTTACACTAATTCCCAAATAACTAATTCACAAACCACAAACTGAGCAATCATAACAAACCTAATTAATCATCAACTAACATTAACTGAGTTTATTACCCTAATCTACAACTAATGCTACAGTAATATCAAAATATTCAAGTAAATAAAAAAAATGAAGCTTACAAGGTATCCTTAGCAAGAACAAAGGATTTTCCAATGTAGCCTATCTTTAGATAGGCTTAGTATCCTCCCAACTTCTCCTGCATTGATTCTGAATATCATGTATCAGCCTCAAAGTCACCACAGTCAACCTATGTTTACCACACTCATATTTTTGATTTTCTATGATAATTCTGCTTTTAATTGTCTCTACAAGCTTTGATAAGCCCCTGGAACCTATGTGATCCTAAGGAAGTCCAGGAAAAGAAGCATAACAACAATTAACTATTTTTGATTTAAGATGAGATTTAAAGAACTGAGAATAATTTAAAACTTGAATTCTGGAAAATAACAACTTATATTAATGAAAAGAACAATACATTACAACTGAGTTTTGATTGAAATTGATATTACAAGACTTGAAAATAAAATTAAAACTATTAAAAAAAACTGCCTTTTGCTCCACTGCATCTCTCTCCTTAAATACTTCACATTAGGGTTTATGAACCCCTCTTGGACCTTTGCCAGCTTTGATTCTCCACCATTGGATGATTAGAAGCAATCCCAGCCATTTGATTCTTTTGGCGCCTAAATGGAATTTGGCTGTTTCTTTGATTATTGAGGCCAGTGGGGTGAGTTTTGGAGTTTAGTTATTGTTTGGTTAGGCAAGGGGGGAAGGAGGTTGAGTGTGCAGAAGGTGAAAAGAGGCTAGGGGTGATGATGGGTTTGGTTTTGGTTTGTAGCAGGTTGAGGGTAGGCTAAGGTGGGAGATGGAGTGTTTGACCGGGTCAATGTGGGAGTGGGATTATTATTTGAAACGGTTAGGGGTTTTGGGTGGGCTAAAGGTTTAAGTGGGCTGAGGGTGTTTGTTTTGGGTGGGCTGGAGGTGTTTTGGGTAGATATAATAAACAAGGGTCCGTTTGGTTATATAACAAAACAACACAAGGACCATTATTGTAATTTGCCGAATCATGAGGGGCCAAAACTGCCATTTCCCAAACTTTATTCAAATGACCACTTTTGCCAAGTTAAAGTATTCCAAGGATCAAATATTACATTTTTCCATTTTTTTCAAATTCCCGGGGACTAAAATTGACAAGTTGCCAAACTTCGGGGACCAAACATGTAAACTTTTCAAAATTTCACCTAAGGACTATAAATGGCTTTTGTGACTTTCCCAAGGATAAAAAATGATTTTCCATCCAAAAATATTCTACCAGGGATCAATTCTGCCAAAATCTGAAACTCCAGGGACCATTTATGCCAATTTTGGATTTTGAGGGGTTAAAGTGTAATTTTCTCAAACTTTATCACCCAAGGACTTGTTTTGATAATTTTTTTGACTTTTCTTTGCCTTAGGTTGACTTTTCTTTCATTTTAAACTTTTAGGGACTAGTTTTGCCAAATTTTAAAACTTGAGGGACTGAAACTGCAATTGTGCAAACTTTGTTCGTTTTTCATTTGTTTTTAAACATCTTGCATCTAAAACATATAAAACACACTTTTGGGATAATTTGTGTATTTTGATGCGTTTTTGGATGTTTTGGCAATCCAGATACGATAAAAATGATGAGTGTTTGAGCACTCATCACTTGCGCAAGACTTGGATAAGTCCTTGGTGACTTGAGTGGATTTAAACTCAAGAGGAACACCTAAACTTGCAAGGAATTGATGTAGTTTTACTTGTAGCTTGAATTCTCTTGGATAATACTTGAAGTAGAAGATCAAAGAAGAGTGTTTTTGATGTTATGAACGACCAAGAAGAGGGGTAGGGAGTATTTATAGTGCCTTGGTTTAGATTTTTGCTTAGATAAGTGAATACTTGTTTGATTTTAGACCATAAGGCTTTCTATGGCTTAAAAGTATGCACATGATGCATACTTGGTTGTTTTTAGGCCATATACATTCCAAGGCTCATCACCAAGCCAACAAGGCCTTGGTGAGTCCCCTATACACGTTTATAGACAAGGAGGTAGGACTAGGTGGATGAATCTTGGACTTATATAAGTTACGGAGTAAGTTTTGGTCTCGTTAATCGCTAACTGTAAGTCACAAAGTCATGAAACTTAAAACCGGGTATCCTAAAAATATGAAACTTGTAGGAATGATTTAACATATCATTATACTCCATAATAAAATATAAAATGAGTGGTAAGTTCCATCGGGTTGCTTAAACGCTGTTAAAACTGGAAACGCGGGTCTAAAGCGCGTAATTCGCGTAAAACACTGAACTGGAAAACGTAAAATTCCAAAACTTTTGGAATTGTCGTAAAATTAGAGAAATTCATATTTTTATTGTTTATAGTATTTTATGGACATATCGGGATGCTGGAATGACGTTTAAACCTAAACGTAAATCTCGGACACGGTTTCGTGATTTTTGCAGAAATGATGAGACGAGTGTCAAACTCTCGGATTATCATTAAAATAGTTTAACTTACGAGAATATGAAATAAAATTTTCTGAAATGAATAGTGAAAGTGAATAGTAATAGTGAATAGTAGAAATGTATAGTAACCCGAAAATGCGAATTGTTACAGTACCTACCCCTTAAAGGGAACTTCATATATTAATATACTAGTATTTCGTGTAGCATAAAAAATCTAAAAGTCACATAATCGTCTAGAGGATGGAAGGCACGGAGAGCGAAAGGCTATAAAATGTTTTTGTGGAAAAAAGCAGTTATAGTTTAGGTCTCAATTAGACCCGTTTCTCTATAACTATAACTCTGATACCAATCTGTAACACCCCCAATTTTGTGATAAGCAGCGGAATTCAAACTGGGTGTTACTTAATGGCACAACAGTTATAACAATTGAAAACGAACTCTAGTTGAGTCGTTTTTAGAAGATTTGTCATTCGAATTATATAAATACCAGAGTTTACAAAATGAGGTCCTAGTAGTTTCACGGTTTACAAATTACATTAAAAGAGTTTTCGAATGATAATAAAATTTATAGCCTTCTTGAGTATCCGTGCTCCTCCGTGCCAGCCTCGTTCGTTATGGACATGAAATACATGCTAAAGTGTCAACACAAAGGTTGGTGAGTTCATAGAGTTTGTGAAAATAGTTGTGGAAATCTTGTATAATTATCGTGATAAGTATAGGTAAATACTAAATGTAGTTCTTAAAACTTTAGAGTGTATGACTATTGTACTAAATACAATATCACATATAGGTAGTGTTTCTGCTACTCGTAATTTGGAGCAAGTCCTGTTTGTCTCGTAGTTGGACCAAGTCCTGGTTGTTTCGTTTGCTTGCTTTAAATGAGTCGACTTAATGGTTGCATTAATCCCATAGATCTAATCATAGTATTCGTACTCACTACGCATAGTGCTTAATGGTTCATGATATAGAAACTCTAAGTATGGCAATAATGTTATTTAGCATAAATAAACATTTAGTTAAGATACAACATATAGTTAGCAAATAATAGAAATTGAAATTAAAAGTAGTTGAGCATGTATCTCCCCCAAAGAGTTTATAAAACAAGTATAAAAATGAGGCTATGACTCACCGTGAGTTGGATGATGTTTTAGTGCTTAAAGAATTGGATGGAATAGTTGGGAAACCTCTACGTGCAACCTAAAATAGAATGTTGCGACTTAGGTTGGAACAATGTCTAAGGAAACATAAATGTGCCTATATATGTCCTTATATTGATCATGATGTAGTACTTGGTAGTTTTGTGTATGTCGTTTTATAGAAACGGTTTCTGAAATATTTATAGTTTATCTCGCATTACTATTCAGGCCATCATAATCCAGAAGTCATGCAGTAAACGTTCGAGGAGCTAGGACACTTTAATTCATAAATCCAACAACTCGTCGATCCGTTTACCCAAATGAACCCCTGACATGAAGCTCCCTAGTTTTGTAGTTTCAATATGGAAAAACATTCGTTTGGCTTCTGACATATAGATTAAGTGCTTTACATGGCTCCTAATTACTTGTATTGTGAAAACCAAATTTTGACATCGAAAACTATCCCTACCGTTTGAGGCAGAAAACTGCCATTTTTGTATTTTCAAGCCGAGTTTCCTGGTGGTGGACGTAAAACATCGTTCCGGACAACTTTCGTGTTTTAACTTTTTGATGAAACACACCAGAAGTGCCTCTAAAAATTACTCAGATTCGTATTCAGCAAGGTTTTAGCAGTTTTAGTTTCTAGGTTTCGCTAACTTGTTTTTAAACATTAATAAATCATGATACAATATAGTGACCGTATATATAGCATGTAAACAATATAATTAGGACATAGCATGCATGAAATCATAAAATGATGGTGGTGATTGTGTGCTTACAACTTTTGGCCTAACAAAAGGGAAATTAAGAATCAAGAATTAGTACAAGGACTTAGATCTCTTCTCTCTTAGATTCCTTCTCTTCTCTTGTATGATCAAGGTTATGCTTAGAGCTTGCGCAAGACTTGGATAAGTCCTTGGTGACTTGAGTGGATTTAAACTCAAGAGGATCACCTAAACTTGCAAGGAATTGATGTACTTTTACTTGTAGCTTGAATTCTCTTGGATAATACTTGAAGTAGAAGATCAAAGAAGAGTGTTTTTGATGTTATGAACGACCAAGAAGAGGGCTAGGGAGTATTTATAGTGCCTTGGTTTATATTTTTGCTTAGATAAGTGAATACTTGTTTGATTTTTGACCATATGGCTTTCTATGGCTTTAAAGTATACACATGATGCATACTTGGTTGTTTTTAGGCCATATACATTCCAAGGCTCATCACCAAGCCAACAAGGCCTTGGTGAGTCCCCTATACACGTCTATGGACAAGGAGGGAGGACTAGGTGGATGAATATTGGCCTTATATAAGTTACGGAGTAAGTTTTGGTCCCGTTAATCGCTAACTGTAAGTCACAAAGTCATGAAACTTAAAACCGGGTATCCTAAAAATATGAAACTTGTAGGAATGATTTAACATATCATTATACTCCATAATAAAATATAAAATGAGTGGTAAGTTCCATCGGGTTGCTTAAACGCTGTTAAAATTGGAAACGCGGGTCTAAAACGCGTAATTCGCATAAAACGCAGAACTGGAAAACGTAAAATTCCAAAACTTTTGGAATTGTCGTAAAATGAGAGAAATTCATATTTTTATTGTTTATAGTATTTTATGGACATATCTGGATGCTGGAATGATGTTTAAACCTAAACGTAAATCTCGAACACGGTTTCGTGATTTTTGCAGAAATGATCAGACGAGTGTCAAACTCTTGGATTATCATTAAAATAGTTTAACTTACGAGAATATGAAATAAAAATTATGAAAATGAATAGTGAAAGTGAATAGTAATAGTGAATAGTAGAAATGAATAGTGACCCAAAAATGCGAATTGTTACAATGTTAGATTTGAAACTAAATAAAATTCGTCCTTTTGTAGTTGTTGGAAGAAGGCACCTCCTGGATGAATGTTCGTGTGGCCTTTCTATCCCTCAAGTCTCTTGAGATATACGGGGTCGATTTTCGGAATAATGCAATGGTTTCATTGATCATTCAAATGATTCGTGGGTCTCCAATTATGCAAAGGCTAGAAACCAGGGTAAGTGGAATACATATGTATGAAAGACATCATATTAAATTCCAATTGTTGTGCATATGAATAGTCTCTCATTTTGCAGGCCTTATACACACTTACTTATGTACCTTTGGAGATTGATTCATTTGATGTAACTATCAACAAAATGACCACGGGGCAGCTTCAAACTGTGGTGTTTCCTTCTTTCCCTAAAACAGAGAATGAAATAGCCATAATAAGGTTCATACTTGCATGTTCCCCCTTACTGATGAAAATTTATATCCATGACTGCAATTTGACTCCTGATGAGAATCAAAACATCAAGTTGAACTGGGATTTGGCAAGGAGGCTTTTGAAACTCCATCGAGCTTCCCCCACAGCCGGGGTAGATTTCTTTTACTGATTCTAGTTTATATATGGGTTGAATACCCTAAGACAACTATTTTCGTATAAGTATGTTTCTATTTACTTTCAACGTTGTGAATATGCCTGTGATTCGAATGGTTACTTTTGTATACTGCCTATGTTGCTAACCAAATGCAATGGCAAGTTTGATTTTAGGAAATCAAACGTGCAAATGGTAAAGGTTATTTGGCATTTGCAATTTTTACAAACAAAAGTCAAAATTGTCATTCCATTAAACATTATTAAACAAGCCAAACGTGGTCACAAATTTTGTTACACTATACGTATGTCTTGTGATTGGATATGCAAAGGCACGAAAATAAACCATACTTTATTTGCTATATGTATTCATTTTGTGTCTTTATGTTTAGTGTTTAGTAATGAATATATTGTTTTTGACTTTCATATGGGTCGGTAAGGATTTAATGGGGTGCCATTAATTTTACTTAAATTACATCGTAGGACCCTAAGCTTGTAAACTCAATGTAGCATGTTGTGAACACCTCACTACATTTTGGGCGGGAATTGTACCTACGTTGACGAAAATGTAGACAACCTTAGGGACCAAGTATTAAATAAAATTTGTTATTAAACCCCTTCACCGTCTCTTCACTGAGACGCTATTAACTTTAGCGCGTAACCCAATAAACCCATCAACAAGCTTTTCCTCACACATTTCCCCATGGAAGAAGATTTCCCAATGTTGAATGAACTCATGGAAGTGGCTGATTCACCATGATTACATGATCATATGAGCCTCTGGTTTGGTAAAGAGGCTGTTGAAACAGGTTTTTTAAAAAACATTATTCGTGCCGCTATTGATCATCTCAAGAGGATGATACCAAAGCGTAGGGAGATGCTTCAGGAGAATGAAGCTTTGGAACCGCGTGGTGTGGCGCTTGATAGTTTGGAGGCGTTAAGCAAAACCCAAGCCATTGAAATCGACCTACTTGTGCGTTTGATCAAGATATATGGTGAAGCTGATGCTAATATTCGTATGCAGGAAGGTTTTGTTTAGAAAATGGCCGAAAATAATTAGTGTAATGGGGTCTTAATCTAGGGTGTTTCCAGGGGTAGGTTAATGGGGTCTTTTGGGTTCTTGTTTTCGGATTTTAATGTTCTTGTAGGCTAATTGCCACTATTATGCATATATAATTCTATGTTTTCTCGTTTAATCTTCTTGTAGTATCCTATTTTGTTTACTGTTCTTATGACCAAAAACAAACACCCCTTTATGTTAGCAAATCGAAACACAGTGGTTTGGGGCCAAAATGCAAAGGCTTTTGATCATTAAATGTTATTGTACTGTAACACTCCGAAAATTTTAGAACACAGCGGAAGACTTAATCGGAGTAATTACGAAATTGAATCACAGTCAAACTCATAGAAACATAATTCAAAAGATAGAGTTTATATCATTCAATGAAAACTTAAATATTCAGAGTACAAAACATTTTCATAAAGATAATGCTTTCAAAAGAGGCAGTGAGTTTGAAATGAATGATAAGTTATTTAATATAAAAAGGGAGGTCCTGTGCTGTTGAGCTATAGACCTTGATAGATCTTCTTGAGCACTCTAGAATCGTTAGTAATGTCACTGTAATCAATAACACACTAATAGATAATCTCTGCAACTTGTATTTATAAAGCGGAAACAAAACACAAGCTTGATACTAAGAACTCTTGATCCTCTATGGATCTTTTAATTATAATAAGAATTTTCTAAAAGTTATTCAATACATAAACCGTGTGTTCCTTTTATACTCAAGGAACCCTAAACCGTTTCTCAAGAAACGTATACTCTAAAACTTCTAAAAGATATGCATTATCACTTCCTAAATAAACTCATGCATATCCAAACTATATTACATAAAACACGGAAATACTATATCCGCAGAAACTAATAAAGCTGAACTATGTCTTCAGCAGATACACTGCTTCAGCAGAAACCAACTCTTCAGCAGGATCCTTTCAGCAGAAACAGCAGCAGAATTCTTACTTCACAGAATTCCCAACAATCCTCCCCTAATCTTGAATTTGACCTAGTTAAGTTCAAGATTCTTGATAGATCTTTAAAGTAACATACCAAGAGGATTGTAACATAGCACCAGCAAAAAAGTATCATCAGCAGAATCTCTATGATCAGCATATACTTGAAATCTCCATTCTTTGCAGCAACAAATGACTAGATGTACATCAAAACAAATTAGTTTCATACTATTCTCATCACTTCCAGGTGTGTTAACTCCTGTGAGAGGTGAATCATTGAAAATAATGGATTTGATGTCTCTTTACCAATAGCCATCACTACTGGAGTAGCCAAGTGTTCAAAGGTACACTGATAACCACATGATTTTTAGCAAATCATCAACTATAAACGGATTTGAGATGTCTTTACCTGTAGCCGTTTGCTCAGGACTAGCCAATTATTTTGATGAAAATCATCTTGGTTAACTGACTACCAAATATGGTTTTCCACTGCCTTTACCACAAGCCATATACATGTGGGCTAGCCAATTATTCAGAATCCTTAAAGGAAAAATCCATGGTCAATTGACAACCATTTCAACTACTCAGCAACAAAGCATGGGTGAGTTGAAAACCCTATGGTTTTGAGCAAACCATTACAGCTATTAACAGATTTGACATGTCTTTACCAAAGTTGTACCCTTTGGACTAGCCAACTTTATGATGGAATAGTCAACATCAGGTAAGTTGATAACCAAACCTGCAGACAAATACTATACAACAACAAGTTAGTTTTTTTTTTTTTTTTTTTTTTTTTTTACTAAAAATAAAATAAATATACAACATAATATCTCTACTCAGATACTGATCTGGAAGTCTTAATCCTTTGTTTGAAAACCTTCACCAAAGATTCAGCAAACAATCTTGTATTACAAGCTGGATCAGGAGGAATTTCCAACTTCTGTTGTAACATTTTCTCCATCAAAGATACCTTCAGAGGATACTTATTGGTAATATCCATGATAATCCTCAGACCAGTGGTAGTTTCCAGCACATGCACATAAGACATAGGATAGAACTTCCAACTCTGAACTTTCCATTTCTGATTGTTCTTCCAGATATCATAACTTGCACCAGTAGGAGTAGTAGAATCAAACAACACTTGAAGATCACCCAACAAATACAATCCAGAACCTTCAGGAGTATGAGTGGCATAATACTTAGTAACCAACTCATATAGAGTGACCAAATCTTGATAATTTACAAGATGAAGAATCTGCTGAAGAAAAGCAAAGGAGATGGATGTCTTATCCAATCTATAAATAGTATTGATTTGACCATCTTTACTTAACTCCCAACTCACCAGAACAACTCTAGTTCCTTCTGGCCAATCATCAGATGATCCTTCCCTTATAAATGAAGCATCAGGATCATTCACATTAATTAGACTTTGTTTAGAATGTGATGATCCTACTTTAGCCATTCTCTTTCCTCTTCTTCCAGGAACATAAATAGCATCATGAACTGCTACTTCAGCAGAATCACCTTCTGCAGCTCCAGTATCCACTGATGGAGTATCCAATTGGTCATCAGCAGAATCTTCAGAAGATTCAAGTGCAGCAGAGGCATATTGTTCATCCATAGCCTTTTGTGCAGCTTCTTGTTCCTCAACCAACCTCCTAGCAGTCTCTTCACCCATTTGTTCTTGCTCCAATTGTCTTCTAGTTCTCTTTCTAGTTGGAGGATCTGCTGTCATCACTTTTGCTTTACCTTTATCCACAATCTTCCTTGTTGGAGTATCTGAAGCAGTAATATGAGATACATCAGCAGAAGTATCAGGTAAAGATACTTTCTCAGTAGCACTAGTATCAGCATTGAGGAGAGGAATATTCTTAGAAGCACCCATTCCATCTTTATCATTCCTAGTCTTGATTCTGTTATAAATCTCAACTAATTTTTCAAATGGAAGTCCCCACACTTGTTTCTTAGACCAAGCAGAATTAAATAATGAGCTGCTCTGATTTTTCACATATGTTCTCATATACTCTGTTTGCTGTGCTTGAGTCATTGGTTTTTCCCTTTTTGCTTTAGCTTTTAATTCATCAGCTGCCTTCTTCCTCATCTTTAACATTTTCACAATCTCAGATTCATAATCTTGTTCCCCTACTCTCTTTCCAATAAGATCAGCAGTTACAGTAGGATTAGCAAGTATCTGTTTTCCAATCATCTGCCAGTCTGACTCATCAAACTCTAGAACTGCTGCATCCAATTCCCTTTGTCTTGCAATGGGTAAGGTAGAAACATATCTTTGAGTCTCAGAATCTAATTTAGCATCAAACTGAGCTTATACTTCCTCATCTGGATTAGTATTCTGCTTAAAATTTTCCCATTGTTGGAGCAGTTCTTCTTGTCCAACTCTTTCTTCAGCTGTAACAAGCTCATCCAAATCATCATCTGTTCCTTCAACAAGATCATTAAGAGGAACATTATCTGCAGCAACATCATCATTAGGCACATGCACATCTGCCATAGGTTCATCATGTACATCTTGAACCTCTTTATCAGTAGAAACTTGTATATTCTTAGATGAAGGATGAACAGGAGAATTCAAGTATTCTTTCCCAGCTACAAAATATGTTTCTTCTGATATATTCCCTATGTCAGCAGATTTATCAGCAGTAACCCTTCTTAATGATTGTTTCTCCTGAAGTATATCCACAGCTTCAGTCATCATCACATCATTATCACCACCAGATACTTTTGAAGCTTCAGCAGCTTGTCTTGCCAAATACTGTCTTTTACTTCTTCTTTGAACTAGTATTATAGGTTTAGATTGAGGTGCTGCAGCAGCTTTAGGAGGAACAACATGAGATTGTCTAGCAACTTCAGCTAGAATCTCAAGAGAATCCAAATTTGCCTCCTGTGCCACTTCAGTAGAGTCCAATCCATCTTTGCTTTGCTTCTGCTGACTCAGCTGTGTCTCCAAATCTTTGACTTTGCTTTTCAGAACTTGAATTTCATTACCAAGAGTAGTCTTGGTCTCAGCAAGTTCTTTCTGGAGATCTTCAGTCATTTTCATGTACCTGTTAAGAGAATCATATACAAATGTGAGAGTAATAGGGTCCTCTGCTCTACCATCAGATTGCTCAGTGGTATGAGGAGCTTCATTGAACCCAGCAGGAGAAACAGACTCATGTACAACATTAGGAGAACCTACATTAATTTGCTCTCCCAAAGGACTAGGTGAAGGTAGTCTAGTAAGATCAGGTTCAAAAGTCTGTAAATCATCTTCAAACTCATGAAGTTGCTCAGTTGGAGCATCCTGAACTGGTGAGATGGTAGGGCTAGGTGACATTTGTACAGGGGTAGGTGGTGGTAAGTCAGTAGAATCAGATAAAGGTTCAGCAGTTGTAGCTGGCGCTTCCTCCATTACCACTGAAGGATTACCATCAGCAGCAACACCAGAAGATGATGGATTACCATCATCAGCAGCATTAGAAGCAGGCACATTACCAGCATCATCACCCTCAACTACATTAGCATTGCCTTGTGGCAACATTGCTTCCAACAAAGGGTAATGTTCCCCAGTATAATTAGTTTTCATTGAGGCAAACAACTTAGAACCTAGACTTTTAATGGGTATATGGGTCACATCTTCAGTGGTTATGTCTAAAATTATCTGTAAGAATCTAGGGTACATTAAAAACTTATGTTGTTCCTTATCTATATTTTCTAGCATATTTTCAAAATAAACTTAGAAAAATTATAAGTTTCACCCTTAGAAAGACAGACAATACCACAACCCAATTGCAGAGAGAACTGGTTCCATCCACCACACTTGTTGCTCATACATTGAAGCAGCAGATGCACCAAATACCTCCACTTAGGACAAAATTTATTCTTGTGCCACTTTGATGTATCAGTACTTTGATATCCAGCTTCTCTTAACCCAGCAAGAATCTCTGCAGTGTTGGAATGATACACACCATTTTCATCATCCAACTGAAGCTTTGCCCTTATCAACCCTTCTGTCACCACATATTCTACACCATCTATTTCAGCTACAATCTCTGTAGCAGATCTCTTAGTAGCAGATGCCCAAAATTGTTTCACCAAGGATTCACACACCAAATTGGGACAATAAGTCAAAGCATAATGAATCTTCGACCTTTGTAGAAATTCCACCATCAAATCGAATTCTTCATGTCCCTTCTTTGTTGTTAGAATAGCATATTTGTTATGATCGCCCTTCAAGTCAAGTTGAGCCATTTGACTGAATGTGTGTGAGATGGTTATGAATTACTCCAGAGAATAATGGGTTTAGTTGAAGTGATAAGCGAATAATTTTGATTCGAAAAGATATGCAGAGTGAGTTAAATTTGGAAGTTCCCCAATCGTGGTCAAAATTATCGGAACAACTTATTGACCAAGTCTGACAAAACTTCTAATTTGAACATGAACCCTTCAGCAGCAATGAGAGTTAAACCTGCTGAAGCATAGTCAATCCTCAGCAGAATCAACCAAAGGTAAAAATATCTTCGGTCAATATCTTGATTTTACTGTGCCACCCAACTCGCATTAAATATCGTAACTCCTAAAATTAGCTTATTTAATCACCTCAGATAACACATCTCATTCATCAAATTTCCCAAATTATCTTTCAAACCCTAATTTCTATTAACCCCAATTCTCCATCCAAATTATGTCATCACACCCAAAAACCTCAGATTCAAATTCCTCTTCTCCATCATCAGACGAAGATATACCACCATATCCATGGGGTCTTGAAGGTTCTGACTTTGCAGGAGCATTGGAGAATCGATGGGATGCACAAGAAAGACAATGGAATGCTCACTTGAAGGGTGAACCAAGCAATGCACCCAATCCTGCTGAGAGAGAGCTTGTCTCTCCCTTCATCTATACCTCTGATGAAGACTCTTCAGAGGAAGAGAATGAAGATCCATCCTTTCTTCCTCCTTCCACACCAGAGAGATCCCAACCAAGATCAAGTACTAGGGATCCATCTCTTCCAACATCACAAAATTTGGTGTTGGATCTTCCTGCTCCAGGACCTGGTCTTCCACATCAAGAACATATTGGACAAAGCAAGAGTTCTGAGATCATACGTAAGGGAAAGGAGAATCAGAAGTGAATGATTGAGGATTGTAACCATGGAACAAAGTTCTTGAGTATTCTCTTGACTTTAATTCATGAGCATCTTCCCATTCTTCCTTCTCTTCTTTTTCCATTTTCATCTTCAGCTTCTTCATTGTACTTGTCATAGCCTCAAGTATTTTGTAATAAGTGATAGAAGCTAGTAGTACTGAATTAGTCAATAGTTTAGGAATGGTCATTGTATCTCAGTTGCAACATTGAATGTAAGCTGTAACATGTTTCTATGAATGAATGAAAAGATCTTAGTTGAATTTCTCCATTGTGTAAGACCTTCAGCATGTTTCAATTGATCAGTAGAAACCATTTTCAGCATATCGACCACATTCCTTTGACTTTAGCTCTTGGTGACATTAATCATGGAACTTTCATTCTTAGAACTGCAAAACAAACATCAAACAAGCAAATACACCAAACAACTTGCACAACTGTTAGAGGGTTAGTGTTAAAACTTGTTAAAACTCAGAAATTATACAACATATACAAATATTACAAAGTTTACAGTCATCATCCTCCCCTGAGGCATATGCCACCCCTGAGGCTTATGCCTCCCCTTAAACTTTGCAGTTAAGGGTTTAACATTCCAATATGGACCACCAAATATTGAAACCTGGGTCCATCAAATGCCTTTGTTAATAAATCTGCCATATTTTCATCTGTGTGAATTTTGACCACTTTAACCAAATGTTTCTCATAAGCATCCCTTATAAAGTGATGTCGGATTTCAATATGTTTGGTTCTATTATGAAAAACTGGATTTTTAACAATGCAAATGGTACTTTGATTGTCAATGAAAATGGTAGTATTCATGAAGTTATACCCATAATCCAGTAATTGATTCTGAATCCATAGAACCTGTCCACAACAATTGGCAGCAGCAACATACTCTGCTTCAGTAGTAGAGGTAGCAACTATGGTCTGTTTCTTGCATTGCCAAGAAATCAGTCTTCTTCCAAGAAATTGGCAACCTCCAGTTGTGGATCTTCTATCCAAATTGGCACCAGCATATTCACTATCACTATAAGCTGCTAGCTGAAATGGAGACTCTTTGGGATACCAAAGACCTAATTGTGGTTGGCCTTTAAGATACTTAAAAATCTTCTTGACAACATTCATATGAGAAGTAAGTGGAGTGACTTGGTGTCTTGAACATGCACTCACAGCAAATGTAATATCAGGTCTTGAGGCAGTCAAGTACATCAAAGAACCAATCATAGACCTGTATAAATGAACATTCACAGGAAGATCAGGAGTAAGATTGTTCTTTGGTTTGGGAGCCTCATAAGGAGTTGTGGCAGTCCTGACATTTTCCATAGCAAACTTGGACAACATATCTTTTACATATTTCTCCTGATGTATAAATATACCATCAGGTTTCTGCTGAACTTGCAAACCCAGAAAGAAAGTGAGTTCTCCCATGGCACTCATCTGAAATTCTCCCTTCATCAAATCCTCAAACTCTCTACACCAGGCTTCTTTGGTAGAACCAAAGATAATATCATCCACATACACCTGCACAAGAATAATATCCCTAGAATCTTTCTTGAGAAATAAAGTCTTGTCAATGGCACCTCTTCTGTAGCCATTCTTCAGCAGAAATGTGGAGAGTCTAGCATACCAAGCTCTGGGAGCTTGATGCAGTCCATAGAGAGCTTTGACAACTTTGTACACATACTCAGGATGATCAGAGTCTTCAAATCCCTTGGGTTGAGTCACATAAACCTCCTCTTCAATCTCTCCATACAAGAAAGCACCTTTGACATCCATCTGATAAACCATAAAGCCCATATAAGAGGCATAGGCCAAAAATATCCTTATAGCTTCAACTCTGGCCACTGGTGCAAAGACCTCATCATAGTCAATGCCTTCCTTTTGTCTAAAACCTTGAGCCACTAGTCTTGCTTTGTTCTTCACCACAATACCCCTGGCATCTCTTTTATTCTTCAGAATCCATTTTTTCCCAATGGCATATTTCCCATCAGGAAGAGGAACTAAAATCCAAACCTGCTGATTCTTAAATTGCAGCATCTCCTCTTGCATGGCTTCAAGCCAACTTGAATCAGCCAGTGCTTGAGGAACACTAGTTGGTTCAATCTGAGAAAGAAAACATGGAAACAGACAGTGTTTGAAGTCTGTGTGATTGTTCCTCTTTTGATTGTAGACATAAGAGATAAAAGCAACTTCTCCATATTTTGTATTCTTGACAGTGCTTCTAGTTCGAACAAGGTCTTTAGGATCACCACTAATCTTGGATAGGGGATGAGCATTGTGAATCCTTTTGGTAGCAGTAGGTGGAACATCAATGTTGGCATCAATGTTGGTGAGTGTAGGCTCAAACTCAGTGTCATAAGAAGCTGAGTTAAACAAGCCAGGCTTTGGTTGATAATTTCCAAGGTCAGAAGGACTAGGAAATCTGGTAAAGGGCTTATCAAAATCTGCAGAGACTTCAGTAGAAATGGGAGAGTGAACATCAGCAGAATCAGCATCTTTGACATTATCAGTGGGAAGAGGTATGCATTCAGCAGTATCCTTGTTTCCACTGACTGCTTGTGCTGACTGATGTAGGATAGCCTCAGTCTCTTGGGAAACCTTATCATTGAGTTTCTGAGCTTCCTTAGTAGCAGCATGTTCCTGCTTCTGCAATCTTGCAAGATCTTCTGCATAATGTGACTCATCATCTTGTTCAGCAGCAGAGTGATTACCTACAAAATGGTTAGGTGGAAAAGATGGTACAACAAAAGTATTCTCTTCTGGCTCAGACTCACAATCTGAGTCATCATCCATGGAACCTGCAGGATTAGAACTTGAATCTTTGTTACCTGCATCAGGATTAGAAGCATGCCTAGTATAACCCAAATAGTCAGTCAAATAGTCTAGGTCAAAATACCAAGAATGGCCTTGTCCTTGAATATTAGGCTGATCTTCAAGAAATCTCAGATTAAAGGTCTCTTCAATCTTTTAAGCATTCAGATTATAAACCCTATAGGCCTTGCTATGAGCTGAATACCCAACTATATATCCCTCATCAACTTTCCCATCAAATTTACCCAGTATATCAGCAGTATTCAGAATAGTCACCTTGCATCCAAAAGGCTTAAGGTAATGTATGTGTGGAACTTTCCCAGTGAGAAGTTCATAAGGTGTCTTGACATGAAGTCTAGTGATGGATACCCTGTTCAAGACATGACATGTAGTACTGACTGCTTCAGTCCAAAACATGGTGGGTAGTTTGGAGTCTGCAAGCATTGATCTTGCTGCCTCAATGAGGGTTCTATTTTTCCTTTCAGCAACCCCATTTTGTTGTGGAGTTCTTGGAGTACTATAGTCCCTTCTTATCCCTTTAGACTTACAGAATTCTATGAAGATAACATTTTTGAATTCTGTACCATTGTCACACCTAATTCCTTTCACCTTTTTGTTCAGCTGGTTCTCAACTAAAAGAATGAATTCTTTTAGAATTGGAGTTGTTTCATCCTTAGTTTTGAGAAAGAACACCCAGCAAAATCTGCTATAATCATCTGTAATAACCAGGCAGAAGTACTTGTGATCAATACTTCTAATGGGGGTTGGACCAAAGAGATCCATGTGCAGCAACTGAAGAGGTTCTGAAATGGAGCTCACTGCTTGGACTGTTTTGTAAGAGGCTCTGTGTTGCTTTCCCTTGTTGCAAGCAATACAGTTGTGTTCATTGGTGAAGAGTTTAGAAGGAAGGCCCTTAACAAGACAAAGTTTTGATAACTTGTTGATGGTCTTGTAGTTCACATGTGCCATTCTTCTATGCCATTTATTAGATTCATCCAGGGAAGCTTTGGCAACCAAACATGTTAGATCACCTTCAGGCTGAACATCATTCAGATTGAATGTGTATAAGTTGAAGGTTCTAGGAACTCTCAGCAAGACAGTTGTGTCTTCTGGGAGTTTGAAGTCCTTGGAAAGTACAAGACACTCATCTTCAGAGAAGAAAACCTTATGTTTAGTGTCACAAATTTGTGATACTGAGATAAGATTAAAATTCCCCAGTTCCTTCACATAGTAAACATTTTCAAAATCTAACAAGGGTGTCTTTATGGTTCCTTTCCCTGTTATTTTGCCATCTCCACCACCAAAGGTTACAGTGCCTCCTCCTTCAATGGGCTCAAAGTCATGCATCTTATCCTTGTTCCCTGACATACATCTAGAACAACCACTATCAAAAATGCCAACTTCAGTACTTTTCAATGGATGTTCCTACAACAACAAAAATATACAAAATTAGTACACATTGGAGACTCAAGTCATTGCTGACTTGAGCCTGCCTTGTGGATCATTAGTAACAGGCCATGTAGATGATTTAGATCCACCATTGTTCTTGGACCTGTAATGCATATTAGGTCCCTTCTTAGTCCAAGAACAACCTGCTGAGGGCTTCACAGCAGTATTCCAATTCCCACCACCATTACACATTGAGTCAAAGTGATTAGGCCAATAACCATTATAAAAGAAAGAACTAGTGGGTCTGACATATGGTCTATTACTGGTTTTTCTCCATGAAAAATGAGATTCAGCAGAAATAGGTTTCTGCTGATGTGGAACAAAAGATGGTATGTCACTAACATTCTTCCACATTTGCCTAGTTTTTCTTTGACTAACACCTGCACCCATTCTTTGCTCATGATATGTACAATCCTTAATCAAGTGATATTTACTTCCACACACAAAACACTTCTTCTTTTTAGAAGATTTATGCAAACCAAAAGAATTTCCATAACATGAAAAAGTATTCAAATCACCATGACAAACAGAATTGTTTTTAACAAAGCCAAAATTATTATGCAAAGAATTGAAAAACAAGTCTTCAGTAGAAACTGTCTTGTGATCAGCAGCAACTCTAGAAGGCTTGTGGGGAGTCTTGGGTGATGTCTTGGGCATGGTCTTGGGCATGGTCTTGGGCATGTCCGACTTCTCACTTGAATCACAGCTAGCAAATGAGGTAGACCCTTCATCAGAAGACTTGTCACTGTTACAACAAGAGACAAAGTCATTAGATTTCACAATAGGGTCTTGCAAGTCAGTTGACTTCTTGCCATATAAATGATTTGATCCATCAAAGTCAGAAGGTTTGGACAAGTCTATAGGCATGTGTTCCCCTCTTATAGGTCCAGGCACTGCATTCATTCCCCCTTCCTTAACATATTTAACAGGTGTTTGATAAGCTAAGGCTGGTTCAGGGTCAAAAACACTAGACATATCAGGATAGGTTAGCTCTTCAGGGTCTATATACTTCTCATATCCTAATGCCTTTCTAGACCTAACAGATTGGCGACCATCAATTAATTTACTTAAATTAGATGCCCCTTCCTGCCATTTCATACGACCAGCTATCTCTTTATCTAATTTAGCTTGTAACTCTTGTTTTTCTTTTTCTAAATCAGACTTCTCCTTTTCAGTACGTTTTAATTCTATCTTAGCAACCTCTAAATCACTTTCTAGAACTCTTATTTTTTCATCATATTTAACTTGATTCTTTTGAAACCAGACTTTTTGTTTCTCTAATGTTTTTAAAGCCATTTTATAAGACTCTACCTCTATATAACACTCATTGTACTTTGGTTTCAATTCATAAAACTCTTGTTTAAGCTCATTGTACCTTACACTACATCCAAACACACAGTTGGTTACCTGAGAGATTCTCATCAAGGAGACTTGCTCCTTCTTGTCTTCTGAAGGTGTGAATGCCAGCAGATTCACTTGGGAAGAAGTAGCAGCTTCCTCTCCAGCAGGTTCATGATCAGCCCAATCAATTTGGTGATCCAGAGTCACCATAGCCTTTGAAGGTACAGTCTTGTTATTCCCTGCTTCCAATGGATAAGAACCATATCTAACTTCATCTCCAGCCTTTCTATCTTTGCATTCCCTTGAAAAATGTCCCACTTGACCACAAGTGTAGCATTTAACCTTCCTTCTATCAAACCTTGCTGCTTCCTTGCCATTAAAACCAAACTTTCTTCCAGACTTGGCTTCAAACCTTCTGATGTTCATTGAGATCATTGCAAGCTCCCATTTCAAGTGCATCTCCTCCATTTCCAATGGATCCACCTGTTCAAAATCCTCATAAGCAATAAACTGCTGAGGTTCATATTCAGCCACAAATGAATGAATAAGATCCTCCAACACATTACTTGATCTTGATTTAGGAGCAGTTTGATTATAAGTTTGAGAAGATGCTCCTGATGAATATGAACTTGAGGCTTGATGCACAGGTTTAGTAGAGGCACCAACAAATGCAGAATGAGTGGATGGACGTATGGGACTTCTAACATCAGGCTCAAGTGATTTAAGCCTATTGTAGAGGTCATCAAAAGACATCATGTCCAACCCACCTTTGGTCTTGAGAGCAATACAAACTTGTAACCAAGATGGTGGCAGAGATCTCAGAAATTTAGAATTGCAGTCTTCATTGTCGGGTCTAGCCTTCAACTGATTAAGTTGACTCAATATTCGATGAAATCTGTCATAACCCTTATGAATTCCCTCTTCTTCAGATATCTGAAATTCTTGGAACTTTTGCTTCAGTAGGGACTTCTGCAGCCTTCTTGATTCCTCATTCCCACCAAATCTTGCTTTTATAGCCATCCAAATATCCTTGGCATCCTCCATAAAATGGAAGTCACCCATATGATCATCTGGTATAGCTTGGAGCAAAATAGTTCTGACCTTACTCTCCCTCTGCACAGCCAGTATCTCTTCAGCAGTTTTGGGTCCTACTACAGTAACAACTCCATCAGCATCTGTAACATGCTTCTTCAGACTATTCCCTTTCTTAACAACCTCCCACAGATTCCAATCAATGTTTGTGATCCAGTTTTGCATCTTCATGGACCACAGATGATAATCTTCTGCATTCTTCAAGTATGGAAACTTAGCATTACTGTTGGAGAGATTGAGTTGTTGAAGAGAAGTGGTGTTAATGTTCTGGGTTGTATCTACCTCATCATCTGATCCAGGCATGTTTGTTGATTTGTTTGGATTGTAAAGGTGTAAGATTTGTGATTCTTAGTACGGCAGAGACTCTCTCGAGGCTCTGATACCACTTGTTGAGCTATAGACCTTGATAGATCTTCTTGAGCACTCTAGAATCGTTAGTAATGTCACTGTAATCAATAACACACTAATAGATAATCTCTGCAACTTGTATTTATAAAGCGGAAATAAAACACAAGCTTGATACTAAGAACTCTTGATCCTCTATGGATCTTTTAATTATAATAAGAATTTTCTAAAAGTTATTCAATACATAAACCGTGTGTTCCTTTTATACTCAAGGAACCCTAAACCGTTTCTCAAGAAACGTATACTCTAAAACTTCTAAAAGATATGCATTATCACTTCCTAAATAAACTCATGCATATCCAAACTATATTACATAAAACACGGAAATACTATATCCGCAGAAACTAATAAAGCTGAACTATGTCTTCAGCAGATACACTGCTTTAGCAGAAACCAACTCTTCAGCAGGATCCTTTCAGTAGAAACAGCAGCAGAATTCTTACTTCACAGAATTCCCAACATGTGCCCTTTTTGCCAGCTCCGTGCCATCATGCTGCTATTTCCCTGAGATAAACATGCTAAAAATGTCAACACAAAGGTTGAGTGAATCCATAGTAGTTTAAGTTATGAAGTAGTTTGAACACGAGATAACAGTTTGAAAACAACGTGCTCGTGGAATTAGCACAATAATGAATATGTATAAAAATTAATCTATACATATTGATATTGCTCCTAAGGTTTCACGAAACGCAAGCCTTGACAGTTATGTAATGCAATCACCTACACCACGAAGGATGTAGTTGACAAAGGTGCCCTCAGGGAAACTACGCTGGATTTCCCAAAAATACGAATATAGCTCACCTCCTGACAAAAGTCTGAATTGCCTTAGGTGGGTTGCCGGTCCCAATAGATCTATTAACTATATTTCGCGCTCACTCGCAAGTGATTAAGGTTTGTGAAAGAGGGACTTTTAGCGTAAGGTAACTTAGGCAATATCAGGAAAGTAATAGCATACAGAAAAATACTTGTGTTCGGTTTATCGCATGTATCTCTCCACGGGGTTTAGAAAACAGTATAAAAAGTGGGACTATGAACTCACCTCGGTAATGTAGAAATCAACTGGTGCTCAAATGAGAACTAATAACGGTTATGAATAGCAGTGAATAGCTCCTGACTCGCGACCTAAATTAACGTGATATATATATATATATATATATATATATATATATATATATATATATATATATATATATATATATATATATATATATATATATATATATATATATATATTATTGGTTCAAAGATCTCGATGCGTAAACGACGAATGACGTCGGATTACTCGTTTTTAATATGTCTTAAGTTCAAAAGTAATTTATAATGTTAAGTATTATTTTACATATAACATTATCGTATTATATAAATAAAAATATTTAATTTAAATATTTTTAGTTAGTATATTATAAACAAGTAGGGTTGGATCAGTTGGAAAACCCCTTGCCTCTTAACCTAGAGGTCAAGGGTTCGATCCTCACTCCCTACAAAAGGCCGGAGGTCCTTTTCTACCTTAAGTAGAACCGGAAGCAACCTCTCTACCTAGGTAGGGGTATGGTTGTCTACGTCTCAACCTCCCCCATACACTGTGGAAGACGGTATTGGGACCCATAACCCGTTGAAGACGGTATTGGGAGTTACTTTACTTTTTTTTTATTATTATAAGTTTATATTAATATATATATTGTAAAAGAAATGTATTAAGTAAAATGTTTTAGAAATTAAATGTTATTAGATTTGTAACAAATAAACCTTTAAGTATGTCAAAAGTTACACTTTAACCCTTAGGTAAAAAATAATTACATTTTTAGTCCAAAATGGTACTTTTACACTTATCTTTCTCAAAATGGCAGTTTATACCCTTGTCTTTTATTAAAAATTTACTGTTTTATATTTGTAGTCCGAAAGTTTCTAACTTTTTACACTTTTAGTCCCTTAACGAAATCTTTTGCAAAAATAGTCCTAAGTTAAGTTTTGAAAAAGTGGACTTTTATATTTATAAAAGTTATCATTTTTAACTTATAAAAAGGCTACAAAATTCGGTTTATAAGATGAAAGTGTTTTGAGTTTTTCTTGCTTCTGTTTCTCGATTTTCTGGATTTACAAAATCAACATTGGGCTCGTTAGCCCATCAAGCCCAAAACAAGGTTTTAGAAAATATTAAAAAGGTGGCTCGACTAGGCTTAGGTTTGGGACGATTTAGGCTAGCGTTACACGATCAAATCCTTGCATGTGTGTCGATCTTGTATTAGTGTGGTTCAAAGATTTGAGTGGTCGAAAAATATATATACGTTATACGTGAAAATAAAGAAATAAATGGCCCTTTCTAAAGAGTGTCGCGTGATAAATTTGTAAGAAATGATTTCATGTTTTATGCCTTTAAATGTAACGAGATATGAACGATATGCATGACAATAAATATTAAAGTAAGAAGTATCGAAATAGGATTTAGTTACTTACAACACCTCAAGGGTGGTGAAGAAGTCGTATGGGGGTGGTACGAGAGAAATGAGGACGAGTGTGAGTTAGTAACCCGAACTTCTTCTTGAATATGAACCCACGATCCAAGATGTTAACCCAAAGTCTAGAAAATGATCCAAATGTCTTGTATGGTTTCTTGTGTCTCGACAGTAAGCCAAAAGAGAGAATAGATAGTTTGTTTTGAGATTCTTAAGAGTGTAGTGAGATGTGAAATGTGTAGTAATTGTTTATATAGTGAGAAAGGCAAAGGGTGGTTAGGTAGTAACATGTGAATTTGTTGGGTGAGTCTTTGTGGTGTCAATCGGAGAAGAGACAAAGTTGTCGAGGGTCTCATGGTTTAGTCTTGTCGAGTGTGGCAAAGTCTTTGTGGCTATGATGAAGCTTTTTGATTAGTTTAGTCACAGGTTTAAAGATGAGATGAGACAAGTATGTACTATCAAAGATGGGTAAGTAAACATGTGATCCTTGTGTTTGTGGTTAAAGAAACACATAACCCTTTGGATAATACATTTTAAGACAAAGGTGTATTAGTTTATGAGTTTAGGCTTAGTAACTAGGGTGGCTTGAGTTGTTTTTGGGTGATCTTTACACGCAAAAGAGGAAAGAAAGAATGGTGATGTCGAGTTTTATGAGACATGGAAGACAAGATTATTTCAAATGTATACATGTTGCAAACTATGGAGCAAAGGTGTGTTTGGTTTGGTCTCGACCTGGTACCAACAGGAAAAGAAAATGAACAAAATCATTGTGGGCTTATGGCTGGGGTTACGGCCCAAAGAGAAAAAAAAGGAAAAAGAAATGGTAGTTGGGCTAGTATACGGTCCAAGAAGAAAGAAAAGAAAATAGGTGTTGGGCTTGCGTACGGGTATCGGCCCAGTCCAAAGGAAAAATAAAGTATGCGCGAGGAATGGACTTACAAATATTAAGGCCCAAGTAAAATAAATAAATTGAGTGGTTTAAACGTTCCGGGAAAAATAATATGTCGAGGTTTATATAGAAATAGATTACGAAGAATATCTCGTAAATACTTGCACGTATATATACTATCATGTGTGTATATATATAGTATAGTTTATCATAGTTTCGTTCATATAATATATATATCACTAGGTCGGTATTAGCTTCTGTTTCGCGAGTGGAAGCTATTCAAGTTACATCAAGTTTCTCGGTAATTCAGTAGTGACCAAACACATTTTTTGGAAATAAAAGTAATAGTTCATAGTCCAAGAAAAAATTAAATTGGCCCGCAAAATTGGCCTAGTGATCAGTTATTTGAAAAATCGTTTAGTGATAAGCATTACTAAATGACATGGGATTTTACGAGGTAGTACATGTATGGACAATGGTGGATTTATTATCAAAAACTTGTATGATGTTAGTGTTGACAGTGGGAGGGATCAAGCGACTATAACAAACCAAACACCCCTTTTATGTACTGTTTGTAACGGCAAAAACCAAACACCCCATTTTATGATGAAAACCAAATTCAGTTGATATAAATTTCGTAACAGCAAAATCAAACACCCCCTTTATCGAAAATTTTTCGTTGTTTATGGCCCGTAATGACTTCCATGAGTCAAACCTATTTATCTAATGTCACAAATTGTAACCTCAATCAGTTTGACTTCCTTAAGTCAAAACTATTTATCTAATGCATAACCAAAGCAAATAACACAAAAGGGAAACGGGTTGCCAGATAAAGTTCATAGTTGGTCACTAAAATATCACTCTTGGTTGATTAACTAGAGTGTACTACACACTTGGTACCTAAAGTCATATGTCATGGTTGATTTAACCATAGTATGGTGATAAATGTATTTTGCCTATTATACCCTTGGAAATGTACCAAAATATGAGCGTTGACCGAGACAAAAGTGGTCAAGGGACGCATTCGGCTTCAATTTCCCACGTTTTGGACGCCACACGATGTTTTTAGAAAGGTAAGGTGCATGACGATGCTTTGTGAAAAGTTCAGGGACCAACGGTGTATTTTTGTCTATTTACTATTTAGTGTATTTTGTGTGTTCACCATCAGTTGCACTAAAATAGTGTGGTGTCTAGTGCTTATATTAGAGACTATTTTTGCTAGTTTTTGCAATATTTTAATGCAAAAGGTACATTTAATGCCAATATTGGAGATAGCCAAAGTGAAACATGATGAAATTACATCTGTTCATAATAAGGTTATTTTTGTGTTAGAAAAGCATAACTACTAACAGCTAGAGTGTGGTACCGTAGATCTTTAGTCTAGTGGTATGTGAGTTGCCTATCATCCTAAAAGATGTGAGTTCAAGCCTCGATGGAGGCATTTATGAGATAGGTGGTATAGGTGTGGAAAAAAATGCCCTTCTAAAAAAACAACTGGAGTATGGTAAAAATAGTTGTATGATGCCTCAAAGAAAGAAAACAAATTCAAGATCCACCGAAGGTCAAAAGGGCTGCAAACAACCGAATCTTTTATTAAGTAACTCGAGTTCGAGCTTGACTCGATCAAGTCGAGCTTTTATCAGGTTCAAGCTCGAGCCTAAGCCCAAGTCCAATAAACCATCTCAATACACACAAGCCGAGCTCGAGCTTTAATTGAGTTTTCGAACCTTCATGTACATACACGCGTTATATTTTTTGTATACATATTTATATGAACATCCTAAAGGCTTATGTGAATAACGGTATAATATAATTAAATATTTATTGTAGAAAGAACTTGTAAACCCTAATGCTCACAAATGTGTTGTATAAGTTATTCACTCTTAAATTCATCGTGTGTTTTATTGACTTTGTTGATGAGTTTGGCTATCAAATGCAATGTTTATAAATAAATTCGAGCTTTTTGAGTCGAGCTTAAGCCTTATTCAAATATTACTCGAGCTGAGCTCAAGCTTGGATGATTACAGCTCGTCGAGCTATCGAGCCAAGCTCGAGCCTACCTTACAACTTTTGAGCCGAGCTCAAGCTCTATCAAGCTCGAGCTCGGATTGACTCAATTACATCCCTAACTATAAGAGAAGGCTCAAAATTAGTCCAAAGTCCCATCCAACCCATATGTTCTTCACACATAAAACGAGTACAATACCGATGCGTTGCTCTCGTATACCAATACAATAGCGATACTTTTAGCGACAATTAACTTGGATACACCGAAAAACCTAAAGTTTAGCGCAAAATTTATCAAAGAATTCCCAAGATAAGTTGAGACCTCAAAATCACAAGATAATTGACAAAAGCAAAAAACAATACGCACACGAATATACCATCGAACCCCCTTTATTAATAACCAATAAAGGCTTACATCGAGACAAAAATAATGAATTAACTAGCATCCCTCTCACCTCTATTTAGAGATGAAGAGTAAAATCTAAATATGGAATTAGAATCACATAGTATCTTTGTTTGTCTTGCACACAAAGCAATCACTGTTTAAGTCTAACCCTAACTTTAGGGTTTTGGAAATACAATAAGAAATAACTTTTTTCAATGTGCCGATCTAATACGCTTGCTTTTTTTGTTTCACTTAATGTTACGAACTTTCATGTTTTGTACCAATCTACCCCACCAAACTTGGTTAACCGGCTACCACTTTTTTTGCCACATAAGCTGGCACGTTGGATTTCCGCTAACATATATTTATTTAAATTACATAGATTGCATCTATTGTCCCTGGTCGTTTTCATATGTTTTTGTACGCTTTCATCCGTTTTTATACATTTTTGTACGTCTGTGTATGTTTTAAACGCTTTCGTCCGTTTTATACGTTTTTATACATTTTCGTCTGTTTTATACGTTTTCATCCATTTTTATGCATTTTCGCCTGTTTTCTTACATTTTTGTCTTCATCCGTTTTTATTCGTTATCGTCTTTTTTATACCTTTTCGCCCGTTTTCTTACATTTTCGTCCGTTTTTATTCATTTCCATCCGTTTTTGTACGATTTCATTTGTTTTTATATATTTTCGTCCATTTTTATACGTTTTTGTCTGTTCTATACATTTTCATCTATTTTTATACGTAAGACAACAGATAAAAACATATGAAAACATAAGAAAAACAGATGAAAACGTATAAAGACGGACAAAACGTATAAAAACGGATGAAAAATAATAAGGATATATAAAAACGCATGAAAACGTATAAAAACAAATGAAAACATATAAAAAAAGATGAAAACGTATAAAAATAGATGAAAATGTATGAAAACTGATGAAATCGTATAAAAACGGACGAAAACGCATAAAATGGATAAAAACGTAAGAAAACGGGTGAAAAGGTATAAAAACATACAAAAATGAATGAAAACAGATGAAAAAGTATAAAAACATACTAAGACGTATATGACGGATGAAAACATATAAAAACAGACGAAAACGTATAAAAGCGCACGAAAACATATAAAAACGGATGAAAACATATAAAACAGACGAGGATGTATAAAAATGGATGAAAACGCATAAAACGAATAAAAACGTATGAAAATATAAGAACACGTACACAAACGTATAAAAAATGGATGAAAGCGTATAAAAATGTACAAATTTTCAGAGAAAAAGTATATAAAACTTTCGTAATATAAAAAAATATATATAAAAGTTTCGTATTTTAAAAGTTTATAAAAAAAAATTGTGATAAAAAGAATTATAAAAATTTTCGGAAAGAAAAGGACAGTCAATGAAATATGAAACCACCAGGGACAATAGATGCAATATGGGATAAACCTGAAGGATGATCTATGTAATTTACTCAAATATTAAATATGTCACGTAGTTTTTTTTTTCTGGTTTTGTAACTTATTACACGGTAACCAGTAAACTTGTGAGTAGATTAGTAAAAAAAATGAATGTTTGTAACATTAAGTGAAACAAAAAATATGTTTAAAAAAAAAAAACAAAACAAAAAATAGTACGCATATTAGATTAATACATTTTAAAAAATTTGTTTCTATTGTATGGCTCAAACCCTTATATGAATGCTAAGAATTTTATTTTTGTTCTCTAATCTTTACATTTCACATCCACATTCTATTTGTTTCATGTTTTAAATTCTATGTTTTTAGTTTTATTTGTTAACTTTTAAGAACTAACTAGAACTTAAAGTTTATATGTAGTGGTTTACAGATCGATATAGATCATAGTATACAATTACATTTTTTTTACTAGTTCTTTCTAATAGCTTTTAGAACAAAATAGTGAATCATGATTAAAATACTGAAAGTCAAAGATTTAGTTTAGGAAAGATAAGTTTGCAAGTCTAGATAGTGTACTCTTTCTATTACCATTGCAACAATTAAAAGAATAACTCTCAAGTCCCAAAAAGAAAACTTAAACTTAAAAGTGTACAATATGAAAAGTTTATAAATGTTCCCTAACCTTTTAATGTATACTATATTCTTATTTCGAGTAGCATGCTAGTTTATATCACAACATATTTTGTTTGCATATATAATGTTTTGCATTTGTGTTTCATAATATATTTTGGCTCTCCTAACGTAAAATCCTAACAGCGCCCCTGATCTCACTTCCCACTACTTTTATCTAATAATGGTTAGAACTTTTCTTATTATTTAGTCATTTACATATACCACAGGTAAACATACACATAACACAATTAAACACATAAATTTCCGACAACACATTCACACACACATTATTTATTTTAATGGTTGTCCACCCACCGATTTTTCCCTCTTTGTTTTGGTCTTCACCCTTCAATTTTAACCCTCCGTAGTCGATTTCGTGCATGGTGGAGAGACAACCATTACATCTAGTGTTTTAATCTTTTCGGGTATGATATAGACATGCATGTATATATATACATATACTATTCTGTTAATAGTACTACACTATATAGTATAGGAATAAAATGAATTACTTTTATAAGAAAATGAAGGTCAAGTGTGTGTACAGGCTTTTGCTTGTATCATTAAATGGAGTGTGGGGGGGCAGTAGAGTCATGACAGTATGAGAAGGTTGTACTTGTGCAGATTTCAGATTTCAGATTTCAGATTCAGCTATCTAGGTCTATTATCTCTATCTGTATTTATGCATGCTCCCAAATCTATATACGTAATGTATGTACATCTCACAGACACAAACAAGCCATCATTAAATATGGCCCTTGTTGACCACACACTAGTCTATTTTTTAGACAAACCCTCTCCTAGTGGGAGGGTGTACTTTTTTTTGTTTTTTTTGTTATTTTTTTGTACTTTTGTCCTGTAGTTTTTTTTTTTTTTTTTTTTTTTTTTTTTTTTTTTTTTTTTTAAGTTTGTAATGTTTTTGTTTTGTATATTTTTTTGTAATGTTAGTAATGTTGTGTATACTTAATTAATAGTTGCCTATATGACGTTATAAAAAAAGATTAATAATTGCCTATATGACGTTATAAAAAAATATGACGTTATAAAAAAAGATGACGTTGACTTATTTGCATTTATAAACTAATGTTTGTAATGTTTTTGTGTTGTGTATAGTTAATTAATAATTGCCTATATGACGTTATAAAAAAATATGACGTTATAAAAAAAATATGGCGTTATAAAAAAAGATGACGTTGACTCATTTGCATTTATAAACTACTACAAGATCAGTGTTTACACCTAAACTTAAATTATTTAAAAACAACAACTATTATTATAAAATTAAACGTCAACGTTAACATATTATTTAAAAACAACAATATCTACGACATATGAAGATTATTCATTTCGGTTAAAAGATCATGGAGCCGGGCACTTGACTGACAAGCGTGATCCTCAGGATGCCTTGCCATTTCTAACTCCATTTCCAGCGCCTTTATTCTTTGCTTCAACAACTTGATCTCATTTTTTGTAGCAACGCAGTTTGAGCAATGCGTTGAAGAAGAGGCTTGACTAAAGTGTTGTGCTTCAAATACATCTTTCCACGCGAAGTATCGACACCCATAGTCTTTTGTACTTGGCTGTTACATGTTCAGGAAATAATAAGAAATGTATTTTTAACAAACAAATTATTTACATAACTAAGCAAACGTATGATTAATTACCACTGAAAGAGGACATGCATAAAACAGTCGCCCACGACTACCATCTTGCCAGGATGTCCGTTCTACAATAAATCTTTTATTACATCGGCACCAGAAAGGATTTCTTTGGCTCATCTGACCAAAGAATTTGCATAATCAATCAATAATGTTATTTACTAATATAAATAAATATTTAATCAATTACTATATAATACAAACAGTTATTTACAACATAAATCAATAATCATTTACAATGTTGATAGTCGATGTTGATATAAACTTATCCATTGTTCTGCAATTGGCTGTCGGAAAAACCTCCATTGTGGGTGGTTACGCGGAAGTGTAAAAGTTGGGTCTAGCGTCGGTATAATGTAATGAGCACATGAGCCCCCCCCCCCCCCCCCCCCCCCCCACACGGGCAATCACAAGGGGGTCGATTTTTTTATAACAAAATGGTTTTTTTATAACAAAATATTTTTTATAACAAAATATTTTTTTTATCACAATTTTTTTACAACTAATTTTTTTAATAACAAAATATTTTTTTGTATAACAAAATGTTTTTTTTAATGACAATATTTTTTTTATCACAATTTTTTTTACAACTAACTTTTTAATACATTTTTTACAACTAACTTTTTAATACACTTTTTTACAACTAACTTTTTAATACACTTTTTTACACTTTTTATTTACACTTTTTAACACACTTTTTTTTTTTTTTAAAGAAAAAAATTTAATAAAAACGCGTTTTGTGTTATCCAACTGTCTCACACACGCGTTTTGTATTAACACCACAGCTGTCTCACACACACCACACACACACCACACACTCAAAACTCTCTCTCTCACTCTAAGTTATCTGCTCTCTTTTTAGATCTAAAATCACGCTAATATTTGTGTGATGTTGTTGGTGATTTGTGAGAGAGTTTGTGAGTGTGTGGTGATGTTGGTGATCTGTGATGGTTTTGTTAGGTACATGATGTTTATGTGATGTTTTTCTGATGGTTTTGTTAGGTACGTGATGTTTATGTGATGTTTTTGTTAGATTCGTACGTGAAAGATTCAAAATCTTGAGTTTTTTTAAAGAAACTCAATTTTTTTAAATTAAGGTTTCGTAAAATTGGTTTGGGGGTTTTTGAATCTAACTTGATTACTTCATAATAAAGTGTGTTAATTGAAAGATTCGTACGTTAATTTATCAAAATCTTGATTTTTTAATGAAACCCTAATTTTTTAAATTAGGGTTTCGTAAAATTGGTTTGGGGGTTTTTGAATCTGACTTGATTACTTCATAATAAAGTGTGTTAATTAAAAGATTCGTACGTTAATTTATCAAAATCTTGATTTTTTTAAAGAAACCCTAATTTTTTAAATTAGGGTTTCGTAAAATTAGTATGGGGGTTTTTGAATCTGACTTGATTTACTTCATATAAAGTGGTGGGTGGTTCTGTAATAAAAAAGTTTAGATCTAAAAAAAATAGATCCGTGATGTATCTCTGATGGTTTTGTTAGATACGTGATGTTTATATGATGTGATGTTTATGTGGTGCTGGGGTGGTGGTTCTGGGGTGGTGGTTCTGTGTTCTTAGGTTCTTATGTGATGCTTCTGTTGTGCTTAATTGTGTGTGAGACAGCTGTGGTGATAAAGTGATGTTTCTGTGATGTTTGATGTTTATGGTGATGGTGTTGTTGACCACACACTAGTCTATTTTTTAGACAAACCCTCCCTAAATGGGAGGGTGTGATGTATCTGATGAAACTGCTTGTGATGGCTATGATGATTTAAAAAAAAATAAAAGCTTAATTTTGGCGTGGCATTTCCAAATGGATAGGCAATATATTTGCAACCTTTGATGTTGCAGCCAATATGATAAAGGATTTAATGTAATCTGAGCCTTACCTCCCGTGTGTTAAATTGTGAATTCCACATTTTCACTTGTTTGTGATTCAGACTTGTGGTTGCTTCTTTGAGAGTTGCTCTGTGTTTCACTTGTTGTGATACTGCTTCTTGTGTTTCACTTGTGATACTGCTTCTTTCAGACTTGTGGTTAGTAACTTGTTCAGACTTGTGGTTGCTTAGTTGTTGTTTGTGATTCACACTTGTGGTTAGTAACTTGTTCAGACTTGTGGTTGCTTAGTTGTTGTTTGTGATTCACACTTGTGGTTAGTAACTTGTTTAGACTTGTGGTTGCTTAGTTGTTTGTGATTCACACTTGTGTTTATAGTCCAGGATTGAATCCTGGGAATCCTTACTATTTGGCTTGTGATGTACCTTTTGAGAATCCTGCTGTTTGGGCATGTGACTTTTGAGAACTTGTGCTGTTTGGGCATGTGAACTTTTGAGAACTTGTGCAGTTTGGCATGTGAACTTTTCAGAACTTGAGAATCTTTGGCTGTGTAACTTGTAAATTTTGTAGGGTGTAGGCAATGATGATTGGTTTACAATCTGAGCCGAGGCGATGACGAATGGTTTTTAAAACCGAATGGTATGACGGAGTGATATTTTTATCACTTTCGCAACCTTCAAATCCGAGCCTTCTAAAAATTTCACATTTGGCGATGACGATAACAATTATCCGAGCCTTTTGTTTGTGTTTGTCTCAATACTGCAGTTGTGTTTGTCTAAAAAATAGACTAGTGTGTGGTCAACAAGGGCCTTGGTTGTGTTTGTTTGCAGCTGTGTTTGTGTTTGCAGTTGTGTTTGTGACAAAAAAAAGAGGACTTGGCGATGACGATAACGGAAAAATCCGAGCCTGTGTTTGTCTCAATACTGCAATTGGTTGTGTTGTGTTTTGTGTTTGCAGTTGTGTTTGTGTTTGTGACAAAAAAAAAAAAAAAAAAAAAAAAACTTACATAAAAAACAAACTTGGACAAAAAAAAAAAAAAAAAAAAAAAAAAAAAAACTTAAAAGGACAAAACCTGTATGTGGGCCCCACTAGAGGAGGGTTTGCAGGCCTAGTAGTAGTAGCATACCGTGGGGTTAACACTACCCTTAAATATTCATTCTTGTCTGTTTTTCTTTCTGTCTGAAATGACTTGAGAGAACGCATCCTCCTTCCCCATATCTAATTGGTCATTACTTCCTGGTCTTACTTCTTTAACATTCTAAAGTATGTACAGTACAAAATTACCAAATGGAATATACGACACTATATTGATAAATTAGTTTTTTATAAAAGAGAAGATGGAGTAGCTTTTCTTACAAATAAATAATCATTGTAGGTAAAAAGAAGTATTATAATGGGATCTGATTTGTAAAACATTGTTTTTAATTGATACAGATGCCTATGCATTGCATAGTTATATCATATTTACATCATGTTTTGTCTGTTTGTACATTGATATCATGATATGTAAAAACCAAAAACATTATATGCAAATCAGTCCTCATATTTGCAAACATTAATGCACAACTTTCTCACAATTCTTTTGCGCAAAACATAAGAAATTAGCAAATAATTCTAGGGGTGAGCATCGGGTAAAAACCGACCCGACCCGAAACCAAACCGACATAACAAAAACCGGAACTCGGAAAAAACCAAAACCGAATCAAAATTACTTGGTTTTCTCAGTTCGGTTCGGTTCTCGGTTTCGAAACTCGGTTTTCTTGGTTTTCGACCCAAACCGAACCAAAAACCAAAAATGGGTAAAACCTAAACCGAGAACCAAACCGAAGTTACTCGGTTAGGTTTGGCTAATTTTGTCGGGTTAGTTCGGTTCGGTTTTTGGTCGGTTTTGCTCGGCCCTGAATAATTCTATTACATTTTTTATTGCTCTGGTAGGGTTTTTTTAGTTTGCTTAGTCAGTCTTTTGATAGAATATGTTTGCTTTTGCACAAAAGATGTATGGAGCTAGGTGGGCTACCAAGACTAAAAAAACATATCAATAAGGAGTTGTATGAAGCATGCGTGCAAGTGGTAATAGTCTAAGCAAAAGCGAGAACGTGAGCTTGGGTAACATAAACATCGCTAAGAGAAGTCAAAGCAATCAACAATCCATTTATGAGATTCTAAAATAACTCTTAGGGTCCGCTTGGTTCAAAGTAAGGAAAAGGAAAGGGAAAAGAAAAGAGAAAGGAATGCAAAGGAATGAGTGAGGTGGGTAATCAATACCTTACCCTCCAATTTACTCTATAATGGTTGATTACCCACTACGGGGTAATCAATACCTTACCCCTCTATTACCAAGCACAATTATTTGATGAATGTGGGCCCTTTTCAATTCCTTACCCATTCCCCACCCCCTTTTACCCCTCACCAAGCACCCCCTTAGATCATGACCAATGTTTGAGCTAACCTAGATTCGATAAGAACACCCAACGCGATGTTATCTTACACCATTTCCAATACTTTTTAAAAGTACTTCAAATTTGTAGGAAAATTGACATACTTTGCTTATATTTCATCCTTTAAAGATTATATCCTCCGAACTTAAAGTTCATAACCTATATTAACCTGGTTGATTTTTACCTAATACGGGGTAATTTAACTTGTTCACATTACTTTATGCATACATCATATTATTAGAGGAATGTTAGACTCACAAAAGAATTTCACGCAAAAAACCACACGTTGATATGTCTGGCAATAATTGGTCTATTTTGTTATATTTTCTCTCTTATTAGACCAATCACTGTCAGATACATCAGCGTGTGAATTTCTTTTGTGGAATTTTTATGTGTGTCTAGCATTTCCCATGTTATTATATGCATAGAGGATGATTAGTAAATCTTCAAATAATGCTTCAGCAAAAATTTCAAATCACAGTAGAAGATTTTCTTTAGTGTTACCTTCTTCAAATGCGTAATGATTTGCACACTCAGACTTTTGAATGAGACACTCAATCGTATACATTATTTATTTGTACAGTCATTACAGTGTAATTTAACTGCTTGTACAGTTTAGTGTCCCAATAAAAAATAAGAGTGTCCAATCACCTCCCTCTTCAAATATGAATGAAAACGATATGTGCAAATCATAAAGACACTGGCAGTCATGATTCCGAAAACATCCATACCTCCGAAATCCACCAATAATATCATTCCACCTCATTTCACCTCATTCATACTTTTTCCATACCTCCCAACCCCATTTTAGTGGCAACCATGCTTTTTTCATACCTCCCAACTTTCTTTTTTTCTTTTTTTTTATTAACTAAATTAAACAATTTAATTAAAACATAAATATTTCATTAATAACTAAAAGAAAATTACATAATACTTAAAAAAAATAATAATAATAATAATTAAAAGAAAATTACATTATTCTTAAAAAAAAATGAAATAACTAATCATCGAGATATGTTAAGTTTTGAGCATCTACGTGGTCCGTAAGATCATATAAGAGTCGGTAATAAATTTGTTCGTCGATTAACTCCGGCAATACACTATCGTCATAAACTGGCGCGACTGGCGGATCCATTATATGAACCGGTGATATTGCCATCCCATCGTCTTTTAAAATCATATTGTGAAATATGATACACGTATAAACGATTTGTCGAATCTTTTCAACCGACATTGCCCGGAGAGGACGAGCGAGAATCATCCATTTATTTTTAAGACGACCAAAAGCTCGCTCGATATCTTTTCTTGCAGACTCTTGTAGTTTTTTAAATCTCTTTTCATTCAATTCAACCGGATGCTTGTATGCTTTAACAAACGTTGACCATGTAGGATAGATTCTATCTGGAGGTTCACCCGTTGCGAGTTGCCTAATGGCCGATGTGCATTTTTGTAATGCCGCGAAACTTTTTTTTCCCCTCGCATCTAAGCCCTCTTGAAACCATTCGAAAATCGCTTCAACATCAGCAACAACTCTTAAAAACAAGCTTTTATTCATACGAAACCGTTCACGAAAACGTTCGTCGTTAAACTTTGGACGTTCAACGAAATAATCATTCATAAGGGTTCGTAAAGCTTGTTCACGAAAACGAGTTACATACTCCCGACTTTCGGTAGAGCTTGCCGTGTCGTCAATTGCATCGTACGCGGCTAATAAGGTTTCTAGGGTGCTACCGGATGGCACTAGTTCGGACAATTCGCCGGGGGGACTCACTAATGATTCGGACGAAGAAGAAGACATTGTAAAAATATGTGAATTTTATATATGCGAATTGTATTGTTTGTGATAAAAATGTATGTGTTTGTTGAATATATATAGGGGATTTTTTTTTTTTTTTTTTTTTTGGCCCAATGCACGCTCCACTATTCTAATGTCTAAAAAATTAATTGTCAAACGGTCATTTTGTGCATAGAAACTCGCATGCTTCGGAGGCAATATATGCCGGTGAGATGATGCCGCTTACCATGCCGGTGGGGTGGCGGCGGTGTTCACCGCCGGCATGCCCTTGCCGGTGGGTGATGCCGCCCCACTGCCACCTTCTAATTGGAGACGGATTTATTTAGTCGTTAGACATGCATGGGGCAACCAAAGAACACTCTAGTTGTTACAAGTAACATTGTTTTAGAAGCTATAAACGGCGACACCAAATTAACATTGTTTCTGATTGTTCTTTTACTTTTTGACGGGCACCTAAACTTCTCAAATTTTCATAATTATAGCTTAAGTGATTATTTATTTATTTATTTATTTTTTATATTAACACAGCCTAATAAATCATTTCCTAATCTAAACATCTTTAATAGAACATTTGTTGCCCTTTTATGGTGTCGACCCATTCAAACATGCATACCCTTTCAAGTAAATCTTGAATGTGCAAGTTTTTTTTTTTTTTTTTTTTTTTTTTTTTTTTTTTTTTTTTTTAGCGTCATTTATTAAAAAACTAGCATGGTGCTAGAGAATACAAAAGGAGAGATTAACCAATCATTCTAACTAATACATTTTTTTCCTCTAAACTTAAGCCATGAAAAAGAAAAAAGACTTTGAATGTGCAAGTGAGTGCCATTGTTGGAAGAAACAAAATTAAGGTAGGTCGTTGCCATCAAAAGTCGGCGAGGACGGAGGTGGCAGTGGTAATCGACGATGGTGGCATCAATTTTCTTTTATGAACTTTTTTACTATGTTAATGAATTATTTTGCAATGCATGTTATAAAGTTGACTTGAGCAAGTGCAAAAGAAAGTTTTCTTTGGCATCTTGAATTTTCATTTCAGTGTTTATTGTTACGATTTTGAGTAGCAATGAAGATAGAATAGTATCTAGTATCACTAAAACTAGATACTTTACAAGTTTACATGTGTATAAAATCTTACATGTGTATAAACTTTGTCGTTGGTATCGAAAATGAAAAAAGGACAAACTTTTATGGTCAAACAAAATGAGCTTTTCAATTTGCAAGCTACTTTTGGTCCTTGACCCCTCCTCTCTCCTTCTTTCCCATCGTTGAGCGTGCCCTTCACTTAATCAACCATTCAACCGTGACAATATAATCGGGTTGCGTTACCAGGAATGTAGATATTAGTCATGTTTGGAACACTTTTTTGAAAACGTTTAAGAGCGGTAAGCGATAAGCGTTTTAGTCTTAATGCTTGTTTGACAACACTGCTGCTAGCGTTTAGCAACACCTCAAAAGCTTGCAATTTTAATGCTTCCTAAAGAAGTTTTCCAATATACCGCTAGCGTTTTACTTTTAATATTACCAATTTATCCTAAAAAAATAACATTCATTCATAAGTATATGCCTTTTTTCGTAATTTTACATTTTATAATTACAACTACAGCTACGTTACCAAACACGTTTTTTAAACAAGTAGCTAATTCTTACTGCTACAGCTTACTGCTTATTGCTACTGCTTACTTCTACATGTCGCCAAACATAGCCAATAGCTTTATGTTTGCCGAAATGAATCGGAGCTGCAGCTGTAATTTATTATATAAGCTGAAATCTGAAGCTTATAATTATACTAGCAGGGTACCCGCGCGATGCGGCGGCGGGTACCATGTGCCTATATTTTCTATTAATGTGATATAAGCTGAAATCTGAAGCTTATAATTATACTAGCAGTGTACCCGCACGATGCGGCGGCGGGTACCATGTGCCTATATTTTCTGCTAATGTGATGTTATGCGGCGCCGAAGGTCCTTTCCTATCTTAGATAGAACTGGAATCAGCCTCTCTACCTTAGGTAGGGGTAAGGCTGTCTACATCTCAACCTTTTCATATATCGTTGAAGACGGTATTAGGACCCATAAAAAAATAAAAAAAGCAATAATGTAATTTCATTTACTGTTAACCGAAGCTACTGATTCTTTCCTTCAGCACAATCACCTTTAAATTTTATGACCTACATACGACCTTTTAGGCATAGTAAGGCGACCAACATTTATATTTTTATTTCAAAAAAATCCATCTTTTTTACACTATATATATCTCCTACATTTTCATTTTTAATATACACTATTCACATGAACCAAATATCAAAATTAGCACAAAATCAACTATACCATACAAATAATATACAGCTCAATTAGTAATTAGTCAAAAACCATTTTCAGCCTAACCAAACTTTAATCAATTCGAAGAAAGGTGTTGGTGATGTTCTTGAAAACGGTCCTTGGTTGATTAGAAATGTACCTATTATTCTTAAACCATGGACATTGAACACCAATTTACTTAAAGAGATTTGACTAACATCCCGGTGTGGGTTAAATTTCATGATCTTCCTCTTAATATGTTTTCTGATGATGGTCTTAGTCTTCTTGCCACATTGATTGGTACGACCAAACGGTTAGATGCTTATACCAGCCAAATGTGCAAGGAATCATGGGGCCGTAGTAATTTTGCTAGATGCATGATTGAAGTGAAGTCGGATGAGGTGCTTAGGGATAGTCTCACTGTTGAGATACCTTTACTTGATGGGTCGGGTGTGACTATTGAGAAGATACGGGTTGAATACGAGTGGAAACCACCTCGTTGTGATAAATGTAAGATATTTGGTCATACACTGAATGATTGTACTAAAGTTGTTATACCTCATGTTCAACCTACTAAGCTTGTTAATGATGGTTTCAAGACTGTCAATAACAAGAAGAAAGGTAAGCAAGTTGGTCCTACAATTCCGGGTCAAGGAGGGTTTACTAAACCTGTTGTGGGTAAACAATTTCAGTATCAACCCAAAAAGACTCATCCTGAGCCTAAGAAAGTTGATGGCACTAAGAAGAAGACTTCTGATGTGGCTAGTTCTAGTGGAACGAAGATATGTACATCTAACCCGTTTGATGCTCTTAATATGGATGATACAGATGCTTTTGGTATTCCTACTGATGACACCAACAAGGATGTGGATTCTGGTCGTACAATGGAAGTTAATAAGGATGAGTCGTTTAAGACTAGTAATGCATGACAAGATCCTCTTATGAGTGATATGCAAGATAAGGAGCAGTATGGGTCTCTTAAGGTTATTACTTCTTCTGCACCGTATACCTCCTCCACTAAGAGGGCTAACCAATTTTTAAAGGTGGGTGAGGTTGTGGTTTCTGATAGTGAGGATGATGAGGTTCTTAACACGTTCGACGAATCAACAAATCTTTTTGGTGGTGGTCATGAGCGTGAAGATGAGTTTGATGACTATGATGATTATTCAAACCAAATTTATGATCTTCCAAGGAATTTGGATGCTCTTAATGTCATGTATGGCTTTAATCTCCAAGGTCGTAGGAATTAGTTTACATTTTTGTCATTTTTTTTGTTATCATGCGGTTAGTGGTTTGTTTTCTTGTTTCGAAAATAGGAAGTATCTTGTTATGTAAGCTTTATGTCTATGTAACGGGCTGAGATATGGGATGCACTCATATCCTTTGTACTTAAATGCTTTTTGGAGTAATATATTTACCGGATCGTTTTGACTTTTTAACAAAAAAAAAAAAAAACACCTTTAATCTTCAATATCTATTAAGGCCCATGATAAAACTACCAAACAATTTGTGGTATCATTTGGCCAGCCCAATTAACAACAAAATCGGTATATAATCCAAATGTTATGACTTATAAATACGTTTACAAAACCTAGATTACCTCATTCCCGCCTTAATTTCCCTCACAAAAATACGTAGCCATGATTTGCAGCAACATAAACATCACATACTCTTCCTTTCTTTCTTATCTTGATAACCGAACATAACCAACAATCTATGTTTGCAAGAAAATCATACTCTTTTCTTGAATATCAAACAAAAATTCTCTCTAAGGTTTTATGTGGTGTTGACCGTGATGTTGGTTTTGAGATGGGGTTAGAACTGAGGTAGATGTAGATGTTGGGTTTTATTATTGTATACTTGCTGTTCATGGACCATATATTGAATAAGTTGATGTTTGTTTTGGCTTGATTGATGATTGTTCTTTTCTTCTTTCGTTTGATCTTCATTTTTGATTTGATATGTAACGGTACATTTTTTTCTTCTTTAATGGAATGCATTAATCGGTCGAGGGAGTGAATGTTTTGTGAATTTTGGAATCGTCCGACCTTCATCGATCTTGTGGTTGCAGTGGCGGCGACTTGGTCAGCGCAGGGGGACCGGTCCGGTCGACCGACCACTGTGCCCAGCCTAATGGCTTTATTTTTAAGTACTTGGCTTAATAGCTTGATTAGCTTGTACATTATGGTTAAATAATTGTATATTTTGGTGAAGGGGTGAATTAATTAGTGTATTAATTATATGTGTTGAATAGATTGTTGATCTTAAAATCATTGTGCTTTACATACTTGTACTTTGTGTTTTATGACTTGTATTTACTTAAAAGCTATTGTACATTGTGCTTAAATGGTTGTAATTTTTTGTGAAGGGGTGTTTTTAATAGCATTAATGTTGTTTGGTGGAATTTTGGTCTTAAAATGACATTACACTATTTTTTGTTGTACAATATGCTTACTTTGTTGTAATTCTGAAAATTAGGTGCATTAAAGTGTTGTAAACCATGCATTATTTCTTGTAAATCTGAAAATTTTGGAGAGAGAGTGCTTCATGCATTGTATGTAGTATAGATATAGATATAGATAAAGTTGTTAATATAAAATCGAATAAAACCACATCAAATTATATTCAGATATATTATCAGCTTATGCATAATAATCCGTTATATTTTGAAACGTATTTAATTAAGGACTAACTATAAATCCCCATAAGCTCGTATCAACGGGCTTTGGAAAAATAAGGCTTATGGCTTATTAAAGCTTTCATAAATTTGTGTCACAAACAAAGCTTAATTTATAAGGTAGCTCATTTTACTCAAGCTATTATAATCACCTGTAAGCCCTGCGCAACACAACTTAAAACTTTAATTTCATCAACCATGTCATCAAAAATGTTTTCCCTCCGTTTCAAAATTAAAGTCCACATTTCTACTTTTGAATGTCTCAAAATAATTATCCACTTTTCATTTTAACCAAATTAAACAAGAATTTAGCGGGTATATTTGATATTTCGATTGTTAGAAGCAAGGGGTGGCAATTTTTGACCCGACTTGAAACCGAAACAAAAATTAATATGTTCGGGTTGAGTCTAAATATATTTCGGGTCGGGTTTGGGTCGACCCATCTAACCCATTTATTAAACAGATAAGGTTCGGGTTAGGAATAAATTAAGTGAGTCAACCCGGCAACCCGTTTAAATTATTTATATTTTGTTTTACGGGTTAAATGGGTCAACCCAAAAACCCGTTTAACTTGTTTAACTCGTGTAATATGCTAACTTTTGTATATAATACGGGTTAAATGAAACAACACGAAACCCATTTAAGCTATTCAACCTGTGTAACTTATTTAACCTGCCAACCCAGGTATATATATAGGTTAAATAGGTCAGGTTTGGGTTATGTGTAAACAGGTTTGGATTGACATAGCTGACCCGATGATTTAAATAGGTCATTTCGGGTTGGGGTTTTCAGACCCGCCAACCTGAATTGCCACCCCTACTTTGAAGTGTGTACTGGTCACATTTTTATTAAACTTTGTGTTTTTATCTCCTGACAATACTTTTGAGACGGTGGGAGTAATAATTTAGGTTTTACCTTTTGACGAGTTATGATAATTTTCGAGCTCAAATTGAACATGAACAAAATTTTAAGCTCAAATATATCAACGATCCGAGCCTTAAAATTAAATTTTAGCTCGGCTCGTTCGAAGTTTGTTTAGTTATCTCAAGTTGTAAAGCCGAATGATCAACTCGAGCATAACAAGCCGACCGAACTAATAGAGCAAGACAAGTAGCTTATAAGAATTTTAAATTTTAATTCTTGGGTCTTAAGTAGAGGTGCAAGTTGACCGGTTAAAATCGGTTTTCGGTTTTAGGAAAACCGGTTTTGGTTTTTTCGGAATCGGTTTTTTTCGGTTATAAATGTTCGGAATCGGTTTTTTTGGTTATAAATTTTCAGAATTGGTTTTTTATCGGTTTTTTACCGGTTCGGTTTTTTCGGTTATAAACGTTCGGATTCGGATTTTTTATCGGTTATTTACCGGCTCGTTTTTTTCGGAATTTTACTAAAAACTTCGAACATTTATTTAATAAACTTGTTAATTATCAAACATATAATTAAACAATATATTCATAACTTTTATTTAAACAATACAATTATGCAATCATAACTAAGGTAAATTGCAAAAATGGTCCTTAACGTTTCACAAATTAGCAAAAACGGGACCGAGACAAAAAGTAGCGCAAAAAAGACACCCACGTTCCACATTTTCGCAAAATCGCCACCGAGAGGCCTTTTTGGCTAACTTCCGTTAGTTTTCCCGTCAGTTAAGGGTATAATCGCATGAAATGACAAATATACCCCTTTAACTTCAGATACAACCCTAATTGTTGCCGCCAAATCTTTACCAGTGCATTTTCCTATTCACTACCTTTGAACGATACGTATAGATCCATATAGTTCCGGTTAGATTACATTGATCGTCCGTGCCTTTGAACGATACGATAAGACACAATGCATTTTCCTCTTTAATTTCCCTCCTGTTTTGTGAGGTTTTTTTTTTTTTTTTTTTTTTTTTTTTTTTTTTTTTTTTTTTTTTTTTTGGTTAAAAGGTGTATTTGTTGTTAATGTTATGGACTTACAATTGTAGGTGGTCATATGGGAAATGTGAAAGTAGTAGAGGTAGATAATGAAACAGAAGAACAGAGTGGCGGGAGTGATTCAGAGGATTTGGACTATAATCGAAATGATGATGAAGTGTTTGATGACGATGATCAGGTAATTGAAGATGTTCCCGTAAGTAAGTCTGATTTGCTATGCCATAAAGCCTGTGAAATTCAATCAGGTATACCTGTTTTTACCAAGCATTATGCACTGCTTAGAGAGTATGCCCAAGAGTTGGTTAATCAAAATCCAGGCACTACTGTTAGGATTGATGTACAGATAGAACCAAATCCAGTGAGTTCAACAAGAACTTTTAAAAGGGTGTATGTGTGTTTGGGAGCCATGAAACAAGGTTTCAAAGCTTGTGGCAGAGAATTCTTAGGATTAGATGGATTCTCCATGTCAGGTCCTTTTCCAGGTCAATTACTAACAACAGTTGGGATTGATGCAAACAATGGGATTTATCCAGTAGCATATGCTGTAGTTGATGCACTAAATAAGGCAACTTGGTGTTGGTTTTTGAAACTACTAGGAGAGGATCTTGGGATAGAAACCAACTGCAAGTTCACTTTCATTTCTGATAGGCAAAAGGTGCACATTTCTATTGTATAATTAATCATGTGTTTTATGCACAATGAGAACATGTAAAGTTTTAACACCATCCATAATCTTACCTATTCATAGAGATTGATACAAGCTATTGCTAGTGTGTTTCCAAATGCTGCACACAGGTTTAGTGTTAAGCATATTCATGAGGAAATGAAGTCACATTTGAAAGGAGGTGTTCACAAGGACATGCTTTGAAAGGCTGCAAGAGCCACAACTGTTGTTGAATTCAACAAAGAGATGGATCATCTAAAGAATAACAATGCTGCAGCTTATGATTGGTTGCTGAAGATTCCAGCTGAACAATGGAGCCAATCACATTTTTCAGGTAATTCATTAAGTGGCACTGGACAAAAGCATACTGATAATTGATCATGTATTAATACATAATGTGTGATTTGTTTAACAGGCAAAGACCTGTGTGGACTACGCTTAAACAACATATGTGAAGTGTTCTGTAGCCAGCTAAATGATGTCAGAGATAAATCCATCATCGTTTGTCTTGAATATATCAGGGAGTACTTGGTGAAGAGGATTGTGGTAGTTCAGCAAATAATAGAAAGGAGTGTTGGACAACTTACTCCAACTGTGCAAGCTATGGTTGATGCAAACAAAAAAGAAACTACTGATTGTGTTGTTGAATGGATTGCCTAACGAGGATCATTGTGTTGCTAACATGGATATGATGGAGTGTGGTTGTAGGATATGGGAGCTGACTGGAATACCATGTAAACATGTTGTGGCTGCAATAAACTATATGAATGAGGATGGAAAAGGAGTTGTTATACATGAAGAGTGGGTTCATGCTGCTTACAGCCTAGAAACATGGGCGCGTATGTACTCATTCAAGATCAATGGGTGTTCTGGCCGTAGATACTAGCCAAGAATTGAGTTTACAACAGTCATAGTACCACCCAATCATAGACCTCAGGTTGACAGGCCAACTAAAAAGATGAAGTCAAATGATGAGCATGCACTTCCAACTTCTTCATGTGTTACCCACTGATCTTTGAACAATATGTTTAATGTTATTGTCTGTTGGATTCTATATTTGTAATCTTTGTTTAACTTCATTGTGTTTAGAACAATATGTTTGAACCCATTGCAGTTGGACTTTCAAAAGTCAAACTTACAAAAATGTTTATGTTTCTGATGTATTCTATGTTTGTTTGCATCAACCATGGCTTGCACCCATTGCAGTTGGACTTTCAGAAGTCAAACTTGCATTCAAGAGTTATCAAAAAACATACTGCAAGAACATTATGTTTGCACCCAATGCACTTAGACTTTCAAAAGTCAAACTGCACATGTTGAATTGGAATCATGTGTTTTCACCTATTAATTACCAAACAGAACCAAACACTTTTTTAGACGTTCACCCGTTTGACTTTCATGGCAAACATCACTTAGCTAACATTTTGTGCATAAGCTGCAAACATCACCTAGCTAACATATGAGTAACATAAACATTAAAACTTTCATTTATCAATATAGACATATCAGTAACATAAACGTTAGAAGTTTCATTGATCATAGGAGTTCACAACCATTAAAATTTTTAAACACATATCTAAACAAACACTTGTTTAGTAGTTTGAACCACTGCCCTCCGCATCAACCCTTTTCTTCTTTTTCTTCAATTCTTGTTCTCTCTTGTCCTTCATATCCTTCAGATACTTAAACGAAACTTCAAGACGGGAAATCCTCTCTCCCAAATCATCAAACTTTGGTAAAACGGTATCCATAGTCTCTTCCTTCTCCTCTTTCTCCTCCTCCTCCTCCTCCTCATCATCACCCAAAAGCATCTCATAGTAGCCATTTTGTTTCCTCAGCCAAGTCAAAAACTGTTTTCTGAACTTAGGAGGTATCTGCTTATAAGAACCATTCTCCTCAATTGGTTCACCACCATACCCTTCAAGAACTAAATCAAGTAGATAAGAGTTAATTAAAACTTTGTCCCATTCCTTTTCCTCGGTACCAATGTAGATACTCTTCCCTTTTCCATTGTTTGCCATCGTCGGTTGTTTTGATCATTGGGATTGTGTGTGTTATGGTTGAATAAGCGGGATAAACATGAACTTTATAGTCCTATGCAATCGCTTGGGTTGCCGAGTTACACAAAAAAAGGGGGAAATGTTAATCACTTCGGATGCCAAGTGTGCCTCCAAAATTAAGTTTTATAACTTTGCAAATTTGGTCATTGAAATAAAGTTGGGGTAGTCAAAGGCGGGAAGCGAGTGAAATGTCGATTACACCCTTGACTGACGGGAAAACTAACGGAAGTTAGCCAAAAAGGCCTCTCGGTGGCGATTTTGCGAAAATGTGGAACGTGAGTGTCTTTTTTGCGCTACTTTTTGTCTCGTTCCCTTTTTTGCTAATTTGTGAAACGTTAAGGACCATTTTTGCAATTTACCCTAACTTTTATTTAAACAATACAATTATACAACTAAAAAAATACAATCATAGTATTTAAACAATACAATCACAACTTTTATTTAAACAATACAATCATAAAAATTTATAAATACTAATACATTTTGAGCTTCGGCATGGCCATCACCCGAAAACATATTAGTGTACTCAAGTATATCGAGCTTCGACATTGTCATCACCCGTTATACTCAAGTATCAACTACACAATATCATGTTCTTCCAAAATTCTTGTACATCTACGTCTTCAACATCAAATTCTTCAAACTCACCTTCATCTAATTCGCCTTCGGTATTCGAAGGTGATATCTCCATTTCATCTTCTTCTCTTGCTATAGTTTCTTAAACTTCTTTATCTAATATCGGACCTTCCAACAATGTTTCATATTGTATCCTATCTACTCCGTCCAAATAATCTTTCAAATATACACATACTTCCACGGCTTCGGGGGATAGTCTTGACCTTCTTTCCGTTATAATTCTACTACTATTAGAAAAGGCCGATTCGGAAGCTACCGTCGAAGCTTGGACCGCTAATAAGTCACGAGCCATAGCGGATAAAATTGGAAATTGTATTTCTCTTTCTTTCCACCAAGACAAAATGTCAAAGTGTGCAAAATCTTCGGGACTTAAAGTTATTAAAAAGTTTGTAGCCATATATTGTCCCAATTCGCTTGTTGGGGCCGATGTTTGTTGACGCTTTGTAGCGTCTTCATATAAACTATTATAAAGGTTTATATTAATGTCTCTTGCAATTCGGGACAATCCGGCCCACATTTGATCAACAATTGGGTTTTGTTGGTGATCATATTTTGTTATTAAATTCCAAATAGTTTTTTAAAACTATCGTTAAATTTAAAAATTTGAGATCTTATATAGTTGGGGTCGCCACCGTCTAACCCAAAGGCTAAGTCTAAATTTTCCATTATTTTGTTATTAAAAGTTCTACGCCTCCAACGTTTAAACATGGATTAAGTGAGATGGAACAAGTAAAAACCAAGGTAAACTAGCAAAATATTTTATAAATTCCTTTTTTATAACTTTAACCATTTTTCTAAACATTTGAGTTGGTGAGTTTTTTAATTCATCTAATTTTTCCGTCATAGTATAAACTTGTTTTAAAACTAATGGGCTAGTAGGGTAATAAACACCCGATAATATAGTTGTTACCTCTTTAAAAACTTGTAAAAACATAGTTAAATCATTTAGTTATTCCCAATCTTGGTCGTTTAGTATTATAACGGGCCTATTTTTAATAATAAGTCTTTCATTAAAATCATGTAAAGTAACACGTTGTCGTAATATATTTTCAAACATAATGCAAGTAGAATTACACCTAGTATTATTATCAAAGCAAGGTCCTAGGGGTGGTTCACCACACATAATACGAAAACGTTTATAGTTACTAATAAATTCCTAATTTTCATCTTTAAACTATCACATATTTTTAATGCCGCTTGAACGGATAAATTTATAACATGAGCAACACAACGGGAATGAAAAAAATCACAATCTAAAACGGGTTTTATACGTAATTTTAATAAGTCCATAGCTCTAGTATTATTTGATGCATTATCGAGTGAAAATCGTAAAAACTTTATCATCTAAATTATATTCAATTAAAGTGTCATGTAAAATTTTTCTTAAATTAGATCCCGTATGAGGACAACTAAATAGTTTAAAAGCAATTGTCCGTTTCATTTTGATTGCCTTAATGACGTGAAAGTGACTTGTGTAGTTTTGGTGTTTTGTGATTTAGCGTAACAAGTCTTCGTTCAAGTATTTGAGCGTTAGTAAGTTACGTGGAGGTTATTTTTATGGGTTATATTTATAGAGAGTGTGAAATTCTATTTTTGGAAACTTTGTTTTGAAAATGACAATTTTTCGAGTCGTCGTAAAAATGAAGGTTTATCGCGTAAGACGTTAGGTTTCGTTATGGGTTCTTATAAAATATCAGGAGTGCAAGGTTTTAAGTGTAATATTTAGTTAAATAAAAAAATAAAAATATATGTGTGTGTATATATGAAATCGGCCCAAGGGGGTTTTCAAGGGAAAAAGGAAACAAAATTTTATTCCAAATACTATTCATAGCAATAAGGAATCCTAGTCCAACCCAAAAAAGCCCAACACCCCACCCATATAACCCCAAAAATGATCCATATCCCTTTCTTTTAGTATTCAGTCGACCAAAGCAGAGGAAAAAAATAAGAGAAAGTCAGGGTTTCAATTTTGTGAAGAAAACAAGCCTAATGTATGCCTAGTAATCCCTTAATTGTTTAATTGTTGATTTGATTCATGTAATACAAGTTATGATAGATCTAGGGTTTATGAATTTTCTGTAAATTATTAATATGAAACATGTTGGGATCATTGGTTAGTAATGTTATGATGTTTGGTGAAGGGATTATGGCTTAAAACATGTTAGTTAATGAGTTAGGGTTTTAACAGATTTGTAAGACTGTAATGATACGAAGTTATTTAATAGATGGAGATGAGTTAGATCATGAATCTTGAGTCTAAATTGTAGTACAGTGAAAGAGATTTCCAAAAAGTCCGGCCACGATTGATTTCGAGGTCCGGAAGGCAGCCTAATGATTTTTTCGAGAAAGGTTGTCGAAGCTGTTATATAGGTTAAAAGTATTGAGGTATAAAGTGGGCTAGAAAGTGGAATTAGGGTTAGCCCTTCTGTTAGAGTTGAGTTCTATATTCTCTTTGACTTCCACGCGAAGGAGGGACGTTAAAAAGTTGTACAAATATGATTCTTAGGTCAAAAATTTTTGGTGTGCGTTCATATCCGAATCTGGATAGTTTTCAAGTTTGATTTTATTAAGAGTACTTGTGTATGTTTTCAGAGCATGGCCTTCTGGGAATAACTTTTATGCTTATAAGAGACCATGGTGAATTTTTGTTGTGAGTTGTGGATCTACTTTTGTCACGATTTCATGTGGGTAAAAGTACACCAAAATTCTGCGTTTTCTGAAAAAGTTTATGCAAGCGATTTAGTGAGTGTAAGTGATTGGTAGTGTTTGGTATGGAGTCTAGGTGAACCATAGTGGGTTATATGACCTTTAGACATCCATCATATGTGTGTTACATGGACTATAGCTTTTAGCTTGGTCACGTGTAATGTGGGTTAATTTTGTAGCATAGATTTGTGATTATTTATTTGGAAGCTGCAAGGATTGAGGTGAATTCATAGTCACATTTTTACTTTGTTTTAAACTCGGGATGTGAGTGATGCTTGTGTTAAATTATGATTTTAAGTTACTGTGATTATATGTCTAGTTTAAGCATGGACTTGTAAGTGGTTATCGTGTGTATGCTACATGTTATGGTAATGCGGTGTGATTATTCTGTGTGATTCAATTAGAGGGATGCTTATCCCATTGTTCATTCGTACGATCCAATTGGTGTTGAATGTTGTGGTACTTGGATCGGTGGGCACGTTCCGTCCCAATTTATGTGTGATGAGGTATTTGGATCGGTGGGCACGTTCCGTCCCAATTGATGTTGGATATGCTATTTGGAACGGTGGGCACGTTCCGTCCCAATTGATGTTGGATATGTTATTTGGGTTGGTGGGCACGTTCCATCCCAATTGATGTTGGATATGGTATTTGGATCGGTGGACATGTTCCGTCACAAATTGTTGCCTTATGTTGCGTTAGTTGATTTTGTGATTGCATGTTAGCTTATATGGTAACTATACTTAATGTCCTGCTATGTTTTATAATCACAGTGAACTGGTTGCCTTGTGTGATATTGTATGTCTTAAACCTATTAATCTCACCAACATTATGTTGACGTTTTTAAGCATCATTTTCAGGTGAGCATTCTAAGGCTAAGGTTGAGAGAAGCGCCTAGACGAGACTTAGTTGCATTTGAGAACAAATTTATCTTTATGTTTGGAATTGAACATGTTTGAATTTGATTGTGATACTTTAATGTCTTTCAATTAGTACTTTACGTTCTATTGAAGATACCTTTTTGGGATATTGTTTTTGATTATTTTATTTGGGGTATTGTTACGACACTTTGTGTCTATACGTTGCTCTATTTGTTTGCACGTAGTAATTCTCTATATAGACACCATATGTTGTGATGATATCCATGAAGTTACACTCGCATTTCCGCCTTGACAAGGTGTGACACTTTTGGACTTAAACAACATATTTGGATACCAAAAAGCATAATTAAATTTTTATCTTTTGTGCTTTACTGTAAAACTTTTGATGAACATGGTGCTTTAATCATGCATTCACCACGCAGCAACATAGCGCAACATAACTACAACCAGTATTGTAATACATTAAACATATTTTTAAAGTTTATATGTTGTATATTATGATTTAAATATAAATTTAAATATTTATCCTATTTTCTTTTTTACTTATGGATTTATTTATAGAGTTTGAAGATCAGCATATAATGGAAACCGATTATTTTATTTTTATAAAAGATTTGTATATACCTTTCAAGGCCCTTTGTATTTTAGGTGTATCATTATTGATAGACATATTGGTTAGGCAAGTCATTATACAAGCTATTTTTAGAGTATATACGTTGTATACTATTCTTTAAATAAATATTTAAAGATATTTTCTTTGTTTAATTTCCTTTTGACTTTATTTATAGAGTTTAGACATGAGCTTATAATGGAAACTGTTTATTTTATTTTTATAATTTTATTATAGTTAAGGATTGTATCTATTTTTTAAACATATTTTTAGAGTTAACGATTGCATCTATTTTTTTTGAATATGCTTTAAGTTTGAAATCTTTTTTTATATATGTATCTAATAAATATTTTTACTTTTTTTTATTGTGTTTTTGTTGTACATATATAATATTGTATGCATTGTAACATAAAATACTAAAATCATTAATAAGTTTAAACAATTTACAAAATATTTGCTATTATAACAATTTCATAGCAATTACATATTAAATTAAATAAACTTAAAATTAAATATCTTCTTATGAGAATGCAAATGCATCTCATCATAGGAATAGATCTTTTGATCTTCATCTTCATCTTGTGTCTCGGGCAAAACAACATCATTGGTGTTTTTTCTCTTTTTGATTTCCTAAAAGCATTCACCTCTCTTACGAGCTGTCTTGCCTTCTTCCTTTGCTCTCTTTTCCTTGCCTCTTTTGCTTGCTTCTCCTCCCAATGTCTTTTTTTGATGACTGATCTTTCGGAAACCATCCACGGATACACAGACGCAACAGTTTCTTCTGCAGCTTAATTAGGACAATGTTGTTCCCCAACTGCATGCGTATTTAAAATCATTAGTTTAACATCAAAGTGATACATAAATATCTATACTGTCAATTTCTATGTTGTAATTGCACGCAAATACAACTTTCGTATACATATGACACATTATTCTAAAACATATACATAAATTTTTTTAGGATAATTTTTAGGAAAATAAACATCTGTTTGCATACCTGCGTTTTGATTGATTTGGTTAACTTGGTTGTTGGCAGCCATTGTTAAGTTCTTGAGAGATGAAAATATGCGTGCAAAGAAACAGATAAATTTTTGGTAATATGTATAAGAAGTTGGAATGGAGTATGTTAACACGTAATTAACCAAAAAAAGTAGAAGTCAAAAGGTCTAAAATTACTTTGAATTTTATTTTAGGATATGTGTCTAATTTTCAAAAATATTAATATATAATGTTTATGTTAAAGTTATATGACGTTTTGGATTTGTTTAAACACCGAAAGTCTTCTTTTTTACCTTATTAAGATTAATGATAAAATTAATTATCTAATTTATTAAATTTATCAACTGATGTATATCATAAAACGTATTTACTTATTAATAGCCATGTGACCTTGGAATAAGATTAGTGATTATGTTAAACCAACACAAAACATTTCAAGATGTCTAAAATTAATTTGACTTTTTAAAATACATATCTAAAATACATGTATCCTAAAGTAAAATTCAAATTAATTTTAGACCTATAGTTAACCATATTAATTTGATAAATTCTACAAGTATATAATGAATTTTATTTTAGATCATAATAAGGATTAAAAAACCATAAAAAATTCATAAACCAAAAAAATGTATATAAAAAAAAGAAGAGGTTAATGTTTTAAAAAATCGTAATCCTCATATAACTTTAACATATATTTACCAAGATTGAATATATGTTAATATTTGTTATAAAGATACATATTTCCTTAATTAAAATTCAAATGAATTTTAGAAATTTATCAAGATTAACTAACATATTTAAATTACTCTCATGAACAATTTATAATGATAATTTCCATTTGATATATGATATATTTATTCCTTTAATAAATTGAAAACGATATGTTTATGATATTTTTGTTTTCATTTTACATTAATATTAATCATAAACGTTTTTTTTTTAACTTTTATTTTTTTTATTAAGGTTATGGTTTCCATAATTATTGCAATCGTAATTTTTTTTCTAAATGATAATCATGTTACTAAATATAACAGATATATTATACGAATTTTTAAAAACTATACTTATCTTTGTTGAGATTCTCTTTATACTTAGATTATGTTAAGTAATCTATATATACTTGCTGAACAAAAATCATTCTTAACATTAATTCACAAATTTATACATCGCGTATGCAATCTAAGATGACAGCAAGAAAGACGTATACTAGTGAGTTAACACCAGAACTAAATCCTTGCACTATCAACGTAAAACTATTAAGGGCTTGGTGTTACAGGGAAGCAACTATGCCAATATCTCACAGACACTTTGAGATGATTGTCATAGATGAAAGGGCTTTTATTTTTCTTTATTTATTTTTTTTCTTTTTAATATATGTATTTTTATCAAACTATTTATTATATCATTCTTATTTTTCAGGGTGACAAGATTCATGTTATCGTAAAGAATGGTCGATTAACGTTTCTTGAAAAGTATTTCAAGGAGGACATGGCGGCTCTTATAAGCAATTTTAATGTTATTTCTAATAACAGAAGTTAAAAATACACGAAACATCCATACAAAATAACCTTCGATGGATACGCAACTGCACGTCGATCAAATACGTTTGATGCCGATGTTAATAAAACAGGATTTGAAGTCACCAACTTTTCTGATATAATATCATTGAACCTAGACACAGAATTACCTATTGGTACGTGTTTAAAGATATACAATTTTATATAATGCTGATATTTTAGTTTGCATATTCTCATACATCCTTTAATATTAACGTTATCTGTGTTCTAGATATTGAAGGAGAATTATTTAGTTAGGAGTGTGAACTTAGAGACTATGAAGTTTATGGATGTAAAACGAAGATGTTACCTCTCAAGATTAAGGATACATTATAATTTTACAATAAACTTTTTTCTTTATCTATATAAGTATACCTTATAAATACACCGTGTTTAAATTTAACACTAACGGATTACATTTATTTATTACTTTTCAGGGGGATCAAAGTTACATGTTTAGTAATGAGTATAATGGCAGAAAAGTTGCTTGATTACATTAAATCTACTGAGAAACTTAATAAGTTTTTGATGAATATAGGGAACGCTAGAGTTTATGATGATGGGAAAGGTATATGTGTATGTTCCATGTTCATTATTTTTTCTAATGAAACAATTATTTTGTAAAAGGATTTACTTATTTAACGTACATGCTTTGCAGGTCCGCCTATGATATATATTAACCATCAGATTGGGAGCACGTTTGAAATCTTCGATTAAAGAAGCAGAGCTTTATAATTGGGATTGTAATAGGGAAAAAAAACTTATTTTATAATATGGAATAAAAGCTTAATAATTATTCTATGTCTTTTGTTTTATGTTATTCGCATGACTATGAGTTGTATGATTTCACATGAAATAATTATATCTTATCTCATTGCTTTAATTTGGAATTTCAATGTTTTTAATTCTTAAGTTTGTAAACCTTTCTCACACAAACAAATTATGTTTCAAATTTATATATAAAGTAACCACAAATGTGAATCCTGTTTTTAAATATAGTGGCACATTAACATCACTATTTATGAATGGCTTAATAAACACATATATTGTGTACAAATATATTTATTCTCCATGTATATGGTGTCTAACACATATATATGGTGTCTAACCATTTTAATAATGCAAATAATTTGATTATTATATACTCTAAATATATGATTTGCGAATCTAAGTTTATATTTTTTGTCTTTCCCGAATATAAGTTTATATTTAAATCAAAAAAAATATAATTTGTTTGTTACTTATCCTATGCTAATATTTTGTTAACATATATGCTAATTTATAGTAATAGATAAATATGGATCCTCACTTAAGCTTATAATTGTAACTTAAGCCTAAATTAGTTTGATCTAAGTTCATTATATCTTATTTAATCAGTAAATTAGGATCAAGACTCACAAAGGTCAAAGTTTCAAGTTTATTTAAAAGTCAAAATTGCAACTTGGGTAGTTTTGAATTAACTTGTTGATTTCATGTAGGTTTTAATATTAGAAATTATAGTTTGTTTCTTTGAAATATTAATATATTGTTGCTTGTCTCATTAATAATATTTTTAGTTATTTTTGTTAGTGTGGTCAAACTGCTTATTTGTTAGTTGTTGTTTTGCACTTTTTCACTAATCTCCCCTGTGCACAGGATTGTGAGCTTTTTCATAAGCTTGTATCCTGCTCAATAGTGGATCTTAGATTGTGATTATTATTGTTTTCAGAAGCCCTTCTGGCTAGTTTGCTATAAGTCTACTTGATTTTCCATTGTGTGCTTATTGTATCTGCTTATCATGTGCTAAATGTTTACTCAAAACAAACCACAACATTGAGTCATCAGTGTAGTGAGTACTTTTCATAAGCTCTCAACAAGCTCAATACTTGGGCTTAGTTTGTGTATTTAGGGTTTTTGAAAAGACCATCCACCATTCTCAAAGGATCATAGCTTGTCTTGCACTTTGTGGCTTATTTACTAGGGCTGCACACAGCTTTTAGTTTGTCCAAATCCACCACACACACTGAGTATTCAGTGTGATCCACCCAAGTTCAAGGCTCCCCCTAGAGCTTATTTGTGGGACCCAAGGCCTGAATCTTGGCCTTTTGAAAAGCCCTTCTAGCTGGCTTTTCAGATCAGCTTTTTCTTTGGATTTCCAATCAGCCAAGTGGGCCCTACAAGGCCTGCTAGTTCACACTTTTGGCCTGAATTGGTCTGAGCACTCAGTCTTTGGACACAATTTCACAAGCCCACCCACAGCTTATTAATAAGCCATAAGCTCTGCTTATTGGCTTATTGGGAAGCTAACCTGACCTACCTCTCATACCAAGAATAAAATTGAACCCTTGAACCCTCTTGTGGACCCCACATAGGGCTGCAAGTTCCCTTTTGGCCTGTTTGGATTGTATGCTTTGGCTAAGTGCTTATTTGAGCTTCTTGACTTATTCCTTGTGCTTATTTAAATGTTTTAGCTTATTTTAGGTGTATCTCATTTAGTTAGAGCTTAATTATCCATCTGTAGCTTATTTGTAGCTTTTTGCTTTTAAAAATCCAAGTTTGGCTTATTCAAGCCAACTGTTAAGCAAATAAGCTCATACAGAGTTTATTTGGCTGTTATAAAAAGTTTTCCTTTTTTAAAGTTTCTTATTTTTGCTTATTTCATAGGTGTGTAAAAAGAAAATCAAAAAAATAAATATTTGCAAAATAATTGGGGTGTGTGGGAATCGAACTTGGGACCTCTTGGCTAGTAAACATGCATAATACACACACCCCCTTCCATTAGCTCTGGGGCACCAGTTCCGTTTAACTTTGCACAAATAATATACTTAAGGTAGTTTTAGAGTAATAAGCTTATTTAAGCCGTTTGGCTTATTACAGCTTATTTGAATAAGCTGTTGATACCAACTTATTTTTCCTAGCTTCCTTATTACTTAATCTACTTTCTGTAATTTTTTCATAATTTTTACTGTTCAAATAATATTTATTATAATTAATACTAGTTTAATTAATAATTAAGTAATATTAGTTAATTAAATAGTTTTAATAATTTTTATTTAATAACAATATCTTTTTATATTTTTTTTAAGTTTTATAAACCATTAGGTATTTTTAGAAAATATTTTCCTAATTGTTACTATTCATTTCCTATTTTCCTTAATTAATTTAGTTAATTAGATTTTAATTAATAAATAATTAATTAATTAGTAAATTAGCCTAAATATAATTTTTAGTATAATTTTATAATTTTTTTAGGATTCCTGTGATGGTTAATTAGTTTTATAAATTTTTCCATAATTTTATAAGATAATTTAGTATTATTAGTAATTTAAAATAGTTTAAATAGTTTAATAAAAATAATTAGTAATTAATTAAAAGAAAAACCATAAAAAGACAAAAATATTTATTTTAATTTTTTATACTTTCTTCAAGTTCATTTAAAAAATTAGAAAATAGTTTTGCAAGTTTTTAGTTTAATTTGCAGTTTTTATCATTTTTAGTTTGAATTAAATTAGTTTTAATTAAATAGTTAAATAGTTTTTAATAAAATAATTAATATTAAATAATAAAATAATCAAAAAAATAATTTTCTTTTAAGTCTAAGTTTATAGATTTTACCCCCTGTAATTTAATTTGCATTAAAACTAACCTTTTTCCCTGTACGTAGACGTAAGTTTTTAATTTATATACGTTTTTAGTTCACGTAACTGTTTATATATATTGTTTAAACTGTTTAAATTGTGTAAATCAGTAGTATAAATCAATCTCATCTTTGCCCATTCATAATCACCCGATCCCAAAATTCGTTTTATTACAGATTTCACGCCTCGTTGGGAATAACGACCCGAGGATACATTGTACTCCGAGGAGCATTAGTCTAAACTGTTTTTGACTTATTGACCTTGTTCAATAATAATCTGATGGTTCAGCACTGATCAGCTTTATTTTCCCTATTTGTTTTGTCTATTTGATATAATCCTGGTGCTATCACAGTGGAGTCAACAAACTTTCCTTTCTCAAGTAGCTTAATTTTCTCTTTTAAATCAATGATGATGTGATTTTTATCCTGAATTTGAGACTCAAGTTTTCCGTTGCAATAAGCAATGTCGTTGCGATTTTGTTGCCACTCGGCTTTTTCAATTTTTAAATCCGCAATTTCTTTTTCATATTTAAGACCTTGATTTTTGAAAAACTCATTGTCTTTGAAAATTTGACAAGACTTTGAAACGTTTTGAGTTTGTCGTTGCAATTCAAGTTCAAGACTTTGAGCTTGACACCATTCAAGCCTTTGTTTGAGTTGACAAATTTCTTTTGAAAGTTTACTTTGCACATCATCATTGTTTTTCCTCATCTTTTCATTTTCTTGTTTTAATGCCTTAATCTCAGTTATCAACAAATCATTATCGGCAGAGTGATCATCAACAAGCATAGAAGTACCAGAATCATAAAGAGCATTCATAATCACAGACGAAATATCAGCATTGAGAACTTGTTCAAAGAGTCGATCAGCATCATTTTTTAAAGCACTGTTTCTTTGCTTTCGAACCAAAAATGCATTTTCATTTGAGTTGAAAATATTTATCATTGATTTGACTTCTCTCTTTTCCCGCTCGTAAGCAGATTGAAAAGTAGCAATTTTTATTTCCGAGTTACGTTCAATTGCATCTTCCAAATTTTCGATGTCTTCCATGAAAGTTTTAAAATATTTTAAGACACGACAACGTTTAGGTAAAGGTGTAACTTCACCAGAAGATGGTAAAAGACCATTTATTTGAGCCACAGTTTGGACAGGAGCCGCATTGGAAGATGAGACATATGATTCTGTTGCATACCATGATTGCTCAGGTATTTCTTTTTGAGGAACAAAAGATTTAGAGATGTGAGGTCTTGCTCAGTAGTCATATGGTTTGCAAAATGGTCTTTGACTCATTTTTGATCGACTCTCTTCTTCAATTTCTTCTTCTTCCTCAGTATCACGTACAAGTAGCCTAAGCTTATTACAAGTAGCCTAAGCTAATAGCAAGAGTTTCCTTAAGATAATGAAATAACCAACAATATTACAAGTAGCCTAAGCTTAGTATTTATAGAGAGGAAGTAGGGCAACACTCCCTCTTTCCTCATTCTTTTCCATCGTGGGCTTTAAGGCCCATGGACTAGTAATCTTAAGCCTAGTAACATAAGAGATAATAATATAATTAACTAAGCAACCTAATGTTTATTACATATGACCGAGACTTGATATATAGTAAAACTATGTTCCCAACAGTCCGCCTTAAAACTTACACACCAAGAACATTGGCTACTATTTTCTTGGTTTATTTGGCTTAGTCTCTTTAAATGGTTATTTATTTTTGTACTCTGAAATAGTTTTAGTATTAATATAGTTTTGGTCTTAAATTTTAAAAAAGCCACACTGAGAATAAATCCTCTGATTAACGGACTGTTTGCATTTACCTCAACAAAAAACAGGAAATCATACATATTGCTTACTGCATTGTTTTCCTTTGTATTTGTCTGATCTTAACATGTATTCTTGAAAGGCGATAAGCTTTGATTTCACTTCATTTGCTCTGACGTGTTTCTTTCTCGATTAAAAAAAAGAGTTTATGAGACTTTTTTAAATGATAGTAACAATAACTTAACTTAAGTGTAAACAAACACGAAACATAAGGTATCTATTTTAGGAACCTCATTAAAACAGAGTAAATATTATATACATCAACAATCATTTTCATTTAATATAATATCCTTAAAAAAATACCTAATCGTCCGATAACTATATTTGGGGCTTTTTGAACCAATCCACAAACCACACATGCAATCTAAAAATGTTGCAGTTAAACTAATATTGTATTCATAAGGAAACCCTGATCATTGCGAAACCAATATTTTAACAACCAATGATTCTTATATCAGATAACAAGAAAAAATACACGGGAAAAACAAACCAACCACATAACACTAACCAAACTTAATATTTTAACTTTATTAAACATGGTTGAATGTAAAAAGAAATTAAAATAATAATAATAATAATAATAATAATAATAATAATAATAATAATAATAATAATAATAATAATAACTTGATGATCACACAAACACTGGCAAACACTGTTTATGTGTTTAGTTAGCAGATAATAATGAAGTTAAAGTCTTGAAGTTTGTATATAATAAATATAGTGTAAGTAGATGTAATCATTTTCTATGTTGATAATGCATAACCAACACAAATATTTAACATGCAATTGAAATGTATATCACGTATAACATACAACAACATAGACTAAATATTGTCTCAACAATTACGTTTTAGAGTATACATGCAAAACAGGTATTTGCAATTCGTAATTTTTTCAGAGCTACGTCATGTATAATAAAAAAATGAAAAAATATACTACCTCTGTTCCAAAATTTAAGTCCAATTTGACCTTTTGAATCGAACTTAAAGCAACAAATCAAAACTAATAAAATAAATAAATATATTTGAATAAATTATATTTAATGACAAAATGTCGTACATACGGCAATTAAATTTTCATTTATGTGTGGAATCAATGTGTAAAAAGCAAAAAAAAACACAGTTGCTTTCATTTATCAGGAACCAAATTATTATTATATATAAAAAAAACAAAAAAACAAACGCATTTGCATGTTTTAAATGTGTATAAATAGTTGGTATCCAACATTGGTTAAGAGTATTTTTTTAAACTTATTTATAAATAAAAAATTAAAAAAATGGTTTTTCTTTGTTAATGCCTACAAGACAACTATTTTACTTACTAATAAATACTACTTAACATGTATTCCAGATGTATATCATGTGTAAAATACAACCATTTACAACTAAAAAAATTACCTTGATGATCAAAATAACTATCGCGAGACATAGAAATTAGCGTGTGTGTTTTCAAGTAAGAAGAAATCCAGCAGTTTACGATGTTATTAATATTATTTAATAAATAAAACCTAACAAAGAGTTGTCATAATTACCTATATATATTTAATATAACACTACACAAATATTTACGTTTACAAATATACATGCAACACATGAATTTCAAAATCATGATTGTTTTTAACCACGTTTTGTATAATACATATTCAAAAAATATAGTTACAAGTTCGAAGGCTCGTTACTAATATAACTGAAGCTAAGATCATATCAGGTGGGAGTGTTCGAACTATTTGCGCCATAACACGTATGGTTTTGAGTCCTCCAAATACCAAAATGCCTTTTAAATTTAACCAAAGACAATTCCCGGTATCACCATGCTTCGAAATGACTAATAATAAAAGTCAAGGTCAGACATTGACGTAGGTAGGGCTATTTCTCCAACATCCAGTTTTCACACACAGCCAGCTTTATGTGGCGGTATCTTGAGTCGAGGGCAAGAAAAGTTTGAAGATCCTTTGTTGTGTCGAGGATGGAAACTACGCAAAATCAACAACTAACGTTGTGTATAAAGAAGCGTTGTTTCGCATTTAAAAAAGTTGTGTAATTATACAAATTAACAATATTGACCTTTCATTCACATTCAATGTTTGTTTTTAGTTACAGCATCTACATTCAAAAATCTTAATTAACTTTTTTTTTCATGCACAATACCATACATATATTTCCATTAACAACATCGTAAGAACATCGTCACCAAATAAAAAATAACATAAACTGTTACAATAATTAGAACTTTAACCTGTTTCCAAAACAACAACCTAATTGAGTTCGAGTTACTACGGTTAAAATACCTGATCCATACTATAATCATAAGCATTACTGATCTAAATTATGTTCGTTCGTCTAATTTTCATACATACAACCCACAAAAGACTTCACCTACACATACATACCCATAGGAGAAATATTCAGAATAACATCTTTTGAACAAAATCTGATACGATACCATGATAAACTTAACAAACGTGGAAGACTGGAATTTCATTAAAAGTGTTAACAAGTTTTAACCGCAGCAATTTCCCCGACCTGAACCCACACATGTCTACAAACGCCCTGAAGTTCTTGTTGTTCCATGTTTTTTCTTTTAGAATCATTTATCGTAGAAACCTTTACAGGAAACCTCTCATCATCATGCACCATAATCGCCTGTCTGTATGCCTGCATTTGATGATTGCCAGCAAAATCCATCGGTACAGTCTGTCGTGAATATAAAATTGTTCAAGCATCACCAAAGAACAAAATATAACCAATTTTAATCAAATAAACAATAATATTAATATGTATTAAATAAATACTTACCACAAGGTAAAATTCCAACACAATACCATTTAGCTCGACATAAAAGACATTGTTTTCGTCATTGTGATTGGTATGTCCTTCCCATGTGCAAATGTGATGAGCTCTTTTGTCTACAATTACATTTAAAAACAAATCACAACTTCTTACAGCACATGTATTCTATTTGAAACGTAGAATCAAATATTAAAGTATACAAACCTTCCATGGCGTACAATGGTATTCCACGACCAGGTAGCCTCAACATTGTTGGATAAACAGTATCCGGATATAAGCTACTGCCATTATTATGGAAAATCGCCAGATTCAGTATATAATCTCCTAAATTTGTGAACACCATAGGTTGCCTTATGCTAATTTCCCATTCATCAACAAGTCTTTCCCAACGATTGCCAATCAACCTATTGGACCTTACAGCACTGCTCGCATCCAATTGAACCCTCTCATGCCTCACCTTAACCCACAGACCATTAGCATAAATTTTGAACTTATCCTTCCATATACCTTGCAAAAAGTCTCCTGGTAGAATCTGAATTACATCAAAAAAAAAAAAAAAAAAAAAAAAAAAAAAAAAAAAAAAAACGGTTAAATGAATAAATAAATCAATAATTTCTAAATATAAAAACATAGTTTGTTTCTTACAGACAACTAATTAATCTCTACTTTCAGTAAAAGGCATTCAAACGAAACTAACAGTCAATTATTTTTAATATTAATAGGATTAAAACAATTTCTCAATGTTTAACTATCGTAATCGTATTTTTACAGTCGCAAATTACATATAACATTGCCAAATAAATACTCTGCAAGTTTAACTATCATCAAACCAGACTACTTAATGGCCTATTTAGGTCGTGCTGTAAACTCCCAAGATAAACCTATTGATGGTAGAGGCGAATTAAGTTAAGAAACATGTCAACAATTGTTCTTGTTGCATTTTTCTCCAAAACCAAACCATTGCATTGAATAAACACTTCACTTGGATTGAGAATATTCCCACTAGATCTCATCCAACACCCTCACTTGAACAACATCCAAAACCTCAATCAACATCTTCCGCTCCTAGCTTTCCACCTCCAAACACTCAACCACCAAACTCTCCAACATCTATGCACCCAAACATATACCTCCATTAATCCAACAACCTTACCCTAACTCAACTACTTTCATTCCAAACACTCCATCATCAACCATCTAAGCATACTATATGCTTATGATTTTCACTTTCAAATAAGAATCAACCAACCTTTTGTTGCAAGCAAGTCCGATGACTCTCTTTGGCAAATTAGGATCTTTTACTCATTACTTTAAATTAATGAATATATTGCTATGTGTCTTTAATATTTGTTTGCTATGCTTGTTGTTTTCCATATTTTGCTATATATTTCTTGTGCTCTAAATATTTTTGCAAGCATTTCATATCTCGATTTTTCTTATTACCTTAAAACGAGGGGGAGTATACGTCAAGGGGAAGTTCTACATTCGTTGGGATAACTCACTAAATACTTGTATATATCTTAATTTTTGATTTTATGAGTTTAGATTTTGTAATCATCAAAAAGGGTGAGATTGTTGATATAAATAATGCATAAAAACGTTATTAATATTTCTCGATGTCACACCCCCAGAATCGGGTCCAGCGGAAGTACACATGTAGCTGGGGTGTAACTCAATTGGTACCACAACACAAGTACAAAAATGGTTTTCATTTCAATCATTTAGAATAAAATCATTTAACCAAAAGTGTTGAATTTATATTATTAAAGTAGTGCGGAAGTAAGCCTTTAAATAGTTAAAAACGGTCCCCAAATGAATATCAGAGTCTTCTATGACCATGCCATGTCCTGCCAAAACCTCTAGTAGCGTGCCATTGCTTAATACCTGAAAATACATGCTAAAGTGTCAACACGAGGTTGGTGAGTTCATAGAGTTTAGCGTAAAATGAAATACATTTGAATGAAGATTTCCCAGCAAAGGCATCATAAATCCACTCAATTCCAAGTCCCGCCATAAGAGCCTTGTAACATGTGTGTTTACGACCCACTGCCTAATATGATTTGGTTTATGTAAACAAAAGTAATATGTGGACCAAGATTCAAAGATAAGTGTAGTTCGACCAATACATTTGGTTACGTGTCCAGTTCATTCGGTTATGTTACCCGTACATTCGGTTAGGTGACCCGTACATTCGGTTATGTGACCCGTACATTCGGTTATGTGACCCGTTCATTCAGTCATGTATGTACATAGTGGTGGAGTCGGTTCATTCGGTTAAGTGTGCATAATAATGGAAAAAGGCTTGGGTCCAAAGGTAAAAAGGATTAAGTGTGATGCAAATGAATATACACTACATTCGATTGAGTAATAAATTCATAACTGTAGCAAATAAATGTTTGACTAAACATGTAGCATAATCAATTAAATCAAGTATACATTTAGATGAAAACGAGCATGTATTCTCCCCCAAAGAGTTTACCAAAACAATTGAAAGAGTAGGGGCTATGACTCACCTGAAGTGATGGTACAATGCGGTGAAATGATCGGGACAACAAGGCGCGTTAAAATAGTAGGGGCTATGACTCACCTGAAGTGATGGTAAAATGCGGTGAAATGATCGAGACAACAAGGCGCAAACACTAGCCGCAACCTAAATGAATGAATATGGTCTACTTTAGATCATGAAATGATGTAGTGAATGTGCATGCACATGATACCTATACCACTCGTAACTTGAAAATACTAGTTATTGTCAAAGTAAAATCTTGTCCATACTAGTCTTGATATATCGTATATAAAATGTTAGTGTCATATTCATCGTTTTGAAATCTTTAAAATAACGTCAATTAGTCGTATAAAAAAGCTTTGGGTCATACGTACTTCATTGGTAAAGATTATAGCTCTTTAACAATATTTCTAGAAAATATAGTATTTAGTACGTAGTTTATTATTTCCAATTGTAGCTGCCAAAATAATATAGTTTTGTCGATTTTGAAACTTCTATATCTTTGTCGTTTTAAGTTCATTTTCCTCGTTCTTTATATCCACGGATTCGTCTTAACATGTATTAATATATTTTTGATAGCTCGGCTCCTCTAAGTTACGGCTAACGCCTCTCTTTGTCTGTCGAAAATCGTCCAACAGCACATTAAATTTTCAGAAAATAGTTTTCGTCGTTAAGATTGCAAATATCATATCTCCTTCGTTATAAGCTCGTTTTAATCCGTTCTTTCGCCCACGGCTTCTTTTTTGAAAGTATTTTCTAAATCTTTGATCAAAAATTACCCCTGAGTCCCTGATTTTTCTAGGTTTGGCGTTTTGGGACAGTAGGTTTCTATATATGTTTAAAAATCAATTATAGGGTTTCAAACTAGTTTCAACTTCAACCAAATCACTTTCAATCACCACAAATCTAGTCTAATTTTACCATACACCTTCTTAGGGTGTCATGGGTTCCTAAACATCATAAATCAAGTGGATCTAACAAGGGTTTCCATGTAACCATTTCTAAGGCTTAAAAGATATAAAAGTTTAAATAGAGTGGTATAAACTAGCATATGCATGTAGATCTTGTATAAAAACCATATGAACATTATAATAACTTGGTAATATTATGAAAAATAGTTTGACATACTTACTTTGAAGGATTGGTGAGTTTTGAAGATGAAAACCTATAAAACCTTGAGTTTATATTTCAAAACCCTAACAACGATCACTAATGGAGCTTGTTTATGACTTGATCTTGAAAAATTAATGGATCCTTGATGTTTTCTTGTTGTTGGCCGAAAATGGTAGAGAGAAGGAAGAAAATGAGAGAGTTTGCTAGTTTACTTTGTAAAGAACTTTTGTGAATGAAGTAGAAAATATCTTAGGTCTTGAAGTATATTTGTTAGTCAAAGAAATCAAGTGTATTTGGTCATAGGGGGGAAAGATCCACGTTTTAGGGGGAAAAGGTGGGGAGGATAGGATTTGTGTAAGACTTGCAAGACTTTTGTTTAGATTTAGTTAGTTATTGTGTAGTTTAGGTGTTACCGGGTACCGAGTTTGCTAGAAATAAAGTTTAACTGTACCAAATAAAATGTGACGACGTTGTAAAAATTATAAAATTACATTCCTGATGAGAATCGGGTATGAAAATAATTATCGGGCTGAAATAACACAAACCGACAGAGTTATAAGCCCCGACCGGAAAACGTAGCAATTAATTTGAAAACACCGGGTAAATTAATAATATAATATTTGTGATGTTGTAAGAGATGAAATAATATATCGGGACCATTGTGGGGAGTTTCGGATGTGTTAATCACATTTATTGATCGCGTGTTAGCGTTTATTTAAAATAAATATACGTAAATCGTTAATTATACTAAAAATATTACTTCGAATATCTTACGAGTGGAATAGTACGTAAATGCTAAAATGATGATATGCGGACTATTTCTAGTCCGTATGAAATGTCCCTACTGATGATGCATGGATTCGCAGCTAAACCATCCTGGTTACGCGAATTTAATTACTCGTAAACTAGCATTACGAAGAAATGACTAATGCACGTGAATAGTGGTTTTCCCCCGGAAATGAATAGTGTCATGTGAATAGTGAAATTTTTGAATGCTTCTCGAAATATCAAACTGACATAAAAAATGATGAATAGTACAAGGATGAATAGTGATAGGTGAATAGTAAATGATGAATAGTAACTTCCCGAGATGATTAATGAAGTTTCAACGTTTGAAAAAGGACCTGAAATTACGAGTTGTGACACTCGATATCCCTACGTTTTGACGATCACAAAATGTAAAAACATGAAACGTAAAGTTATTACGTAAACAAGTATTTAGTTACAAATATCATTTCATCCAACAAAATCACTTAAGGTATGTGTAAACAAATGTCTAATATATTTTATGATCAAAGGGATTTTATTTAGACACTACAAATTTTATAAAATGTTATAAACATTTTATATATTTTGGAAAAATACTTTTGGTAATTAAAGGAAAATGTTTAATTTATAATAAATATATGAATTCAAATTTTTAACCAAAATCAGTTAAATTTTTACCAAATAAATTTTCACCAAAAAGGCAAGATTTCTGGCCATTACAGGTGGGCGGCCCCCTTAATGTTTAAGGGGGCTGGCACGCTCCAGTTGCCAGAAATGGTTGCCTATAAATATTGGTTCATTTCTGCTATTTTTCTTCACCTTTTGCATGAAAATTTTCATTCCCAATCATTTCTAAACATACTTCTAAATCCTTTGATCATACTATTATAAGTCTTAGTTTCAAGTGATTCAATCCTTCACCACTCAAAGTGCAAGAGAAGAATACTCCTTCAACATCAACTTAAGAAGTATTGTAGATTTGTGAATATAGTCTTGTAGTTGTGCAAATTATTTGTAAAGGTGTAGAGTGTTTGTAATAAGTGGATTAAGTAGTGAAGAAGGAGTAGTGTTGTGAAGAAGAAGTAGTGAAGTTGTGAGAAGTCGTGTAGTAGTTGTGGTGTGTACAAGTTGTGTAGAAGTCGTGAAGAGTCGTTAGATTGGTTGTAGCTACAATTAGAACTCGACATTTTGATTGGTGTCATTAAAAGGTGTAAGCAAAGTTGTGTAAGGTTTTCTCCGCCATAAGGGAGCTTGTTGACATAGTGAAGATGATAAGGCGAAAAGTGTACCGCTTTTAAGGGGTTATTTAAGCCCGAATTCATGATTATTTGATCAATTACTACCCTAAATTATTCCTTTTGTCATTTTAGGTATTTTTGAGAAGAAATCTGGAAAAGGAAACATTTTTTGCGTTTTTGGAGTATAAAAGTGAAGAAAACGGCAAAGTCTCAAAATCCTTGTTGGGAACAGTACCTGACGACGTCAAGACTTCACACATGACGACGTCAAGCTTGGCAAAAGAGGTGGAAGTGGAAAATACACATGACGGCCCAAAACATTTTTAATGCAATTGACCAGACGGCGTCATCAAGGCCGTCAGGGTCAAAAAGTATGTGACGGCCCAGAGTATAATTCCTTCTTGACGGCGTCAAGATTGGTTCTAGGCAATACGATCCTTAATTTGGCGGCGAGTTGACGGCGTCAGAAACTACAACGTGACGCCATCAGGATGTATTATCTATATATATTTTTCCAATTTTTCATTGTAAAGTGTGAAACATTGGTGGAACATTAGTGGAACATTAGGAGAACTTTTGGAGAGCTTAAACCCTAAACGATTTTTTTTGTAAAAATAAGGGTTTCAACCCTTGTTCTATCCATGCTTAATTGAAGATAAGTTTTCCAATAATTATACGATATGTTTATGTATTGTGTGATTCTATCTTATGCTTGTTTTTCTTTTAACATGCTAGGCTAGGTTTTTATTGTGTTTGCTTAGATGTAGTGAAACCTATATGTTGATTATTGGTTGATGGTTTGTTTATAATTGTTGTGGATGATTGTACTGATGCGTGGGAATCGCAACAGGCTTTACCTCTCGAGGGATCTCGAGAAGCTTACAACCCCCACCAGGCAGTGTACCTGATCGTTGTAGTATAGTATAGTGACAAGTACCGGGGGATTGATCGTTCAGCTTGGGAATAGTGTCGCTAGGATTAGAAAGCCTAATTACTAGTTCTAAAGGTGAGGGATGATTATTTTTGTCTTTTTATATTTTTATGAAAGCAAGTAAAATCTCGGGTTTTGAAAGAGTGGGCGGAATTAGTTGCTATTCAACTAACCCAAAAACTAAGATGCAATCAAAATAAAATAATAAAAATGAAAATAAACTAATTATACTAAGGTTGTGAGCAGTAATTGGAGAAAATGTGTTTACTTAGACTTCACTACTCCCTAGATATCTTTTACACGTTAATTACTTGTTATAATTGCATGGATGACGGATCGTATTCCTTAATACCATTCATGGGGTGGCATACATAACTCCCCAATTCTATGAGCTCTTATCTCCTCCTACACCATGACCCAGCACAACTATAGGGATTGTAAACAGTGGCTCATGCATTAAATACAACCAATAAAGACCTAGTACGCCTCGGTTCATGTTTCTTAAGACGTTCAAGCATGTTACCATTTAGAGATCTGCCAGTTTTCTTAAGCCTAACATATAAAATCATTCATCCAAGAACAAGAATAAACAAGTAATCAACACATAATCAATATCTAGGTTTCATTAGATCTAAGCAAACACAAGAGAGATCTAGCCTAGCATAATGGAATTGAGACAAGAACAAGATATAGACAACCAACACATAGACATATTGATTGAATTAGAAGAACACTTATCTCAATTACAATGCAAGGTATCAAGGGTTTGGAACCCTTGAAAACCTGTAAAAGTTGCACCAAATTCGTCTTTAGGGTTTCTCCAAAACTTCTCTCCTTTTAATGTAAAAACTAGAAAACTATATATAGGAAAACTGGGCTGACGGCGTCAAGACAACCATGTGACGCCGTCACCTCGCCACCAAATACTTCCTCGGACGGCCTTGATCTACTTATGACGGCCTGTGTGACGCCGTCACCAACCACGGTATTTTATTCTTGGCCTTTTGACGCCGTCAGGATGACTTTTGACGCCGTCATCAACTACGGTATTTTATTCTTGATGTCTGACGCCGTCAGGGTATAACTCTTGACGCCGTCACCTAGTGTTTCCAGCATGGAAAATTGATACTTTGCCGTTTTCTTCACTTTTATGCTCCAAAAACGTCCAAAATGGCTTCTTTTCCAGAATTCACTCTCCAAGTACCTAAAATCACAAAAGGAACGATTTAGGGCAATACTTGATCAAATAAAGTCGGATTCGGTCTTAAATGACCCCCTAAAAACGGATCATTTTTCGCCTCATCATGTACTCGATGTTAGGCTTAAGAAAACTGGCAGACTTCCAATTGGTAACTTGCTTGAACGTCTTAAGAAACATGATCGGAGGTGTACTACGATTTTTTGTTGTATTTAATGCATAAGCAAATTATAGTGATCCCATGTTAGGAGCTTTTAGTCGGCTCGACATAGGAGTGAAGTAGGAGCTTATAGAGTTAGGGAATATTGTACACGGCCCTACGACTAGTATTAAGGAATATAACCCGTCATCCATGCAATTGTAACAAGCTAATCAACCGGTAAAAAATATCTAGGGAGTAATGAAATCTAAGTAAACACATCTTTTCTCATTATTGTTTCCACCACATTAGTTTATTTTCATTTCTTTTTATTTTATTTTGATTGTATCTTTAGTTTATTGGGTTAGTTGACTAGCAACTAATTCCGCCCACTCCTTCAAAACCCGAGATTTTAATTGCTTTCATAAAATATAAAAAATACAAAAAAAATCATCCCTCACCTCTAGACCTAATTTAGTAGGCTTTCAAATCTTAGCGAACACTATTCCTGAGTTGAACGATCAATCCCCTGGTACTTGTCACTATACTAAACTACAACGATCAGGTACACTGCCTGGTGGGGATTGCAAGCTTCTCAAGATCCCTTGAGAGGTAAAACCTGTTGCGAGGGCGCAATCCCGCATATAAAGGTTTTGGCGTCGCAGCCCGGGGAATAGTTATTGTCTAGGTTAGAATTTCTTTTTATTAGGTCTAGTTGCTAGATTCCTTTCTAGTAAGATTTTTATTTTTATTTTTAGGTTTTCTTTAGTCTATCTCATTTCTTTGTTCCTTTGTTCATAACCATTATCATCCGACATCATGAAAGGTGGTAATATCTTTGAACCTATCAACCTACCACAACAAAACCACCCACAAAACCTACCACAACCAAACCAACCTCCTAGACCCCGAACTTTAGGAGAGTGTTCCCGTCCTAGCAACCAAGGCTATCGGAACACCATTGAGCTCACTCAAGGAGCCAATGTGTCTCCCTTGCGATCCGACACCATCCGGTTGGTGCAAAGCGAATGTGCATTCCATGGACTTCGTTCCGAATATCCTAATCAACATATCAAGGATTTCCTAAAAATCGTAGATTCCATAGACCTTGATGTTGCAACTAGAGAGATGACCCGATTACGTCTATTCCAATTCTCTCTACGTGACCAAGCTAGTCAATGGCTTGAACGTTTACCTGCCGGATCCATCACCTCTTGGGATGATCTCACTTCTCGTTTCCTTGCTCAATTTTTCCCACCGGGGAGAACTACCAAGCTTAGATATAGTTGTTCATATTGTTCAAGATTTGAGTTCACATAAGATAGAATCAAAGTTTTTAAAAGCAAACAAGATTTCAAAACTAAACTAAGGGTACCAAACTCGGAGCGGTTCCTTTAATGATTATCCCCCACTAGCGTGGTCCGAGCATTACCCGCCACAAAATACTCCTAAGCAAAGCTATGAAGATGCATTGCGGAAGTTCATCCTCTCTCAAGAGTTACAGCTTTCCATGCTGGAGACTCGGTTCAGACAACAGCAAGCCGATATGAATGACAAGGTTAGTAACCTGTTGAACGCTATCAATGAGCGCATTGCTAGTAAATCGGCCCAGGCTGGAGTGGTCAAATCCGTTGCGGTCATTAATTAGCCAACCTCCCAAGTAAAATTAAAGAGTCCTTGTAAACTCTTCAAACATATGTCACCAGAGGGAGGGGAAGAACAGTAAGGACCATGTTGACCCCCTAGGACCAATCCACTTTGTGAACACCATTACCGCAATAACTCCTTCTAAGCCTGGTCTAAGTCAACAACCAACTAGGTGTGAGAGTAACAAGTTGAAAGTAAATTCCCCCAGAAAGACCATGATATGGCTGAGAGCCCTGTAGACTTACCCGCGAACTCTACCACACAAGGGACGAACGAGTGGAAAGAATCCGAGGGGCTTATGGAAAATCCGGGGGCTCTGGACAAATTTATTATGGAGGAACTCGATGGGGACATGGTAGGGACCTCTATGAGTAAGATTGAGGAAGGTGACTCTAAAGTTCCCTTAAGGGGTAGAGACTGTCACAACTCGTAAATTCTGGCCTTTTCCCGAACTTTCACATTTACTATTCATTAGTTACTATTCATCGATCACTATTCATCTTTTTCGGAGTCAGTTTGTGATTCTGAGAAGCGTTCAAAAATTTTACTATTCATAAAACACTATTCATCTCCGGAGAAAATTTTTCGTTTATACGTGGGTTGCGTCATTTTTGTAAACGTACGATTATCAACCTAATAAACGTTATCTTATGAGCTATTATTTTAAATAATTGATCCGTCAATCCCAACTATGGTCCTAACACATTTTTATACTCATAATAATAATATAAAAATTATATTATTAATTTACCCGGTATTTTGGAAATTTATTTATTTCGTATCGTACGTCTAATATAATTACGACGGTTTTCGTAAAAACTAAACAATAATCACCCGAACACTCAATATTTATACCCAACATATTTTCACAATTTTTATAACTTTATTATGTCCCAATTAACTTCATCATATTTTACTTCAACTCGTCACGGTTTATTTTTAGTTAACTCGGTACCCCGGTTTCCCCTAAACACTAAATATCTACACAAAATACCAACTATATTACACCATCTCATTTTTTTTCTTCTTTTTCTCCACAAATGCCGCCCCCCCCCCCCCCCCCCCCATGACATCTTTCCCCATTTTATGGATCTTGTCCAATTCAATTATGTATATAATTTATACTTATCATTTTTCATTTCATTTTCCTAAAAACAACAAGTAAACTCTTTTATCTTTTCTCTCTTTTGTGTGGATCGGCCAAGGAAGAACAAGCAAGGAGAAACCATAATTTTTCCAAGATCAAGTGTTAATCTTGTCCCTTTTGTTGTTCTTGTTTGGGTTTTGTGATAAAAACCCAAGGTTTTATAAGTTTTCATCTCCATAAGCTCACAAATCTTTCTATGTAAGTTGTCAAACTTTTGTTCATAATTTCTTCATGTTCTTATTATGTTCATATGATTTCATACAAGGTTTACATGCATATGTTAGTATATACCACTCATTTATATATATATCTAACTTTTGAACTCTAGAAATAGATTATTGTTAGATCCTTGTTAGAGTAGCTTGAGTTATGATGTTTAGGAACCCATGACACCCTAAGAAGGTGTATGGTAGGATTAGACTAGCTTTGTGGTGTTTGAAAGTGATTTGGTGATGTTAGAAACTAGATTGAAGTCTTAAAAATGGGTTTTGAACAAGTAAATATACCTTCTGTCCCATTTTGGTTAACCCAGAAAAATCCGTTTTTACCCAGTACCCTTTGACAATATTTTTAGAAAATACTTTTAAAAACGAAACTTTTGGCGAAAGAACGAACTAAAACGAGTTTATAACGAAGGAGATATGATTTTTGTAAACTTAACGACGAAAACTATTTTCTGAAAAACTGCATGCTGTTTGACAGTTTTCGACGGGCAAATAGAGACGTTAAACGTAACCTAGAGGAGCCGAGCTATTGAATATATATTAGTATATACTAAAACGAATCCGTGGATATAAAGAACGTAGAAAACGAGCCTAAAACGACCAAGATATACACTTTTGAAACTAGGCGAACTATATATATATATTTGACAACTTCTAATAGCACATATTCTCTTAAGTTATGGAAACACTATAAATCAACGCCAACGCTTATTTTCAAACTACGAGTGGTATAGGCTTCATGTGCATGTACATTCATCGCAACCCCTCATAATTTAAGTAGATCGTATCATTCGTTCATTTTAGGTCGCGGTTAGAGATCGAACCTCATTTCTGTGTAACCACTTTTGTCTTCGTAACTATCGTACCAGGTGAGTCATAGCCCCTATTCTTTTAAATTGTTTTGTTAACGTTTTGGGGGAGAATACATGCTCGTTTTTACATGAATTATTACTTGACCTTTTGAACTTGACTTGACTTTTGAACTTGACTTGACTTTTGAACTTGACTTAAACTTTTGACCCTAATGTACCGTACGTACTATGACCATAAGTCTCGCCATTTTTGGTGGAGCGTGCAAAGTCTCACCTTATTGGCGGAGCGTTCTTAACCCTAAAGTCTCGCCTTATTGGTGGAGCGTGCTAAGTCTCCCATGTTCGGAGCGTTCTTAATCTTATATAATAGTTGTATGATGTACTGTTCGTACATTCGCATTGTTCGACGCCTATTAGTAGTATGGATAGCGCTATTAGAGGTCGGCCAACCTCTCGTCCACCATGTTACGGGACGCATATTATTTAATTAGGGGCTTTGCATGGCATACATTATTATATAGGTGGTGCTTATATTGTGACTTATTATGACCGCGGGTACTTGACTACTAAACATGCAACTATATTTTAGCAGTGGGTTGTGAACACGCAGGTTACAAGTCTCTTATGGCGGGACTTGTAACTGAATGGATTTACGATGCCTTTGCTGTGTGATCACTTTTCTATAAACTTTATTTGTTAAACAACTCTATGAACTCACCAACCTCGTGTTGACACTTTAGCATGTATTTTCAGGTTTTAACCTATGTCACACTACTGGAGGTTTTGGCAGGGCATGGCATGGTCATAGAAGACTCTGATTATTTATGTGGGGACCGTTTTAAACCATTTTAAGGGTCTACTTCCGCACTACTTTTAACGATGTAAATTCAATATTTTTGGTTAAACGATTTTATTTTAAATAAGTAAAGTGAAAACCATTTTTGAACTTGTGTTGTAATATCAATTGAGTTACACCCCAGCTACACGTATGCTTCCGCTGGACCCGATTTTGTGGGTGTGACAGATTGGTATCAGAGCTTTGGCTATAGCGAACTAAGTGTTTTTAAAACCTAGACTATAGCTACTTTTATGAAAAACTTAACCCTATGACCGTCACGTGCCTGCCTGCCAAGATGATGCCTCACTTATGGTTTGTTGCTGACTTAGGTGATGAGATTTGTGTCTCATTATCTGGTATATTATGTTCATTTATTCTAATTGATTTCTATCATTGTCTTTCATATAAGCATGTTCACGTACCATATGTGTCACCCTGTTATATTTCTCCTTGCATAGTTTCATCATTTGATCTCGAGTTTGGTCACCTTCCCTAGTCTTTCTGAACGTCTTGGTATTTGTGAAGGACATAGTATTAGTATAACTGAGCTGAGTATTTCAAAATTCATGGAACCTCGGTGGAATATAGACTAGTCACCTATATTCAACCCGGGATAGTGTGACATAGGCTGACTACCTATATCCGACTCAGAAATGAATTTTGCAACACTGAGAATGGTTATAATAAAATTTTGTCTGGATTGAATTCTCTACTCAATTTCCGAATGTTTCATTCATGTGTGTGTGTACCCTCGATTGTCAGAACGCTTATACTTTTCCTCACCTTGTGAACCGCCGCCTGGAAGCACGTCAACTGGTCATTTCATCTCATGAATCTTCACCTTTATAACACTTCGGAGACCAACGTTAACTGAACTTCGGGACGAAGTTCCCTTAAGGGGTAGAGACTGTCACAACTCGTAAATTCTGGCCTTTTCCCGAACTTTCACATTTACTATTCATTAGTTACTATTCATCGATCACTATTCATCTTTTTCGGAGTCAGTTTGTGATTCTGAGAAGCGTTCAAAAATTTTACTATTCATAAAACACTATTCATCTCCGGAGAAAATTTTTCGTTTATACGTGGGTTGCGTCATTTTTGTAAACGTACGATTATCAACCTAATAAACGTTATCTTATGAGCTATTATTTTAAATAATTGATCCGTCAATCCCAACTATGGTCCTAACACATTTTTATACTCATAATAATAATATAAAAATTATATTATTAATTTACCCGGTATTTTGGAAATTTATTTATTTCGTATCGTACGTCTAATATAATTACGACGGTTTTCGTAAAAACTAAACAATAATCACCCGAACACTCAATATTTATACCCAACATATTTTCACAATTTTTATAACTTTATTATGTCCCAATTAACTTCATCATATTTTACTTCAACTCGTCACGGTTTATTTTTAGTTAACTCGGTACCCGGTTTCCCCTAAACACTAAATATCTACACAAAATACCAACTATATTACACCATCTCATTTTTTTTTCTTCTTTTTCTCCACAAATGCCGCCCCCCCCCCCCCCCCCCATGACATCTTTCCCCATTTTATGGATCTTGTCCAATTCAATTATGTATATAATTTATACTTATCATTTTTCATTTCATTTTCCTAAAAACAACAAGTAAACTCTTTTATCTTTTCTCTCTTTTGTGTGGATCGGCCAAGGAAGAACAAGCAAGGAGAAACCATAATTTTTCCAAGATCAAGTGTTAATCTTGTCCCTTTTGTTGTTCTTGTTTGGGTTTTGTGATAAAAACCCAAGGTTTTATAAGTTTTCATCTCCATAAGCTCACAAATCTTTCTATGTAAGTTGTCAAACTTTTGTTCATAATTTCTTCATGTTCTTATTATGTTCATATGATTTCATACAAGGTTTACATGCATATGTTAGTATATACCACTCATTTATATATATATCTAACTTTTGAACTCTAGAAATAGATTATTGTTAGATCCTTGTTAGAGTAGCTTGAGTTATGATGTTTAGGAACCCATGACACCCTAAGAAGGTGTATGGTAGGATTAGACTAGCTTTGTGGTGTTTGAAAGTGATTTGGTGATGTTAGAAACTAGATTGAAGTCTTAAAAATGGGTTTTGAACAAGTAAATATACCTTCTGTCCCATTTTGGTTAACCCAGAAAAATCCGTTTTTACCCAGTACCCTTTGACAATATTTTTAGAAAATACTTTTAAAAACGAAACTTTTGGCGAAAGAACGAACTAAAACGAGTTTATAACGAAGGAGATATGATTTTTGTAAACTTAACGACGAAAACTATTTTCTGAAAAACTGCATGCTGTTTGACAGTTTTCGACGGGCAAATAGAGACGTTAAACGTAACCTAGAGGAGCCGAGCTATTGAATATATATTAGTATATACTAAAACGAATCCGTGGATATAAAGAACGTAGAAAACGAGCCTAAAACGACCAAGATATACACTTTTGAAACTAGGCGAACTATATATATATTTGACAACTTCTAATAGCACATATTCTCTTAAGTTATGGAAACACTATAAATCAACGCCAACGCTTATTTTCAAACTACGAGTGGTATAGGCTTCATGTGCATGTACATTCATCGCAACCCCTCATAATTTAAGTAGATCGTATCATTCGTTCATTTTAGGTCGCGGTTAGAGATCGAACCTCATTTTTGTGTAACCACTTTTGTCTTCGTAACTATCGTACCAGGTGAGTCATAGCCCCTATTCTTTTAAATTGTTTTGTTAACGTTTTGGGGGAGAATACATGCTCATTTTTACATGAATTATTACTTGACCTTTTGAACTTGACTTGACTTTTGAACTTGACTTAAACTTTTGACCCTAATGTACCGTACGTACTATGACCATAAGTCTCGCCATTTTTTGTGGAGCGTGCAAAGTCTCACCTTATTGGTGGAGCGTTCTTAACCCTAAAGTCTCGCCTTATTGGTGGAGCGTGCTAAGTCTCCCATGTTCGGAGCGTTCTTAATCTTATATAATAGTTGTATGATGTACTGTTCGTACATTCGCATTGTTCGACGCCTATTAGTAGTATGGATAGCGCTATTAGAGGTCGGCCAACCTCTCGTCCACCATGTTACGGGACGCATATTATTTAATTAGGGGCTTTGCATGGCATACATTATTATATAGGTGGTGCTTATATTGTGACTTATTATGACCGCGGGTACTTGACTACTAAACATGCAACTATATTTTAGCAGTGGGTTGTGAACACACAGGTTACAAGTCTCTTATGGCGGGACTTGTAACTGAGTGGATTTACGATGCCTTTGCTGTGTGATCACTTTTCTATAAACTTTATTTGTTAAACAACTCTATGAACTCACCAACCTCGTGTTGACACTTTAGCATGTATTTTCAGGTTTTAACCTATGACACACTACTGGAGGTTTTGGCAGGGCATGGCATGGTCATAGAAGACTCTGATTATTTATGTGGGGACCGTTTTAAACCATTTTAAGGGCCTACTTCCGCACTACTTTTAACGATGTAAATTCAATATTTTTGGTTAAACGATTTTATTTTAAATAAGTAAAGTGAAAACCATTTTTGAACTTGTGTTGTAATATCAATTGAGTTACACCCCAGCTACACGTATGCTTCCGCTGGACCCGATTTTGGGGGTGTGACATAATGTATGTGGATCACAGGATGGAAGGTTGGAAAAGGATAAAGCAGCGTGATCTGAATAACCTCAAAATCCCTTGTATGATAGGTCACAAGTATTTCGATAATGTCTACATTGACATGTTCTTACCCAAGAATTTTATGTCCTTGTTCCCTTATAACAATATTTGCAGATGGGGGATGATTTATAAAGGAGAAAATGTTGTTGGTAGAGATCATGAAGTTCATGTATTCATAGGAAATATGACATTCACAATGGGTTTTACGATCGTGGACAACATTGAGGATTATATTGATCCAAGGTTATCACAAGTTATTTTTAGAGCACCCTTTTGTGAAATCACTAACTTAATGGTTGATGACCGAACGGAATCATAACTTTCACTGACGGAATTAGGAGGGTGTCATACCAAACGCCGTATAAGATGAAAGATTTCGAAGGAATTGATTGCGACGGACTTGATAAGCTAGGTTCCCAACTTATCTTATGTGATGATGATGTTCGGAGAGGGTGTAAAGACATCTCTGACTTATCATGTGGGTTCTTTAAGGATGTTTGTAAGCTTGGTTCCAAATATCGGGAAGATGTCTTCGAATTCGAGGACCCAAAATACCTGCATTACGAAAGCGATCCTGATAGAAATCTGGAGGATGACCTAGAGAATATGACCAATGACGAGGTCACGTAATTTCCCGTGACCTTGAGTCTAGCTACAAGACTCGAAAATAAAGAAAAGTGCTTCTTGGGAGGCAACCCATGTTTTGTGTGTTTTTATTTGTTTGATTTTATTTGTTTCCGTATGCATGTTTTATTATTATTGTTTGCGGCTCATGTTTCAAAGTAAATTGTGAAAATGCTTTATTTTGTTTTTAACTTCGTCTTAACTACATATAAAGGTATTTTGAAAAAGCTAAGTGTAAGGGAAATCTAAATTTGTTTTCTAATAATGAAATTGAACATGAATCACAACAATATTAATTGAACATGCATATTAGTATTTGTTTGAGTCAAATGCTTGTATCGAGTCATAATGATTATTTTGCAGGATTTCCAGGAGTTAAGGCATAAGTTTTTCCAGAAATCTTCCAGAAACTAACCAAAGAATTTCTGCATGTCACTTCAGACGGCGTCAGGATTAACACCTGACGGCGTCATGTGTAAAATTCTGGAAATTTTGCAAGTTTTGTTTTTCTGCCGGAGTCGTAAAAGTTTTTGTTAAATCTTTAGTTTTATAAACTCCAGCAAATCTGCAAATATTCATTCCACAAGCATTATATCTTTAATTGTTTTGTTTTTATTTCTAAGCCTGGAATCACATCTAGTTGTGAGTTTTCTTTGTGCGGTTTGATGCTTTGGGTTTCTGTGTTTGTTTTCTCAGGTTTAACAGATTATATTGGACAAGAAGATGATTTATATTTCTGGAGGGAAGCTTTCTACGTTCATTTTCTTGGAGGAGGATTTAACCATGTTATCCATTTATCCACACCGAACGAATCACGGGAGTATTTGTTTTCATTCTTTTACCTTCATTACTTTTACATCCTTTTTATTGAACATTGGGGACAATGTTCAGCCTAAGTGTAAGGGAAGAGTAAATGATGATACCTTAGAGAATACAATTGCACTTGAGTTTGTTTGTTCAATAGTAGGTGTGTAATAAAACTAAGAGAAATACTTGTTAGGGCAATTTTAGCGCCTAATTTAAATTTTTTTACAACATTTAGGAGTTAAGCTTTTGCCTTAATGAGCGTCTCATGGATAGGAGATTGTATGACTAGCACAAAAAAAACCGTACTACTCAAAAATTCTATCAAAAAAAGGGTAGTGACCATCCGAGTATTAGATTAATTGGCTAACGCGCCAGCGCTAGTGTATGACTTGGTGACCATCCGTTATGCAAGTAACGCGCCAGCGATCCAAGAAGTGCACTAGTTAGGATCCGTTAGTTGAGGCGTCAAAGACTCGTACCGACCTTCTACTAAGTGAGGTTCGCCCCTAGACTTGTTAGGAGAAGCCTTAGAGCTTATGAGTATACTGGTAGTATTTAGATTCTAGAACTTGCGTTAGTGATGCATCCCGAGACCGCTAGTGAGCCTACATTCGTGTGGTTAGGATTTACTACATGATAAGAGGCATTAGGATCACCCTTGTATTTAAACCCGTATCATAATTACTTGACCATTTAAGTCATATTTCTTGACTAGCGAAGTCAATTAATTTTTCCCACACCTTAGCGTTGTACTCATTTTTAGTACACGAAACCCCTAGTACACCCCTCTGAGCCTATATTTTCGTTTCTAACTTTAAGCATCTTACTTAAAGGAAGAATTTATTTACAATCCACCCAAATGTGCAACCAAATCGCCTTAGCCTTCCTTGTATACACTCATCTTTAGTGCATTATTGTTACATGTTTAAACCCTTAGTTAATTATCTAATTGATTACATGGTTGCTAAGTCGAGTCATATCTTGTACATATTGTTTTGGGACGATTGGGACTCATGGGTAAAGTACTAGTAATATGGAGTAATGGGGAAGACATCAATTTATTACCCCCGTATGTGCGTTAATATTTGAAAAGTACTAAAAGTGTTTTGATTATCTTGATTCGAGTCATTAGAGTAGTTTATTGTAAAGTATGTAAAAATTCAAGTGTAAGGGGAATGCAAATTCCCTATGATGTATTATTTTGAATGGTAGGGCAAGAATGTATGCAAAAAAAAATCAAGGAAAAAAATGGAAAAGAAAAAGAAAAACATACGGACTACCATCCCGTTTCATTTTATGTGTTATATTTTGATTAGCTTAAGTCGAGTCGAGTCTTGGCTTAGCAACGCCATATTGTAAATGTAATTAACCAAGATGATTAACTCGCCACCAGTAAATATTACCTTTATCCAACAAAACCGTGTTTTCCATATCCCTACACCTAACGTTATAACCCTTTAAAAGACCTCTTTGATAGTTTATCCTAGGTGTTTACGCCAAGTGGTGGAGGTTTGATCCTTTCCCAAGCCTATGGTAATCTATTTGCTATGACAGGTAGTGAGAGATGTTTTCCATTTCCATATAGTGATATATACTTTATTACACCCGAGAGATGTGAGTATCTAAACACTATTTGTGAGGTGCTAGTGTATGACCTCCGTGCTTGTTTTTCGTTTTTAGTGGAACGATTATTTGTTGTAATTACTTTTATATTAGTGTTAAATGACCCCTAACTTGTATTTTGATTAGAATAAAAGCGCATTCGCTTGAGGACAAGCAAATCTCAAGTGTAAGGGTATTTGATAAAGCGAAAAGTGTACCGCTTTTAAGGGGTCATTTAAGCCCGAATTCGTGATTATTTGATCAATTACTGCCCTAAGTCGTTCCTTTTGTCATTTTAGGTACTTTTGAGAAGAAATCTGGGAAAATAAGCATTTTGGACGTTTTTGTAGCATAAAAGTGAAGAAAACGGCAAAGTCTCAAAATCCTTGCTGGGAACAGTACCTGACAACGTCAAGACTTCACACATGACGGCGTCAAGCTTGGCAAAAGAGGTGAAAGTGGAAAATACACATGACGGCCCAGAACATTTTTAGTGCAATTGACCTGACGGCGTTACCAAGGCCGTCAGGGTCAAAATGTATGTGACGGCCCAGAGCATAATTCCTTCTTGACGGCGTCAAAATTGGATCTAGGCAATACGATCCTTAATTTGGCGGTGAGTTGACGGCGTCAGAAACTACAACGTAACGCCGTCAGAATGTATTATATATACATATTTTTCCAATTTTTCATTGTAAAGTGTGGAACATTGGTGGAACATTAGTGGAACATTAGGAGAACTTTTGGAGAGCTTAAACCCTAGACAAATTTTCTGTAAAAATAAGGGTTTCAACCCTTGTTTCATCCATGCTTAATTGAAGATAAGTTTTCCAATGATCATACGATATATTTATGTGTTGTGTGATTCTATCTTATGCTTGTCTTTCTTTTAACATGCTAGGCTAGGTTTTTATTGTGTTTGCTTAGATGTAGTGAAACCCAGATGTTGATTATTGGTTGATGGTTTGTTTATAATTGTTGTGGATGATTGTACTCGATGTTAGGCTTAAGAAAACTGGCAGACTTCCAATTGGTAACTTGCTTGAACGTCTTAAGAAACATGATCGGAGGTGTACTACGATTTTTGGTTTTATTTAATGCATAACCGAATTCTAGTAATCCCATATTAGGAGCTTTTAGTCGGCTCGACATAGGAGTGAAGTAGGAGCTTGTAGAGTTAAGGAATATTGTACACGGGTCTACGAATAGTATTAAGGAATATAACCCGTCATCCATGCAATTGTAACAAGCTAATCAACCGGTAAAAGATATCTAGGGAGTAATGAAATCTAAGTAAACACATATTTTCTCATTATTGTTGCCACCACATTAGTTTATTTTCATTTTTTTTTTTATTTTATTTTGATTGCATCTTTAGTTAATTGGGTTAGTTGACTAGCAACTAATTCTACCCACTCCTTCAAAACCCGAGATTTTAATTGCTTTCATAAAATATAAAAAATAAAAAAAGAATCATCCCTCACCTCTAGACCTAGTTTAGTAGGCTTTCTAATCCTACCGAACACTATTCCTGAGTTGCACGATCAATCCTCCGGTACTTGTCACTATACTATACTACAATGATCAGGTACACTGCCTGGCGGGGATTGCAAGCTTCTCAAGATCCCTTCAGAGGTAAAACCTGTTGCGAGGGCGCAATCCCGCGTATCAGAAGAAAACTCTTGAGTAGGTGACTCGGGGAGTGTAGTAGGGCAAGGAAGGTGTCCTTGTAGCCGAACCACTATAAATCTTTTGTCTCGCGGTTTGATCTTTCCATCTATAACTTATTACTTAGCTTACTCACTTATCGCTCGTATATAGCTATAATTGTTAATATTATGCATGTGTTGATTTCACATACTTAGCTTACATCATTATTACTTTTCATACTTAGATATAGTTGTTCATATTGTTCAAGATTTGTGTTCACATAAGATCGAATCAAAGTTTTTAAAATTAAACAAGGTTTTAAAACTAAACTAAGTTTTCATAATAAAATTAAAAAGACGTAAAACTATTCAACCCCCCTTCTAGTTTTCCACAATTGACATCAGAGCTACGTTAAACAAGATTTTTTAAAATATATTGGATTTTAAAACTTGTATTGATCTATGGAATCAGAAAAATATTTAGAAGGTCAATCTATGCAAAGACCGCCACTATTTGAAAGCGATGACTTTCTTTATTGGAAAAATAGATTCGAAACTTATGTGAAATCAAAGGATCTAGATATTTGGCATGTTATTACCTTTGGTGATTTCCCCCCTATTCAATATAATTTTGAAACTAAAAAGGATGAAATTGTATCTTTTGAAAAACAAAATGATGATTTGAAAAAAGAAACTAGCAAAAAATAATGAGGCTAAAATAGTTACTTATAATGTGTTACCACGCAAAGAATATGAAAGAATTTTTATGTGTTAAACAACAAAAGAAATTTTGGATTCTTTACTAATCACTCACCAAGGTAATATTCAAGTTAAGATAACAAAATTGATCTTCTTGTTCAACAATATGAACAATTTACGATTCCGGAGGAGGAATCAATAAATAATGCTTTTGCTAAATTTAACACTATTATCACAAGTTTAAAAGCACTTGATGAGAGTTTTTCTAGGAAGAATTTTGTTAGGAAATTTCTTAGAGCTCTTCATCCAAAATGGCGAGCTAAAGTTACGGCGATTGAAGAATCGAAGAACTTGTCAACGCTTCAACTTGACGAGTTGATCGGCAACTTGAAAGTCTACGAAGCAATAATAAAGAAAGACTTCGAGATATCAAAGGAAAAAGAGAGCAAAGCAAATCAATTGCGTTGAAAGCTAGGAATGAATCTAGTGACGAGGATAGCTCAACCTCCGAAAATGATGACGAAGAATATGCTATGGCTGTAGGTGACTTCAAGAAATTCTTCAAAAGACTAGGAAGATTCGTTAGACAATCAAATGATGAAAGAAAGGCATTCCAAAGAAACAAAGACAACAAAAGTAGCAATAGCGAAAGGAAGTGCTTTAAATGCGGTGATCCAAATCATCTCATCGGAAGATGTCCAATGTTATCAAGGGATCAAAATCAAAAGGCGTTCATTGGAGGAGCATGGAGTGATAGCGATGAAGATGAGAAAGAAACCACAAAGGAAAAAAAGTGTCTTATGGCTAAGACATCAAGTGAGGTACATTCCGAAACCGAATACTTTAGTGACGAAAATTTATCATTAGACAAAAAAGACCTAGATAGTGAATATAATAGGTTATGCAAAATAGGTCAAAAAGTTATGGCTAAAAATAAATCACTAAAACGCATAAATAACCAATTAGAAAACGAAATACTTGAATTAAAAACTAAACTACAACATTTAGAAAAAGGTAAAGAAGTTTTTGTAGAATGTATAATATGTCAAGATTTTAAAAATAAAAACAAGAAACTTAAGGAAGAAATTTACAAACTTGAAAATTTTGAAAATAGTAGTAACTCACTTAAGAAAATAATAAGTGTTCAAAGAGCTTCCGGAGATAAAACCGGTATACGATTCAACTCAACCAATATTTCAACTAGTGAAAATAATAATGTAAAGTTTGAATGTGAATCTAGTAAACAAAAACCATTAGAATCAAAATCTAAGTATATACTTACAAAAGATAGAAAAATACCCATTGCGAGTGATGAGGAAGTAAAAAGCTTTTATAAACCATCATTGAAAATTGAAACCGGATTTTATAAACCAAAATTAAGATCCAAAATTCCATCTCCAAATAGAACAAATAATCCTCATCCTCAGCCTAAAACCCCTCAACCTAGGAGAAATCAAGGTAGACAAAATCTTTCTAATAATAGTCACACAATGTGGAATTATCCACATCAACCAAGCTTAACCCGTGGGGAATACTTCCACCATACATGCATCCTAGTCAAATGCAAACCATGTTTGGTTCAAACAATTTTGGACCAATAAGACAATGGGGACCAAATGGCTAAGTTGTCATTATTTAAAAATGTTGGAATCTCTTCTACAAATGACTTTTGTAAGTCAATGATGCGTGGTTTTGCAACCTTGCAAAAGGTTTTACCTCTCAAGGGATCTCGAGAAGCTTGCAATCCCCTCCAGGCAGTGTACCTGACCGATGTAGTATAGTATAGTGGCAAGTACCGGGGGATTGATCGTTCTACTTGGGGAAAGTGTTCGTTAGGATTAAAACTTAATTAAACTAGGTCTAGAGGTGAGGGATGATTCTTTTTGTATTTTTATATTTTATGGAAAGCAAGTAAAAATCTCGGGTATTGGAAGAATGGGCGGAATTAGTTGCTAGTCAACTAACCCAAATAACTACAAATGCAATGAAAATAAAATAACAAGAAAAAAATGTTGAGAAAAACCATATAATGAGAGAAACGTGTTTACTTAGACTTCACTACTCCCTAGATATCTTTCATTAATTGACTAGTTTGTTACAATTGCGTGGATGACGGGTTATATTCCTTAATACCATTCGTGGGTCCGTGTACGATCTTCCCCAACTCTATAAGCTTCTACCTCTTCCTATGTTGAGCCGACAACTAGCTCCTAACATGACATCCTTAGTAGTCACTTATGCATTAAATACAACCATTAAAATCGTAGTACACATCCAATTCATGTTTCTTAAGACGATCAAACAAGTTACCAATTGGAGATTAGCCAGTTTTCTTAAGCCTAACATCGAAATCATTCATCCACAACAATTAATAACAAACAATCAACCAATAATCAATAGCTAGGTTTCATTACATCTAAGCAAACACAAACAAACCTATCCTAGCATGTTAATGTAAAGACAAGCATAAGATAGAATCAAACAACACATAGACATATTGAATGATTATTGGAAGACTTATCTTTAATCAAACATGGATGAAAGAAGGGTTTGAAACCCTTACAAGAAGGTGAAAATTCAACCCAGGGTTCCTCCAAAAGTTCTCTTTCTAATGAATGAAAATTACAAAATTATATATAGAGAATACAATCTGACGGCGTCACATTATACATGTGACGCCGTCAACTAGCCGCCAATACTCTCCTCGGATTGCCTAGATCCAGATCTGACGCCGTCACTTGTTATTCTTCACTTGGTCATCTCCTTACAATTTGTACGTGACGGCCTAGGCGTCATTAAGGGTGACGCCGTCACTCTTTAAGTTCAAAAATCTTTCTGGCGCGTCTCGTGTAAACTTCATATCCACCTCTTTGCCAACACATGACGCCGTCACCTGTAGAGCGTGACGCCGTCAGGTACTGTTTCCAGCTTGATTTTGGAGACTTTGTCATTTTCTTCACTTTTCGCTCAAAAAACGTTCAAAATGCTTCCTTTTCCAGGTTTCTCCTCCAAAGTACCTAAAATGACAAAAGGAACGTTTTGAGGCAATATTTGATCAAATAATCACGGCTTAGGGCTTAAATGACCCCCTAAAAGCGTAACACTTTTCGCCTCATTAGTCAACATGGTAACTTGAAGTACTTGAAAAAAATCCATTGAAGACTAAAAGGTACGCTTTTCTTTTATGTCCATCGCTATAAGTTGCATGCTTAGATAAATGATTAGTTAAATTAATGCTTAGCTATACATATATTTTTTTGTAACTCTTATACATATATACGTTCATAGCAGCTTATATACTTATAACCTAGAAACATCATTAGTTGACTTTCCTAGGAACATAATGAAATTGTTTATTGTCGAACAAAATAGAAAATGGAAATCTTCTGTATCCACTATTAACAAACTCATGGTGATGAAGTGAAATGATTTAAGCGGATTAGTCGTTAATATAGAAGTAGGATTAGATCCCTCGCGTAAGAAAACTATGGATGAAACAAGCTCTCACAGACTATGGCATTAAGTTAGATAAGTGTGCATCAACGAAGAAGCTATAGATGTTAGGATATACCCCATTCAACACTCTCGCATCAAACATATAGAATTACGTCATCACTCACTTATGATCATAGGTTATGTAGAAAAGGATAACATATGACAATAGGCTTAACCAATCATCTTGAGCATGAGATATTTGATAAACATCTTTTAAAATCTATGATTAATAATATTTGTTGTCAAAAATCTAATATCTCTAACAAAATGCAAAAACCTCACATTTTGGAAAAATAAAATTTCAAATGACTATCCCACTTTTCCAATAACATGTTTCACTGTCAATATCCACAACTTTGTTTTGATCAAAATCTATGACTGGGAAAATTTTCTTTACCTTTTATTAACACACTTTGAAGTAAAACTCAATCTATTCTATTTAAATCTACGTACAAACCTATTTCCAAGCATTGTTGAATAATGCTAAAAACGTTTCTTTAAATCATGCATGACGATCTCATATTTGTCATCTATACTTATGTACATGACACTTATAAGAAAATCAAAACAAATCATGAGGACCACGGTTCGTCTATTTAGATTTTGTTTGTCACAAGTCTAGAAGTCCATGCTATCTTAAGTTCCCATTTATTGCGCATAGATACACATTAGAATCCATCAAATAGTTCATTAATCTTACCACCTACATATAATTAAGAATATACTTGGTGTAGTTTATTGTTTCCTAGTCCATATATATATATTACTTGATTGATGAGTATGTTTACATGATAGATGAAATTACTTGGTTGGTTAGTCTCTTTAATTGACATGTTTTGCATAAATATCCATTACATGCATAATTACCTCAAAGAGTTGGACTTGCTTGAAACAAAACCTGAAAACATAACCCTTTCTACAAATTTCTGTCAAAAACCCATTTCTGGTAATCTGGGAACCAAAAGATGGGTGCCCCCCCTTAAATCATAAGGCGGCCCCCCTTAATATTTAAGGGGACCGGCCATTTGATGGTCGGGATTTCAGAAACCTTTCATTTCTCACAATCTCCACTCATATCATCATGTCCTCTCCCATAAAACCAAAACCAAAAACCTCAAGGTTAACTAAGATGACTGAGAAACCCATTTGGAGAAGAAAGCCAAACATCCATAAAAAGCCTATCTAACCAAATGCTGTTGTTAAACATCTAACACCAAATTCCTCCAATGTCTCCAACTACACATTCAACCCTCAAACTCACTCAAATGAACCCTTCCTCAATCCTCATAATCGTCAAGCATCCACCTATGCTCCCAACTATGTACCTACATTTCATCCATTTCCTCCAAACAATCCTTTTGTTGAAAAATCTCAACCTCCAAACAACAATCAACATTACATCCCTAACACCTCACTCTCTTTCCCACCAACATTACATGTCAACAACATTTACACATGTTACTACAATAGAAGTCATAAAATAATAAATTTGTCAAAATGTAATTAAGTTTCATAATAAACCCTCAAGTTATATGAAATTTACACTTTTAACCCAAAAGTTAAATATATTACAATTTTAGTCTAAAATTAACACATTTACAATCTAAGCCCAAATCTTTCCCAAATATTACATATTGATACTCAAAAGTTTTTACATATTCAGTTTATAACCTTAGGATATCAAAATGACAGTTTCCACCCTATCTTTCACAAATGTTACATTTTTAACCCTAGTTGCGTATAATTTGCAGTTTTAGGCCAAAAATCATAATTTTCAAAGTTTGTCATTTCTGTTTATTAAATAAGTTCCCAGTAGCTTATCTGAGCTTATAAAACAGCTTATTTGATAAAGATAGCTTAATATGGTGTTATTGGGCTTTAAGGCCCATTTGTATGAAAAAAGTATATATTGCGACAATTTTAAATACGACAAGCTTAGAGGTTTATAAAACAAGTTCAGGAGCTTAATAGCTCAGCTTATCGTCATAGCTTATTAGTTGGGTCATCATAGAAATGGGTTGGGCTTAGAAGTCCATAAATGGGTCGCGTTAAATAAAGAAAACGAGCTCATTTCTAAGTGACTAGACAAAGACGACAGTTAAGAAAATGCATGCAACGTTTAATATTTTTCGTCCAAATGTTCTCATTTCATTTCAAAACTTATTACGCATTCATGTTTAGCTCATTCATTGAGTCATATATGTAATTTGGTCATGCAAGCCAACGAGTAAACTTTAAAAGTTTTAACGTGAGTATTTCCATTTTATACGTGAAACAAAATATGGTACGAGAGTAAATGTCGAGACGAACAGAACAATGTGATATAAACGAGTGTGAATGTATTGAAATGGGTTGTAGAATCTTACTACACCACAAATGGTGGGAAGGAAACGAATGAAGATAGGACGAACGTAAAAACAATTCCAAGATAACACCAACGTTTCCAAGACCTTTCACCCGTCACGTAACAACACCAAAACATCATAGAACTTGTAAAAATATTCACTAACGCCCTCTTGTTCTTCCTTCTTTCTTTCTCGTTCAACAGGTACAAAGAAAAGAGTGGATAATGCATAGATAGATTGCTGAAATATATTCTAAAGGGTCGGTTAGGTTTGTGCATTGTTTGTTTATTTCCCTTCTGGTCCCCAACGTGTGAACATACAAGACATAGGGTGTGTTAGTTTGTTGGAATAAAAAGAAAAGGCACTTTTGTGTCTTGTAGAGATGAGACATATAGGGTTACGTTTATAGAAATGAATTAAACAAAGAAAGGGGTGTGCGTTTGATGTACATGTGACGCAAAGAAAGTGATCGAGGAGTGTTCAAAAAGAAGTTGTAAACCCGACGTATAAAGTTTAAGTTGGTTAGGGACGTTTAGAGCCCAAAGTAACGTTTTATTAAATGAAAACGTTTGATGCTTGAGACCAAATAAATAAAAAGGGCATGTTTGAGGGTTAGTAAAGCATAAACGAATCACTTGACTCAAAAAGATAAAAATTATAATTTTTAGAAATGAAATGTCAAATTTGATAATTGGTGTCCATGGTTAACCTTTGACGTTTGTTTTGCCTTCGAACTTTCGCAAAGTATAAATTTTTTTGTCATTCGTGATTCTTGGATGGAAGCTTAATCGATATATATAAATGTGGTGCTAATTCGTTAGGTGAAATGTGATGAAATCGAGACCAAGTGTAAGTGTTTCAAACGATTTATATATAAATTTTTAAAAGGGTTAATGGGCTTGGTTTAGTTTTTAGGCCCAAGATAAATGGATTAAGGGTCCGTATTGTTTATTTAAGGTGTAGGCCCAAAGAGAAAAGGAAATTTTTACGGGACGTTACAATTAGAAACTTGTTAAATAACACTAGTTGACCATTTTTACATAAAAACCAAAGTGGTAGGACCCACTATCGGAAATAGACCCATAAATCCTTTCATAGACTAAAGAAACTTAAGAACGACTAATTTAAACTCATGACACATATTTGGAACCCTTAAATGTGATTTTGAACAATTTAATATATTTTGAACTCTTAGACTTAATTTGAACTTTTGAAGTAATTTGAACATTTTTTACTTAATTTGAACCCTTAGATTTAATCGAACCCTTATAACTTGTCTTGACACTTATTTATATATTATGTACCAAACATAATTGAAATAATAATCTATAAGACATATAGACATACTTACCTTATTATTTTAGAATTTGAGATACGCATATATGTCTAGGTTGCTCGTAGTAGACTTGCGGTTTATTAATCACTACATTCACTTTGATTGTTCACTTGGCTTTCGATAAGTCCGTAGCCCCATTTTAACTCTTTAAATTATTTATAAACCCATTGGGGGAGATACATGCTATTTTATAATTTGGATACAAATCAATGTTCTAAAAGGCGTGAGGCGTGGCGTGGCGGCACAACCACGCCTCAAGCCTTACGCGCCTTTGCGAAGCCTTGGCGTTTCTTAAGGCGTGCTTAAGGCAGCAACAAAATATTTATAAATTTATGTATTTATAATTTTATATTATTTTATAAGAGGAATTTCAAATACTAAAGCCCAAATCCCAAATAGCCAGGCCCAAATACGAGGCCCAAGTAGGAATTAAGTTTTGAAATTACGAGGCCTAAGAAAGAAATAACCCAAATACTTGAAATTCAAGTCCAAATCCATAAATCCCCTAAATGCTTCTAAGAATGGCGCCACGCCTTAAAAAAAGGCTCGCCTTTGCACGCCTTTTCGCGCCTTATTCTACGCCTTTTCACACGACGCCTAGACCTCACGCCTTGGTCCATTTCGTGGCGTCGAGGCCACGCCTCGCGCCTTGGCGACGCCTTGGCGGCGCCTTGGCGCGCCTTTTAGAACAGTGATACAAATGCTTTAAACTATATGCTTACCTGAAAGTATTGTTGCTTAAGTACCGTTATTGCCAAAAACAAGTCCCTACCATCATGAAACATTAATCACTTTTGTGCAAACATGAATATTGTGAATAGGCCTATTGGGATTGACGAGTTCTGTTTGAGTTGATTTTATAGACAACCAAATATACTATATTTGAATAGCTAGATAAATGGCAAATTATCCACACGGGACCATTATTATTCTATATATATCACGTCTTGATATATATACAGTTAACGTTTGAGTTTCATAAGCTTAGAGCAATACTTACTAATTACGCATAATTGTATTCGTTGCAATTATTATTTTAACTCTGAAATCTTGTGGTCCATTATTTATTTATGAACATGTGAATTTCACTTAACATTTGTGTTGACTTTTTAGCATGTTTTATCTCAGGTCCTTAAGGTAATTGGCAAGCATGAAATCGCACGGAGAATGTTTTGATGGCTTGCATTGTGTTATTATTCGATAAACTCTTGAAAACTATTATCTTAATACATTATGTTTTATAAAACTATCTGGGGCCTCTTGTAACTCTGATATTTTATTATGATCGAATGATAAACTTTTAAAACGTCTCATTTAGAGTCGTTTTATATGATTATGACTGTTGTATTATGAGTAGCACCCTAATGATACTACTTTCCGCTGCGATATTTTGAGGGTGTTACACAAGGTGTATCTGATGTGTTTATCATCAGATATGTAAACTCTCAGTGAGTCCCTTTAGACTGATGTTCTTTCATTTAATGGTCTTTCACTCTGAATTCTCTGAGGTTCATTCAAGGTGTTTCACCTATGAGTCTTTTGGATAGCTGATGGTGTTCAGTTGTGTTAATCATTCAGTAAAGGGTAAACTTTACTTTTTGATTTACCTTGTTAATTCTGTCAGAGAAAAAGTTTGAGTGATCAGCTATCCTAAACTTAGGCTGATATATGGTTAAAGAGTTAAGTATTTGTATTTTTAAATGCAAAAAAATAAAATAAAAATAAAAATAAAAAATGGTGAATTATTTGAAGCTCTACACAAACACTTATGAACAGTTTACGGTATCATGTTGAATGTACAAACTTACAAATTAGTGTTATATTACATGTGATATATCATGCAAATTCCTGTCCCGAAAAAGAAATCAAAAGTTTTTATTTTATTTTATTTTATTTATTTTTTGGGTCAAAAGTGTATAAAAATTCTATTAAAAAGATAATTAAATGTTTGTCGTAGTCGTGAAATTTGTTTCATCTAAGAGTTAGCAGTTTTTGCAATATGTTATTTTTCATATAAAAGATGAAAGTGAGTTTTAGTTAGAAAAAAAAAAGATAAAATGAGTGTTTTATTTTAATGAAAAGTAGTTAGCTAAAATTAGTTCTTCAATTTTTTTTTTTGGAACGGTTCTTTCGGAGAAATTCTTGACCAGTTTGAAACCCGATAGGGGGAAAACCTTCAACTTAAGCCGCCCGAAGGCACGACACTTAATTTGAAGTAAACCCTGCCTTCTCCAGATTCGAACCCTAGTGGGTTGAAACCTTCATTGAAGGACTTTGAAAGCCTAGTATCAACAGACTCTGTGATCAAAGAGGACTTCCCGGATGGTCACCCATCCGGTACTACTCTCTTAGTGGCACACTTAACAAGTTAAGTGTTTATCACTAGACCACATGGTTGTTGATAGTTCTTCAATTTTGATTACTTCTATTTTGAGAAGTTGATTTTTTAGGAAGATTTAATATGGAATTTGGAGTACTAATAACCTGACCTTAAACAGTTTAGTATATATACATGGACACACGCAAAGTTCCCTTTTTCACCTCTTGGGCCCCTCCCCCCCTCTCTCTCTCTCTCTCTCTCTCAACCCAACATTTTTATAAAAACTTTTTTCCGTTACTGTCTGTGTAACTGAAAACACATTCTCAAATGTCAACGATCTCGTCTTCTTCGTCGTCACACGACGGAGGAGACGGTAGCAGAGAGTTTGAAGAACCATTACATGCTCGTCAACGTTTCAATAATGCTGTATGGCCTGAACCTTTTCTTGACGCTCTTGCTACCCAAGTTGCCATGAATGCTGTTACCTCGCCTGGTCGTCTTGCTGCTGCTCCTGCGATATGTAATCTTTTTCAGGTTAGAACACATTGCCAGTTGTTATATTATACTTTTATATATGTGTTGTGTTTTTGTTTGTGTTTTTAGGTTTCATGCAACATGTTTATTGTGTGTGCGTTACTATTGAACATTGATTCTGATGCTGTTTTTGATTTGTATCATAGCGGTAGACTGGTAGTCCTATTTTGGAAGTTTTAGACAGAAGGTTTTAATTAATAAAAATGAGATCGCACTAGAACTACTAATAAATGGTAAACAAATACCATTTTTATATATGTTAAAAAAAATACCATTTTTATAACTACTAATAATTTCTTTTTTTTGGAAGGCAACTAATAATATCAATGTATAGTAACAACTTCCTAAACTTTGAAATAATATTATATAATTATCTCAATTTTAAAATACATAGCCTTAAGTGTTTAGATAAATTAAGTGATTATAAAAGGTATCAACAACCGTGGTCTAGTGGTAAAAACACTTAACTTGTTAAGTGTGCCACTAAGAGAGTAGTACCGGATGGGTGACCATCCGGGAAGTCCTCTTTGATTACAGGGTCTGTTGATACTAGGCTTTCAAAGTCCTTCAATGAAGGTTTCAACCCACTAGGGTTCGAATCTGGAGAAGGCAGGGTTTACTTCAAATTAAGTGTCATGCCTTCGGGCGGCTTAAGTTGAAGATTTTCCCCACCGGGTTTCGAATTGGTCAAGGATTTCTCCGAAAGAACCGTTCCAAAAAAAAGTGATTATAAAAGGTGAAATTTAGATTATTTATTTTTCAAATCATATGATCCATTTCAAAATGTGATCCGAAATAAACTTGTTTTTCTGAAGTTTGTTATTTGAATATTGAGAAAACGGAGGTTAGGGTTTCTTGGAGTAGAGAATCTTGAAGGGATAAACTAAAAGATTTTGAAGATGAAAATACTGAAATCATACAACTTCATGATGAATGTGAATGCATTTGTCATTTCGGTAGAGAAGATGTATTAAACAAGTAAATTCTAGAATTAGGTCTGGCATCAGATCCTCAAGTTGATATGCTAGTACTCTCCTTATTTATATTTTTAGTAATGCATGAAGTGAATTTGGGACGGTACAAAAGCCTAGCTATTGTTGGTTGGGAAAAGAAAAATATACGTAGTGATATTTATTTTTTCAGTATAATTTTCTTCATTTTCTTTTTCAAGCACGATTACAACACTTATATACAAACGAAAGAGTATCCTCTAAAGTAACTATAGTGAAGTCGGGGAAGTGTGAGCCACTAGATCAAATCTAATGACTCAAATAAAAAAAACTTCTTTTTGATTTGAGTCATTAGATCAAATCTAAGGGCTCGCACTTTCCCAACTTCACTAAAATTGTTTTTTCAACCTTAGAGGATCCTCCTCTTATACAAACGGTCAAACTTGTAAATTGAAAGCAATACGCGTACTATATGTCAAGGTTTTCAAGAATGAGATCTTACTTAGAATCATTTTCGTATTTGCAAGATCGAGATTTTAAGATCTTACTATAACGTTATTTTCTTAATAGTGTTTGTAATATTATACAAATCTACAAATTATCATATTTCATGTGAATGTTTTATAGAAATATTGTCGTAAATTATAATTATAAAATGTTTAAGAAGATTAACATAATACGAGTATTTTTTTTAATTCTATAATACATAATCCATTGCTTTATGGGCTTTTAGTTTGTGGTTCGAAAATGTAAGATTAGATTAGATCTTATGGTAAAGATCCTATAAGATCTTAAATCTTACAAAGATCATACGTAGGATTAGAACCGTTTTTACTTTGTATTATCGTAAAATTGTTAGATATTAACCGCTCAAATATACACTAATAAGTTATTAGCAAATGACTTGAGGATTCTCAAGTCATTGACAAAAAGGCCTTATACCGTATGTTAAAAGGCTTTTAATGACTTTCTTGTGTCATAAAATTTTAGAGAAAACTTTTATTAGAGATGCCCGTTAGACTAATGGTCACATCGGTGCACTTTTCACATTAGCGTTACCTAAGCTTTTTCTCTTTTTACAACCTTTCAACTTTCATCTGTAATGCTCACTACTCTCCTCGTATTTCATTAAAATACTCACTTTATATAAAAATACATCACAAAATACCCATATACACTCACAAACCCAATAAATAATAATAAGAACACCATGAGGGACCCACATTTTGCACTATAGGAGTGAGGCAAATCACCTCTATTCCTTTTTTTTGTGATGTCATGCGTGAGTTACTAGATGGGTAACGGGGCTCACGAGTGAGGGTGCACTTGAGAAAACCCCGCTATTACCTCTAGTCTTGTTACCTTTAGATTAAGTTTACAAATCATTTTATATTTATTTATTTTATTGTGAAATACCACATTCATTAAATTTTTACAATAAATTATGATATGGCAAGTGAATTAGATCAATCATATCTTCTTCAAAAGGTGAAGAGTGGTGGGATCACTTTGTCCCATGCATCTTAAAGATGCCAACCGAACCCTCCCCCAAGGACCCGGCCTTAGGCAATGAGCACATGTCCCAGTGACTGTACTCTTATCAGAATGTGGGTTTTAAACCCTGACCATTTTCTGCAATAGGCCTCTTGTTGATCAGTCAATCTGAGCATTTGCGGTGAGGGAATGGTACCAATTGAAAGTTTTTAGGCTAATCGAGAGATTTGAATCCCGGTCTATTGATACAAGTCTGAAATCTCTTACCAATGGACTAAAAACCCATTTGTTTGAACAACCATATTTTATAATGTTTTCTTTTTCATAGTTTTCACCCATCATGTTTACATGATACATGTGTTTGTGAATTTTGTTTTGCAAGTTTTTGTGAAACTATCATTTCTCTTATTTATTACGGAGTTTTTCTTAACTTATATTTTGGTCTTAAAGATATGACATGATGTTTAGGGTCCGGTTGGTTTGGGTTTTAGGTGTTCTTTTGGTGTTTATTTTTCGGGTGTTTGCTAGCTTGTGTTTGTGTTTTTGTTGGGTTGGTCTCTTTCTTGGAGCATTGTTGGTTGTATTTGTTTTAGCCTCTTTCTAATTTAAGTTGAGGTTGTTTTAATATAGCTTTCCTTTTAATTAAAAAGAAAGAATGAAAGAAAAAAAAGAAAAAAGATATGACATGATGGGTTCAGCGTGACATCTCTGGGATTTTGAGAGTTAATTAATTGCAAGTTGATAGATGGAAGGTGCAGGTTTGTCTCTTCTTTCCAAAGAGGGACAATACTGTTTTTCTAGGGCCTTTTTGACATTGCTTTCTTGGAAATGAAAGAATTAAAAAGTCATTCAAACCCTTTTGACACTATAGCTTTTGGCCATATTTCGGTTAGGATCATAACCCAAGACACCCTTGTCTCTTTCCAGAAAATAAACATTAGTATGAAATTTTCGCTAATTTTGTGTAGAAAGCTCGTGTAAAATCTTGAAGTTCACTTTCTATGTATTTCATACTATCAAAAATAATGCCTTCTTTGTGATACCAGGAGGTTAATGCTGCTTCTTGCAGTGGGGTTAAATCAACTACTCTCTCCGTCCCATATTAATTGTTTACAATAAAATCTTTGGATGTCCCAAATTAAGTGTCCATTTATACCTTTCAACCAATAATATGAGACTTTAGTGGGTAAAAATAATATTTGATTGATGTAAAGTTTAATTAGTGGATCTTCTAAAACTTTGTGCATTATGAAAGTTGACACTTAATATGATACGGAGGGAGTAATATTGATAGCATATTTATTTTACTGAAACACTTTTTCAATAATAAATATTCACTTTTATTATGTATAAAGTTTAAAAAAATCTCATTAAGTAAACTTTTTACAAATCAATATCATCTCTTTATACTAAAAAGTAGTAATAAATCTTCTCATTGGTTGAAATAAAAATGAACACTTATTTTGAGATATCTTAAAATTATAATGTAGCCACTTAAGTTGGAATTAATACTATTATAAAAAGGTTTGTATTGAAGATGCTCATATTTCTCTATTGGAAAAACTTTTCCTCATTAGAGACAGACTTTTTGGCCGATCACTTGAACCTCAAGCTTTTGTGTAATTAACCATCTTTTCCATATTTATTTTATACCATTTTAATATATATTGTATCTTTAAAGACTTTTTTCATTGGAACAAAAGCTTTTCAAAAGTTTTATTTAGAAAGTCTTTAGAAAAAAACTAAAACTATTGTAAAAGGCTTGTATTGAAGATGTTTTATTAGCTTTGTCACAAATAGTGCTCTAAACACCAAACATCTTTAGAACATCTCAAATGCAAGCTTTTTACAATATACTTTCTTCAGAATTTTTATTAAAACGGTTATCGGAAAATCTTTTCACTATGAGAGACAAAGACTTTTTAAACAAGGAATTGAGTTTCCTCATGCTTTTGCCTAATTTAGCTATGTATGTCATCTTTATTTTATGGGATGTGATTTGCACACAAAATGTTATTAGGACACTTATATTTCATGCATAAATAGAGTGTTCTAATATTTTGAAAGTGTGCAAATCAATTTCTTTATTTTATTTTATTTTCCACCTTAAATGACTTTTGCTTTGGACCAAAGCTTTTTAGTGGTTTTTTAGGAAGAGATTTTTAGAAAAAGCTATTGTGAAAAGTACTATAAGTTTGCATTAGAGATGCTATGTTCAATATAAACACATTAGTTTGGTATACATTGTTTGTGGTACATACGCTTACACGAACACAAAAACCACACAATGGATGGGAAGTACGTAGTAATAATGATACTAAAGATGCATATACGATCACAGAACTTTTAGAAAAGGGTCGCTATCCATAGATCAGTTGAGGTCAAAGTTTTGACTATCCAACAAAAAGATAAGACCCACACTTTGTCGCTTTCAAAGTAATCTATATGGCTTTATTTTTTATCACCTTTAGTTGCTTGCCTTTTTGCCTTTGTTTGTTTCTTTTCTTTTTCTTTTTTGTTTTCGGGAGGCACAAAACACATATCTTATGTTTATAATACATAAAATGTTTTTAGTAGATCTATGATTCTATATATATCTTCCTGAGGTTGTACTTTTTGGTGTACCTTATCCTCCTGCCCCTCATCCCTCATTATTATAGTACACACATTTTATGTTTGAACAATCTTTTAGGGTTTATTATGCCCTGTAAAATATTAGAATAAGTAATTCTCAATTCAATAACCTGCTTTGCTACAGTTATTACGATGAGAGAATCTTCAAAAAAACTAATCTTTTGTCCTCGCTTTTTATTATGATCAAACTGACTTTGGCTTTTTGGTATGAGTCAGTCTTTATAAGTTAACGGACATCAAGTTACGTCCAGCTTCTTTGGCTTCTTAGTATGGCTCGGTCTTTATATGTTGACCTGGCTTCTTAGTATGGCTCGGTCTTTATATGTTGACCTCTAGAGTTACATGACGAAACCGCATAAGCTGTAAATTTACGATAGTATTTGCATAAAGTTTCAAAGTACGTTAGTTTTTGGAACAAATAACATGAGAACTAATGGATGAAATGTACTCTTTTCGGGATATATATATATATATATATATATATATATATATATATATATATATATTTTGATGGTATATGTAAAGCAAACTTTGATGGTATATAAAATTTGTGGTAGTAAACATGAGTTGTGGTCATGGTTGATGAGTACCGCTAGTGAATAGTTATAGCAGCAGAGGGAACAGTAACTGGGTTTGATGGTACTTAATGTTTACACAAATAATTATTAAGAAGAAGAAAGAAGAATAAAATGACAAGACGAAACGCTACTAAAGTTAAAAGAAAATTAAATAAAGGAAAAGGTCTGGTAGCACACTGCAAATTGGCAGTGACAGTAGATGTAGCAATAGGAAGAGATTTAAGTTTCTAGGGCATCAGGTGATCTACAAATGTATAAGTATAAAGCTGTATTTTCTTATTCTCCGAGCTACCCTTCATTCTGACCAATTTCTGACTCCCAACATTAACTTGCATAAATATAACAGTAACATCACATTTATTTATAGAAAATGATATATCTTGTGATCCTTAACAAAATAAAAAATAGAGAGATCACTTGTTTCATAAATATTAGGAGTATTAATTATGTGTTTTTAGGGAGTGATTCTAACATTTTGTTTTTGATTTGCACATTTTTACAAACAGACAAAATACTCGTAAGATGTAAGCTTGTTTCCACTATAAAAAGCATTAAATGGACGTGACATAATAAAAATGAAAAATGAGCAGATCAATTCTTTTAATTTTATGTGTCAGTTTTTTTTTTTTTTTTTTTTGATAAGTTGGATTTTTTTAATTTAATTAAGAGAATGCTATTAATATGTTTACATGAAGTTAATTACTCCATCCGTCCTAAATTATAAGTTCATTTTGACTTTAAAGTTTAATAAATTCTCACTAACTAATTTATTAACCAACCAAATATCTTTTCTCTTTACTTAAATGTTATTTGATTGGTTGAAATAGAAAAATGAACAAGTGTTTTGGGACAACGAAAAACAAGAAAATGGATTTATAAATTGGGACGGATGGAGTATAATTATAGTTATTTCGATATGATCTCTAAAGTACTATAGATTACAAAAAAATCTTAAGGGGGTGCTTGGTTGGGGGTAATGGGGGGTGGGGAATGGGAAAGGTAATGATTAAACATGCTTGTTTATGACTAGGGAATGCAATCATTGTTTAGTATGGGGTAATGGGGCATTACCCAGTAAATTGAGAGGTATGGTAATGATTACCCACCAGCAGCAACCACCACCACCAGTAGCCACCTCCACCACCACCAGCCACCACCATTAGCAACCACCACCACTAGCCACCACCACCACCAGCCACCACCACCACCACCACCAGCAGCTACCACCACCACCACCAGCCGCCATCACCACCAGCCACCACCACCAGCTACCACCAGCTACACCACCACCACCACCAGCCACCACCAGCTACACCACCACCACCACCACCAGCCACCACCACCATCAGCCACCACCACCACCAGCAACAGCTACCACCACCACCAGCCACCATCACCACCAGCCACCACCACCAGCCACCACCATTAACAGCCACCACCACCAACACTAGCCACCACCACCAGCAGCTACCACTACCACCACCACCAGCAGCAGCCACCACCACCAGCAGCCGCCATCACCACCACTACTAGCCACCACCAGTCGTCACCACCACCACCTTGGAGGTTAATGTGTTTTTCTTAAACCAAGCACCATCAAAGATAATGATAATCTTCATTCCATTCCTTTGCATTCCCTTTGCCTTTCCCTTTCCCATTTCCCATTTTGAACCAAGCGCACCCTTAGTTTTGTTATGATTAGAAAAATGTATGTTTTGTTTATGTTAAAGCAAGCTTCCTCCCATCATATTTTGTCTGTTTTTTATTTCTCTTATAGCTCGCTTTCTGCATGCTTTAAATAGCGCATGAACCATCCATCTGTCATAGGATATACCCCCATGCTGCTAAAGTCTTTCTGTCTTATCAAATTTTAGCTACTCCACTATTATTATTATTTTTACTTTTCTACATGTTATACAGAAGTATATTCTTTTGTCTTGTGTTTTGTGTAAACATTAAGTAATACTCCATGAAAGCATGATTAACACCATGATCCTATGTGCTTACGTACAATTATTTACAATATAAGATGATGCTTACATATGACAAATTAGTGTGTATAAATAACGTTCCGTGATATGAGTATTGAATAACAAAGATCTAAAGCAGCAATCTGAGAGTAGCTATTAACTACATATGTTTACTTAGTTTTGTGTAAACATCATAGAAGTTTTTGAGACCCTTAAATGTAATTGAGGGCGCAGGTTTTCATGTATCGTTGGGAAGATAAATGCACCTGATGTGTTTAGCTAAATAAAATCAAGGTATGCGCATAGCACTAAATAGGTAATGTGAATGTGTTGAATTGAAGAAATTTGTTGGTATTTTCCTATGGGGCAAATGAAAACCGTAGACCTTGTCAAATAAGGTTTTGTTTGTTTCATCACCGAAAACTTGCAACTCATGAAATTTGATTTTCCAATTTTAGTAAAACATTTGCCGTTGAAAAGAACAGTTTTGGAAAACACCTCCAACTTTGCTTGTTTGCTTTTCAAACACCCCAACTTTGTTTAAATCCCTATAATAAAATTTATGATTTACTGTTCCATTTTTTTTATAAGTAATCGCAATCGCTTACGGGAGTTAATAATCTAAACAACAGACTTAGTGACACATTTGTGTACTAGGCTGTTAAGATCGACATCTTATTATGGATCGTTTTTATCTTTTCAAGATCGGAAACGTTAGATTGGATCGAGATCGAAAGATCCTACTTAAATGTTCAAATGTCTTGTACGTTCAAAGAGTTGTAACGTAATGGAAGTGAAACTTACGTTGGTTCAAAATACTAATTTATCTAATGGATGATTCAGGACGGTTAATATTTTAGTCTCAATATCTATATATTTTACGCTTATATGACACTTATGGTTGCTCATGCTTGTTTTATTATTTCACTTTAACAAAATACATTCGTTTATAGTTTCTTTGTTTAAATATGAGTAAATTGCAAAAATCGTCCTTATGGTTTTGGTCAAATGGCATATTTTGTCCATATGGTCCGGAAAGTGCAAGCGGCCTCCCTGTGCATTAAACTTCAAAAGATCCTATAGAGGATTGACTCGTTTTCTCTTAATAGAATCATAAACTAGTACGATCTTAAGAGCTACATCGCAATTTTAACAGTTGTACATTAAACTATTTGTCATTTAGGGACACATTAAAATGTGTCAAAATATCTGAGATCCTAGTGACATTTTCTGAGAAAAAGGTTTGGTTTGCCTGTAGGGATGGCAACGGGGCATGTTTGGAGCGGGGCGGCTATCCCCATCTTCAAACCAGATTACCAAAGTTTTCTCCAAACCCGCCCCATATTGGGGATCTTATTGAGGTGTCCTTTTTGGGTGCAATTCTCTACCAAAGCCGCACTATTTCACATTTATTATTAATTTTAGAAATAACTTGAAGAATTAAAAACCTATTAATAATCAATTACAAACAAGCTTTATTAAGTTTTCAAAGATAGTATTATACATAAATAATAATAAATTATACCGTCAAAAATTAAATCTTAAAAAGACGAGTTTTTGTAATCACAATTTTGCAATCTTACAAAGATAAAAAAAAACCTAACAATATTAGAGTAATATTTTTTTATTACCTAAATAATACTAGTAACAAAATACTATATAGGTATAAATATATTTGTATATTACCGTCAAAAATTAAATCTTAAAAAGACGAGTGTTTGTAATCACAATTTTGCAATCTTACAAAGATAAAAAAAACCCTAACAATATTAGAGTAATACTTTTTTATTACGTAAATAATAACAAAATACTATATAGGTATAAATATATTTGTATATGTGTATATATTATTCGGGCGGGGCGAGGATTCCCTCTCCTCGCCCCAAACCTGATTAAAATCCCTGTTTAGGCCCTAAACCCTCCCCGTTACCCGATTACCATGTCCTGCCCCCCAATTACTTCATGTTTCGCATTTTCCCGTCGGTTTTGGGGTTTTCTGCCATTGCTATTTGCCTGGTTAACACTTTATAGATTATCAAAAGGTAAAAAATGTTTTCACACTTCTTTGTATGACTAAAGAGTGTTACAGACCCAACCTGTGCTGCTAGTTTCTCTTCTAATTTTTCTTGTGTTGGTAAAAGACACAAACGTATGCCTTCTATACATTTGCGACACTGTTTTGATTTTCGATGACACTTTCACAATTTAGTTACTTTTTCTTAACAACATTTTACATGAAAAAGTATGCATTAGGAAAAAATACTATCAATCTAAAGATCTAAAATACACCCACAGATTGACTTAAAAGCGAATCCATAGGGAAAGATGACACCAGAGAATTTACAGGGAATTCAATATGCACATTGAACTGAAAACAATACTTTTAGGTTCATTATATGAGAATATATATAAGAATTAGAACCCAAAAACCATTGATCCTCCATAAGCAATAACTCTTCAGATGATAATGTCTTTTTATTGCATTCGTAAGACTTGATTGTTTCATTTGTCTAATTTTGTTCCATTGCAGGTTTGTAGAACATGGCGTACGGCATCCCAGTCTGACGTCCTTTGGCAAACCCTTACTCGACGTGTATGGCATCGCAACAACCGCCACCACGCTACTTGGCATGACGAATACATTTACCGCCACAGAACCGCTAGAAACTTCCGTATGCATAGGTACATGTACACCACCCTAAACTTCCCTCCAAACGATAATAATGCTAACAACGAAAGCCTCATTTGCCGCCGTCTGGCACTATCTGATTACCACATTGCTGCGGGATTTTCTGATGGATCTGTTCGCCTATTTCACCTCCCCACAAGGCTTCACTTGTCTACCTTCCACCCGCATCAACGTAATCAGCTAGGTCCATTCTCACGTGCTGTTAGTGGGATGTTTTTTATGGATAACAGGCTCGTTTTTGCCTCCCTTGATGGTGATATTCATGTGGTGTCTATCAACGTTCCAGGAGCCCCTCGGAGGGCACACCTGGGTGATGTGGTTACTGATGGCGTCCTCGTGGATTTCACTGGTGATAACCAGTGGTGGGTTGGGCTTTACGCAGGTTCTTGAATTATATTTGCATAAACTACCAACATATCTTTTTATTTGTTTCGTTTTAGTTATTTTAGTCATCTTTTAATGATTTAGATGTACAAAAAGAAGTACAAGGACTATAATGTCCCAAATGAAAAACTATTTATGTATTATATGAACATAAACTTTTTTTCGTCTTCATTACAAGCATAATTCACATTATATCTTATGATTGTGTAGGTGTTCCAAACCGCGCCTTTCATGTACGAAACGGCAATACCGAAGAACTTTTGTTCATAGGTGGCACATTGACTGACCCAGACGCAGTAGATGGTTGGCACTTGCTAACAGACCTAACTGAGCACGTTGGTCGGATCCGCATAGCAAGTGATGATCTGGCAGTGGGTTTCACAAGCAGCAGGGTTATAGTATTTGATTTAAGAACCCAAGTGATATTAGGAGAGGAAGAGAGGCGGATAAATGTAGGTGGAGCCGATGCTTATGATAAGGCTCTTATGTTCGTAAATAGGGGCTTAGCTGATGTACGTCATGTACGGCATGTGGGTTGTTTGGTGGAAAAATGTGGGTTTATGGCTAGGGGTGGGTTGGTGCTTGGTTGTATAAATGGCGGGTACTCGTTTATTTGTGTTGGGGGTAGGATTAGGGTTTGGGAGTTGGATCGTGGTGAGCATTTGTATGCTTTAAGAGAAAGGATAGGGGATGCAACTGCCTTGATTGCCGATGAAAGGTATGTAGCAGCTTCTACTAATGATAACACCATTCATCTATGGGACTTTGGTGCACACTTGTAGCTATAGACTTGTACATGCTCATAGAAAGAAAAATGAAAAACACGAGGAATTTCGGACATTATGGTCGATGTGTGTTTTTCTGCTCTCCTTCGGACATGGGGGTAAGAAGCCAGTGAGTGTGAAGGCTCGCGCTCCACTTCTCCGGAAATGGGTGGATCCAGATGGGACTTAACACAATGGTTTTTCTTAGAATTATGTTTCATTGTGCGTGTGTTTGTTGACAGTTTTAAAATTTCTGTAGGAAATCATTTGACATTGATTATTAATTGGGGTATAGTGAATGTTGTAGAGTGTTGCATTTTGCATGGTTATGCAGATTGCAAACTGGTGAAGAAGATTTTAATCTGTAAATTCAATTAATAGAATCGCTTGTTTTGTCTTCCTAATGCTCGGTCAATAAGCCTGCATGAGTTCAACTCTAACAAAACAAGTTCATGATTGATGATTTAGGTTGGAGGTATATTATATGTACAGTGTCTGTTTTAGATTTGGTAAAAGCTGTAAAACACTAACATAATTACGTTTTCGTTATAGTATTCGGTATGAGTTACACTTTAACTCAGTGTCACGTTAGCGCTACATGAGCTTTAACCTTTTTACCTTAAAAAAAATAAACCATTATCATCACTCAACCTTAACTCAACTTTAACTCGATTATTTTCAAATTCAACCCCTAAACTAAAACTAATAATTCATTTAATAAATCACATAACATTAAATATTAAACATTACAATACGAAATATAAAAAGCATAAATTAAAAATTAAAAAAAAAAAAAAACCCCAAAACATAGAAAATTTAAAAACATACGAATTACAAATACTTATTCATCGTCTTTGGAATCTTCTTGTTATTGTTGTCGTTGAAGATATTTATGCCAAACATGCTCCATAAGGTCTAGTTGGAGTTGAGTGTGCGTTCCTTGGTCGCGTATTTCTTTTGCCTTGCGATGATTGATATCACATCTGTCGACTCATCTTTCTTGCCTCATACGTGGTAACAGATCCACCTATAGTTTGTCATACCCACGTAGTGCAAACTTTTGATATTTTAAAATCATGTTATGCAAAATAATGTAAGAATACCTCAACGTCCTTGAAGCACACCAAAAGCACGTTCGACATCCTTTCGTGCACTTTCTTGTTTCCTTCTAGAATAACCAAGTTTTTCGTCAGTTGTTGCTGAGAAGGATTTGACGAAAGTTGCCCACTGTGGGTAAATTTCGTCAGCTAAGTAATATCTCTGTTCGTACCTGGCTCCATTTACCATATAAGATGCTTTTGGGGCTTCGATAAGAAGAATGTCGTCAAATAACGGAGAGTTATCAAAAACATTAATATCGTTATTTGCCCCCGCCATCCCGAAAAATGCATGCCAAATCTATAAATCTTGTGAAGCAACAGCTTCAAGCATTATTGTTGGGTATTTTTTTATCACCCCTACCAAATTGCCCTTTCCAAGCCACCAGACAATTTTTCCACGCTCAATGCATGCAATCAATGCTACCAAGCATTCCCATAAAACCATGCCACTTCTCGCGTTTTTCATAAATACTTTTAATGTCGGCTCATGTTGGTTTTCTCAAATACTTAGGCATAAACAAATCCATAACGCACTTGTTAAAATTATCAAGACAATCACGTGAATTGTGCTAACTCATTTGCAAATACTCATCAAACGCATTGGGTGAGATGTCGTATGCCAATTGCCGTATGGCAGATATACACTTCATAAGAACACTTATACTCATTCTACCCGTAGCGTCGCATCCTACAGTAAACAATTTAAAATGATCTGGAAGAGGATCGGAAGTATAAGATTCAATAACTTTGACTATTTCTAGAAATAGTTTTCGGCTCATACGAAACCTTCTACTAAAATTCCGGTGCGTATACTTACAACCTTCTAATAAAATAGTCGTTACGCAAACGTTCTTCGGCAAGCTCACATTCACAAATATCGGGGTATGAGTCACGCGAGGTTGAGCTGCTTCTTGTTCTAACTGTTGTTGATATTTGTACGCAACCATCATAAAATCAAAGTCAGTTTCGTCTTCTACATCTAACCAGTGCCGAGGTAATTTGTCACTTCGATTCGGATCCATTGTAAATGAACAAGGTTTTATTTTTTTAGAGGAAGTATATAAACGTGAGATTGAGTAGTAGAAGTGTGGAAAAAATGTGTGTTTAGTTATTATTTATAGTGGTGGGATTTATTTATTTATTTATTTAATACAACGGCTATATTACTCGTTTTAGGGGGTGTAAGTGATTTTTTTTTTAAAAATTGATTTCCACCCTTAACGTTGCGTTAAGGAGTTAACGCTGCACGTTAACGCGAGTTTCACTTCAAGGCTCGGTGTGGTTAACGCGAGATTAACGCAGCCATGTGAAGGTTTAAAGCAGGTTTCATATTACGATACCAAATGCTCTTATTGTCAGATTATGGACATTATTTTAGTAGTCGTATATTAGGATCGAACTCGAGGTCGTGGGATTGCACACTTTACGTATGAAGAGTAAAAGAATAATTATTTATAAATGTTATATATAATTATTAATAAACACAAAACTAGTAACGACCGTTAGTATTTAACGGAGAATGGCTAACGATCGTTAGACGAAGATTAGGAAAGTAATACTTGTGAATAATTGGAAATAATAGAAGGTTCCAGAATCCCCTTGGGGAAGCTATGACCAATCGGCCAAGGGAGGGATTCCACCTCCTTTGTGCCTTGAGCTCCAAGTAATCACAAGTATATAAACAACTCATGGGATATTATTTTCTCATAACTTGTACACACATTCTAGGTGTTTTCTCTCTCTTCTTATCCTCAAAATCGATCCATCTTTAATCTCTATAAGGGTTTTGATTTTTATAAAGCTAAAAAGTTTTGTGTTTAATTTACTTGCATAAACTTTTACTTGAATTAGTACGTGTGTACAAGAACACGATTCAAACACACTATTGTTTGATTCTTGGATTGAATTACAAAAGAGGTAAGGGGTAATTCTTATAATCCACAAAAACCTTAATTAGGGTTCTTGAATTGAAGATTGCAATTGATTCTTGTTCGGGCTAGAATCATAAAGGTGCGTTTACTATTTTATATTTGATTAATTAATTACATGTTATATGATCTTGTTATAACGCTTCCGCATATGCTCTCTTCATGTGTTTGGTTTATTTTATATGATTTTCATGATATTATAATTCCATCAGTGGCATCTAGAGCCGTTATAATGTATAATTAATTATCGAAACGCATAAAAATTGAATTTTGATTCATTTAATTACATGTTTTTAGGGTTTTCATATTCCTAACCCTAATTTTTTATTTAGGTCGATTGACCTTATTAGATATTTATGGTTTTGGTTTTGATTTTAATATGATTAGAAACCCTAGGATGTCATGTAATTGGTAATGCGTTTTAGTAAACGATCTTGGTGCAATATGTTAATTGTTAAGCATAATCCATAAAAAGTGCATGTTTGCATGGATTTTATTGTGTGATAATTTAAATGGTTTAAATTGGATATATGAATTAATTGTTAAGTTATATCGAAACATGTAAATTTATTAATAGATGTCGAATTGGGGAAGACTCCAATATTAAGTAATCAATTATGTGCTATGTGGTATTTGTTTAGTTTTGGCTTACGCAATCGATTTATCGATGTATGTGGCTCTTTTTTCATTGAAGAAGAAAACTTTAATTGAATAAATGCATTATACACCTAGACTTGATTATTAATAGGACTATTGAATAGATTTGCATGTGGCTACATGTTTATACATATTTAATTGTTATGTTATGTATATGTTTATTTGGTTGTTTTATTTATTATTATGTATTACTTGTTTTTTGTTTATTATTATGTGAGACATGTTTATAAACGAAAAAGGGTAATTTTTGAATAGAAAAATAATATGGACTAAATAAATGGCGAAATTGTTTTGGTTTTAAGAGCTTAAATTTCAAAGGATTGGTTGATTGATGTTTTTGTACGTAAGGGTTAAATAGGCTCGACCGAAGTTTACACACTATAAGATGGGTATAAGGTTGGCTTCGCATTAAATTGTGGCCTTAGATAGACAACATTCTGTCTTAACGCTCGTTTGTGTGTAAATTAGACTTACCGAACAACTATTACATGTACACTGTCATCTTAAGGGTGAATTAACCACAATTCCATAATGATTATCCGAAACACTAAGCCTTAGGGCTTATGCAAAAGTACGATATAGTGGACGATAATTGTTGGTAATTCTTTAATTGATGAACCCGATACCTCAATCAAAATTTGCTATTTTACTCTTAGTAAATTGGTAATAAAAATGTTTTATAAAACCAATATTATGAAGTTGTATGCATGCTTCTTTATACATTATTTTGATTACGCGCATCAAAATTAATACCCTTATAAAATTAAGTCGAATGCCATCTAATTAAGAACACTTGAAGTTGTAGTTTACGTCATGTGAGAGCTTGGCTAGATTGCAATGGAGAGGTAAATTTCATAATTTCATTGCTAGCAGATCAACTGATGTAATGGATTTATGAGTTGCAGTTTTTAAGTTAGACGACTTAAATTGAGTAGGAAGTGAGATCTTGGACTCAAGGCATTAAGATGGGGATCAAACATGCTTACAATACAAATGTTTTGTGATTGTAAATCCCATAAATCTAGGAATTGGACAAATGTTATGCCAATTATTGTTCGACAATTACCTTGTTGAATACTATCATTACTAGCAGATCAACTGATGTAATGGTACTATGTCAATTTGGATCATAGCTTTAAGAAAATACTATGGTTTATATGAATATATTTACCAATGGGTATTTTATTTTCTTAAAGATCTAATTATCGAAAATACTGAAATTGAATTTTGTAAATCGTTTTAATGTATTAATGCAACGTTCAAACCGTAAACGCACTTTGGGCTTTGGTAAATTGATCTCGTTCTGTTTTCAAACAAATGTTTGATTAAGAATAATTTACTTAAAAGACAAAAGGAGTCTCCTTTCTATGAAAGAAGAGTGAGACACAACCCTATTCCTTTTCTTGAATGAGAAAGGATAATAGGAATATTAGATATGTCCAAATTCTAATTTAACTCATAGCAAATTTTTTAATAGTTAAGAAAATTGCGAATATTTTCATAGGGATTTTATCATCCTCATTCGGTGATTAAATTCTTAATAACGAATATGATATTTGGTTAACAGAAAATTATGTATGACATTTTATGAGTTATTATAATTAGAAGCTAGACTAATTACCGCAAAATGTTTAAAAACAAACTAGTTGTTTTGACTATTTAAAAGGTGCTACATACATTGTAGGATGGTAGACCTATTATGGAAGAAATTGCATGCCCAATTTTTCAAGTTAACAGCATTTGGTGGATAGGCCATCATTTACGTAGTAGAATACACTCTTTAGTGCATAAGTAATTGTTACGTATGGACATTCAAAGGTGTAGGAAAGTTAAAAGCACAATATTTTCTTTCACTGGATATGAAACATTTACAATGTTGTCATATTTAGTGGGAGTATTGTGTACGTATTACTGAATAAGGAATTATTGTAATGATCTTTAATTCAGTGGGAGTTACAAGCTTTGACATCTTGGTTGCTAAAAATAATTACTTTCCAAGTGTAGACACTCATACTTTTAAGGATAGTCTAGTACGTTTCCTTACTAGAAATTGTTGTTCTATAACTACTCGTTATGCTAAAATCTATGGCACAATCATATTGACTATATAAACAAATGCATGGCGTGTTGTTTATCAACTATATGAGGTTGTTCCATGCACAAGTGGGAGAAATGTTATCTTTAATGTGTGCAAGAAACAACTCATAAAGATATGATTTAATGGATTCTCTTGACTAAAATATAAGAGAATAACGTTCTAATATGAATTATACTAATCTAATTCAAGAAACACTTGGTGTTACAATTTAAGTTATGTGAGAGCTTAGCTAGATTGCAACAACAAGATGAATTTCATATTTTCATTACTAGCATATCAACTGATGTAATTGAACTATGAGAATATACAATTTCTAAATTAGATACCTATTAGAATATGTGTCAATATGATATCAAGACTACTTTAATTTGTATATTTATGAATTCATGGAATGACATAAATTAATAAAGTAATCTAATGCTACTTCAATCTAAATATTTATGTGTTCTTGGAATGACATAAATAAATGAAGAAATAATGTTATTTACATTATTATGAAGTAATAAATTAACTTGAAATTACTGTTGAAACCAAAAGATAGTGTTCATAATTACTTTAGTTAAACATGTTTATGTTTCATTGTAAAGATATAAACATAAAGTATTTTAATTGTTACAAGACTTATAATAAAGTAAGACGTTATCTTGTTATGTGTTTTAATTAAGACATATACATGAAGTCATTAAATTGTTAAATGACTTATAATGTATAGTGGGATTATAACAGTTTATGTATTCTTGTAAAGACATGGACATGAAGTGGCTTTGTCAAACGTACTTGTGTTATAAAGCATGTAATTGGCTTGAAAATTATTATACCATTAAAATGAAATAATTGGTAAATAGACAAGTCAAGAGGCATATGGTTATCTCAAATATTGTTAGATTGTATTACAATATTAATCTTAATGAAATGCCAAATATTTATGGTATGTTCAGTTAGAAAAATCAAACTATAGTTATATTGTTTGATTAAAGATAACTATGACTTCTTTTCTTCCAGAAGTTATCAAGGTTTGAATATTGAGTATGGCTTGGACATATTTAATAAAACTCCAACCTAGAAGATTAATAAGACATCATCATATGATAGAATGTGATGAATGTGATGAATTACATTAAGTCTTAAATTGAAGTTCTAAATTTGTTTAACTGCTTATGAAAAGGTTATTAACAAAGTAAAGTCAGGAACAGTCAATAAGTATTTGTCATGTCCCAAAAGAGAACATTGTATTGTTGCTTTATTTGCAAAGTATTTAAAGATAGTCTTTAAATTACTAAAAGCAAGTGGGAGTTTTGATCTTTAAAAGATAAAATTACAAGATACATAATCTTCTAAAATACACTAGCAAATATCATGATGAAGTTTGACATTTGAATGTTAAATCTCAAGATGATAATAAAGTTTGACATTTAAATATTAAATCTCAAGATGATGGAATTCTCATTCATAGAATAGCAAAATATCTCAGATATTTGATTAATATGCCAAGGGCTATGATTTACAGGATTATTGTAAACCTGATAATCATTATGATACATTATCAAATGTGAAATTGGGTAAAGTATACATGATATGAATGATTAAGATGATGTCCATAAAGATAATCAATTTTAGAAATGTGGTTTATCTTAATAGTTAGACTAGAAAATGAAGATGAGTTTCTTCAAAGATAAGGTAACCCTTGTGGTTTAAATCTTTGTATAGAAATCAGGACAATATTGTGCACGTATTTAATGCATGTCTTATGACATGATTATTAATCACACTTAAGCAATTAACTGTGATTGAATATTCTTTTTTAAACAAATTAATATATAAAGATTATGATTGTCACATTTATGAAATTGACAATGAAATATCAAAACTCTTTCTTGAGTGATTACTTGAGCGAGGACGATAAGTAATCAAAAGGAGTTTATGAATTCAAATAAATCTTTGGAAGTGTACAAAGTGCAATAATCCATGGATGGATAAATGCATGCATCTAGAGGATTACTCTTATGTTTAATTATTAAATCCATGTTTTGATTTATAATTGAAATAAGATAATTTTTAAGTATTCCTAAAAGCTAGTGGGAGTATTATGTTTAATTTTTTAAATCATATATGTTATAGAACATATAAAAAGTTATATTCCACATACGTTAAAGGTTAAGTCTTAGTATGGAATGAAACTTTACTTGTAAGATTTAGAAAATAAGACATACAACCTTAGAAAGAATGTTTATTGTTAAAACATGTGTGGTAAATAAATCTAATATAACATGATATATTATTTAGAAAGTCTAAATAGATATGTATGACATGAATAAAATCTAAGTCTAACTCAAAGATTTTTAATGAACATCATGTTTTGTTGTATCATGCTTGATTACAAGATGATTTGGCAATATTAATATCTAATTAAAAGTTATTAGATAACTTGTTTAATATTCTAAAAGAATATGTTTGATTATAGAATCGCATCCTAAATCTGGAACAGCTTCCAAATTCTATAGATGAACAATTTTTCAATTGTTGTGAAAATTGTCATAGCCAACAAACTTGAAAGTTTGAAGGCATCAAACATTACATAATAGATATTAATGATTACGGGAAATTTTTTATTAATATATTGTTGTTTGTATACAATGATGATAATGAAATTGAGACGACACTCAATACTAGTTATGGTAAGGATTTCATCCTTGGCAATTACTAGTTATGCTTAATAAGAGAATAGTTGCATTATACATTAAGAGAATAAGAATACTTTTAAACTTTAAAATGTTTAGAAGTTTGATTATCATAAATTGGTGGTTAAGGATATCATACATTTTATTAAAGGTAATATGGCATTATCAAATAGTTGAGTATGCATATACAAGAAATTCAATAGTTGAATTCTTGTATTAAGTATTCTCAAAATTCCGATAGATCAAAGTTGGATGAAATATGCCTTGTCAACAAGTATGAATGTCATTACTTGAGACATAATTCATCAACAAGAGTTAGCATGCATTGATCTATTTAGTATTTGGATAGGGGATGTTAAATAATTATTATAAATTGAAATACATGGTATGTTTAATTTATAATATCTTGTATCCTATATTTGTATGTTTAAATCCATGAATAAAGGTTATTCTAAATTGTCCGTTGTCAGTTAATAATATGGGAATATTATTAAATGAAGACAAATCTGAAGGTTGGTATAATATACTTAAGTATATTGATGCGTAGTCATGTCATTTCAGATGATATTCAATGATACCGAATATAGGACTTATCTCAACTACATGATGTTACTTTATGGATTTTGTTATTAAGTAAATCATGAGAAGTTATCCTCAGACTTGAGATGCAAGATAAGTGTCATGAATGTAGTACATTTTTGTGGAACAACTTAACGCTATACGTAACTGGTAGTCATAAGGGTTGTTTTCAAAAGTGTTACAAAGTTTGTGGGTTTTGCTTGTAGTCAAGATAGAATTTGTTCATTCAAAATATTTTTGGAGTTTAATACTACTGGGCCTCGTAGGGTTGGTAAGATGTATTTGCGGCCGCACCCAAGATCTCCCCTGAATATGTTCAGAAGATTTGGTAATCTTGATCAATCATAAACAACGAGAAACAGAATGGTTAATTAAGGAATGACTTTAATCAATATCCTTATTAACGTGGTATTAGAAACAAAATGATAATAATAATGAGAAATCATTAAAAGGTTTTTCCAGGAGCCTTACTCGAGATCGTACTAGAGGCATCGGCGTGTTGCAAGACGCTAACCGATGTGATTACACCATTAAAATATGTCCAAGTGGGAGCTGTTAGATTATTGAAATTATTTTAGTAGTCGTATGTGAGGATCGAACTCGAGGTCGTGGGATTGCACACTTTACGTATGAAGAGTAAAAGAATAATTATTTATAAATGTTATATATAATTATTAATAAACACAAAACTAGTAACGACCGTTAGTATTTAACGGAGAATGGCTAACGACCGTTAGACGAAGATTAGGAAAGTAATACTTGTGAATAATTGGAAACAATAGAAGGTTCCAGAATCCCCTTCGGGAAGCTATGACTAATCGGCCAAGGGAGGGATTCCACCTCCTTTGTGCCTTGAGCTCCAAGTAATCACAAGTATATAAACACCTCATGGGATATTATTTTCTCATAACTTGTACACACATTCTAGGTGTTTTCTTTCTCTCTTCTTGTCCTCAAAATCGATCCATCTTTAATCCCTATAAGGGTTTCGATTTTTAAAAAGCTAAAAAGTTTTGTGTTTAATTTACTTGCATAAACTTTTACTTGAATTAGTACGTGTGTACAAGAACACGATTCAAACACACTATTGTTTGATTCATGGATTGAATTACAAAAGAGGTAAGGGGTAATTCTTATAATCCACATAAACCCTAATTAGGGTTCTTGAATTGAAGATTGCAATTGATTCTTGTTCGGGCTAGAATCATAAAGGTGCGTTTACTATTTTATAATTGATTAATTAATTACATGTTATATGATCTTGTTATAACACTTCCGCATATGCTCTCTTGATGTGTTTGGTTTATTTTATATGATTGTCATGATATTATAATTCCATCATTTATTTGATACACTTGATTTATTATTATCGTTTTGAACCATAATCTTTCAAATTTCGTTCCAATAACAACCAAAAGGTAACCAGATACTTGTTAAATGTCCTACGTCAATTCCACTTATTTTTTTTATTATTGTATTAATTATCCAGTAACAAATACCTTCATAAGTACCCTTAGATGTATATCTCTCAGCTAACTTTACTCAAGTCAATCCTGTCTAAACATCTTTCTATGGGGGCGCGCGTCACTTTGGACGTGCTTTACTTTACCGGTCCACTTTCGTACTTGACTATATCTAAACACAGTGGTCATTACTACTCTCAACTTCACATCAGCGTCACATCAACATTTAGCACATCACTAATCTTTTCACCTTTCATCTTCAATTGTCACGCTCACTTCACATCCAAACCCATTTTATGAACAAATTTAATTAACAACTGAATTAATTTTTTTCTTAGGTCGTGCTGATTCCTTATCGTTGTGCTATACTTCCATATTCCGTTCTGCCATACTTTCTGGCACCGTTGTGTTACTTACATCACTACAGTCTACGGTGAGTTTATAGCCTCGCCTTTACTCATATTTAAATGTTTTATAAACCTCGCGAGGGGGATACATGCTAGTTTTACAAATTGAATACAAGTAGTTTTTGGTATGCTTGACCCGATTACATGATTATAGACATTGAGTATTTCTTGCCAATTAAGTCCCCGTCATGAACCGTTAATTCACATGGGAACGCGAAGACCAAATCAGAAAGAAGTATCCCCATCTTTTCACAAGTAATCCGTCTGGAGTTAAAGCGAGTTGAGCTCCGGGACGACGCTCTTTTTAAGGGGTACGTGCTATGACATTTCGTAAATTTCATATCATTTATTTTACTACTTTTATTATTAAGTAATTCTATCTTAAACAATTAACTTCATCGGAAGTTATCCATGTACATTCAATCCATTCAACCACGACTATTTTATGTCTACTCTGCACTTTCTATGAACCATTATTTCCTTATAATCTTATTTCCCGACTTGTATTTGTTACATGTCAACTTAATTATGGGCATATAACAACGTAGCCCATCGTATTTTAAACTGATTTATCTTGTATTCAACTGATTACTTATTAAACTCTATGGATTCACTCAACCTTTGTGTTGACTTTTAGCATGTTTTATCTCAGGTCCGTAAGTGACTTTCTGCTTGGATGGGCGGCGCAAGAAATGGATATCTACATGATGGCTCATGTTTAAACAAAAGTTTTCATTCGATAATGTTCTAAACATTCAAAACTTATGTATCTTTTAACTATGTTAAAAACTTTTGGGACCTTGTTAACTCTGATAAATTATCGAATGTAAGGTTTTAAAAATGACTTTGTTTTAAAGTTGTTTACTATACTTGTACTATGTGACCAAATAGCACCCCATGTTGTATTCCGCTGCGTTCCTAAAATGGGGGTGTCATAGAATGGTATCATTCAAAACTTAAAAATATTACAGTGATAATAACTATTTAAATGTACGAAATTAAAAATGTAAATTAATATGGTAAATCTCATTTCCCTCTGATCTCCCGCTTCATCTGTATCACCCTTTTGAGGTGGAATCCACTCAAGTGCTCAGTATGGCTCATATAGAATAATTCATCTTTTTTTCATTGTTTATATACTTGGTTGGCCAAAATTTGTTGCTTTATTTCGAACTTCTTTTTTTTGCATATCCATCTCCATGCTTTTGGTTCCCAAAATGGCAACGCGGTATTTTTTTCTTCATTGACATAAACGACTCGATTTGACTTGTATATTCGGTGACCATCAACCTAGCCAACACTTCGTCAATGTGACCTGCAGACGATGTCATTATAATAATTTAGTTAAAAACATGAAAATAATAATAATAATAATAATAATAATAATAATAATAATAATAATAATAATAATAATAATAATAATAATAATAATAATAATAATAATAATAAAAATAATAATAACAATAACAATAATAATAATAATAATAATAATAACTGTTAGTGCAAAAATTGTGAATGGGTTAGGATTTGGCTTAGTTCGATGTGGGCCGTCCTTAATGGATCGTCTACTATGTGGTTTATGCACTGATACAAGTAGTAAGTTGTATTTCCTACACAAATAAAGGTAAACCGTTAGCCTTATCGTGGGGATGGACCCCATGACTCCGACGTGAGAGTAAGTACTCATGTTGTCAGAGAAATATTTGTATATTGGGATGAGTGAGAAATTCATACCTCGCATGTGTGTACTGAGGTTACCTTTTATAGGTGGTTGAAATGCTAGGGTTCCCTAGTGTTTCGCATATTGCTGTAGTGGTCGGTGTGGGACCCTTGTCGGGAAAGGATTCGTAGCTTAATCGATGATTGCTGATGTAGATCACTTTCCGGACCGTGGGCCGATCCGTGAGCGTACTTCGGGAGTGCCGCTCAAGTGATTCGTACACGTCCTTATTTGTCCGGTGATGAGGCGAAAAGTGAAACGCTTTTAAGGGGTCATTTAAGCTCGGACTCATGATTATTTGATCAAATATTGCCCTAAATCGTTCCTTTTGTCATTTTAGATACTTTTGGAGAGAAATCTGGAAAAGGAAGCATTTTGGACGTTTTTGGAGCTTAAAAGTGAAGAAAACGGCAAAGTCTCAATTTTCCTTGCTGGGAACAGTACCTTACGGTGTCAAGATCTTCTACATGACGGCGTCAAGAGTTACAAAAGAGGTGGATGTGGAAAATACACATGACGATCCAGAGAGTTTTTGTGCATTGGAGATGACGGCGTCACCCAAGACCGTCATGGTCCAAGTATTAGTGACGGCCCAGAAGAAAATCACGCATGATGGCGTCACAAGTAGATCTAGGCAATACGATTTCATTATGGTGGCGAGTTGATGGCGTCACAACTTAATACATGACGCCGTCACCCTGTAAAATCTATATATAGTTTTCCAAATTTCATTCATTAGTGTGAAACTTTGAGGGAAAAACCCTAGGTCGAATTTTCTTGCTTTTTCAAGGGTTTCAACCCTTTGAATCTTTCATGTTCAATTGGAGATAAGTACTCTTTCAAATCATTCAATATGTCTATGTGTCGTTTGATTATATCTTACGCTTGTCTTCTACTTAACATGCTAGGCTAGATTTCCTTTGTGTTTGCTTAGATGTAGTGAAACCTAGATGTTGATTATGGGTTGATTGTTTGATTATAATTGTTACAGATGATTGTATTCGATGTTAGGCTTAAGAAAACTGGCAGACTTCCATTGGTAACTTGCTTGAACGTCTTAAGAAACATGATCGGAAGTGTGCTATGATTTTTGGTTGTATTTAATGCGTAGGAGAATTCTAATGATCCCATGTTAGGAGCTTCTAACGGCTCGACATAGGAGGGAAGTAGGATCCTACAGAAATAAGGGAATATTGTACACGGCCCTACGACTAGTATTAAGAAATATGACCCGTTATCCATGCAATTATAACAAGCTATCAACCTGTAAAAGATATCTAGGGAGTAATGAAATCTAAGTAAACACAACTTTCCTCATCATTGTTTACACCACATTAGTATAATAGTTTCATTTTCATTTATTTTATTTTATTTTGATTGCATTTGTAGTTAATTGGGTTAGTTGGCTAGCAACTAATTCCGCCCACTCCTTCAAAACCCGAGATTTTAATTGCTTTTATAAAAATATAAAAATACAAAAATAATCATCCCTCAACTCTAGACCTAGTTTAATAGACTTTCTAATCCTAGCGACACTATTCTTGAGTTGAACGATCAATCCCCCGGTACTTGTCACTATACTATGCTACAACGATCAGGTACACTGCCTGGTGGGGGTTGTAAGCTTCTCGAGATCCCTCGAGAGGTAAAACCTGGTGCGATCCCCACGTATCAAGTTTTTGGCGCCGCAGCCCGGGGAATAGTTATTGTCTAGGTTAGGATTTCTTTTTATTAGGTCTACTTGCTAGATTCCTTTCTAATAAGATTTTATTTTTATTTTTAGGTTTTCTTTAGTCTATCTTATTTTTTCGTGTCTTTGTTCGTAACCTTTACCATCCGACATCATTGAAGGTGGTAACATCTTTGAACCCATCAACCCACTACAACAAAACCACCCACAAAACCCACCACTACCAAACCCACCTCCTAGACCCCGAACTTTAGAAGAGTATTCCCGTCCTAGCCACCAAGGCTATCGAAACACTATTGAGCTCACTCAAGGAGCTAATGTGTCCCCCTTGCGATCCGACACCATCCGGTTGGTGCAAAGCGGATGTGCATTCCATGGACTTCGTTCCGAAGATCCTAACCAACATCTTAAGGATTTCTTTAATATCGTAGATTCCATAGACCTTGATGTTTTAACTAGAGAGTCGACCCGATTACGCCTATTCCAATTCTCTCTACGTGATCAAGCTAGTCAATGGCTTGAACGTTTACCCGCGGGATCCATCACCCCATGGGATGATCTCACCACTCGTTTCTTTGCTCAAATTTTCCCACAGGGGAGAACTACCAAGCTTAGAAATGATATCTTGATGTTCCAACAACATCAAGGTGAAACTCTATATGAAGCATGGACTCGTTTCAAGGACTTACTCCAAAAAGTCCCTCATCATGGCATAGATCTTTGGCTCCAAGTCCAAATCTTCTATGACCATATCGAGCTCTCCACAAGGCGAACCATTGATCAATCGGCCGGTGGCAAGCTACGTGATCTAAGTGCGGCAGAATCATGGGAATTCATAAAAGATCTTGCTCTCTATGACAACGAAAGTTGGAATGATCCCCGTGATTTGAACAAAACGGTCAAGGCAATATCTTTGCCTTCGAAAAATTCTAGCACTCCCAACCATTGGATCATGGAACTTGAAGACCAAGTCAAGTTTCTCATGAAATCTTACGAAGCTCCCAAGCCTTCAAGCCAAGCGAACAAAATCACTTGTGATTGCGTGGAACTCCCTGGACGAGCTTTTGCGAACTACGCATCCTTGCGTACCGACGAAGCGGGAGATAAGTCGTACACTTTCAAATCCGAGGCAAACCCTTACGGTGATTCCCACAACCCTTCTTGAAAAAATCACTCGAACCTTAGGTGGAAACAAAACCAAAACATGCCCCAAAACAATTCTTCCAATCCACCTAATCGTTACCAACCAAACGGTCTACCCTCTAACCGTACTTTCAACAACAATCCTTCCAATAACTATGGTAGTACCAATAATCTTGAAGGATTGATGTCCAAATTTATGGCATCTCAAGAAGCTCGCATAGCTAAGTTTGAAACCGAATTCAATCAACAACAAACGGAGATGACCAATAAGATTGACAACTTGTTGAAAGCCCTCAACAACCAAGTGCTAACTACACCTAGGAAGGACACTAGGGACACTAGTAGTGGAATCCAAATTAAGGACCCCTCGTCATCCAAACACGTCCACTTTGTCAATGTCGTCACTATTAAGCCGATAGATAAGAATATGGAAGAAAGTGACAAGGATGAAGTTGGAATAGAAACCGGGACTAGGGATGAGATTAAGGAAGTTGAGGATAATAAGGGAGATAAGTTAGAGGAAGTAGAAAACATAGAAGAATACTTTGATAAGTTACCCACCAAGGAAGAACGGGAATATCACAAGGATTTATTTGATGATCCCGAGACAACATACATCCTTGGTTCACCCCTTATTAAAGTAGGTGATCCCTCTAACATCAACATACCATGCAACATTGGGCATATGCATGTGTGGAAAGCTTACATCGATCTTAGGTCTCCTATAAACATCATGACTAGAACTTATTATAATTGGGTAATGAAGAGGCAACATGGATATAGGATGATGCCCAACACGAATTGAATGAGCAACTTTGTAGGAAGAGTGAAGAGATTGCATGTCTTTGTAGGAAACTTCACTTATGTTACTGATTTTGTGATTATAGAGGATATTCGTCCGGTAATAGGTGGTTGCCTAAGTCAAGTAGTGTTCGGAAAACCATTTGTTGAGGCCTCTAAGATGAGTTATGACCCATCCCTAAAGATTTTTAGATTCAAGGGTGAAAACGATGAGATTGCTTACCAAATGCCTTATAAGATTGAACAATACCACCTTCTAACAAATATAGAAAAGGAACACAGGCAAGCGGTTTATTATAGGAATGATGAGGATAGACGTTGAGGAGTGGATTATGTAATGAGTAGAATACTTGGTTTCTACAAGGAATGTCTACAACTAGGTCCGGAATACAAAACTAATATTGGGGATGACCTAGAGAATGAGACTAATGATGAGGTCATGTAATAACCCATGGCCTTGAGTCTAGCTACAAGACTTGTAAATAAAGAAAAGTGCTTCTTGGGAGGCAACCCATGTTTTGTGTGATTTTTATTTGTTTGATTGTTATTTGTTTCCGTATGCATGCTTTATTTTTATTGTTGGTATATAATGTTTCATACTAAAATTGTGAAAATGCTTTATTTTGTTGTTTAACTGATGCGTAGGGATTGCACCAGGCTTTACCTCTCAAGGGATCTCGAGAAGCTTACAACCCCTACCAGGCAGTGTACCTGATCGTTGTAGTATAGTATAGTGACAAGTACCGGGGGATTGATCGTTTAGCTAGGAATAATGTCGCTAGGATTAGAAAACCTAAATACTAGTTCTAAAGGTGAGAGATGATTATTTTTGTATTTTTTATATTTTTTAGAAAGCAAGTAAAAATCTCGGGTTTGAAGGATTTGGGCGGAATTTGTTGCTAGTCAACTAACCCAATACTAAAGATGCAATCAAAATAAAATACTAGAAATGAAAATAAACTAAATTAGCTAAGGTTGTGAGCAATAAGTGGAGAAATTGTGTTTACCTAGATTTCACTACTCCCTAAATATCTTTTACACGTTAATTACTTGTTATAGTTGCGTGGATGACGGATTGTATTCCTTAATACCATTCATGGGGTGGCGCACTTAATTCCCCAATCCTATGAGTGCCTACTTCACTCCTATGTCGAGCCGGCTAAGAAGCTCCTAACATGGGATCATTAGAATTTACTCATGCATTAAATACAACCAATAAAACCCATGTTTCCTAAGACGTTCAAGCATGTTACCATTTGGAGATCTGCCAGTTTTCTTAAGCCTAACATCGAAATCATTCATCCAATACAACCATAAACAAGTAATCAACACATAATTAACATCTAGGTTTCATTAGATCTAAGCAAACACAAGATAGATCTAGCCTAGCATGATGGAATTAAGACAAGAACAAGATATAGACAACCAACACATAGACATATTGATTGAATTATAAGAACACTTATCTCAATTACACATGAAAGGGTTCAAGGGCTGAAAACCCTTGAAAAACCTGTAAAATTCGTACTAAGTTCGGCCTTAGGGTTTCTCCAAAACTTCTCTCACTTATGAATGAAAATTAGAAAACTATATATAGGAAATTGAGGCTAACGGCGTCAAGACCATATAGGTGACGCCGTCATCTCGCCGCCAAAAGAATTCTCGGACTGCCTTGATCTACTTCTGACGCCGTCACGTTATAACTTTTTCCAGGCCGTCACGTATTTTACTCTTGACGCTCTTCCTTGTGATGCCTTCATTTCTGTACTGGGCCGTCATGCAATTTACTCTTGACGCCGTCAAAATGTTGCTCTTGAAGCCGTCATCCACTGTTCCCAGCTTGGAAAATTAAGTCTTTGGCGTTTTCTTCACTTTTATGCTCCAAAAACGTCCGAATTGCTTCCTTTTCCAGATTTCACTCCCAAAGTACCTAAAATCACAAAAGGAACGATTTAGGGCAATATTTGATCAAATAAATTCAATTCCGGGCTTAAATGACCCCCTAAAAGTGGTTCATTTTTCGCCTCATCATATACCCTTACACTTGAGATTTGCTTGTCCTCAAGCAAATGCGCTTTTATTCTACTCAAAATACAAGTTAGGGGTCATTTAACACTAATATTAAAGTAATTACAACAAATAATCGTTCCACTAATGACCAAAGACAAGCACGGAGGTCATATACTAGCACCTCACAAATAGTGTTTAGATACTCACATCTCTCGGGTGTAATAAAGTATAAATTACAATATGAAAACGGAAGATATCTCTCACTACCTGTCATAGCAAAATAGAATACCATAGGCTTGGGAAAGGATCAAACCTCCACCACATGGCGTAAGCACCTAGGATAAACTATCAAAGAGGTCTTTTAAAGGGTTGTAACGTTAGGTGTAGGGATATGAAATACACGGTTTTGTTGGATAAAGGAAGTTTTTACTGGTGGCGAGTTAACAATCTTGGTTAATTACATGTACAATATGGCGTTGCTAAGCCTAGACTAGACTCGACTAAAGCTAATAAATGAAAAATAACAAAAACATAAAATGAACATAGAATGAAAAGGGATGGTAGTCCGTATGTTTTTTCTCTTTTCTTTTTCTATTTTTTTCTTTTCTTTTTCTTGATTTTTCGATTTTTTTTTTTTTTTTTTTTTTTTCATACACTCTTACCCTACCATCCAAAATAATACATCATAGGGAATGAACATTCCCCTTACACTTGAATCTTTACATACTTTACAATGAACTATTCTAATGACTCGAATTAAGAAAATCAAAACACTTGGAGTACTTTTAAGATTAACGCACATACGGGGGTAATAAATGATGTTCTTCCCCATTACTCCATAAAATAAGTACTTTACCCATGAGTCCCAATCGTCCCAAAACAATATGTACAAGGATATGACTCGACTTAGCAACCATGTAATCAATTAGATAGTTAACTTAGGGTTTAACAAATAACAATAATGCACTAAAGATGAGTGCATACACGGAAGGCTAAGGTGATTTAGGTGTACATTTAAGTGGGGTGTAACAAATTCTTCCTTTAAGTAAAATGGTTAAAGTTAGAAACGAAAAGATAGGCTCGGAGGGGTGTACTAGGGGTTTCGTGTACTAAAAATGAGTACAACGCTAAGGGTGTGGGAAAATTAGTTGACTTAACTAGCCAAGTAATATGACATAAATGGTCATGTAATTATGATACGGGTTTAACACAAGGGTGATCCTAATGCCTCTTATCATGTAGTAAATCCTACTACACGAATGTAGTCTCACTAGTGGTCTCGGGATGCATCACTAACACAAGTTCTAGAATCTAAATGCTACCGGTACACTCATAAGCACTAATAGTAAATGCTTTTCCTATCAAATCTAAAGGCGAACCTCACATATTTGGGTGGAAAATTTTTCTGAATATACGGTTATGTGCTAGTCATACAATCTCCTATCCATGAGACGCTTGCTATGGCTAAGTTTCACTCCTAAATGTTGTAAAAAATTTTAAATTTGGCGCTAAAATTGCACTAACAAGTATTTCTCATAGTTTTATTACACATCTACCATTAAACAAAACAAACTCAAGCGAAAGTGCATATGTAAGGTATCATCATTTTACCCTCCCCTTACACTTAGGATGAACATTGTCCCCAATGTTCAAGTAAAGAATGTAAAAGTGAAAAAGTAAAAAGAATGAAATCAAATACTCCCCTGATTCGCTCGATATTGATAATAAGGTGTCCAGGTTAAATCTTCCTCCAAGAAAATGAACAATCAAAGCTTCCCTTCCAGAATATAAATCATCTTCTTGTCATACATAACCTGTAAATCCTGAGAAAATAGACAAAGCAACCTCGCATAAAATCGGCGGCAATCTATATAAGTTACTAAATCCTAGAAAACAAAATAAGATATAATGCTTGTGGAATGAAGTTTGCAGATTTCCTGGAGATTATAAAACTTAATAATTCACAAAAATCATAAGACTCCGTTAGAAAAACAAAAACCGGTAAAATTTCCAGATTTTTACACGTGACGCCGTCAAGAGTAATCTCGTGACGCCGTCAGAAGTGACCTGCAGAAATTCTTATGTTAAGTTTCCGGAAAATTTCTGGAAAAACTTGGTCCTACTTCCTGGAAAATCCTGCAAAACTTCATTATGACTCAATACAAGCATTTGACTCTAACAAATACGAATATACATGTTCACTTAATATTGTGGAGAATCATGATCGGTTTGTTTCTTAAAAACGTATTTGGGGTTTCCCCTTACACTTATCTTTTGCAAAAATACTTTTAGGTGGAGTTAAGACTAGGCTAAAACAACAAAGTAAAGTATTTCCACTATTTAATTGAGAAACATGATCTATCAACAATAAAAATAAAGCATGCATACGGAAGCAAATAACAAACAAACAAACAAAATAAAATCACACAAAGCATGGGTTGCCTCCCTAGAAGCGCTTTTCTTTATTTACGAGTCTTGTAGCTAGACTCAAGGTCATGGGTTACTACGTGACCTCATCCCTTGAGATGATGTACCCCATGTAGTTGTGATCATTACTATTGTGGTGGTAGTGCCTCAACATGTCGATACTTGCAATCACCTCTCCACCTACTTTACTTCTCAGGTTAACCATCCCATCTTGGTACATGCTCTCAATTGTGAAAGGCCCATACCACCAAGGACTTGGTTTATCGGGTGGTATTGTTGTTTCCAAGTGTCTTAAGAGTACCAAGTTCCCTTCCTCAAATGGTACATGACTTTCTGCTGGTTGATTATGTTCGAATTCGACCTGAACCTTATTGCTTTTGCTTCTTTCATATTTAGCCTCCTTGTAGCTTTTGATTCTTGCCTCCCATGCAAGAATTTTATTTTGAACACGAATGGGTGTCGTGTCAATGTTGTTTTTAAGCTTTCTCCAACTTAAATTCTCATGTCCACTTCGCGGAGTCATGGGGAAGCTAATCTTCCTTTTTCCAGATTTAAGCTCAATCTTTCTGCCTTCATACTTAATGACAGCCCTAGCGGTGGCAAGGAATGGTGCCCCAAGGATTATTGGCATGCATCCATCTCCCTTATCATCGATGATCATAAAATCAACGGGGTACATGAATCCTGCGACATTAACTAATACATCTTCTGCAATTCCTAAGGGATATACGTACGAGTGCCCAACGAGGGACAACCTAACACGAGTAGGGGCTGGCATTTTTGATGTTAGTTGAATGTAAATAGTTAGGGGCATAAGGTTTACCTCCGATCCTTGGTCGGCGAAAGCACTAAGATATTTCAAATCCCCGATGCTAGTTGGTATCTCAAAGTTCCCACACGCAATCTGCTTAGTAGCCACTTTTTGTACCAATAGCCTCTCGAATATTGATCCCCCAAGTAACGTATCATACTCATCTTTTACCTTTTCCTCTTTCTCAGAACCCTGTTTGGAATGTTGGTTACGCCCGTCACCCTTAATCCAATTTGTTATGGTGTTTTCATTTATATCATGTTTCAGGTAGTGACTCAAGGGTTGGGATTTTGGTGGCTTTTCTAAGGTCTGTTTAGTAGGGGCTTCTACCTTCTCGTTATCCTTGTGGACAATTGTGATGGAATTAACAAATTGGGTAGTGGGAGTGGCGCTTTCTTTCCTTAGTAGCATTTTTTCGGGGGTTCTCTGGTTGGCATACTCCTCTAATAGACTCATCATCTCATTCATTTTCTCTTGCATCTCCTCTTTTTGCTTATAAACTGCTTCCTCGAATCTAGTAAGCCGATCTGAGTGAGTTGCCATATATTCTCTCATCCTAGCTTCAAACTCCGAGCTAAGCTCCTCGGGAGGGGAACAAGGTGGGGCATAGTTTTGAAAAGTCCTGATATTATCTCTAGAGGGTGACTCTGATAATGGTGTTGAAGTCGGTTTTGAAACAGAACTGACAGTAGCCTGCCTAGGACTTAAAGGTCTCCTTTGCCTTTCCTCAAAATAGTCAACTTTTGCTTCGAGTTTGCATAGGAGTTCATCGGGGATTTCGGTGGTTCCTCCAGATGCTGAGACTGCATTGATGGCCGCTTTTATTGTATGATTAAACTCCCACATCTCTTGATTATCGGCGGCGAGCTCCTCAATAATTGCCCAGGACTCCTCGGCGTTCTTATCACGCAGTTTACCTCCCGCGGCCCTATCAATTGTACGTTTAGTGTGGTAGTCAACATGGTCGTAGAAGATCTAAACTAATAACCAAAGGTTTATACCATGATGAGGGACCTTATGGAGGAGATCCTTAAAGCGGGCCCATGCTTCATAGAAAGTTTCACCCTGATGTTGTTCAAACATCAAAATGTCATTTCTAAGCATTGCAGTCTTCCCCGGTAGGAAGAATTGAGTAAGGAAGCGATTGGTGAGATTATCCCATGTGGTGATGGATCCCGCGGGTAAACGCTCAAGCCATTGACTAGCTTGATCCTGTAGAGAGAATTGGAATAGGCGTAATCGAGTTGTCTCTCTAGTTTCAACATCTAAGTCTATGGAGTCTACAATTTTAAGGAAATCCTTAAGATGTTGGTTTGGATCTTCGGAACGAAGTCCATGGAATGCACATCCACTTTGCACCAACCGGATGGTGTCAGATCGCAAGGGGGTCACATTGGCTCCGGTGAACTCAATGGTGTTTCGGTAGCCTTGGTGGCTAGGTCAGGAATACTCTCCTAAGGTTCGGGGCCTAAGAGGTTCTAGTGGTGGGTTTTGTTGTGGTGGGATGACGGGTTCAAAGATTTTCCCATCGTCCATGATGTCGGGTGGTGAAGAGTTACGAACAAAAACACAAAGAAATAAGATAGACTAAAGAAAACCTAAAAATAAAAATAAAATCTTGCTAGAAAGGAATCTAGCAAGTAGACCTAATAAAAAGAGATTCTAACCTAGACAATAACTATTCCCCGGGCTGCGGCTCCAAAAACTTGATGCGTAGGGATTGCACCAGGCTTTACCTCTCGAGGGATCTCGAGAAGCTTACAACCCCCACCAGGCAGTGTACCTGATCGTTGTAGTATAGTATAGTGACAAGTACCGGGGGATTGATCGTTCAGCTAGGAATAGTGTCGCTAGTATTAGAAAACCTGAATACTAGTTCTAAAGGTGAGGGATGATTATTTTTGTATTTTTTATATTTTTTAGAAAGCAAGCAAAAATCTCGGATTTGAAGGATTTGGGCGGAATTAGTTGCTAGTCAACTAACCCAATACTAAAGATGCAATCAAAATAAAATACTAGAAATGAAAATAAACTAAATTAGCTAAGGTTGTGAGCAATAAGTGGAGAAATTGTGTTTACGTAGATTTCACTACTCCCTAGATATCTTTTACAAGTTAATTACTTGTTATAGTTGCGTGGATGACGGATTGTATTCCTTAATACCATTCATGGGGTGGCGCACTTAATTCCCCAATCCTATGAGTGCCTACTTCACTCCTATGTCGAGCCGGCTAAGAAGCTCCTAACATGGGATCATTAGAATTTACTCATGCATTAAATACAACCAATAAAACCTAGTGCATGTCAGTTCATGTTTCCTAAGACGTTCAAGCATGTTACCATTTGGAGATCTGCCAGTTTTCTTAACCCTAACATCGAAATCATTCATCCAATACAACCATAAACAAGTAATCAACACATAATTAACATCTAGGTTTCATTAGATCTAAGCAAACACAAGATAGATCTAGCCTAGCATGATGGAATTAAGACAAGAACAAGATATAGATAACCAACACATAGACATATTGATTGAATTAGAAGAACACTTATCTCAATTACACATGAAAGGGTTGAAGGGCTGAAAACCCTTGAAAAACCTGTAAAATTCGTACTAAGTTCGGCCTTAGGGTTTCTCCAAAACTTCTCTCCCTTATGAATGAAAATTAGAAAACTATATATAGGAAATTGAGGCTGACGGCGTCAAGACCAAATAGGTGACGCCGTCATCTCGCCGCCAAAAGAATTCTCGGACTGCCTTGATCTACTTCTGACGCCGTCACGTTATAACTTTTTCCAGGCCGTTACATATTTTACTCTTGACGCTCTTCCTTGTGACGCCTTTATTTCTGTACAAGGCCGTCATGCAATTTACTCTTGACGCTGTCAAAATGTTGCTCTTGACGCCGTCATCCACTGTTCCTAGCTTGGAAAATTAAGTCTTTGGCGTTTTCTTCACTTTTATGCTCCAAAAACGTCCGAATTGCTTCCTTTTCCAGATTTCACTCCCAAAGTACCTAAAATCACAAAAGGAACGATTTAGGGCAATATTTGATCAAATAAATTCAATTCCGGGCTTAAATGACCCCCTAAAAGTGGTTCATTTTTCGCCTCATCATTAACTACGTCTTAACTTCATATAAAGGTATTTTATAAAAGCTAAGTGTAAGGGGAAACTCCAAATTTGTTTACAAGAACGAAAATGATCATGATTCGCCACAATTTTAAATGAACATGTGTATTAGTATTTGTTAGAGTCAAATGCTTGTATCGAGTCAAGATGATGTTTTGCAGGATTTTCCAGGAAGTAGGGCATAAGTTTTTCCAGAAATTTTCCGAAAACTTAACGTAAAGATTTCTGCAGGTCACTTATGAAGGCGTTAGGAGTTAACTCCTGACGGCGTCATGTGTAAAATTCTGGAAATTTTGTGAGTTTTGTTTTTCTAACGGAGTCTTAAAGTTTTTGTTAATTCTTTAGTTTTATAAACTCCAAGAAATCTGCAAACATTTATTCCACAAGCATTATATCTTACATTGTTTTCTAGGATTTGTTAGTATATATAGATTAACGCCGATTTTACGCGAGGTTGCCTTGATTGTTTTCTCAGGTTTAAAAGGTTATATATGACAAGAAGATGATTTATTTTTCTGTAAGGGAAGCTTTGAATGTTTATTTTCTTGGAGGAAGATCTAACCTTGTTGACACACTATCCACAGCGATCGAATCAGGGGAGTATTTGTTTTCATTCTTTTACCTGTTTTACTTTTACATCCTTTAATTGAACATTGGGGACAATGTTCATCCTAAGTGTGAGGGGAGGGTAAATGATGATACCTTATAGGATACAATTGCACTTGAGTTTGTTTGTTCGATGGTAGGTGTGTAATAAAACTAAGAGAAATACTTGTTAGTGTAATTTTAGCGCCAAATTTAAAATTTTTTACAACATTTAGGAGTGAAACTTTAGCCTTAGCAAGCGTCTCATGGATAGGAGTTGTATGACTAGCACAAAACCGTACCATTCAGAAAAAGTTTCTACCCAAATATGTGAGGTTCGCCTTTAGATTTGATAGGAAAAGCATTCACTGTTAGTGCTTATTAGTGTACCGGTAGCATTTAGATTCTAGAACTTGCGTTAGTGATGCATCCCAAGACCGCTAGTGAGACTACATTCGTGTAGTAGGATTTACTACATGATAAGAGGCATTAGGATCGCCCTTGTGTTTAAACCCGTATCATAATTACTTGACCATTTAAGTCATATTACTTGACTAGTAAAGTCAACTAATTTTTCCCACGCCTTAGCGTTGTATTCATTTTTAGTACACGAAACCCCTAGTACACCCCTCCGAGCCTATCCTTTCGTTTATAACTTTAAGCATATTACTTAAAGGAAGAATTTGTTCAACCCCCCCAAATGTGCAACCAAATCGCCTTAGCCTCCCGTGTATGCACTCATCTTTAGTGCATTATTGTTACATGTTAAACCCTTAGTTAATTATCTAATTGATTACATGGTTGCTAAGTCGAGTCATATCTTGTACATATTGTTTTGGCACGATTGGGACTCATTGGTAAAGTACTTGTGTTATGGAGTAATGAGAAAGAACATCAAATTATTACCCCCATATGTGCATTAATCTTAAAAGTACTCCAAGTGTTTTGATTATCTTGATTCGAGTTATTAGATTAGTTTATTGTAAAGTATGTAAAAATTCAAGTGTAAGGGGAATGTACAACCCACCCAAATATGCAAAAAAAAAAAAAAAAAAAAAAAAAAAAAAAAAAAAAAAGAGAAAAAATTCAAAAAATTAAGAAAAAATAGAAAAAGAAAAGAGAAAAAAACATACGGACTACCATCCCGTTTCATTTTATGTTTATTTTATGTTTTTGTTATTTTTGATTCATTAGCTTAAGTAGAGTCTAGTCTTGGCTTAGCAACGCCATATTGTACATGTAATTCACCAAGATGATTAACTCGCCACCAGTAAATATTGCCCTTATCCAACAAAACCGTGTATTCCATATCCCTACACCTAACGTTATAACCCTTTGAAAGACCTCATTGATAGTTTATCCTAGGTGTTTACGCCAAGTGGTGGAGGTTTGATCCTTTCCCAAGACTATGGTAATCTATTTTGCTATGACAGGCAGTGAGAGATGTTTTCCATTTCCTTATTGTGATATATACTTTTTTATTCCCGAGAGATGTGAGTATCTAAACACTATTTGTGAGGTGCTAGTGTAAGACCTCCGTGCTTGTCTTTGGTCTTTAGTGGAACGATTATTTGTTGTAATTACTTTTACATTAGTGTTAAATGACCCCTAACTTGTATTTTGATTAGAATAAAAGCGCATTTGCTTGAGGACAAGCAAATCTCAAGTGTAAGGGTATTTGATGAGGCGAAAAGTGAACCGCTTTTAAGGGGTCATTTAAGCCAGGATTCGTGATTATTTGATCAAATATTGCCCTAAATCATTCCTTTTGTCATTTCAGATACTTTTGGAGAGAAATCTAGAAAAGGAAGCATTTTGGACGTTTTTGGAGCATAAAAGTGAAGAAAACGGCAAAGTCTCAATTTTCCTTGTTGGGAATAGTACCTGACGGCGTCAAGATCTTCTACATGACGGCGTCAAGAGTTACAAAAGAGGTGGATGTGGAAAAAACACGTTACGATCCAGAGAGTTTTTGTGCATTGGAGATGACGGCGTCACCCAAGGCCGTCATGGTCCAAGTAGTAGTGACGGCCCAGAAGAATATCACACATGACGGCGTCACAAGTAGATCTAGGCAATACGATTTGATTATGGTGGCGAGTTGACGGCGTCACAACTTAATACATGACGCCGTCACCCTGTAAAATCTATATATAGTTTTCCAAATTTCATTCATTAGTGTGCAACTTTGAGGGAAAAACCCTAGGTCGAATTTTCCAGCTTTTTCAAGGGTTTCAACCCTTTGAATCTTTCATGTTCAATTGGAGATAAGTACTCTTTCAAATCATTCAATATGTCTATGCGTTGTTTGATTATATCTTACGCTTGTCTTCTATTTAACATGCTAGGCTAGATTTCCTTTGTGTTTGCTTAGATTTAGTGAAACCTAGATGTTGATTATGGGTTGATTGTTTGATTATAATTGTTACGGATGATTGTATTCGATGTTAGGCTTAAGAAAACTGGCAGACTTCCATTGGTAACTTGCTTGAACGTCTTAAGAAACATGATCGGAGGTGTGCTACGATTTTTGGTTGTATTTAATGCTTAGGAGAATTCTAATGATCCCATGTTAGGAGCTTCTAACGGCTCGAGATAGGAGTGTAGTAGGATCCTATAGAGTTAGGGAATATTGTACACGGCCCTACGACTAGTATTAAGGAATATGACCCGTCATCCATGCAATTGTAACAAGCTATCAACCTGTAAAAGATATCTAGGGAGTAATGAAATCTAAGTAAACACAACTTTCCTCATCACTGTTTACACCACATTAGTATAATAGTTTCATTTTCATTTCTTTTATTTTATTTTGATTGCATTTGTAGTTAATTGGGTTAGTTGGCTAGCAACTAATTCCGATCACTCCTTCAAAACCCGAGATTTTAATTGCTTTTATAAAAATATAAAAATACAAAAATAATCATCCCTCACCTCTAGACCTAGTTTAATAGACTTTCTAATCTTAGCGACACTATTCCTGAGTTGAACAATCAATCCCCTGGTACTTGTCACTATACTATACTGCAACGATCAGGTACACTGCCTGGTGGGGGTTGTAAGCTTCTCGAGATCCCTCGAGAGGTAAAACCTGGTGCGATCCCCACGTACATCATCTGGACTGTGCCTTGCTCGTGGCTTGGGCTTTAGTCATATCTGGTTTGTTGGGTCGAGGCCCGGGTTTGTTTGTTTATTGGGCCGGATCCCGGTATTCTTTATTGTATTGTGTCGGAGCCTTATTGTGTATAATACGGTCTTGGCCCATTAAGCCTGTTATCCATATTATTCGTCATCAAGTCCCCTAGTTTAGCGTGTTCATTGCTCTCGTACCTTTGTAGCGTGTGGTGAATGTTGCTAGACTTATACTCTGGATTCTCCGCTCTTGGCGCGAGGCTTCTCCGTGATTAATTTTCGTGGTCAGCGGATAAGATCGTGGGGGAACATTGGCCGTTATTGGCCCTTTTGCCTTCTTGGTATTTTAACCATCTCATTCTTCTACTTAGCTGTCATCCTTATCTTTTACTGTCGATCACAACCATTGATTGGTGCGTTCTTGGTACGTGTCACGTGTCAAACTTCTCGGTTATACCGCAGGTATAAATACCTAGGTTAGCGTGTTGCTATTTTTTTTCCTTTTTTACTCTTAGTTTTCCGCTTTTCAGAGAATTCTTCCCCTATTCTTTTTTCCGTTTCTGATTGGTTCTGAACGGTCAACTAAATTTCCCAGGTGATGGTCAACCTAGTCAAACGTCTAAAACCAACTAACCAAGGAGTATAGTGTATTCCCGGGTCGTTATGTCCCAGCGAGGTAAGCAATTGTATTCAAAAACGTTTAAAGTGATCGGGTGATTTAACAGGAGGATCAGGAATTTGATTTGAGTGATTATACTACGAGATTATGAATGAAAATGGCTTAGAAACACTAATGGAACAATTACTGATGATCAGATTACCTAGAAATGTAAGTTAACTAAAAACGCGCGTTTGAATTAAAAATAACGCGAACGCGCAAAATAAAAAGTGAAACGAGAGCAAATAAAGTCCTACGAACGTGAAAATTATATTTTTATAATCCTAATGACTTAAGAAAATTTTTAGAAAAGGAAAAATATTTTTTACACTATTTAATTAATTACTAATTTCTAATTACTTTTTAATTAACTAAATTAAACTAATTATTAATTAATTATGTAAATTACCTAGAAAAATGAAAATTAAATTTAGAAAAATCTAAAATATTGTAAAACTAATTTTAAAACAGAAAACCTAATTTTTCTACTTTTTAATTATTTAATATTAATTAAAACTAATTATTTAATTAATTTAAACTAAAATAAATTATAAAAAATACCAAATGAACAAGGAAAAATCTGTAAAAATTCCTAAAATTATTTTAACTAATAAGAAGCCTGAGAAAAATTTAAAAATGAGATTTGCTTATAAATAAGCAAAAAAATAAGCCAAATGGCTTAAATAGAAGCTATCACTTTATTTAAATGTCTTTTTTGGAATTTTCTTTTACACAACTGTTTAACTACTTAAAATAAGAGACTTTTGTGAACTTCTGCTTAAGCTAAAAAATAAGCCCTGTGCACTTAAATAAGCCAAACAGTGAGCTTATAGCTTGATTGTGTGGGTATTGAGCTTAAATAAGCTGTCCAAGGACCGACACTAATGAAATAAGCTTTGAACAACTTAGAGGGATAGAAATTAAGCTAAAACTACAAGCAATACACACTGGATAAGCTAAATTATAAAATAAGCAATTCCAAATCCACTTCAGGCCAAACAGGCCTTAGGGGCAATGTGCAGCCCACTGTGGGCCCCACAAGGGTGGCTTAGGGACCAAGATGAGCTTGGAACTTAAAAACCCAACTAGTAGGCTTTCCAAAATGCCCACAAGCTCAGCTTGAGCTCAAGTTGTGAAGGAGCTAGGGGCTTGTGAAGTTGGCTAGTTCACCACTGAACCAGTGAATTGGCTCAGTGAGATTTTGCAAAATTTTCAAGCTAAAAGCTCTTCCAACCAGTTCATAACTTAGCAGCTAGGCTGCAAAAACTTGTGTGAGCTCAAAACAACTCAAGCAAACTGAATATAGAAAAATGCTCAGGCTTAATCAAGCTAAAACTCTAAACAGTGGAGAAATCTAGAATTCAAGTAACTTTGAGATAAGCAGTTTATTCAATAAGCACAAACCCAAGAAAACTCAATTACACACAACCTCAGGTAGTTATACCAATCTATTAACAACAACAGGAATCACTCAGAGACATGAAATCAACAAACTCAGTTATATACTGATGCATCAGTATGCATTGGGTCCTAAAAGGCAACTTGGGGACCAAAAATAAGCTGATGAACTAGCAATCTTAGGCCAAACCAAAGATGGATCAATCAAGGTAAGCTGACAGGCTACTCAAATCACCAAATACTAAGGAGTGTGCTCAAGTAATGCTCAAGTAAGGATCAAATGAAGAAATGGTAGACTGAGCATACCCTAGGTGCAGGGCACTTTTGTGTCAGATAAGCAGTTTCAAGCTTAATTTTGAATGAGCAAATGAATTTAAATTTCCAAACTTCTTTTTGATTTTGATTCACAGGCTGACAAAGATTTCAAATCAACAAAATTTACTAAATTTCATCAGCAATTGAATCCTAGAAAGTGATTTGAAATCTGTCTCAATTTGAAGTATGCAATATTTGACTTTTTCCAATTTTTACAAAACTTTGACTTATGTGACTTTAGATTGAACCCGGATCATTTAATTAGCTCTTTTAACTTATAATAAGACTAACATAAGCAATCTCAACAAGATTAGGACCTAAAGTGATGATTTGGCCATCAAACTTCCATACAGTGGATCTGTGAGGGAGATTAGAGGCTATCTTGACTATTTTGATATTAACCTATGTATGTAAAGCTTGTTAAGACCTATTTCTCACTAAAGAAGCATGTTTGAACTAGTGGATTACCAAGAAAACAACAAGGGCTGAGTCAAATTGCTTAATCCAAACACACCTAATAGCAACAGATTTTGATAACAGCAATAGACAACCTTAACTAATGAGATGAGTTTTAATCTAGGTTTTACTGCATATTAACATTAATAAAATAAATTTAAACTACAACTAAGTACATAAGCTTGACATGACAGATATTAGGATTAAAACATGAGAAATTCTTACAAGAGCCATCCACAGCTAGAACCAATGAGAACTAGAACCCACATTATGAACCTATTGCTCCCCTGAGCACTAAACCATGGCCATCCTTGTTATACCATGCTCCAAGATCATCATCTTCATATATATATATTTTTTTTTTGTAATTTTTTTATTCTTTTAACTAAAAGCTGAGAAAAATACCAGAGAGACTTATAAAAGCTTATAGTAAACTGAGATTAGCTTATATCATCACCACACAACAACCTTTAACAAGTGTTAAGTAAAATTGGGACTTTTATGAATTTTAAGCATAAACTGAAATTGAGCCAAATAACTGGAAATATTTATTAAAATCACTGAGAATTACAACTTAAAACTTGAGAATGCAATCTATTATTCAGTTTTACAATAAAAAGGATTACATAAAAATGACATTAAATAAAAATAAGCTAAAAAACTACTCAGCCTTCAACTGCTACAATCCTTCATTTTATAGTGACTCCTTAGGGTTTTGGATGTCCACTTGTCTTTTCCCAGCTGCTATCTTGTCCCTTGGATTACTCACATTCAATCTTGGCCGTTTGAGTTTCTTGGCGCCAAAAACCTTTTGTCTGTTTTCTTGATATTATTGATGCCAGAAGGGAAGTCTTGGAGGTTTGTGTTTGGAGGGGTGTAGGTGTTATGATGATGGAGTGTAATTAGGTTGAAGCAGAGGTGTGAAGGTGATGATGGTGATTGTAGCAGGGGTTCACGGGGTGGTTTTTGGGGAGGTGGTGAGGTCAAAGGTCAAACCTGAGGGTGGTTTTATTATTTCAAAAGGTAGGTGGGCTGATGGGGTATGTGGGCTTTTGGAGTGTGTGGGCTGATGGAGTGATAAGGTGTGGATTGGGTTTGAATTTTGGATTAAATGGGAGTGTTGTAATATTAGGGGTGTCCGTTTGGTTTTGTAGAAATAATTCACAAGGACCATTTTGTACTTTTCTGAATTTTTGAGGACCCAATTTGTAAATAATCCAAAGTTGTAATAAGGACTATTTTTGACATAGGTGAATAGTGCAAGGGCAATTTTTTGATAATTTTTTATATTTCAAAACCCCAAGGACCATTTGTGTAATTTTCTAAACTGCAGGGACCATTTGTGTAATTTTCTCAAAGTTTTCACCCAAGGATCATTTTTGATAATTTTTGACTTTTGAATGCCTTGGGTTGACTTTTCTTTCATTTTAAACTTCCAGGGACTAGTTTTGTCAATTTTTGAAACTTGAGGGACTGAAACTGCCAATTGTGCAAACTTTATTCGTTTTTCATTTGTTTTTAAATATTTTGCATCTAAAACATATAAAACACACTTTTGGAATAATTTCTGTATTTTGATGCGTATTTGAGTGTTTTTGGATGTTTTGGCAGTTCAGATACGATAAAAAAGATGAGTATTTACACACTCATCAGTTTCCTTACCTTATTTCATCCCGCACGTTGTCTTTTAAATTTTTTGTGTGACAATGGTTAATATTACGGAGGTTACGTCAGATCTCACAGAAGAAAAACTTTACGAGTTGTGTCGTCAATGTCATATTCCGTCGTTTGTCCAGCTCGTTTTGCCTGATCCTGGTCAGATCATCAGCCATTATCCGCCTGTGAAGATTGGATTTTATAGTCAGTTTTTTTATTATGCCGACTTTCGTCTACCGCTCTCCGTTTTCTTGGTTGAGATTTTGAAACATTACCGCATCAACATTTCTCAGCTTTCCCTTTTTGGGGCGTGTAAGGTTTCTCATTTTGAGGTTTATATCGTGCTCATAATTTCGCTCCAACAGTAGCGTTATTTCGCCATTTTTATGTTAATTCGAATGGGTGGCTTTCGTTTAGAAAACGCGCTAAAGATACTGGTATTTTTTATGATAAACCCTTAGCAGGTTAGTTTGACTAATAGTGTCACCCTATTTACTTTTACTTGGTGTGACTTATGTGTTATGTGTGGTTTATGTGTGATATAGATGAGTGTGTAATGTTGATATTGGGATAAGTTCATTTTGGTCGCCTTAGTGGTGTGGAAATGACATGTGTGGTTTTGGTGTTTTGAGGTTTTTGCGTAACAAGTCTTCGTTCTAACATTTGAGCGTTAGTAAGTTACGTAGAGTTTGAATTTGTGAGTTGTATTTATATTTTTGTGTGAGATTCTATTTTTGGAAATTTATTTTGAAAATGATTATTTTCCGAGTCGTCGTAAAAACGAAGGGTTAACGAGTAAGACGTTAGGTATCGTTATGGGTTTTTATAAAATATCAAAAGTATGAGGTTTTGAGTGTAATAATTTATTTATTAAAAAAATAATAAAAAATGGTTATTATACGGGGGGGGGGGGGGGGGGGGGGCGATTATGGTGTAGAGAAGGAAAAAGGAAACCAAAATTGATTCTAGATACAATTATTTACTTAAGGGGTTGTCTATAATTAATATAAATACAAAATAAAAGTCTCTCACCCCTCTCTTTTGCTTTACACGATCGACCAAGAGAGAAAGAGAAGAGAAAAATTTAAGGTTTTTATTTTTGAAGCTAAAATCAAGAACAACGTATAATTTTTGATACTTGTATTCACTCAATTGTTTAATTATTGATTTGATTCATGTAATACTAATTATGATGGATTTAGGGTTTGTAAGTTTCTATAAATTAATTAATTAAAACATGTTGGGATCGATTATTTATTATATTATGATGATTGGTGAAGAGATTTGAGTGTAAAACATGTTAGTTTATGAGTTAGGGTTTTGGCAGATTTGTTAGGCTGTAAAGATACAAAGTTATTTAATAGATGGTGATGCGTCAGATCATTAATTTTGAGTATAAATTGTAGTTCAGTGAAAGAGCTTTCCAAAAAGTCCGGCCACGATCAATTTCGAGGTCTGGAAGGCAGCCTAATGATTTTTGCGAGAGAAGGTGTCAAAGATGTTAAACCGGGACATATTTAGGGTAAAAGTATTGAGGTTCAAAGTGGGTTAGAAAGTGGAATTAGGGTTAGCCCTTCTGATAGAGTTGAGTTCAATATTCCCTTTGACTTCCAAGCGAAGGAGGGATGTTAAAAAGTTGTACAAATATGATTCTTGGGTCAAAACATTTTGGTGTGCGTTTAGATCTGAATCTGGATAGTTTTCAAGTTTGATTTTATTAAGGGTACTTGTGTATGTTTTTAGAGCATGGCCTTCTGGGAATAGCTTTTATACTCATAAGATACCATGTTAAATTTTTGGTATGAGTTGTGGGTCTATTTTTGTCGTGACTTCATGTGGGTAAATGTACCCCAAAATTCAGCGTTTTCTGATATAATTTGTGTAAGGGATTCAGTGAGTGTAAATGATTGGTAGTGTTTGACATGGAGTCTAGGTGAACCATAGTGGTTTATATGACCTTTATACATCCATCATATTTGTGTTACATGGACTATAGCTTTTAGCTTGGTCACGTGTAATGTGGGTTTATTTTTGTTGTATAGATTTGTGATTGTTTATTTGGAGCTGCAAAGACATAAGTGAGTTCATAGTCCCATTTTTACTCTGTTTTAAACTTGGGATGGGAATGATGCTTGTGTTAAATTGTGATTTTAAGTTACTGTGATTATGTGTCTAATAAATGCATGAACTAGTAAGTGTTATTATATGTGTATGCATGCTGTGACATTATTGTGTGGTTCAATTGGAGGGTAGCTATGCTTCCATTGTTCATTTGAGCAATCTAATTGGAGGATAGTAGCCTACTCATTATTATTCTGTGTGGTGTGATCAGAGGATTTGGTTATCCATTATTGTTTATGTGGATCGTGGGTGCATTCCGTCCCTATTGTTGCCTTATGATGTGTTGTTGGTTGATTGATGGAGATTGCATGCTAGATTGTATAATAAGTAGTCTTACTGTCATGCTATGTTTTATAATCACAGTGAACTGGTTGCCTTGTGTGATATTGTGTGTCTTAAACCTATGAATCTCACCAACATTATGTTGACGTTTTTAAGCATCATTTTCTGGTGAGCATTCTAAGGCTAAGGTTGAGAGAAGCGACTAGACGAGACTTAGTTGCATTTGAGAACAATTTATCTTTATGTTTGGATTTGAATTGATAGGATTTTGATTGTGATACTTTAATGTTTTACGATTAGTACTTTATGTTTTATTGAGGATTTGAATTGTTTTGGTTATTTTCTTTTGGGGTATTGTTACGACACTTTGTGTTGGTATTTTGCTCTACTTATGTGCATGTAGAAATTCTCTATTTAGACACCAGGTATTGTGATGAAATCCATGAAGTTACACTCGCGTTTTCACCTTGGCGAGGTGTGACAGATTGGTATCAGAGCCTTAGTTATAGAGAAGTAGGTGGTTGAACCTAGACTATAACCTAGGAGTCCCTTATATAGTTGCATATAGGGCCTAATTGTAAGTATGGTATTTTATATGGTTATTTTCTTAGATTTATGAGATGTTTTATCGAGTTTTGGACATCTATCGAACCCCATACTTAGTATTGTGTGTGTCATTTATAGAATGGCACCTCCTGTGCGAAATATGCTTCGATGGACTACTGTTGTTGCTACGGGTTGCAAGAGAGTTGGTAGGATGAAGAGGAACAACAGAAGGATCTTGGTTCCTGCTACCATGCTTCCGTGTGCGATTGAGGAGAAGTTAACCCTAGAGAATGTGAATGGATAAGAGGTGAAAAAGTATGAGATGAAAATGGTTAATAAGGATGGCTATACCATTACATTCTTTCAGAAGTGTCCTCGACTCTCAGAAAATGATGGTGAAGGTTGAGGGAGACCACGCGATCTGTATGAGTTTGCGGATCGTGTAGATGAGGAGTTAAGGAATCGTAGGGATGGTTTTGCAAGTCATCCTCTACCACAGTTTGAGGGAGGTAGGAATGGATGGCTAAGTGAGGAAGAATAGGTAGATTCAGATCTGGAGTCCACTGCGAGTAACACGATTTAAGCGTTAGGATATAGCTCGAACCATGTGCGACACTTTCTGTAGTGTAGTGTTTTGTTTTGATTGTCTTTTGTCGTCTTTTGATGTTTGACATTGTGTTGAAGCACGTTTTGTATCGAATTATGGGAGTTTTCCCAAGTTTTAATAATAAGGTTTGAGTGGGTTTTGAATATATTATGGTTGGGAATTGTGATTTCTTGGTGTTATATGATATTTTTTTTCTTGGATTATGTGTGCTTATATTGTGAGGTGTTGTTATTGTTAGGCGTGGTGTTGGAAGCGAGTACATATGTGAAAGGATGTGATACTTGGGAATCGCACCAGGCTTTACCTCTCGAAGGATTTCGAGAAGCTTACAACCCCCACCAGGCAGTGTACCTGATCATTGTAGTATAGTATAGTGACAAGTACCGGGGGATTGATCGTTCAACTCAGGAATAGTGTCGCTAGGATTAGAAAGCCTAAAAACTAGGTCTAGAGATGAGAGATGATTCTTTTTGTATTTTTAAATTTTTTATAAAGCAAGTAAAAATCTTGGTATTGGAAGAGTGGGCTGAATTAGTTGCTAATCAACTAACCCAATAACTAAGATGTAATCAAAATAAAATAACAAAAATGAAAATAAATCTAATTAAACTAGTGGTGTGAACAATAATAGGGAGAGTTGTGTTTACTTAGGTTTCATTACTCCCTAGATATCTTTTACAAGTTGATAGTTTGTTACAATTGTATGGATGACGGGTCGTATTCCTTAATACTAGTCGTAGGGCCGTGTACAATATTCCCTAACTCTATAGGATCCTACTTCACTCCTATGTCGAACCGTTAGAAGCTCCTAACATGGGATCATTAGAATTCTCTTACGCATTAAATACAACCAAAAATCATAGTACACCTCTGATCATGTTTCTTAAGACGTTTAAGCATGTCACCAATGGAAGTCTGCCAGTTTTCTTAAGCCTAACATCGAATACAATCATCCGTAACAACTATAGACAAACAATCAACCCATAATTAACATCTAGGTTTCACTACATCTAAGCAAACACACAAGAGATCTAGCCAAGCATGTTAAATTCAAGACAAGTGTAAGATACATTCAAACAACACATAGACATATTGAATGAATTGAAAGAGTACTTATCTCAATTAAACATGAAAGGTTTCAAAGGGTAAAAACCCTTGAAAAAGCTATAATATTCAGACTAGGGTTTCTCTCCAAAGTTATACCGTACTTGTTCCTCTCTAATGAATTAAAATTTCAAAACCATATATAGATTTTACTAGGTGACGGCGTCAAGAAGGAAATTCTGACGCCGTCAACTCGTCGCCCATAATGAAATCGGATTGCCTAGATCTACTTTTGACGCCGTCATGTGCAATTCTACTCTTGGCCGTCACTCATATTTGGACCATGACGGCCTATGGTGACGCCGTCATGTGCAAATCTATAAAACTCTTCTGGATCGTCTCGGACTCTATCCACTTCCACCTCTTGTACTACTCTTGACGCCGTCACATAAGAACTCTTGACGCCGTCAGGTACTGTTCCCAGCAAGGAAAATTAAGACTTTGCCATTTTCTTCACTTTTATGCTCCAAAAACGTCCAAAATGCTTCCTTTTCCAGAATTCACTCCAAAAGTACCTAAAATGACAAAAGGAACTATTTAGAGAAATATTTGATCAAATAAATTCGAATTCGGGCTTAAATGAACCCCTAAAAACGGTTCATTTTTTGCCTCATCAAATACCCTTACACTTGAGATTTGCTTGTCCTCAAGCAAATGCGCTTTTATTCTAATCAAAATACAAGTTAGGGGTCATTTAACACTAATATAAAAGTAATTACAGCAAATAATCGTTCCACTAAAGACCAAAGACAAGCACGGAGGTCATACACTAGCACCTCACAAATAGTGTTTAGATACTCACATCTCTCGGGTGTAATAAAGTATATATCACAATATGGAAATGGAAAACATCTCTCACTACCTGTCATAGCAAAATAGATTACCATAGGCTTGGGAAAGGATCAAATCTCCACCACATGGCGTAAGCACCTAGGATAAACTATCAAAGAGGTCTTTTAAAGGGTTATAATGTTAGGTGTAGGGATATGGAATACACGGTTTTTTTGGATATAGGCGTTGCTAAGCCAAGACTAGACTCGACTTAAGCTAATAAATAAAAAATAACAAAAACATAAAACAAACATAGAATGAAAAGGGATGGTAGTCCGTATGTTTTTTTATCATTTCTATTTCTATTTTTTTTTCTTTTTCCTTTTTTTCGATTTTTTTTTTTTTTTTTTTTGTTGGCATACACTCTTACCCTACCATCCAAAATAATACATCATAGGGAATGAACATTCCCCTTACACTTGAATTTTTACATACTTTACAATAAACTAATCTAATGACTTGAATCAAGATAATCAAAACACTTGGAGTACTTTTACGATTAACGCACATATGAGGGTAATATATGATGTTCTTCCCCATTACTCCATAACATAAGTACTTTACCCATGAGTCCCAATCATCCCAAAATAATATGTACAAGGATATGACTCGACCTAGCAACCATGTAATCAATTAGATAATTAACTAAGGGTTTAAACAAATAACAATAATGCACTAAATATGAGTGCATACACGGAAGGCTAAGGCGATTTGGGTGTACATTTAAGTGGGTTGTAACAAATTCTTCCTTTAAGTAAGATGCTTAAAGTTAGAAACGAAAGGATAGGCTCGGAGGGGTGTACGAGGGGTTTCGTGTACTAAAATTGAGTACAACGCTAAGGTATGGGAAAAATTAATTGACTTTACTAGCCAAGTAATATTACTTAAATGGTCAAGTAATTATGATATGGGTTTAACACAAGGGTGATCCTAATGCCTCTTATCATGTAGTAAATCCTACTATATGAATGTAGTCTCACTAGCGGTCTGGGATGCATCACTAACGCAAGTTCTAGAATCTAAATGCTACCGGTACACTAATAAGCACTAATAATGAATGCTTTTCCTATCAAATCTAAAGGCAGACCTCACATAATTGGGTGGAAAATTTTTCTGAATGGTATGGTTTTGTGCTAGTCGTACAACTCCTATCCATGAGACGCTTGCTAAGGCTAAAGTTTCACTCCTAAATGTTGTAAAAAAAATTTAAGTTTGGCGCTAAAATTACACTTACAAGTATTTCTCTTAGTTTTATTACACACCTACCATCAAACAAACAAACTCAAGTGCAAGTGTATCCTATAAGTTATCATCATTTACCCTCCCCTTACACTTAGGATGAACATTGTCCCCAATGTTCAATTAAAGAATGTAAAAGTGAAATAGGTAAAAGAATGAAATCAAATACTCCCCTGATTCGTTCGGTGCGGATAGTGTGGTAACAAGGTTAGATCTTCCTCCAAGAAAATGAACAATCAAAGCTTCCCTTCCAGAAAAATAAATCTCTTGTCATACATAACCTGTTAAACCTGAGAAAACAAACAAGGCAACCTCGCGTAAAATCGGCGGCAATCTATATATACTAACAAGTCCTAGAAAACAATGTAAGATATAATGCTTGTGGAATGAATGTTTGCAGATTTACTGGAGTTTATAAAACTAAAGAATTAACAAAAACCTTAAGACTCCGTTAGAAAAACAAAACTAGCAAAATTTCCAGAATTTTACACATGACGTTGTCAGGAATTAATTCCTGACGCCGTCAGAAGTGACCTGCAAAAATCTTTATGTTAAGTTTCCGGAAAATTTCTGAAAAAACTTATGTCCTACTTCCTAGAAAATCCTGCAAAACATCATTATGACTCGATACAAGCATTTGACTCTAACAAATACTAATACACATGTTCATTTAATATTGTGGAGAATCATGATCAAGTTTGTTCTTATAAACAAATTTGGAGTTACCCCTTACACTTAGCTTTTGCAAAATACCTTTATATGAAGTTAAGACGAAGTTAAACCACAAAATAAAGCATTTTCACAATTTAGTATGAAACATGATCTACCAACAATGAAAATAAAACATGCATACGGAAACAAATAAAATCAAACAAATAAAACAAATAAAAAGGGGCTTGGGTTGCCTCCCAAGAAGCGCTTGTTTTTGTTCGAGTCACGAGCCTGACTCTACCCTTATTTAACAGAAATAGGGGAGGTTTTCCCTACACTTAGGATTAAGTGTGGGTGATAGTAGCAATACACACCCTTAGGGTGGAAATGTGCCACGTGAGGAAAGAGTGGTGGATGAATTATATGCTCAAAGGGGTGTGCTCCTATCATCATAACCTTACCTAATTCAATCGAGTTAATGGGTGGATTAAGATTTTCTCCTAGAAAGGGATCATTTTCTATCAACTTCAAGAGACTACTAGTTGGGGATCCATCTGGACCTAATAAACCCGGTTTAAACCCATAATGTTTCTTGTGATCAATCATAAATGGGTGATGTAAGCATGTAAGGTCATTTTCCACTCCTATATTGACTTCCTCTATACAAGGCTTAGAGTCCACTACCTTTGTCCTAAGACTACCCGGACTATATGGGTTGATGGGTGGGTCGGCTCCTCTATTGTCTCCTAAATGTATATCTAAGGATGGAAAGTTGTGTGAAGATTGAGGTTCCGGTTCATCAACACTAGGTAATTCACTAGAACTAAGAGTAAGGTTATCACTAGAAGTATTCAAACCTATATCCTCTAGTGGTTTTTGGTACAAGGGCTCTACCTCTATTGGGGATCCTATAGTCTCTTCTACATCTTTCAGGTAAGTCACGGGTGGTGTGTATTCAGTGATGATGGGAGTTGTGGGGTACTTTGTAGGTTTGTGTTATTTACCTCATCCTTCCTTATCTCAATAACATTTATATCCTCATCATGTGTTCCTTGAGATTCCAAGTCATTGATCATAAAACCTAGGTCTTTTTGCTCAATATGATCATGCTCGGCTAAATCCTCCATAATTGTTTCTTCAAGCTGTGATGTATATAAACCCATCAATTCATTGAACTCATGGTTCACGGTTAGGAGGCTTTCCTCAAAAATTTTCCAAAGGGTCTTACTAAAAGGAATTGATCCTAACAATGATTGTTTAATATAGGCCACACATGCGCATAACTTATCAAACCTATCAAACTTTACACCCATCTCCTCTTGTATATATCTAAGATCACTTAGAAATTCATTAGAGCAACAGGAAGCAAATCTATCCGAGTAAACTAATTGTTCCTCATTTGTTAGTGATCTAAATGGAATATCATCCGCCATCGAGACAAATGAAAATGGTTTTACAAACAAAGGCACAAAGAAGAGGACAGACTAAAGAAAACCTAAAAATAAAAATAAAAATCTTACTAGAAAGGAATCTAGCAAGTAGACTTAATAAAAAGAAATTCTAATCTAGACAATAACTATTCCCCGGGCTGCGGCGCCAAAAACTTGATATGGGGGAATCGCACCAGGCTTTACCTCTCGAGGGATCTCGAGAAGCTTACAACCCCCACCAGGCAGTGTACCTGATCGTTGTAGTATAGTATAATGACAATTACCGGGGGATTGATCGTTCAACTCAGGAATAGTATCACTAGGATTATAAAGCCTAAAAACTAGGTCTAGAGATGAGAGATGATTCTTTTTGTATTTTTATATTTTTTATAAAGCAAGTAAAAATCTCGGTTTTGAAAGAGTTGGCGGAATTAGTTGCTAATCAACTAACCCAATAACTAAGATGCAATCAAAATAAAATAACAAAAATGAAAATAAATCTAATTAAACTAGTGGTGTGAACAATAATAGAGAGAGTTGTGTTTACTTAGGTTTCATTACTCCCTAGATATCTTTTACAGGTTGATAGTTTGTTACAATTGCATGGATGACGGGTCGTATTCCTTAATACTAGTCATAGGGTCGTGTACAATATTCCCTAACTCTATAGGATCCTACTTCACTCCTATGTCGAGCCGTTAGAAGCTCCTAACATGGGATCATTAGAATTCTCTTACGCATTAAATACAACCAAAAATCATAGTACACCTCTGATCATGTTTCTTAAGACGTTCAAGCATGTCACCAATGGAAGTCTGCCAGTTTTCTTAAGCCTAACATCAAATACAATCATCCGTAACAACTATAAACAAACAATCAACCCATAATTAACATCTAGGTTTCACTACATCTAAGCAAACACACAAGAGATCTAGCCAAACATGTTAAATTCAAGACAAGTGCATAGACATATTGAATGAATTGAAAGAGTACTTATCTCAATTAAACATGAAAGGTTTCAACGGATAAAAACCCTTGAAAAAGCTGTAATATTCGGACTAGGGTTTCTCTCCAAAGTTATACCCTACTTGTTCCTCTCTAATGAATGAAAATTGCAAAACTATATATAGATTTTACAGGGTGACGGCGTCAAGAAGGAAATTCTGACGCCGTCAACTCGCCGCCCATAATGAAATCGGATTGCCTATATCCACTTTTGATGCCGTCATGTGCGATTCTACTCTGGGCCGTTACTCATATTTGGACCATGACGGCCTATGGTGATGCTGTCATGTCTATAGTGTAAAACTCTTCTGGATCATCACGGACTCTATCCACTTCCACCTCTTGTACTACTCTTGACGCCGTCACATAAGAACTCTTGATGCCGTCAGGTACTGTTCCCAGCAAGGAAAATTAAGACTTTGCCGTTTTCTTCACTTTTATGCTCCAAAAACGTCCAAAATGCTTCTGTTTCCAGAATTCGCTCCAAAAGTACCTAAAATGACAAAAGGAACGATTTAGGGCAATATTTGATCAAATAAATTCGAATTCGGGCTTAAATGACCCCCTAAAAACGGTTCATTTTTCGCCTCATCAAATACCCTTATACTTGAGATTTGCTTGACCTCAAGCAAATGCGCTTTTATTCTAATCAAAATATAAGTTAGGGGTCATTTAACACTAATATAAAAGTAATTACAGCAAATAATCATTCCACAAATGACCAAAGACAAGCACGGAGGTCATACACTAGCACCTCACAAATAGTGTTTAGATACTCATATCTCTCGGGTGTAATAAAGTATATATCACAATATGGAAATGGAAAACATCTCTCACTACCTGTCATAGCGAAATAGATTACCATTACATGGCGTAAGCACCAAGGATAAACTATCAAAGAGGTCTTTTAAAGGGTTATAATGTTAGGTGTAGGGATATGGAATACACGGTTTTGTTGGATATAGGCAATATTTACTCTTGGCGAGTTAATCATCTTGGTTAATTACATGTACAATATGGCATTGCTAAGTCAAGACTATAATTATGGGTGGCCATTAGGATGCATCTATAATTATGGGTGGCCAACATAATTATAAATGTTACGCTGACCAATGATAACATGCTTACATGAAGTAGGGTTAATCTTGATGTGGTGTTAATTGTCCCATCTGATGGGAGGAGTAGTTAAGTTAAGTATGGGTATGTAATCGTGGGTATTGTGAATGGTGTCTAATGGTTCTAATGTCATGCGTGTTCAGGTGAGCAAGTTCAAGCTAGGGGAAGAGTGGCTGCGATGGGGATGTCTTGGGAAGACATCAAAGCTTTGATAGTGGAGGAGTTTTGTCCAAGGAATGAAATGCAGAAATTAGAGGAGGAGTTTTGGAACCATGCGATGGTTGGAGCTAATCACGCAGGTTATACTGACAGGTTCCATGACTTAGCTAGGATGGTCTCTCACCTAGTAACTCCTGCGATAAAGCATATCGACAAGTACATCTGTGGGTTGGTCCCACAGATACGCAGTATGGTTAGGGCTACAGAGCCGACTACACTTCTAAGTGCTATCCAGAAAGCTGGGGCATTAACAGATGAAGCAATTAGGAGTGGAGTACTCACAAAGACAAGCGAGAAGAGAAAGGAGGAGACTGAAGTGGTCAAGCAGGTTGGTTCTAGTACTGATCACAAGAGAGCAAGGAATGGGTAAGGGTTCATAGCAACGAATCCTGTGGTGGCAGCAAGTCTTGCGGCGGGAAATGCAGATAGAAGGGGGTATACTGGTAACGCTCCCAAATGTGCTAAATGCAATAGTTATCATCATGAGCAAGTTACGTGTCGTACGTGTTTCAGGTGTAACAAAGCTGGGCACTTTGCTAGAGAATGTCGTGCGGTGATTACTCTGGTGACTCCAATCAACTCGGTTGGCGCAGGGATTAATCGTAGGGAGTGCTATGAGTGTGGAAGTATGTAACATCTCCGTAATACGTGTCTCAAGTTGAATAGGGCACCTGGTCAAGCAGGAAATCATTTGACCATTGAAGGAGGCCAATGACGAGGGAATAACTAGGATGCATCTAAAGAAAGGGCGTTCACCATGAATGCGAATGAGGCCCAACAAGACCCGAACGTCGTAACTGGTACATTTTCTCTTAATGGTCATTGTGCTACTACTTTATTTGATACGGGTGCGGATTACTGTTTTATGACCATTGAATTTGCTAAATTATTGAATGTTGAGCCTAGTGAGCTTAGATCTAGTATTGTGATTGAAATAGCTAGTGGTAGAGAAGTAGAGGTTGACAAGGTTATCCGTGAGTGTACTATTGTGTTGGAGGGTATTCTTTTTATGGTTGATTTGATACCGTTTGGACATGGAAGTTTTGATGTGGTGATAGGGATGAATTGGATGTCTAAGCATAAGGCCGAAGTTGTGTTCCATGAAAAGGTAGTTCGAATTCCTTTAGTGAATGGCGATATACTTCGGGTACAAGGAGAAATCTTAAGGAATGACTCAAAATCCCTTAAGAATGCAAAATCCAAAGAACTTAAGATAGGAGATATCCATGTAGTCCGTGAATTTCCTGGCGTTTTTCCTGAAGACTTGTCTAGGTTACCTCCAATCCGTCAAGTTGAATTCCGTATAGAGTTGATTCCTGGAGCGGCACCTGTGGCGAAGTCCCCATACCGTTTAGCACCCTTTGAGATGCAGGAATTGTCTGTACAGTTGCAAGAGCTGCAAGATAAGGGGTTTATTCGTCCTAGTCACTCTCCGTGGGGAGCACCTGTATTGTTTCTTAAGAAGAAGGATGGTTTGGTCCAGATGTGTATTGATTATCGAGAATTAAATAAGTTAACTGTCAAGAATCGGTATCCTCTTCCTAGAATAGATGATCTCTTTGATCAGCTGCAAGGCTCACGTTTTTATTCAAAGATAGATCTACGTTCTGGTTATCATCAGCTAAGGGTGTATGAGGAGGATATTCTGAAGACTGCTTTTAGGACTCATTATGGACACTTTGAGATTACGGTGATGCCATTTGGGTTGACTAATGTACCCGCGGTATTCATGGATTTGATGAATCGCGTTTGCAAGCCTTACTTGGATAAGTTCGTGATTGTGTTGATAGATGATATCTTAATTTACTCTAAGACGAAGGAGGAGCATGGAAAACATTTGAATTTGATCCTTGGATTACTGGAGAAGGAGAAGGTGTACGCCAAGTTTTCAAAATGTGAGTTTTGGCTTGAGGAAGTACATACCCTAGTAAGATAGAAGCGGTCAAGAATTGGAAGGCTCCTACGACGCCGTCTGAGATACGCTCTTTCATAGGATTGGTTGGGTACTACAGAATATTTATAGCGAACTTTTCAAGAATTGATAAACCCCTCACTTTGTTGACTCAAAAGAACAAGAAGTATGTTTGGGGAGAAGAATAGGAGATGACTTTTCAGTCGCTAAAGGATAGTTTGTTTAATGCACCTATTCTGACATTACCTGATGGGCCAGATGATTTTTTTTGTTTATTGTGATGCGTCGAATCAAGGTTTTGGGTGTGTGCTAATGCAGAGAGGGAATGTGATAGCCTATGCTTCCTGATAACTCAAGATCGTTGAGAAGAATTACACTACTCATGATTTGGAGCTTGGTGCGGTAGTTTTCGCTCTCAAGAATTGGAGGCATCATCTGTATGGCACGAAGAGTGTTGTCTACACAGAGCATAAAAGTCTTCAGCATATTTTCACTCAGAAGGAGCTGAATATGCGATAGAGAAGATGGATCGAATTATTTAGTGATTATGATTGTGAAATTCACTATCATCCTGGAAAGGCGAATGTGGTGGCTGATGCTTTGAGTAGAAAGGAAAGGATTAAGCCTAAGCGTGTACGAGCTATGTGCATGACATTGCAATCATGCATTAAGAGTAAGATATTGGCAGCGCAAGAGGAAGCTATCAAGGATGAAAACGTGATAGCTGAGATGCTGCGTGGGTTAGACCAACACATGGAGAAAAAGGAGGATGGTAGATTATATTTCTTGGATAGAATATGGGTTTCGTTGGTGGGATATGTAAGGAAGTTGATCATGGATGAGGCCCATAAGACGAGATACTCAATTCATCCAGGATTTGACAAAATGTATTATGATCTTAGAGATGCGTATTGGTGGCCAGGTATGAAGAGGGATGTAGCTGGGTATGTTAGTAAATGTCTAACTTGTTTGAAAGTTAAGGCTGAACATCAGATACCCTCTGGATTACTACAGCAACCACCGATTCCTGAATGGAAGTGGGATAATATAACGATGGATTTTATTACCAAGTTGCCTCGAACAAGTAATGGGCATGACACGATATGGGTCATTGTGGATAGACTGACGAAGTCTGCACATTTTTTGGCCATTCGTGAGGACTATAAGATGGAGAAGCTGGCAAGGATTTATATCAATGAGATTGTGGCACGACATGGGGTACCTGTATCGATTATCTCAGATCGAGATAGTAGGTTTACCTCGCGGTTTTGGCAGTCGTTGAAAAAGGCTTTGGATACCCGTTTGGATATTGATTGGTCCCGAAACAGTCAGATATTATTGACCAAGGTCAATAAGTCAAAGACAGCCTCGTTCCAATTCTCCGGTGATAGTATAGTGTGTCCCCGGGTCGTTAAGTCACAGCGAGATTGAAATGGTGTTTTTGGAAAACGTTTTTGGGAATGAGTGGCACTGAGGACAGTAGCCAAGATGATATGGAATTGATTTGGCTACTGATATTTTGGTATTTACACAATGATATAATATTCACAAATAACAGATATACAGAAATATGCACAAATTCACAATTTGGAATCACGTAACAGACAGAAAAGTGGGTTTTATCAGATTACAAACTACAGGGGGTGCAAGTGAACTTTTGAAAACTTAAAATTAAAAGGAAATTTAAAATGAAAATGAAATTATAAAAATGCTTATTTTAATATTTAAATATTATTTAATTAATTAAAACTAATTAAAATCTAATTTAAACCTAATTTAAATTAACTAAAAATGATAAGGATTACAAATTTAACTAAAAACTTGCAAAAATAATTTCTAAACTTAAAAATGAACTTGAAGAAAGTATAAAAAAATAAAAATAAATATTTATGTCTTTTTATGAGTTTTTTATTAATTAAAAACTAATTCTCTTAATTAAACTAATTAAATTATTTTAAATTACAAATAATACTAAATTAACTTAGAAAATTATGGAAAAATTTATAAAACTAATTAACCATCACAGGAATCCTACAAAATTATAAAAACTTCTAAAAATTATATTTAGGCTATTTTACTAATTAATTACCTTTTAATTAATTTAAATCTAATTAAAATAATTAAAATAAGAAAATTGGAAAATGAACAGTAGAAACTAAAAATATATTTTCTAAAAGTCTTAACTAATTTATAAAACTTAGAAAAATTATAAAAACCTAATGTTATTAATTAAAATTTAAGAAAACTAATTAATTACTAATATTACTTATTTAATTAATTAAACTATTTTTAAATCTAATAAATAGTAAACTGATTAGGAAAAATCTAAGAAAATTGTTTTAAATACTTAAAGGAACTAGGAAATTAAGAAAATTATAAAAATGGATAAGTTCTTATAAATAAGCTGAAATGAAAAATGAAAAAGATAGATTCTATTAAATAGAAGCTATCACTAATTTTATGTTTGGATTTTTGGTGTTTTTCTTTTTTACAGCTAATAATATGATGAAAATAAGAAACTTTTGTGAAACAACTTTTTGATTAGCTTAAAAATAAGCTGTGTGCACCCCTTAACCAAAACTGTTTGACTTTCTTTGACCAATTAGGCAAATAAGCTCAAATGACTATATGTGGGGTCCACAATGATGAAACTTGATTCACTAAAGCAAAAGGGACTTAAATAAGCTAAAAACAACAAGCTATGAGCAATGATAAGCTAATTGGAACCAAATAAGCATTTTGACACTTTAAGCTAAACTCAGAAATGGGATAAACTTTAGCAGTGATTCCAGGTGGGGTCCACTAAGCCTTAGGTCAAACAAATGGTCAAGGCTTATAGCCTGGTAGGAGGGGGTTGGGAAAACTCAAGTTGGATCACTGGGACTCACTGAGGTGGCCTACAACAGCCACCAAAGGTGGTGGTGTTGTGGTGATATGCTGATGCAGGGGAGGTGTTCTTCCCTGCAGGTGTGTTTCTAGGCTTGTGGGGTCCACAAAAAAATTCACAAAAATGTAACAACTATGCAAATCTCAAGTTCTACTGATAAATATTACTCCCAACAAGTTTCAAAGCTCAAAACTAAACACAAAAATCATGGAAATTCATGTCATTTTGGAGAAAAAAACTGAATATGCACTTTTGACTTTTTGAGAAAACTTGATACTTTGACTTATGTGAACTTAGATCTTGATTTACTGATTTGTTGTGATGTTCTTAACTATAATGAAGCTAAATCAAGTGAACTTAAGCACTTATGTAAGGATTTGAGTGATTGTGATGCTCAAAAACCTACACAGTTAACTGTGTAGGTGTATTATCTTTGATTTTGACTTTGGACCAAAACACTATTAGTTTTTAAGATCAAAATGGTGTACTGAATACTTATGAATGCTACACAAACCAAATTCAACCAACAAAACACAGAGATCAATGATGAACTTCACTGATCCAAACACTCCTATATTTGTTGTCTGTTTGTGTTTTTTCAAAGAATGTGAGAGTTTAGACCACAATCAACACTTAGTGAACATGTATTATCACTAAACAACACCCAATTAACTGAAATCAACAACAACTATCAACTAGTATCAGCAGATTCCTAAGTTCACAATTTTTTTGCTAATATAGAAAGTGATGAGGCGAAAAATGATCCGTTTTTAGGGGGTCATTTAAGCCCGAATTCGAATTTATTTGATCAAATATTGCCCTAAATCGTTCCTTTTGTGATTTTAGGTACTTTGGGAGTGAAATCTGGAAAAGGAAGCAATTCGGACGTTTTTGGAGCATAAAAGTGAAGAAAACGCCAAAGTCTTAATTTTCCATGCTGGGAACAGTAGGTGACGGCGTCAAGAGTAACTCCCTGACGGCGTCAAGAGCAAAATTCCATGACGATCCAGAAGAGATTTGACGGCGTCATGAAGGTAGGGCGTCAAGAGTAAAAGTCATGACGGCCTGGAAATGATTAAGTCTTGACGGCGTCAAATGTAGATCAAGGCAATCCGAGATTAGTTTTGGCGGTGAGGTGACGGCGTCACAAGCTTTGTCTTGACGCCGTCAGACCCCTTTTCTTATATATAGTTTTCTAATTTTTCACATTTAAAGAGAGAAGTTTTGGGAGAAACCCTAAGTACGATTTTGGTGTAACTTTACAGGTTTTTCAAGGGTTCCAACCCCTTGATACCTTGCATGTGTAATCAAGATAAGTGTTCTTTTAATTCAATCAATATGTCTATGTGTTGGTTGTCTATATCTTGTTTTTGTCTTAATTCCATCATGCTAGGCTAGATCTATCTTGTGTTTGCTTAGATCTAATGAAACCTAGATGTTGATTATGTGTTGATTACTTGTTTATTCTTGTCTTGGATGAATGATTTATATGTTAGGCTTAAGAAAACTGGCTGATCTCCAATTGGTAACATGCTTGAACGTCTTAAGAAACATGAACCGACGCGCACTAGGTCTTTATTGGTTGTATTTAATGCATGAGCCACTGTTTACAATCCCTATAGTTGTGTTGGGCATGGTGTAGGAGGAGATAAGAGCTCATAGAATTGGGGAGTTAAGTGTGCCACCCCATGAATGGTATTAAGGAATACGATCCGTCATCCATACAATTATAACAAGTAATTAACGTGTAAAAGATGTCTAGGGAGTAGTGAAATCTAAGTAAACACATTTTCTCCAATTAATGCTCACAACTTTAGTATAAATTAGTTTATTTTCATTTTTAGTATTTTATTTTGATTGCATCTTAGTATTGGGTTAGTTGATTAGCAACTAATTCCGCCCAAATCCTTCAAACCCGAGATTTTAACTTGCTTTTCATAAAATATAAAAATATAAAAAGAATCTCCCCTCACCTTTAGAACTAGTATTTAGGTTTTCTAATCCTAGCGACACTATTCCTAGCTGAACGATCAATCCCCCGGTACTTGTCACTATACTATACTACAACGATCAGGTACACTGCCTGGTGGGGGTTGTAAGCTTCTCAAGATCCCTTGAGAGGTAAAGCCTGGTGCGATTCCCACGTATCAAGTTTTTGGCGCCGCAGCCCGGGGAATAGTTATTGTCTAGGTTAGAATTTCTTTTTATTAGGTCTACTTGCTAGATTCCTTTCTAGTAAGATTTTATTTTTATTTTTAGGTTTTCTTTAGTCTATCTTATTTCTTTGTGTCCTTTGTTCGTAAACTATTTCGATGGATAACAATAACATTGATCATTTGATTCCTGTTATTCGTGTTTTTCGTCGTAGGCTTTTCCAAATACCCGCCCCACTCCCTTTAGTTGAGAATGAGAACCCACCTAACCTTTCGCCCAACCACCACTTTGACAATAATTCTGAGTTAGAGGAGTCTGATCATGATGATGACCATAGGGCTAGTCCCTTTTACTATTCAGACTCCGACGAGGATCTTGATGATGGTGATGTGATTAATGAGAATAGGATGGAAGAAGAAATAAACCCTCTTAGGTATATCGACCCTAGGACTAGGATTGAGTGTGATAACTCATTCAACATGCAATTTCCTTGTAAGATCGGATTTAAGAGCTTTAACGCCTATCTTAACTCATCTCTCCCAATGAACATAATCTCGCGCAATGAATATAATAAAATCATGGTAGATGAGTTAGAATACAAAGGGGAAAATATGGTGGCTAGGGCAATACCATTGCATGTATTTGTAGGAAGTTTGGTTTATCTTGTTGAGTTCATGGTTATGGAGAATCTAGGAGAATTTATTGATGATAAATTGACCCAAGTTGTGTTTGGAAGACCTTTCAAACGGTTGACCAACCTCGATGAAAAACTCATAGAAGGGTTAATTACATTCTCGGATGGGGATGAAGATTTTGTTTATCAAATGCCCCGCACACACCCTAGGTTCAAGGACTTCTCCATGGAAAAGTGTAGTAGGTATCCGCCTATAGAAATGTTAAGTGAAAATGATAAGAGAAAAGGACTTAAGTATACTCATGAAAAGAATAAAAGATACTATCGCGGGTGCCTAGAGTTAGGGGATGATTATAAGAAAGATGAGGCGACTATTAGATGGCTCACACTTGGTTATGTGAGCATAAGCGATACACGTTAACCCATGACCTTGAGTCTAGCTACAAGACTCGTAAATAAAGAAAAGCGCTTCTTGGGAGGCAACCCATGTTTTGTGTGATTTTATTTTTGTTTGTTTGTTATTTGTTTCCGTATGCATGCTTTATTTTTATTGTTGGTAGATCATGTTTCTCAATTAAAATGTGGAAATACTTTACTTTGTTGTTTTGGCCTAGTCTTAACTCCACCTAAAAGTATTTTTGCAAAAGATAAGGGTAAGGGGAAACCCCAAATATGTTTTTAAGAAACAAACCGATCGTGATTCTCCACAATATTAAATGAACATGTATATTCGTATTTGTTAGAGTCAAATGCTTGTATTGAGTCATAATGAAGTTTTGCAGGATTTTCCAGGAAGTAAGACCAAGTTTTTCCAGAAATTTTTCGGAAACTTAACATAAGAATTTCTGCAGGTCAATTCTGACGGCGTCAGGAGTTTACTCTTGACGGCGTCAGGTGTAAAAATCTAGAAATTTTACCGGTTTTGTTTTTCTAACGGAGTCTTATGGTTTTTGTGAATTATTAAGTTTTATAATCTCCAGGAGATCTGCAAACTTCATTCCACAAGCATTATATCTTATTTTGTTTTCTAGGATTTAGTAACTTATATAGGATGCCGCCGATTTTACGCGAGGTTGTCTTGTCTATTTTCTCAGGTTTTACAGGTTATGTATGACAAGAAGATGATTTATATTCTGGATGGGAAGCTTTGATTGTTCATTTTCTTGGAAGAAGATTTAACCTGGCCACCCTATTATCCATACCGAGCGAATCAGGGGAGTATTTGATTTCATTCTCTTTACTTTTTCACTTTTATATTCTTTACTTGAACATTGGGGACAATGTTCATCTTAAGTGTAAGGGGAGGGTAAAAAAGATGATACCTTACATATGCACTTTCGCTTGAGTTTGTTTTGTTTAATGGTAGATGTGTAATAAAACTATGATAAATACTTGTTAGTGTAATTTTAGCGCAAATTTAAAATTTTTTACAACATTTAGGAGTGAAACTTTAGCCATAGCAAGCGTCTCATGAATAGGAGATTGTATGACTAGCACATAACCGTATATTCAGAAAAATTTTCCACCCAAATATGTGAGGTTCGCCTTTAGATTTGATAGGAAAAGCATTTACTATTAGTGCTTATGAGTGTACCGGTAGCATTTAGATTCTAGAACTTGCGTTAGTGATGCATCCCGAGACCGCTAGTGAGACTACATTCGTGTGGTAGGATTTACTACATGATTAGAGGCATTAGGATCACCCTTGTGTTAAACCCGTATTATAATTACTTGACCATTTAAGTCATATTACTTGGCTAGTTAAGTCAACTAATTTTTCCCACACCCTTAGCGTTGTACTCATTTTTAGTACACGAAACCCCTAGTACACCCCTCCGAGCCTATCTTTTCGTTTCTAACTTTAAGCATTTTACTTAAAGGAAGAATTTGTTACACCCCACTTAAATGTACAACCAAATCGCCTTAGCCTTCCGTGTATGCGCTCATTTTTAGTGCATTATTGTTATTTGTTAAACCCTAAGTTAACTTTCTAATTGATTACATGGTTGCTAAGTCGAGTCATATCCTTGTACATATTGTTTTGGGACGATTGGGACTCATGGGTAAGTACTTATTTTATGGAGTAATGGGCAAGAACATCATATATTACCCCCATATGTACGTTAATATTAAAAGTGCTCCAAGTGTTTTGATTTTCTTAATTCGAGTCATTAGTTTAGTTTATTGTAAAGTATGTAAAGATTCAAGTGTAAGGGGAATGTTCATTCCCTATGATGTATTATTTTGGATGGTAGGGTAAGAGTGTATGCCAAAAAAAAAAAAAAAAAAAAAAAAAAATCAAGAAAATGAAAAAAATATATATAAAAAAAAAAGAAAAAGAGAAAAAAAAAAACATACGGACTACCATCCCTTTTCATTCTATGTTCATTTTATGTTTTTGTTATTTTTCATTTATTAGCTTAAGTCGAGTCTAGTCTTGGCTTACCAACGCCACATTGTACATATAATTGACCAAGATTGTTAACTCGCCACCAGAAAAACTTCCTTTATCCAACAAAACCGTGTATTTCATATCCCTACACCTAACGTTACAACCTTTTAAAAGACCTCTTTGATAGATTATCCTAGGTGCTTACGCCATGTGGTGGAGGTTTGATCCTTTCCCAAGCCTATGGTAATCTATTTTGCTATGACAGGTAGTGAGAGATATCTTCCGTTTCCATATTGTAATTTACACTTTATTACACCCGAGAGATGTGAGTATCTAAACATTATTTGTGAGGTGCTAGTGTATGACCTCCGTGCTTGTCTATTGGTCTTTAGTGGAACGATTATTTGTTGTAATTACTTTTATATTAGTGTTAAATGACCCCTAACTTGTCTTTTGAGTAGAATAAAAGCGCATTTGCTTGAGGACAAGCAAATCTCAAGTGTAAGGGTATATGATGAGGCGAAAAATGATCCGTTTTTAGGGGGTCATTTAAGCCCGAATTCGAATTTATTTGATCAAATATTGCCCTAAATCGTTCCTTTTGTGATTTTAGGTACTTTGGGAGTGAAATCTGGAAAAGGAAGCAATTCGGACGTTTTTGGAGCATAAAAGTGAAGAAAACGCCAAAGTCTTAATTTTCCATGCTGGGAACAGTAGGTGACAGCGTCAAGAGTAACTCACTGACGGCGTCAAGAGCAAAATTCCATGACGATCCAGAAGAGATTTGACGGCGTCATGAAGGTAGGGCGTCAAGAGTAAAAGTCATGACGGCCTGGAAATGATTAAGTCTTGACGGCGTCAAATGTAGATCAAGGCAGTCCGAGATTAGTTTTGGCGGCGAGGTGACGGCGTCACAAGCTTTGTCTTGACGCCGTCAGACCCCTTTTCTTATATATAGTTTTCTAATTTTTCACATTTAAAGAGAGAAGTTTTGGGAGAAACCCTAAGTACGATTTTGGTGTAACTTTACAGGTTTTTCAAGGGTTCCAACCCCTTGATACCTTGCATGTGTAATCAAGATAAGTGTTCTTTTAATTCAATCAATATGTCTATGTGTTGGTTGTCTATATCTTGTTCTTTTCTTAATTCCATCATGCTAGGCTAGATCTATCTTGTGTTTGCTTAGATCTAATGAAACCTAGATGTTGATTATGTGTTGATTACTTGTTTATTCTTGTCTTGGATGAATGATTTATATGTTAGGCTTAAGAAAACTGGCAGATCTCCAATTGGTAACATGGTTGAACGTCTTAAGAAACATGAACCGACGCGCACTAGGTCTTTATTGGTTGTATTTAATGCATGAGCCATTGTTTACAATCCCTATAGTTGTGCTGGGCATGGTGTAGGAGGAGATAAGAGCTCATAGAATTGGGGAGTTAAGTGTGCCACCCCATGAATGGTATTAAGGAATACGATCCGTCATCCATACAATTATAACAAGTAATTAACGTGTAAAAGATGTCTAAGGAGTAGTGAAATCTAAGTAAACACATTTTCTCCAATTACTGCTTACAACTTTAGTATAAATTAGTTTATTTTCATTTTTAGTATTTTATTTTGATTGCATCTTAGTATTGGGTTAGTTGATTAGCAACTAATTCCGCCCAAATCCTTCAAACCCGAGATTTTAACTTGCTTTTCATAAAATATAAAAATACAAAAAGAATCCCCCCTCACCTTTAGAACTAGTATTTGGGTTTTCTAATCCTAGCGACACTATTCCTAGCTGAACGATCAATCCCCCGGTACTTGTCACTATACTATACTACAACGATCAGGTACACTGCCTGGTGGAGGTTGTAAGCTTCTCAAGATCCCTTGAGAGGTAAAGCCTGGTGCGATTCCCACGTATCAGAAAGAAAAACACACATATTCAATAATTAAGACAATAAACTGAGATCAATTACACTACAAATCACTAAACCTACTCAGATAAATACTAAGCATAAGCCAAACAAAGATATACTAGACAAACAGATCACAAGCTAATGATTTAGAGGAAAATTAAAAATAAGCCAAACTTACAAACTACCCTTAGCATGAACAAAGGGTTTTCCACAGAAGCCTATCTTTAGATAGGCTTATCCACTTCCAAGCTTGTCCTTCAATGCCTCTGAATACCTGAAATCAAACTCAAAGCAAACCACAGTTGACTTATGTTTACTTTTTTATATTTTTGATTTTTTCTACTAGTACTGACTTTTATGGTCTCTATAAGCTTCAATCAGCTTAAGGGAGCCTAAGTGACCCTAAATAAGTCCATGATCATTGATACAAGTGATTACTTAGGTTATTGAGAAATTCAGAAACAAAAGTAAATTGCTTTAACAAAGATGGAACTGAAACTTGACTTTTTATTACTAAGAAACTTTAAAGTTACAATAAAAACAGAGACTACACTGATTGCAAGCTAGGTTACACAAAGATAATTTGACATTAACTTATACGACCTAAATTATTGAAATTAAGCTAACACTCTTCCTCTTGGACTTCTATTCCTTTTATACTTGAGGATTAGGGCTTCCCTTGCCTCTCTGATCATTTCCCATCATCAATTGTGGCCATTAGATCACTGAATTGCTCTAATCTTTTGCCACGTGTCTTGGCGGGAAAGAGAATTTTTGCAATTTGTTCTGATAATACCAATTGTAGGGGGAAGGCATTAAATGCTGAGGTGATTAGGTGTATGGTGAGTGGTTTGGGCGGTGGATTGGACAGGGATGGTGGGGTGGTGGTGATTTGATGTTCTGCAAGTGGGGTGGGGGAGGGAAGGAGAAGGGGGATGTTTGTTTGACTCGGTTTGACTGAGGTCAAACCTTTGACCCCGGTTTATTACAAAGGTGGGTTTGTTTGGTTGGGCTTAGGATCACTGGGCCAGAATTAAAACAAGGGAATGGGCTTTTTGTGGATTGGACTTGTATTTGGTTTGGGTAATAATATTTAAGGGTCCGGTTTTGGTTTAATGAATCACAAGGACCAAATGTGTAATAAGCCGTAAGTTGGGGGTGAAACTTGTAATTCTTCCAAAGTATTTTCAAGGGTATTTTTATGCCATATGATGAATAGTTCAAGGACCTGAGATGATTTTTCCATTTTCAATTTCCAGGGACTAAAACTGCCAAACTTTCAAACTTCAGGGACCAAGTGTGTAATTTCACCAAACTTTTCCACCAAGGACCAATCCTGCCATATATGAGAAGTACAAGGACAAAATTTGTTTTTCTCAAAGTTTTAATATCCCAGGGACCATTTTTGACATTTTTCCAAACTTCAGGGACTAAACTTGACATTTTGTGAAACTTTGCACCAAAGGACTAAATGTGTAACTTTTTGATTTGAAAGGACCTTTGGTGACTTTTTAAAGTTTTTAGAACAACCAGGGACTAGATTTGACAACTTTTGAAAGTTGAGGGACTGAAACTGCCAATTTTGCAAACTTTGTATGTTTTTCATCTGTTTTTTATTGTTTTGCATTTGAAACATATAAAACACATTCTTGGGATATTTTCACTATTTTGATGCAATATTGAGTGTTTTTAGATGTTTTGGCAGCTCAGAAAAGGTAAAAATGATGAGTATTTACACACTCATCAGATATGAGCACTGCTTATAATCCACATACATATGGGCAAAGTGAGCGAACGATTCAGACTTTAGAAGATTTTCTTAGAGCGTGTGCTATTGATTTTGGAGGAAGCTGGGATACTCATCTGCCTTTAGCTGAGTTTTCCTATAATAACAGCTATCATTCCAGTATTAGGTGTGCACCGTTTGAAATGTTGTATGGGTGGAAATGTAGATCACCTGTTCTATGGGCAGAGGTTGGGACTAGCCAACTAATTGGTCCTGAACTGGTGCAAGAGACTATGGATATGGTTTTTCAGATTAAGGAAAGACTTAAGGCAGCGAGAGATCGCCAAAAGAGTTATGCGGATAATCGCCGTAAGCCGTTAGAGTTTAATGTTGGTGATTTTGTGATGTTAAAAGTATCTCCTTGGAAAGGTGTTGTGCGTTTCGGTAAGAAAGGAAAGTTAGCACCTAGAAATGTAGGGCCGTTTGAGATTACGGAAAGGATTGGACTTGTGGCATATCGGTTGAAATTGCCTGAGGAGTTAAGTAGTGTGCATGATATGTTTCACGTATCTAATTTGAAGAAGTGTTTGGCGGATGCTAGTCTGTATGTGCCTTTAGATGAGATTAAGGTTAATAGGACCCTTCATTTTGTTGAGGAGCCTGTTGAGATTATAAACCGAGAGATCAAGAGTATGAAACGTGGTAAAATAGCATTGATGAAGGTACGTTGGAACTCAAAGCATGGTCCCGAGTTTACTTGGAAACGCGAGGATCAGATGAGGTCTAAGTATCCGAAATTGTTTGCTGAGGAGATTGGTGAGACGAGTAGTTAAAATCTCGGGACACGATATCCCTGAGTGGGGGATGATGTAACAACCGTGATTTTAGCAGGTTAGTTTGACTAATAGTCTCGACCTATTTAACTTTTACTTGATGTGACTTATGTGTTATGTGTGGTTTATGTGTGATATAGGTGAGTTTTAGCACTGAATCCCTTTGTGTGGTGTTATTATTATGAATGAGTAATGTTGATATTGGGATAAGTTCATTTTGGTCGCCATAGTGGTGTGGAAATGACATATGTGGTTTTGGTGTTTTGAGGTTTTTGCGTAACAAGTCTTCGTTTTAACATTTGAGCATTAGTAAGTTTCGTAGAGTTTGAATTTGTGAGTTGTTTATATTTTTGTGTAAGATTCTATTTTTGGAAACTTTATTTTGAAAATGATTATTTTCCGAGTCGTCGTAAAAATGAAGAGTTAACGCGTAAGATGTTAGGTATCGTTATGGGTTGTTATAAAATATAAAAAATATAAGGTTTTGAGTGTAATAATTTATTTAATAAAAAATAATTATTATAAGGGGGGGGGGGGGGGCGATTATGGTGTAGGGGAGGAAAAAAGAAACCAAGTTTGATTCTAAATACAATTATTCACTTAAGGGGTTATCTATAATTAATATAAATACAAAATAAAAGTCCCTAACCCCTCTCTTTTGCTTTACACGATCGGCCAAGGGAGAAAGAGAAGAGAAAATTTTAGGGTTTTCATTTTTGAAGCTAAAATCAAGAAGAGTAAATTACATGAATGGTCCCTGTGGTTTGACGAAAATTTCACCTACCGTCCCTCAAACTTAAAAGTTGCATGTATGGTCCCTGTCGCTGCCAAAGAATAACATGAATGGTCCCTCAGACTAACTGTCGTTAGTTTTTTCCGTTAGTCCATTTGCACCGTTAGTCCTTTAGTGACGGTTTGCAACAAACATTTGCACCGTTAGTCATTTCATATGTTTTTGTGTGTTTTTATACGTTTTCGTCCATTTTCTTACGTTTTCATCCATTCTTCTTACGTGTTTGTCTGTTTTTCTTACGTTTTTTCCGTTTTCAAACGTTTTCAACCAGTTTCTTACATTTTCATCCGTTTTTCTTACGTTTTTGTCCGCTTTTCTTACGTTTTTCCAGTTTTCATACATTTTCCAGTTTTCATACGTTTTGTCTATTTTTATACGTTTTCGTCCGTTTTTATACATTTTCGCCCATTTTCTTACGTTTTCATCCGGTTTTCTTACGTTTTTGTCTCTTTTCTTACGTTTTTTCCGTTTACATACGTTTTTGTCCATTTTTATACGTTTTAACACGTTTTCTTACATTTTCATCCGTTTTTATACGTTTGTATCCGTTTTTGTCCATTTTTATATGTTTTTTCCTTTTACATACGTTTTTCTTATAATTTAGTTTATAAATTTTTGTTCTCTTATAATTCTTTTTCTTATAATTTTTTTCCTAATAATTTGGTTTTCTTATAATTTTTTTTTTCTTATAAAATTTAAAGATATATTGGGAAAAAAATTATAAGAAAAATAATATATATATATATATATATATATATATATATATAGAAGAAAACCAAATTTAAATATATTTAGGAAAAAACGTATGAAAACAGAAAAAAAACGTAAGAAAAACGGACAAAAATGTAAGAAAAAACAGACAAAATGTTTGAAAATGAAAAAACATAAGAAAAACTGACAAAAACAGACGAAAATGTAAAAAACTAGGCAAAAACGTAAGAAAAACGGACAAAAACGTATAAAAACCAACAAAAACATATGAAAACGGGAAAAAAAAAAGTAAGAAAAATATATAAAAATGGACGAAAACGGATACAAACGTATAAAAACGGATGAAAATGTAAGAAAACGGGCCAAAACGTATAAAAACGGACAAAAACATAAGAAAATAGATGAAAATGTAAGAAACTGGGCGAAACCGTATAAAAACAGACGAAAATGTATGAAAACGGACAAAAACGTATGAAAACTGGAAAAACGTAAGAAAAAAGGACAAAAACATAAGAAAAACGGATGAAAATGTTAGAAACTGGGTGAAAACGTATGAAAACCGGAAAAACGTAAGAAAAACAGACAAACACGTAAGAAAGGACTAACGGTGCAAATATTTGTTGCAAACGGTCGTCAAAGGACTAACGGTGCAAATGGACTAACGGAAAAACTAATGACAGTTAGTCTGAGGGACCATTCATGTTATTCTTTGGCAGCGACAGGGACCATACATGCAACTTTTAAGTTTGAGGGACGGCAGGTGAAATTTTCGGTAAACCACAGGGACCATTCATGTAATTTACTCAATCAAGAACAAGGTAAAATTTTTGATACTTGTATTCACCCAATTGTTTAATTATTGATTTGATTCATGTAATACTAATTAGAATGGATTTAGGGTTTGTAAGTTTCTGTAAATTAATTAATTAAAACATGTTGGTATTGATTATTTATTAGATTATGATGATTGGTGAAGAGATTTGGGTGTAAAATATGTTAGTTTATGAGTTAGGGTTTTGGCAGATTTGTAAGGCTTTAATGATATGAAGTTATTTAATAGATTGTGATGCGTTATATCATGAATTTTGAGTATAAATTGTAGTTCAGTGAAAGAGCTTTCCCAAAAGTCCGGCCACGGTCGATTTCGAGGTCCGGAAGGCAGCTTAATGATTTTTGCGAGAGAAGGTATCAAAGCTGTTAAACCGGGACAGATTTAGGGTAAACGTATTGAGGTTCAAAGTGGGTTATAAAGTGGAATTAGGGTTAGCCATTCTGATAGAGTTAAGTTCTATATTCCCTTTGACTTCCACGCGAAGGAGGGAAGTTAAAAAGTTGTAAAAATATGATTCTTGGGTCAAAACATTTTGGTGTTCGTTTAGATCCGAATCTGGATAGTTTTCAAGTTTGATTTTATTAAGGGTACTTGTGTATGTTTTTAGAGCATGGCCTTCTGGGAATATGTTTTATACTCATAAGAGACCATTTTGACTTTTTTGTGTGAGTTGTGGATCTACTTTTGTCGTGATTTCTTGTGGGTAAATGTACCCCAAAATTCAGCGTTTTCTGATATAATTTGTGCAAGGGATTTAGTGAGTGTAAATGATTTGTAGTGTTTGACATGGAGTCTGATGACATATAGTCCGCACTCGAGTCACGAACCCGACCAATAGACATTACTAATGCCCAAGCCCATCACGCATGGGCTATCATAATAATGATTTCGGCCATTATACTAACGGTTTGGGCTCACGAAAGCCCAAACCCAAATATACTATTTATGGTCTTGATAAGATCTTCTATTTATGGGATAAAGATCAATAGACCGGATAAGACGAGATACGCCAAAGAGTAAGGAGCACGAAATCTACAAGGATTTCGTGCCTTTATAAAGAATATCACGGTTCTCATTGAGGTATCATCTAAAACCCTAACTCTTCACTATAACCCTAAAACCGATTACTTACTCTCACGCCGAAGGATAATCGTGGGAGACAATCCCACGGTAAGTCTAACGGTGTTGTTTGCTTTCTTAGTGCGCATGTCTCAAGCAGTAAGATCCAATTGATACGAGAACAGGAACCCAAACAAGGAACGCCCAACTTTTGTATCAACAAGTGGCGCCATCCGTGGGACCCTACACTAAGAACTAGAATGACGAAGCATGGAAACGTAAGCCAACGTGTTGATATAAATAATGTTTAAAAATGTTATTAATATCTCTCAATAAACCTATGTTTTGATAATTACAAAACTCAAATCAAATTAAGTCAAGATTAAGACGTAAACAAGTATTTGGTAACAAATATTTACCTCTACATCTAATATCACTTAAGGTATGCATAAACTAAGTATCTTATGCATTACATGATCAAAGGAAATTTTGTCTTAAGACATAACATCTTATAAAATGATATAAACATTTTATATATATTTGTAAATCATTTTTGGTAATGCTATATTAAACTACAAAGATATGATTTCAAATTTCCAACCAAAAAGGGCAAATTTTATCCAGAAAAACTTTTCCAACATTCAGGAGGGCGGCCCCCTTAATTTTACTAGGCGGCCCCCTTAATCATTAAGGGGACCGCCCTCTAATTAAGGGGACCGGCACGCTCCAGAACAGTATTTTCTGGCCCTATAAATATTGGATCATTTCACATATTTTTCTCACCTTTTTGCACTATAAACTTTCTGATCCAACCTCCATTTCTAGATCTAAAAATCCTTTGATCATATAATTCATAAGTCTTTGTTTCCAAGTGATCCAAAGCTTCATCCATTCAAGTGCAAGAAGAAGAACACTCCTCTACATATATCTAATTGTAGTAGTGTTGTGATTAGCTAGTTTCATATTGTAGTAGTGTTAGATCTTTGTAAAAGTGTTGTGTGAATTTGTTGTTTGTAGAAACTAGGTGTGTTGTAAAGTAGTTTAGTAGTTGTGATCTAGTTGTGCTTAGAAGAAGGTGTGAAGTCTTGAAGAAGTTGTGAAGTTGTGAAGAAGGTGTGAAGTTGTGAAGAAGTTGTGAGATTGGTTCTAGCTACGATTAGAACTCGACATTTAGCTTAGTGTCGTTAACTCGTGTAAGCCAAGGTGTGTAAGGTTTCTCCACCATAAGGAGTTTGTTGACATAGTGAAGAAAACTCTCGAGTGTGGTACTCGGGGAGTGGAGTAGGGCAAGGAAGGTGTCCTTGTAGCCGAACCACTATAAATTCGCGTGTTGTGGTTTGATCTTTCTAACTCTATTTTTCTTTATTACATTTCAATACTTTCATTATTAGATTAGAATTGCTTATATTGGTTGTTACTTGAATTCAATTGAGATCGAATCGAAACTTTTTAATAAGCTACAAAATATTTTTATAATAAATTTAAAAAGGACGTAAAACTATTCAACCCCCCCCCCCCTTCTAATTTTCCACAATTGGTATCAGGAGCCACGTCTAGCAGGATCTTTAAAATATATTGTATTTTAAAACTTGTAACGATCTATGGAATCTGAAAAATATTTAGAAGGGCAATCTATTCAAAGACCACCACTATTTGAAAGTGATGGATTTTTATATTGGAAAAATCGATTCGAAACTTATGTGAAGTCAAAAGATCTCGATCTTTGGCATGTTATTACTAATGGTGATTTTTTACCTATTCAAAATAACCCCGAAACAAAGAAAGATGAAATCGTACCTTTTGAAAAACAAAATGATGATTTAAAAAAACTTGCTAAAAATAATGAAGCAAAAATGGTTATTTATAATGCGCTACCACGTAAAGAGTACGAAAGGATCTTTATGTGTGAAACCGCAAAAGAAATTTAGAACTCTTTACTAATAACTCACCAAGGTAATAGTCAAGTCAAAGATAATAAGATAGATCTACTTGTTCAACAATATGAGCAATTCACGATTCCGAAAGAGGAATCAATTGATAATGCTTTTGCTAGATTTAACACTATCATCAAAAGTTTAAAAGCACTTGATGAGAATTTTTCTAGTAAGAATTTTGTTAGGAAGTTTCTTAGGGCTCTTCATCCAAAATGGCGAGCTAAAGTGACGGCTATTGAAGAATCAAAGAATTTGTCAACATTGCAACTTGATGAATTAATTGGAAATCTAAAAGTTTACGAAGTTATTATTAAGAAGGATTCCGAAATGGTCAAAGAAAAACGAGAGCAAAGCAAGTCAATCGCCTTGAAAGCTAGAAAGGAATCTAGTATCGAAGATAGCTCATCTTCTGAAAGTGATGACGAAGAATACGCCATGGCCGTAAGAGATTTCAAGAAATTCTTCAAAAGGCGAGGAAGATTCGTAAGACAACCGCATGATGAAAAGAAAACATTTCAAAAGAGTAAGGATGACAAGAACTACAAGATTGAAAGGAAATGTTTCAAGTGTGGTGATCCAAATCACCTCATTGGAAAATGTCCAATGATGACAAGAGATCAAAATCAAAGAGCTTTTGTTGGAGGCGCTTGGAGTGATAGTGATGAAGATAAGAGAGAAACGACAAAAGAAGAGAAGTGTCTTATGGCGAATACATCAAATGAGGTACGTTCCGAAACCGAATATTTTAGTGATGAAAGCTTATCATTAGATGAAAAAGATCTAGATAATGAATATAATAGGCTATGCAAATTAGGACAACTAGTAATGGCCAAAAACAAATCACTAAAATACATAAACAGTCAATTGGAAAATGAAGTACTAGAACTAAAAATTAAAATACATCAACTTGAAAAGGGTAAAGAAATTTTTGAAGAATGTAAATCATGTCAAGATCTACAGCGCACTTTTTCACCACTCCCCACCAAAGGGTGCCTATCCCGGACACCACTGAGCCACTATGTGCGCCTAATCGAGACAGGGGACCTAATGTGGAAACAGACATCCTCGCGCTAGAGGGAGTCGCGCCTGGATTAGCACCAAGTGATTTTGTGTCTCAAAACTACGAAACCTTGGTTGCCCTTATGCAAGAGGAAGCGAAAAGAAGGTCAAGTCAGAGCCTGCAAGCCCGGCTCAACTTCGGCCCTGAGTATGAAGCATCCCGACCGCGCTATCGGAAGGAGAGGCGCGAAAAAGATAGTCATCGACTTCAAGTGTTCACTAGGGTCGGAAGGCAAGTTGTGGATGATGAAGCAGCTGATTGGCAATACTCGGACGAGCATGAAGACGATGGAAGGCGTACCAATGTCCACGCTAGGCTTGGTAGCCGCCGGATCTAGGATAGACTTGGACGACAGCGCTCACCAAGCGAAAACCCTCCAAGGTCTAGCAGTAGAAGAGTTCATGATAGGCTTGGGAGACAGTACTCCCCAAGCGAAAGCTCTTCAAGCTCGGATTCCGAGGACAGTCGGTGCAAGCGTCGCAAAAGGGTTAGCTTATCCCCAAGTGACTCCTCGGACAACGAGGACAAAGAAACAGGGCACTGGAAGTCCAAGAGAAGATATCGCGACGAAGAGGAGGACGAAGACATGTCCCGTCCTTGGCTCCGCCAAAAGGTTGACGCATTCACTCGGCGCATCAGCGATTTCTCAGAAGATAAGAGAAGGCGCATGCCCTCCAATGTTAAAACTTATGATGGGACAGGTGATCCTGATGACCACCTAAAAAATTTTGAATCTGCTGCCACCATCGAAAATTGGCCACAACCCGTGTGGTGCCATATGTTTAACTCTACATTGGTGGGGAATGTGCAAACCTGGTTTAGTAAGCTGCCACGAAGAAGCATAGGCGGGTTTGAAGAGTTGCGAAAGGCGTTTCGCTTGAACTTTACTCAAAGAAAGAAGTGCGCCAAGAACCCTGTCGAACTTGCTAGGGTAAAACAACGTCAAGAGGAATCCACCAGCGCTTATGTGGAGCGTTATAAGGACGAATGCATACACATCATGGCATGCCCTGAAATACTAAAAATCTCAGGGTTTATGAATGGAATCAATAACCCAGAACTCATCAGAAGGTTAAATGATAAGGTTCCCCAAACCTTTGATGAACTCATGAAACGCACAAGGTCCTTTATCCAAGGGGAAGCAGCTGCTGCGGATAGTAAGAAAAGTTACTCAAGCTATAGGTCACAAGATCAACCTAGGAGACAATCCAATGACCAGAGTAGCAACCGCAACAAAAGCTACCGCAGTCAGGGGAGTGGACGAGACAATGACAAATATACTCCACTAACGAAGACTCCAAGGGAGATATTTGTGACAGAAGGTGCGAACTTCCCGAAACCTCCACCAATGCGCACCCCCGGAGATCGGCGCGTAGGGAACGGATATTGTGAATATCATGGACAAAAGGGCCACACCACCAACGAGTGTGTCCAACTACGCTAACTAATCGATAAATTAGTGAAAGAAGGCAAATTGGATCACCTCGTCAAGAATATCATAGAGGGAAAAGACAAACAGAAGAATGTGAACAAGAAAGAGACACCAAAGGAAAAGGCTGACACCATTTACATGATACAATCATGGAAGCGAAAAACTAGGCACAAGGTCAGCCAGAAGTTTTCTTATGGGAACGAAATCTCTTTCCTCACTCTGACTGCGGACAACACAGTAGTAGAACCGCTCACCATCGAGATAAATACGGGGGGTCACGATATCCACCGCATGTATGTTGATGGGGGAGCATCCGCAGACATCATGTATGAACATTGTTTCAAAAGGTTGCGACCTGAGATACGGAGTCAGTTAATCTCGGCCACGACATCGCTGACTGGCTTCACAGGAGAAAAGATATAGCCCATGGGGCAGATACGATTACTTGTGGTCGTTGATGATAAGCAACATTCCACGGCGGCCTGGATGAATTTCATGGTAATCAAATCCCCTTCGCCATACAATGGCATTATTGGAAGTCCAGGAATATCAGCCATGCGCGCAGTACCGTCCACAGCACATGGGATGCTCAAATTCCCAGTTGAAGGAGGCATTGTCACTCTCTACAATACCACTGTATTACCTACAGAGTGCAACACGGTTGCATGTGAGACGGCACGCACTCCAAAATAGCACACAGCTAAGGTATCAAACCTGAAGGTCGCAATTCATCCTGATTACCCAGAGCAAGAGGTATCGATTGGGGGATCGCTGTCTGACAAAGGCAAAGCGGCCGTGTGCGCACTCTTGCAAAGGAATCTAGACATCTTCTCATGGGAACCAAAGCACATGACTGGCGTGCCACGATCGATTATAGAAAATAAGTTACAAATCCGACAAGGATATCCTCCAGTACGGCAGAAAAAGCGCGACCAGGCTCTAGAGCACGTAAAGGCCATTCTAGAAGAAGTACACAAGCTTGTGGATGCAGGCATCATGCGGGAGTTCTATTACCATGAATGGCTCTCCAATCCAGTGATGGTGAAAAAAGTGACGGTAGCTGGAGGATGTGCGTTGATTTCACCGATCTCAACAAAGCATGTCTACAAGACTGCTACCCGCTACCAGAGATAGATTGGAAGATAGAATCATTATGCGGATACCCTTTTAAATGTTTCCTGGACGCATACAAAGGGTATCATCAAATCCAAATGGCCAAAGAATACGAGGAAAAAACAGCCTTCCACACAAGTCAGGGTGTCCACTGCTACACAAAGATGCCCTTTGGCTTGAAGAACGCAGGAGCAACTTACCAGCGATTGGTAGACAATGCATTTGAGAAGCAAGTGGGCCGCAACCTGGAGGTCTATGTTAATGACCTTGTCATAAAGAGTCACACTGAAGAAGAGTTAGTACGGGACATTGAAGAAACATTCTAGACACTGGGTAGGATCAACATGAAGTTAAATCCAAAGAATTGCACTTTTGGCGCTACAGAAGGCATGTTCCTCGGGTATTTGATAGAGCCTTGTGGAAAACTAGAAGGGGGGGGGGGGGTGAATAGTTTACCGCTTTTTAACTTGATTATCTTTAAAACTTTACGTTTATTTAAAGATATAAACACAACTTTACATGTTTAATTCTTTGAAAAGCTTTACGTATGAATAACAATCCTAACTTTACTTGTTTAATTCTTTGAAAAGCTTTACGTTTGTTTAAAGATATAAATACAACTTTACTTGTTAAATTATTTGAAAAGCTTTACGTGTGATTAGCAATTCCAACTAATGACAATATGTAATAAGCAAAGATAAAGAAAGAAATGATCAAACCACAACACGATCGTGGTTCGGCTACAAGGACTCTTTTTCTTTGCCCTACATCCACGCCCCGAGTTTCCAACTCGAGAGTTATAAGCACTAATCAACAAGCTCCTTTCCCGGTGGAGAAACCTTTACAACGTCGCTTACACTTTTACCGACACTAAGCTAGATGTCGAGTTCTTTTACACTGGTACAACCACTCCCATCGTCGCTTACACTTTTACCAACACTAAGCTAGATGTCGAGTTCTTTACCAAGGGTACAACCACTCCCGTTAGTTCTTTTACAAGGGTACAACAACTACCGACACACTATGTATTTAGAGGCCTAAAATACTAACCGGTCACTTCTACACACATGATACAAATGAAGTATAAACTACCAAAGCTTATACATAACAAAGCTAACAAGACTTGCAACTTTAGAGTTGAAGCTTGTAACTTCTTGAATGATCTTGTGAAGTCCCTTGCTACATAAGAGGATCACATAAGTCAAATGTTACTGAGTTAGTTGAGAGAGTATATGAAAATATATGTCCTAAAGTGATGGCTCAAAACAAACAAGTGGCTTGGTATTTATAGTAAAACAAACAACAGGTCTGGCGGATACGGCGGAACCCTCAGATGGGTTCCGCCCGTGTACCCCAGGGTTCCGCCAGGCTTGCAGTAGGTTTTACCATAAATAATTCAAACCAACCAAAGTCACATCAACAACAACTAGTCAGACACATTAAATCCAATTTGGAAAGCTTCCAAAAGTGTGTAAGATGTTATGGCAAGTCAAATACCCAAGCTTGCCATAAATGAATGATGTGATAAGACACTTTCTAATTAAAGAAAGAGGGAATTGCAAAAATCGTCCTTAAAGTATGGCCAAATTGCACGTTTCGTACCTGAACTTTCGAAAGTGCAAGGATCGTCCCTGTGGGAAACTTTTGAGGCAAAAATCGTCCCTGGCCTACTTCAAATGACTAAAATACCCCTGCCAAACTTTAGGGACGATTTTTGCAATTTCTCTTTTTCAGATTTTTACTCAAATGGTCCCTGTGCTTCGCTGGGCATTACAAATTTAGTCCTAACTTTTTTTTTTTTAATTTATTTATTTAACTATTAATATTAGTATTATTTTTTTTATAAGATTTCGTCCGTTTTTGTCCGTTTTTCTTTCGTTTTTGTCCGTTTTTCTTACGTTTTTGTCCGTTTTTCTCACGTTTTTTTCGTTTTCATACGTTTTTGTCCGTTTTTTTTACGTTTTTGTCCGTTTTTCTCACGTTTTTTTCGTTTTCATACGTTTTTGTCCGTTTTTCTTACGTTTTTGTCCGTTTTTCTCACGTTTTTTTCGTTTTCATACGTTTTTGTCCGTTTTTCTTACGTTTTTGTCCGTTTTTCTCACGTTTTTTTCGTTTTCATACGTTTTTGTTCGTTTTTGTCCGTTTTTCTCACGTTTTTTTTTGTTTTCATACGTTTTTGTTCGTTTTTCTTACGTTTTTGTCTGTTTTTCTCACGTTTTTTTCCGTTTTCATACGTTTTTGTTCGTTTTTCTTACGTTTTTGTCCGTTTTTTCTCACGTTTTTTTCGTTTTCATACTTTTTTGTCCGTTTTTCTTACGTTTTTTCCGCTTTCATACGTTTTTGTTCGTTTTTCTTACGTTTTTGTCCGTTTTTCTCACGTTTTTTTTGTTTTCATACGTTTTTGTCCGTTTTTCTTACGTTTTTGTCCGTTTTTTCTCACTTTTTTTCATTTTCATACGTTTTTGTCCGTTTTTCTTACGTTTTTTTCCGCTTTCGTACGTTTTTGTTCGTTTTTCTTACATTTTTGTCCGTTTTTCTAACGTTTTTTTCGAAAAAAAATTTGAAAAAATGTTTTTGAATTTTAAAAAACATGTTTTCGAAAAAAATTTAAATAATTCCAAAATTTTTCTAAAAAAATATTTTTTAAAAATATTTTTTCTAAAAAATATTTATTCGATTTTTTTAAAAAGTATATTTTTTAGACTTTTTTTAAATTTTTTCTAAAAAACTCGAAAAAAATACTTTAAGAATTTTTTTTCGATAAATATGTTTTGAAAATTTTTTTTCGAATATTTTAAGAATTTTTTCGATAAATATGTTTTGAAATTTTTTTTTCGAAAAAAAGAATTAGAAAATAAAATTTCGAAAAAAAAGTTGTAGATTTTTTTTTTTTTAAAAAAATAGAAAAAAAAAGTTTTTGAAAAAAAAAATTCGAAAAGAATTTTATTTTTTAAAAGAAAAAATCTTTAGACTTCATCCAAAACGGAAAAAAACGTAAAAAGAACGGACAAAAACGTATGAAAAATGAACAAAAACGTATGGAAACGGAAAAAAAACGTGAGAAAAACGGACAAAAACGTATGAAAACGATAAAAAGTGGAAAAAATGGAAGAAAAACGTATGAAAACGGAAAAAAACGTAAGAAAAACTGATAAAAAACGAAAAAAACGTGAGAAAAACAGACAAAAACGTAAGAAAAACGTATGAAAACGAAAAAAAACGTGAGAAAAACGGACAAAAACGAACAAAAACGTATGAAAACGAAAAAAACGTGAGAAAAACGGACAAAAACGTAAGAAAAACGGACAAAAACGTATGAAAACGAAAAAAACGTGAGAAAAACGGACAAAAACGTAAGAAAAACGGACAAAAACGTATGAAAACGAAAAAAACGTGAGAAAAACGGACAAAAACGTAAGAAAAACGGACAAAAACGAAAGAAAAACGGACAAAAACGAAAGAAAAACGGACAAAAACGTATGAAAACGAAAAAAACGTGAGAAAAACGGACAAAAACGTAAAAAAACGGACAAAAACGTATAAAAACGAAAAAAACGTGAGAAAAACGGACAAAAACGTAAGAAAAACGGACAAAAACGAAAGAAAAACGGACAAAAACGGACGAAATCTTATAAAAAAAATAATACTAATATTAATAGTTAAATAAATAAATTAAAAAAAAAAAGTTAGGACTAAATTTGTAATGCCCAGCGAAGCACAGGGACCATTTGAGTAAAAATCTGAAAAAGAGAAATTGCAAAAATCGTCCCTAAAGTTTGGCAGGGGTATTTTAGTCATTTGAAGTAGGCCAGGGACGATTTTTGCCTCAAAAGTTTCCCACAGGGACGATCCTTGCACTTTCGAAAGTTCAGGTACGAAACGTGCAATTTGGCCATACTTTAAGGACGATTTTTGCAATTAAAAACAATGTTTTGTTTAAAAGGAAATGTAAATCTTAGTTTAAACAAGACTTGAACACTAAAGTGATGATTTACTATTAGCTAAAGTTCATACTTTGTCATTAACAAAACTTAGGAAAGATCGTAAAATATAAATAACGTTTTTGGGCGATATTTGTATTAACAATCTCCCCCTTTTTGTTGATGACAAAACATAAACTTTATTTATAAGTAAGCCACTAGTTTTAGTGTTAAGTCTTATAAAGTTAGTATAAAAACTTGTTTTTGCTAAGATGATGTGATATGCAAGAGTTAAGAAAGAAAGAAAAAAATTTGAAACAAGTTTATATATAAATTCTCCCCCTTTTTGTCGAAACAAAAAGAAGAGTAGCTAAGTGGAAGTATGCACTTGCTCCCCCTTGGACGATACTCCCCCTAAATGGAGTGCCAAGAGAGGAGACATGGATTTTGAACCTACAAGAAAAAATGTTAGTTGCCGCACAAGACAAGTCATGAAAGCATTTCATGTCTAAAACACAACTAAGAGTTGTGAAGCGGAATAATGCAATACTCATGCTCCCCCTTGAATATTACTCCCCTAAAAGGAGTATCAAGGAAAGAAAACATGGATAATGATCCTACAAAAAGAAAGGTTAGTTTCTAAAACACAAGATATATGTATGCTACCATAGCGAAGTATAGTTTACTCATTATACCTAAATGGTCAACAAATAATGCAAACCTTGTAGTAGAATGAAATTCATTTCATGTTAAAATTTTGACTCTTAGAAAGTCAAAGACAAGAAATTAGGAGGACATCATCCTACTTCTTAAAAATAAAGAAAAACTAAAAATAAACTAAGAACATAAAAAGCTACAAGGAAATCATCATTTTCCTTAATGAGAAACATTTTCCAAAAACAAGGCTAAGGTTGTTTAAGGATGAAAATGTGTGTTGTAGATTGTAGCGGGTTTTATTTTGAAGGTTGAGAGGGTGACACGGTTTTGGTTTGTTAGTTTAAATGGGAAACTTTTTCCAAAAGAAACGGTTTTGTTTCATTTTGGAGACTCTAAGGTTGAGGTGGGTGAGACAAGGATTCTAGACGATCCAAAATGTGGTTTAGTATAAACCTCATTTCTTCAGATAGCTCGCGAATTTCCGTTCGACACCCTTCACTAATGTGAGCGGTTCTTTCGCAATGTCCGCAATCATGGCGGGGAAAATTTGGTGGAAGAGAGGTTTTATTTGTTGGTGGAAGAGAGGTTTTATTTGTTGGCGGGGAAAATTTGGTGGAACATTTTGCACGGGAGTCGCTTCCAGTAGGGGTTGGGCGATGTTAGCCAGCTCCTCCTGCTCATACTCCATGGTGCGCCCTGCTGTGGCTTCCAGTATCGGTGTCTCATCCTCCCTCAAAGGACGCACCCCCACAGTTACTTGTGTGGGCTTTGACAGCTTCACCACGCTAAACAAGTCCATCACTGCGCAACACATAACAAACAACAAAGAAAATTGGAGTTACATATAACTACAATACAAAAGAATGCTTACACTACATATGCGAATGAAAGGAAGGACAAGCACCCACACCGGCTCTCCTCATCCAGAAACGTTGGCACCTCGTCAGCACCTTAAAAATAGTTGCGACTAATCTCCATATACACCAAAAACTCCTCGGGGTAGGAGTTGATGGGGATGCGGTTAGTATTGATAGTCTCCGCATCATCTACATTATACGTCCCAGGGTCTGGGCGCTCATCCTTTGGCAGCGTCCCCTAAGTATAGAACTCAAAGAGCCAGGGGAACACTTTATTATCCACCCAGAAAAATTTCTCCCTCCAATTCCTAAGGGCGTCTACCTTCTCAGTATAACATTGAAGGCGCCCTGCGCGCTTCGAAAAAGACACCCACCCTTTTGACCACGTTGTGTGGTAAAACGCGTGGAAGAGATTGATGGTTGGGTTAATGGCGAGTAAACGACAGTTTACATCAAAATTGGTTATCTTCGCTGCACCTATACAGTGCAGCTGGAATATGTGCAGACGATAAAAATTGAGCACGTCGCTCAGGAATAGGGATATGGGCACGCGCTGATTCGCAAATTTGAAAAAGCGCGTGTATACCCCTACCTTTCCCTCAGGGAAGTCAGCAATAGATGCGTCCGCCACCGGTACTATCGGATGCAACGCGAGGGGAATATAATAATCCGAGGTGAATTGATGGAGTTCATCATCGGTTATTTCGGAGGCAAAATCAGATAACTGGCGAACCATTTTTGAAATATAATTTGATCAAGATGCGCACGCGCTGTTACCTTAACGAAGAATAGATTTCTTGATTGGTATTTGATGATTCTAACAATGATGGAAATGGCGATTTACTATGATAATCACAGTGAAAATGGAGAACCCTTTATATAGGGTTACCCATGGCGTTGGATGCTTGTCATGTGGATCCCACTAACTCTAATCGTGTGGCTGGAAGATCAACATGTACAACACTTTTTCACGATTTCTAAGGGATGCGTGGGACTTATTTAGACTAGATACACCGTATGTTTATTTTTGGCTGGAAATACTTAACGCTTCCCCTCCACGCTTTCCGCTATCATTGTTAGTCCAGCATACGCAGCTACACACTGCGCATACTAGACTAGGGGGACATGATGACGTATAGTCCGTACTCGGGTCACGAACCCGACCAATAGACATTACTAATGCCCAAGCCCATCACGCATGGGCTATCATAATAATGATTTGGGCCATTATACTAACGGTTTGGGCTCACGAAAGCCCAAACCCAAATATATTATTTATGGTCTTGATAATGATCTTCTATTTATGGGATAAAGATCAATAGACAAGATAAGGCGAGATACGCCGAAGAGTAAGGAGCAGATGAGGCGAAAAATGATCCGTTTTTAGGGGGTCATTTAAGCCCGGAATTGAATTTATTTGATCAAATATTGCCCTAAATCGTTCCTTTTGTGATTTTAGGTACTTTGGGAGTGAAATCTGGAAAAGGAAGCAATTCGGACGTTTTTGGAGCATAAAAGTGAAGAAAACGCCAAAGACTTAATTTTCCATGCTGGGAACAGTGTGTGACGGCGTCAAGAGGAAGAATTTGACGGCGTCAAGAGTTAAGACCATGACGACCCAGTACAGAAATGAAGGCGTCACAAAGTAGAGCGTCAAGAGTTAAATGTGTGACGGCCTGCAAAAATGGACTTCATGACGGTGTCAAATGTAGATCAAGGCAGTCCGAGGATTATTTTGGCGGCGAGATGACGGCGTCACAAGGTTGTTCTTGACGCCGTCAGCCTCAAATATCTATATATAGTTTTCTAATTTTCATTCATTAAAGAGGAACAATTTTGGAGAAACCCTAAGGCCGAACCATATACGAATTTTACAGCTTTTCAAGGGTTTTCAACCCTTCAATCCTTACATGTGTTATTAAGATAAGTCTTTTCTTAATTCAATCAATATGTCTATGTGTTGGTTGTCTATATCTTGTGCTTGTCTTGATTCCACCATGTTAGACTAGATCTATCTTGTGTTTGCTTTGATCTAATGAAACTTAGATGTTGATTACTTGTTTATGGTTGTATTGGATGAATGATTTCAATGTTAGGCTTAAGAAAACAGGCAGATCTCCAAATGGTAACATGCTTGAACGTCTTAGGAAACATGAACCGATGTGTACTAGGTTTTATTGGTTGTATTTAATGCATGAGTAAATTCTAATGATCCCATGTTAGGAGCTTCTTTCAGGCTCGACATAGGAGTGAAGTAGGCACTCATAGGATTGGGGAAGTAAGTACGCCACCCCATGAATGGTATTAAGGAATACAATCCGTCATTCACGCAACTATAATAAGTAATTAACGTGTAAAAGATATCTAGGGAGTAATGAAATCTAAGTAAACACATTTCTCCACTTATTGCTCACAACCTTAGTATAATTAGTTTTATTTTCATTTTTAATATTTTATTTTTGCATCTTAGTATTGGGTTAGTTGACTAGCAACTAATTCCGCCCAAAATCCTTAAAACCCGAGATTTTAATTTGCTTTCTAAAAAATATAAAAAGAATCATCCCTCATCTATAGAACTAGTATTTAGGTTTTCTAATCCTAGCGACACTATTCCTAGCTGAACGATCAATTCCCCGGTACTTGTCACTATACTATACTACAACGATCAGGTACACTGCCTGGTAGGGGTTGTAAGCTTCTCGAGATCCCTCGAGAGGTAAAGCCTGGTGCAATCCCTACTGATAAGGCGAAAAATGATCCGTTTTTAGGGGGTCATTTAAGCCCGAATCCGAATTTATTTGATCAAATATTGCCCTAAATCGTTCCTTTTGTGATTTTAGGTACTTGGAGAGTGAATTCTGGAAAAGAAGCCATTTTGGACGTTTTTGGAGCATAAAAGTGAAGAAAACGGCAAAGTCTCAATTTTCAATGCTGGAAACAGTACATGAAGGCGTCAAGAGTAAATTCATGACGGCGTCAAACCTCAAGAATTAAAATCCGTAGTTGATGACGGCGTCACACACAGGGCGTCAAGAGTAATTTGTGTGACGGCCTAGGCCTTGACGGCGTCAGAAGTAGATCAAGGCCGTCCGAGGAAGTATTTGGCGGCGAGATGACGGCGTCACACCTTTGTTCTTGACGCCGTCATCCCTATTTTTCTATATATAGTTTTCTAGTTTTTCACATTAAAAGAGAGACGTTTTGGGAGAAACCCTAAAGACGATTTTGGTGCAACTTTTACAGGTTTTTCAAGGGTTTCAAACCCTTGATACCTTGCATTGTAATTGAGATAAGTGTTCTTCTAATTCAATCAATATATCTATGTGTTGGTTGTCTATATCTTATTCTTGTCTTAATTCTATCATGCTAGGCTAGATCTCTTTTGTGTTTGCTTAGATCTAATGAAACCTAGATATTGATTATGTGTTGATTACTTGTTTATTCTTATTGTGGATGAATGATCTATATGTTAGGCTTAAGAAAACTGGCAGATCTCCAAATGGTAACATGCTTGAACGTCTTAAGAAACATAAACCGAGGCGTACTAGGTCTTTATTGGTTGTATTTAATGCATGAGCCACTGTTTACAATCCCTATAGTTGTGTTGGGCATGGTGTAGGAGGAGATAAGAGCTCATAGAATTGGGGAGTTATGTATGCCACCCCATGAATGGTATTAAGGAATACGATCCGTCATCCATGCAATTATAACAAGTAATTAACGTGTAAAAGATATCTAGGGAGTAGTGAAATCTAAGTAAACACATTTTCTCCAATTACTGCTCATAACTTTAGTTTAATTAGTTTATTTTCATTTTTGTTATTTTATTTTGATTGCATCTTAGTATTGGGTTAGTTGAATAGCAACTAATTCCGCCCACTCTTCCAAAACCCCGAGATTTTAATTGCTTTCTAAAAAATATAAAAATAAAAAAAATCATCCCTCACCTTTAGAACTAGTAATTAGGCTTTCTAATCCTAGCGACACTATTCCTAAGCTGAACGATCAATCCCCCGGTACTTGTTACTATACTATACTACAATGATCAGGTACACTGCCTGGTGGGGGTTGTAAGCTTCTCGAGATCCCTCGAGAGGTAAAGCCTGTTGCGATTCCCACGCATCAAGTTTTTGGCGCCGCTGCCGGGGAATAGTTATTGTCTAGGTTAGAATTTCTTTTTATTAGGTCTACTTGCTAGATTCCTTTCTAGTAAGATTTTATTTTTATTTTTAGGTTTTCTTTAGTCTATCTTATTTCTTCGTGCCTTTGTTCGTAACTCTTTACCATCCGACATCATGGAAGGTGGTAACATCTTTGAACCCGTCATCCCACCACAACAAAACCCACCACTAGAACCCCTTAGGCCCCGAACCTTAGGAGAGTACTCCCGACCTAGCCACCAAGGCTACCGAAACACCATTGAGCTCACCGGAGCCAATGTGACCCCCTTGCGATCCGACACCATCCGGTTGGTGCAAAGCGGATGTGCATTCCATGGACTTCGTTCCGAAGATCCAAACCAACATCTTAAGGACTTTCTCAAAATCGTAGATTCCATAGACCTAGGTGTTGCAACTAGAGAGACTACCCGTTTACGCCTATTCCAATTCTCTCTACGGGATCAAGCTAGTCAATGGCCTGAGCGTTTACCCGCGGGATCCATCACCACATGGGATGATCTCACTACTCGTTTCCTTGCTCAATTTTTCCCACCGGGGAGAACTACTAAGCTTAGAAATGACATCTTGATGTTCCAACAACGTCAAAATGAAACCTTTTATGAAGCATGGATTCGATATAAAGACCTACTCCGAAAAGTCCCTCATCATGGCGTCGAACCATGGCTCCAGATCCAAATCTTTTACGATAAGGTTGACTATCAAACAAGGAAAGCCATTGATTACGCAGCCAAGGGTAGGCTAGATAGACTTAGCGTTGACGAGTGCTGGAAAGTTCTTGAGGAGCTGGCACAATACGAAGAGGAAGGATGGGAGGACCCGATGTTCCCAAGCAAGGTAAAACTTGACTACGCATGTGCCACCCAAGAACAGTTGTTAGAAAGCATCGAGAAGCAGGTAAATGAATTAATAGGTATTGAGAAACTTGCTGGTGAGCCCGTGTGGAATCATAATCTACGCAGGAATACGGTTATCAACCAGAATTTTCCTGAACGTTCACGACAAGAGGAATTCGAAGGGATAATGGTAACCTTCATGGATAATCAGGAAAAACAAATCCAGCACCTTGAAGCACGCATGGAGAGTACTCATAAAGCATTTATGAATTTTGCAGACCAATTCATGTCAAGGGTCAAAGAAAGGATCAAGGAAAATTCCGTACCTAAAATAATCGAAAAGGTCTTCGATGTCTCAACCCCTTTGATGTTTAACCAAGAGGATAACGAGAAGCTTCACCCAAATGCTTCACCGTCAATCACCCCCCACTCTTGTGAGCATCCTCAGAAAGAAAAGAATTCGCAATTCCATAACATTTTCGTTGGATGCCTGCTAACCACATTCCCAAACCTATCTAAGAAACGTTCTTTTGGTTTTAAACCCGGTGTAAAGAGGTTGCACCTCAAAAACACCACTGATTTGAAACCCCCTATGGAACAACGTCTTTCTTCTCGCACCAATGACCCGTGCATATGGATCAACTTAGCCAAAACGTCACCCGACCCCTTCTACAACCTTACCTCTTTCTGTGACAGTAATGAGACGTTCGACCCTGGTGGACCTCGTTAACGGAATAGCTACTCATGGGTTTTACTAATGTTTAGTTATTTACGCAAAGAGAAGGGACTGAACATGAAACTACTCCAAACCTCACCTTACACGGGTATCTGACGGCGTCAGATTTAACTCTTGACGCCGTCAGCTCGATGGATCAGCAATATTAACCCAAAACCAATCACTTTCAACCCATACCCCACAAATCTCACCCAAAGTGCTGCTGCTACTCCGATTCTCCAACCTCCAATTCGACGTCTTCCGCATCCAATCTTCACTTGGTAAGTGATTCTTCTTCATCTTTTTTTGATCAATTGTCCCTAGGACCCATCAATTTGAAAAACCCCTTTCACCCGAAACCCCACTCTTGACCCAATAATAGCAAATCGTAATGCCATCCAATTGGTGATTTGTAATCATGGGGTTACCATTTGATGATGTTGTCTCACTCGAATCATGCATTAATTTAGAGAAAACCCATCATGCCTCGGATTCTTTGACCCCCCACCCCTGTTTCCTGATTAAAGGAGCGTTTGGGTAATGGGTTAAGAGTTTGAAAATTGATTTTTCCCTCGCATTTGCATGAGTCGGATTTTTGCTAAGTCTGACGGCGTCAGGACCAATCCTGACGGCGTCAGATGTATCTGACAGCAGAAATCGATAAAAATTCTTCTGCTAATTGTTTTCGTTCGCTCTAACTTTCTCCAGGAAAATGAGTAAGCGATCAAGACAACACAGAGGTAGCTCATCCAGGTCCCAACAAGTTAATTACGGGGAATTGGTCCACAGTTGGGGTCTATTTGACAACGATGCTGCCACCACAAAGTATTTGGAGCTTGCTAATCACCACATTGACGCTGGTTCTGTTATTGATTGGAACTTCTTAGATCCCAAGGTCTAGAGGCTGCATTTCTGAGAAGGATCAACACTGATGGGTTTGCTGGTCCTCAATGGGAGAGGATGTTTAGAATGAGGGAGATTGTTTATAGTGAGTTGGTAAGGGAATTCTTTGCGACTTTCCGTTTTGATCAGGCTGAGGCTAGGACAGATATAGGGGGCACCACTGTGTATTTTAGGCTAGGGGAGAGTTGCGGTCATGTGCAGTGGCTGAGTTTGGTTGGAGGCTTGGGTTATATACTAGTGAGGAGGTTGATGGGACTTTTCTGCAGAGGTTGTTACATGGAGAGACTCAGAGGAGTGAGATGAGGTGTATCACTTTTTGGCCGACCATAGGGGATGGGGTTTACACCTCAACTACTGGGGCTGCATCGATCAGGGACCCCATTGTTAGGTTGGCTCACATGTGTATCACATACAGCCTGTCTGCACGTCATGGCTCTACTCACCGTGTCACTGCGTCTGATCTGTTCTACCTGTATACTATCTTTTCAGAGGATGTTTACTGCAACATCCCATTTTGGGTGGCCAGTTATTTGAGGACCAGTGTAGGTGATAGGGATATAGATAGGGTGTATGGAGGGATGTTTGTGACCCGGTTGGCTCGCTCCTATGGTCTTCTTACTCCTGCAATCATGGGGTATTTGAGCGACTGCGGGGGCTGTAGGGTGGTGAAGGCTAAATCCCTCAGGCAGATGAACATCTTGATGCAGATGGTGGATGGGTCCTACACTTGGTACGTGGCAGCAGGGCCTGCTGGTGAGGATGATGATGATGATGATGATGAGGGAATGCCCCAGCAGCATCAGTTTGCTGGGTATGAGGAGGGGACTGCTGACTACTACCGGCACATGGGCCGAGGAGATTGGCAAGCACATCAGGGGGCTTGGATGGGTCAGGTGGATGCTTGGAGAACCACCACTGACCAGAGATTTGACTGGATGTATGAGCACACAGTCCGCCAGATGTTGCATCTTTCGACCCGTGATCACATCGAGCCCCATCTGCAGATTGACCCATTCCCTGGGCGCGAGCAGGACTATCCTCCCTATGGGTATACTGGGCACCTCCCACCTGGCTATGATTACCGCTTTGGTCCTCCCCTTCAGTGATTCATTTTGATATCTGTGGTTCTTGAACAATTTATTCTCGGTTGTATGATTTGAAACATTTGGTCTTGTAATAGTTTAGGATTCTGCCTCTGTTGGCTTTGGACACTTTTTATCTTTTTCTTTTAACAATCATTATGCATGTTCGACTTTTAATTTTATTGTTGGTTAATCTTTGCAACCCATGTTTTGTGTGATTTTATTTGTTTGATTGTTATTTGCTTCCATATGCATGCTTTATTTTTTATTGTTGGTAGATCATGTTTCTAAACTAAATAAGTGGAAATACTTTACTATGTTGTTTGGCCTAGTCTTAACTCCAACCTAAAAGTATTTTTGCAAAAGATAAGTGTAAGGGGAAACCCCAAATATGTTTTCAAGAAACAAACCGATCATGATTCTCCACAATATTAAGTGAGCATGTATATTCGTATTTGTTAGAGTCAAATGCTTGTATTGAGTCATAATGAAGTTTTGCAGGATTTTCCAGGAAGTAAGACCAAGTTTTTCCAGAAATTTTCGGGAAACTTAACATAAGAATTTCTGCAGGTCCATTCTGCGTCATGAGTTTACTCTTGACGGCGTCAGGAGTTAAAAATCTGGAAATTTTACCGGTTTTGTTTTTCTAACGGAGTCTTATGGTTTTTGTGAATTATTAAGTTTTATAATCTCCAGGAAATCTGCAAATTTCATTCCACAAGCATTATATCTTACTTTGTTTTCTAGGATTTAGAAACTTATATAGGATGCCGCCGATTTTACGCGAGGTTGTCTTGTCTATTTTTGTCAGGATTTACAGGTTATGTTCGACAAGGAGATGATTTATATTCTGGAAGGGAAGCTTTGATTGTTCGTTTTCTTGGAGGAAGATCTAACCTGGCCAACCTATAATCCATACCGAGCGAATCAGGGGAGTATTTGATTTCATTCTCTTTACTTTTCCACTTTTACATTCTTTACTTGAACATTGGGGACAATGTTCATCTTAAGTGTAAGGGGGGGGGGGGTAAAAAGATGATACCTTACATATGCACTTTCGCTTGAGTTTGTTTTGTTTAATAGTAGATGTGTAATAAAACTATGAGAAATACTTGTTAGTGTAATTTTAGCGCCAAATTTAAAATTTTTTACAACATTTAGGAGTGAAACTTTAGCCATAGCAAGCATCTCATGGATAGGAGATTGTATGACTAGCACATAACCGTATATTCAGAAAAATTTTCCACCCAAATATGTGAGGTTCGCCTTTAGATTTGTTAGGAAAAGCATTCATTATTAGTGCTTATGAGTGTATCGGTAGCATTTAGATTCTAGAACTTGCGTTAGTGATGCATCCCGAGACCGCTAGTGAGACTACATTCGTGTGGTAGGATTTACTACATGATAAGAGGCATTAGGATTACCCTTGTGTTAAACCCGTATCATAATTACTTGACCATTAAAGTCATATTACTTGGCTAGTTAAGTCAACTAATATTTCCCACACCCTTAGCGTTGTACTCATTTTTAGTACACGAAACCCCTAGTACACCCCTCCGAGCCTATCCTTTCGTTTCTAACTTTAAGCATCTTACTTAAAGGAAGAATTTGTTACACCCCACTTAAATGTACAACCAAATCGCCTTAGCCTTCCGTGTATGCGCTCATTTTTAGTGCATTATTGTTATTTGTTAAACCCTAAGTTAACTTTCTAATTGATTACATAGTTGCTAAGTCGAGTCATATCCTTGTACATATTGTTTTGGGACGATTGAGACTCATAGATAAGTACTTATTTCTGGAGTAATGGGGAAGAACATCATTTATTACCCCCATATGTACGTTAATCTTAAAAGTGCTCCAAGTGTTTTGATTTTCTTAATTCGAGTCATTAGTTTAGTTAATTGTAAAGTATGTAAAGATTCAAGTGTAAGGGGAACGTTCATTCCCTATGATGTATTATTTTGGATGGTAGGGTAAGATTGTATACAAAAAAAAAAAAAAAAAAAAAAAAATCGAAAAAATCAAGAAAAAGAAAAAAAAAATAGAAAAAGGAAAAAGAGAAAAAACATACGGACTACCATCCCTTTTCATTCTATGTTCATTTTATGTTTTTAGTTATTTTTCATTTATTAGCTTAAGTCGAGTCTAGTCTTGGCTTAGCAACGCCATATTGTATATGTAATTAACCAAGATTGTTAACTCGCCACCAGTAAAACTTCCTTTATCCAACAAAACCGTGTAATTCATATCCCTATACCTAACGTTACAACCCTTTAAAAGACCTTTTTGATAGTTTATCCTAGGCGCTTACGCCATGTGGTGGAGGTTTGATCCTTTCCCAAGCCTATGGTAATCTATTTTGCTATGACAGGTAGTGAGAGATATCTTCCATTTCCATAATGTTATATTACTTTATTACACCCGAGAGATGTGAGTATCTAAACACTATTTGTGAGGTGCTTGTATATGACCTCCGTGCTTGTCTTTGGTCTTTAGTGGAACGATTATTTGTTGTAATTACTTTTATATTAGTGTTAAATGACCCCTAACTTGTCTTTTGAGTAGAATAAAAGCGCATTTGCTTGAGGACAAGCAAATCTCAAGTGTAAGGGTATATGATGAGGCGAAAAATGATCCGTTTTTAGGGGGTCATTTAAGCCCGAATCCGAATTTATTTGATCAAATATTGCCCTAAATCGTTCCTTTTGTGATTTTAGGTACTTGGAGAGTGAATTCTGGAAAAGAAGCCATTTTGGACGTTTTTGGAGCATAAAAGTGAGGAAAAAAACAAAGTCTCAATTTTCCATGCTGGGAACAGTACATGAAGGCGTCAAGAGTAAATTCATGACGGCGTCAAACCTCAAGAATTAAAATCCGTAGTTGATGACGGCGTCACACACAGGGCGTCAAGAGTAATTTGTGTGACGGCCTAGGCCTTGACGGCGTCAGAAGTAGATCAAGGCCGTCCGAGGTAGTATTTGGCGGCGAGATGACGGCGTCACACCTTTGTTCTTGACGCCGTCATCCCTATTTTCCTATATATAGTTTTCTAGTTTTTCACATTAAAAGAGAGAAGTTTTGGGAGAAACCCTAGAGACGATTTTGGTGCAACTTTTACAGGTTTTTCAAGGGTTTCAAACCCTTGATACCTTGCATTGTAATTGAGATAAGTGTTCTTCTAATTCAATCAATATGTCTATGTGTTGGTTGTCTATATCTTGTTCTTGTCTTAATTCTATCATGCTAGGCTAGATCTCTTTTGTGTTTGCTTAGATCTAATGATACCTAGATATTGATTATGTGTTGATTACTTTTTTATTCTTGTTGTGGATGAATGATCTATATGTTAGGCTTAAGAAAACTGGCAGATCTCCAAATGGTAACATGCTTGAACGTCTTAAGAAACATAAACCGAGGCGTACTAGGTCTTTATTGGTTGTATTTAATGCATGAGCCACTGTTTACAATCCCTATAGTTGTGCTGGGCATGGTGTAGGAGGAGATAAGAGCTCATAAAATTGGGGAGTTATGTATGCCACCCCATGAATGGTATTAAGGAATACGATCCGTCATCCATGCAATTATAACAAGTAATTAACGTGTAAAAGATATCTAGGGAGTAGTGAAATCTAAGTAAACACATTTTCTCCAATTACTGCTCATAACTTTAGTTTAATTAGTTTATTTTCATTTTTGTTATTTTATTTTGATTGCATCTTAGTATTGGGTTAGTTGAATAGCAACTAATTCCGCCCACTCTTCCAAAACCCCGAGATTTTAATTGCTTTCTAAAAAATATAAAAATAAAAAAAAAAATAATCATCCCTCACCTTTAGAACTAGTAATTAGGCTTTCTAATCCTAGCGACACTATTCCTAAGCTGAACGATCAATCCCTCGGTACTTGTCACTATACTATACTACAACGATCAGGTACACTGCCTGGTAGGGGTTGTAAGCTTCTCGAGATCCCTCGAGAGGTAAAGCCTGTTGCGATTCCCACGCATCACCTACGCATCAAGTTTTTGGCGCCGCAGCCCGGGGAATAGTTATTGTCTAGGTTAGAATCTCTTTTTATTAGGTCTACTTGCTAGATTCCTTTCTAGTAAGATTTTATTTTTATTTTTAGGTTCTCTTTAGTCTATCTTATTTCTTTGTGTTTTTGTTCGTAACTCTTCACCACCCGACATCATGGACGATGGGAACATCTTTGAACCCGTCATCCCACCACAACAAAACCCACCATTAGAACCTCTTAGGCCCCGAACCTTAGGAGAGTATTCCCGACCTAGCCACCAAGGCTACCGAAACACCATTGAGCTCACCGAAGCCAATGTGACCCCCTTGCGATCCGACACCATCCGGTTGGTGCAAAGCGGATGTGCATTCCATGGACTTCGTTCCGAAGATCCAAATCAACATCTTAAGGACTTCCTAAAAATCGTAGACTCCATAGACCTAGATGTTGAAACTAGAGAGACAACCCGATTACGCCTATTCCAATTCTCTCTACGTGATCAAGCTAGTCAATGGCTTGAGCGTTTACCCGCGGGATCCATCACCACATGGGATGATCTCACCACTCGTTTCCTTGCTCAATTTTTCCCACCGGGGAGAACTACTAAGCTTAGAAATGACATTATGATGTTCCAACAATGTCAAGGTGAAACCTTTTACGAAGCATGGACTCGATATAAAGACCAGCTCCGAAAAGTCCCTCATCATGGCATTGAACCATGGCTCCAGATTCAAATCTTTTACGATAAAGTTAACTATCAAACAAGGAGAGCTATATATTACGCAGCCAAGGGCAGGCTAAACAGACTTAGCATTGACGAATGCTGGAAAGTTCTTGAGGGGTTGGCACAATACGAAGAAGAATGATGGGATGACCCGATGTTCCCAAACAAGGGAAAACTTGACTACGCACACGCCACCCAAGAGCAGTTATTAGGAAGTATCGAGAAGCAGGTAAAAGAATTAATGAGGATTGAGAAACCTGCTGCTGAAACCGTGTGGAACCCTAATTCACGTAGGAATACGGTTATTAACCATAATTTTCCTGAACGTTCACGGCAAGAGGAGTTCGAAGGGATAATGGTAACCTTCATGAACAATCAGGAAAAACAAATCCAGCACCTAGAAGCACGCATGGAAAGTACTCGCAATGCTTTTATGGATTTAGCAGACCAATTCATATCAAGGATCAAAGAGAAGATTAAGGAAAATTCTGCACCAAGAAAAATTGAAAAAGTCTTTGAGGTTTCAACTCCTTTGGTGTTTAACCAAGAGGATAACGAGAAATTTTCCCCAAGTGCTTCACCGTCAATCACCTCCCACTTTTGTGAGCATCCCCAGGAAGAGAAGAATTCGCAATTTCATAACATTTTCGTTGGATGCTTGCAAACCACGCTCCCAAACTTGTGCAAGAGACGTTCTTTTGGTTTTAAACCCGGTGTGAAGAGGTTGCACCTCAGAAATACCACAGATTTGAGACCCTCTATGGAACAACACCTCTTTGTACCCACCGGTGACCCGTGCGAAGGTTACAACTTAACTAAAACATCACCCACTCCTTTCTACAACCACGCCTCTTTCCGTGACAGTAATGAAACGTTCGACCCTGGTGGACTTCACTAATAGAATAGCTACTCATGGTTTTACTTGTCTTTAGCTATTCACACTAAGTTCAGGGACTAAATGTGGAATTACTTCATTGTACACCTCAAACGGGCATCTGACGGCGTCAGAGGATAACTCTTGACGCCGTCACCTCGCTAGTTTAGCAATAATAACCCAAATTCCATCACTTTCAACTCATACCCCACAAATCTCACCCAAATTGCTGCTACCACTCCGAATCTCCATCCTCCAATTCGACATCTTCCGTGACTAATCTCCACTCGGTAAGTAGTTTTTCTTCACTCTTTTTCGATCAATTATCATTAGGATCAATCAATTTTGAAAACCCCTTTCATCCGAAACCCCATTTTTGACCCATCATTGACAAATCGTAATGCCATCCATTTGGTGATTTGTAATCATGGGGTTACCCTTTGATGATGTTGTCCCACTCGAATCATGCGTTAATTTAGGAAAAATCTCTCATGCCACGGATTTTTTGACCCCCCACCCATGTTTTCTGATTAAAGGAGTGTTTGGGTAATGGGTTAAGAGTTTGAAAATTGATTTTTCCCTCGTAAATGCATGGTTCGACTTCTGCTTAATCTGACGGCGTCAGGACCTCCTTCCTGACGGCGTCAGATGAGTTTGACAGCAAAAATCAATATAATTCTCGTTCTAATTGTTTCCGTTCACTCTATCTTTTTCCAGGAAAATGAGCAAGCGATCTCGTCAACATCGTGGCAGCTCCTCTAGGTCCCAAAGGGTTAACTATGGGGAATTGGTCCATAGTTGGGGTGAATTTGACAATGTTGCCGCCACCACCAAGTATGCGGAACTTTGTAATCACCACATTGATGCTGGGGCTGTGATTGATTGGGAGTTTCTTAGGTCCCAAGGGTTGGAGGCTGCGTTTCTGGGGAGGATCCACACTGATGGGTTCGCGGGTCCTCAATGGGAGAGGTTGTTTAGGATGAAAGAGACAGTGTATAGTGAGTTGGTGAGGGAGTTCTTTGCGACCTTCCACTTTGATCAGGCTGAGGCTAGGACGGACATGGGGGGTACTACTATCTATTTTAGGTTAGGAGGGGAGGTTCGATCATGTTCAGTTACTGAGTTTGGTTGGAGGATTGGTTTGTATACTAGGGAGGAGGCTGTTGATGGAGGTTTTATGCAGAGGTTGTTGCATGGGGAGACTTTGAGGAGTGATATGAGGTGTGTCACTTTTTGGCCGACCATTGGGGACGAGGTGTACACCTCGACTACTGGGGCAACATCAATCAGGGACCCCGTGGTTAGGTTGGTCCACAGATGCATCACATACAGCCTGTCAGGACGTCATGGCACCACTCACCGTGTCACTGCTTCAGATCTTTTCTACCTGTATACCATCTTTTCAGCGGATGTTTACTGCAACATCCCATTTTGGGTAGCTAGCTATTTGAGGACCAGTGTGGGTGACATGGATATTGATAAGGTGTATGGGGGGATGTTCGTGACCCGGTTGGCTCGTTCCTATGATCTTCTTACTCCCCCGATCATGGGATACTTGAGCGACTGTGGGGCTTGTAGGGTAGTGAGGGCTAAATCCCTCAGGCAGATGAGCATCGGGATGCTGATGAGGAATGGGACCTATAACTGGTATGAGGCAGGGGGACCTGATGATGAGGATGATGATGATGATGATGATGATGAGGGAGCGCCCCAGCAGCATCAGTTTGAGGGTTATGAGGAGGGGACAGCTGACTACTACCGACACATGAGTCGGGGAGACTGGCAGGCACACCAGGGAGCCTGGATGGGTCAGGTGGACGCATGGCGGACCACCACTGACCAGCGCTTTGATTGGATGTATGATCACACCATCCGCCAGATGCAGCACCTCTCCACCCGTGATCAGCTTGAGCCTCACCTGCAGATTGACCCATTCCCCGGTCGTGAGATAGACTACCCTCCCTACGGGTACACAGGACACCTCCCTCCTGGCTATGACTACCGTTTTGGTCCTCCTCCCCAGTGATCTTTCTTGATATCTGTTATTTCTGAACAATTTATTGATGGTCATGTAATTCAAAACAATTGGTACTGTAATAGTGTAGGATGTGGCCTCTGTTGGCCTTGAACAATTTTAATTTTCTATGTTTACGTTATTTAGAAATAATTGAATATGCTTATGGTGACATACTTCATTTTGTGTGATTTTATTTTGTTTGTTTGTTATTTGCTTCCGTATGCATGCTTTATTTTTATTGTTGGTAGATCATGTTTCTAAACTAAAAAGTGGAAATACTTTATTTTTGTTGTTTTGGCCTAGTCTTAACTCCACCTAAAGGTATTTTTGCAAAAGATAAGTGTAAGGGGAAACCCCAAATATGTTTTTTAAGAAACAAACCGATCATGATTCTCCACAATATTAAGTGAACATGTATATTCGTATTTGTTAGAGTCAAATTCTTGTATCGAGTCATAATGAAGTTTTGCAGGATTTTCCAGGAAGTAGGACCAAGTTTTTCCATAAATTTTCCGGAAACTTAACATAAGAATTTCTGCAGGTCACTTCTGACGGCGTCATGAGCTTGCTCTTGACGGCGTCACATGTAAAAATCTGGAAATTTTACCAGTTTTGTTTTTCTAACGGAGTCTTAAAGTTTTTGCTGAATTATTAAGTTTTATAATCTCCAGGAAATCTGCCAACTTCATTCCACAAGCATTATATCTTATTTTGTTTTCTAGGATTTAGTAACTTATGTAGATTGCCGCCGATTTTATGCGAGGTTGCTTTGTCTGTTTTCTCAGGATTTACAGGTTATGTATGACAAGAAGATGATTTATTTTCTGGAAGTGAAGCTTTGATTGTTCGTTTTCTTGGAGGAAGATCTAACCTGGCCACCTTATTATTCATACCGAGCGAATCAGGGGAGTATTTGATTTCATTTTTTTTACTTATTTCACTTTTACATTCTTTACTTGAACATTGGGGACAATGTTCATCCTAAGTGTAAGGGGAGGGTAAAATGATGATACCTTACAAATACACTTTCGCTTGAGTTTGTTTGTTTAATAGTAGGTGTGTAATAAAACTATGATAAATACTAGTTAGTGCAATTTTAGCGCCAAATTTAAATTTTTTTACAACATTTAGGAGTGAAACTTTAGCCATAGCAAGCGTCTCATGGAAAGGAGATTGTATGACTAGCACAAAACCGTACTATTCAGAAAAATTTTCCACCCAAATATGTGAGGTTCGCCTTTAGATTTGATAGAAAAAGCATTTACTATTAGTGCTTATGAGTGTACCGGTAGCATTTAGATTCTAGAACTTGCGTTAGTGATGCATCCCGAGACCGCTAGTGATACTACATTCGTGTAGTAGGATTTACTACATGATAAGAGGCATTAGGATCACCCTTGTGTTAAACCCGTGTTATAATTACTTGACCATTTAAGTCATATTACTTGACTAGTTAAGTCAATTAATTTTTCCCACACCCTTAGCGTTGTACTCATTTTTAGTACACGAAACCCCTAGTACACCCCTCCGAGCCTATCTTTTCGTTTCTAACTTTAAGCATTTTACTTAAAGGAAGAATTTGTTACACCCCACTTAAATGTACACCCAAATCGCCTTAGCCTTCCGTGTATGCGCTCATTTTTAATGCATTATTGTTATTTGTTAAACCCTAAGTTAACTATCTAATTGATTACATGGTTGCTAAGTCGAATCATATCCTTGTACATATTGTTTTGGGACGATTGGGACTCATGGGTAAAGTACTTATTTTATGGAGTAATGGGGAAAAACATAATATATTACCCCCATACAAAGTTGTCAAAATCGCGCCTAAGGCGCGCCTAGGCGCTAAGGCGCATGAGGCACTAGCCTTGGGGCTTTTTTTGACTCGAGGCGCACAACATGCATGACTCCCACAAAAAGCGCGCGCCTCGGCGCTTTTTGCGCCTTTGAGCCTCGGGGGATTTTTGCGCCTTGAGGGTTTTTTTTTTTTTTTTTTTTTTTTTTTTTTTTTTTTTTTTTTAAGATATAATACATGGGCCTTTTTAAGTCATAGGTGAGTATTTATATGATTTGTAAATTTGAATTGATTTTATGTTTATTTATTGATTGAAATTTTCTTTAAGAAGTTATTTTGTTTCATTAATTATTTTTTTTACGACATATTATCATGAAAATGTAGCATCGTGCCTTGAATACTAGTATATTGCTTGCTTGATATTTTGGGTTGAATTGTGATCTTTGTTAGATGTAAGCTACAAGTGTATGGCACAAATATATTTAGTCTGATATTGATTTTAATTTCTATATAGGTCATCGAGCCAAAGAGTTGATCCGTTTTAGAAGTGACAACCGATCCATTTTAATATTTATAATGGCAATATGTGTTATGCATTAAGTATTTTAATGTTATTTTGTATTATTTAAGCTACATAAATGGTCACATATGTTATAAAAAACTTAATACTTTTAGTGCGCCTCGCATTCATGAATCCCGCGCCTTGAAATGCGCCTCGACTCGAGGCTCTTTGGACCCATTTGCGCCTTAGTGCGCCTTGAGCCTTTCAGAACACCGCCCCCATATGTACGTTAATCTTAAAAGTACTCCAAGTGTTTTGATTTTCTTAATTCGAGTCATTAGATTAGTTTATTGTAAAGTATGTAAAGATTCAAGTGTAAGGGGAATGTTCATTCCCTATGATGTATTATTGTGGATGGTAGGGTAAGAGTGTATGCAAAAAAAAAAAAAAAAAAAAAAAAAAAAAAAAATCGAAAAAAAATCGGAAAAAAAACAAGAAAAAGAAAAGAAAAAAAAATAGAAAAAGAGAAAAAGAAAAAAAAAACATACGGACTACCATCCCTTTTTATTCTATGTTCATTTTATGTTTTTGTTATTTTTTGATTTATTAGCTTAAGTCGAGTCTAGTCTTGGTTTAGCAACGCCACATTGTACATGTAATTAATCAAGATTGTTAACTCGCCACCAGTAAAGATTGCCTTTATCTAACAAAACCGTGTATTTCATATCCCTGCACCTAACATTACAACCCTTTAAAAGACCTCTTTGATAGTTTATCCTAGGTGCTTACGCCATGTGGTGGAGGTTTGATCCTTTCCCAAACCTATGGTAATCTATTTTGCTATGACATGTAGTGAGAGATATCTTCCGTTTCCATATTGTAATTTATACTTTATTACACCCGAGAGATGTGAGTATCTAAACACTATTTGTGAGGTGCTAGTGTATGACCTCCGTGCTTGTCTTTGGTCTTTAGTGGAACGATTATTTGTTGTAATTACTTTTATATTAGTGTTAAATGACCCCTAACTTGTATTTTGATTAGAATAAAAGCGCATTTGCTTGAGGACAAGCAAATCTCAAGTGTAAGGGTATATGATGAGGCAAAAAATGATCCATTTTTAGGGGGTCATTTAAGCCCGGAATTGAATTTATTTGATCAAATATTGCCCTAAATCGTTTCTTTTGTGATTTTAGGTACTTTGGGAGTGAAATCTGGAAAAGGAAGCAATTCGGACGTTTTTGGAGCATAAAAGTGAAGAAAACGCCAAAGACTTAATTTTCCATGCTGGGAACAGTGTGTGACGGCGTCAAGAGGAAGAATTTGACGGCGTCAAGAGTTAAGACCATGACGACCCAGTACAGAAATGAAGGCGTCACAAAGTTGAGCGTCAAGAGTTAAATGTGTGACAGCCTGCAAAAACGGACTTCATGACGGCGTCAAATGTAGATCAAGGCAGTCTGAGGATTATTTTGGCGGCGAGATGACGGTGTCACAAGGTTGTTCTTGACGCCGTCAGCCTCTAATATCTATATATAGTTTTCTAATTTTCATTCATTAAAGAGGAACAAGTTTGGAGAAACCCTAAGGCCGAACCATATACGAATTTTACAGCTTTTCAAGGGTTTTCAACCCTTGAATCCTTACATGTGTTATTAAGATAAGTCTTTTCTTAATTCAATCAATATATCTATGTGTTGGTTGTCTATATCTTGTGCTTGTCTCGATTCCACCATGTTAGGCTAGATCTATCTTGTGTTTGCTTAGATCTAATGAAACCTAGATGTTGATTATGTGTTGATTACTTGTTTATGGTTGTATTGGATGAATGATTTCAATGTTAGGCTTAAGAAAACTAGCAGATCTCCAAATGGTAACATGCTTGAATGTCTTAGGAAACATGAACCGATGTGTACTAGGTTTTATTGGTTGTATTTAATGCATGAGTAAATTCTAATGATCCCATGTTAGGAGCTTCTTGCAGGCTCGACATAGGAGTGAAGTAGGCACTCATAGGATTGGGGAAGTAAGTACGCCACCCCATGAATGGTATTAAGGAATACAATCCGCCATCCACGCAACTATAACAAGTAATTAACGTGTAAAAGATATCTAGGGAGTAGTGAAATCTAAGTAAACACATTTCTCCACTTATTGCTCACAACCTTAGTATAATAAGTTTTATTTTCATTTTTAATATTTTATTTTTGCATCTTAGTATTGGGTTAGTTGACTAGCAACTAATTCCGCCCAAAATCCTTAAAACCTGAGATTTTAATTTGCTTTCTAAAAAATATAAAAATATAAAAATATAAAAAGAATCATCCATCATCTCTAGAACTAGTATTTAGGTTTTCTAATCCTAGCGACACTATTCCTAGCTGAACGATCAATCCCTCGGTACTTGTCACTATACTATACTACAACGATCAGGTACACTGCCTGGTGGGAGTTGTAAGCTTCACGAGATCTCTCGAGAGGTAAAGCCTGGTGCAATCCCTACGCATCAGGAGCACGAAATCTACAAGGATTCCGTGCCTATATAAAGAATATCACGGTTCTCATTGAGGTATCATCTAAAACCCTAACTCTTCACTATAACTCTAAAACCGATTACTTACTCTCACGCCGGAGGATAATCGTGGGAGACAATCGCACGGTAAGCCTAACGGTGTTGTTTGCTTTCTTAGTGCGCAGGTCTCAAGCAGTAAGATCCAATACGAGAATAGGAACCCAAACAAGGAACGCCCAACTTTTGTATCAACAAAAATCTCATTCTACATCTTTTCTTGCATTTTCTTGAGCCCTTGTAAAATTCAAATTAGGTTTGTCTACTGCAACCATATATGTTTTGACAAATGTAGGCCAAGTGGGATAAATATCGTCGGCTAGGTAATAACTGTTTTTGTATGTTTTACCGTTCATCGTAAATGGGACCTAGGTGAACGTGCATTTCATTAAAAGTTTTTTATTATCTTCTGCACATCCGCTTAATCTTTGTTATTTCAAAGATGGCCACCGAGCCCAATTAACTATGTTGTGTTCATATAAGTACTACATTAGCATTTAGCTTCTAATAAATTTTACCAACTAAAACATGTCTTTCTTTTTTCTTTTTCTTTTTTATGCTATGTACCACAGTAGCTTTTAAATATTTCTTCCTTTTCTTATAAAAAACGAAAAATAACATGTTGAAACCAATACACTAACACTAAACAGTAAAGTAAAACAATATATATTTACTTAGTGGACTATCTATTAATATAAATATAAGGAAAAATATCTATGAGAAAATAGTTTAAAAATATTATTGGGTTTTATCGAGTTGACCCGACAATCTGATAAAATAAATAACTTAACCCGAACCCGACCCTATTACAATATCAGGTTACAGGTTCAGGTGAAAAAAACCCAGTAAGTTTTTTCAACCTCATTGAACCCAACCTTATGAGACTTATGAGATTCGGGTTTAGGTCGAGTCAACCTGATCCTATTACCACCCCTACCTGTGACCCACACTCGACCCGACCCGACCCGACCCACCTGTATTGCCGATTACTGAAAAGTGAGATTAAAAAAAGTTGTAGACGCCAAACAAAGAGTCACTGCAGCAGCATCATACATTAGCCCTAAATAGTCCGATTGGCGGCGGTTCACTCACAAAATACATTAATCTCTCAGGTTATTCACTTCCGTTTTCACTTTCTATCACTATTTCATTCCATCTATTAATTTACCTCTAATCACATTTTATCATTATAATTAAAATTGTTTATCAATCAAGTTACTTATCCTATCTCAGTTATTAGGTTTAGTTATACTTCTATTTCGGTTTGTTTATTAGTAACACTCTTCGTGTAGTTATGGGTGTTTTGTCTAATGCCTGCCAACTGTTTGTGAAAATGTTTGTTCTGTTTTTCACCTTAAAAGTCTAAGTTGTTAGCTTTGTTGTGTGTTATATTTATCGAGTAATCACTTAATCAAAGAAACGCAATTATAAGTTGCCTTACGAGATGAATTATTAGCTGTCAAGTTAGTAGCTTATATTAGCATTTCTCTTTTAGCATTGCTTGTGAGATACGTCAATATGCATCTCAAGTCGATTGAGCTGAAAAAATCTCCAATAGAGTTTGTTGCTCATAAGATGTTTACAGTTAGTTAATAATGCTACTTGATTCTTGATTCTTGACCCGTTTTAGGCGAATCTAGTTTGACTCGTTACCAAACTCAGTCTGTCTCTCGTATACAAAGGTTCCCATCAACCACCAGCGTGCACATATGTTATGTCATGTTATAGTCTTGACATATGTAAACACATATTCTATGCATCTATTTACTATCAGTTTCTGTATGCTTTTTCAGAAATGGTGGGTCTGTCTATTGGAGAAAAGCACTTTATACAAGGTGGAATTGCTCAAGATCTTCGTACTGATGGTCGTAAAAGATTAACTTACCGCCCTATAGTTGTGGAAACTGGTGTCATTGCCCAAGTAGGCATTTTCTTTCATTTTTCTTCTATAAAATCGTAAACATTTTTATATATAATAGTTGCTGATTATTAAAATAAAGACTTTGTCATACACACTTACTGAGTTTGATATCAGGCAAATGGTTCAGCAAGAGTGAAGATGGGCAGAACTGAAGTCATTGCCAGTGTTAAGGTATTTAGTTATCTTTTTATGCGTGCTCTGAATTTTCGTTTACTTTTTTTTTCTTTTCTTTTTTTGACACAATTTTTTTTTATATATCTTGCGTGATCTGCTTTATTGTAGGCTGAACTAGGAAGACCAACTTCTTCAGCGCCCGACAAAGGAAAAGTTTCCATATATATTGATTGTAGTCCCACAGTGGCACCAGAATTCGAGGTTTACTATTTTCTGAATACTTGATATAGTTCTCTTTCATCAAATGAATAAACCAATGGAATTCTACATTTTTGTATATACAGAGGAGAGGTGGTGAAGAATTGTCGATGGAACTATCAGCAGCATTACGACAATGTCTTTTGGGAGGTAAAACCGGAGCAGGTATGAAATTTAACAACAGAAGCAAAGTCCCATAATCGTTGTACACTTGTACTTAACAAACTAGCATATTTATTATAAAGTTTTTCATATTCTGTATTTCAGGAGCTGGAATTAATCTTTCATCTTTGTCGATAGTGGATGGGAAGGTCTGTTGGGGTTTATATATCGATGGTCTTGTGATTAGTATGGATGGAAATGTACTCGATGCTTTGGGTGCTGCAATCAAGGTATTTCTTATGCTTAACTTAACTCTCTTTTTTCTTCAAAAATTATCGGATTTTCGGCATTTTTGGAGTTTATATATCTGTTTTGCTAGTTCATCGGGGTGTTTAGATTCTGTTATAATTGTGGTTATTATGATTGTGTCTTCTAGTCGCATGTAATCAGTTTTTGTGTTCTGGTTTAGTGAAACATATTCTGGTTATCAGGTTATTTAGGGGTCAAATAATTAGTTTAGGATTAGTTAAAGCAAAACTGATTCTCATTTGTGGTTAGGAGGACGAGGTAGGATTAGATAACGTTACTCTATGATTAATTTGTGATCACATCACCTGAAATTCTTATATAATCAAAATTTAGGAAAACTTAAACAGCTTATTATCAGATTATCACAAGCATCTCTTGCAGCCCATTTTGTAACACTTGATCATCTGATTCTGAATAATTCACATGACCATATATCCCATAATCACTTTCCGAACATACAATGCCAAACACCCAAATATAGCTATGTTTGTAATATTTTATGCTGCCAAACATGTTTCTCTAGTGATCAATATTTCTTTCCATAGGCTGCTTTAAGTAATACAGGCATTCCAAAAGTCAATGTTGCATCAGCCACTCCTTCTGATGAACAGCCAGAGGTTGATGTGAGTGATGAAGAATTTCTACAGTTTGACACCACTGCGGTCCCAGTCATTGTCACTTTAACTAAGGTAATGGCAGATTAACGTCACATACAAACAAAAAAGAAAGCTTTCAGTCGGACATATTCATTTCATGTTTATTTGGTTTCATTTCCCTTTGTATGTAGGTTGGACGGCATTACATTGTAGACGCAACTTCAGAGGAGGAATCACAAATGAGCTCGGCTGTATCTGTTTCAATCAACAGGCAAGGATTGATTTGTGGGTTGACAAAAAGAGGAGGTGCAGGTTTAGACCCAAGTGTCATTCTTGACATGATATCAGTGGCTAAACATGTAAGTGAGCAGTTAATGAACAAACTGGATTCTGAGATAGCTGCAGCCGAGGCTATGGAAGAGGAATCATGATATTGTTAGGAGTTAGGGTAGGCACGTTGGTGTAAAGAGTTTTTTATGTATCGTGTTGTGTTCATTTGTCTCGGGATGTATGCTTAACATATTTTGATAGTTTGGTGCTGGGAGAGGTCAAAGCGACATTTTGATGTACCATGTTATACATGATGCTGATTCATATCTTAATACAGCTTATCAATTGTGCTCTTTTCGAATTCCGGGTATTAGATGTGGCAAAATAAGTAAGTCAGGTGAGTTGGGTAACAGATGCAGACGCAGAATTCGGGTCTATGTGAGATTTTGTTTTACATACAAACATTTTTTTAATCCATTTTAACACCTTTTAGATATTGTTAAAAAAAAAACTATATCTTTATTCTAAATTTAGTTTTTCTTCTATAGATAGTTTAGGATGTTTTGTGCATTTAATTAAGGTTTAAATGTTGCTCTGGTGGAAGCTACGAATAAAAATAATCTCAAAGCGATTTTGATTAGAAACAGGGACATTCTGTCTTGTCACATCTCAAATTTTTTTGGCGAGGTCACTTTAATGGTCGTCAGTTTAATTTGTTTCATTTGAGAAACCTTCTCCTGTTCTTGAGATGCTATTATCTATACTCTATAGCTTCCAGACTTAAAGTTAAATCTCTCAGTAAAAGAGTTGTTCGGTGGTGTTGTCGACTGTCACGAAGCAGCGAGTCTAGCCTTCATCTTAGATTGACCCATCATCTTTTTCAGGTAAATATCTTGGTGTTTACTATGCTTCCAAAGATTTGGCATCTTTCAAAGCATATAAAGTATAAACAGTCCCTTATCAAGTCACTAAAGTGAGGTGGAGTAGTCTTATAGATGACAATGTTTTATCTTATTTGCGGGTTGGTAGTAGTTTCTTTCGCAATCTATGTAACTTGTTCGAATAATCGAATGGGTAAAACTTTCTTAACTGGCTTGTTATAAAGAATCCCCTTCTCCAATCCCTAGCACCTTGCTAGGTTCGACACTTTTGACCCATTTGATTTGTTTGTTTAGTCAATGTTCACACGTAAACTATTTATTGTGTTGAAAGATAAAACATAATCTCAAGACTCAGAATCAGATAATCTTTCGCTAAAGTTATGCATTGTCGGATTCTATTTCTCTCGCTTCAGACTATTTTGGCCATTCTGAAAACCAAAATCAGGTGAGTAAAATACTAGTCAAATATCTCGGCTTACATCATATTGAATGGTGATTGTTATACAAAATATTGAACGAAATACTAATTTGTAAGCTCCCGATTTTCTTTTTTTTAAAACATGTTCTTTCAAAATGAAACCATACTTATAAGTTATAACATCATGTTTAGGCCTTTGTACACATGGATACCAGCAAGAAACAGCTGAACTCAACCTCTCCTTTAATCAAAATGCTGATCCCAGTATATTTTTGCATGAGGTTATGATATGATCCTATGACGATTTACACCATAACTCACATATCCCAACTTATCCTTTGTCTGGGAGACAAAAGTAATCATGCATACGCCATTTTCGCTTGTAGCCAATCTTAGGGCAGAAAGTCTGTTTCCATTCATAGGCAAAGCCAAAGACCAAATTACCAATGTCTCTTGGTCAGATATGGAATCCATTCATCCAGAAATAAATGATGCAATAGATTTCAAAATGCTCTGTCTAGAAAAAGAGGACGTTTCAGAGAGTAAATCATCTTTTGTAGTAGCTGCAGACACAAGTCTCTGAAACTTCGCAGTCAATTCCTCATAAGATTCTACATCCTATGGTTGACCTTATTCACATGAAGTTCTTAAATGTTCCATTCTTACTTCCGATGCATCAAGTTTCTCCTGAAAAGCTGCCAAAGCTGCTTCCCGGCAAATAAGAGAAATGTCGGCCCATGTACAGCCTTAAGATAAACAACTCAACTCCTCAATGCATACATCAGAACTGCAACTCATTCTACGCAATGAATACTAAAGATCTCCTTAGGATCTTCTTCATTTGGTGGGCCCACATACACAAGCCTATAAAAACATCCTGGCCTCAAAAGGACTGAATCAATCTTATCTGGTCTGTTTGTAGCAGCATTAACAATGACATTAACTCTCTGGTTCAAACCGTCTAGTTCGACCAGAATTTGACTTATAACACGATCACCAACTGAAACCCCATCATTTTCCTTCCCACGGATGTTAGCAAGACCATCTAATTCATCAAAAAATATGATCAAAGGAGCATTCACCCTTGCTTTTGCAAACAGACTTTACAGCCTTTTCTGATTCACCAACCCATTTGCTAAAAAGTTCTTGGCCTTTCACTGCAAGAAAATTGAGTTTGGCCTCAGATGCCACCGCACGAGCCAAAAGAGTTTTGCTGCACCTCGGGGGACCAAACAATAAGACACCGGTTGGTGGTCGTGTATCAACACGCTTGAAAGCATCCTGATGCTTTTGAGGCCATTCTACAACTTCCATTAACTGCATTTTAACCTCCTTTTGACCACCACCGTCTTTCCAGCTAACCTTTGGAACCTCAAGTATCACCTCTCTCAAGGCGCTCGTTCTTACTTTAATTCTTGTCTTCTCAAAATCTTCAAAACACACACTCAAACTTTCTATCTGGCCACATTCAGCACTTCCTAAATGCAATTCTGAATTGGATGAAGATGAACCCTCCAAATTATTTTCATAATGCATTGCGTTCATAATCATATGAAGACACACACGCTTGCTTATTAGTATCACCAATCTTGCTAATGCAGCGCCTAAGGCAAACAAAGGCAGCTTCACTGCAGAGGGAGGCAAGATCGGCACCCACAAACCCATGAGTAGTCATAGCCAGATGATGAATATCAGAATCTAATAGATGGTGTACTTTTTCGTTGAGGAGAGCAAGTAGTAATATATTATATATCATACTGTTGACTAGGAGATGGCACACCTAATTCGATTTCCCTGTCAAGCCTTCCAGGCCGTCTGAGTGCTGGCTCAATACTGTCAGGCCTATTGGTTGCAGCAATGACAAGTAGGCCTTCGGTTCTACTAATTCCATCCATCAAATTGGGTAGTGTTGCAACAATTCTTCCAGAAAATTTTTCACCACCTTTTTTCCGTGATGGGGCAATGGCATCCAATTCATCTAGAAATACCACAGCAGGCGCAACACTAATAGCTGAATCGCTAACTATTTAATCAGGCAGTGTTAGGCTTCATTTAACATCTGTCGTTCGATGTCTTTACCCTCGTCATTAGATTGGAAGATAATGCCCTTAACCTTCTCATAACGTCCGAGCGCAAGACACCCATCATCAACCACCCTCAACAGATCCGTAACTAATCTATCTTTCCATACTTCTGAAAACCCTTTACACAGTTCACCCAAGACAGCCGAATCAGGACCAACAGGCCTCTCTAACATCTCTTTAAAAACACAAAATGCACCATCATAATCATCGTTTTGCACAAAAGAAGACATCAACATCTTTACTGTATCCTCATTTGGACGACAACCACTCTTTATCATACTTTTATATAACTGAAATCCGCGTTCTGGATTCTTTCGTGCACATTGCCCTCTAATAAGTGCAGCAAAAGTTGAAGCATTCGGCACTAATTTCTTTTTATCAAGTTCTTTAACCAAATAAGCAGCTTTTCTAGTCTTCCCTTCATTACACAAACCCGACAACAACGCATTATAAGTCAAGATATCAGCTTTAATCCCGTTCCTCATCATTTCTTCAAAGATTTGATTACCCTTTTCAGTTTTACCCATTTGGGAACACCAACTGATCAAAGTATTATAAGTTACCGTATTAGGACCCACATTAACCCTTTTCATTTCGTGAAAAACTTTAAACGCTTCATGTAACTTCCCTTCCTTACAATGTCCATAAATCAACGTGTTATAAGTAACAACATTCGGTTTAACCCCATTCTTCTCCATCGTATCTTTCAACTTCATTCCAACGCTCACATGACCCTGACCACCATACGCAGCTATCAACGTATTATAAGTCGACACCAGCAGACTAAACCCCATATCCTTCATCTCATCAAACACTCTAACCGCATCCTCCAACTTCCCCAGCTGACAATAAGCATTAATCACCATATTAACCGTAAAAACATTCACCACAATCCTCGCTCGCCTCATTTCCTTATAAAACGACAAAACAACACTATCTCTATTCATACTCAACAAACCACTCATATACAAATTACAAGACTCCACATTAAGCACAAAACCATACTCCCTCATACGCCGAAACGTATAGCTAGCATTCCTAAACTGTTTCATCTCAGCAAAAACCTTAAAAAGCGCATCGAAAACACGAGGACTCGAATCACACATCCTATAAGTACACAAAACACCATCAAAAACCTTCTCACACATATCAAAATCACATTGTTTCAAAACCTGTTTTAACACATATTCAGCAGACACAAATTTTCTGTTCTTAGTCAAAACATGGATAATAATGAAATTGCTTTCTGGGTTTAGTAAATTAGGCCTTTTTAACAAAACCCATTTGAAGAATTTGAATGAAAGTGAGTAATTGTGTTGGATTTTTAAAAGGGTGTGTTTGACTTTGAAAGAGTCAAACTTGGGTAATAATAGGTCTAATTTGGTGAAATCATTGTGAAGAAGATGACTGTGGGTTACGTTGATGTAATCAAGATCTTGGCCTTTGGGTTCTTGGATTGTGTTAAAGGGTATTGGAATTGGGTTCCATTTTGGGGTTTTCATGGTTGAAATGTGACGAATTTGCAAAAACTTCATTATATGATAATCTGGAATAAGTAAAATGGTGGATTTTGAGCGTGTTACAGTTATGATTATTGCAGAAGACTCGAAGACGCATGAGGCTGAGCAGCGACGGTCTGTGTTTATATTCAAATTTTACAGGGTTTTTTTTTTTTTTTTTTTTTTTTTTTTTTTTTTTTCCTTTTTTGTTAGGATGTTTTATAGTTGTGTAGGGCTGAGCATCGGAGGTTCAAAACCGAACCGGACCGACAAAACTGACCGAACCGACAAAAACACGAGCCGGCCCGACAGCCCGTTGGTTCGGTTTCGGTTTTGGTTTTTCATTCGGTTTCGGATCGGTTCGGTTCAGCCCAAAACCGACAAAAACACACACAAACACACATGAACCGGACCGACGGACCCGACACAAAACCGAACCGAACCGATCATATTCGGTTCGGTTTCGGTTTTTCATGATTTTCGGTTTCCAGTTTTGTCGGATCAGGTCGGTTTTAGACCGATGCTCAGCCCTATTTGGGTGTTAAAGATTATAAGACTAACCGGAGTGGAGACTCACTTACTTTTTGGTGAGTAAGTCACTCACGACATCATCAAGACATCAAGCGCAACCCACGGGCGATGTTGTAAAAATCGCGAAATGGTAGTCATGCAGTCGACCACCTTTTAGCTTGTAATCGGTTCAGGTGGAATTAATCGGTGATTAATCGGGTTTGTATTTCTGGCAAATTTTGGGTATTTCCGGCAAGTTTTGTGTATTTCCGGCGAGTTTTAGGTATTCTCGGTAATGTTTTTTTCTAAAAAAATAACTTGTAACAGATTAAAACAGCTACTATAAGTTATCAAAATAAGCTTACGGTGAGTTTTGTGTACTTCCGGCAAGATTTGCCGGTTTCTGGAAAGTTTGACCACCGTTGATCATCGTTGACCACGGTTGACCTATTTGTTTGACCCAGTTACATAAATCGGCAAGGTTGATGGCCCTATAGTGCCTGGGGGACGCTTAATCGGCCTTGTAGATTTTTTTTTGCAACATTACACGGCCCATTTGTGCAACTTTGGTGAGTTGCTCACCATGCACTATTGACTGACAAAATAGGACGCAAAGCAAAAGTAAATGTTTTTTCTTTTATTTGTTTTGTGAGTGTGTGTGAAATATTTAGTGGAGTATATTTTGTATAAAGTGGCCATTTTAATAAAAGGTGAGTGAGGGTGATCAAAATGAATGTATGGTGAGTGGAAATGAGTGAAATTTAGAAGAGAGAAAAAGTTGATGTGGCATTGAGTGACTCAACACCATTACTTTCAGCCTAAGAGTTGTTAAAAACGATGCCACTTTAAAAAAAAAAAAAAAAAAAAAAAAAAAAAAAAAAAAAGTTCTTGACAAATAAATTGTATGAACGAGCTTTTAAAAACATGTTGGAGATTATATTTCACAAAATTACCGATTTGCCTTTATATGTACTATTCATATTCATATAGGGTTTGCTATTTATATATTCAATTGTCTCATTTACAATTTTTTTACTTTACAATTAGAGCTAGTTTGCTAAACACCATTAAAAAAAACTAAATTTTCATCTTTTACACACTTCTTTCATTTTCCTTTTACGTTTGCAGTAAAAAGAGGAAAAATCAAACATATTTTTTTTATTTATTCTTCCCACCGGCATACATAAGAGGAGAGGGAAAAAAACCTAATTATTTGTTTTCCTCTTCCGCTTGCACACAAAAGTGAAAAAAAAAAGTGTTTCTTACACAAAAAAAATAATAATAAAAATTAAATTAAATTAAAAAAAAAAAAAAACATTGCCATAATCTACAATATTTTTTGGAAAACATCAATAGTTAGTAGTACTAGTTAACAATAGCTGCGAGCAATAGTTGCTTTTTAAAAGTGTTTGGTAATTTATTTGTATTAGTGATTGTAAAGTTTAAAATTACGTAAAAGCTAAATGCTAACGCCAAAAGAGTTAGGATCAAATTAGAAATAAAATTAAAATGAGAAGGGTGAGAAGAAATCACAACCGCATATTTCAAATGTATTTACAAAAATAAATGCCTTTAAATTTCTCATCTTCATTTGAAATGTGTTGCTGAAATTTATTTTCATTTGTTGAGGCAACATGATCAAGATCTCTTTATGTTTTAATGATGACAAACAAACCATCGAAACACATAAAATAACAAACGTTAGCTCAAAATCGCCGGAGCCAATGTCTGCTCCTGGCGCGCTGCCCGCGCGGGTGACGCGCCAGGAGTCTGTATGGTTCCGGGCGAATTTTGAAAGTCGGCTTTCCCCTTACCCGACAAATGTGAATCTTTCAATACAGGTATGAATATGTTATGTGCTTAATTGAGAACACTCGAAACGAGTTTTGAGACTTGAGAGATCCTACTTTTAAAACACCCATTTACGGGAAAACACCAACTCATGTTTTCTAACTATCGCCTCTAGCCAAGGCTTTTCTAAACTTAGGGAGCTTGTATATTTCACATAACATCGTGTTGAAGCATCCATATGCTCATATCCCGTGCTTACGTCTTCTCTAATTATGTAACGGGTTTACTCCCTTATTGGTCAAACTAAGTCAAAGGTCACTTTGCGTAAACGCATCCTTTCCCACTTGGGTTATGCTTTACATCAAGGCAAAGCACTTAACTTGTTTGAACCAAGGTATTAGTTGAGAACGTCGAGTCGTGGAAAGCCACGAGATATGAAACTATGGATTCTCGAAGTTGTGTTACTTGAACTTATAAGTAACCTATGATTTTCTCAACTTATAATCTTAATTGTCTAAACCTTTTCTTCTTAATGACAATTAGATTATGCCTTAATCCTCTCTTAATCCCATTTATTCATAAGACAAAACCAATCATATCCAAATCAAATATTCTCTTACACCCTTACATATTCCCTTACACACTACATCCTAACCATCCATTCCCTTACAACGCATCCCAACCCTTCATTTTCAACACATGCCAATTATTGGAAACCCTAATATGGCTCCTCTCATCCTAGCCATTGATTTCAAATTACAACACATCACAACCATCCATCCAACCCCTCATCTCTATATCACCACATGGGCTTGATCTCAACCATTGAATTCAAATCAAACACATCTGAACCATCCATCCAATCCCTCTTCCCTATACCACCACATGTGATTGATCTCAACCATTGAATTCAAACTAAACTCATCTCAACCATCCATCCAATCTCTTCTATCTATACCACCACATGGTTTTGATCTCCACCATCCAATTCAAATGAAACCATCTCAACCCTTCATTTCTCCTTTCCCCCCAAGCAAAGCATATTTCTTGGAATATCCTCTTCAACCCTAACCTAGGCATGCTTGATCTTAGCCATCCATCTCTAACGAGATCATCTCATCCATCCACATTCCTCCACATCCCAAATTGTTTGAAAACCAAGGGAGGCTCCCTTTGATCCTAGTCATCCAATTCAAACCATTTCATCTCAACCCTCCATCACATTCTTCCCCCAAGCATTGGAATATTTCTTGGCATATTCTTTCTCTCTTTTCTATGCCATATGAGGAGATACACTTCTACCCCTTCCAAATTACTCAATCTACACTTTAAACCCTTGGTAATTTGGTTTCTCTTTAGGCACTTCACAAATGATACCCAAATTGGCTATTTGAGTTGGTAAACCTTAGAATGATTAATGTTAAGGTTTAGTGTGAAGTACAATTAGGGGTTTATCAAGGATAGGTATTTGTAACATCCAAACACCCAACACTTGGGAAAAAGTTACAGACGCCTGGCGCGCTGCCCGCGCATTGACGCGCGGGTGACGCGCCGGCCTCGTAAAATTTCCCAAGTTTGGGTTCTTGGCCTATAAATACCACCCTTGCCTATTGTATTCCTCACCTCTTGCCATTATTCTTTCTCTCTAGATTCTTTCTCTCTAAACACTCTCAAATCTCTCTATCTCTCTATCTCTAATCTTGTGTTCTTGATTTTCATACTAACATCTTTGAAAGAACACATATCTTTGCAATGGAAGAATCACAAAAACCTAATCCACTCTTGTGATTGTGTCGAGGGTCTTCTTATCTTTACCCTTTCTACTACAATCGAGTCTCTAGGTTAGGTTAGGACTTGATTGAACAAACATTCATTCATTCATTCAATTATTTGTAAGGGAAGTCTTGTGTCTTGGTGATCAAGCCTAGATCATTGGGGATCTAGTTGGGGTTTGATACTTCCGGGTGGAAGTCTTGGTAGAGATCTTTGTGATCCTTAGGTAAAGTCGAATCGTGAGATTCTTTTGGGTGGTTTATGAGGGCGGAATACCGTTGGTGAGTAACTCCTTCTTTGTGAGCATCAATATTGGTGAATATTGGTGGAGTGAATTGTAACGGTTTATAGTCCACCGAAAGGATTATACTAGTGAATAGTATCGGAGTCGCGGATTCGCAACTGGACGTATGGATGGTATAAACCCCCCATCCCGAACCAGTATATATCGTGGTGTCTTTCTTTACTCGCTTTATATACTTTGTTTGTGTTTGTGTTTGTGGTTGTTTGGATTGATTACACAACCACTTGGTTTCTTGAGGCTTAAAGTTTTTAAACGTCTTAAAAGCCAAAGAAACCGTATTCACCCCCCCCCCCCTCTACGGTTCTACAATTGGTATCAGAGCGGTATACTCAAGTTTTTGAGCATTAAAGCCTTCCCGAGAAGTCGTTTTAAGTCAAAAACTTCTTTTCCAAAAAATCTAAAATCCTAACTAAGATTTTTGGTAAAGTAGAGTATAGATCCATGGCTAAAGAGAACTATGTTGAGGGGTGTTCTATGCAAAGACCACCTTTGCTAGAAACCGATGGGTTTTGCTTTTGGAAAACCCGATTCGAGACCTATGTTAGGTCCAAAGATCTTGATTTGTGAGAAATCATCCAAAATGGCAACTTTGAGTTTATGGTGGAAGACTCGGAAACAAAGTTGTTGGTGAAAAAGCCACATATGGATCTTAATGATGATGAAAGAAGAAAGCTTGGTAAAAATGATGAAGCCAAGATTTTGATCTATAATGCTCTGCCTCGAAGGGAGTTCGAGAGGGTTCATGTTTGCAAGACCGCCAAGGAAATTTGGCACTCTCTCATCATCACTCATCAAGGCAACTCTCAAGTGAAAGATTGCAAGATCGATTTACTCATACAACAATATGAGAAGTTCTCGATCTCGGATGAAGAAACCATTGATAATGGGTACACAAGGTTCAATGCTATAATCACTAGTCTCACGGCTCTTGATCCTAGCTTCTATAACAAGAACCATGTGAGAAAGTTTCTTCGAGCACTTCCGGTGAAGTGGAGGCCAAAGGTGACGGCCATAGAAGAATCCAAGAATTTGGCGGAACTACCTCTTGACGAGCTCATTGGAAATCTCAAAGTCTATGAGATGATTCTTGAGAACGACAAGGTGAGTACCAAAGACAAGAAGGAGAAGGTTAAGTCTTTGGCTCTTAAAGCTAAAGTTACTAGTACTCAAACTAGTAATGATAGTGATGGTCAAGAAGATAGCAATGAAGAAGATGATATGGATGACGAAGAATATAATCTTATGGCTAAGAACTTTCGGAGGTTCTTTAGGAAAGGTGGTAACTTTGGAAGAAGAAATCGGTTTGGAAACCGAGATAATGGTGGAAGGAACAACTTTGGGGGGAACCGAAGTGGTGATAACAACAAGGTTGGTGAAAGTTCGAGATGCACCCAAGGATGCTACAATTGCGGAGAAAAGGGTCATTTCATCAATGAATGCCCTAAGCCTAGGGTGAACAAGGCATTCGTTGGAGGAGCGTGGAGTGATAGTGAAGATGAGGACCAACCAACAAATGACGCTACGTATCTTATGGCTCAAGAAAAATTTGAGGTATCTCTAAACCCTTCCTCTTCTAATAACTTAGATACTATCAATTTGCAAAAGGAGAATGAGGAACTAGTTAAGTTTAATGATAACTTTAGAAAAACCCTTGATAAAGCTCTCAAAGAAAAACGTCTTATTGAACTAGAAAATGTTAAATCTAAAGAAAGGGTTTGTGAACTTGAAAGTAAAGTGAAAACACTAGAACATTGCAAAGGGATGATTGAACCTTGTAAAAATTGTGAAATACTCACTCTTGAGGTTAACTCTTTGAATGAAAAGGTGTTGGAACTTCAAAAAGAATCACTAAGCTTTTCAAAATATAAAAAGAGCACAAATGATTTAGAAGAACTAATAAGTCGACAAAAGGTGTCTCAAGATAAGGGAGGTCTTGGATTTTTTAAACAAGGTACAATCACTCCTATAAGCCTAACAAAACCAATAACATTTGTAAAGGCTAAAGAAAATGAGGCTCCAAAAATCCCCAGGGCTGATGCGCCGGGTGACGCGTCAACGCGCCATCAGCGCGCCAGGCCTTTGAGGAAAATTGGACCTCCATTAAACAATGTCATTAAACCAATTACTCCTCGAGCTCCTCTTGTAAGTACTCGAGGTAATCAAGCTTCCATTGCAAGAAGAGAAAATCCAAAACAATCTTCTAACTCAAGCTCTCGCAATGGACTTGGATACTCACAACCTCGAGTAAATAATAGACCACTTTTGCCTACACCTAATGTGAGATCTTCTACCTCATACAACCAAAGACCATCTTTTCATAATAACCAAAGAAGAAATTTCTATAACTATGGTCAAAGGTCTTCTCAATACCAATACAACAATTACCAAAGGAGAGACAACTCTGTGGAAAACTAGAAGGGGGGTTGAATAGTTTTAGCGTTTTAAAATCTTGTTAACTTGTTTAGTTAGCTTTGAAACTTTCCGTTTGATCAAAGATATATGCACAAACACAATATATGTAACATGCAAGTAAAGGAAAGAAACGATCAAACCACAACACGAGTATTTATCGTGGTTCGGCTACAAGGACTCTTTTTCCTTGCCCTACGTCCACGCCCCGAGTATCCAACTCGAGAGTTTCTTTCACTAGTCAACAAGCTCCTTTCACCGGAGGAGAAAACCTTACACGTCGCTTATACTTTTACCGACACAAAGCTAAATGTCGAGTTCTTTTACAAGGGCACAACCACTCCCGTTTAGTTCTTTTACTAGGGTACAACAACTCCCAACACTCTTTGTATTTTGAGGACTAAAATACTAACCACTCACTTCAGAATATACACAAACAAATGACGCGTAAACAACACGAGTTTACACAATACTAAGTTACCAAGTCTTGCAACGTTGTGTTGGAAACTTGTAACTTTAGACGACCTTGTGAGCTTCTTTGCTACAAAAGGAAACTTCACATTTACAATGTTAAGATGTTAGAAAGAAAGATGAGTGTGTGTGTAAAAATGATCTCAAGAGGTTAGCCAAAAATCAAGTTATGGCTTGGTATTTATAGCACAACAAACTGTGTGCTCGGCGGATCAGGCGGAACCCTCAAATGGGTTCCGCCCGTGTACCCCCAGGGTACCGCCGGGTCTGCAGTAGGTTTTTGCAATTACTCTTCAAACCAAACAAGGTCTTGTCTCATAACTTCTATCAACCAAACAATGTCACATCACTTAAAGTAAGTCAAACATGATACTTGCAAGCAACATGAAAGCAAGTCAAACACATAACTTGCCATAAATACATAATGACAAAACTTGCCATAAATGTGATGTGACTATTTCTAATTTAAGAAATAAACTTGTGTTATGTTTTATGAAATGTAAAATGTAGCAAAAGTCTTGTTTATGCAAGTCTTAAAAACTAAGAATATGTTTTGCTTAAAACTAAAGTTTACATTTTGTCGTTAACAAAACTTAGCGAAGATCGTAAAATATAAATAACGTTTTTAGGCGATATTTGTATTAACAATCTCCCCCCTTTTGTTGATGACAAAACATAAACTTTGTTTTTAAGTAACACACAAAATCTTGGTTTTTAAGACTTAAAAAAAAATTATATTAACCTTGTTTTACTTAAGAGATGAAAAGCACATCAAGTATTGAAGGTTTAATATATTTCTCCCCCTTTTTGTCGAAACAAAAAGTAGAGTAGCGAAGCGGAATAATCGCCATGCTCCCCCTTGGTCGATACTCCCCCTAAATGGAGTACCAATATGGGAAACATGGATTTTGAGACCTACAAAAAAATGGTTAGTTGGTGATATATATAGTTAAGCTTGTAGTTACCACACACAATGCAACCACAAAGACAACACAACATTGATCAACCAACAATGCACAAAAGGAAGTAGAAAGAAATTTCATTCCAAGTAAAATTTTGACTTATAAAAGTCAAAAGACAAGAAATGCTAACTATTCTTCTACTTAGTAACCAAAAACTAAAAAAAAATAACCACGAAAATAATAAAAAAAAAATCCTACATTCCTAAGTTGGGGCAAACGGCCTCCAAGGGTTGTTTAGGATTTGTTGGGGTGGGAAAGTGCATCCAAACGTTCAATGACATGTTGGAATGCAAACCGGGTTTCATTTTGGAATTGGTGAAGCAAGGTTTTTATGCTTTCACCCATTTGCTCACAATTTGAGCAAATATGGGGATGGTTGGGTGAAAATGGGTTGGTTTTGGTTTCTTGGTTTAGGGGTTGGTTTGGTTTTGGTTCTTGGGTGGAGGATGGATTTGGTATTGATTCAAGCAAGGTGGTTTGAAATTCCATTGCTTGATGAAGTTGGTTGTCAACCATGCTTTGTATTTCCTCATAAGAAGGAAAGAAAGACTCATAGGTATGGGCTTGAGAAGGAGGTGGGGTTGGGTGATCATGGTGTTCAAAATTTGGTTCTCCATAGAGAGGACCATGGATTTCACGGTAGATTGGGTGAAATAACAACGGTTTGGGTGGTTGGTACACTTGTTGTGGTGGTTGGTTAAGTTCAAGATCATCATCAAGATCAAGAATTGACCTTGGTGATTGGTTTGCAAAAGGTGGTGGTTGGGTATGTCTTGGTGGAAGATCATTTAAATCTTGGACATACGGGTGTGGTGATGTTGGAGGAGACCCAAAAAGTTCCATAGGTTCAATTTTTGGTAATGGTGATGGTGATGAAGTCTTTGATGGTTAAGTTGGAGCACTTGGTGGAGTTGGGTCAATAGGTGATTTAGTAGGTGGTGGAGTGTGCTCATTTGGTTGTTTGGGTGATGGAGATGGAGAGGCAAGATTCAAAAAATGTTCATTTTTTATGGGTGATGTGAATTCATCCGAGGATGAGGAGCTAAGGTTGATGGATTGGTTTGACCATAGTGGTTTTACACTTATCCGGGCTGTTCTACGGATGGGTCGTGATGGTTGAGAGGTGTTTGTTGAGTTGGTCATTGTTTAAAATGGTTTAAAGTTTCAGAATTTGTGATGAAGAAGGTGTGGTTTGAGAGTGTTTAGGATGGTTTAATTTATAGTGATGAAGATTTGTGGGAAGGAGTGTTTGGATTTGATGTTAGTCCATAAAAAAATGGTGGTTCCTAATGATTTGGAAAACTTAATTGTGGGTTGTCATGTCATGGAAGTCAATCCAATGAAAATGGTGAAGTGAGAAGACAATTTTTTTTGCACTAAATGCATAGTGGTTTTGGTGGATTTTGGTTGTATAAATCTCAGGGATTTCAAGGATCCCTTAGAAGGGTTCCTTCCTTTATGTTTGAGGGGTCCTTGAGGTTGTTATGGTTAAATTTGAATTTTGGCGGGAATTGGTTTTGGTTAAGTTCATAGAAGAAGGAGTATCCTATTATGCTAAACACATTGCAAGTAATGGGTTTCTACCTAAAAGGATTGGATTTTGTTGTTTCAATGTTGAATTGGCGAAAAAGAAAATAGAAATTCTGCAGTCAACTGGCGGCACCCTAGAAATACACAGGCAGAACCCAAATTAGGGTGCCGTCTGGTCCGTTGGGCCAAACCTGGGTTACCCAGATTTTGCACTGGCGGAACCCAAATTTGGGATCCGCCGGATCCGCCAGGCCTGAAAAACTTCACAGTCCGTGTTTTTGACCCGCGAAACGATTTTCAAAATTTTCGAAAACTCCTAAAATCAAAGAGATACATCATTTCTGGTTAGGCAATGCAAAAATTAGACACCTAAACACACATATCATAGGAGTTTGACCTTGAGGTCGAGAATTTCACCATACTTAGTGAAAATTCCATAACCATGAAAATTTGACAACTCGCCAAAAGTTGTCTTCCTGCAACATTGTTAGTTGAAACATGTTCCAAAGTGTATCAAACATTGTACTAACACACAAATACATCACAAAGATTGTTTAAACTACCAAATTGTTCCAATAGCACCTTGTGCCAAACACTCCTAAACACACCCGCACTCATTGTTTGTCGATCTTCTTCTTCATCTTTCCAAGGAATCTCCCGAGGTTTTTGAACATCCCCTTAGTTTGCTTGAATTCTTCTGATTCATTTGCAATAGTCGGAAGTTGAGAGTGGTATTCTAGGGGTGGGAGCCTAGAGTTTGGCAAATTATCACCTTCACTCATGGAGGAAGATGAAGAGGAGGTAGGAGGATGAGGGCGTTTTCCTTGGGCCTTGTACATTCTCTTATCACTAAGTGGGACAAAGGTATGTGGGATGAGAGAGTAGTCAAGACGAAGAAGGTTAGGAGTTTGTGGAATGGGTGAAATGAACCTAAAGAGACGGGTCAAGAGCATTCCATACGGCATAGCCGTTGTGCCATGCACGGGAATGTCGGCCATTCTCTTAGCCATGTAGTAAGCAAGATTGAAAGGTTGCCTAGTGGACAAAGAGTAGAGCATGTAGCATAGGCAAAGGTTGATATGGTATCGGTTTCCTATGGTGCTTATAACATTGGCTCTAAGGACTTCCTCCCATTTCTTGAATTGGGGCAAGAGTTCATTAAGTTCCATTCCATATGGATCCTTTTCAACCTCATTTCCCCCACGGGTTCTCCTAGTGTTGGTTGTCCTAACAAAAAGGTGGTTACGAAGTACATCTTTTGACACAAGGGGTGTGTCATAAGGATGGATACGGTCTTGGAGGTTGTCAAGAGTTGAGAGGGAGTGCAAGTCGGAATAGAGGCAAGTACCACGGTTTGAAACACCTAGGATTTGAGCAAACTCCTCAAGTGTGAAGGAGTATTGGTGACCGCTAACCCTAAACTGGATAGACATATGACCATAATCATCCGTTGAGAGGACGCATGATGCATAGAACTCTAGAATGAACCTAGGACAAATAGGCTCGTCGATATTCAAAAGACACTCAAAGTTTATTGTGGCAAAATCGGCGTAAAGGTTTGTGCCTTCTAGGAAAGATGGGTCTATGGTTCTACCCTTATGGACATAGTGTTTTTCTAGGGCTTTGAAAACGTTTACTTGATTTGTGGTAAGGCCTTTGGTTTTGTGGTGTTTTGGTAGGTACTTAATGGTGTCCTTGTGGTCGTAATGGGTTAGAGGAGGCATGATGATTCCTAGAACAACAAAAATTTCACATTTTAGTTTGAGTAAACTACTATTTTAATGCGGATGTTCTAGTGTGTGCCTATATGAAAACAATGTGGAGGTGCGGTTATCTTGACTCATTTTGATGCATCAAAATCGTTTTATGCAAGTTTTGTTATAAAACAAAAGATAACCCAAACGCTCCTAGTTCAATGTAGCTTCGTTTGAATGTACCCGAAAATACATATTGGTTATGTATTCCCTTTAGCATTCAAGAGACATTATGCAAGTGATGTTTTAAACATAACGTTTTGATTTTGTATTCTCAATGTGAGACGAAAAGATATTTGTCCTACTTGTGAGAAATTTTTGAAAGGATTTGACATGGGGTGTTTTAGCAAACATGTTTATACTAATTAAAAATGCAATTCCTAACTATGGGAAACATGATTAGTTTTATTAATTACCTAATCTCATGCATGAATTTCTTAAGTTAATGCATGCATAACCCCAAGTTTTTGTTTTTGTGCAAGAAATAGAATTCCTAGACTCAGATCAGGATTGTAATTATGTTTAGAATACTTACAATGATGATTGATTAGCAATGTAAATGAATGGAGGACCAAGAATTCGTAGGTGTGGATGAGTGGTGAAGTGAATAGTATCAGCCTTGAAGTGGTGGTTATGAGATAATGGGTGTTTGGTTAAATATAAACAAAGAAAATGATTCTGCAGGTTGACGGACACGGCGGAACCCTGGGTTGGGTTCCGTCCGTTATGGCTGAGGGTTCCGCCGACCCTGCTGAGAAACATGGTTTTGGATTTGTTTTGATTTTTGTGATTTTTGTCTAATGTCCAGAACTACAATGTAGGTTCCATGAGTCCTAAGCCTATCCTAAGAAGATTAAAAGGTTCACGTTTAAGAGGTTTTGTGAGAATGTCAGCTATGTTATCTTCGGAAGAAACTTTCTCAATTGAGATATTTCCTTTTTGGACGTTGTCACGAAGGAAATGATGACGGATTTCAATATGTTTGGTACGAGCATGTTGAACCGGGTTTTTGCTAAGATCAATGGCACCTTTGTTGTCACAAAGAATTGTGATGTCGTTGAGTTGAATTCCGTAGTCGACAAGAGCTTGCTTCATCCAAAGAGCTTGTTGACATGCCTTTCTGGCCGAAACGTACTCGGCTTCCGTTGTTGAGATAGCAAGAGCCGTTTGCTTCTTAGAGAACCATGAGGTGAGACAATGTCCAACAAAAGTACAAATACCACTTGTGCTTTTTCTATCGACATAGTCACCGGCATGATCCGAGTCGGCATACACTATGGTGTCTATTCCCGTTCCTTTGGGATACCATAAACCTAAATGTGTAGTGCCCTTAATATACCTAAATATCCTTTTAACGGCTTCGAGATGTGTAGTCTTAGGATCTTCTTGAAAGCGAGCACATAGACAAACACTAAACATAATGTCGGGTCTACTAGCCGTTAGGTAAAGTAGACTACCAATCATACCTCTATATTTAGTGCTATCTACGGATTCACTTTCCTCATCCTTAGTGAGTTTAGTTTCCGTGGACATGGGAGTTTTGATAGGTTTCGAATCTTCTAATCCAAATTTCTTAAGCATGTCCTTAATGTATTTAGATTGGTTAAAGAAGATACCATCTTTAAGTTGTTTAATTTGGAGTCCTAGGAAAAAGTTGAGTTCTCTCATCATACTCATTTCAAACTCGTCATGCATGATTTTTGAGAAATCCACACATAATTCTTGACAAGTTGATCCGAATATAATATCATCAACATAGATTTGGACTATGATAATATGTGAATCTTTCTTCTTAGTGAAGAGAGTATTATCAACTAAGCCCATAGTGTACTTATGGTCAACTAGGAAGGTTTTAAGTCGATCATACCATGCTTTTGGAGCTTGCTTGAGTCCGTAAAGAGCCTTTTTAAGTTTGTAAACATAATTAGGTTTTTCAAAATCGATGAAGCCCGGTGGTTGAGCAACATACACTTCTTCATTAATGACTCCGTTTAGAAATGCACTTTTGACGTCCATTTGAAAGAGTTTAAAATTATGTGCACACGCATAAGCAAGTAAGATTCTAATTGACTCGAGCCTAGCTACCGGAGCATAAGTTTCATCGTAGTCGATGCCTTCTTGTTGATTATATCCTTGTGCTACTAGCATAGCTTTGTTTCTAGACACAATTCCATTTTCATTCATTTTATTACGAAATACCCATTTCGTTCCAATTATTGTTTGACTCTTTGGTTGAGGAACTAATGTCCATACATCATTCCTAACAAATTGGTTTAATTCTTCTTGCATTGCAATTACCCAAGATTCATCCTTAATGGCTTCATTAATATTTTTTGGTTCAATGGTTGACACGAAACAAAAATAATTACTTTCATTTTGGACTTTTGATCTTAGTGTTCTTTCATTAATGTTGCCTATGACGCTATCTAATGGATGACTTTTAGATTCTTTGACATTAACAAGTTCCTTGTTTAATAGTTCATCTTCCTTGTCATTATCTAAGATTTCTTGACTTTCAATTGCTTGGCTTTCAACTAAGTCATCATCTACCAAAGGTGATGTCTTAGAGGGAGGTGGACTTTCGTCAAATGTTACGTTTAACGATTCCTCGACTCTTAAGGTTTCTTTGTTTAAAACAATGTAAGCTTTACTACTTTGTGAATATCCAAGAAATACACCTTCATAAGACTTTGGGTCAAATTTGGTGAGATAATCCTTGGTGTTAAGAATGAAACATTTACTACCAAACACTCTAAAGTATCCTAATGTAGGCTTTTTACCTTTGTAAAGTTCATAAGGAGTTTTATTCAAAAATGGTCTAATTAGGACTCGATTTAGAATGTACGTTGATGTGTCTACGGCATTACACCAAAACTTTTGTGGAATATTTTGTTCATTAAGCATTGTTCTACTCATCTCTTGTAATGTCCGATTTTTACGTTCTACTACACCATTAGATTGAGGAGTACGTGGAGCCGAAAAGTTATGAGTAATTCCATTATTATCACAAAATTTTCCAAATTGAAATTCATTATCAAATTCACGACCGTGATCCGTTCTAATAGACACAATATTAGACCCTACTTGATTTTGAATTTTCTTACTTAGAATCTCAAATTTATCAAAAGCTTCATTTTTACTTTTCAAAAATTTTGTCCAAGTATAACGTGAGTAATCATCTACTATGACCAAAGTGTAGAAGTTACCTCCATAACTTTGTATAGCGGATGGACCAAATAAATCCATATGTAAAAGTTCTAGACACCTAGATGTAGAAACCAAGTTTTTAGCCTTATGGCTACTATGGACTTGTTTACCGACTTTGCAAGCATCACAAAAGTGTTGGTCATATTTCAACTTGGGTAGGTTTCGAACTAAGTCTTTGGAGGAGAGGTTTTGGATAAGTCTCATGTTAGCATGTCCTAAACGTCTATGCCATAAAGTTGAAGATTCATCTAATGAGGTAAGACAAAGTTTGTCTCTAGATGTAGAATCCAACTTCATGACGTATACGTTGTTCTTAAGGACACCTTTGGCTATGGTTATACCATCTTTAAGTATTTTACTACCGTTCTCACTAAAAAGAACATTATACTTATTACGACAAAGTTGACTAATACTAAGGAGATTAAATCTTAAGTTATCAACATGAGCAACATCATCTATAGAAAGGGAGTCATGAGAGATTGTACCTTTTCCGATGATTTTGCTCCTAGCATTACTACCAAACGTAACATTACCTCCATCACATTTGTGATATGTTGAGAAGAAGCTTTTATTACCCGTCATGTGCCTTGAACAACCGCTATCCTTGATCCATTCATCCGGATCCAAACAAACTTTGAGGCACACCTATTTTATGAAAAACACTTAAATATTTGGTCCCCAATTTCTCATGGGTCCATTTTGGTTAAGCATACCATTAATTTGTCCCAAATATAAAAATAGAGCATAAGGGTTCCATGGCATGTAATTTGAGGTTTGGTAATGTCCAGGAGTGTTTTGGTTCCAAACATGTTGGTAGTTTGGTCGAGCATTGAAGTTGCTCTTTGGAAAGGGGCGTTTGGGAATTGGAGTCTTAGGTCTTGGTTGAGTAGTCTTAGCTCTGAATTCATTTTTACTAAGTCCTACTCCAGTTTTAAAGGCAGGTTTGGTTCCATTTTTATATGTAACTTTAACAAATTTAGAACGATCCGATGTGGATGGAGTTACTGCTGTAGCAGACCTGGCGGAACCCTCGGGGCCAACGGGCGGAACCCTATTTTGGGTTTCGTCTGGTCCGCGGGCTGCTGTAGCAGTTTTGTTTGTTTCATGTGTGTTCGTTTCTTGTTTTGTTTGACCCTTAATGATTTCTACTTTCCTGAAACCTAGACCTGTTTTATCAAAAGGTGACTTTTGGAGTTTCATAATTTCATCCGCACATGAAATGCTCTTATCGAACTTTTTGAACTTTGTGGTTTGTTTGATTAGATCATTTTGAGTTATTTTAAGTTTCTCAACTTCAAGTTTAAGTTCCTCACATGATTTGCATGAGGTGTCAATACCTTTACTCTTTTCTAATCTCTTAGCTTTTTCTTTTAACTCATAAACTTCATTTTCTAAAAACTCCTTTTTAGTTTTCAAAAATTTATTTTTGTTTATGATTTTTAAGCTTAGCTCACAAAGTTTGTTATATTCATTTTGTAAAGTGTCATCATCAATAGAGGAGTAAGATGAGTCGGAGAGTACCTCATTTGAGTTGTGAGCCATGAGAGCAATATCATCGTTCTTTGGCTCATCATCATCTCCTTCATAGTCACTCCAAGCACCACCCACAAAAGCTTGTTGAGGCTTGCTCTTGGGTGGTTTTGGACATTCTCCTACAAGATGACTTGTGTCTCCACACCTATAACATTTTCGTTCAACTTTTCCTTTTCGATCATCACGATCTTTCCGGAAGGTTTTCTTGTCATCTTTAGGTTGTCTTACAAATTTCCCTCGCCTACGAAAGAACTTCTTGAAGTCTCTCACGGTCATAGCATATTCCTCATCATCACTATCCGAAGTAGATTCTTCATCATCACTTGATTGGACTCTAGATTTCAAGGCAATGGACTTAACTTTTTCTTTCTTGCCTCTAACTAGTTTCGAATCTTTTTCCATCACCATTTCGTGAACTTTGAGGTTTCCAATTAGCTCATCAAGTGACATGCTTGAAAGATCTTTGGATTCTTCAATTGCCGTCACTTTTGCTCTCCACTTCGGATGGAGTGCTCTAAGAAATTTCCTGACAAAGTTCTTACTACAAAAAGATTCATCAAGTGCTTTAAGTGAAGTAATAATAGTGTTAAACCTAGCAAAAGCATTATCAATAATCTCATCTTCGGAAATGACAAATTGTTCATATTGTTGAACAAGAAGATCAATTTTGTTATCTTTAACTTGTGAGTTTCCTTGATGAGTGACAATTAAAGATTGCCAAATATCTTTGGCGGTTTTACACAAAAAGACTCTTTCATATTCTTTCTTAGGCAAAGCGTTGTAAAGCATCATTTTAGCTTCATTATTTTTACCTATCAATTTCTTTTGATCATCATCTTTAATGTTAGTAACTATATTATCACCATCAACAATTATATACCATAAATCTATATCTTTAGATTTCACGTAAGTTTCAAAACGGTTTTTCCAATATATAAAACCATTTGCTTCAAAGAGTGGTGGTCTTTGCATAGATTGCCCTTCTTTGTAATTTTCAAAATCCATGGATCGTTTCAAGTTTTAAAACACAATATATTTTAAAAGCTTGAGTAACGTAGCTCTTGATGCCAATTGTGGAAAACTAGAAGGGGGGTTGAATAGTTTTAGCGTTTTAAAATCTTGTTAACTTGTTTAGTTAGCTTTGAAACTTTCCGTTTGATCAAAGATATATGCACAAACACAATATATATAACATGCAAGTAAAGGAAAGAAACGATCAAACCACAACACGAGTATTTATCGTGGTTCGGCTACAAGGACTCTTTTTCCTTGCCCTACGTCCACGCTCCGAGTATCCAACTCGAGAGTTTCTTTCACTAGTCAACAAGCTCCTTTCACCGGCGGAGAAAACCTTACACGTCGCTTATACTTTTACCGACACAAAGCTAAATGTCGAGTTCTTTTACAAGGGCACAACCACTCCCGTTTAGTTCTTTTACTAGGGTACAACAACTCCCAACACTCTTTGTATTTTGAGGACTAAAATACTAACCACTCACTTCAGAATATACACAAACAAATGACGCGTAAACAACACGAGTTTACACAATACTAAGCTACCAAGTCTTGCAACATTGTGTTGGAAACTTGTAACTTTAGACGACCTTGTGAGCTTCTTTGCTACAAAAGGAAACTTCATATTTACAATGTTAAGATGTTAGAAAGAAAGATGAGTGTGTGTGTAAAAATGATCTCAAGAGGTTAGCCAAAAATCAAGTTATGGCTTGGTATTTATAGCACAACAAACTGTGTGCTCGGCGGATCAGGCGGAACCCTCAAATGGGTTCCGCCCGTGTACCCCCAGGGTACCGCCGGGTCTGCAGTAGGTTTTTGCAATTACTCTTCAAACCAAACAAGGTCTTGTCTCATAACTTCTATCAACCAAACAATGTCACATCACTTAAAGTAAGTCAAACATGATACTTGCAAGCAACATGAAAGCAAGTCAAACACATAACTTGCCATAAATACATAATGACAAAACTTGCCATAAATGTGATGTGACTATTTCTAATTTAAGAAATAAACTTGTGTTATGTTTTATGAAATGTAAAATGTAGCAAAAGTCTTGTTTATGCAAGTCTTAAAAACTAAGAATATGTTTTGCTTAAAACTAAAGTTTACATTTTGTCGTTAACAAAACTTAGCGAAGATCGTAAAATATAAATAACGTTTTTAGGCGATATTTGTATTAACAAACTCCTATTCAAACCAAAACTACTTTAGACCTCAAACATATCATAACTATAGACCAAGTTATCAAACTCAAAATGACTATCAAAACAATCCTTGGTTCGCCTTCTCTAAATTTGGTATTGAGAAATTATGTGTCTTGCTTCAAGACCCAAGAATGTTTAACTTGGGCACTTTAAATGCTAACCAAAATGGACCAAAGAAACAATGAGTACCAAAGGCATGAGTTGTATTTTTGTTGTACGTTTGCCTCAAAAGTGATCTACAACCGGATGAGTGGGTAGTGGATAGTGGTTGCACTAAACACATGACCAGGAATAGAAGATTGTTCACATCATACATGGCGTATAATGGCAATCAAGTCATTTTTGGAAGCAAACTTAACGGCAAAATTGTCGGCAAAGGTAATGTCCTACATGACTCCATAGAAATCTCCAATGTTGAGCATGTTAGGGGTCTAAGTTTCAATTTGATTAGTGTGAGTCAATTATGTGATGATGATTGTGAGGTCAAATTTACTAAGGTAGATTGCACCATTAGTAAAAATGGTGTTGTGTTAGCAAAAGGTCATAGGAGAAATAATTTATATACATGCAAGTTAGGTGATAACTCTAAGCAACACATATGTCTTACGTCCATGGTAGACAACTCAACGCTTTGGCATAGGAGATTAGGTCACGCCAATATGAGGTTAGTCCAAAACCTAGCTTCTAACGAACTAGTACGGAATTTACCAAAGTTGAGCTTTGAAAGACATTATTGTGATACATGTCTAGGGAGTCAAGGAAAAACCAATAATAGGAATATAAAGGAAGCGACAACTAGTAAAGTTTTAGAATTAATTCATCTGGATTTGTATGGTCCATCTTTGATCAAAAGTTATGGAGGTAACTTCTACACTTTAATGATCATAGATGATTATTCAAATTACACTTGGATATTATTCTTAGAAAACAAGGATGGAGTTTTAAATAAATTCAACATTTTGAGAAAGAAACTTGAAAACCTACTTGATTGTTCAATTGTTTCAATTAAAACAAATCATAGTAGCGAATTCGATAAAATGCAATTTGGAACCTTTTGTGAACAACATGGAATATCTTATAACTTATCAGGCCCGTTCACTTCTCAATCGCATGAGATTGTTGAAAGAACACATCGTAAGTTAAGAAAGATGAGTCGTGCAATGCTTGACGAGCAATCCATTCCACAAAAGTTTTGGTGTCATGCCCTAGATACCGCTTGTTACATTTTTAATAGAGTCTACATAAGAAAGGTAATTAATAAAACACCTTATGAAGTACTTAGGAATAGAAAACCATCCCTAGAGTATTTTAGAGTATTTGGTTGCAAAGTATTTATACTTAACACCAAAGAATATCTCACCAAATTCGACCCAAAGTCGTATGAAGGTGTGTTTCTAGGATACTCTCAAACTAGTAAAGCATACATAGTGCTTAACAAGGAAACAATGAGGATTGAGGAATCTCTCAATGTAACCTTCGGTAGAAGATGATGTGATCAACGAATCTTTAGTTCAAGATCAAGAAAGGTCGCCTACATTACAAGTTAATGTTTCGGATGAAGGCAATCCTAAGGAATTGAGAGAAGCGAGGGGTCATCCTATACAACAAGTCATTGGTGACTTGAATAAAAGCGCTCTTAGGTCACAAAACAAACAAGTCTAAGTTTTTGGCATGACATTTTTCAAAAGTCCAAATTGCTTTGGGATAGGTTTTGATGTTAAAACATGCATCTTAGGAGAACAATCTTTAGGTGCTATTAGAGCTTATGTGATTAAAGGTTTATGTGGAGGCATGAATGGAAGATCTAACAAATGTCTTCCAAGAGGAAAGATATGCATCAATTCATTATTCAAACTATGATTGATAAGTATCCAAGATTATACATATCTATACTATGTGCTTGAACAAGAAAACTTGACACAAAATTATCTTGATTCATCTTGAAAATTTTGTCTTTGATATGACGATTCTTCACAACTCACACTTGTGTTCAAGAACTTGTATCCAATTCATCTTGTTCTCCTTATGTGATAAAATCCATGTTGCATGCTTAAATTAAATTGAATAATACTATCTTACAACAATTAATTGATTATAGTTTCATGCATATGATTAAATGCATGCATGATAAAATTATGTGTACTATCATCCTCTTTTATTCCATACACCATCACATGCTTAATGAAATATTGGTACATGATTTAGATGTCTTAGCCATCTCCTCAAGCATCTTTGTAGTTGAACTCATCATGAACATGTATGACTAGTCTCATTACTCATACCTACCACCCTTCTTCAATCCTATATAAATCACATTATTTCTTGCATCTTCACATACTTCTTGTTCTTCTTTCAAAACTTAAATCACCTTGAAAACTCTCCTCTCTAAAATGAGTCATCCTTCAAGCAATGACTACAAGGGTAAGTCCATTGTAATTGATGAAGAACCAAATGATGAATGGGAAAATCCATCATGTATGGATAATCAAATACTTAGGAATTATGTGATGAAATGTTTGTTGAGTGATCCCATATGGTACAAAACGGGGTACCCTCTCCCTCCCAAACTTGATGCTTCATCTCATGACCATGCACGGAGGTGTAAATGTTGTGAGAAAACAATCAAGATTGAGAATGATGTTAAGGATCTTCAAGAGGAGATGAGGGAATTGCATCTTGCCTACAAGAACAATTTCATGATGTTAACAAATGTTGTGAAAGGTCTTGCAAAAGTTGCGGCTCAAAAACGCAAGAAATAAGGCCACTTGGGCAACTTTTGTTGTAGGTTATGTGTAATATAGTTAGTCACCATATAATAGTGTGTTTGAATAAGGTGATTGTAGAATGTGTCTCTAGCTTGTCTTAGGAATTGTCTTTGTTGTATGCTTTATGCTCTTCTATGTGATATAAAATGTATTATGAGTTATATGTGAAAATCATGTTTGAATCATCTCTATTTTTATTTAGTGCTCAACATTTGGATTATGGAGTCATCTTGGACACAAATAGACTTATTGTTATAATGTGGACTAACCCATGTTACAAGTCTCCAAATGATAACCTAACCCATCTTGGACTTTCACATGTGAGGATTTCTTGTTGGTTGCATGTTGTGATTTCTATATGTAGCTAGGCCACCGCAAAGGTGAGGCTCTTGACCCATGGATCCCCGCCTTTAAAACAAGGGGGAGCAACGATCTAGGGGGAGCTATGTTCAAGGGGGAGCACATTCGGTCCCGCCTTTTTGATTTGACAAAAGGGGGGAGAAAGAAAGCAAGAAGTGTGAAGACCATTCAAGTAATGTTAAAGGCTTCATCAAATTACAAGGCAAAGGTCAAGACGCAAGCTACACCAAAAGGCGCACTTTGTCTTCGCTAAGTTTGGTAATTTTATTTTGCTTTCGGTTTTTGTTTGTCATCATCAAAAAGGGGGAGATTGTTGAGGCAACATGATCAAGATCTCTTTATGTTTTAATGATGACAAACAAACCATCGAAACACATAAAATAACAAACGTTAGCTCAAAATCGCCGGATCCAATGTCTGCTCCTGGCGCGCTGCCCGCGCGTCAACGCGTGGGTGACGCGCCAGGAGTCTGTATGGTTCCGGGCAAATTTTGAAAGTCGGCTTTCCCCTTACCCGACAAATGTGAATCTTTCAATACAGGTATGAATATGTTATGTGCTTAATTGAGAATACTCGAAACGAGTTTTGAGACTTGAGAGATCCTACTTTTAAAACACCCATTTACGGGAAAACGCCAACTCATGTTTTCTAACTATCGCCTCTAGCCAAGGCTTTTCTAAACTTAGGGAGCTTGTATATTTCACATAACATCGTGTTGAAGCATCCATATGCTCATATCCCGTGCTTACGTCTTCTCTAATTACGTAACGGGTTTACTCCCTTATTGGTCAAACTAAGTCAAATGTCACTTTGCGTAAACGCATCCTTTCCTACTTGGGTTATGCTTTACATCAAGGCAAAGCACTTAACTTGTTTGAACCAAGGTATTAGTTGAGAATGTCGAGTCGTGGAAAGTCACGAGATATGAAACTATGGATTCTCGAAGTTGTGTTACTTGAACTTATAAGTAACCTATGATTTTCTCAACTTATAATCTTAATTGTCTAAACCTTTTCTTTTTAATGACAATTAGATTATGCCTTAATCCTCTCTTAATCCCATTTATGCATAAGACAAAACCAATCATATCCAATCATATCCAAATCAAATATTCTCTTACACAATCTCTTACACCCTTACATATTCCCTTACACACTACATCCTAACCATCCATTCCCTTACAACACATCCCAACCCTTCATTTTCAACACATGCCAATTGTTGGAAACCCTAATATGGCTCCTCTCATCCTAGCCATTGATTTCAAATTACAACACATCACAACCATCCATCCAACCCCTCATCTGTATATCACCACATGGGCTTGATCTCAACCATTGAATTCAAATCAAACACATCTCAACCATCCATCCAATCCCTCTTCCCTATACCACCACATGTGATTGATCTCAACCATTGAATTCAAACTAAACTCATCTCAACCATCTATCCAATCTCTTCTATCTATACCACCACATGGTTTTGATCTCCACCATCCAATTCAAATGAAACCATCTCAACCCTTCATTTCTCCTTTCCCCCCAAGCAAAGCATATTCCTTGAAATATCCTCTTCAACCCTAACCTAGGCATACTTGATCTTAGCCATCCATCTCTAATGAGATCATCTCATCCATCCACATTTCTCCACATGCCAAATTGTTTGAAAACCAAGGGAGGCTCCCTTTGATCCTAGCCATCCAATTCAAACCATTTCATCTCAACCCTCCATCACATTCTTCCCCCCAAGCATTGGAATATTCCTTGGCATATTCTTTCTCTTTTTTCTATGCCATATGAGGAGATACACTTCTACCCTTTCCAAATTACTCAATCTACACTTTAAACCCTTGGTAATTTGGTTTCTCTTTAGGCACTTCACAAATGATATCCAAATTGGCTATTTGAGTTGGTAAACCTTAGAATGATTAATGTTAAGATTTAGTATGAGGTACAATTGGGGGTTTAGCAAGGATAGGTATTTGTAAGATCCAAACACCCAACACTTGGGAAAAAGTTACAGACGCCTGGCGCGCTGCCCGCGCGTTGACGCGCGGGTGATGCGCCGGCCTCGGTAAAATTTCCCAAGTTTGGGTTCTTGGCCTATAAATACCACCCTTGCCTATTGTATTCCTCACCTCTTGCCATTATTCTTTCTCTCTAGATTCTTTCTTTCTAAACACTCTCAAATCTCTCTATCTCTCTATCTCTAATCTTGTGTTCTTGATTTTCATATTAACATCTTTGAAAGAACACATATCTTTGCAAGGGAAGAATCACAAGAACCTAATCCACTCTTGTGATTGTGTCGAGGGTCTTCCTATCTTTACCCTTTCTACTACAATCGAGTCTCTAGGTTAGGTTAGGACTTGATTGAACAAATATTCATTCATTCATTCAATTGTTTGTAAGGGAAGTCTTGTGTCTTGGTGACCAAGCCTAGATCATTGGGGATCTAGTTGGGGTTTGATACTTCCGGGTGGAAGTCTTGGTAGAGATCTTTGTGATCCTTAAGTAAAGTCGAATCGTGAGATTCTTTTGGGTGGTTTTCGAGGGCGGAATACCGTTGGTGAGTAACTCCTTCTTTGTGAGCATCAATATTGGTGAATATTGGTGGAGTGAATTGTAACGGTTTATAGTCTACCGAAAGGATTATACTAGTGAATAGTATCGGAGTCGCGGATTCGCAACTGGACGTACGGATGGTATAAACCCCCCATCCCGAACCAGTATATATCGTGGTATCTTTCTTTACTCGCTTTGTATACTTTGTTTGTGTTTGTGGTTGTTTGGATTGATTACACAACCACTTGGTTTCTTGAGGCTTAACGTTTTTAAACGTCTTAAAAGCCAAAGAAACCGTATTCACCCCCCTCCCCCCCCCCCCTACGGTTCTACATCATTTTTCTTAAAAAATATTATTATTATTTTTCTGGATCTCTTCCCAACACCAAAATGCTTCTTCAAATAGCGTTTGAAAAATAGCATTTTCAAAAAAGGCAAAACTTGCCAAACGTCCATTCAATTTTTAACCACTAAATGTTAAACGCTATCTGCTTTTAAAGCATCCTTGCCAAACATAAGAACTACTTAAGTATTACAATAGTGTGTGAAATGAACTCGTTTCTCCATTAGAGGTTCCTTAATGATCGACGCATACTCTATCAGTATTGTAATTTTCAAACTTAGTGTTACTAAACTCTTACTATTTCGACATGATCTTCCTTTTGTCGTGTGACATTCGAACTTTCTTATAAACTTTTGCGAACATAAATCGATTTTGACATAAACAATGGAATTTTTAGCTTTATAAACCTTTTGTTGTTTATATACAAGCTAATCAGAACTGGGCTTAATGATTTCCAAGTTAATTTGCATGATCACGACATCATTACATCAATATAAGAATAATGTGTAGGCCATTTTCGTGTTTCACATATCATGTCCTAATCATAAACCATATCATTGGTTGAAAAAAGATTTTTTAAAAGCAAGTTCTAAGACTGCGCGACAAGGGCGTGAGATTTACTTGGTGGCCACACCAAAGTTACTTAGTTACCCTTTGTCCACACCAATGGTGACTTAGTTACTTTTAAAATATTTTGCAAACATAAGTTGATCTGATCACCAAGTTGTGTTCACCATTTATGGGCCCTATGTTTTTTCTTATGTTGTTTTTTATTTTGTTTGTGAGTGTGTGTGAGGTATTTAGTAGTATATATTTGTATAAAGTGTGTATTTTAATAAAATGTGAGTGTAAGATGATAATGTCCACAAAAAAGTGAGAGAGAGAGTGAGGAGAAGTGAGAGGAGAGAAAAAGCTGATGTGACGCTGATGAGTAAAGTGAAAATGCTAAAAAACTAAATGACCGTGGTCATTAGTCTAATAGCAAATTGATTTGGAAAAGCATCTACAAAAGAACATAACGTCTTTAACTCAAGTTCACTTTACTATAAGCAATTTATGTGGCTTCGAGTGTGGACACTCGGTTCTCTAACCATTGAGAGCGGAAAACCAAACCAAAACCAAAACTAAACACGGATCAAAATAGGAAAATGATTATGTGCGGTCCATTTTTCAGTTCGTGTTACAAAACACTATTTTGCGAGTCTGCTACCACTTAAAAGCAACTTAGCACCGATCTTCTGATTTTTTATGATAAAGTTATCATACTTATAACAAACTCGTGAATCACTTAAACTTAAACGTCTAAGCCCATTCCATGATCCACTTTTGAACTACAACACTAAACTGATAACACACATTATACGATTCACTCTAATTTCAGTCACTTAAACTATTTGACATGTCAGTCCCACATTCCCATCTTGACGTGATTTTTTGAACCGTCACACACTATACACTCTTGACTAACCATTGATGAATGGTTCCCTTAACCAAAGCAACAAAAAAAACTTACTCGAAATCTCACTTATTAGATTCTATTGTGGAAGACATAATTTTTTCTAAAGAATCCGTCATGATTTATTCTCGAAAAAATATGAATAGTTAATATATAAATTGAAAGGTCCGAATAATTCATAGTTTTTAGATCATGAATCAATTTATTTAGGGTTTTTCTAACATGTGCCCTTAGGCACATGTTAAGAAGGGGCCTCTTGTGTCATTTTTTTATTAATTTTTGTCATTTTTTAAATAAAAAAATATTTTGTGTGTACTCTTTTATGAATTTTTAAGTAAAAAAGACACACGGGCCCACTCTTAACATGTGCTTTAAGGGCACATGTTAGAAAAACCCATTTATAAATTATTGAAAGGTCCGAATGATCCACAATTTTTAGATCATGAATCATTGTGGCGAATCTAGTGCAATGCCCCACTAATAAATGAGTAACGTGTATAAAAATTAGGCCATTTGGTGTTTGATCAAGACAACATTACATCAAATAAAAGAGTAACGTGTATAAACATTAGGCCATTTAAGTGTTTGACATATCATGTCAGAATCATAACTCCTAATCAATAATCATTGGTTGAATTTACATTTTTGAAAACAAGTTACAATAACAAAGTGATTTGTGAAAATATTTATCAAGGATTTTGCTAATCAATGCCTATTGGGTAGAGGTTAAGATGTATTTAATGAACAAAAACTTTTTTTATTAGCTAAAAAATGCATTAAATACACATTAAATGAATTTGTAAATTTTAAGCGCCCTTTAAGGGGTTGGCAACACATGCGTGGAGGTGCGGGGTGGGGTGGTTCCCGTGCGGGAACACCGCCGCCGGCCATGCGGTACCGCAAGGGATCCTTCCCTCACGGTAAACTTTCACGCAGGGGAAGGGGAGAAAAATTCGACCGTTGGGCACTTTTTTTGAACGTTGTGGGTTTATTTTCAATTGTTGCATCAATAAAAAGAAAAATATATATGTATGTATTTGCAGGTATGGCTGGAAAAGGAGCAGAGGAAGAAGACGACACAAAGGTTGGGTTTGGTTAATATTTGTTATGTAAACGTTTGGGCTACACTTTGTGGGTTTATTTTCAATTGCGTTTGGGCTACTAAAAACATTTGGGGCTACACTTTTGGCAGTGGTTAATATTTGTTATGTAAATGTTGTTGTTTATTTTTTAATTTTTACATATTCTACAAAATAAAGTTTGTTAAAAAAAAAAAAAAAAAAAAAAAAAAAAAAAAGTGAGTGAAGGGTGAGTGGTGTGATGCCAACAAAAAATGGGTGAGTGGAGGAAAAAGTAGGAGAATGATGTCATAAGGAGATTGGTTGTAAGTGAGTGAAGGGATTTGGAGTGAGGGGTGTGTTGCCAACCCCCTTAGCACAAACAATTTATGTGGTTACGAGTGTGCAAATTCGGTTCTAACTGTTCAGAACGGAAAAACAAACAATTACCGAGACTAAATGGAGACCAAAATGGGAAAATGACTATATATGATCCAGTTCTCGGTCCATACTATAAACAAAAAGCTCTCGGATCAATTTACTACAACTTATAACATATCTTTTACTTTTTTCCAGAATGAAATAATGTCTTACATATATTAAACGCTTGAATCACTAACACTCTCTTCGTGAGTTTTTGTTTAGAAAGAGAAAAAAAAATCATGTTCTCGAATATTTTGTATTATTCGAGGGAAGATAATGAGGTAAGCAAAATGAGCAATGATATATCCTTCTACTCAATGTGCCTACTTATCCTCCTACCAATGCAATCATTTGACATGTGTACACTAACCCTTTCTCTTAGTTTGATTCATTGATCTTTACACTTGTCTCAATCTCATGAGTAAGAGGACATGTAGAAACAAAAAGTAGGAAGAAACATTATTCCACAAGCAAAATATATCAAATTTCTCCTCCTGGTTTTCTTTCCAAATTGTGAAACTTGTTTGACAGAAGATGGTTTGTATTTAAGGCATCATTTGTTTTTTTTAAGAAGTATTTTTTTCTCCCCTTTTTCCACTTCTTTTGTCTGTGCACACAGAGGTTTAAGTATTCACTTTTCACCTCTTCAAAAAGTAGACATAAGCTTTCAATTATTCTCACTTCTTCAACACAAACCCTATCTATTTCTCTTTTATTCATTTCTTTCAAAAACACAAAAAACAAACGGTTTTTTTCCTTGCAGATGGAGATTTTATATGTACATCTTCTTCTGTAGACATGATTTGCAGATGAAAATATAAAACTTCTGAAAAAATAAACGACACCTTAATTTAGTTCTTTTTTTTCCCTCTTTTTTTTTCAACTTGAAAACACATATTTTATTTATCCCTTTTGCTTTTATCTCTTTTTTAACCTTTTCATTTCTCCTCTTTCCATTTTATACTCGAAAACATAGCATAAACTTGAAGTTTAAGCCTAATTCAACTGCTAAACTGATAACACATATTATAAGACTCACTTAGAATTTTTTATGATTTTAGTCGCTTAAACTTTTCAACACGTCAGTCTCACGGTCCCACCTCGACGCGATTTTTGAACCATCACACACCCTACACTCTTGACTAACATCCAAACATCATGAATCATTGTGGCGAATCTAGTAAAATGCCCCACTAACAAATATTTTTAGGTCCCAAACATTCGGGTCAAAATGGGTCCATTCATACATTCACCTTAACCAATCAAACCACAATCAAACTAAATAGTATGGGTGCATATTACACACACTTTACACTTTTACCCTTTCCTTTATTTACATTAAAAATTAAACAAATAATAAATAGATAAATACTTAGCTTAAAACTTATACTACCACAAATTATACTATCATCACATTACATTACATTTTTCTTTTTATTTATTTATATACTATTTTTAACCTACATTTTTGTGGTTGGTCTTCATCTATTAAATCTTGTAACTAATCAATTTCCCATTTTTAATAAAACCCTTATCTTAATTTTAAGTATAAATTATTTTCCCTTTTTTTAAAAATTTTATTTTTAACCAAGTTTTAATTTTTATAAATTTTTAACTTTCAAGATTTACAAGAAAGTTTATAATTTCAAGATCTGAAGCTGCTGTATGTGGATCTAAGGTAATTTTATTTAATTTTGTAATTAATTAATTAATTAATTAAATTTTGAATTAGGGTTTTTAAATGCTTGATTTTGATGATTAATTTGATGATTATATTTGAAATTGGTTTAGGGCTTTTGATCAGATTAACTTGCTTGTTCATTTGCACTGTTCAATTTGAAATCTTGTTGACTAGTTTTGAACTTTCTAAAAATAGAAAGTTTACTAATTTGGGGAAAATTAGTTGGATTATGGAGATTGAAAGTATAATGAATATGGGTTTTTGAGTTTATGTTCAGAACTTTAGATTAAGCATGAATTGGGTAATTATTTGTTATTATGTTTGTTTTTATGATGATGGTTTAACTTATGTAAAAAAAAAAAAAAATAAAAAAAAAAAAAAAAAAAAACTGTTATTTTTGTGTAATGTGATCTTAATTTAGTAAGTTTGTAAATAGTTGGTGGAATTTGTATTTTTTTATACAGTGTTGCGGATATGTAGATTTTGTAAAGGATCAAGATTTTTTTTTTTTTTAAAAAGTTAAGATGGAATCGAACATAGAAGAAGCGTTTAGAGCGAAAGAGCATGCAGAGAAGCTATTTTTGGTAAATGATTACATGGGTGCGAAGCAGTACGCCATAAAGGCTCAAGCTTTATGCCCGCAGCTCGAGGGTGTGTCTCAGATGGTGGCTACTTTTGAAATATACGCTGCTGCTCAGACGAAAATAAATGGTGAAATTGATTTGTATTCGGTTCTTGGATTAGGCCCGTCTGCAGAGAAATCCGTGTTGAAGAAACAATACAGAAAGATGGCCGTTCTTCTTCATCCCGATAAGAACAAGACATTGGGAGCTGATGAGGCGTTTAAGCTTGTATCCGAAGCGTGGAGTGTGTTATCGGATAATACTAAAAGGAATAATTATGATGTTAGAAGAAATAAGCAGTTATCAGCATCAGTATCTCGACTTGATACTTTCTGGACTGTTTGCACTACTTGTCGTGTTCAGTATGAATATCTTAGAAAATACGTGAATAAAAGACTTTCGTGTAAGAATTGTCGTGGGGTTTTTGTGGCTGTTGAAACGGGATCAGCTCCTGTTACTTATTGTCCTTGGTCTTATACTGAGAATAATGGTTATGCAAACCATTCGTATAATACTAATGGCGCTACGTATATACCAAATTCATCAGTATGTTTCACAGGCAATGGGTCGTCTACTTATCCGCCTGCACACACATCCGAATATGGGAGCAATGCAACCTTCCAGTGGAACACTTCTACGGGTGCTTCTGATCATAGTGTTGTTCATAAGACGAATAAAAGACGACAATCCCATGTGGGTCCCGGTGAAATCAAGGTTGTTAAGCTTGGTAGGCCTCGGAAAAAGAGAAAGATTGAACCAGGAAATGGAACTCACCCCACAAATGGTGAAATGTTATTCAAAACCGAGCCTTATGTGGCGGCGTCTAATGGGCATATTGTCAACGAGACGTCTGTCAAGTGGTATCCTGCTCCACCTACTTTTGATACTAGGAAGTTGTTAATTGACAAAGCGAGATCAGTCATTCGGGTTAAGTTAGAAGAAATAAAATTAGCTTCAAAAAACGAGAAAGCAATGAAAAAAACGGATCCGGTTCCGATAACTGTCCCAGACCCAGATTTCCATGATTTTGATAGGGATCGATTGGAGGAAGTATTCAAACCGAAGCAAATATGGGCTATCTATGATGAAGAAGACGGTATGCCTCGTTTATATTGTCTAATCCGTGAAGTTATATCTGTGAAGCCATTTCAGCTCTATATTAGTTACTTGAACTCAAAAACCGACACCGAGTTTGGTTGTGTAAAATGGATTGAATCGGGTTTTACTAAATCATGTGGAAACTTCCGGGTTTTCCATTCTGATATCGTTGACCAAGTCAACATCTTTTCTCATCTTTTGGGACGAGAAAAAGCTGGTAGAGGTGGTTGTGTTAAAATATACCCGAAAAGTGGTGATGTATGGGCAGTTTATCGAAACTGGTCAGTTAACTGGAACCGCAAGACACCAGAAGAAGTGAGGCATCAATATGAAATGGTTGAAATTCTTGAAGATTATTCTGAAGAGCTTGGAATACATGTAACTCCGTTGGTTAAGTTAAATGGTTATAAAACAGTTTATCAAAGGGACGAGAAAAAGAATGGGACCCGCTGGATCCCGAGAAGGGAAATGGTAAGATTTTCACATCAAGTTCCGTCTTGTCTACTTAAAGGTCAAGGACTTAACTTGCCTGATGGATGTTGGGATCTTGACCCTGCTGCAACCCCTGAAGAACTTCTTCAGGCTGCAGTGGATGAAGAAAAACCAGATCTTAATGTACAAACATAAACATGTAGTTGTGTGTGTGTGTAAGATTTTTAGATAAAAGGATCGTAAGATGATCCACGGCGAACTAAGCTCACATTTGTTTTTAGATGAGTTGCATTACATGTGGGTTGGGCTAGTATTTGTACCATCATTAAATACTCTTTAAGAATGTTTTAACACTTAATTTATACATTAATGATAATTGCAGGATTTATGATGCTTTGAACATTGTCGTTTTTATCTTCTGAGTCTTGGTATATGCAAAGTTCTTCATATAAACCAGACGAATCTCCACGAAAGCATCACGTAACATTAGTGGCATCTTTTGCACTTCAGTAAAATTCTCAACAATGAAGAGTAAATACATAAACCATGCAGGTTTTAACAAAGAATCGAAACAAGTTATTGAATCATTTCATTCAAAACATACATAAAATATATGAAGCCCAGAGACTTCAAATGTATTGACCAAGAAAAGTATTGTAGTAATATTTTGGAACTCTAAACTTATTTTGTCATCTTGTTGGTGCATATGTTATGCCCCTACCCTCCTGCTGTTGTGGGGTTCATGTGTGCTCTTAAAGGTCATTGAGACCCATCAATAGTAGAGTGAGTAGGTAGAATGTACTTGTTTGTGAAGGCTGGTGTTTATTACTGTACTGTGCAGTTGTTTTTTTTTTTTTTTTTTTTTTTTTTTTGACAGGTAAATTTCCAACTTAGGTTTACCACCCCGAAGACCAGGGCCCTAACCACCATTCTGACCAGACTATGTTGTCTTAACCGGGTCCACGCTGGTGTACAGAATGTGGCTCTACGGTGTCGCGAGGAAACCGTGCCGCCTCTACACAGATTTTACCCTGCTAGAGAAACGGTCGGATAAAACCCCGACGCTGCTCGGATTCGAACCCCGGTCTACTGACCCAAGGCTCGAATCTTCATCGCATTGGATGTATCTCCGGAACAAATGGTCTGGCAAATGGCCCACAAATGAGGACTTCCCGGGTGGTCACCCACCCGGTACTACTCCCATTTGTAGTGCTTAACTTAATAAGCCCCACCCACTAGACCAATTGGCCATTGATGTACTGTGCAGTTGTTGATGGTAGAGGATACTACTGTGGAAAAAAGTTGTTTCATTTGTCTGGGTCTAGTTGGTTCTATAGATGGGAGTATTCAAAAGAATCTTGAGTTTAATTTGTTGGAAAAATTATTGATGATGATAGAACATTTATTTAGGTCATTACACGGAGTTAGTCGTTAACGAGCTTGATTTACCTCATGTGATTGATTACCAATAAAATACCAAAAATGTGTGCCATTATCAAAGTCGATGGAAGAACACCTTCTTAGAAAGAAACAAAAGTTCAAGAGTAATATTGTAATTTCAATAGTTATAGTGATATATGGATCATTATAACTTATAAGTGGTAAACACTGCATTTTTACTTCAGTCGAGTTTATACAGCATCGAGCAAATGTTGGTCTAATGTAGTAGTTGGCAATTATTATACTCCGTAATTGAAATGTGAAAGGTCTAAAGTTCACTAACAACTTAGTGAAAACAACATGATATGACCACGCCAACCTAACAAGAAAACATATGGCTTTAGCTGGTTTGTGTGTGCAGATCTATGTGAATTAGTCAACCAAAAGGTCGAAAGCCATTGTTTAAGACAAATTATATTTTTCTGGTAACTTAAATTGGATCCACATCACAATCAAAATGTCACAAAACAATACAAGCTAAAGAATCATTTCACAAATTACTGATTAGCGATTTACAGAATTCTTCTCCGGAAAACTTGTACAACACCTACGATGAATCTCACAATTTTTTCTCTTGTAACAAACTAATCTAACTCGTTTTTTGTACAATAAATCTAGAAACATGTACATTGGATATATACAACTCCCATGTTCCATGGTTCTTTCCCATCAAGTCATTACATGCACATATCTGTATAGGATCGGACCAAAAACATCATGGTTTCAAGTGAAGTACCAAATTGGGTAAAAACACACCGTTGAAGATGATGTTAATGGTGAAAGAGCCATATAGCTAATCCCCTAACCACTTGCAGCCGCTCAACCAGATTCAAAAAAGCAAGCTGCAGCTGAGTAAAGTTGTTCCTCCTCAAACGGTTTCGAGACATAACCATCCATCCCACACTTCATGCATTCTTCATCCGTTGCTTGAATCACATCAGCTGTCATTGCTAAAATGGGTGTGTGCCAATAACCCACATCAGATTTAATATTTTCATTAAACTTATTCTCGAGGCCACGAATCTGTCTGGTAGCTTCAAACCTAATAAGTTATAATAAAAAATAAAAATAAAAGAACAGGATTAAAAACCGAAACTTGTTTAGGAAACAAATGAAACTTTTTAAACAAACTGTAACCGTTTTGGAGATTACTTACCCATCCATTTCTGGCATTTGAAGATCCATGAAACAAGCATCAAAACAATGAGGTGGTCCAAGCTTATCTAACGCAGCTTTCCCGCTATCTACACATGTAACAATAGCTCCATATTTCTTCAAGGCACCTTCTGCCACTCGTCTGTTTACAACATTATCATCCACCACCAATATTTTCTTGTCACGAAGCAAAGTTCCGAGCGTTGGTGCTTTTCTTGTCACTCGTGTCTTATCTTTGGCTATAAAAGTTTCTTGGAAACAAGAAATCAAGACACTAAATCTAAGAGGCTTTACAAGAACATCACTCACCAAATTAGCCGTTTTGAGCTCATTGTGAGTAGGGTTTATAGATTTAGCCAGTAGAAATACTTTCGGTTTGAGTTCTTTTAGGGTATGAAAATCACAAACTTCTTCGTCTATGAGGATCATGTCAAAATGAGCTGAATCACTGCAAGATAACAAACCAATAATTATTCGTCAATGTACAAAAACAATTTTATAATAAAGTGTATTTGCATAAATAACAATCAGTTTTTCATTTGTTATGTATTAGTTATTGTACTTACTATTATACATTTGGCCATTTGGGTCATTTGATAATCAAAAAACCATTAAACAACAGCTTCCCGGAAAATATGACTTTTATATAAAACTAGAAGGGTACCCGCGCAATGCGGCGGCGGGGTACCCTGTGATCATTTTTATGGAGAAATACAATTTTTTTCCCAACTTTGACATAATAATTCAAATACATTTAAAAACATTACAAATAAAACTTGAAATATAACTTAAAAACATTTACCCTGTGTGTTTAGTATTGGTGTTTTTAGGTTTGTTTATATACGACTGCGGTTTGGCTATTATAAGTTTGGTTGAAATGGACAGTATAAATATTCGAAGGCAGTTACAATTCGACACTTAAATACAGTTAATTTTCAGGATGTTACAATTCTGATTTTTTAATAGCAAAATTAATACATTTAACTTTGGGATGAAACCTCTTTATATCTAACTTTCTTTTTGTGAAAATGTTTTTGGTCTTATTTTTTTAAGACTTCTAAATTTAGATGTCCTAAATACATTATCAACAACAACAACAACAACAAACCCAATCCCGCCGGGGGCGGGGTATGGGGGAGGTAAACAGTAGACAGATCCTACCCCTACCCCAGGGTAAACCCGGGAGTAGAGAGACTGCTTCCAACGAGACCTCCGGCAAGTGCAGGTGTGCGGGTGAGGTGAACGGAAAAGCGAGCATAAAGATCAAAAGGCAAAAAACAAGCAGCAAAACAAGCAAAAAACAGGCAATACAAGCAAAACAAACAAGGAACCGCAGACAGGCAGAGGCAAGGGGGCACAAACAAAACACAAGCAAAAGAGCACAAAACAAAAACAAACAGATAAAGCACCCAAAAAAAAAACAAACCTAAGGGAGCAAAAACAAAGCAGAGCAAAGCAACGCCTGGAGCCTAAAGCTAAGGCAAAGCAAAAAAGGGGCACTAAAACCTAAAGCAAAGCAACGCACGGGGCCTAAAGCTAATGCAAGGCAAAGCAACGCACGGGCAAAAAAAACACAAAGCAAAAGCAAGGCAACAAAAAACCAAAGCGCAAAGGCAAGGCGACAAAGGGACACCTATGGGCGAAACCTACAACGACCTAAACCCACAAAGCACCGAGCCGAAACTACCCGCAAATCCTAATTCTATCTCTCCACACCTTCCTATCTGAGGTCATGTCCTCGGTCAAGAGAAGCTCCTTCATGTCGAGCTTAACTCTATCCTCCCATCTGAGTTTGGGTCTACCCCTCCTTCTCACACCTTCAACTACTAGCGCCTCGACTCTTCTTACCGGCGCTGATTGTGGCCTCCTTCTGACATGACCGAACCACCTTAACCTTCCTTCTCTCATCTTCGAGATAATATTCTCGACCTCGAGCTTTGCTCTGAAAACTCCGTTCGGGATCATGTCAAGCAAGGTAGTAAAGATATTAATTTTGCATATACAGATGTCAGATTTATATATAATGCTAAAGTATTATTTAAAAACTCTAAGATTATGGGTTACAAATTGACCTAAATGGGACAAAAAATATTTCTAAGACTCAAATGTACAAATACGAAACACGCTGATTGAAGGGGACAAATGACTTGTATGTACAAAAAAAGTAGTACACTGGCTAAAAAAAAAATATTACCTTGATGTCTTCATCAAACAAGATGCTATTTCCACAAAGATTCCCATTCTTTGAAGATGGTATCTTGTAACTTCAGCTCGTATGCTTTTATGATCGACCACAAGTGCTTTTAAATTCCTAAATTCTGATACGGTCGGATAATACTGTTGTACAACTGTATCAACAGGAGTCGGTTCCTTTTTCATAAAAACCGTCGTAAATGAAAATGCACTTCCAATACCCGGTTCACTAACAAAACCAAACTCCCCATCCATCAAATCCACTAATCGTTTACTAATACTTAATCCAATTCCTGTCCCACCATAAGTTCGTGATGTGGAACTGTCAGCTTGCATGAATGGCATGAATATACGGCTTTGTGCATCTAGTGGAATTCCCACTCCCGTATCTTCAACAGTTACTAAAATCTTTATTCTTTTAGAATGAGTTATTGAATCGATAGCACTTAATTTTTCAAAATTTTGCCAACTTTTTCTCCTGTCGACAACTGGAAGGCCACTCAAAGTGTTGCTGAAACTTGTGTAACATTTTTTAAGTACTTCATCTTGACTATCGAGTGGACGTTTGACTTCATCAGCTAAATGAACGGATACAAATATGTGTCCTCTGTCGTGTGTGAACTGTAACAAAATAAGGCTTAAGTTGTAGAACAAAAGAAAAACAAGAAAAAAGTGTGCGTAAATCTAGATAATAAGGCAGTGAGATGAGGACTAACTTTGAGTGAATTCGCAACAAGATTTGTAATTATTTGCCTAAATCTTCCAGGATCTCCAACAACAACTTCAGGAAGTTGATCAGAGACATAAACCGCCAACTGCTCACCCACAAGAATAAAAATATATTTTTGTTAGAAACGATATATATTGCCGACAAATAAAATAACAATCTTCGATTTAAGTACTTAAGCAGATAGGGAGCTTAATACATAAGGATTTAATAGGTAAAATGACCAAAAACGACTTTTTTATGAAAAAAGAAGACAAACTGTTCAGAATTAATTTAAAAATTAGTTTTCTTGTAGCAGATATGAAACTGATTATCACAAAACCTATTTGACCTTACAAGCGAGGGCTGATACAACTGGTAAGAACCTTAACATATAATCTCAAGGTTGTAGGTTCGGCTCTTTTAAGTGTTCGATTTTTCTTTACCCAAAAAAAGCTATTTGACCTGACATAACTAAAAACTTAACTTCTACATCCTAACAGTAAAAACTGATTATTACAGCTTCAAGACACAAGACATATATTCCAATATCCAAAACTAATCACTCCGTATAGCGTCTTACCTCTATTCCTTTTTCTTGGGATTTGGTTGAAAATAATGATAAGACATTATCGAGAATAGTGCGCAGATCAAATGGGACAGCCTCAAGCTCAAGTCTTCCAGATTCAATTTTCGCTTGATCTAAAACCTCGTTAATCAACTTTATTAAGTCTTTTCCACTAGCATGAGCAGTCTGTGCAAAATCCAATTGCTTCGCATTTAGATTTGTGTCCATCAGCATATGCAGCATGCCTGTTATGCAAATTATAGTATATGTTGCACAATATTTAGATAAAGAATCATAACAACAACAAAAAAATAATAAAATAAATAAAAATAAAATAAAATAAATAATACTCAAGGGATTTGTTAATAAGTAATTACCTAAAACACCATTCATAGGAGTCCTGATTTCATGTGACACCGTTGCAAGAAACTATGAAAGATAAAAATATGTAAACAGGATGAAATGTTTAATATTGCAACAAGATTGAAATATTTTAATATACTCACCTGTGATTTTGCAACATCTGCAGCTTCGGCGCGATGCTTAAGCTCCATCATCTCTTGGAAATCACGTTCAACTGTATTTATTCTATTTATAGCTGCATAGAAGATATGTCCAAGAAGCAAAACTATTGTAAGCTCTCCAGCTGATGCACATATTGCTGTCCAAGGTAGAGAAGGCTTATTCTTGAACCTGGAAAGAAATAAAATCCAATTATAATGGTAAAGATCCAAGTGTTCTGGTAATTTTAAGGGGCGTTCGGATATCCATATAAGATTATCTGATTGTTGCAACTTTTCAAGTTGTAATTATCAGTATTTAGCATCCGTATAAACTGGTTATCCATAAAACTGACTATTAAAGAATTATAAGAATTGCACATTTACCCTCTTTTTTTACCTAAATTTTATCGTTCAATATTTCAAAACCATTTTTTAATTGATAAACCATATGTCATATTCAAATTTTGAATGTCTCAACAGTATATAAGAATGTCTGTTTTTGATTATCTTATTAATAAGTTTCTTGATTTATAAGAACTTACCAAACAACTCGTTATCTTGTTACTGTAACTTCAAACAGTTTTGAGTTAATAATTATTTAATATCACATATTCACATAATCAGTTTCAATATGAAGATCCAAACACCCTCTAAGTCTACAATGGTTTCAGAAATAACCTGCAATGCATTTCATGCTTCCGGGCAGGATCACCAAAGTCAAGGCTGCTAATATGCAGTAACCCTGTGTCAGTCTCGTTTGGACCATACATTCTAATTGCTGCGGAAATGTTTGTGGTGTCGTAAACATTCACAACAATGGTTTGTTTGCTAGCTAATTGGTGTAGAAGCTTATCGACTAGTGACGGGACATCATATGATGCACCAAGGTACCTGTTTTTAGAATAAAGATCCCAGTAAAAACAGAAGTCTGTCGATCTCAATGTTACTAAAAAGGGAAGATGGTAGCTAGTTGAACTTACCCCACAGTGGCATTAATTCTTTGCTCCGGTGTAGCCTCTTGAGACATGTGAGTATCATAGACAGCAAAGGTAAGTACAACACCCAAATGATTTGATTTCAATAGCTTGAAAGGAGATGTCAAAACCCCCTTTCCAGATGATCGCGCTCGTAAAATGTTTTCACGATCTTCCTAAAATGATGACCAAATAGAAACGTGAGCTACCCTTATCATATAACGTGATAATTGCAAAGTAAGGTAACCAATTTTGGTCAAAACTATATCTTACCAACTTTTTTAGGCAAAAATAAAGGAATTTCCTAAGCTTTAAAAAGTTTTTTTTTTAAGATAACCACTCAAATGATGACGTGGCAGGTAAAGTGTCAATAACTTTTAACAACGAATTTTGGCGTAATGGCGTGCCATCTGATAACCAATTATCTAAGGTAATTAACTTAAATTTAAAAGTTTACTACTGTTACGAGGGTTTTTGGCCTATAATAGATCTATTACACACAGCAAAAAGCAGACCAAAGCCAGTGTATGCAATTAGCCCTGTAAAATAGCCTCACAAAAAATAGCAAGTTCTCTTGTGAAGGCCTGATAATAAACGACCACATATATATAAGTGAATTTAAAAGTTTTCATGAAGGTATACCGTTCCGGACATCATATCGATAGACACAATATGAGCTACAGTTTCTTGAGACAAGATAACGGGAGCATATTCATCATGAATAGGTGATGGTTCCAGCTTTTCAGGGTCACAATCTTGAGCCAATGTTTGATCTTCAGTTTCCATTTTCTTTATTGTAAATCCATGCTTTTTCTCAAAATTTTCCCTCTCTGAATGACGTACTCTCAAAGCATAGGCCACGCCACTGGTAAGTGGTCTTTCAAAAGATGTTCTCTCGGTATATTCGCCAAAAGTTTTCTATAAAATAGAAGATGACATTGTTATTAGATCCTTGTTAAAAAAAAAAAAAAAAAAAAAAAAAAAAAAACTAAATTAACAATATAATGGAATGATAACTAAGAAATGTATGGAAGATTACTTGATCGATAGCAGGAGGTTGTTTCCCGTGATAAAAAGTAGAAACAAGAATAGCTAATGCATGAACATGGTTCATGCTTACGTTGAACTGATCTTGCAGCATTCGTGCCCGTTCATCACACATGTTTGCTAGAGTTTCTGTTCTTCTCAAGTTAATCTCCGAATTAATGTACCAAAATATTGAAACTGATATAGCCACGCCAGCTAATACAAACAGAACAAGTAGCTTCTTCATCCACTTCCCAGCTCCCCTTGAAGAACCTTGTAATTCATCTTTCTTTTGATGAACTTTTCGTTTTTGACTCTTCCATAATGTTCTACTTAAACTACGAACACTGTATCCCAGTGCCATTATAAGAATAGCCCACAACCATACCTGTACAAAACATAACGGAATATCACAAATACAGCATGATCCCTCTATACAAATTGAAACTCCAAAGAGTCTATAGTTTCCAAATATGGCACTTTGGTAACAACAAAGCTAGTTATCTGAAAGCCCTCAATATAAATTTCAAATTACTGGTCTAAGATTCTTTAAACACACATTTTAGTTACAGTAATAAAGTATCATGCTCCACATGAGATTTTCATTTTTATGGCGGCATTAAGAAAGAACTATATTTGCATCACATTATGGACTAGCTTAACAGGTGGATTGACCCCCACACTTTTCTGTAGATTCTCTATAAATAGTTTATCTATAAAAAAATTACTTGCATCAATAATGCAACTCTTTCAATAATTCAACTGTTCAAACAAAGACCATTTGAACAATTCCACTATTTGATTTTAACCAACACAAATTGAATTATTCACAATAAACAAAGTCTAAAAGTCAAGACCAAAGCATTTTGTGTTCATCTTGGAGCCCAAAAAGATTTGTGTGCATACATCAACCAATAAACAGTTAAAAAAACTTTACCTTCAACCCTAAATTCTGCAAAATTCTAAACCTCTCATGTTATCATGATGCTAAATAGTCTATAAAGTAGCAAAATTTATGAAAAAACTTAAAAAGAAGCAACCTTTTGCACATAAATCAAACAGTAAAAACCAAAAAGATTTTACAGCAAACCTGATTAGACTCCAAAAATGAAGAAACCAGCTCATAAACATGGTATTTGCCAACATTAAAACCTTCAATCAAGAACCAAACAAGCCCACTTGCAACAACAAAAAGCAGCATCTTTTCCAACTTCCAGCCACTATGACCCTTCTTCATCTTGAAATTAGTCAACCATCTACCGTTGACCACACAATCTTTGCACTTCAAAGACATTATAGACACAACCCACTTGCATATCATCAAAAAGCACACACTTTATTAATCACAAGCTAATTTTGAACACAACCCATCTCAGAAATAGCTCAAAAACCACTAAAAGTGATAATACTATTTCATATAAACATGAAAACAAATTTTGAACCAAACCCAAATCAGAATTCCCTTAATAAGCTCTAAAAACCAATAAAAATGTTACTTTTTTTTTTTTAATTAAAAAAGAATATGGTGAAATGGGGTTATGTAATTATCATATATGAAGGTCTTTTAGTTTCTGTGAATCTAAAAGAATCAACAAGAACATACTTTTTTAACATACACACAGTGGAAGGTGTAAAAGTGTGTGTGAATAATGTACTTTATCAATGTGAGTTGATGAGAGAGAGAGAATATGTGTTTATGTTGTTGTTGGTTTTGATGTTGTGACTGGGAACATGATTATCTCATCATCTTGTGGATGAAAGCTAATAATATAAAGCAAACAAAAACACACATGTTTTTTTAATCACTGTTTTACTTTAATCAGTGTTGTTAATTAGTCATTGTCTTTGATACATTATTCTTTTGCAAGTCTTGCTAGGCCGGTGATCCTTCCACTTTTACATCCAAATTAGCTTTCTCTTTCCTAGAGGTGGCAAAACGGGCGGACCGGGCGGGCACGGGCTACGGGCTAAACGGTCTACGGGCTAAACGGACTATGGGCTAATTGGGCACGGGCTAAACGGGCGCGGGCCAAACGGGCGCATGATATACGAATCGTCTTAAAAAAGACCTAAAACAACAAAAAAAATTCCTCAAACGTAACACCTCATTTATATTTAAGTAACTAAATATATTATATTATAAGTTTTTCATTAAAAACAATTTAATGTGAGAGAAAAACATGTGCCCATTTTGCCCATTTAATTTCTAAATGGGCAATATATGCCCATTTCAAAAAAAAGAGGGGGACCAAATGTACCAAAATCTTTTAAAAATTTGCCCATTTAGCCCATTTTTTGATTTTGGGCACAAATTACCACCTCTACTCTTTCCTATCACTCTCTTCGCAAAAGTCACATTCTCATAACCTTTCACCTAAATACGCATTTTATATAAGTATTCTTCATTAAATACCACACATACACTTACAACTAAATAAAAAAACAAAAAATCATCAAAGGTGACCTAGTCACCCTTCAGTGCACAAATCAAAGGTCATAGGGTGTGGCTATAGTGGTGTTCACTCGTGAGGCGAGGGCTCACCTCTCCTCTCTCACCACCACTATACCCAGCTAGAGGTGTCATAAAAGCCGACCCAACCCAAACCTAACTCGAACTTGAACCCGAATATAGTTATTCGGGTCGGGTCAATCAAGTTCAAATTTATATTCAGGTCAACCCGAATTGACCCGAGTTCTAAACAAGGGCGGGTTCAAGTTTGATATATGTATCTTACTCGGGTTTGGGTCAACCCGAGTAACCCGAGTTTGATTTTTTTTCTTTCTAATTTTTATGTATTTCAAGTTTGAACACCAAAATTGTATCATTTTTTTAACGGCCTACACCCGAGCCCGAGTTAACCCGACCTGAATTGACCCGACCAGAGTTACCCGAGTTCTAAATAAGGTCGGGTTCAGGTATTTTTTTTTTTTTTAGCCTTGAGCCCGTGACCCGAATTGACCTGACCTGATTGACCCGAACCCAACCGGGTCAACCCAAATAACACCCCTACACCCAGCCTTAGATGTTATTAGCGTCAAATGGTGTTAAAGCATGAAATCGGGTGGAAGTGCTTTTGAAAAAAAAATAAATAAATAAATAAATTCTATGCGGCAAATCGCCGTATAAGCGCTAATCAACCACTAACTTTTTTTATTTATACAAATCAGTCAACGTGATCAATTGTGGCCAACGGTGGTCAAACTTACTATAAACACGCGAATTTTGCCGGAAATACCATAAACATGCCAGAAACTTGTTTTAATCACTAATAATTGATGTTTATATCTATTACAATTTGTTGGTATAAAGCAAATCTTGTCATAAATACCAAAAACTCACCGCCTCATCGGAAGTACCCAAAACTAGCTGAAAATACAAATAACTCTCTGGAAATGTCAATCCAATTAATCATTGATAAAATCCTCCTGGACCAATTACAAGCTATAAGACGGTTGACCGATCGACTATCGATTCGCGATTTTTGCAACCTTGCTTTTTCGAACCAACCCCCAACATATCACCACTTTCTTTGCAGCGAACCCAAAATTAGATTTGTTTGTGTTTTATGTGGGTATATGTCTGTTAGAAATGTTTTTAATTACAAAAGAAAGTTAACGATGACAGATAAAATGTGATTAAATTTTTAGATAAATAAAATGGAGAGAAATATATAAATGGTGACGTGAAAATGATGTGACTAAGGAAAACTCATTACCATATACTTTACTCTAAACTTGTTTGTAGCTTTGGTACCTAACCACGTGCAAAACATAAATTGTAATATAACAAAGTGCGGTTATTGTTACAATGGGTATTTGTTCACGCGTGAAAAAATAAAAATAAGTTACAAATGCAAACAAGTGTGTTGAATGATACATTTATTTGGTTATAGTTATCAACAAAGGCGAAGCTATGATGATAACAAAGAGAGCTTTGGCTCTCCTAATTTTACAATAAACTATAGTTTGGCCCTCCCAATTTTTAAGAGTTATGTCATTGGCCCATTTAGTAATCTTGATCAAGCTCCGTCAATCAGAAGCGGAGACGGGGGGCAGGATGGGCATGTGCCCCATAGCGAAAAGAGTTGTAATGTAAATTTTATAAAATATCTTTCTATTTTTGTAATTTGCCCTTCTAACAAATTGTTTTGTAGTGCAGTTTTAAAAAATTATCAAAGTTCGTCACATCGATTATAGCTTTCTTGCTCCGCCCGCGCCTCTAATGCATCATTCATATTTTGAAGTGTTTGCTTTAGTTCAAGCTCCTTTGTATGAACGTACTTCTACTCATCACATATTTTGTCATATTAGTCAACGTTTTCAACATCTCACATTTTTTTCTTCATTTTCAAAAAACATGGTTACACTTTTAGAGCATTGTTATATCTTTTTACATGATATTTTTGTTCATCTTCCTACTCGCACAATTATACAACATGTGTGATGCATTATTTTTTACTCTTAAAAAACTTGTAAGCACATGTTCTAGGAAGAAATATAATTTTCCGTACTTTTATGAGCAGCTTTCTTCTTTTTATACGGCATCACTTTAAACGATAAATGATGTATAAAAACCCGTCTACAATCTGCAAGTATTTGCTGTCACAAGAGGGATGAGAGTCAGTAAAGAATAAACCAAAACTATGAAAGAAAGAAAGCGGCATGTGACTGATGAGAAAACAACAAGTAGAGTTATCATATCAAGAAGTTGAGTGACGGAGAGTGGTTACAATCTATTCTTTTAATATTGAAAAAGCTTATGGGCATTTAATGGGAATAGAGCCTAATTCTAGCATATGACCTACGTACTTTTAATAGATTTGCTTTACTAATTTGTTTTCTTTTCCCTTCTAATTCATAAAGTTTTAACTGCATGCATTCGAAAAAATGGTGTTTGTTTAAGTTTTGTTTTTTGGATTTAGGGGTGTAAGTCATGATTCTATGTTTTTTTTATGTCTTACCATCCATCAGTAATATTATGTCACCTCATTTCATGCTTTTCTCATGTCTCATCATATTTTTTTAATGGCAAACATGATTTCATGTCTCTCTCATGTCTCACCTAGTTTTTGACAAATATATAGCCGTTCAATGGCTTTTTTCCTTCCCCACTCTCCCATGATTCAACGGCAATCTATGTCAAGCCCATTCATGCCGAGCCGATGCCGCATGAGTGGCGGCGGTTTTGATTAGCGGCATGCTCCATGCCGAGCCCACTACCGCCGCCCTTAAAAGTTGATTAAGCTCCGGAGTCATTTGCTTAGTGTTAGGATTAATTTACGATAATTGAATGATACATAAAGATGTTTTGAGTAATTTGCGTTTGTAAGATGCCAAAAGCCCAAAACTATATAATCATAAGTACTTAGTTACATGTATGCCCAAGTAAGCTACAAGACCCTCGATAACCGAAAGCTTATAAATTTATCCGGACACTATAAGATCGTAAGTTCGTAGGTCCACTAAACAAACACTATTATATGTCTGTTAACCTTACTCGCTTTGCAATGAAGTTGTAGCTATCAAGGCCAACATCGAAAGTATTCATCTCTTTCTCGAGTAGTTAAGCATTATGTAGTTTCAGTTTGTACAAATGCCGAGTAAGATGAAGCTTCAAATGATATGATCATTTGATGTAGCTACAAATGTCGACAATCCTTCAACTTCTTTTGAAGTTTCAACAAGTTTATTCGTTAAAAAAGATAAAGTTTAAGGGTTACGTTTGAGTTACTAATTGCCTACTTCCATCGTGGCCTACCGATTAAACTTTTTTAGTCATATAAATTTTTGACTTAGAAGGACACTGAATATATAAACAAACCATGTGGGTACCCATACATTAGTTAATTAAACATATAAATGTGGGTTACGGAGTGTTTTTTAATCATGTAGCTAGTAACAAACTCACTAAGGATATAATGGATTAGTAGGGCTTAGCAAATTCACCCGAAAAACGACCTGAACCGACAAACCGACCGAAATCAGACCGAATCGACCTAACCTTCTTCGGTTCGGTTTCGGTTTTGTATACTTATTACGGTTTTTGTCAGTTTTTTCGGTTCGAAATCCAAAAATTGACCCGAACCGAGTCATTTGGTTCAGTTTCGGTTTTGATATATGTTTCTCGGTTTGGTTTTCGATTTGAGTTTTTTCCTTTTTCGGTTTTTTGGTCGAGTCGGGTTTGGCCCACGCTCACCCCTATGCGTTAGTATCAAATCAATGTCATCATTTGTTTGATGTAGCTTCGGTCTTTATCTTTATCATTTAAGGGTCGAGTATTAGCGGACTCCAAAGTGGTTGTATATATTTGCTGGGAAGTTAATATATGGTTCACCGCTAAAAAGTTTGACCTGTAAATTTTCTACTCCTCAATTGATATGTGACAATTTTCTTTTCACGTTTTCTTGTTTCAGTTTTTGTTCTCTCTGAATCCCCTCATAATAAGCTAGAATAAATTATCAAAAGATTGTTTTATTAGAAGAACTGAATGCAATAATAAGAAATTGTATATATTTTGTATTTTAAGACTTCTTGGCACATTGGACCAATAATTGGAGTGACGTCAAAAGACAAATATATCCTTCAATCTTGCCGGAGAAAATAGAACAAGCTAGGAGGTATTGAGATTCCGGTAGGAAATGGGTGGGTCCCATTGACAGCAAGATCTAACCAAGATAGATGGACACATCAACATTGTAAGTAGGTTCCACTGCTGACCTTAATACATTTGGTTTTAACTTTTAACTAATTAACTGTAAGGTCGGCCCATGACTTGTTATTATTATACTAATACGACAAAATAATGTACATGCTATAGGCTGCACCATTATTCGACAAGAAACATATGGTTCTAAAAGCGCGTCATGGCAGGTGAAAGCGTAAGGAGTCACCTTCATTTTACGAAATAGACCAAGACGTTCACTTTAGACGTGACGCAAGATGTTGTGAGAAAATAAGCGATAAGGCGCGCTAAAACGTGAGTTGTGACGAGTTTTTTTTACAACTACGATAAAAAAAATAAATAAATAAAGAATATTACATGTAAGGATATTTTCTTAACTATATTCATTATGTACAACGTTTTTTGTAAATTCGATGCATATGAAATATGATATAAATATATAAATATTTTTATATTTTGTGTCGCTTTATGTCACGATTTAAAAATGCAAAATCTTCGTCTTAGCCGCTAAGACAGTAAGACGTGAGACTTCTCTAAGTTACTTGCGACATATGTAACTAATAGTCATATGTTATTCCTAAGGGTTATAAAGGAAATATATGGTGATGACGGGGGATTTGATCATCAAGCGAATCGGGGTTCAGGAACCCAACCATAGGCTAGAATTATAAAGCTTCACTATCGTTTGATGGATAAAGGCATTGATATAGGTGGAAGGCTTACAAAAAGGGTAGGCAATGGGAGTGACACAAGATTCTGGGAAGAAAAATAGATTCCTGGTAACACTTTGTCATCTTTGTATACTCGTCTATACGCTTGGAAGTAAACTCAGGTTATACTGTAGCCGATCGGTGGAACAATGGTGTTTGGGATTGGAAGTGGCGTCGAACGATTCGAGGTGGTATGAACAATGCCAATTTACGGATCTCATGGCGAGGTTAAGTGAGTTTTCGTGTTCGGATGTGTCGGATCGATGGTGCTGGGATCTGGACACACAAGGTGAGTTCTTGGTAAAAACTACAAGACTTTGGTTAGATAATTTAATTCTCCCGAATTATTCACAAGGCACGAGATGGAATGTCTTAGTTCCCAGAAAAGTAAATATTTTGTTTTGGATGATGGCATTGGATCGCATCCCAACGAGAAGTAACTTATTATCGCGAGATAAATGTTTCGGAAGATTTGTCGTAATGAGATAGAAGATAGAGATCATGTTTTTATTAGTTGTGAAGTTGCAGTTTCTACGTGGCAAGCGGTGTTTCGTTGGTTACATCTGTCCGCAGTCACCATGGGGACTATTAACGACATTATGCAATGGGTTGATTCGTGTGGAATGCCGGAGAAGAAGAAAAAAGTAATTGAAGCGGTGTGCCTTACGACAATCTCGATCCTATAGAAATTCAGGAACGCTTTTATTTTCAAAAATCAAGAGTTTCGCATAGAGTATATAGCAGACTCCATTAAAAAGTTTGTTTTTCTTTGGATTTGTAATCGGCCGAAAAAAAGTGTGTATAACCGGATAGATTGGCTAGAAAACCCTACTGATAGGATGTAATTTTCTAGCTTCTGGCTAGTTTTTGTTTATTTGTATTAATGGCAACCGTTTTAAATAAATAAATAATTATGTGTCATCACTGTTGTGACAGTACTTATATATATACTTTTTAAACTTTTTTTAGGTACGTCCAAAATTTCATATAGACCATGTTCATTTTAAAAAAATCAAAATTTTTAACGAAAATTTTCACTCTGTTCCAAATGTCCATAGGGATTCCGTGAACGCAGAAATCTCTAGGTCCAAACCCGAATATGAGCAAATGGTATGGGTTTAAAGATAAATAAAACCTGAGATAGTAACTTTAGCTGAGGATGTGGCATGAACTTTAGCTGAGGATGTGGCATGTATGTATGTCTATAGAGGGCATGTTCTATACCTAAAAATATCATGTTCCATAGTTCTTTAGTAAATTTCCATTTATCTGACATAAATCCATTGCATAAAGTTGTGTTATGTATTTATGTGTACTAGAAAAACTGTCTCTTTCATATTATATAGATGTAACTCAAATACTTAAATTTTATAATAGTAAAAAAACAAGTTACTTAATTTTGTTTCATTTAGGTGGATCATGACAAACAGACTTCAAGCTAAGGCTCAAGCAAGTGGATATTGTTGGTAGTATTTGGTGTAAACAGGTTCTCAGATTAGGGTTAAGATAATCAATAAAGGTACCGGATATTCACTTGAAATCGTGGTATGACTTTCAAATAGAAACTATTCGACCCTATGCCTGGGTTACACGAATATCTCTATGGGATAAGACCAAGTGATGTTCTTGCTTTAGGCACAAACCAAGAATCAGATGCGTATTGAAGTGTTTAGGGTTTTGTGTTTAGTATTGTAAATCATATATCCATGCAGAATGATGTGACCTCTATTTATAATAGAGAATACTCAAAACCCTAGCCCATGGAATTATGTATAATTAACGGCCCATTAATTATAACATAATACTTTCCATAATAATAGGGAACAGTGGTTATCAGTGGAAACATTATCACTAGCAGTGGTAATGTTAACACTATCAGTGGAAACAATAACCCTTGCAGTGGTAATGTAAACACATCAGTGGAAACACTAGCAGTAGAATGCCAGCAGCAGAATCACATTATCAGCAGGATCAACTGTCAGCAGAATCCTATCAGCAGGATCAGCTGTCAGCAGAATCCTATCAGCTGATTCAATACATAACCACTATTGAGTCAGGGGATTCAGTGACCAAATGGGTGTATACTCCATACCTCCAAACCCATTACCAGGTGTGAATTGATCCATCAAGTGCACTAAATTTTCCAACAATCCTCCCCAAATTTAGTTCACTTCCTTTGCATGAAAAATCAAACACAAAACCAAAACAAGTGCATAAATGAAAATATCCTGATGATTGAATTTCCACATTAGTACATATACTTTCAAATATTCGAGAATCAGGGTGTTCTAAGAATTGAACCCTTCAACCCATTTGAATACCTGATGATAAATACACACAAGTTTTCAAACACTAAAATACTCCTGACACTACATAAGCCATGTGTCCATATCCAATTCATAAATGTTGTAAAAGCTAAAAGTCCAAAACTTCCTGAAGCGACAAAACTTCAACATTTATATAGGTGGTTCATCTTTAATTCATGCTCATGCTTAGCACTTTTTCAAAGAAAATTAACCATTAAGAAGTGAAGACTTCATCCTCCTTTCAGCAGGTAACAAGCACAACCTTGGGATGTTTGTGATACATGTGCTTCAGTCCACTAAATGATCAGCTTTCCACATTGAACTCAGCTTCCAAGTTTCCTTAGAAGGCAGTTGGGTATCCTTGCATTCAGTGACTAAGTTGGACTTAAACCCATCCCTTTAGCAGACTTCAAAACCAAGTCTCTAGCCAAACCCTTCGTCAAGTGATCAGCTAAGTTTTGTTGAGATTTAACAAACACTATAGATACCACCCCATTCATGATAAGCTCACGAATCATGCTATGCCTAACACCTAAGTGTCTAGACTTCCCATTGTACATCTGGCTATAAGCCTTTGCCAATGTAGCAGCACTATCACAACGGATAGAAATAGGTGCTATAGGTTTAGACCACAATGGAATCTCAAGAAGCAAGTTTTTCAACCATTCAGCTTCTTTGCCAGCAGCAGCTAAAGCCACAAATTCAGATTCCATGGTTGAACTGGTAATGCAAGTTTGTTTCTTGGATGCCCAAGAAATTGCACCTCCACCAAGTAGGAATACCCAGCCACTAGTAGACGAATTGTCTTCAGTGTTACTGATCCAACTTGCATCAGTGTATCCTTCTAATACTGAAGGATAACCAGTATATGAGAGACTATAATCTATAGTTTTCTTCAAATACTTAAAGACCCTCTGAATTGCTTACCAATGATGAGCACTAGGATTACTAGTATACCTGCTCAGTTTACCCACAGCAAAAGCAATATCAGGCCTTGTACAAGTCATGGCATACATCAAGCAGCCAATCACCCTAGAATACTCAAGTTGAGATACAGCTTTGCCTGTATTAGGCATTAGCTTCTCACTTGTATCCATGGGAGTACAATCAAAGTAATTAAATTTTTTTAACACCTTCTCAATGTAATGAGACTGAGATATAGAAATTTTGTTACTTTCATGTTTAATCCTTATGCCAAGGATAACATCTGCCTCCCCCATATCCTTCATGGAGAACTTTGATGACAAAAATTCTTTTGTAAGATCAACTTGATTTTGGTCAGTGCCAAAGATCAACATGTCATCAACATATAGACAAATGATGACTCCTTTACCAGATTCATCAAATTTGCTATATACACATTTGTCAGCCTGATTAAGTAAATAACCACTAGACAAAACCACTTCATCAAACTTTTGATGTCATTGCTTAGGTGCCTGTTTTAGTCCATAAAGAGACTTAATCAGTTTACACACCTTGTTTTCATTGCCAGGCATGATGAAGCCTTGAGGTTGGTTCATGTAAACCTCCTCATCTAAATCACCATTCAAGAAAGCTGTCTTCACATCCATCTGATGAATAATCAGATTGTGAATTGATGCCAAAGCAATTAGCAATCTTATTGTACTGATACGTGCCACTGGAGCATAAGTATCAAAGTAGTCTATTCCTGACTTTTGTTTAAAGCCTTGAATAACTAATCTTGCCTTGAACTTTTCAACAGTTCCATCTACCTTCATTTTCTTTTTGAAAATCCATTTGCTACCTAAAGGTTTGCAACCAGGTGGTAGATCAGTCAACACATAAGTGTTATTGCCCATGATAGAGTCCATCTCATCATTAATTGCTTCTTTCTAAAAAGCAACATCCTGGGACTTCATTGCTTCTTCAAATGTTTTGGGATCATCCTCCACAATGAAGCAATAGGAGTATTGGTCAGAGACCTCACTCCTTGTACCTTCAATTAAGTATAATTGAAACTCAGGTCCAAATGACTTTGGAGTCCTCACCCTATTGCTTCTTCTGAGCTCAGGTTCAGGTTGTTGATCCACAACCTCAGCAGGAACCTCATCAGCAGGAACCTTATCAGCAGGAACCTCTGAAACACCATTGTCATTGGTTCCATTTGGAATCCTTTGACTTGGTCTAGGGATAGATGAGAATCTGTTCTCATCAAAGATTGCATCCCTTGATTCAATTATTGAGTTAATTGAAACAGATTCATTAGGTTCTATAACATAAAACCTATATGCCTTGGAATGCTCAGCATATCCAACAAAGATGCATTCAATTCCTCTTTCACCAAAAGTTTTCTGCTTTGGATCAGGGATTCTTACAACAGCCCTACAACCCCATATCCTAAGATAATTAAGGTTAGGTTTCTTCTTAGTCCAAAGTTCATAAGGGGTAACTTTGTTCCTTTTGTTGGGAACCCTATTTAATAAATAGCAAGCTGTTAACATAGCTTTACCCCAGAAACCTTGACTCAGCCCTGAATAGGACAACATGGAATTAACCATCTCCTTCAGCACCCTGTTTTTCCTTTCAGAAATACCATTTTGCTGAGGAGTATAAGGGGCAGTCGTTTCATGGATTATTCCAACAGACTGAAAATACAGAGTATCCATGTACTCACCTCCCCTATCAGTCCTTAATCTTTTGATTAGAGACCCTTGTTGCAATTCAACTTCAGTTTTAAATACTTTAAATTTATCTAATGCTTCATCTTTAGAATGTAATAAATAAACATGATAAAACCTAGAAGCATCATCAATAAAAGTCACAAAGTATTTCTTATTCCCCAAAGAGGGAGTAGCATGTAAATCACAAAGGTCACTGTGAATTAACTCCAAAACTTTAGTTTCACGTTTTACTCCTTGAAAAGGTTTCTTAGTTATCTTGTTCAACATACAAGTTTTACACTTTTCAGTGTTCACATCAAAGGCTGGAATTAACCCATCCTTAGACATATCTTGCATTCTTTTAAAATGTACATGGCCAAGTCTTGCATGCCATAGGTTTGAATCATAAAGTTTAGATGTAGATATAAAAGCAGAATCAATATTATCATGAACAACATTAAGTCTGAACATTTGATTACATAAATAACCAAAACCAATAAACACACCATTTTTAGACAAAATAAACTTATCAGATTCAATAACCTGTTTGTAACCACAATTATTCAAAACACTACTAGAAACCAAATTCTTTCTAATATCAGGAACATGTAAAACATTAATTAAAGAAACAATCTTTCCAGAACTAAACTTCAAATCAACACATCCTTTTCCATGCACCAGGGCAGTTGACTCGTTTCCCATGTGAAGAATAGAACCATCATTCATTGACTTATAGGTCTTGAACCAACTTCTATCTTTACACACATGAATTGTTGCTCCAGAGTTAACCCACCACGCAACATCATCATCCTGCACAAAGTAAATGTTAGATATATATGTAACATAATAAATCTTAAAAGACTTATTAAACACATTCTGACCTTTCAGAGAATTTGTGTTACCATTCCCTCCACTTGTGCCTGATCCATTGGATTTGTTTCCAACTTTACCACCCTTGCAATCTTTCCTGAAGTGTCCGGGTTTCCCACACTTCCAACAAGTCACCTTAGGTTTCTTGTTAAGATCAGATTTGGTGTTATCTTGATGCTTACGCTTGCCCTTGTTGTCATTGTTCTTGGTAGAGTTGTTATGTTCCACCATATTGACAACTGATGGACCAGTAGCAGTGCTACTCTTTGGCTTGTCAATGTCTTGAGCTTTGAGAGAATCCTCAATGCGCAAGTGATTGCCCAACTCAACAAGAGTTAACTCCTCCTTCTTATGCTTAAGCATATGCTTGAACTCTTTCCAAGAAGGAGGTAGTTTATCGATGATACAAGAGACTGAAATAGCCTCATCTATGTTCATCTTGTGTTGTGTGAATCGACCAAGTATACTAAGAAGTTCATTGTATTGTTCCATGACAGGTCTAGAATCAACCATTTTGTAATTGTTAAAATTACTTACAAGGAACTTCTTACTTGATGCATCCTCAGTCATATACTTGGCTTCCAAGGAATCCCATAGTTCTTGAGAAGTTTCAACATTCTGATAAATATCAAATAGAGAATCAGACATACCATTGAGAATTAAACCTCTGCATATGTAGTCATCATTCTCCCACTTGCTTCTTGCCCTCATCTGATCCATAGTAGCATCATCTCCAAAATCTTCTGGAATCTCAGTCGTGAGAACATACACCACATTCATACTTGACAACAAGAAGTGCATCTTCTTTTGCCATCTTCTGAAATCCACACCTTCAAACTTTTCCAACTTGGAAAAGTTAGCAGCCATTTGTCTCATAGCAGCAGCCACTGATTATCACTAATAGTTTCTATTGATTGTTGGTAGTATTTGGTGTAAACAGGTTCCCATATTAGGGTTAAGATAATCAATAAAGGTACCGGATATTCACTTGAAATCGTGGTATGACTTTCCAATAGAAACTATTCGACCCTATGCCTGGGTTACACGAATATCTCTATGGGATAAGACCAAGTGATGTTCTTGCTTTAGGCACAAACCAAGAACCAGATGCGTATTGAAGTGTTTAGGGTTTTGTGTTTAGTATTGTAAATCGTATATCCATGCAGAATGATGTGACCTCTATTTATAATAGAGAATACTCAAAACCCTAGCCCATGGAATTATGTATAATTAACGGCCCATTAATTATAACATAATACTTTCCATAATAATAGGGAACAGTGGTTATCAGTGGAAACATTATCACTAGCAGTGGTAATGTTAACACTATCAGTGGAAACAATAACACTTGCAGTGGTAATGTAAACACATCAGTGGAAACACTAGCAGTAGAATGCCAGCAGCAGAATCACACTATCAGCAGGATCAACTGTCAGCAGAATCCTATCAGCAGGATCAGCTGTCAGCAAAATCCTATCAGCTGATTCAATACATAACCACTATTGAGTCAGGGGATTCAGTGACCAAATGGGTGTATACTCCATACCTCCAAACCCATTACCAGGTGTGAATTGATCCCTCAAGTGCACTAAATTTTCCAACAGATATACGGGATTCAAATAGATAACGAAAGTTATAAACATTTCAAGCAATATTTGAAAGCTCATTTACAAACAACTTAGAAGACCCAATATTGAGAATCCATCACATCCCATATTACTGTAGTAAAAATATTTTGCTGTTATAGCGAAAGAAAAAATAGCACTTCACCTTAGCTAATATGGAAAATACTTGAGAAATGAGAATGGATGTGTCTGGTTGAAGCAACATTCTTGAGGAAAGCTTGAATCTTCTGTGCACCACGTTAAAGTTGCATATGTGTTGCATGCGCCTTGCTATCACGGTTTAGTTACTGGATTCGGGTCGTTTTGGTGAGTCTAGGTAGTGTTTGAGCATGATATAAATTCCAATAGTAATCTGTAAACGATACGTGTTTGATGTGAGTCTTGAAAGTGATTCTAATCGCCATAATCATATAAGTAGCTGCAAAACTTGTGCAAGTGTACAATATATATCATACTTCCTCATCTCACAATCATATGGCATGTGTTCCCAAGACTGTTTGTCGTTGTATTTTTCATTATCCATGTGTGAGACCGTTGATCAAGACGAAATATGCACAAACATCCTTCGGTAATCCCCAGTCTGTTTTTATAACTACGTATATATGTTGTGGCATTGGGTTGAGGGATTTCCTTAAACTCCTCTAGAGACAAATCAAAAGAAACAATTACGTCGTCGTAATTTTGATTCACAAACCAATGAAGGGTCCCATTGAATAAGACGACAGCAGATCCAGTAAGGTTCCTATAAGCATATGCTCCGTAGTTCACTTGTCCAATAACTTTCCAACTATTTGATTTCAGTGTGAGTACTAGAAAAAGTGTCATGCAGTAAGGTTTTGCGATCCCCATCGCAACCTTGTAATCATTTGTGGACAAATCATAACCAAAACCCCAACATGATAATTAATTTAACGTGTTCGTGACATGGGGCAATGTTGGAAGTTCTCTCACTTCTCTAGTCGAAGGATTAGTTACCATAGGTTGATCATATATAGACAATAATAAAAGGCCATTTGAAGGACCATGAATCCTATTGTGAGCACACATACTACGTATCAGGGCCGTCTTTGAGGGTGTGCAAGGTGCTCAGGGCCCTAAAATTTGTTCCGTTGATAATTACATGCACGTGTACACATATTTTTCACGAAGAAAAAAATATTTAGATGAGAATATCTTAAATGAGTAACATGTTAGAATGTTTAGATGATTAATTGCATTATATCTTAAAAACAATGACATTTTATATATAACATTCCTTCTCGAAAGGCTTCATTATATGATTTCGTCCAGGGCCCTCAAAAATTTCTTTAATTCATGAGACGGCCCTGCTACGTATATATATAGTCGAAATTTATTGTTGTTGCAAGTATGCTTAAGATGAGCTTTGACAAAATGAGAACTTGAAATCAAAGAATACCATGACTTACACACGCATTTGAATCGAAGTAGATCTTTCACCTCCAGTCTTACGAGTATCTGCTCAACCACATCAAAGTAGGGTGTTCATGGTTCGGGTAATAAACCGAGTAAACCGAAAACCGAACCGAAAAAATCAAACCGAACTTATAACCGAACCGAATTTGTCAAAACCGAACCGAATTAAAAATTCGGTTTTCGGTTTGGATATGAGTTTGGCTATCTGAACTGAAAACCGAACCGAAAACCGAATTTATATAAATATACATATTTTTTTATATATTTATATTATTTTATATATATAAAATGTTGATTAAAATTTTATACTAATATAAAAAACATTTTTTATGCTTGAAATATTTTTTTTTTCCAAAAATATATATAATTAAATTAAAAAAATATAAATAGTGTAATTCAAGTATAAAATTCAGTTTTCGGTTTTGACTCATAACTGAACCGAACTTCGGTTTGGTTCGGTCATAGATATTTTCGGTTCGGTTCGGTTTTCGGTTATGACCCAATTTTTTTTAACCGAATAACCCGAACCGAATAAACCAATTAACCGATAACAGAACCGATGAACACCCCTACATCAAAGTATCAAACACAATCACTTGTGCATGGAGGTGCAGCCTAATATAAAAATGTACATTGGTTAAGCCCAACCCAGAGCCCACGACCCAATCAGCATTTTCTTTTATAAAGAAAGTCATCATCTCTAATAATAAGAACCTATAAATTGAAAAATGTAACTTCGATGTAGGTCATCATAGTGTTGTTGATAACGAATTGCCAATTTAATTATGTTCAGTAACAAATACTACTTATCTTATAAAAGACTAAGGACAAATTGATAAAATTATGTTTTTAATATTGTTGTATTTTGACTCTATTTTAATGTCCATATTTAACTTGTCACATATTTTATTTATAAATATATCTAACTTGTCAGTTTTCATATTTTTTATTTATTTATACATTTCAAATAAGTTGTAATTATCCTAAGTGGATACCATGTAAAAAATAAAAAGAATAAGGTAACCTGATACCGGTTGGGAGGTAAAAAAACCTACACAAAAATGACGAAATTTAAAAGTTGGTTACATGAACCTGCAAAACTTTTAATTCGCTACATAAAACTACAAAATTTGACAAGTTAGATACATTTATAAATAATTATTCTTAAAATCAAATATTGTGTCTTATTACAATTGATCACCACTTTTTACATTAGCGTCACATCTCCTTATCATCTTTAACAAGTTTCTCATAACTTTTATGCAACCGCTAACCACTTTTTCTAATTATTTAATTAATTTACAAATAAAAATAAATTAAAAATCAAAGTTTATTTCATTAAAACTTGTAAATTACAATATTTTGTTGATGTCAAAATATTGTAGATCGGATGAGGAAAGATGTCCCACGACAATCTGAACGAAGACTGTGGTACGTGTCACTATCATGTAATTCTTTTGTGTTTCAAGGACTTGACTCGCATTCAATCGCAAAAGAAAGTCAATAAATGTGATGGAGGTCATTTCGTCAAAATAAGCGATTGCACGTTTTTCGTCGTCTATCCATATATGGTCGTTTTTTTCGGACGACTTAAAACTCCAGGTTCATGTCCGACCCAACTTGCTTTTCATAATTTCACAACTTGTTTTACTATTTCCATAAGGAAAATGATTTGTAGGTCTAACTAATGAACCTAAAGATAGAACTACAAATGTGATTGATGGAAATGAAAAATTGATTAGTGGATAATGATGAAAGAGAATGTGTGTGTAACACTTGTCAAAATCTGAATGTATTAGTCCTATTTTTAGGTCTATTTATCACTACTCTAATGCATAAACGATTCTCATGCCTAATTAGCAAGACTACTAGTATGCCTAATGATTTGATTGATAGATTTAAATAAGTGATTGGTAAGAATTTGGAGAGAGAACATGTATAATACAAATGTATAAGTAATTTATTCATTAGGCATGTATTTACGTATTAATTGTAGGCCTAAATAGCATTACTCTAAAAATTATATGATATTTTAATTAGTTGTTCGGAGCCATTGAATGAAAAAGAAAAAACATAACACACGAGCGTTATTTTTCTCTTAGCGTTGCCTTTTTATTACCAAGCTATATGCAACTGCTTTTTGGATCGACGTTGACATTGAGGATCTCTACGCTAATCTTTTCAAAACTGCTCTGGATGATTCTCTTTCCATCACCAACTATACCACCAAACAGGTATAATAAGATTATCAATTTCACCACTTAAACACAATATCCCACAAATACATTCACACACTCACAAAAACAAAACAAAAAAGCCAGCCGTGTGCCTCAAAATGGTTGATAACGCGTGGCATGGGGGGCGTTGTAGAGGACGGCGCATCCGTTAGTGTCTTCACACACAAGTCCGGAACCGGTATGAACCAGAACAGACAATTCCAGGAACCAAAGTACGAGGAAACTGAAAACCCAAAATCGACCTGAAAGTGGTTTCGGGTCCGATACGGTTCTCGGGTATACTCGCATAAGAACTGGCATCTACAAAAAAAATCTTCATATAACTTCTCTAACAAAAGCAAAACGGCTAAAAAAAGAAATTTTGTTCTTGCTTTTGCACCTATTTACGTTTAACCTAACAACGGTTAATAACCAGGGACAAACTCACATGGGAGCCGGGTGTAGCACATGTCACACTCGATTTTAGATCACGAAGTGTAATTTGTTTTTAAATATATCTTTTCTGAACACGTGCAACCTTTAATTTTACTTAATAAATTATGTATATGGCAACTTTAGTACTCATTAAAAAAAATGTGCAATACTCTTTCAAAAATCATAGGTCTATCTCTCTTAATAACTAAAACATAAACACAAATACAGATCATCTGATAGCTCTAAATTGTTAAGATTTGTAGCAAATAAATAATTCCAAACAATCCAAAAAACTAAGGTTTAACATTTTTGACAAAGGATTTCGAATGAACAGATATCATGATTAAGGGGACGTATTTCTATGATTCGAGGGAAATAAAAATTTAAAGTTGTCTGCTAAAATTCTTTCTTTATAAATTTTGGGGTATTTGGTTTCGAAACTGGTGGGTCGAACCCATGAATCCAAGACTCGAATTTTTTCCAAAATTTAAAATCAGAACCATTAAATCTGAATCGTTTCAGTTCTTAACAGTTCTAGTTTGGTTCTCGGTTCCCGATTTCCCGTTCTTTGGCTTATCCCTAGCCATGTTTTTAGGGGAAGGGATTTGCACACTCACATAGTTGATTTGCACACCCAAATTTTGAATGTTTTAACATTTATATTATTACAGGATGAAAATGAGTAAAAGTTATATGAAGGTATAAATATCAAAACACTTTAAATTTAAATGTATTAATCAATTATAAAGTGTGCAAATCACTAAACTCTTTTAGATGACAAAATTCACAAATTTTTAAAATATCAAAAAGCTTATGAGAAGTCCCTGGTCCATTTGTCACTAATTGGACCATATAAAACCACTTTTCACAACACCACCACAAAACAGTAGTATCCTAATCTGTCAACCTTGTACAACAATTTTCATTTTCACAACTAAGTTTTATAATAAACCCTTTTTTCACACACTAAATTCACCACAAAACACACACACAAACATGAACTCAACACTTCTCAAAACAACAACAACACCATTCATCAATCACCACCCTCTTCCCAAAACAAAATTCTCAAAACAATTCCAATACAAAAACTCAATATATTTTCAAACCATTTTCCCACTCAAGATTTCAAGAAAACTCCATTTTTGCAACATTAAAGCTTATAAAAAAAACCCATTACATATTAGTACCCAAATTGAAGAACCCATCAAGGGTTTTTCAAAAAGATATGATCTTGATAAGATTAAGGGTATGATTAGATTTGGGTTAGTGATGGGTGTGTTGGTTTTAGGTGTGATTAGGTGTCAAAATGTTATGGCAATGGAGGGTGGGAGTGGTTTAGAGGGTATGGTTAATGTGAAGAGGTTTTGGAATGGGCCTAAGTTTTCGCAGGTTTTGCGGGTTTTTCGAGAGCAAGGTTTGATTTTGGCTGGGCTTTTGGGGTTGTCTGCTTTCTTCTCTATGGCTGAGACTTCGATTACTACTCTTTCGCCTTGGAAGGTATTTTTCGGTTTGCGATTGTTTATGAAAATGCTTGTTTGGTTATTGAGTTTTGATATAGAAGATACACAGTTTTGATTGTTTCGATAGAAGTAAGTGCTTATTTGAAGGTGAAACAAGTAGTTTTGAGTAAGCAGTTTGGGAGTTGATTGTTCTAACTGTATATTTGGTTATGATTATTTGAACTCTTAAAGACTTAAACCGTTAAATAAGCAGAATTGCTAAACATTCGTACGACTGCTGATTTGCTGCGTATATGATTATTGCATTTTGTTATGGCAGAAGTAAATCCAAACACCAAACACTGTGATTATCACTTATCTGATATCGGTTTACGGGGTGTTTTGGCACTGTGTTTTGTCATTGATTTTCTGATTCTGGTTATATAATATCTCTTAATCATACTCAAAATGCAACGCCAAACACCCCTATATATGTATACATGTGTTGTTTTTCCGTCGCCTCTCTCTAAGTTTTTTTTTTTTTTTTTTTTTTTTTTTTTTTTTAATAAAATGCCACATTTCCACTGTATCAAATATTAAATTCTTCAGAAATTGCTAATGCTTATTGGGTATCATCATACACAGAAAGTGTTGAACTTTTTGTTGATATCGCTTCATCAGCAAATTCGTTATAGCTGCTTCAAAATAAGGAAAAAATCTCTTTAAGTATGATATATATATATAGTTTATTATTTACAGGTGAGAGAGCTGGCTGAAAAAGAAGGAGAAAATGGTGTCTTTAAGCTGCTTCGTACAGATGTAACCCGCTTCCTTACCACCATCCTAATTGGGACAACGTAAAGTTCCCATCTTTATAATTTCATGCTTCTCTGTTTAAGTACTTTTTCATCTGAGTAGCATTTGAATTATAACTGGAGCTAATAGACTGAATGTTGACAATAATAATTACTTGTTACAGTGTGGTCAACATTGGAGCTACAGCACTTTTCACAGAAGCGGCAACAACGGTTTTTGGTGAAGCTGGTGTCAGTGCAGCAACGGGTGTTATGACGGTGTGTGTCTAAAATATTGCTTAGTCCATGAATGAACTATCAAGATTTATACCTTGAGGGACCAAACTATGTGATATACTGTTATAAATGTGTTTATGTGATTCAATGGCTGAATTGTCAGTTTATTGATTTCAGGTTGTTGTTTTACTTTTGACTGAAATTACCCCCAAAAGTATAGCTGTTCACAACGCTACTGCGGTTGCTAGGGCTGTGGTAAGCATGGCTTATTTGTACAAAATGATATTAACTTTCAAAATTCTTTTCATTCTCTTTCACATCGACCTGATTAGTGTCTTAAATAATCCATAGGTACGTCCCGTTGCATGGCTTTCAATTGTTCTATATCCAGTTGGAAGAGTTGTTACCTTCCTTTCAATGGGAATGCTTAAAATTCTTGGCTTGAAAGCGAAAAGGTATATTTCCTTACTTCATTCAGTTTATTATGGAGTTGCTTTCATTTCATTTTCTCCATATCGATCCTATTAAATTTTGCACCAGTGCACCATCTGTCACTGAAGATGAACTCAAGTTGATGTTGAGGGTTGCCGAGTTGAGTGGGGCCATTGAGGAAGAAGAACAGGTACGCACAAATTTACGTCACGTATATCTGTCAACTTTCGCTAATTCTTGTGAAGGAGGTCATGAATTGACCCATTCATATGTCTCATATTAACTTAGCTTTTTACCAGTTTGACCTGTTAAGAGATACTGCTTAAAATGGATTGACCTATTTATAAGTAAATAGGTCGAAATGACCACCTTTACCAATATTCATTGTTGACGAAAGGTGCACCTTCTGTTCCGTGCAGGATATGATCGAGAATGTGTTGGAGATAAAAGACACCCACGTGAAGGAGGTTATGACCCCTCTTGTAGATGTAGTCGCAGTTGATGCTAGTGCAACTATACTCGATTTCCATCACTTGTGGGTGACTCATCAATATTCTAGGTAAATCTGAGCTGCTAAAAGATAATGCATAGAACCTAATCCCGAGTATCGCTTTTCTGATTTATTTGTGAATTTTACCCTCAGGGTGCCGGTATTTGAGCAGAGAATTGATAACATTGTTGGCATAGCTTATGCAATGGATTTGTTGGATCTTGTCAAGAAAGTATGACTGCTTATTTTCGTCCACTTTATGTTGGCTTAATAGCTTGTTGAATATAGATTCACATTTATCTGGAAACTTTGTAGGGAGAGATGCTAGAAACTGCAGTGGTGGGTGAAATCGCTCACAAACCTGCCTATTTTGTTCCTGGTAAGAGTTGACTTTGACCTTGTATCAGATAGTCACGTTATTATTCGCTCTTAATCTGACCAGTACATTTTATAGATTCAATGTTAGTCTGGAATCTTCTGAGGGAGTTTCGCATCAGGAAGGTCCACATGGCGGTAGTTCTTAATGAATATGGAGGAACCGTGGGTGTATGTTCATACCCTTGCTGCCTTTTCATATATTTCAACAGTTCAAAGTCAAATTTTGACTCTTGCTTTTGTTTCTCATCGAGCAGATTGTAACACTCGAAGATGTTGTTGAGGAAATTGTTGGTGAAATCTTTGATGAAAATGATTCAAAGGTAAATTCTCAATTTTTTTTTTCTAAATTTCATGAAATATTTTTCGCCATCATGTGTACCCTGTAATTAGTTAATTATCATTTTAATAATGCTGTATTACAGGAAGAAATTGAGAGAAAAACCGGGAATATTGTAAAGCGAGCGGATGGAGTCTTTGATGTTGATGCAAATACATCAATATACCAACTTTCTGAAGATCTAGAAATCATTTTGCCAGAGGTATAGGATGCACTTAGTTAGATGGAAACACCCTTGTTTTCCACACAAAGTTTTGTTCAAAACAAAGAAAATAGAGATTGCATTCAAATCAAAAGTTTCCATTCAAATTTTCTACAAAATAGAAAAATTTGCATTTCCTACTTTTACAAGGGAAATTACCCATAGAATCTTATATTTTGCCAATATTAATTGTTAACTCAAACTGCATATTACGTGCAGGATCATCAATACGAGACAGTTTCAGGTTTCATTTGCGAAGCATTTGGATATATACCTAGAACAGGTGAAAGTATTAAAGTAGTACTAAAAAAAGCAAATAAAGAAGATGATGATAATGACGAGAATAAACAAAAAACCAACAGTCAAGATCAGAAAGATACATCTCAAACATTCAAACTCGGGGTAATATCAATAGCCATCACATTAGTTTTGCCTAAAAGGGTGCTATGTACAACAGTAAAAACTGAATCTTGTTGCTTGTGCTGCAGATTTTGGCGGGAAATTGTAGAAAGGTTAATACTGTTAGATTCGAAAGGATAAACAACAATTCAGCTAAAGAAATTAAAGAAGCTGCTAGGATCGTGCCCAGATTTTGGAAAACGAAATGGAAAAGTGACGAAAGCTCAGCCAGCAGCGATGAAGAAAGATTGTATCAGGACTCGCCCAGAACCGCCATTTCCCATGCCCATATTTTGGCAGAAAATAACAAACAATGATCAAGGTATCAACTTCAGTTATTATTTTAAAATTTACATGAAAAAGAACTTAAAAGATAACAAATAATGACCTAAAATATAAGCTATTCTACAAATGAAGAGACGTGTCGACTTCAGGTTTGTCATTAACAGACCAAAAGTCCATAACCTGTGGGCCTTTTGCAGGTTTTTGTGGTTCTGCTTTCTTTGTGTATAAGTCGAGTCCAAGAGAGACAGAATCTTGTAAAGATGGTCTTGTTGCTGGTGGTATATAAAGGTTAGTTTGACTCTTTGTTTCATGCTCAGGGAACAACTTTAAAAGCTCAGTCTCTCGTCTCTTTTCTTTCATCTTCTGCAGCTGGTTGAATCTTTCTTGCAGGAGAGCGATAGACGAAGCACTACCACCATTACTTACCCCCATCGAGTTGTTACCACCTTGCCTTCCCATAGAATGAAGGGCCATTACTAATCTATTGTTGGTATGATCGAAAGTCTTTGACAATGTGAGTCTTATATATAACATAAGTGTAACTAGTAACAATATTTAAAAATAGCGAGCCTCCTTTTGTTGATTCGGGATGATGTAACCGGGCCCCAGAATCGGCAACGGGAGCACAAGATCCAAGAGGAAAGGAGAAGTGTGTAGGCAAAAGGACTTTTTGAAGGAGAGAAAGGGTGAGTAAGTGAGTCCAAAGGCAAGAGTGGTTGGTATGTATGGTAGCATTTGGATAGTTGTTTTTGTGAGAATATAAATGTATGTTAGGTTTTGCTGATGTCTCATATTTATGTTTTTTTATTTTTAAGATGGGTACATCTTTGGTCTCTTCTTTATGGTCTTTTTCTACCAAAATTCCCATGTTCGTATCTAACTATAAGGTTTAGCTAAAAAGTTATAGTAACAAATATGTAAACTGTAAAGGACATGATAGAAAAGACTTATGTATCCTGTATTCCTGTTATAGTCTTCATGGTAATATTGTTTGTTGAAAATTTAGAAATTAACTGTTGATGTATCCTCACTTTCGACCTGGTCTTACAAGATCGTCGAAAATGACTATCTTGGCAAAGCCTCGTGGACTCGGACCTCAAACGTTTCTTTGCCATTTGGAATAGCATTGCCACTTCGGTCAGTTGGCACCCGCCTGTGGTTTTGGTATCAATAACTTTTCGTTAAGACAATTTATTTGTCATTTAATTTGATTTACTAAGTACCTAGTTGGAAATTGTAAATTGAAGATGATGACACTGATAAAACAAAATGTGGAATAATTGACCCCATGCCTTTACTATTTCTTTCTAATTGTAGCTTAGAGCATATCTCTACTATGTGTAGTTAACCCCAAGTCTTACTATTTCTAACTGTTGTTTTACTATAGTACCCTTTCACAATTTAACTAATGAATGATTTTTATAACTTACTGAAATTAACTATTTTTATTTTTTAATACTTTAAAACTCTTTTTCAACATTTTAAAAATTAATGATACACAACTAATACTACCAGACTTCACAAAACACTGAATCATAAATCCGTAACTATTTGTTTCCGATATAAACTTCCGCCATTATACGCGGGTGCCTAGTTCGAATAATGATGTGTGCATAATGTTATCATATATAACCTTATATGGACATGTTTATATATTTTTAATTTTTTATAACTAAGTGTTTTTGTTTTCTTCAATTGTTTAGTGTTCCTACCTTCTCCAACATCTGAAAAGGTGTAACGAATTATAATAACTATCATATGTCTGGTATGGTATCTTTTTGGTGCAAAAACATTCAGAAAGGACAATCCTGAATGTCAATAAATCCAATATAACTATATAAGTGATGAATGTGTGACTGTGTGTGGCATGGATCTTGTTGCTATTATTTGCTGAACTAACATAGTTATAAGAACATAAAAGTTCAATTATTAAACCACTCGTTTCTTTAAACTAAATAGTTTACATTCTAAAAGTAAAATGTATAAAAACTCTTTCCCTAAATATTAATTATCGTAATGAGTCTATATCATTCAACTTTGTAACCATATGACTCATTACTCGAAAATTAAGAAGTTGATTTTAATTTTGATCATGATTTTTTATAAAAGCGTATTTAGGTTAAAAGCATTGCAATATTGAGCTCATTTTATTGAAAAATGGTTTTTATAAAAAAATTGCTAAATTTTAACCTATTACCTGAGAAAACAAAAGTTAACTTTAAAATTTTAATCATTATTTTTATATTAATTCTTACGTAAGTCCAAACTATTGTAATATATGGCTCATTTTATTCGAAATTTAAAAGCTTTTTATTGGTATATTTTTTATAAGAAAATGCTAAATATTTACTAGATAGTTGGTAAATAATGGTTGTTATATAAAAAATTATGAAAGATAAAAGTTAAAATGTAGTTTTCTTAAGTTTTTACATAATTTAGGGTGTGTTTTGAAATTTTATCATTACACACACACACACACACACACACACACACACATATATATATATATATATATATATATATATATATATATATATATATATATATATATATATATATCACACACACACACACATATATATATATATATATATATATATATATATATATATATATATATATATATATATATATATATATATAAATGTTAACAACATAGAGTTTAGGGTAGTTTTATAAATTGTTAGATAGTTATTGGTGTGTTTTGAAACTTGTTTTATTTTTTGTCAAAAACATTCACTTTTATAAATAAACTTCAACATTTTTCATAAAATCGTATCTAAGTTAAAGATATTGCAATATCAGGCTCATTTTATTTGTAATTCAATGACCTTGGTATTGGTGTGTATATATATATATATATATATATATATATATATATATATATATATATATATATATATATATATATATACACACACACATATATACAATAATCGTTGTATATTTGTAAAGATATTTGATAAATAAAATTTGTTATATAAAAGAAACTTGTACTTTTCCTAATTTGATACATAGTTCAGGGGATATTTTAAATTTTTGTTTTTTTCTCTGTAAAAAGGTAAGACTTTGGAAATGGAAGATTAAGGGTGCGTTTAGCTTGTAAGCAGGATTGAAATTGGATTCGGATTTAGAAAATATTTGAAAAGAAAAAGATGAGAGAGAAAATAAAAAAAAATGTTTAAATTATATAATTGTTTATATGTAATTTGAGATGTTATATGTTATTTCGAAAATTAAAAATAAAAGATAAAATCTTTTAAACAATAAAGGAATTACATCATTTTGGAGTTTTTTTGACAAAACAATCTTAGTGGAAAAAAATTTGGACCAATAGGAAAGCTCGATTTTGACACATATGCGATATCGAACAATATGATTGGCCAATAAAAAGTCAAAATTAAATTGATTTTGGTCAAATTTTAAAAAATTTGGTGGAGAATTTGATTGGGGAAAAAAACTAGGGGTAAGCAAAAAAAATCGAAAAAACCAAAACCGAACCGAAAACCGAAAAAATCGACCGAAACTAAAAACCGATGGTTCGGTTTTTACTTTTTTAAAAACCGAAAAATTCGGTTCGGTTTCGGTTTTTGTCCAAAAACCGAACCGAACCGCTTCTATTATATAATAGTATATAACTAATATAATGTAAATAAATAACTAAACAAATCTAATTTATAAATTTATATTAATTTTGTAGGTGGATTTATAATATATTTATCTTAATGTTTATATGTTTGTTTTTCTTATGCGTGTGTTTACTTTACAATATATCAATACGTATGTGACAATGATCATACTATGTTTAAATTCACTTGCATGTGTGTATCTAATGTATACATGTGTAATTGTTGAATTATAAGATAAACATTATTAGGCTTATCTTGACAAAAAAATAAAGAAGAATAATCAATTTTCTACGAAAATCAACTTTATTGGCATAAATTGGCTACACACAATACAGGGGGTTAAAAGCTGAAAAAACCGAAAAAACGAACCGCCAAAAATCGAATGGTTTCGGTTTTGGATTTTATAAAAACCGAATATTTCGGTTCGGTTTCGGTTTTAGCCAAAAACCGATCCAAACCGAACCGTGCACACCCCTAAAAAAACACATAAAAATATAGGTGTCAAATTTATGAAAATTAAAACTTAAAAAAAGATGAGGTAATTAATAAAACATTAGTGATTGGATTTTAAATATATTTTATGGAGTTAAGTATGGAATTATAAACCTCCATGTTTTTTTTGATAACTTTAGATAATAAACAAATAACCTCTTACACTTTATACCCTTACATTTTATAATATGAACTTTGTTTGCAATTACATGAGTATTAGTATTGGTTTGAGACTTCCATCCATTAAACTTACAAAATTTTATAAATGTATGAATTAATTTTAATATACGTTAAATACTTTTAAAATAAATTTTAGTTTTAAACTTTCATCTATTAAAATATCTTTTTACTATGTACGTTAAATATAAATAAGAACTCATGTTATCCTATTTAAAAGTTTAATCTATACGTACACGGTTTGAATATTAAATACAATTAAATTATTATTAACGATAATATAAATATCAAATGGTAAGTATGAGTTACTGTGATATGAAAATAAATATACGTGTTTGTACTTATAACGACTCATGTAATTATTATTTAAAGTTTATATACGGATATCTGGAAAAATATTTTTAAAAAACTTTACGGAGTATTGGTGTGTACTAATTTACACACCTTTTATAAGACCAAAACCGGACTCAAATGATCAAAAACTAACCAATTATGCCAAACATGTTGTGTTTTTGCGTTTGTGATTATGAAGGTACGGATATTTAAGAAAAAGACAAAAATCATGGAAAATCGACAATCACGAGCATGAGAATGGAAAGAGCGTAAAAAGCCGGAGCCGGGAAAGCATTTTTCATATTTGAGCTTGCATTGTCAAAAATAATCCTTGAAGAATCAAAGTTTGTCAAGTTCAGCCCTTGGATTCTACTATGGAATTATTACATGATCAGCCCTTGGATTTTAGTAAAATACAAAATTAGTCCTTGTAATTTTATTACCAAAAATCTGAAATCTAATCAACAAACCTGGTCCAATAATAATATTACAAGCCCAATTTAAAAACCAATCCACAAATAAAGTACCCAAGCCCATATACCCCTCGGTCAAAATACCCAAAACCAAAGTCAAAGCAAATAATAAAATTACCCCGTACCCTTTTTCCCTCCACCCAATTCACCCTCAACCCAGAAAACTACCCCATGAACCCTAGTTACTATTCCACCCTTAATTACCACAATTTAGGGCAAAATAGTACAATCAACTTGGTTCTAGAAGATCAGTGTGATGTCAGGACTTGTCAGAGGCAAAGTAACACACTAGGGGGCTACGTGGCAACGTTTGATTGGTCCAAACGCATCATAATATTCGATCCAAGGGTGCATATTGAAAGGGCAATGATTGGTATCATGATCAAGGGCTCAGAAGAGGTGTGAAGAAACACACTGATTGAGCCCGAACCGTCTGATTATTATTGACCAAGGTCAACAAGTCAAAGACAGCCTAGAATCAATACTCCGGTGAAAGTATAGTGTATTCCCGGGTCGTTAAAGTCCCAGCGAGATTGAAATGGTGCTTTTGGAATCGTTTTTGAGAAAGTGGCACTGAGGACAGTAGCCAGATGATGTGGAGTTGAATTTGCTACTGTTATTTTGGTATTTGTACACAGATATAATATTCACAAAAATCAGATAACAGATATATACACGTATTCACAATTCAGATTTACGTAATCGGACTGAAAAAGTGGGATTTGGTATTTAACAAACTACAGGGGGTGCTTTTGACACTTTTCAAAACTTAAAATTAAAAATGAAAAAGAAATTATAAAAGTGATTAAAATAATATTAAACTATTATTTAATTAATTAAACTATTTAAATTCTAAATTAAAATCTAATTTAATTAAACTAAAAATGACAAATGATTTAAATTATACTAAGAATTTATAAAAATATTTTCTAAACCTAAATTAGAACTTGAAGAAAGTATAAAAAATTAAAAATAATATTTTTGTCTTTTTGTGGTTTTGTAATTAATTAAAAACTATTTAACTTAATTAAACTAATTAAACTACTTTTAATTTATATTAATACTAAATTAACTTAGAAAATTACAAGAAAATTTATAAAATTACTTAACCATTACAGGAATCCTAAAAAATTATAAAAACTCTAAAAATTATATTTTAAGATTAATCTACTAATTAATTACCTTTTAATTAACTTAAGTCTATTTTAAACAAATAAAATAAGAAAAATAGAAAATGAACAGTAGAATCTTAAAATTTATTTTCTAAAAACTTATTATGCTATATTAGAACTAGAAAAATTATAAAAACTAGATTTAAACTTATAAAAACTAATTAAGCTATTTATTACTTAATATTAATTAATAATAAAGAAAATTAAAATTAAATCTAATTAACACTAAGTGACAAAATAAAAATCTGAAAAATTTATTATAACTATTTTAACCTAATATGAAATTATTAAAAATATAAAAACACAACCTACTTAATAAAAATTTAAAAATGGAAATTAAAATTAAATTTAATTAAATAGAAACTATCACTTAATTTTATGTTGGTTTTTCTTGAATTTTCTTTTTCTAAACTATATTATACATAAAAACAAGCAACTTTTGTAAAAACAATATTTTTATAAACTTAAAAATAAGCAGAATATAAGCTAAAGGTTGAGACAGTTGACTATTGTTGACTAGAATAGAAAATAAGCTAAAATGACCTTATGTGGGACCCACTCTGGATGAAACTAGTTCCAATAAGCAAAATACACTCAAATAAGCTAAAAACAACAAATCATGATCACTAATAAGCAAATAAGTTGATAATAAGCACAATCCAAAACCAATCACTGCACAGATTTGGGACAAGATTAATGGCAGCCTAGGGGGCCCACCAGAGTGAATGGGGGCACAAGACTGGGTGCAATGTGGAGCCACCCACCTTGGGAATTCAAAGAATCAAGAGCTGATCCATGGAACCCACTAGGGTAGGCTGCAGCCACCACCAAAGTGGTGGTGTTGAGCTTAGGTCTGTGGTGCAGGGCACACAGCTCCCCTGCAACCTACTTTGGGGGGCTGTGGAGCCTAGGAAAAAAAATGCAAAAATAAAATGGACATGGGAACTTGTAACTGAGATGGTAGGAAACAATTAGAAACAATATTCAAGCCATGAAAGTGACCACAAAAATCAAATTAATTTCTTGAAAATTTGGAAAAACCTGAAGTGATGAACATTTGACTTTTTCTATAACATCCTAAGTTGACTTATCTGAGATTCTGATGATCCTAGGTAACTAAATAAGTTATTATAAGGTATAATGAAATGATCTTAAGCTATAATAACAACCTATGAATGGAATTAATGAGATCACTAACTGAGAACCATAACAGTGAACAAATGATTAAGCTAAAACTAGTATTTTGACTTTTTACTTTTAAACTTACTTATTTTATGACTCACATGACTCAACTAGACCTAATGAAGACTGCCTAAACCAATTTTATCCTAAGAAACCTATCACACCACTCTTAACTGTGATATACCAAACACCCCTATATTAGGCTGTTTTACTAAATTTTTGAGTTTTAGACTTAATCTAACCAAACTAATGATCAACCTATATTACTTATCTGTATTAAAGATTAAATGAACAACAAAATTAAGCAAAGAACACTTAGAACACTAACATGTAGTTTGAGCTAAATAAAGGCAGTATGTATGCAATTCTAGACTAGATCATGTATACACTAAACAAGAGCACTAAGACAACTATAATAAGCTAAACAAATCACAAATAAGCTACAAGTTACAACAAACTAGGAGATATGCATAAATGAAAATGAAAAACTTACTATGAGCCTGTGATATCAAGAACCAAGAACCATGGACCTGTACCTAACCTAACAACCTTCCACAAGGTTTTCTAAACCATTAATAATCCAATTCATACCCTGCTCCAAGCTTCCACTTCCCTGAACATTGCTTTTTAATTTTATTCCTATTTTCTTGATTTTTTTCTTGAATTTTGCTTTTTAATACCTATAACTGTTTTGATGATTTTAAAAGCTTATTTAAGCTTTGTCAAGGCTTTAGTTAGCTTATTAAACTCAGCAAAACAACTATGAACAACAATTGAGCTATTTGTGATTTTTGAAATGTAATGAAATTGCATAATCTGAGAACTGAAATGAAACTTGAAATTAAGACTTAATAAAGTTCAAATTACATGAAACAAACAAGATACAAGCTTTTGAAAATAAAATTACAACTAAAATTGTGAACTAAATTACCTACGATTACATTAAAATTAAAACTACACTAATGCTCTTTCTTCCCTGCTCCTCTTCATCTTTATAGCATCCCAGAGGGTTTGTGGGTCCCACAGGGTCAAATCCCACCTCTCATAGCAGCCAATGGATGTCTCTTGCTTCTCTTATCAATTTGGCGGGAAAAGGCTTTTTGAGCCAATTGGGGCCTGTGGCTATCACTAGGGGGGGGGGTGGCATTTATTGGTGTTGGGAAGGTGTGAGGAGATAAGGTGGATGGGTTGGCAGAGGCAAGTGGTGATGGAATACCACCTGGTATGGTGGTTTTGGTGGAGTAGCAGGGGAAGAGGGAAAGAGAGGGTGAGGGTGGTTTTGTGGTATTTGTTTGACCGAAGTCAAAGAAAGGGTCGGGTCAAAGGGATTGGGTGGACTGGGCTAGGGGTGTGGGTTATTTGTTATTTTGGGCCCAAAAGTGTGGATTGGATATGGATTTTGGTTTTAGTAAAAATAATATTAGGATCCGTTTGGTTTTTTAGATAAATAATCACAAGGACCTAAAATGTAATTAAGCAAAAGTAGAGGGTCTGATTTTGTGATTTAACCAAAGTTCTCATAGGGACCAGAATTGACAAGGACAAATAGTACAAGGGTATTTTTGATGTTTTTTCAATTTTTTAAATACCGGGGACTATTTTTGCCAATTCCACAAACTCCAGGGACCTAACATGTAATTTTCTGATTTTTGAAGGGTTAAACCTGTAAATTCTCAATAAATACCACAAGGACCAATTATGTCATTAATGAATAGTACAAGGTTTGTTTTTAATATTTTTCCATTTTTAAAACCTGAGGACTAACTTTGACATTTTTGAAACTTGGGGGACCAAAGTTGTAATTTCACAATTTAAAACTTTAAAGGACTATTTATGACAACTTGTGAATCCCCAAGGACCTTTATGATATTTGAACAAGTTTTGATTTACCAGGGACTAGTTTTGCAAATTTATGAAACTTGAGGGACTGAAACTGCCAATTATGCAAACTTTGTACGTTTTTCATTTGTTTTTGCATATTTTGTGTTTGAAACATATAAAACACACCTCTAAGATATTTTAAGTATTTTGATACATATTTGGGTGTTTTTGTATGTTTTGGCAGTTCATATAAGACAAAAATGATGAGTATTTACACACTCATCACACACCACATGGATTGCCAAGCTGGCAATCCGTGACCTCTCTCCTCACTAGAACTTTCATTCATGTAATATAAATAGATGCTTAGGGGTGCTTGTAATGGTGTGGAGTTTTGGAGTAGCCAAACTCTGCCAAAATCATTTTTCAGCTTTAAGTGTAATTTCCATTTCATTGTATCCCTTTATTTTTTAATGAAATTAGTTTTCACTTTAATCATTTCTGCTTATTCTAGTTTAATAGTTATTGTTTCAGCTTAAATCTTCTAAGTTTTCAGTTAATGCAGCTTGATTTCATATCATTAAATTCAGTTTTCATTTTAGTTTCCATAACATTTAGAAGTTCATTTAAATCAGAATATATAAAGTTACAAAGAGTTGTTAATTCAGTCTGATAGTTTTTAGTTGAGTTTGTTTGTTGTTATTCACATCAAATTTTAGCTTAAAATCAGTTTTGTGTGAGTATTTCTCATCAAATTTTGTTCATAAGCATCTATGGTCAACTGTGGTGAATTTTGAGTGAATTGATGATAAGATTGAGATAAGTTGTGGAAGATCTCAGCCTATCCAAAGATAGGCTAGCTAAGTGAATCACCTCTGTTAGGTCACCATTTATGTAAACACAAGTATGATAATGAAAGAAATAAGATGAGAATGAGAGATGGTTGATTATGTGAAATATGAAAGGTGAAATAACAAGAGTTTCCTTAAGATAATCAAATAACCAACAATTAAAAGAGTTACATAAGCTTAGTATTTATAGGAGGAGGAGTAGGGCAACACTCCCTTCCCCCCTCCTTTCATTTGGATGTGGGCTTTAAGGCCCATTGGTCTTACATTCATAAGCCTTATAACATAAATTAAGTAGAATAAATAACTAAGCAACCTATTACAAAAGGTAATGACCGAGACTTGACTAAAATACAAAAGTATGATCCCAACAATCTCCCCCTAAGGGTCGGTCATCACGGTTGCTTGACGTCTTCATCTTTGTCGTTGACTTGTGACATGTAAAGCTTTAGACGTCTTCAAAAATGGTTGAATGATAATGATTGTACTTTGTTCTTTGTCTTTGTTCTTTGGTGAAGATGTAGTGATTGTGTCACGAAGTAGTCTGCCATTCGTCACTCCTGCGTCTGTGGTGGTTGTCCGCCATTCCAACATACTCATACATCTTTGGACTTAGACTTTCACGTACAAGAAGTTCCTTTGCATACATTAAGATCTTTATCTTTATACTTTGTAGATTCTTCTTATTGGCGTAGAATCTTTCTTTGAACTTTGTGTTGCCAAGATCTTTGGGGGAGCTATCATTTGCTTCAAGATGTATGTATGAGCATGTTGGAATCTACCATCATGGAAGTGAGGTACCTGCAAGTAAACAGTTAGCAATAAAAACAACCGGTACTTACAGATAAGGATATAGATTTCATCAACAGCATATTGTGAAGACTTCCTCTAATCCTTATCCAGGCCGTTCCCATATCAGATACTCCCGAAGGAGCTTGCGAGACCTACTAAGTAGCTCAATGACTGGGTGAGTCGCTGGGGATCACTCCACGACTGTAGACCGCTATGGAACCACCGCAAACACTAAGCGTAACCCTTGTGGGGTTACCAAAGTGACCTGCTGTCAGGGCTGTTTGATGTTGACCCTGGCAGGATTTCCGTTCAATCACTGAGAAATACATTAGTAATCCTCTCATAAACATTCTCGGCAGATTGCTACGATCTGCGAAGGACTCGATAATTTACAGCTGGTGTTCATTGAAGTAGAACACCAGTTGTAGAAATACTAAGTGTTCCTAAGAGATCTTTGATGTATCTCAAGGCTCTAGACTCTATAAGTGCACACTTAGGTTTCCTATGCGGAGACTAGGGAGGGGTCTCCTGCTTCAATATTAACCGTCTCTAAGAGATAGGTCGATAGGTTACGCTGGTTCCCCGTGAGAATGAAACAAGTCCTTTTAAGAGAACTTGAGTGGTTAAGAAGGTTTAGTGCATTGCGTCACTGGGTCCATGACGACTTTGTCTTCAATACCGGTGTTGTCTTTTGCAACAACCAGTAGCATACGTATTGAACCCGGTGTCTGCCCTAAGGTTGAACATATGGAGGGCTATTTCTTTTCACCCTTTTCTTTACTTTTCTTTTTAATTCTTCAACTCCTTCTTTCCCTTTCATTCTTTTCTCCTTTTTTTCGTATCATACCTAAGGACTTCTAATTCTAACTATGGGAGATGTCCTTGGGTAGATCCCTCCGGCTCTGGCGGATCATAGGACGGATATTCCTATCTTAATCACCTTATAACTCCGACAGTAGCCAAGAAACCTTTGATTGAAAATCTCTCAAAGTGTTTATGATAATCAAATATTTTGGTTAACACTTTGAGAGTTTTGTGTACACTTTTGAAGGGCTCCCCCTGCACATGTGCTCATAAGTATTTAATAAATTCGCACATGCGGGAGGAGCAAGCACTTTTGAATTGATCCACTTTCCGTGAACAAGACCGATTCGAGACACGCTTACATCACTAGTTATACTAGCTTGAAGTTATTACCCGGCCTGGTCAAGTCCACAGAAAGTTTCTCGAGACGGTACATTTCTACTAAGACATATCCTTTTCGAGACACGCTTACGTGGTTAGTTAGAGAGTTCCATTGTCAGCTTTTAGGTGATAACTAGCTCTAGTAACTAACTTGATGTTATTACCCGTCGAGGATAAGTCTTTTCGATATTACAAACTTTTATTGTCTCGTCAATTCCTGGGTCAATACTGAGTCTAGCTCGCACATGATACAACTTTTAAGCTTTGACTTCGTATATTTTAATCACTTTTTCATTTTCTCCCCCTCAAAAATAGCATATAAAATGATATTTTTGACAATCTTTTAGATTAAAATATGCCTTTTGAGTCTTACGGGGAGATTCACCAAGAACTTTTGATTTTGAGCAAAGTATTATGTTTTGACAAGTGCTCCCCCTCAACAAGTGATTAGGTCTTATTGAGGTGAAATACTTGTCCTTTTGAGCAGAATTATGAAAATTCATAAACATTTGATTAATTCTACTCAAAAGTAAGAAGCCTTCGCTCCTTATATTTAGGATTGAGGCACTGATGCGTACCTCAGGGTCCTTTCTTTACAAGATCGGGTTGTGCACTGTAATGCGTACACAAGCCATTATGAAGTATATTATTGATAAATCAAATCAAACTCTTACAACTTTCTACCAATCAGGTCTCTGAAATGTCAACACCGGAAACTTTTTTCTGCCTCCCACATAACTTTCCAACCTTCGAAACTGATACCTGCGCTTCAATCGGTTCTCAATCCTTAAGATGAATCTGCGAGCATCCCTGGCCTCATTGGTTTTCCACCTTTTAGATTTACCCAAAGCAATGTCATCCAATCTGCTTTTGATCCCATCTCTGACGAACTTCAAGGTTTCATCATAGAACTTATGTATTTCGTCGTAGGCCATGAAGCAGTTGCGACCGTTTATACTGCGGTAGGTGAACCCAAATGGATGCCTGATCAAGGTGTATTGAGGTAGATGTTGAGGGTCGGGGATGTCGAACATGTTGGGTTTGGTGAGATTAAGCTTCTTCTGATAACTTTCCACTCCCAATTGAAGATCTTCTACTCTTTCTCTGATGACTATCTGCCTGATGAAGATTAGGAGAGCTTGGATAAAGGCAAGCTGCATCTCTTTAGGCAAGCTACAGAGCTTTCCTTGAACTTTGAGCAGGTACATGTCTTCGATGTCATTAAGAAGTAGTCGCGGAAAGTCTGACTCGGAAATATCGTACTCCTTTTCATCAAGTCTTTTCAGTGTGATTTTGCTGAGGAAGGGGCACCCAAAGTGAGTGACAGTCGAAATGAACTGGATCGAGACTATCTTCAAATCACTCGTCACATCGCCCATCGATTGATTGAGTCTGCTGCTTCGATAGTACTGTGCCCGGTTGTTTGGCCAATGATGTATACCGTAAAGTGCGTTCCGGTCATATTCAACAATTTTATCAACGAATAATGTTGAAGCTTCTTCTTCGATGGCATTGTTGAGATATCGAGCTGCAGGGAGAAAGGCGAGTGAGGTAACGTACTTCTTCTCAATCTTGCTGCCAAGTTTCAGAAATTCCAAGTCTGTGTTGAAGAAGAACTTGTACGGGATCTTCGGTTCCTTAGGCTTCCCAATCATCGGCAGTGGTTTGGACCAGTCAGTAATGTAAGGTGCGGTTTTCTTTGTGACCGGATCGACATAAGATTCAGGATTGATCCAGTCAATATTGCTTGACATAGCTCGAGCAATATTTTCCAGATGGTACTCAAGCTCGATTGAGTTAGCAGACCGATCTTTCAGAAGATTGAATGCATCATTCTTGATTCTTCACAGCTCTTTCTTATTCATCTTTTTCATATTAAACTTTTTCTGAATCAATTGAGCGTATTCCACCGTTCGACCATCTTGAGGTTCATGGTTGTCTTCAAGTGGTGGTTGCGAATTGATCATCTTCTCAAACCAGGAGTATTCGGCACTATCGTCTTGGTCTAGCCATTTGAGGACGGTTTTCGGTTTCTTTGGTTCTGTGCCTTTTGATGAGGTGTCCGGTTTGGGTTGATGATGCTTTCCTTTCCTTTCTTTCTTCTTCTTAGAGGATGGTTCTGGAACTTCATCGGGTTGAGGAATCTCGTCACCACCGGTGTATTCAAAGTGGTCGTGTGCCTTGGGAGCGGAACCTGATGCCTTCGGTTGTTGTGAGGATGTTGTTGTTGTTGGTGGGATGACCGGTGTTTTAGATTGAGATGAGGGTCCTTCGGCTTGTTTCTGTTTCTTTGCCTGAGAAGATCCCTGTCTTCATCATCTCTTTGACGCTTCAGTTTATCGGCCTCTATGCTGCAAGTCTCTTTGGTCATCTTGTCTTTCAACGCTTCCAGGACTTTGGCTTCTTCAGGAGACAATGTGAACTTGCTTGCCAGCTTGTCCAAGAGTTGAGCTTCCAATTCGTCCATAGATAGTCCTGGTAGTGGAACAGTAGACTTGTCAGCTCGAAGAGTAAATGTGGTCGATCGGATTACTTTCTTGACAGCTTGCTCTGCGAACTTGGTGAGTTCGTCTCTCATGGGTGCCAGTAGATCTTTCAACTCAGCAACTAAATGTTGTTCCATATACTGATGTGCTTGAGCTGCTAATGTGGCTTCCAAGTTCTCTTGTACGTCTTTAGCTAAGAAAGTATCAACTTTTTCTTGCAGCTCTTGGACGTTCGAATTCAGCTTCGTCAATTCAGCAACTTGGGTTACTAGTGTTGCAACCTGATCTTCCAGTCTGCTTTTCTTCTTTTCATGTACTCTTCTGAATGCTGACTTTAGCAACTTTGATGCAGCAGAGGCTTTGGTGCTTGGTTTCTTGATTGATTTGTCGTGAGTTGATTCGGATGCAGGAGGTGATGACTGTGAGCATTCAATGATGGTGGTAAGGTCTTTGTCATCTCCTCTTTGTGGTTCGGGTTGATTAACTTTCTTTGCTTTGGCTGCTTCCTCTTCCAACCTTTGTTCTTCAGCCAGTCTTTCAGCTTCGGCCTTAAGCCTTAATTCTTTAGCAAGCTTGGCTTCTTCTTCCCTTTTCAACTTTTCTTCAGCCAGCTTGGCTGCCTCTTCAGCCTTCCTGCTCTCTTCCATTCGTATTGTCTCTTCCAGTCTGGCTTGTGCAAGTTCTTCAAGCCTAGCTTCTTCAGCTTCCTGTTTTCTCTTTAACTCCTCTTCCTGAGTCCTTTCTCTGAGCTCCATTTCTTCCATAGTCATCAACCGTGGAGCATCAGTATCCATGGGATCTTCCTCTTCCTTTTCTCCCGTTGCTGAATCATTAGTCATTTCAATGTCTGTGGGAGATACCGAAGGATTGTCGTAGGCGACTAAGTCAGTGTTGATCCCTGTGGCAGAATCAGGAATGCTGCTTGATCCGCCAGCTTCGGTAGTTTGAGAGAACACTGGAGGTGGAGGTAGATCATCATAGAATGTATCAATTTTGCTTTGGAGGAGACCCAGCTTGAGAGCTCTTTCATTTTCTTCTTCAACTGAAAGGCCTATGTCAGAATGAGCAGACTCTTGTTTAGCTGTCATCGGTTCCTTCATCTTCTATCTCCTGATTCTTTCTTCTTCCAAGATGGTCTGTGCTTCAGTGAACGATCTTTGATTGAGATATGATGGATATTCGGCATTATCAGCAAACTCATCAATGTTTTTCTCCCAATCTTCGAAGGTCAAGTCTTTGTCATCAATGTCATCAAGGTTGACATTCTCGGTGATATTGGCAAAGGCTTCCCTGTAAACTGGACCTTCGTCGGACTCGGTTTCAGAGTTATACGGTTTTGGAGAAGATTGTGGTGAGGGAAACCATCCAGGTTCAGGAATGGATGCGGGCTGCTTGGCAGGAGTCCTTCTCTTGAGAGTACCCTTCTTCTTATGAGTAGATGATTGAGCCCGAACCACCTAACTTATATTAACCAAATAATGGTCAACAAAGTCAAATAGCCTAGGTCAATACTCCGGGTAATATAAGGTATCACCAGGTCGTTAAGTCCCGTTGAAGTGTGAATTGTAACTTTAGCGTATTCGTGATCGGGTAATTATTCGCAGGAAAAGGTTATGATCAGAATTATTTGGAATTTATTAACAAATATAGCTTAGGAAAGCTACGTGAGTGATTACTGGAATTTAGATTACGAAGATATGAGCTAAAAACTAAAAACGTACGTTTTAATTAAAAAACGTAAACAGACGCACAAAACAAAAAGTACAACTGAAGGATGGGAAGGGTTAAAAGTGTAAATTTAATATTTTTACAATCCTAATAATAAAAGAAAATTTTAAGAAAAATTAAAATTATTTTTACACTATTTAATTATTTATTATTAATTAATTACTAATTATCTATTTAATACTAATTAACTAATTAGAATTATTGAAAATACTAAAAAGGCTTAGAAAATTAAGAAAAATTTTATAAATCTAGTTAACCATCATAGGAATCCTAAAAAATTATAAAAAGTTAATTCTAAGTATTTTTAAGCTAAGTAAATAATTATTATTCTATTTATTAATTAATATCTAATTAAACTATTTTAAATTATAAAAACTATTAAATGAACAGTAAAAATTATAGAAAAATTTATAAAAATATTTTAACTAAAATAAAAGCTATAAAAATTATAAAAACTAGGTTATACTATTTAAAAACTAATTATGCTATTTAATTGATTAATATTAATTAAACTAAAATTAATTAGAAATACCACTAAAAGACAAAATAAAAATCTGGAAAAATTTGTAAAATTATTTTAACCTAAAATGTAATTTCTAAAAATATAAAAGTGATATATTATTTAGAAATTAATTAAAAAGAAAATTAAATTGATAAATCCTATTAAATAGAAGCTATCACTATTTTTAAAGTTGGTTTTTTTGGTTTTTTTTCTTTTTCTAAACTAATTATAAGTTAAAAATAAGCACTTTTAATTAAGGAACTTTTACTACACCCCTGGAAATAAGCACTTGGAGTGCTTATTCACCTCATAGTTGACTTTTGTTGACTGTGGAGTGTTTTAGCTCAAATGGTGAAATGTGGGGTCCACAATGGTTGAGATTGGTTTCTCTGAGTTGAACAATCAATAATAAGCAACTAATGAGCAAAGGGTTGGCCTGAATAAGCCAAAAAGACCAAAAATAAGCACAAGCTTATTGTCAACTGAGCAGATTAGGGGACAAGGTTAAGGGTCCAAATAAGGTGGGGTCCACAGACTTAGGGGTCAAACAAAAGGGTCAAACACACTCCCTGGTAGGAGGGGGGTTGAGGGGAACCAAAATCAAGTGGTATAGACCACTGTGGTGATCACAAACCACCACAAAAGGTGGTGGTGTGAAGGTGATATGCTGAGAACAGGGCAATGGGTTGCCCTGCAGGTTACTTCCAAGGGGTGTGGGACCCACCAAATAAAATCACAAAAATCTATTAAAATTCTCAGAAATCAACCAAATGGTAGAGAGTAAGCATGCCAAATTTCAGATCTTGATTCTTAATATCCAATAAATTGCAGGCCTCCAAAGTTGGATCAAAAAGACTGAGACAGATTTTTGACTTTTAAGGATTTTACAACACTTTGACTTTTATGAACTTGTGAAGGAAATAATTGCCTCAAATCATGATTGTAAGTTGACTAAGGACTGAATTAAGTTAAAACATCAACTTATTTAATGAACTAAAGAGATTTGAGACTCCAAAAACCACCACAGTTAACTGTGGTGGTGGAACTTTGCCATTTTGACTTTTAAGCTACTAAGACCCAATTTGAGGGTTGATGCAAGCTCAATCAGACCTAAGTAATGTTTCTAAATCACAAATACCAAACACAACCTAGGTTTTAGTGGATGAATCCACTGATCCAAACACCCCTTTATATGAATTCACTTGATGATTTTCAAAACAACCCTATGAATTAGACCTCTAATCTGATACATACTCTTTAAAACCAATACAATGGATCTTTTTGAACACAAATAAGCAATAGTAACAACCAAAGAACTCAGAATTCAAGTTTACACTACTTGACTGCTTTTTAGAAAACTAATCAACTTTCAAAAACAATACACAAGCTAATGATTTTAGGTTATACTAACATTAAACAACACAAATCAGGTAAGAAACAACAAAGACTAAAGCATTTATTTATATAAACAGTGAAGTGCCAAAAATTAAGGAAATTGCTTACAAGAGTGCCCACTTGAAATCAAAGAACAAATGACTAGAACCAATCCTAAATGGTCTCCACAGACCTCTATTAACCCATTTCCATCCAAGCTCAGCTACAATTCATCACTGCTCACTTTTCTTCTTGTTTTATTTTTTTTTTCTTTCTAATTTATTTTTCTTTGGCTATTTGAAACTTGATACTGGAAAAGGTTTAATGCTCAAAATATCTTATATAAACTTAAATGAGATCACATATGAACTTATGGAACAATAAGAACAAGTGCTAATCATTAATTCATGCAACCTCAGATTTTCAATGAAATATAAAGAAGTTGAGTTTAAAAGGAAAACTTGGATTTCATTCAAACAGAAAGTTTACAATTACACTGATAAGACTTAAAATACAACTTAAAAGCTAAAAATTACTAGGAATTTAAGTTTTACAATAAGTAAAAAAGTTACAAAATAAGCTAAAATCCACACTGATCACTGGTGCATCTTTTTCTTCTTATACTGGAACCATTAGGGTTTTGGAACCCTAATGAGTGAATCCCATCTCCTTTCTGAGCCCTTGGATTATCAATCATCAATCTTGACCTTTAAAACCTTTTTGGCGCCAATTTATTTTCTTCCTTTGTCAGACTGAGGTTGAGTGGTAAGTGGGGAACAATTAAAGAATTTTGGAGCATAGCTTAAGAGTCAAGGGGGAGGGATGGTGTGCTGAGGTGGAGGAGGGGGGAGCAGGTAGCAAGTTGGAGGGGGGTTTGACTACGGTTGACTGGGAAGTGGAGGGTGAAAGGTTGGGGTGTTAGTTTAAAACGGGGTGAGGTGGTGACTGGGCTATGGAGTGGGCTAAAAGAGAGATGGGCCTGGGGGTGTTTGATGGACCAGGTGGGTTTGGTTTTGGTTTGGGTTTAGGTTTAGGTAATTAAGGTCCGTTTGGTTGTGGTAACTTTAAATCACAAGGACCATTCATGTAATTTGGCCGAACTATGAGGGGTGCAAATGACATGTTCCCAAAATATCCCAAGGGTGTAATTTTGCCAAGTCTGAATTCCCATGGACCATAAATGTAATTTTTGCTCTTTTGAAATTCCCGAGGGCCATAAATGACAAGTTTCCAAAATTGAGGGACTAATGTTGTAATTTCCTCAAACTCACACCAAAGGATTATTTTTGACAATTTATGATTTTCCAAGGACCCTAGATGATTTTTCATTCAAAATTATTCCACATGGGACCAAATCTGTCAATTTCCAAAACTCCAGGGACCATTTTTGTCAATTTTGGATTTTAAGGGGTAAAAGTGTAATTTTCTCAAACTTTATCACCCAAGGACTTATTTTGATAAATTTTGACTTTTCTTTGCCTTGGGTTGACTTTTCTTTCATTTTAAACTTCCAGGGACTAGTTTTGCCAAATTTTGAAACTTGAGGGACTGAAACTGCCAATTGTGCAAACTTTGTTCGTTTTTCATTTGTTTTCAAACATTTTGCATCTAAAACATATAAAACACGCTTTTGGAATAATTTGTGTATTTTGATGCGTTTTTGGGTGTTTTTGGATGTTTTGGCAGTCCAGATACGGTAAAAATGATGAGTGTTTGAGCACTCATCAATCCCCCACACTAAGCTATTGCTAGTCCCTAGCAATCTTTTGAGAAAAACTTGATGGATTTTAAACTCTTTACCAAAAGCCATCACTTCTGGAGTAGCCAGGTGTAAGAACTGTGGCACACCTGATAACCGTGTGATTTTGAGCAAACCACCAGCTGTCAACGGATTTGATAAGTCTTTACCAGGAGCCGTTTGCTCCTGGACTAGCCAGCATCTTGATGGACCTAGTCAACATCTTGGTGAGCTGAATACCAATTATGGATTTTCCACTGCCTTTACCACAAGCCATAATCTTGTGGGCTAGCCAACTCATTTTGCTTATGAGGATGCGGGGGAGTTGAGGAACCATGCAATTTTTGGCAAACTGCCAGCCATAAACGGATTTGAGTTGTCTTTACCAAGAGCCGTTTGCTCCTGGACTAGCCAATCCCTTTGTCATTTAGACTTTGGCGGACTGATAACCACAAAAATTTTGGAATAAAGTGAAAAATTTTGAAAAATTTTGGCCTAAAATGGGGGTACTTGAAAGTATTTTGCGATAAAATTCGCTAGAATTTCCCCCCCACACTTAGAAATGAATATTGTCCTCAATATTCAAAGTCCCGGCTATTATGCCGAATCTGTGAACGTAAAAAGATAATATTCGAAGCTAACTGTGGAATTTTGTTTTGTATTTTTCACTTTATTTTATCTGTACATACAATAGATTTATTTTTATTATTTTTTTTATTTATTTATTTTTTTTTAATCACTACCTCCCAGGCTTGTGTCAGGTTTACCACGCTAGCTAATCACTTGTGAATGATTAACTGTAAAAAATTTGCCCTGACAGCCCGGGAGTTGAATGATAAAGTATATAATATACATACGAAACATGATTATTGAAATTTGAAACATATTTACTTTTGAAACGGTGGGGGATGGCCACTCCCCCACACTAGGGTGGTAGAAAATAGAAAGAAGTCAGAAATACGGGTGAAAACCCGTATTGTTGCTAATTTTTGGTCATCGAGTCGTTAGCTTGACTCTATCCCCAAATTCAATTGTCCTTGAGGAAAGTTTGGAGATCCGGGACAACCATGGATGGTATGTCCTCTCCAAAGTAATGTTTCAACCGATGTCCATTCACTTTGAAATTAGGTCCGTCATTTTGTGATAACTCGACGGTGCCATAAGGATAAACCTTAACGATAGTGAATGGACCAGTCCATCGGGTTTTGAGCTTTCCCGAGAAGATCTTGAGTCTAGAGTTGAAAAGAAGGACTCGATCACCAACGTTAAAAACGCGGTTTTTGATCTTGGAGTCATGAATCTTCTTTGTCTTTTCTTTGTAGATCAAAGAGTTCTCGTAAGCTTGATCACGAAGTTCATTTAATTCATTGAGTTGAACTTTCCTATGATCACCCGCAGTTTTGAGGTCAAAATTTGCATGCTTGAGAGCCCAATAGGCTTTATGCTCAAGCTCGATCGGAAGATGGCACGCTTTCCCGTACACAAGCTTATAAGGCGTACACCCAATGGGTGTTTTATACGCCGTACGGAAAGCCCAAAGTGCATCATCTAATTTATCCGACCAAGATGCACGATTTTCCCCAACGGTTCTCTCCAATATTCTTTTTATGCCTCGATTGGAAACTTCTACTTGTCCACTTGTTTGAGGGTGGTACGCAGTAGAAAGACGGTGAGTTACACCATACTTTTGCATGACTTTATCGAATTTGTCATTGCAAAAATGCGTACCACGATCACTAATTATAGCACGTGGAGTTCCAAATCGAGCAAAGAGAGCTTTCAAAAACTTCACAACTACTCGGGCATCATTTGTGGGTAAAGCTTTTGCTTCGACCCATTTTGACAAATAGTCAACTGCCACGAGTATATACTTGTTTCCATGAGATGACGGGAATGGCCCCATAAAGTCAATGCCCCAAACGTCAAAGATTTCACAAACTTGAATTGCATTTTGTGGCATTTCATTCTTTTGTGAAATATTCCCGTGACGTTGACAAGCGTCACAGGATTTGACCAATTCATGGGCATCCTTGTAGATTGTGGGCCAAAAGAAACCGGAGTCAAACACCTTTTTGGCGGTGTAATTTGGATTGTGGTGGCCCCCCGTGGGACCAGCATGGCAAGCCTTTAAGATTTCAGCGGCTTCTTGACCATATACACACCGCCGGATGACTTGATCCGCACAGATTTTGAACAAGTAGGGGTCGTCCCAGAAATAATGTTTTACATCTTTAAAGAATTTATTTTTCTGTTGGGACGACATCCCTTTCACAATGAAATTACCCGCAAGGTAGTTTGCAAAGTCGGCAAACCATGGGGTAATAGAGTCTCCACGAAATGAAACCGCATCGAGGGTTTCGAGAGGAAATGTTTCATTTATTTCCTTTTTCTCGAAAGCATTTTGGTAAGGGTTTTCAAGACGGGAGAGATGATCAGCAACTAGGTTCTCAGCTCCTTTTTTATCACGAATAATGATATCAAATTCCTGAAGGAGGAGAACCCAACGAAGAAGTCTCGGCTTTGCATCTTGTTTTGCAAAAAGGTACTTCAAAGCCGAGTGATCCGTATACACTATGCTTTTTGTCAAGATCAAGTATGGCCGGAATTTTTCAAAAGCATACACCACAGCTAATAATTCTTTTTCAGTGGTGGTGTAATGACTTTGTGCCTCGGTCATAGTCTTGCTGGCATAGTGTATAGGCTGAAAATGTTTTGTTTTGCGTTGCCCCAAGACTGCCCCAATAGCATAATCACTCGCATCACACATGTGCTCAAAGGGCAAGTCCCAATCGGGGGCAACAAGAATCGGTGCCTCGGTAAGCCTTTTCTTTAATGTTTCAAAGGCTTCGATGCACTCAGGGGAGAAGATAAAAGGAGCATCCTTTTCGAGGAGATGGGTCATAGGCCGGGCGATTTTAGAAAAATCTTGAATAAACCTACGGTAAAAGCCGGCGTGACCCAAAAAGCTCCTAACACCTTTCACAGTTGTGGGATGAGGTAATTTTGCAATGACGTCCACTTTGGCACGATCAACCTCAATACCGTTTTTTGAAATTTTATGGCCGAGGACAATGCCCTCTTTGACCATAAAGTGACTCTTCTCCCAATTTAGACATAACTTTGTGTCTTCACAACGTTTTAGCATATCGTCTAAGTGGGAGAGGCATGACTGAAACGAATCCCCAATGACCGAAAAATTGTCCATAAAGACCTCCATACTTTTCCCAATCATGTCGGAAAAAATGGCCATCATACATCTTTGAAACGTGCCCGGAGCATTACATAAGCCAAATGACATACGTTTATATGCGAAAGTTCCATAGGGGCACGTGAAAGTGGTCTTTTCTTGGTCTTGCGGGTCAATGGGAATCTGAAAGTAACCCGAGAAACCATCGAGGAAGCAATAATACTCATTCCCCGCTAATCTCTCGAGCATCTGATCCATAAAGGGCAGAGGAAAATGATCTTTGCGGGTGGCGTCATTTAACTTACGATAATCAATACAGACGCGCCAACCCGTAACCAAACGAGTGGGAATTAACTCATTTTCCTCATTTGTGACAACTGTAATGCCACCCTTTTTTGGAACACAATGGATTGGGCTGACCCAAGGACTGTCCGAGATAGGGTAAATCAATCCGGCATCAAGAAGTTTTAAAACCTCTTGTTTGATAACCTCGTGAATTTTTGGATTCACCCTTCTTTGTTGTTGGACTGCAGGTTTGAAGTCGTCCTCCATTAAAATTTTATGAGTACAGAATTCAGGGTCAATGCCCTTGATGTCGGAGAGACGCCAAGCAATTGCTTGTTTATGAGACTTCAAAACCTTTATGAGAGCAGCCTTTTCCTCATCACTTAAGTCTTTGGCAATTATGACGGGTAATTTATCATCACCCTCCAGAAATGCATATTCAAGATGAGGCAGCAAGTCCTTAAGTTCAACCTCAGGGAAGTCATCAGTTTTCTCAACATTTTTGACCTCCTCTTTATGAAGTTGTTGTGGTAGAACAGGAAGAGGAGAGGGATCTTCGTTTAACAATTTTTCAAGTATGAGAATATCCCTCTCGAGGTCGATCTCTTGGTTATCAACTCCATCGGGAATCGAATCACTTTTGAGAAACGCCTCCATTTCTTCTAAGATGAAGTCACTTCCCTCAAACGGAGTGAGGGAAGGAGAAGAATTGGCTATGATGGGATGAGAAGATTGAGTGAGATTTTCACTCGAAGAATCATCAATGAAACCTAAAATCTCTTGAGCATACTCCTCAGCAGCAACATCGATGACATCAATTTGATTCACCGACTCACAATCATAATTGGAGGAGTATCTCGAAGTTTGATTTAGGTTGAAGGTTATGGCTTCCGTTCCAACACGTAATGTGATCTCATGCTCAAATACATCGATAAGAGCTCGCCCAGTTCTAAGGAATCCCCGCCCAAGAATGAGAGGGACCCTTGAATCGGCATCAAAGTCAACAATCACAAAATCTGCCGGAAAATGGAACTTCCCCACTTTAACGAATACGTCCTCGGCAATGCCAATGGGACGAGAAATCGAACGATCGGCAAGCTCTAAAGTCATGCACGTGGGGGTAAGTTCGGGAAGAGAGAGTTTCTTCCACACAGAATATGGCATTAGGTTAATGCTAGCACCTAGATCGGCCAGGGCGAAGCAATCAACCATACCCGGGAAAGTACAAGGAATGAGAAATTTCCCGGGATCTCCAAGCTTTTTAGGAAGTTTTTTCAAAAGAACCGCAGAGCAGTTCTCATTCAGAGGAGTTCTTACCATCTCAAATAATTTTTCTTTGTTACTCAACAGATTTTTGATTGTCGATGCAAACTTGGGCATCAAGAGAATAGCATCCGCGAAGCTGATATCAAAATGCAAATCTTGGAAGATTTGGAAAAATTTATCCATTTGGTGATTAGCTTTTTCGCGGAGCTTTTGTTCATTGAGACGTGATGGATAGGGAATAGAAGTTTTGGATTTAGGGCTGTCCACTGGAGTTTCTGGTGGTTCAAAGACAACTCCAGGCTTACATCTGGTTTCAGGAATAACCTGAGGTTGGACGTGTGCTGTACTTCGTGAGCTTGGATTTTGCACTTTGTCCTTTGTCACCTCAGGTTCACGATTCACTACCTTTGGAGGAGAAGAAGAGGTAGTAGGAATCGCGGGTTCATCATATGAAGCACCACTTCGTGTTGTGATCGCCTTAGCATCGCCCCTCGGGTTAGCGATCGTGTTGCTCGGTAAAGTAGTACCTGAGCCCGAGGGTCGATCATTTAAAGACTTCTTGATGTCAGAAATCTGGCTGACCAGCAACTTGTTCAACTCTTCTTGGGACTTCATGAATTGTTTCAACAACTCGTCAGATGAAGGCCCAGTTGGAACAATGGCTTGATTCGGGTTAGGAATGTTTGGAGCTCGATTGTTCGGATTGGGACCTTGATTTTGAAAATTACCCTGATTAGGGTTGTTGTTTCCATGAAAATATCCCTGATTGAAATTACCCTGACCTTGGTACCGATTAAAGTTTCCTTGATTTTGTTGTTGGAAACCTTGATTTTGGAATCCTTGGTTTTGATTGTGAAAACCGTGGCCCTGATTGTAGTTACTTTGGTTTTGATAACCTTGGTTCACCCTGTTTTGGTTTTGGCCACGGTTTTGAACATTTTGGTTTTGATTAAAACCGGGAGGTCCAGGATAATGGTGAGGACGATAGTTTGGGTCCAAAGGAGGACGGTATTGATTTCCTCCTTGATTTTGGGACCCGACAACAGCATTAGCTTCATATGGAGTACCATCAGTAGCTGTGCAATTGTAGTAGGCATGCGGCCCACCACAAGTCACACAGACTTCCACTTTTTTAACCTCAGCATGGGGAGGATGTTGTGGAAATGAGACTTTCTTTGTTTGGGCGAGAACCAAAGCTTGGATCGCTTCAGTGAGCTTGTCAAGCTTAGCATCCGTGCTAGATTGACCCACAGAAGATGAAGTAGAAGGACCCGCATTAATTTGGGAAACAATCGGTTTGCTTCTTGTAGAGCGGACCTTAGACTTGTTTTCTATGATTTGCAAAGCTTCTTTTGTGGTTCTACTCAAAAAATTTCCTCCCGCGGAGGCATTGAGAGAATCCTGATCAGCTTGGCTCACGCCATTGTAAAACGTATCGAGTTGCATCAACTCAGAGAAACCATGATGTGGACACTTGCGAAGTAATTCTTTGAAACGATCCCACGCTTCACCAAAAGATTCATCGTATTTTTGAGTGAACTTGGTGATTTCGTTTTTAAGACTCGTGGTCTTGGAAGGTGGGAAGAATTCATTCACAAACTTTTTGACAAGATCTTCCCAAGTCTCAATAGATCGTGGAGGTTGTTTTTCAAGCCAAATCCGGGCTTGTCCCTCCAATGAGAATGGGAAGAGAAGAAGTTTTATTGCTTCACACGGGACATTTTTGTACTTGATGGTTGATGTGATTTTATTGAACCATCGAATATGAGCATGAGGATCGTCCCTCTCAAAACCGTAGAATTGACTTGAGGTTACAAGATTGAGTAACCCGGTTTTGAGCTCAAAACTATCAGCCACGATGGCTGGAACAACAATGGCATCTCCGTAACCCTCGATGGGTGCTTGGAGAAGTTCACACATGGGACGGTCTTCCGCCATGGTGACAGTGGGTGTGGCAACAGTACGGATCTCAGATCCGACTGTTGGTGCTGAACGTCTATGAGGTCTTCTAGGTTTTCGTACAAGCTCACGTAATGGGCTAGTAGACCTAGAAGAACGAGTGCGCATGCACTAGGAACAAAAATCAATCAAAACAAAGTCGAGACAAAACCACAGTGAACTTAAACCAATAATCACAAGTGAGTGGCTTCTTTAGAAAAGGTACACCACCCACAAGGATACAAAGGCAAGTTTTAATCTTTTTGATTTGGGAACTTATTTGTTCACACCTCCAGTTGGAAAGTGTTCTGTCTTGGTTTTCGACGGTTTATTTTTATGTAGAATTTATTATTCACAAGAAAGAGACGAATGTTTTTGTGTTTTGTGTATGGGTTTAAAAACTTTTGGAAAATATTTTTGGTATCGTTTCGTTTACCAAAATCGTTCTTCTTTAAGAATCACCTTAAAAGAAAACCGAATCAGAAAACGTTACGATGTGTTTTGTTGTTTTTTATTATTTTTGGTGTTTTAACACTTTAGGAAAAGTGTTAATGACTTTTTTGTATTTTGATTATGAAAATATACACAAGTGGTGGTATTTATACAGTGAGTGAGGTGAGATAACACTAATCTCAAATAACGCTAAAGGAACGCGCACACTTCCCCGGCAGAGGCGCCAAATTTTGATTGAGCCCGAACCACCTAACTTATATTAACCAAATAATGGTCAACAAAGTCAAATAGCCTAGGTCAATACTCCGGGTAATATAAGGTATCACCAGGTCGTTAAGTCCCGTTGAAGTGTGAATTGTAACTTTAGCGTATTCGTGATCGGGTAATTATTCACAGGAAAAGGTTATGATCAGAATTATTTGGAATTTATTAACAAATATAGATTAGGAAAGCTACGTGAGTGATTACTGGAATTTAGATTACGAAGATATGAGCTAAAAACTAAAAACGTACGTTTTAATTAAAAAACGTAAACAGACGCACAAAACAAAAAGTACAACTGAAGGATGGGAAGGGTTAAAAGTGTAAATTTAATATTTTTACAATCCTAATAATAAAAGAAAATTTTAAGAAAAATTAAAATTATTTTTACACTATTTAATTATTTATTATTAATTAATTACTAATTATCTATTTAATACTAATTAACTAATTAGAATTATTGAAAATACTAAAAAGGCTTAGAAAATTAAGAAAAATTTTATAAATCTAGTTAACCATCATAGGAATCCTAAAAAATTATAAAAAGTTAATTCTAAGTATTTTTAAGCTAAGTAAATAATTATTATTCTATTTATTAATTAATATCTAATTAAACTATTTTAAATTATAAAAACTATTAAATGAACAGTAAAAATTATAGAAAAATTTATAAAAATATTTTAACTAAAATAAAAGCTATAAAAATTATAAAAACTAGGTTATACTATTTAAAAACTAATTATGCTATTTAATTGATTAATATTAATTAAACTAAAATTAATTAGAAATACCACTAAAAGACAAAATAAAAATCTGGAAAAATTTGTAAAATTATTTTAACCTAAAATGTAATTTCTAAAAATATAAAAGTGATATATTATTTAGAAATTAATTAAAAAGAAAATTAAATTGATAAATCCTATTAAATAGAAGCTATCACTATTTTTAAAGTTGGTTTTTTTGGTTTTTTTTCTTTTTCTAAACTAATTATAAGTTAAAAATAAGCACTTTTAATTAAGGAACTTTTACTACACCCCTGGAAATAAGCACTTGGAGTGCTTATTCACCTCATAGTTGACTTTTGTTGACTGTGGAGTGTTTTAGCTCAAATGGTGAAATGTGGGGTCCACAATGGTTGAGATTGGTTTCTCTGAGTTGAACAATCAATAATAAGCAACTAATGAGCAAAGGGTTGGCCTGAATAAGCCAAAAAGACCAAAAATAAGCACAAGCTTATTGTCAACTGAGCAGATTAGGGGACAAGGTTAAGGGTCCAAATAAGGTGGGGTCCACAGACTTAGGGGTCAAACAAAAGGGTCAAACACACTCCCTGGTAGGAGGGGGGTTGAGGGGAACCAAAATCAAGTGGTATAGACCACTGTGGTGATCACAAACCACCACAAAAGGTGGTGGTGTGAAGGTGATATGCTGAGAACAGGGCAATGGGTTGCCCTGCAGGTTACTTCCAAGGGGTGTGGGACCCACCAAATAAAATCACAAAAATCTATTAAAATTCTCAGAAATCAACCAAATGGCAGAGAGTAAGCATGCCAAATTTCAGATCTTGATTCTTAATATCCAATAAATTGCAGGCCTCCAAAGTTGGATCAAAAAGACTGAGACAGATTTTTGACTTTTAAGGATTTTACAACACTTTGACTTTTATGAACTTGTGAAGGAAATAATTGCCTCAAATCATGATTGTAAGTTGACTAAGGACTGAATTAAGTTAAAACATCAACTTATTTAATGAACTAAAGAGATTTGAGACTCCAAAAACCACCACAGTTAACTGTGGTGGTGGAACTTTGCCATTTTGACTTTTAAGCTACTAAGACCCAATTTGAGGGTTGATGCAAGCTCAATCAGACCTAAGTAATGTTTCTAAATCACAAATACCAAACACAACCTAGGTGTTAGTGGATGAATCCACTGATCCAAACACCCCTTTATATGAATTCACTTGATGATTTTCAAAACAACCCTATGAATTAGACCTCTAATCTGATACATACTCTTTAAAACCAATACAATGGATCTTTTTGAACACAAATAAGCAATAGTAACAACCAAAGAACTCAGAATTCAAGTTTACACTACTTGACTGCTTTTTAGAAAACTAATCAACTTTCAAAAACAATACACAAGCTAATGATTTTAGGTTATACTAACATTAAACAACACAAATCAGGTAAGAAACAACAAAGACTAAAGCATTTATTTATATAAACAGTGAAGTGCCAAAAATTAAGGAAATTGCTTACAAGAATGCCCACTTGAAATCAAAGAACAAAGGACTAGAACCAATCCTAAATGGTCTCCACAGACCTCTATTAACCCATTTCCATCCAAGCTCAGCTACAATTCATCACTGCTCACTTTTCTTCTTGTTTTATTTTTTTTTCTTTCTAATTTATTTTTCTTTGGCTATTTGAAACTTGATACTGGAAAAGGTTTAATGCTCAAAATATCTTATATAAACTTAAATGAGATCACATATGAACTTATGGAACAATAAGAACAAGTGCTAATCATTAATTCATGCAACCTCAGATTTTCAATGAAATATAAAGAAGTTGAGTTTAAAAGGAAAACTTGGATTTCATTCAAACAGAAAGTTTACAATTACACTGATAAGACTTAAAATACAACTTAAAAGCTAAAAATTACTAGGAATTTAAGTTTTACAATAAGTAAAAAAGTTACAAAATAAGCTAAAATCCACACTGATCACTGGTGCATCTTTTTCTTCTTATACTGGAACCATTAGGGTTTTGGAACCCTAATGAGTGAATCCCATCTCCTTTCTGAGCCCTTGGATTATCAATCATCAATCTTGACCTTTAAAACCTTTTTGGCGCCAATTTATTTTCTTCCTTTGTCAGACTGAGGTTGAGTGGTAAGTGGGGAACAATTAAAGAATTTTGGAGCATAGCTTAAGAGTCAAGGGGGAGGGATGGTGTGCTGAGGTGGAGGAGGGGGGAGCAGGTTGCAAGTTAGAGGGGGGTTTGACTACGGTTGACTGGGAAGTGGAGGGTGAAAGGTTGGGGTGTTAGTTTAAAACGGGGTGAGGTGGTGACTGGGCTATGGAGTGGGCTAAAAGAGAGATGGGCCTGGGGGTGTTTGATGGACCAGGTGGGTTTGGTTTTGGTTTGGGTTTAGGTTTAGGTAATTAAGTTCCGTTTGGTTGTGGTAACTTTAAATCACAAGGACCATTCATGTAATTTGGCCGAACTATGAGGGGTGCAAATGACATGTTCCCAAAATATCCCAAGGGTGTAATTTTGCCAAGTCTGAATTCCCATGGACCATAAATGTAATTTTTGCTCTTTTGAAATTCCCGAGGGCCATAAATGACAAGTTTCCAAAATTGAGGGACTAATGTTGTAATTTCCTCAAACTCACACCAAAGGATTATTTTTGACAATTTATGATTTTCCAAGGACCCTAGATGATTTTTCATTCAAAATTATTCCACATGGGACCAAATCTGTCAATTTCCAAAACTCTAGGGACCATTTTTGTCAATTTTGGATTTTAAGGGGTAAAAGTGTAATTTTCTCAAACTTTATCACCCAAGGACTTATTTTGATAAATTTTGACTTTTCTTTGCCTTGGGTTGACTTTTCTTTCATTTTAAACTTCCAGGGACTAGTTTTGCCAAATTTTGAAACTTGAGGGACTGAAACTGCCAATTGTGCAAACTTTGTTCGTTTTTCATTTGTTTTCAAACATTTTGCATCTAAAACATATAAAACACGCTTTTGGAATAATTTGTGTATTTTGATGCGTTTTTGGGTGTTTTTGGATGTTTTGGCAGTCCAGATACGGTAAAAATGATGAGTGTTTGAGCACTCATCAGTAGACTTGGTAGAACTGCCGGAGCTCCCAGTTTTGCTACCTTTCTTTCCTTTCTTCTGCATGAACGAAGGTAGAACAACTTCATCCAGGAAACCAACTTTTTCAGCTTCAAAAGCTTGAAGGTAGTACTTGAAGTTCGGGCAAAGCTTCACTTTGTCATTCAAGAGACAGTCGGGAAATTTCTTTCCTTGCTTGCGTGTGCTGGTGTCGAGTCTCTTGATGATCTTGAGAGTATCTTCATTTCTAAAAGTATTCTTATCTTTGTCATCAAGTCTCTGTGGGATATCATCATACTCACGAAGGAAGCTTTCGATGAGTAGTTTTGTGAAACGGACGAATGGAATGTTTGTGGTCTTGTGTTGAATGTGCCACACAAGGTCTTCCCAGATAATGCTGGCATAGTCAACTTTCTTCACATTAGCCACTGCCCAGAAGAGTTTGAGGTGTTGGAGCTTTGGGTGTTCATGCCCAGTGTCTCTGCCAGATAAGGACTTGGCAATCAGAATGTATAGGGTTCTCCATGGTTGTGGAAGAAATCTAATGTTGACCCTAGAATGTCTTGTAACAACTTCTTCTGATTCGTCATAGCCAATATCCCGTAACCACTCTATCAGCTCTTCTTCGGTGGGTACTTGATCATATTCTTCATCTGGGCCGAGTTCTGGTAACCCAAGAACATTCCTTAGTGTGTCTATATCCACAGTAACCTGACGGTTATGAAGCATACAGGTGAAGGAAGCCTCCCCAAGATCTAGCTGAAGTGTATGCTAAAACTGATGTATGTAGAAGCAGGAGACTAAGGCAGACTTGGTGAATAACAGCTTGTTGGGGTGATATAGGAGAGCATCCACTGCAACAATACATGAGGACTCGTTGCAAGTGATTTTGTTGAAGTTGATTCGGAGGTTGTTCTTGCCTATTTTCCTGGTGTAATCAGCTGGAAAGGTCTCTTCCCATGAAAGTTTTGGTTCAGGTTCTGGTCCATAAGGAACGTCATTGTGTTCTGCCATCTGAATTGATCATAAACAAATACAAACATGGCAATGGTTTACTGTGTTAGCTCAGACATAAGATTACATGATTTGCATATTATACATTGATCAATGGGTGTTTGTGTGTGTGAAAACTTTTGATATATGACAAACTTGTGTTTTATCACATGGTAGAAACTTATAACAATTAAGTTACAACATGAGTTTATCATTACAAGAAGTTACACATTGGAAATTTTACAACACTTAGAAAAATTTCATGAATTTGACAAGTTTACGCGTAAGTGGATTAGTCTACGCATAACATGACTTAAGCGTAAGAAGTGAAATTAGGCGTAAGAGCAAAAGCTACGCATAAGCTTATATGTTACGCGTAAGGTAAATCTTATGCGTAGGCTCAATCTTACGCGTAGGATAAAATCTTAGGCGTAGGATATGAGATTACGCAAAGGATTAACCTTAAGCGTAAGATATAACTTATGCGTAGGTTTTGACTTATGCGTAAGTTCAAGACTTAAGCGTAAGAACAAAACTTATGCGTAAGAATTATCATTAAGCGTAAACATTGTCTTATCCAAGACAGTGTTTGTCCACGTGTCGAATCTTACGCGTAAGATTCAATCTTACGCGTAGGATGAACAACTTGCGCGTAATAACGCCATTTTCCAGAAAATCACCTTGAGTAATTAGAGTTGTTTGATTCCTGAAAGTGTACAAAACATTACCACTGATCAATATTCATTCCATCACACTTAAACTTACAACATTATGCGTAAATGAGACATAATATGGAGTTACGCGTAAGCATGCATGAACACATAATCAAAATCCCAATCAAACATGAATCTGGGTAAGAATGGGCATAGGGCAAGTGTTCCTAACATCCTAAGGAACGTTTGGTCCAAATTATAACAATAATTGTCCACAGAATCACAAGATCAAAGCTGCTTGTGTTCGAACCCTTAAAATTATGAATCATGAATCAATACGCATTTCTGAAACAATTAAACCATAGTATCATGATCCTAGGCATACAAGAACACTATCCCCATCACCAATTTCAACCCAAACGTTGAAAATCAAGAATCCCTAAATGACTCGTATGAACCCTAATATCAAATCAATCGATTTGGTGTTTCTGGGTACAATTGGAGGTTAGATTCATGTTTAATATCATCCAAGGATCAAAACCCACTAACAAATTTAACCATTAACATCACAAATTTCTGGGTCCAATTCATACGCAAACCCTAAAATAATTTTAGCGATTATGACAAATGTAACCGTTGGATTGATATAAAACTTAAAAACCTTGTTTAAAAACATGATCTTAACGTTTGACACTTACAGATTAGAAGATTGATGAACGGATTAGATGAATGATTGTGGATCGTTGATATTGGTTGGTGAAAGAGTAAATGTATTTTGCAGGTGAAGTAAATGCGTGGTCAAGGAGGGTTTTGACCAAGGGTAAAATCAATTTTGAAAGATTGACAAGTATGGTCCCTTAACCTCATGAAACATTTACACCTAATGCCTAAACTAACTATCTCATATAACTTTCGTTAATAACACCAAGGTATGACAAGAACAACATATGGAATTTTACTCCCCCTCGACCTTAGACCGTAGCCTTTAAAATCATAAAAATTTATTATTTTGGTCAAGGTGAGTAACCCGAAACACTTTTGATGCATCCTTATAAGAAAAAACGTAATAGTTTTGGTAAAATGCAAGTATAAAAGTTAAAGTTTTTGTAAAACATTTTAAAATTCTTTTTCTCCCCCTCAACACTTGTTTTTGAATAATTACCGATGTTTTAAAACATTAGTGTTGAAAAGAAAGGTATATACTTGCATTTTTTTTTGAAAAGATATTTACAAAGAGAGTTTTGATGTTTGACGATCAATTGTGTTTTAAAAACTTTTCCAGATCCTCTGGAGTCAAACATCGCATACCAATTTGGTGAACTAGACTAGCAAACCTTGATGGTGCTAAGGATTTGGTAAGTAAGTCCGCTAATTGGTACTCAGTCCCAACAAAATAAAGTTCAACGGTACCCTTTTCCACATGCTCTTTGATGAAGTGATATCGGAGATCGATGTGTTTGGTTTTGCAATGATGTACTGTGTTGCAGGAGATAGCAATTGCACTCTTTGAATCACAGTAGATTGGAATCTTGTTGAATAGGTAGCCATAATCCTTAAGTTGTGATCTCATCCAAATGACTTGAGCACAACAAGCAGACATGGCTACATATTCAGATTATGTAGACGACAGTGATGTGCAGTCCTGCTTCTTTGATTGCCATGACACAAGTTTATCTCCGAGAAATTGTAATCCACCAGATGTACTTTTGCGTGTGTCTAAACATCCTGCATGATCAGCATCTAAAAAAGCAATTAGTTCAAAACCAGAATCCTTCGGATACCAGATCCCCAAGTTAATGGTTCCCTTTATGTATCGAAGGATTCTTTTGACCTCACTGAGGTGTTCTTCAGTTGGTTTAGACTGATAACGAGAGCACATGTAGACACCAAATACTATATCAGGTCTACTAGCTGTGAGATACATGAGGGACCCAATCATACTTCGGTATTTGGTAGGGTCAACTGGAGTCCCATGTAAATCAGCATCTAGTTTTGTGGTATAGCCCATTGGTGTATTATAAGTATCACAAGACATCATTCCATGTTTCTTTAAAATTTCAAGAGCATATTTGGACTGATTTATAAAAATTCCACGGGGTGATTGATGAACTTGTAGTCCTAGAAAGAACGAAAGTTCACCCATCATGGACATTTCAAAATTATCTTTCATTAATTTTGCAAAATCATTAGAGTAACTTCTTTGTGTTGAGGCAAAAATAATGTCATCGACATATATTTGAACAACAAGTAAGTCCTCCCCGTAGGTTTTTGTAAATAGTGTTAGATCCACCGATCCTTTAGAAAATTTATTGGCCAGCAAGAAAGTGGACAGTTTGTCATACCACGCCCGTGGGGCTTGCTTAAGTCCGTAGAGTGCCTTTTTGAGTCGGTAAACGTGATTAGGACGCTCAGGATCAACGAAGCCGTCTGGTTGGCTCACATACACTTCTTCACGGAGTTCTCCATTAAGAAATGCAGTTTTCACATCCATTTGGTAAACAACCATGTTCCTGTGTGCAACATAGGCCAAAAAGATCCGAACAGCTTCATGTCTAGCCACTGGAGCAAAGGATTCAGCAAAGTCAAGTCCTTCTAGTTGGGAGTATCCTTTCGCTACCAGACGTGATTTGTTACGTATGACAGTCCCTTCTGCATCAAGCTTATTCTTCTAGATCCATTTTAACCCGATGACAAAGACTCCGTCAGGTCTTTCAACTAATTCCCAGACTTCTAATCTTATGAATTGCTGAAATTCCTCTTGCATAGATTCAATCCAGTTGTCATAAGTCATTGCTTCTTTGATGTTTTTAGGTTCTTCGTGACAGACTGTGAGTGCATAGATACAAGTTTCTCCATCAGTGTGAAGTCGTTGTCTTGTCATAACAGGTGCATCTGGATGGCCAACAATATGAACTAGTGGATGGTCTCGAGTCCATTTGTGTGTTGAAGGGTGTAGTTGATAAGTATCTCGCATGTTAGCAGGATCCAGATTGCGTGTTGACGACTCAGCTATATCAGGAACTGTAGGAGCCGGTGCAAATGGATTAAAGAACGCATCAGGATCATGCTCTGCGGGTTGTGGAACTGATTATGGTGTTGGATCTTCAGCTGGATGGCGGGAGTTAGAACCAGTTTGTGCTGCTGTAGATGGTGATACAATTGGAGGACCGTTTCTCTCAACACTTGTAGTTGTTTGTTGAGGTGAGTCTGGTACTGGAATGTTTTCAGGTTGAGCAGCGGAGTTAGGTGAGACCTCAGTAGGACGGTATTCAATTGTGTCATCAAATAGTGGAGCAAACAAGGTTTCCAATTCTTTGCGGTTGAGTGGCAATGGTTCAGCCGAAGATTCCGGAGAGTTAAGACGGTTGAATTCGGGTCCTAAGCTGTGTTGCTCAGAAGCCATCTGTGTGACTTCATCAAAATTAGCGTGAATGGTTTCTTGAATTTCTCTTGTTCGACGATTCCATATTCGAAAACCTTTAGAATTTTCACAGTATCCAACGAACACTCCGATGTCAGCCTTTGCTTTAAGTTTACCTAAATCATCACGATCATTTTTTGGATAACAAAGTGCTCCAAATACATGAAAGTAATCGATGTTCGGTTTTCTCTTGTGAACAATTTGATAAGGTGTTTTGCGATGGCGTTTAGTGATCATACAACGGTTTTGGGTATAACATGCAGTTGAAACAGCTTTCGCCCACAAGTAATCTGGTAATTGAGCATTAATCAACATAGTTCTAGCAGCTTCCACTAACGACCTGTTGCGTCTTTCAACAACTCCATTCTGTTCTGGGCTTCTAGGAATAGATGTCTGATGTTCAATTCCCACTTTCTCAAAGTATGACCGTAGTGTCTGATTCTTAAATTCAGTTCCATTGTCAGTTCTGACTATACGTACCGTGTTGCGTAGCTGAACTTGAATTTTAGTGAGAAAGGTGATGATCATTGAAGGAGCCTGATCTTTACTTCATAAGAAATAAACCCAAGTCCATCTGGAATAATCATCCACAATTACAAGAATGTAGCGTTTACCGTTGATGCTTTGAACACGCATCGGTCCACACAAATCCATATGAAGCAATTGTAACACATGATTCGTACTATGCTCAGGTTTATTAGGAAAATGAGCACGAGTACTTTTTCCTTGTTCACAGGCTGGACATAAGTGGTCTTTGGTAAAACGGAATCTTGGAAATCCATCAACAAGTTTATAACGAGCAAGGTCAGTCATAGTTTTGAAATTTAAGTGCGAAAGACGTTTGTGCCATAACCAAGATTTAGTCGATTCCGCTTTGGAGAGAAGACATATCGGAGATGTTGCAATCATATCTGACATTGATATTGTATAAAGATTGGAGCCACGTGAGCCAGACATTAGATCGTTTCCTTGTAAGTCACGAACAAAGCAAGTTTTCTCACGAAATGCAACTTTTAGATCCCCATCACAGAATTGACCAGCAGAGAAAAGGTTGTGTCCAAGGCCTTCCACATAGTAAACACGACTGATTTCAATGTTCCCACTTACATAGTCACCATATCCCATGATTAAAGTGTAATGATCATTCCCGAATCTGACTGTACCAATGAACTTTGAGACAAAGTTGTGTAACAGTTTGAGATTGCCTGTCATATGTCGGGTGCATCCGCTATCAACAATCCAGAGAACAATCTGTACCACCTGCATCACAAGAAGAAGACACGGATGGAACAGAAGTAAGGGTGGAACCCAATGAAAGTGCGGGTTCCTGTTGGTTAGAAGTACATGTATTCAACAATTTAGGAATCCATTTAAAGTCTGGTTTGTGTTGTAACCAACGTTGCCAATTCCAACTAGTTCGTGCTTTCTTAATGGTGAATTCACTAGTGGTTGGCTGATTCCTAGATTTGTTCTCGGCACTTATGGGGGTAACTTCAACATCATTAGAAACCGTAGAAGGCGGCTTTCCTAAGTTAGACTTAGAGGCAGTAGTGGGCCTAGAAGGAATGCGTGTCCTACGTTTCTTATGACGATTGAGAAGAGATTTAACAAAACATTTTGTATGATCACCAGATGATACGCTTTTACGACAAAACACACAAGATGCATTAATATTCAAAACATTCAAAGGTTCATCATTCGTTACATTTAGATTTTGATTACAATTTGCCAGATTAGAATCTAAATCTGATGCAACATGAGTATTATTCAAATTCCTAAGTTGATCTTCTACTTCTTGAGCTTCTAGTTGTCCTCTTTTACGTTGCAAGATCCTATTCTTCTTTTTACTTTTTCGTTTGGATCTGCTAACGCTATTAGTGGAGACTAGTCCTGTAGAAGTGGAGTTATCAACATTAGTGTTTTGAATGACATTTTCTTTAGCAGTTTTGTCTAATTGATACATTCCTGGTGCTATCACCGTGGTGTCAACCATCTTTCCTTTTTGAATTAGCTTAATTTTCTCTTTCAAATCAATGATGATGTGATTTTTATCCTGAATTTCAGACTCAAGTAAACCATTGCAATATTTGATATCATCGCGGATTTGTTGCCATTCGGCGTTTTCAATTTTTAAATCCGCAATTTCTTTCTCGTATCTGAGACACAGACTTTTTAAAGACTCGTTGTTTTTGCAAATTTGACAAGAGTTTTGAAACATTTTGACTTTGAAACTTCAATTCCATTTCAAGACTTTGAGCTTGACACCATTCAAGCCTTTGTTTGAGTTGACAAATTTCTTTTGAAAATTGTTTTGTCACATCATCATTTTTACTTCTCAGCTTGTCATTATCATGTTTAAGTGTCTCAATTTCCACATTCAACAAGTTATTATCAACACAAAGATCATCCATAAGCATAGAAGTACCAGATTTATAGAGATCATTCATGATAACAGACAAAATATCAGCATTGAGAACTTGTTCCAAGAGTCGATCAGCATCATTTTTTAAAACTCGATTTCTTTGTTTTTGAGCCAAAATTTCATTTTCAGTTGAGTTGAAAACGTTTATCATATTTTTGACCTCGTTTTGAAGTTCCTGATCCCAACGTGTTAAAGTCATCATCGTCATCGTCATTGGAATTTGAGTAATACACTGCATCATTGTTGTTTAATGGAACAAGTTGAGTAGAAGCATTCTGTGGAGATGAATCATAAGGGACCATTTGGTTCGAGGTAGAAGACTGTGGATAACTGAAGTAGTTCTGCTCTTGAACATATGCATGATTTGACATTGGTGGTGGAGCATAGGGAGATTGAGCTACGAGAGCCAAAGAATTTGGTGTTGGTGTTGGTGTGTATCCTCCTCGTAGAGCTCGATCTTTTTCAACTTCAGGTTCATGGTGTTTCAGAAAATCATACAACAAACCATATGGAGCATCATGAAGATTTTTGGTTTGACGAACAAATGTCACATATTTATGCCAATCTGGACCAAGACTACCGACGAATTTGGAGTTCACTGCTATCCTCGGTACTGTGATTTTGTGACGTTTCAGATCGTTGACCACATTTGTGAAACGATGATAGTAGGATTCAAGTGACTCTCCTGGTTCAATTGTGATGTCTGTGTATTCCATATAGAGTTTGGATTCCATATCATCTTTGTTCAATTGAGTACCTTCCATAAGGAGATGAACATATTCCCACATAGTTTTGGCTATTTTCTGAGCATCAACACTTCGATAAATCGGATTAGGTATACCTTGAAGTATATAAGCCATTGCGTACTCATCAGCTTCACGATGTAATTTTTGCTCTTCTGTGAGTGCAGATTCTGGAAGAGGTCTATCACCAGGAGGACGTGGAGGATCAGCATTTGGATCACCAATTTCAAATCTTGTTGGCCACTCAAATGGTCCTTCAAGTATCACTTGCTTCAAGAATTTCCCATGAGGTTTCTTTAGTTCAAGAAATCGTAAGAATCGACTTGACCATTGAACATAGTTCCCAGGTGTTAGCATTGGAGGTGTTTCAAGTGATCCTGCCTCATGTCGGGATTGTTGAGTTGTAATAACTTCACACATTCTGTCAAACCAGTGAGGTTGTTTGGAGGAAAACTGAGTGTTATGTTGGGACATTTGATATGGTTGTTGTTGAGGAATGATTTGATGTTGTTGCATCATGAGATATTGTGATTGTTGATTAAACGGTTGTTGTTGAAAGTGTGACTGTGAAGGTTGTTGATATGATTGTTGCTGATGGTATTGTTGTTGCTGATACTGCTGATGTTGTTGCTGAGGATTTGAGAAGTAGTAATGTGGTGGTTGAGACATCTTTGAACACTTGTGTAGAAATGGATCTTTGTAGAAGATTGAAATGCACGTTCCTTTGATCAAGTCCAAAATCCTTGGAGTAAGTTGAATTCTTACGCGTAAACTTTTAGGTTAAGCGTAAAGAGTAGTTTAGGCGTAAACAATAAGTTTATGCGTAAGTTTTCTCTTTACGCATAAGCTTTGGCTTATGCGTAAGTTTGGACTTATGTGTAAGGTTAAACAACCAAACAAATCTTCCAAACTTATCCAAGCTTGAAAGATATCCAAAGTCGAAGTATTCCACTAACTTATCCAAGCTAGGGAAGTACTGAGTCACCGTAACACAAGGAGAAGACCTTTGTTGAAAGTTAAGCGTAGATACTGAAACTTACGCGTAAGAATAACTCTTAGGCGTAGGATTGATCTTATGCGTAGAAAGGACACCTTATGTGTAGGAAATAACTTCAGTGTAGGATCTTACTCGTAGGAATCAGACTAATGCGTAGGATTAAGGCGTAGACTTTCAAGTTACTCGTAAGAACAGGGGTTTGACCTTAGTTACTCGTAAGAAAAGGGTTTTAGGCCAAAAGTTACTCGTAGAAAGGACAAAAAGTACTGTTGACAGCTTTTGAATCGTACTGTTCACGTATGTTACGCGTAAACAGGTCAGAAACTTGAAAAATCTCAAATTTTTGAAGAAAAATGCTTAGAAATAAGGTACTTTTGATCAAATAACTTCACCAATACTTAGAAAACACTAACTATTGAAGATTTTGCTACCAAAAACTAGTTTTCCAATATCAAAGAAGCTATAAAACCTTAAAAAAAACCTTAAAAATCACAACTTTATGCAAAAACTAAGCTTCAAATCACTATATCAACCTTGAAACTTATCCAAGCTTCAAGATTTGAGTGAAAGAAACAAAGAAAAATGCAAAAAGATGAAGAAAGAGCACCAAAACCCCACATTAACAATAGAAAGGACACTTCAATCTCTATTTGGCGAATGATACCACTTGTTAGGTCACCATTTATGTAAACACAAGTATGATAATGAAAGAAATAAGATGAGAATGAGAGATGGTTGATTATGTGAAATATGAAAGGTGAAAAAACAAGAGTTTCCTTAAGATAATCAAATAACCAACAATTAAAAGAGTTACATAAGTTTAGTATTTATAGGAGGAGGAGTAGGGCAACACTCCCTTCCTACCTCCTTTCATTTGGACGTGGGCTTTAAGGCCCATTGGTATTACATTCATAAGCCTTATAACATAAACTAAGTAGAATAAATAACTAAGCAACCTATTACAAAAGGTAATGACCGAGACTTGACTAAAATACAAAAGTATGATCCCAACAACCTCTATTTAGAGCTGAGGTGAAAAAGCTTGTAAGTACTTGTTCCTATTTCATATTGATATTGCATTAATCTAGTAGTTTGATTTGATCTGTTATATCTTGTTGATTTCTGTTCTATTAGTGTAGTTAGATGATAGATCTGTTTAGCTTTACTTGTGTACTGTTCCATTGCTTTTAATTGCTTATATTGAAGTAGTGGTAATCATAGTTAAGTTTTTTTTTATCACTTTTGATTCCTTAATTTTGAATCTGTTTTTATCTGCCTATTAATTGAAAGATCTGTGTTACTCAGTTTCAGCTGTTTAATGTTGTTATTAAATGTCTAATTGTTCTCTCATATTGATATGTGAGGTAGTTTGATTTATGGCAGTGAGTATAATAGTTCAAATCTGAGCTTTCTAGTGTTACCTGTGTGAATTAGGAGTGTTTGGATCTATGGAGTTCAAGGTTTAGCAGTTGTTGTTTTGCTGTTATATAATCACACATAGGTTACCCTAGAGTAATATTAGAGTAAAATAGAATAAAAGTTAGTAGTTATTTCATAAAAAGTCAAATCTAGATTTAAAATTGGCGTAACTGATAGAATTTTAGAAAACAGCTAGAGTAATGTTAGTAGTAGTTGCTCAATAGTTTAACATAGCTTAATCCATATTTGTTTTGGCCTTTTACTACAATTTAGAGTAGGTTTAATCAATAGAAATTGCAATGAGTCAAACTAGTGTAGGACTCTTATTAGTCAACTGTTATTCATTATAGTTTCTCTTCAAGTTGCTGATCTAGGCTCCTTTTAGGCTATTGTTTGGCAAATTGTATTAGGTTCTTTAGTTGCATTATAATCTCAGTAGTATAGACATCAGATTGCATCACTAATATCCTAGTTCTCAGCTTAATAAGTTTGGCTTATAGGACCTGCTAGATCAGGTATTAGTGCAGTTTTCTGCCAACAAGTTTAGGCCTGCAAATTTGGAGATTGTTTGTTTTCTTAGCATTTTTGATGAATCTGAGTTCCATTTAATATTTAGAAGTGACTTATTTTATTCTTAGTTCCTGGCTTATTCAGTTTCTGATTAGTGCTTATCATTAGCTTACATTAGATTGCTTAATTGCTTGCATTTACTGTTTCTGTGTTTGATTTCATTACTTCTGAGCATTTTTGAGTTTTTTGTATCATATTATATCTGTGATAAAAGTTTGGTTCATATTTTTGGCAAGTGCTTATAAATAAGCACTTGCAATTAGCTGATTTGTTCTCAATAAGCACTTCTGCTTAACATTTTCATTCCAAAATTTTTCTACAAGCTTTCTATAATATTTTAGATTTTCTGTAAATTTTTCATAATTTTCTGAATTGATTTGATATTTTTCTTAATTTTTCTTCATTATAAGTCATTTTTAAATTATTTTTAAATAACAAAAATCCATAAAAATCAGAAAAAGCTTTGAAAAATACAAAAATATTTTTAGAAATTCGTTTATAATATTTTAGAGTTTTTAGAATTAAATTTTCAATTTTCCACTTTATTTTTCTATTTTTCTTTATTTTAAATTTATTTTTAATTCAATAAATAGAAAATTAATTCTAGAAAATAAATAAAAGGCCAAAAAAATATTTTTCTTTTTCTTAAAATTCTTTTCAATAGTTTAAGATTTTTAGAAAATTGTTTTACATTCGTAGGATCATTTTTTAGTAAAAGTCGTGTTTTAAATAACGCGGTTGCATTTCCGTTTTCGCGTTTTTAACTTTGGTGCATAATTAGCTTGTACTCTTTGCATATTTCATACTTGTTTGTGATTACTTGAATATCTTGATTGCTATTTTCATTTTCTCACTTTTCAATTCACGGTTTCACGAATCGATATTCTCGATTCCATTCGCCTTCGTTGGGAAACGACTCGGGTGATCCGTATTTTTCGCGGATCACTTCGATACTATACTATATATTATATAATTGGTTTTCACGACGAATCAGTTTTTGGCGCCGCTGCCGGGGAAGGCCGAAGTGAATTTTTGAATATCGTTTTGAAAAATCGTGTTTTGTTAAGCCTTCCTCTACTTTGTATATATATCTCTATAAAAATTGAAAAAATCAAAACACTTTTCCTAAAGTGTTTACAAAATACCAAAAAAATAATAAAAGTTACAGCCTCGACTCGACCGAAAGGAAGGGCGTTGTAAACCAAAAAAGTCTCACAATATAACGAAAACGTAATTTAGTTGTTTATCGGATTATTTCAATTACTACAACCGAATAAGCGGGAAATATGGAAGCTAAGACATTAAATTGCTAGCTGAAGAGAGATCCATTCTTCTCTCCCGTCCCGTCGCGCGTGGTTTTGAAAGAAACGGTTTTCAATTAACGTTACGTTTTAAGAAAAGAAAAACAAAAGAAATAAAAAGTTTTTGTGAAAAATATAAAAAAAAAAAAACACAAAAAAATTTCTTTTCTCTTTTCTTTTTCATTTTCTTTTTAATTTTGCTCGTGGTGTATGCACACCCGTTCTTATTTTGAGAGTCTTACGTCTCCGTTCTTTAACCTCGAGCGGGTTTTACGACATACGAGTCGGGTTTATTTCCTTGACGACGAGGAGATGAACCAAAACGAACACAATGGACCCCCGCCGATGGGTGGTCCGCAGCACAATGTTATCCCGCCAATGCGACAACAACCGGCATTTGATCCGCGTCCGATGGAAGAACAACTCCAATCACCATTCAATGGTGTGAGGAGAGCTATTGTGATTCCGGACATCAATGCCAACTTTGAGATCAATCATGGATTACTCAATTTGATCACGGGTATATCCTTTCACGGGTTCGATCACGAAGACCCTTATGCTCACATCAGAAATTTCACCGACATCGCTGAGACGATTAGAATGAACCAAGTTCCTCACGATGTGGTGAAATTGAAGTTATTTCCTTTCTCCTTAAAAGGAGCAGCCCGGACTTGGCTGGAAAAAGAACCGCCTAATTCGATTCACACTTGGAATGATCTCGCTTCCAAGTTTGTGAATTATTTCTATCCTCCTTCTAAAACTTCTAACCTGCGTTCTCAAATCTTTCGGTTCCAACAAGCTTTTGATGAAACGTTTAGTGAAGCTTGGGACCGATTCAAAGATTTAAAGGAGAAATGTCCGAACCACGGGTTCACCGACCTTCAGCAGATTGATCCTTTTTATAATGGGTTATGTCATGCTGACCAAGACTCACTCAACTCTGGTGCGGGTGGTAACTTGTTGGCTAGGAACACGAATGATGCTTTCATGATAATTGAGAATAAAGCTCGTGTGAGAATGTCAAGGAATAAACCTCAAGTGTCTAATAATGGTAAAAATAATGATGAATTGGTAAATATGATTGTGGCTTTAACAAAGAAAGTTGATGGTCTGTTGAAAAATCAAACCATCAAGTTAATGTGGTTAGTCACGGTTGTGAGACTTGTGGTGGTCCACATGTGTATTATGAATGTCCGGCCACCGGTGCCTTTTCTCATGAGAACACGTATGCTGCAAACGCGGGTAACAACGGTTACCCACAACCTCAAGGAGACCGTAATCTCCTCAGCTACCGTTCACCTCTTTTTTTGGACCACCCGTTCTCAAACAACAAAACCAAGTCAATCAAGTCAACCAGAATCATAATGTTGTGAATCGTAATAATCAAGGAATTCAAAATCAGAGTTGAGCTAATAACGGTTTTCAAAATCATAATCAAGGGTTTAATCAAAACCGGGGTTTTCAAGGTAATTACAATCAAGGCCCGCCTCAAGGGAACAATTTTCAAAACCAACAAAACCATGGAAACCCTGAGAATTTTCAGAACGCTAATCATGGAAATCAAAATCATGGTAATTTCCAAAACCGTGGGCAGAATTTCAACAATAATCAACATCAAGGTGTTATTCAAAATCCATCGCCCACGGAAGATTTGATTAAGCAATTGATCCAAAATCAACAATCTTTTATGGCAAAATATGAGGAGTCAACACGGTTGTTTGCAAATCAAATCAGTGATATTAACAAACGTTTAAATGATCGACCCTCGGGTTCAGGTATTACTTCTTTGCCAAGCAACACGATCGCAAACCCGAGGGGCGAAGTTAAGGCGATCATAACTCGCAGTGGTGCTCAATATGATGGACCCACAGCTCCTACGACCTCTTCTTCTTCGTCTCCGCCTAAGGTAGTGGACTTTGAGACCGAGGCGACAAAGGACCCAGTTTCTCCTATTAATAATGGAGGTTCCGAAAACGTCCAATCTCCGGTTGTCCAAAAGTCGAAAGATAAAGAAAAAGTCGTTTTTGAGAATAATGTGATGTAACACCCCCAAAAATGGCACAGCGGAAGCACAAAAGTCATGGGGCGCTACTAAATTAGTATCACAACACAAAGTATAGAAAACGGATTTATCTTATCCGTTGAAAAGAAATTTTATATTCTAAAGTATAAGTTTACATCAGTGAAAGTTGTGCGGAAATACAAGCCCATAGAGAATTTATGCGGTCCCAGATACATCAGAGTAATCTATGACCATGCCATGCCATGCCATGCCAAAAGCCTTCAACCGTAAGCTATTACATTAAACCTGAAAATACATGCTAAAAAGTGTCAACACGAGGTTGGTGAGTTCATAGGTTTTTATAAATAGCAATTTAGTATAAAAGAAATGTGAGTTCGATAAAAGTTTTGTGACCATTGTGTCGCTCACAATGTCATGAAAATATAGTTTACTTTCAAGTAAATGTAGTAATGTGGACCACAAGGTTTTCGAGTGTGAGTAACCTTTCACATACAAATCAACTTCAGTTTTAGTGACGACTGCTTTACTCCCAGCGTCATGAAAAATATCAGTAAAGTAGACCATAAGTATTAAGCATAAAGTTGGACCATAGACAAAGTATGTGATCATTACAACGAATATAATGTCACACAAAAGTAAAAGTCTATTATGCTAGCACTAAGTTCATGCAACCGAAGCTTGACAGTGTGCATGCTCTAGAAGCACGTTAAATAAAGCCCTTGCAAGTGTCTATCCCGTGACACTCGTGTTTCGACATGTTATACGCTCGCGTTTGCCTATCCGGCCAAACCGAACGGGGGTGTCAACCCCAATAGATCTATTTATAGCATTCGCGCTTCCCAGCAGGAATTGACGGTTCATGAGTTTGGGCATTGTGGGATTCAGTGTCTTAGGCTATTCCGCGTAATAGTGTAAATAAAGCATAAGCTTCAGTGTGGTCCATAAAAGTGTTTGCATAAAAGCAATTGTCATTCAGTAGAAGTGTTTGCGTAACAGCAATGATTTGTAAAGTGTTTTGCCAATAAGCAATAGTTCATAGAGTGTGTAGCATAAAAACAATAGTTCATAAAGTGTGTTGCATAAAAGCGATAATTCATAATGTATGTTGCATAAAAGCAATAGTTCATAAAGTGTGTAACATAAAAGCAATAGTTCATAAAGTGTGTTGCATGTTTATAAAACACTTGTGTATGTAAAAAAATAATAATCAAGTATGCAACCAATATACACATAGGTGCATTTGAATAATCAATCAAGTATTGCGCATTCGAATAAAACAAACGTCGAGTTTAGTTAAAAACGAGCATGTATTCTCCCCCAAAACAGTTATAAAACAAGTAAAAGTAGGGGGTATGAACTCACCTCACTAAAGCAGTCTGAATAGAGTAAAGTCAAATAGTATAAGTGTGAGGCACCGACACGCGACCTAGATTAGTATGGCAAGTTTAGTTTACAGATTTAGGTTTAAGACTCGATGAAGTTTAAACAAGTTTAAAAGTGTTGGTGTTATTGTTGCTTGTGTGGCAGCATTTAAGTTTGAAAACAATTTCTAAGTGTTGGCAAGGATTGGCTCATGAAAGTGCATACGTACACACGTATAGAAATGTATAGTGTATAGGAAGAAAAGTATTCATTAGATAAGTATCCGTAAGACAAGTACGGAATTAATCGTAAATAATTAGTAAATGTCATCGGGAAAAGGTAGAAAGGTGTTTACATTTATATATAGTATGTATATAGTTAATTACTGGAAAAGATGGTTTATGAAAAATAATTGTTGTCTTTTAGTTGGATTAATAATCAGGTGTATATTCTTGATGAAAATCGGGCATGGTCCGTGTATACATTTTGGTTTCTCGTGGTAACTATAATTTAGAATGTATATGTTTAAGTAATATCCGTTTTCTAATTTGTAAAACTCACATAAGTCTTTATAAAAGCATATTAAGTTTTTATATGCTAAATAAGCGATAAAATCAATAAGCGTGCTTAAAACTTATCAAGTTTGGTTTTGACTAGTTTTTATAGGTTATAAATGATAAAAGAGTTTATGGTTGAATGTGTTAAGCATATATAAACTTTTTAGTTATAAAGTATGTTTTTAAAAACTCGTTGTAATTTATGTTGCAAAACTCGTGGTCGAGTGAAGTGAGACGAGTCAGAAATTATGTCATGAAATATTGTCGAGAATAGGGAGACGAGTGAGTCCTGAACGAGACGTGAGATAGACCGAGGAAAAACAAGCACGTGACTCGATTCGTATCATCATCAGAATTTATATTTATTCTAGTTCATTCGTTGTGGCAAGTTGAAAAATGGAAGGTAGCATTCTCTTGACAATCTGTTTTTGGGCAACAAAATCAAATGCACCCTTAATGTAAGTGGAGTGGGCTTTCAGTCCAGAACAAGGCTAACAAACACTCACTTAATATCATTGGGCTTTGGCCCAGACGTGTACACACATCTTTGTTTATAGAATTATAGGTGTACAAAGCAACCAGTTTAGTTTGGAAGCAGTTTCTTTTTCTTTTTGACGCGAGGAAAAACATGCCAAGCACAAGATTAAAAAGTTTAACTCGACTCTTAACTTAACGAGACCCTAAGCCTTTCTTGAGGACTAGTGTTAGACCAAGTGTCAAACACCCTCGGGGTGTCTTGTTATGACTGATAACATATCCAAACGTACCCATTTGGGGTGCATCTTGGTGATCAGAAACCAACACAATGCAATTCCCTTTGGAGGTCGAATTGTGTACCGAAACAAAACCAAAGTTTAACACCCTTAAAGTTAGTCACTAAATTTGAAAATAAGCTGTGAATACAGCTCAAACAAAATGGTATTTTCTTGTATATCGAGAGTCACAACAACAGAACGCAAACTGAGCGTTATCTTAAGCCATTTTATCAAATAATTTGTGAAGTTGCAGTTTGAGGACAAGGTGAACAAGACCCAGGTGCTCACTGTTGGGTTCGACCCAAACAGCGGATTCGACCAGCGACCAAAAGCAACACCAACAAAACTTTGTTACAAAACAATTATACCCCAAGATTCATCATAACAAATAAGCCACTAAGACAAGTAAAAACGATAACGAGCACAATCCAAAAGAGCCAATCTAGTTTTAGTTTGTTACATGTGAAGTACAAGTCTAAATTGCCATATCCGTCACGATTTAACGATGAAGAGCTCCGTGCAAAGTCTAAAAAACAAATGGAAAAATTTCTGGATATTTTTCAAAAATTGCACTTTGATATAAGTTTTATGGATGCTCTCGTGTACATGCCGAAATTTGCTTCAACATTCAAAAACCTCATAAGTAATAAAGAGAAATTGCTTGAATTAGCCGAAACGCCGATAAATGCTTAATGTTCCACGATTCTTCTCAAGAAGCTTCCCGAAAAGCTTGGAGACTCGGGAAAGTTTCTCATTCCTTGTTCATTGAAAGATCAAGAAGTTTGTAATGCCCTGGCCGATTCAGGTGCGAGTATTAACCTCATGCCATTATCGATCTATGAACAACTTGGAATGGGGGCTCTTAAACCGACGAGAATGACTTTGGAGCTTGCTAATCGATCGATCACTCATCCGGTTGGAATTGTTGAGGACATTTTTGTTCGTGTGAATTCATGTACTTTTCCGGCAGATTTTGTTGTTGTCAATTTTGAAGCTGATCCGAGAGTTCCTCTAATACTAGGGCGACCGTTTTTACGAACCGCTAAATCCCTAGTAGATCATTTTGAGGACACTCTCACTTTACGACATGATGACGATATAATGATTTTTAAACCCGATGCTTCGAAGTTGAATAAGTAGTCCATCAAAAGCGTCGATGTTTGCGATTATTCCTTTGATGATTTTGTCAAAACTTTCGTCTCCGACTCTTCCTCATCATTTCCTCTGACTAAGGATTATGATTCTTTTTGGGAAGAGGTCGATGAATTTCTTGAAATTGAAACGATACCGATTTCTGAGACTGGCAACTCTTACTTTGATTCGGAGGGGGATATTATTTTTCTTGACAATTTGTTGAACAAAGAACCGTTGATCCCTCCGGATAAAGTTAAGACGAAGATTGAGCTTATAATTGACGATCCTCTGGAGCCCGAGCTCGAGGAATTTTTACCATACTTTGAGAGTTTTACCTTCGATACGACTGAGGAAATAAGTGGCAATCCCACTTATCATCTTGATTTTTCTGATCCGACATTTGAAGCTTTTCATTTCGATCACTCGGAAGAGACGATTCGTGGCAGTACCACTTCTCATGCTTTTATCTCTCTTCCGGAGTTTGAGTCATTTCATTTTGAAGAATCTGAATGTGAAATTGAAAAGTTTTCTAAATCTGAATATGAAAGTTTCAGTTTTGATCTTGAAATTGATCATGATCCGGGTGGTGTGCTTAAAAATGAGAATTTGAATGAAAAGTTTATCCCAATCCTCTCACCCGGAAAAAAGTTTAAAATAAGCTTAAATGATAAAAGTCATAATTTCGCAATTATGAAATTTTCTTTAGATGAGGAGTTTTTCATGATTGTTATTTTAACTTTCTTGCCATTCGTAACATTTGGTGTGGTTTCTCTTATCCGTCACTCAGTGGGGATTGAGGATGTTGTATTTGATCCTGGTATCGTTTTTCAAAGTTTTCAACATTAAAATACCATCGGTTATCTCTTCGGGATGGAACTTTCAATTAAATCATATGTTTTTCAAATATTTTGAATGAAAGCCCGAGTGAGATTATTTTTTCACGGTTTCTCCCCAAGGACGAATTAATTCGGGGATCGAGTCAAGCTACATGACTCAGAAATAAAAAACAAAGCGCTTCGTGGGAGGCAACCCATGCTTATCCAATTTCATCTTCTTATTTTTCTATTTTCTAACAAATAACGTGAGGAGGGGGTGCCTCTTCTACTCTTGTGTTTCGTGGTTGTTTGTGATGTTTGTTAGGATTGTCCACGATTTATGAAGACTCTCGTGCTTGTGGTTTTACTTTTCTCCACTCGAGTTTCATTCATCGGTGCTACTTGGAAATCCTATATCCGTAAATCTTATCGACTAACGTTTTCTTTGGCATAATTAATAAACGGCCTAGAATTTTGTTAAGATTACCTTAACCCGTAAAACATTGAGGACAATGTTTCATTCTAGTCTGGGGGAGGGTGAATCTTCGATTCGATTTTGACCTTGCATTTTCACATGTCGTGCACTCTTGCAACTCCGTTTTTCCACCAAAAATGAAAAAATTGAAAAAAAATTCAAAAATTTTTGAGAAAAAAGTTATGAAAAAGTAAAAAAAAAAAAATGAGAAAAGTTGTGCAAAAATATAATAAAGTTTGAATAAGTGTTTTGACACCTTGTTGACTTTCTTGCTGGCGAGAGTAGGAATAAATATTTTGACTTGACCGGGCGTGTTGAGCCCTAGCTTGTTCCCTTAACCAATGATGATCATATAAGCTTGTGCTAGTTTTGTACACCAGGAGCTATAAAATGCGAATTCTTTCTTAAGAATCTGCAAGTTCCCGTACTTGACTTTATACATGCGCAGCTTAAAAGCTTTCGCTAGTCTTTTACATAAGGAGCTAGAAAACGCGAATTCTTCTTCTAGAATTTGCAAGTTTCCGTATCTACTTTATATATGCGTGGCTGATTATCGGCTAAGTATTCGCGGGTTTCATTATTTGGAATCTTAAATTGCGAAGAGCGAGAAATGATAGAGTTTATTTAGAAATTAGATGCTAAACGTGGAGTGGTGGTTCTCTTTAGAGCTCATGAGAGGTACTTGTGGCTTTTTACTCCCATCAGAAACGTCACCCATATATAATAGATGTTCTAGATTAATTAGTGGTATTTCGGTTTGAATAATATTTAGTTTTTTGTTTTCTTAAGAGAATTTTTGCTTTAGAAGTTGGGTACATATCAAGGAACATCATAAATAAGAGCAAAAAGTGAAAAAATCAAAAGTCAAAAGTTGATTATCTATGTGGTTTTGGAGCTACCCGATAAGCTTCCATTGATGTTGAGAAAAAAGTCAAGAAAAAAAAAAGTGAAAAGTATGAAAAAAAAATAAAAAAAATTGAAAAATGAAGAAAAGTGAAAGTTGAAAGTTGTATCGAATAAGAGCTTATGTATAAATAAGTTGTTGGCGTGTGAGGTGCATATGTTTGATTAGTAATCAATTACATGAGGTGCACGTGTAGTACTCCGCAACTTATATTTCTGATATTGTATGTACTAAAATTCCTTGATGTGGACCGAATTTATATTGCAGTGGTTCTTAAGAGAAAATGGAAAACTACTTATCGTATAAACTTAGGTGTCACTATCGGACTTAAAAATTGTTGAAACGAGAAAATATGAAGCAATTCATTTCTCAACAAAATAAAATATTGAGATACAAAACCTAGGAAATGGGAGTAAGGAGTTTTCACAAGTAACTATTATGAGTAGTGTTAGCATCTAATTTGTAGATAAGCTGTGATCTCGTTTGTACGCTTAGTTTGGGGAATCGTGAAAAATCAAGAATGAAGATTTTTATCCGTATGGTCACTTCTTCAATCGAAGTGTTTCTACTGTCACAACTCGTAAATTCTGGTCTTTTCCCGAACTTTCACATTTACTATTCATCAGTTACTATTCATCGATCACTATTCATCTTTTTCGGAGTCAGTTTGTGATTCTGAGAAGCGTTCAAAAATTTTACTATTCATAAAACACTATTCACCTCCGAAGAAAATTTGTCATTTATGCGTAAGTTGCGTCATTTCTGTATACGTACGATTATCTACCTAATAAACGTTATCCTATAAACTATTACTATGAATAATCGATCCGATAATCCCAACTATGGTCCTAACATATTTTTATACCCATAATAATAATATAAAAATTATATTATTAATTTACCCTGTGTTTTCAAATCAACTGTTACGTTTTCCGGTCGAAGCTTATAACTCCGGCGGTTTGCGATATTTCAACCCGATCATTATTTTAACTTCCGATTCTCATCACGAATATTATTTTACAATTTTTACAACTTCATTATATTTTATTTTATCTCGTTACAATTTATTTTTAGTTAACTCGGTACCCGGTATCACCTAAAACTAATAATATCTACCCAATTCTACACCAAAGTCCAAGAACTTCTTACATACTCATCCACCCTCCATGCCAATCAATCTTACACATTTTGAAATCTTAGCTAAACCATAAATGCTTGCCATAAAATTTATCTAACCTATTATATATATATATATCACACTTGTACATTTCATCTCATTTCCACAAATATCAACTAGCAACAAAAGTTTCATCCCTCTTTTCTCTCTATATGGTACACGGCCAAGAACACAACAACATCAAGGATCCATCATTTTTTCAAGATCAAGCTCTAATCTAGTTCCTTTAGTTGTTCTTGTTTGGGTTTTGTGATAAAAACTCAAGGTTTCTTAGGTTTTACTCATCCAAGCTCTATAATCTTTCTAAGTAAGTTGTCAAACTCTTTTTCATAATTTCTTCATGTTATTTTTATGATCATATGATTTCCATTCAAGATCTACATGCATATGTTAGTTATACCACTCATTTATATATATATATATATATATATATATATATATATATATATATATATATATATATATATATATATATATATATATAACTTTGAAGCACTAGAAATGGATTATAGTTAGATCCTTGTTAGATCCACTTGATTTATGATGTTTAGGAACCCATGACACCCTAAGAAGGTGTATGGTAAGATTAAACTAGATTTGTGGTGATTGAAAGTGGTTTGGTTGAAGTTGGAACTAGATTGGAACACTAGAAATGACTTTTGAAACAATATATATACCTACTGTCCATGTTTTAAAAACGTGGGAAAATCAGTAGATGATGGGTAATTTTTGACCAAATATTTAGAAAATACTTTCAAAAACGAAGCTTTTGGCGAAAGAACGGATTAAAACGAGCTTATAACGAAGGAGATATGATTTTTGTAAGTTAATTGACGAAAACTAGTTTTCTGAAAAACTGCATGCTGTTGGACGATTTTCGTTGGACAAATAGAGGCGTTAGACGTAACCTAGAGGAGCCGAACTATCGAAAATATATTAGTATAGGTTAAGACGATTCCGGGGATATAAAGAACGAGGAAAATGAACTTAAAAGGACCAAGTTATACACGTTTTAAAATCGTCACAACTATATATATATATATATATATATATATATATATATATATATATATATATATATATATATATATTTAGTCACTACTAGAAAATAATATAACTACGTACTAAATAATATATTTTCTAGATTTCTTATTCAAGGAGTTTATTTTTAATTAACGAAATACGTACGACTCAAGGTTTATTACGTGACTACTAGACACTATTATAAGGTTTTCAAGACGAGGAATATGACACTAACATTTTTATACGATATATTACGACAAGTTATATACTTCTATATTTGGACTTATCTTTCCTAAGTATGGAAACTATTTTACTTTGACAATAACAAGTATTTCCAAGTCACGAGTGGTATAGGTATCATGTGCATGTGCATTCATTACATCACGTCAAGATCTAAATTAGATCATATTCATTCATATTAGGTTGCGGTTAGAGATCGAACCTCATTTCTGTGTATCCACTTTGTCATTGTAGCTATCGCTCCAGGTGAGTCATAGCCCCTACTCTTTTTATACTTGTTTTAACTCTTTGGGGGGAGATACATGCTCAACTACTTACTTACTTGTACAAATACTCAAAACATACTTTCTTGATACTTGAAACATTTATACTTGTTTGTCTTATACTTGATTACATTTATACTTGATTTCATACATACGTGATTGTGCTATACTTAACTGTGTTATACTAAACTGTGATTGTGTATTCTTGAGCAACTGATACTTTGGGAAATGGTACCCAGTAATCATACATACATACATACTTCCAGTGGCTCCAGATTAAGTTGCTGGATGACTACTGAGACTGCCAGTGGCTCCAGATTAAGTTGCTGGATGACTACTGAGACTTCCAATGGCTCCAGATTAAGTTGCTGGATGACCATTGAGACTTCTAGTGGCTCCAAATTAAGTTGTTGGATGTCCATTAGCTAATTGCTTAACTGTTGTGATGAACTTATACATGTTTTACTCATACTATATATGTTAGCAGTGGGTTGTGAACACACAGGTTACAAGTCTCTTATGGCGGGACTTGTAACTGAGTGGATTTACGATGCCTTTGCTGTGTGATCATTTTTATATAGACTTTATTTGTTAAACAAACTCTATGAACTCACCAACCTCGTGTTGACACTTTAGCATGTATTTTCAGGTTTTAACCTATGGCACGCTACAGGAGGTTTTGGCAGGGCATGGCATGGTCATAGAAGACTCTGATTATTTATATGGGGACCGTTTTAAACTATTTTAAGGGCCTACTTCCGCACTACTTTTAACGATGTAAATTTAATATTTTTGGTTAAACGATTTTATTTTAAATAAGTAAAGTGAAAACCATTTTTGAACTTGTGTTGTAATACTAATTGAGTTACACCCCAGCTACACGTATGCTTCCGCTGGACCCGATTTTGGGGGTATGATAGATTGGTATCAGAGCTTTGGCTATAGCGAACTGAGTGTTTTTAAAACCTAGACTATAGCTACTTTTACGAAAAACTTAACCCTATGACCGTCACGTGCCTGCCTGCCAAGATGATACCTCACTTGTGGTTTGTTGCTGACTTAGGTGATGAGATTTGTGTCTCATTATCTGGTATATTATATTCACTTATTCTAGTTGATTACTATAATTGTCTTCCCTATTAGTATGCTTACATAACTTATGCGCCTCATGTTACGCCTTCTCCTTGCATAGTTTCATCATTTGACCTCGAGTTTGGTCACCTACCTTAGTCTTTCTGAACGTCTTGGTATTTGTGAAGGACATAGTCTTAGTATAACTGAGCTGAGTATTTCAAAATTCATGGAACCTCGGTGGAATATAGACTAGTCACCTATATTCAACCCGGGATAGTGGGACATAGGCTGACTACCTATATCCGACTCAGAAATGAATTTTGCAACACTGAGAATGGTTATAATAAAATTTTGTCTGGATTGAATCCTCTACTCAATTTCTAAATGTTTGATTTATGTATGTGTATACCCTCGTTGTCAGAACGCTTATACTTTTCATCACCTCGTAAACCGCCGCCTGGAAGCACGTCAACTGGTCATTTCATCTCATGAATCTTCACCTATATAACACTTCAGAGACCAACGTTAACTGAACTTCGGGACGAAGTTCCCTTAAGGGGTAGAGACTGTCACAACTCGTAAATTCTGGTCTTTTCCCGAACTTTCACATTTACTATTCATCGGTTACTATTCATCGATCACTATTCATCTTTTTTGGAGTCAGTTTTTGATTCTGAGAAGCGTTCAAAAATTTTACTATTTGTTGATACAAAAGTTGGGCGTACCAGGTTATGGGCTTAGGCTCTCGTACCAATTCACTTCTTAGCACTTGTTACCTGCGTACTAAGAAAATAAGACAACACCGTTAGGCTTATCGAGGGATTGTCTCCCCCGATTAGACTCCGGCATGAGAGTAAGTAATCGATTTAGGGTTCTCGTAAAGGGTTAGGGTTGAATATCGTACCTTGAATGAGAATCGTATGATTCTATATATAGGGGCTAAGAAACCGTGTTTCTTGCTCCTTACTCTTCGCACTCGTGGTGCTTATCCAAGGAAAGGATATCTATTCTATGAATAGATAATCCTTATCGTGTACCCGGTGGGTTTAGTTGCGCTTTGGGTCTCGTGGGCCCAAGGCGTTAATACTGCAGCCCGTACTATTGTCATGGTAGCCCACTCATGGTGGGCTTAAGTGCAAGTAATGTCTATCATTTGGGCTTGTGGCCCAAATATAGGCTATACGTCATCATGTCCCCCCAGTCTAGTGTGCGCGGCGCATAGCCGCGGATACTAGACTTATATTAACAGCGGTAAGCGTAGCGGGAAAACATTGAAATATTGCCGCCCATTTAAAGTACAATGCACCTAGTCATAGGTATTTCAAATGTATACCTCGAAAATTGGGGGTAGTATCCACGTGGCCCTCGTAAATCGGGAAAAAGTGCGTGTACCGGTTCAGTTCCAGCCATACGTTTTCGTTAGTGGGATCCACGTGGAGAGAAATTAGGGTTTTTACCACCCTATATAAGAGTCACCGCCCCCCATTTTTACACACACACAGTAAAACACACACTTACGCACTATTCACCTTCTTCGAGAGCGTTTTTTGCAAATAAACTTACTTCACTTTCGTAGGTAATTTGTGTGTGTCCCACTTAGTTTTGCAAATGAAAATGGTTGCTCAATTGGAGGAGTTTCGCTCCGCGATGTCCATTGAGGACGTTACTCAGTTCACTTCCGACTATTTCGTGCCTTTGGATGTACATCCAGAGGCTCCAGATGTCGATGCGTGTATAGCTGACTTCCCCGCAGGGAAGATAGGGCTATACACGAAATATTTTGAGTACGCGAATTACCGCGTACCCATATCTATTTTTCTGAGCGATTTGCTCAATCACTATCGTCTTCACATCTCTCAGCTGCACTGTATAGGTGCGGCGAAGGTGTCAAATTTTGAAGTAAACTGCCGTTTACTTGCGATAGAACCGACCGTGGCCTTGTTCCGCTCCTTTTACCACACAACGTGGTCAAATGGTTGGGTTTCCTTTGCGAAGCGCCAGGGGGCGCTTCAGTGTTATACGGAAAAAGTTGACGCCCTCAAGAATTGGAGGGAGTTCTTCTTTTGGGTAGATGACGTAGTCTTTCCCTCTCCCTTTGAGTTTTATACTCAGGAATCCTTACCAAGGGATGGGCGCCCCGCACCCGGTTCCTACAGTTTTGCTGACGCGCAAACTTTAGATGCCAATCGACTGGCCATTAACCCCTATCCAGAGGAGTTTTTGGTACATGTGGGGTTGACTCGCGCTTATTTTGGCGCTGCAGATGAGGTTCCTACTTTTTTAAGTAAGGATGGCCGGGGTGGGTGTTCATTCCTTATACTTTCTTCTTTGTAAGTCCTTTATTCTTGTCTTCGCACCTTTAATAACTAATCTCTTTTGTTTTTTCTTGCTTCGTTTGATGTGCGCAGAGATGGATTTGTTCGCGGTGGTCAAGTTGGACAAGCCAAAGCAGGTGACCATAGGGGTGCGTCCTATGAAGGAAGGAGAGCAGCCCTTGCTGGAGGCGACCGCGGGGCACTTGACCGTTCTGCCTGCGACGGTCCCCGAGGACACGCCACCACACCTAGTGACGCCCGTTCAGAGTGTACCACCCAACGCGGAGGTGGCGCCCACTGTGGAGGCGGTGCCAGATGTGGAAGTCACGCATGAGGAAGCGCGATCAGGGTCGTCTGACAGCATCCAGATCCTAAAACCTGAGGAGGTGCTGAGGGAGGAGGTTGCGCAGAATTCGAAGCGCAAGGGAGAGGCTGGAGCCAGTGGCACCAGGAAGAGGCGTCAACACGTCATCAGAGACGCAGAGTCGAACGCGGAAGAGACCTCTACCTCCGGCGCACGGTTGAAGGTTGATGATGTTTCTCCGTTTCTGTAAGTGTGCATTTCTCTCATCTCTTTTTTTTTTTATCATATTACTTGTTATAATATTTGTTGATTACTTCTGTTGCATAGGGATGACGCCGCGAAGGGTGATGGGGTCTTCGTGGATGAGGTTTCCTCTCCGCAGAATGAAAACAGGGAGGGGAAGACCAAGGTTGCTGATGGGGGTGAAGCGCAGCAGCTAATGGATGAGCTGGCTACGACCACCGCGCGCCAAGCTGAGCTTGTGGCTCAGCTGAAAGGGAGGTATGCTGGGGAGAGCCGTGCTCTTGCCCAAAAGGAGGAGGAGTTGGCGACCCTCCGTGCGCAGTTGGCTGATGCGCAAGTGGAGCTGGGGGCCTCAAAGGCGTATGCTGAAAAGATTGCTCAAGATAAGGTAAGCATGTTAGCTGACCTTAAATACGCGAGGTCTAAGCTTGAGCAAATAAAGGCTAAGACTTCCTGGTCGGTGTCTTATCTTGAAGAGAAGAGGGCGGAGCATCATGCTAGCGTTCAGGAATTTCAGGGGCGCATCGAGAAGGCGATTGCGATGCAAGAGGAAAAACTGCGCGCCCTCAGCATAGAGTATGACGAGGAGTTGTACCCCCATCTGATGTCTACTATAGCCGAGCGCAGGTATTTTCGTTTACTTTGTCATTATAATTACTTTACCACCATGTTGTTTACTTACACAAATTTGCTTTTGTGAATGCAGATGGTTGATTAGCCATGGGCTGCGCCTGGCAGCCCTGAGCACACTAGAGTCCGCTGAGGTAGTGGAAGCTTTTGGAAAGGTTGTGCACTGCGCGATTGCGCGTGGTCGATCGCAGGCCATGGAGGACCTTCATGAGGCCAAGCTGCTGGAGAAGGACTTGGCGGAAGTCCCTGGTTACAGCCCTACGGCTTATGATGAGCTGCTGCAGGCAATGGCGGGGCTGAAGGTTCTTGAGTTGCCGCATATAGGGAAGTTGGAGCGCGATCAAGATGACCCCATAGCTGTGCTGATGGCGGGTCTGACTTTGCAGCGCCATCTTGTGGAGAACGCGGAAGAGGAATTAGATTACTATCTAAAACCTGATGTCTCGCAGCTTCAAGTCCCTGTGTTTGCGCGGCCTCGCGATATCCTTAAGCCTTTTGCTCTTGAAAAGGAAATTCCTTTGAAAGAGGTGCTAGAGCGACATGAGCAGAGGGTTGCTGTGAAGAAGGGTATCAAGGGCAAGGCCGTTATGTGTGGCATTGGCGCTGCACACCTTCCTAGATCAGATGGCGTGGCTGTAAGCGTTCCGACCGTATCTATGCAGGATGCCATAACCTTGAGTAAGCTTAAGGAAGCGGGGAGTTCCGCCGCTCCAGAGGAGAATCCTGAGCATCGCCATAGTATATAGGCTTTTTTTTTATATTTGTGTATCTTTCCTTGTAATTTATTAATAAATGTGGAGTAAGATACATTTTTTGTTTTTAGTTCGTGACTTTGAGTATACTTGCATTGTTTGCTAAGTTTGCTTTTTTAACTAAGTCTTTTAAGTGCGTGACTTTGAAGAATTATACTTGCATTGTTTGCGAAGTTTTATTATTTGACCAAGTGTCTTGGCTCGTTATATTGCTAAGCTCGTACGGTGTACTTGGTATATGTGCATCCGTCGTGGGGTGCGCATGTGAAACTTACCTCGACGTCTCAAGAGTAAGGCGCTTAGCAAGGATACATGATCCAATGTTGATGGGTTTGCAACCCTCTTATTCAACGAGTAAATTAGTAGGTTAACTCATCCTTTATGCCTTCGTGGGTCTTTAAGTGGTGCATGCACGCCATGTAGGCAGAAATATAAGATAAACAATATTGACATATATGCAATAAAGTAAGATGCGCTATGGAGTTAGCTAGAAACCATAACATTTTATTAATACTTGCAAGTAATTAGAGAAAATAGAAAATACAATTCCTAGAAAAGAAAAGAAAGACAAACACTTATTGGGCACCTCGTAGGATGCAAGTGTGTTTGTGAAAGGGCCGTAGCCTAAAAGTAACATTTTTTGAGATTGCAAATGTTCCAGGTGCACGCCAGGTCGTGACCGTCCATATCGCGCAGCCTGTATGCGCCATTGCCGAGCGCGTCTGTGACCTCGTAAGGTCCTTCCCATTTGGGTCCGAGCTTGCCCGTGTCTTCTGCGTGGCTCGCATCGTTGGCGCGGTAAACAAAGTCTCCTGGTCTGAATGAAGTGTGTTTGACTTTTTCATCATAATACTTCTTCATTTTTGCCTTAGCCTTTGCTTCGCGTATAGCTGCGCGTTCGCGTCTGTCCTCCAGTATGTCTAAGTCTATGCGCCATTCCTCGTCATTTGTCGTGACGTTGACCTCTGCTGTGCGTATAGTTGGCATTCCTATCTCGGCTGGTATGACGACTTCTGTTCCATAGACTAGGGAAAATGGCGTGTCGCCAGTACTGGTTTTGATTGTCGTGCGATGCGCCCACAAGACGTGCGAGAGCTCGTCTACCCACTTTCCTTTGTGTCTGTCAAGGCGCGCTTTTATTCCTTCGCCTAGACTGCGATTTGCGCGCTCAACTAGGCCATTGGTTTGTGGGTGTTTGACTGAAGCAAAGTGTTGTGTGATGTTCAATTGTACGCATCAATCTTTGAATGGGTTATCACAGAATTGTTTTCCGTTGTCTGATATGATCTCGCCTGGTAGGCCGAAGCGACAGACAATGTTGTCCCAAACAAAGCGCTTGACTTGGTTTCCCGTGATGTTCACCACCGCTTTTGCTTCGATCCACTTTGTGAAGTAGTCTATGGCTACGATGAGGAATTTTACTCCTCCAGCTGCGACAGGGAATGGTCCTGCGATGTCAATACCCCATTTGTAAAATGGCCATGGTGAGGTAATTGGTGTCAGCTCTTGTTGTGGTCGGCGCGGAATTGGTCTATGTACTTGGCAATTACTGCATTTTCTTATCAGATCGCGTGCATCACGATGCATTGTTGGCCAATAATATCCTGACCTTAGAGCGCTTGCCACCACGGATCGTGGCCCTGAGTGCATACTACATGATCCAGCGTGAATTTCGCGGAGGACGTATTCTGCTTGAAGGGGTCCAACACATCTGAGCCATGGCTGTAAAAAAGATCGTCGATAGAGTACATTGTCGCGTAGTTCAAATCGTTGCGTTGCGCGGCGTATTCTTCGAGCGTCTTTATGATATTGGGGTAGGACTCCCTTGCTAATAAATTCGATGATAGGTGTCATCCATGTAGGATCTTGTTCTACTATCACCGTTGATATCTCCCTCTCCAAGATTGACTTGTTTTTTAGGGTTTCTACCAATACCTGTTTTGAGAGGTGTGCGAAGCTTGTGGATGCGATCTTGCTGAGTGCGTCCGCCTTCTTGTTATCTCCTCTAGGCACTTGTTTTATTGTGAACCTATCAAAGTTTTTGATCAAAGATTTTGTCTTTTCCAGGTATTGGGTCATGTGTTCATCCTTGGCCTCGTATTCACCTAGCACGTGGTTAGCGACCAGTCGTGAATCTACGTTTGCTTCTAGGTTGCGAACCCCCATTTGAATTGCAATACGTAGTCTAGCTAGTAGGGCTTCGTATTCTGCCTCATTGTTTGTGGTTGTGAATTCAAAGCGTAGCGCATAGGTGAATTCCATACCTTCTGGATTTGTGAGAATAAGGCCTACGCCTGATCTTTCTACACACGAAGATCCATCTGTGAACAGAATCCAGGGTTCCTGTAAGTCTGTTTTAGCTGCAGATGTCGGGCTGTCGCTGTCTGGCTTTTCCACGATAAAATCGGCTAGGACTTGTCCTTTGATTGCAGTGCGCGGTCTGTATGAGATGTTATACTCACTTAACAGTACACTCCATTTTTGTAAGCGTCCTGATGCGTCAGGCTTAGAGATAACTTGTTTGATTGGCTGATCAGTGATTACAACTATTGGATGCGCTTGAAAGTATCTGCGCAACCTTTTGGCTGCGAACACTAGAGCTAAGACCAGCTTCTCCATAGCGCTGTAGTTAGTCTCTGTTTTCTTTAGGGCTTTACTTACAAAATATATGGGTGTCTGGACGGAGTTCCTGTCTGTCAATAGAACGGCGCTGACTGCTCCATGGGTTGCCGATAGGTACATGATTAGTTCTTCCCCTGGTCGCGGTGCGACAAGTTTGGGAAGAGATGCCAGATGGTTTTTGAGTTGTTGGAAAGCTTCTTCCGCTTCGGTAGTCCAGCGAAAGTCTCCCTTTTTTGTACACTTCGTGAGTGTTTTAAAGAGGGGAAGAGATTTGTCTGCTGACTTAGATAAGAAACGGTTTAGCCCCGCTAACTTTCCATTCAGTGATTGGACTTCTTTAAGTGTGCGCGGTGAGGGGAGATCAATAACGGCCTTTGTCTTTTCTGGGCAAGGCTTGATTCCATCGGGTTCTATCAGGTATCCAAGGAACATCCCTTCGGTCGCGCCAAAGGTGCATTTTTTTGGATTTAACTTCATGTTGATCCGCCCCAACGTTCGGAATGTTTCCTCGATGTCGCGCACCAATTCGTCCTCTGTATGGCTTTTTATGACAAGGTCGTCAACATAGACTTCCAAGTTGCGGCCTACTTGTTTTTCGAAGGCTGTGTCCACCAGTCGTTGGTATGTCGCGCATGCGTTCTTCAGGCCAAAAGGCATTTTGGTGTAGCAGTATACTCCTTGACTGGTGTGGAAAGCTGTTTTTTCTTCATCTTCCACTGCCATCTGGATCTGATGATACCCTTTATATGCATCTAGGAAGCATTTGAAGGGGTATCCGCATAAGGACTCGACCTTCCAGTCTATCTCTGGCAGCGGATAGCAGTCCTGCGGACATGCTTTGTTGAGGTCCGTGAAGTCCACGCACATCCTCCAACTGCCATCGCTCTTCTTTACCATAACTGGGTTAGAGAGCCAGTCGTGATAGTATACTTCGCGCATGATGCCTGCGTCTACGAGCTTATGTACTTCTTCCAGAATAGCCTTTGCACGATCTGGGGCCTGGTCGCGCTTCTTTTGTCGTATTGGAGGGTATCCTTGTCGGATTTGTAGCTTATGTTCTGTGATAGAGCGTGGTACTCCCGTCATATGCTTTGGTTCCCATGCAAAGATGTCTAGGTTCTTTTGCAAGAGTGCGCATACGGCTGCTTTACCTTTGTCAGATAAAGATCCTCCAATCGAAACTTGTTGTTCCGGATAATCTGGGTGAATAGCGACTTTTAAATTTGGCGTTTTTTCCGTGCACTGTTCTCGAATACTCTTCGCTTCAGTTGTTATTGCGATGCATTCTCTTGGTGGTACTGTCGTGTTATAGAGAGTGACCACTCCTCCTTCCACTGGGAATTTAAGCATTCCGTGCGCTGTAGATGGTACCGCGCGCATGGATGATATTCCCGGTCTTCCAATGATACCATTGTATGGTGAAGGAGACCTTATTACCATAAAGTTTATCCATGTCGCGGTTGAGTGTTGTTCATCTCCTACAACCACCAATAAGCGTAACTGCCCCATGGGCCAAATCTTTTCTCCTGTGAATCCTGTTAATGACATTGTGGCTGGTATCAACTGACTTTGGATTTCAGGTCGCAGCCTTTTGAAACAGTGATCGTACAGGATGTCCGCGGATGCTCCACCATCAATGTACATGCGGTGGATGTCATGTCCCCCTGTATGTATCTCAATGGTTAGAGGCTCCACGAATGCGTTGTCCGCAGCTATAGTAAGGAAGGATATCTCTTTTTCTGGAGAGAATTTTTGGCTGACTTTTTGCTTTATCTTGCGTTGCCATGACTGTATCATGTATATAGTATCAGCTTTTTCCTTTGGGGGTTCTTTCTTACCCCCGTTTCTTTGTTTATCTTTTCCTTCCTTGATGTTTTTTACGAGGTGGTCCATCCTTCCTTCTCTAACTAGCTTTTCAATTAGTTGTTTTAGTTGGACGCACTCGTTGGTTGTATGGCCTTTTTGGCCGTGGTACTCGCAGTATCCACCACCTAGGCGCTTTTCTTCTGCAGTGCGCATCGGTGGTGGTTTTGGGAAGTTCGCACCTTCTGTTACAAATATCTCTCTCGGAGTCTTAGTGAGAGGAGTATATTTGTCGTTGTCTCTTCCACTTCGATAATTCCTGCTGCGGTTGTTATTCTGATCATTGGATTGCCTCCGCGGCTGTTCTTGTTGCCTATAGTTTGAATAACCTTTTTTGCTATCCGCAGCAGCTGCTTCTCCTTGTATAAAGGAACTAGTGCGCTTTGTTAACTCGTCAAAGGTTTGTGGAACTTTGTCGTTCAGCTTGCGGATGAGTTCTGGGTTATTGATCCCATTCATAAACCCTGAAATTTTTAGGATTTCAGGACATGCTTTAACTTGTATACACTCATCCTTGAAACGTTCCATAAAAACGCTGGTTGATTCCCCTTGACGCTGTTTCACTCTTGCTAGCTCCACAGGGTTTTTAGCGCACTTCTTTCGCTGGGTGAAGTTGAGGCGGAATGCTTTCCGTAGTTCCTCGAATCCCCCAATGCTCCTATGTGGGAGTTTGCTAAACCATGTGCGCGCGTTTCCCACTAACGTGGAATTAAACATATGGCACCACACAGGCTGTGGCCAATTTTCGATTGTTGCGGCTGATTCGAAAATTTTTAGGTGGTCGTCAGGATCACCTGTTCCATCGTATGTTTTCACATTAGCGGGCATGCGTCTGCGTTTGCGATCTGAGTAATCGCTGATGCGTCGTGTAAACGTATCAATTTTTTGGCGTCGCCATGGGAGGGACATATCTTCATTCTCTTCCTCACGACGTCTTCCTCTTGACTTCCAGTGTCCTGTTTCTTTGTCCGAGGAGTCGCTGGAAGAAGGGTAGTCTCTTTTTCGGCGCTTGCGCCGACTTCTTTCAGAAGAAGAGCTTGAGGGATCTCTGCTTGGGGATCTTCTTCCCCCCAATCTGTCTTGAACCCTCCTACTCCCAGGTTTGGAAGATCCTTGGCTTGGCGAATGTTGAGGCCCTAGTCGATCTTGTATTCCCCGACTGCTAAGTCTGGAGTGGGCATTGGTGTGCCTCTCGCTGTCTCCTGAGTATTGTGAATCAGATATCGTACCCAGCCTATCATGGATAGTGGTACGTTCTGCGCGTCTTCCTCGTGGGTGACGCAATGGTGATGGTTCGCGTTCAGGACCAAAATTGAGTCGGGCTTGTAGGCCCGCGCTTGCTCTTCTTGTTGCTTCTTCTTGCATGAGGGCAGTTAATGTTTCATAATTTTGGGATACAAAGTTTCCCAAAGTTAGATCCGGTGCGTCCTCAGTTGTTGCAAGAATTTCTGCCTCAGTGTTAGGTGCCCTGTTCCGTTCAAGCGCGCCTGGCGGCACAGTGTTGTTCACTGCGGGTGTAGCCTGATGAGGAGTGGTGAAGAGGGTGCGTTGGAGTTCCTCAACGCTTGGGACCACTGAAGAAATTATAGGTAGTTCCGTCGCTGGAAGAGGTTGGGTTGTCCCTGCCTCTTGGTGATCAGGTGCGCTGGTTGTCCCAGCAACCTGTCTAGAGGTTGAATCTTGTCGATTCTTCCTCTGATGGTCACGTTTTTCTGACTGCGGAGTCCGCTGACTTGAATTCTTATGCTTCGTCATTCTAGTGTTTGGTTCTTAGTAGTGTCCCACGGATGGCGCCACTTGTTGATACAAAAGTTGGGCGTACCAGGTTATGGGCTTAGGCTCTCGTACCAATTCACTTCTTAGCACTTGTTACCTGCGTACTAAGAAAATAAGACAACACCGTTAGGCTTATCGAGGGATTGTCTCCCCCGATTAGACTCCGGCGTGAGAGTAAGTAATCGATTTAGGGTTCTCGTAAAGGGTTAGGGTTGAATATCGTACCTTGAATGAGAATCGTATGATTCTATATATAGGGGCTAAGAAACCGTGTTTCTTGCTCCTTACTCTTCGCACTCGTGGTGCTTATCCAAGGAAAGGATATCTATTCTATGAATAGATAATCCTTATCGTGTACCCGGTGGGTTTAGTTGCGCTTTGGGCCTCGTGGGCCCAAGGCGTTAATACTGCAGCCCGTACTATTGTCATGGTAGCCCACTCATGGTGGGCTTAAGTGCAAGTAATGTCTATCATTTGGGCTTGTGGCCCAAATATAGGCTATACGTCATCACTATTCATAAAACACTATTCACCTCCGGAGAAAATTTGTCATTTATGCGTAAGTTGCGTCATTTCTGTATACGTACGATTATCTACCTAATAAACGTTATCCTATAAACTATTACTATGAATAATCGATCCGATAATCCCAACTATGGTCCTAACATATTTTTATACTCATAATAATAATATAAAAATTATATTATTAATTTACCCGGTGTTTTCAAATCAACTGTTACGTTTTCCGGTCGAAGCTTATAACTCCGTCGGTTTGCGATATTTCAACCCGATCATTATTTTAACTTCCGATTCTCATCACGAATATTATTTTACAATTTTTACAACTTCATTATATTTTATTTTATCTCGTTACAATTTATTTTTAGTTAACTCGGTACCCGGTATCACCTAAAACTAATAATATCTACCCAATTCTACACCAAAGTCCAAGAACTTCTTACATACTCATCCACCCTCCATGCCAATCAATCTTACACATTTTGAAATCTTAGCTAAACCATAAATGCTTGCCATAAAATTTATCTAACCTATTATATATATATATCACACTTGTACATTTCATCTCATTTCCACAAATATCAACTAGCAACAAAAGTTTCATCCCTCTTTTCTCTCTATATGGTACACGGCCAAGAACACAACAACATCAAGGATCCATCATTTTTTCAAGATCAAGCTCTAATCTAGTTCCTTTAGTTGTTCTTGTTTGGGTTTTGTGATAAAAACTCAAGGTTTCTTAGGTTTTACTCATCCAAGCTCTATAATCTTTCTAAGTAAGTTGTCAAACTCTTTTCCATAATTTCTTCATGTTATTTTTATGATCATATGATTTCCATTCAAGATCTACATGCATATGTTAGCTATACCACTCATATATATATATATATATATATATATATATATATATATATATATATATATATATATATATATATATATATATATATATATATATATATATATATATATATATATATATATATAACTTTGAAGCACTAGAAATGGATTATAGTTAGATCCTTGTTAGATCCACTTGATTTATGATGTTTAGGAACCCATGACACCCTAAGAAGGTGTATGGTAAGATTAGACTAGATTTGTGGTGATTGAAAGTGGTTTGGTTGAAGTTGGAACTAGATTGGAACACTAGAAATGACTTTTGAAACAATATATATACCTACTGTCAATATTTTTAAAACGTGGGAAAATCAGTAGATGATGGGTAATTTTTGACCAAAGATTTAGAAAATACTTTCAAAAACGAAGCTTTTGGCGAAAGAACGGATTAAAACGAGCTTATAACGAAGGAGATATGATTTTTGTAAGTTAATTGACGAAAACTAGTTTTCTGAAAAACTGCATGCTGTTGGACGATTTTCGTTGGACAAATAGAGGCGTTAGACGTAACCTAGAGGAGCCGAACTATCGAAAATATATTAGTATAGGTTAAGACGATTCCGGGGATATAAAGAACGAGGAAAATGAACTTAAAACGATCAAGTTATACACGTTTTAAAATCATCACAACTATATATATATATATATATATATATATATATATATATATATATATATATATATATATATATATATATATATATATAGTCACTACTTAACTACGTACTAAATAATATATTTTCTAGATTTCTTATTCAAGGAGTTTATTTTTAATTAACGAAATACGTACGACTCAAGGTTTATTACGCGACTACTAGACACTATTATAAGGTTTTCAAGACGAGGAATATGACACTAACATTTTTATACGATATATTACGACAAGTTATATACTTCTATATTTGGACTTATCTTTCCTAAGTATGGAAACTATTTTACTTTGACAATAACAAGTATTTCCAAGTCACGAGTGGTATAGGTATCATGTGCATGTGCATTCATTACATCACGTCAAGATCTAAATTTGATCATATTCATTCATATTAGGTTGCGGTTAGAGATCGAACCTCATTTCTGTGTATCCACTTTGTCATCGTAGCTATCGCTCCGGGTGAGTCATAGCCCCTACTCTTTTTATACTTGTTTTAACTCTTTGGGGGGAGATACATGCTCAACTACTTACTTACTTGTACAAATACTCAAAACATACTTTCTTGATACTTGAAACATTTATACTTGTTTGTCTTATACTTGATTACATTTATACTTGATTTCATACATACGTGATTGTGCTATACTTAACTGTGTTATACTAAACTGTGATTGTGTATTCTTGAGCAACTGATACTTTGGGAAATGGCACCCAGTAATCATACATACATATATACTTCCAGTGGCTCCAGATTAAGTTGCTGGATGACTACTGAGACTGCCAGTGGCTCCAGATTAAGTTGCTGGATGACTACTGAGACTTCCAATGGCTCCAGATTAAGTTGCTGGATGACCATTGAGACTTCTAGTGGCTCCAAATTAAGTTGTTGGATGTCCATTAGCTAATTGCTTAACTGTTGTGATGAACTTATACATGTTTTACTCATACTATATATGTTAGCAGTGGGTTGTGAACACACAGGTTACAAGTCTCTTATGGCGGGACTTGTAACTGAGTGGATTTACGATGCCTTTGCTGTGTGATCATTTTTATATAGACTTTATTTGTTAAACAAACTCTATGAACTCACCAACCTCGTGTTGACACTTTAGCATGTATTTTCAGGTTTTAACCTATGGCACGCTACAGGAGGTTTTGGCAGGGCATGGCATGGTCATAGAAGACTCTGATTATTTATATGGGGACCGTTTTAAACTATTTTAAGGGTCTACTTCCGCACTACTTTTAACGATGTAAATTCAATGTTTTTGGTTAAACGATTTTATTTTAAATAAGTAAAGTGAAAACCATTTTTGAACTTGTGTTGTAATACTAATTGAGTTACACCCCAGCTACACGTATGCTTCCGCTGGACCCGATTTTGGGGGTGTGATATCTACTCGTCGACCCGAAAAATTATTGCAAAATAATGAAAGTTCAACAAACCGTCACAAGTATGAAGCATGAAAAGTACAAAAATAGAAGTGTAAGTGGAATAAATGAATGAAAGGAAAATTTTGGAAAACGGAGCGTTTTCGGGAATAAATGATTTTATTACTTCTTTCGAACCTCCTTCCTACTTTTCAAAGTTAGTAAAAAGAGTTTTGAAATTATTTATCCCAAAAGCGTGAATTGATCACATTGCGTGAGGACACGGCAATACCTTAGTCGGGGGATTTTGGTGTGTACTAATTTACACACCTTTTATAAGACCAAAACCGGACTCAAATGATCAAAAACTAACCAATTATGCCAAACATGTTGTGTTTTTGCGTTTGTGATTATGCAGGTGCGGATATTTAAGATAAAGACAAAAATCATGGAAAATCGACAATCACGAGCACGAGAATGGAAAGAGCGTAAAAAGCCGGAGCCGAGAAAGCATTTTTCATACTTGAGCTTGCATTGTCAAAAATAATCCTTGAAGAATCAAAGTTTGTCAAGTTCAGCCCTTGGATTCTACTATGGAATTATTACATGATCAGCCCTTGGATTTTAGTAAAATACAAAATTAGTCCTTGTAATTTTATTACCAAAAATCTGAAATCTAATCAACAAACCTGGTCCAATAATAATATTACAAGCCCAATTTAAAAACCAATCCACAAATAAAGTACCCAAGCCCATATACCCCTCGGTCAAAATACCCAAAACCAAAGTCAAAGCAAATAATAAAATTACCCCGTACCCTTTTTCCCTCCACCCAATTCACCCTCAACCCAGAAAACTACCCCATGAACCCTAGTTACTGTTCCACCCTTAATTACCACAATTAAGGGCAAAATAGTACAATCAACTTGGTTCTAGAAGATCAGTGTGATGTCAGGACTTGTCAGAGGCAAAGTAACACACGAGGGGGCTACGTGGCAACGTTTGATTGGTCCAAACGCGTCATAATATTCGACCTAAGGGTGCATATTGAAAGGGAAATGATTGGTATCATGATCAAGGGCTCAGAAGAGGTGTGAAGAAACACACCACACGGATTGCCAAGCTGGCAATCCGTGACCTCTCTCCTCACTAGAACTTTCATTCATGTAATATAAATAGATGCTTAGGGGTGCTTGTAATGGTGTGGAGTTTTGGAGTAGCCAAACTCTGCCAAAATCATTTTTCAGCTTTAAGTGTAATTTCCATTTCATTGTATCCCTTTATTTTTTTAATGAAATTAGTTTTCACTTTAATCATTTCTGCTTATTCTAGTTTAATAGTTATTGTTTCAGCTTAAATCTTCTAAGTTTTCAGTTAATGCAGCTTGATTTCATATCATTAAATTCAGTTTTCATTTTAGTTTCCATAACATTTAGAAGTTCATTTAAATCAGAATATATAAAGTTACAAAGAGTTGTTAATTCAGTCTGATAGTTTTTAGTTGAGTTTGTTTGTTGTTATTCACATCAAATTTTAGCTTAAAATCAGTTTTGTATGAGTATTTCTCATCAAATTTTGTTCATAAGCATCTATGGTCAACTGTGGTGAATTTTGAGTGAATTGATGATAAGATTGAGATAAGTTGTGGAAGATCTCAGCCTATCCAAAGATAGGCTAGCTAAGTGAATCACCTCTATTTAGAGCTGAGGTGAAAAAGCTTGTTAGTACTTGTTCCTATTTCATATTGATATTGCATTAATCTAGTAGTTTGATTTGATCTGTTATATCTTGTTGATTTCTGTTCTATTAGTGTAGTTAGATGATAGATCTGTTTAGATTTACTTGTGTATTGTTCCATTGCTTTTAATTGCTTATATTGAAGTAGTGGTAATCATAGTTAAGTTTTTTTTATCACTTTTGATTCCTTAATTTTGAATCTGTTTTTATCTGCCTATTAATTGAAAGATCTGTGTTACTCAGTTTCAGCTGTTTAATGTTGTGATTAAATGTCTAATTGTTCTCTCATATTGATATGTGAGGCAGTTTGATCTATGGCAGTGAGTATAATAGTTCAAATCTGAGCTTTCTAGTGTTACCTGTTTGAATTAGGAGTGTTTGGATCTATGGAGTTCAAGGTTTAGCAGTTGTTGTTTTGCTGTTATATAATCACACATAGGTTACCCTAGAGTAATATTAGAGTAAAATAGAATAAAAGTTGGTAGTTATTTCATAAAAAGTCAAATCTAGATTTAAAATTGGTGTAACTGATAGAATTTTAGAAAACAGCTAGAGTAATGTTAGTAGTAGTTGCTCAATAGTTTAACATAGCTTAATCCAGATTTGTTTTGGCCTTTTACTACAATTTAGAGTAGGTTTAATCAATAGAAATTGCATTGAGTCAAACTAGTGTAGGACTCCTATTAGTCAACTGTTCTTTATTATAGTTTCTCTTCAAGTTGCTGATCTAGGCTCCTTTTAGGCTATTGTTTGGCAAATTGTGTTAGGTTCTTTAGTTGCAGTATAATCTCAGTAGTATAGAGATCAGATTGCATCACTAATATCCTAATTCTCAGCTTAATAAGTTTGGCTTATAGGACCTGCTAGATCAGGTATTAGTGCAGTTTTCTGCTAACAAGTTTAGGCCTACAAATTTGGAGATTGTTTGTTTTCTTAGCATTTTTGATGAATCTGAGTTCCATTTAATGTTTAGAAGTGACTTATTTTATTCTTAGTTCCTGGCTTATTCAGTTTCTGATTAGTGCTTATCATTAGCTTACATTAGATTGCTTAATTGCTTGCATTTACTGTTTCTGTGTTTGATTTCATTACTTCTGAGCATTTTTGAGTTTTTTGTATCATATTATATCTATGATAAAAGTTTGGTTCATAATTTTGGCAAGTGCTTATAAATAAGCACTTGCAATTAGCTGATTTGTTCTCAATAAGCACTTCTGCTTAACATTTTCATTCCAAAATTTTTCTGCAAGCTTTCTATAATATTTTAGATTTTCTGTAAATTTTTCATAATTTTCTGAATTGATTTGATATTTTTCTTAATTTTTCTTCATTATAAGTCATTTTTAAATAACAAAAATCCATAAAAATCAGAAAAAGCTTTGAAAAATACAAAAATAATTTTAGAAATTCTTTTATAATATTTTAGAATTTTTAGAATTAAATTTTCAATTTTCCACTTTATTTTTCTATTTTTCTTTATTTTAAATTCATTTTTAATTCAATAAATAGAAAATTAATTCTAGAAAATAAATAAAAACCAAAAAAAATATTTTACTTTTTTTTGAAATTCTTTTCAATAGTTTAAGATTTTTCGAAAATTGTTTTACATTCGTAGGATCATTTTTTAATAAAAGTCGCGTTTTAAATAGCGCGGTTGCATTTCCGTTTTCGCGTTTTTAACTTTGGTGCATAATTAGCTTGTACTCTTTGCATATTTCATACTTGTTTGTGATTACTTGAATATCTTGATTGCTATTTCATTTTCTTACTTTTCAATTCACGGTTTCACGAATCGATATTCTCGATTCCATTCGCCTTCGTTGGGAAACGACTCGGGTGATCCGTATTTTTCGCGGATCACTTCGATACTATACTATATATTATATAATTGGTTTTCACGACGAATCAAGTATATTTTAACTTCATCAATGCCCATTATGTGCTACTAAATTTACACATTTTGTACAAAATAATGTCAATAGTTAAAGTTAAACAACAACATTAACCTCAACATTAACATCTATGTCAGCTAAATAAAGTTAAATCTTTTATCTAATAAAAATTTTATAAAATATTAATTGATATTAATACATAATAAAAAACTCATGCATACTTATTAGTTGTACTTATATCACAATTTTCACGGTTAAATTCTTATATGTCTATATAGTAAACAAAATTTTAAAATAAATTTGATTTATGTGTAAACTCATGTGATCAAAGAACCTTTGACCCAATAACATTATAGAGAGACACGCTCAAGAATCCAATACAAGGTCGATGCCACGGTTATATTTATAATTTCTGCTAACTATTTATTTTACTTTCGTACAAGTTGACGCTCTAACTTTTTAAAATATACATAAGATTTACTATTTTTAAACGATAATACTATATAATTAATTTTTCTGAAAAAACCTCGTACGTGCACGGGTATTATAACTAGTAGAATAAGTAAATATTTTGTTGAGAAAAAAGAAAAAATAAAAAACTAAGGGTCCGTTTGTTTGATGGGGTCGGATTGGGTTTTAGGATATCAAGTAAAAATTAGTTGTTTGTTTCACTCTTTAGATTTTGATGTGACACATTGATTCCAAATAGCGTGCTTTTTTGATTCCTCATATATTTGCCTGGTTTTATAGAAATAATTGGGTCTCACTATTTATTATATTCTCTCCTCATCTATTAATTAAAAATAGTAATCTTTTTCTTATTTTTTTATATCAAATAAATATATAAAATAAACTTTTTAATTATTTATTTTCTCTCTCCTCATTTAATTCAAACCTATACTTAAATTCAATTTCTTTCAAACATTTCCGAAATCTAAATCTAATTCCAATCCGACTTACAAACCAAATGGGCCCTAAACTTTAATGGGTTGGATTTAACAAAAGATGCTAATGTATCATGGAATGAGTCTTTCATTCAATACCTGTGGGCCCAGCAAAAAAAATGTACCAAACAACTTCTATGAAGTTTCTTTTATTCTAAACCTTCTTATACCTCTATACCAAACGGACCCTTAACTATTACAAAGCTTAAAAGAAGCATTTATTAATTAGTTAAAAACGAGCGGGGTACCTGCGCGTTGCTGCGGATATGTTGTGGTTAATATAAATTTGAAATAAAATGTTTGAAAAAAATTATTGCTGAAATGTTGTGGTTAATCTAAACTCGAAACAAAACGATTGAAAAAATTATTTTTGTTATTAACGACTAAATTTGCAAAAGATTGATAAACGTAAGTACTATCTTTTTTAAGTTAGTATTTTGAGACTAACTTTGAAATTAAAAATTAATCTGAGGTGGTCTAAAAATAAAATTAAAAAAAAAAAAAAAAAAAAAAAAAAAAAAAAAAAAAAACGAGTGAACAGTAACATGCTACAGTACTCCCGACTCACAAAACCACTGTTTCGTCCACCGTAGCTGCTACAGTACTTGCTACAGTAAACGTTCCCCTTTTAGTATATATAATAATAAAATTGTCAGTATTTGAAAGTTTGCAGTAGTAATTACGATTTTTTTTTTAATAATTTATCTTTTCATCTGGAGAAAATTATATTTAAGACAGAATAAGACAGACATTAGCTCCCTATCAAATATCAATTGTGTTTAATTAACATAGATTGCAAAACCCGACCCCCACCACTTCGGCCCGATGTGGGTCCAAAATATATTGTAAGGCCCAATTGATTGTTGGCTTTAATAGTTGCAAAAACATTTTGCAGAAATGTGCAATTATTTGTTAGAATTTGCCAGCAAGTTACTAAGCGTACTTAACCAGTATAACTTTGCAGATTATAAAATACATTTGTAATAGAACTTAATCTTTGTGAGATTGTTAGTTGCCGTTAAAAAAAATGACTTAATCCACATTGGAAAATCGTCAACCATGAGCATCAAGATGTAGCTCACCACTCACCACAATGTATCAAGCAAATAGAAAATTGTTTTATCTCAATATAACATTTCCAATCATGCAATATTTCCTATCAACAATCAATAAAATAAGTTTCTACTACTAAAAAATATTACATTTTAAGATTCTCTAGTTATAAGCTTATGTTAAAACTTTGTTCAAGTTTTCCAAACTTTTTGTTGGGGGGTTAACTTGTTAAAGGTTATATGGAAACACTACAACGTTTTAAACACGAAATAATGGGTCAAGCTAACCCCAAACGAGGCCACTACTATTCACACCCACCAAGGTTTCCTTACACTTCACTTGTTTCAAAACCAAAATAGTACTTTAACCATGTATTGAAATATAACATTATCTTTGTTTTGTGTGTTTAAGATTAAAAAGAGTACAAATGAAGAAGGTGATAACATAAAATATGAGTCTCTTGTTTTGTTGGACAAAATTTATGAGAGTTATTAGAAAAATAACCTTAAGGCAACTTGAGTAGTTTATCAAGTGAAAATAACCTATAGTAAAGAGCTTGTTTGTTCGAACCTATTGTGCTTAAGAAATTGATTAATTGCTTTGAATAAATAACACTGAAGATATGAATAGTGGGTGTAAAATATTTATTTTTTGTAGATAAAAGATGCGTTTCATACTTCAAAATAATTAAAGCTTAATATATAATTACGTTAATCGTTGTTTAGAAGATTGGCAGCTTATAGTTTAAGAGCCACATTTTTTTTCTTTCTAATTAGCTAAATAGTTTATGAATTATATTAGGGATTGCACCCTTACGTGCTAGCCTCTAATTAATGAAATAATATGGATAATGTTAGGTTAATAATATGATTTGGTGTGGTTGTTAAGAAACAATAATTATAACATTGTGCAATTTGTTAGATTAATTGATGATGATATAATTTTACAAAGTACTACCAAAACGAGTGATATCGTATCATTTAACAAACCTTTCAAACAAGTTGAATCCTTCAGCATTCAATGTCGAGTTTTTTAGTAATCAACACTGAAAGTACACACTAACCCAAAGTCAACCCGCTTGAAGAAGAAATCATTCAGGAGTGGCTTAGTGGATAAAAGGCTCGTGACTAATACTTCTAAATTGTGTGATATTTTAGGTTCAATTTATGTTAGATGCAAACAATTTTAAAGTGGCCACATCAATCTTTTAAAAGAAGAATGTTTTATCCAGTTTGAATCTGTGTAGCGATAAGGTCAACTCCGTTAGATTAATCGGTCAAAAGATAAGAAACATTGATCAATGGCGGCGATTAGCATGTGCAAGTGGTGCAACCGCACAGGGCCTCCGATTTAGTATATGCCTATTACTATTTATACTTGTCTAAGTATATTTATGCATACCTAACTTAAATTTTTAGATTCCTTTATAAATATTATGTGAGTGGACATCCGATTTAGTATATATTCATTAATATTTATACATGTTTAAGTACATTTGTTTTGAAATTTTCATAATAGTTAAGATTTTTGTGATTTAAGTGGTCTCAATTGTAGTTTCGCACTGGGCCACCTAAATAAATGAGACGGCCCTGTTGATCACCCATTAAAAAAGAAAAAAAAAAAAAAAACGCTTGAAGAAGAATATGAACTAAGATCTGCATGTCATATAGTGGTACGTTTAGTCGTTTCTGTATGAACAAGAACAAATTTTATTACGAATAGTTACTAGCCAAAAAAGTTTGAGACAAATAAAAAAACAAATTACAGAAGGATAACAAATACGTAACAAACTAACAAAGTGTTAGTAATACAATTATACAACCATACGGGTGTATATTACTAAGGGTACGTGGCACGAATTAGGGGCGTAAATGAGTCAAATCAAGTCGAACTTTGACAAAGCTTGACTCGACTTGATAATATAATGTTTGGTTCGAACTCGGCTTGATAACTCTACAAGCCTTCATGAGAGAAGCTCGAACTCGGCTCAAGATTGTTAGAATTCGGCTTGAGCTCAGCTCGACAAGCTTAATTCATTTGTAATGTTTTTTTTAACAAACTAAAGTTTAAATATAAGATAAAATTTTATATATTGTTTGAACTCGACTCGAAAAGCTCGCTACATTTATAAATATTTATTTACACTTAGGCGGTGTTTGTTTTTTAAAAAGTGTCTCTTAACAGCCTCTTAATATGACTCATTCAGACGCGGTCAGACATTTGGGTCATTAAGTGCGTTTGTTTTTTTCTTCTCGTTCAGAGGCAATTAGAGGCTCAAACCTCTTAACGAACAAGGTGTGTAGAGGATGCCTTGTTGCCTCTTAATGTCTTTTAATGTTTATGTGTCGTAAGAATAAAATTGTATCATATTCATATCATTCAGATATTTTATTACAAAAAAACAACCAATATTATGTCATTCAGCTTCAGACATTTGCGTCTCAGATTCAGATTCGGATGTGCGAATCAGATTCAAATTCAGATTCAGAGCCTCTTAATAAACAAACAACACCTTAGTGTATTTACACATTAACCCTTAAAATATACATACTAGTATTATATAAAAAAAATAATGTATCACTTAAAAGCTTGAAAAGCTCGACAATAACTCGAGTTAAGCTTATATAAGCTCGAGCACGACTCAATAAACATTTCAAGCTCATTTTTAGGCTCAAGCCTTGATAAAGCTCGACTCGAATGAGGCCGAGTTACTCGACAAAAACTCGACTCATTTACACCCCTAACGCGGAGTATTTTAAAGCACCTAAGAACAATTACCATTTAGACAAAATTACACGGATGGTCCCTGTGGTTTACTCGGATTACAAGTTTAGTCTCTAAGTCATTTTAAGTAAACCAGACAGACCTAATATTGAAACTTGTCACCCTTTTAGTCCCTAATTTGGATGTCCCGTTAGTTTGGACGTTAACTCCTAAAATTGTGAGGGCAATTGTGTCTTTTCAGGTTATATTACACCCATCCCCATTTCACTTCCATGCTATCCTGATTAAATCAAAACCCTAGATTACACACGCATACCCAAATTAAAAACCCTAAAAAAAAAAAAAAAAAAAAAAAAAAAAAACTCTTTTCCAATCATGGTTTGGTGTAGGTGTGGTCGAGTATGCATAGTAAAAACGTCTTGGACAGATGCTCATCCAGGTCGGCGTTTTTACAGCTGCCCCATTGAGGTAAGATATAAAATCCGATTTATGTGGTTTAATCAAAACCCAAAAAAATTATTTATCTTCTGTGTTCCACTTCCATGAGCAACTTTTTTTTCTTCTTTGGGGCATAGGCATCACCAGCCTGTGTAGTTGAGGACCTTTTCTTAGCTTTTGAACTTGGACTAGCAGCCTGTGTAGATGCTTGTGAACTTGGACCTGCAACATGTGTAGATCCTTGTGAATTTGAACCAGCTTGTGTAGATGATCCAACTGGTTTATTCATTGTTTGACCTTTACAAGAACTTTTGTTGTGACCCATGTTTCCACACTTGTTGCAGGTTACAGTTTTAAATGCCCTTGACAGTTTTCCATCCTTAACCATTGCCTTTTTTTCTTTTGTTTTCCTTCTGTTCTTTTTTGGCCTGCGCACTTGGGTATGATGGTTAGGTGGAGTGATTTTTGAAGGTATTTGGGATTTCTTCCACATGATCTTGCCATTTATACAACCAACCTTGTAATTGTAGAAGTACAAGCCTTTATATCTCTATTTGGTCAATGATACCCTAAGCCATGCATGCAGAAGTACAAGCCTTTATGTCTCTGTATTGTAGACACTTGTGGTTGGGCTCATATGTTCTAACTTCCCAAGTCTCTGAATTCCTAATCTTAGACACTAGTAAGACCCATGGCACTCATCTTCTGCTAATGGTTTGAGCCTGCCTTTTCCACCTAAGCTAATACCTTTCTTAGTGGGCTCAACTGGATCACTAGGCCCAACTCCTTTTTTACTTTTTCCCTTTACTTTTTTCTTTGTTGTTGCATCAGTTGCAGGCTGGCTAGGCCCATCATCTTGAGTTGTAAACATTGGAATTCTTCCCATACACTTTGCCCTCACCATCACCTTATCATTCCTTATCAACTGAAACTTTCTCCTTGTTTCAATTGAATGCAGTCTTACTCTCTCTTTCACTTCAGCAGCACTAGTAAACTTTTGACCAAAATAGAAGAAATACTTATGCTTACTGTTGTCTGCATTCTTATTTGCCTTTTCTAATTCTCTAAGCTTCTTCCTCCTAATCTTTTCAAGCTCATTTTCATCCTCATCTGAACCACTATCTAGGTTTTCATTATCTACCTCCTCAATATCTTTTGCTGTTGGTGCATCCTCATTCTCTTCTTCTCTTACTATCTATCTCACCCACTCAACATCTTCATCTATATTAAAATGGTAATCATGCATATCAACATTAATTTCTTCTACAACATCCTCTTCATCAACAAAGTAATCACTATCATCTGAGTCACTCTCATCCTCATCTGAGTCACTATCATCCTCTGTTTCTCCATTTTCATCATGCTCAACTAATTTTTCTATAGGTTCATTCTCCTTTTCATTAACTGGATCTGATGAGTGTGCAAATACTCATCATTTTTACCTTCTCTGAGCTGCCAAAACATCTAAAAACACTCAATATTGCATCAAAATAGTGAAAATATCCCAGGAATGTGTTTTATATGTTTCAAATGCAAAAATCTCAAAAACAGATGAAAAACGCACAAAGTTTGCATAATTGGCAGTTTCAGTCCCTCAACTTTCAAAAATTGTCAAATCTAGTCCCTGGTTGTTCTAAAAACTTGAAAAAGTCACCAAAGGTCCTTATGAATCAAAAAGTTACACAAATAGTCCTTTGGTGCAAACTTTTACAAAATGTCAAGTTTAGTCCCTGAACTTTGAAAATTGTCAAAAATGATCCCTGGGATATGAAAACTTTGAGAAAAACAAATTTTGTCCTTGTTCTAATCTTTTATGGCAGAATTGATCCTTGATTGCAAGTTTGGTGAAATTACAATTCAGGTCCCTGAAGTTTGGTGTTTTGGCAGATTTAGTCCCTGGGTGTTTAAAAAGTGAAAAATATCCAAAATACCCTTGTACTATTTACACATGACAAATATGGTCCATTTTGATTACTTTTGGGAAATTACATAAAACAACCCTCAATTTTCAGAAATTACAAAATGAGTCCTTGTGATTTACAACTAATAATACCAAACGGACCTTAATTGTTTATTTGACCCAAATGAAAAATAAATCCAAACACATCCAAACCCAATACCCCTACCCAGCCCACACTTAGCCCAGTCCACCCTCAGGTTTGACTTCGGTCAAACCCACCATCCTCTTCCCCTTACCTCCAAAACCAGAAACCACCTCCATCATCCCTGGTTCCCCCCCCCCCTTTGCACCACTTGCCTCTGCCACCACCACCCTTATCCCTTCCACATCCCAAGGTCATTAAATGCCACCCCCTCCTAGTCTATGCCTCCACAGACCCTAATTGGCATAATATAATTTTCCCGCCAAATTGAGTAATGGGCAAGAGACATCCATTGGCTGCTTATTTTGGTGGGATTTGACCAGTGGGACCCACACAAAACAATGGGATGCTATAAAGAGAGGAAGAAGCAGAAGTGGAAGAGTATTAGTTTTGGTAGTGTAGAATAATGTCGTATGTAGTGTAATTTTATTTTAAAATTGTAATTTCAGTTAAATTAAGTTGTCTTCAGTTAATTAAATGTAATTTGAATCATCTTAAATCTTTAATTTCAGTGTGCAAGATATTTTCAGTTTATGAAATTTTTGTTCATCAAAATCTCAATTTCACTAGTAGTGGTTAAATGTTGTTGTTGTATGTTCTCTTAAGCTCAATTAAGCTCTGACAAAGCTTATATAAGCTTTTAGAAGCATTAAATTTCAGTTTAAGTTAAAAAAGTAAAAATACCAAAAATACTAAATAAAATAGGTGAAAAATCAAAAATCAATGTAACTGATGATGGAAGGAAGGAAGCAGAATGGATTTGTGATGATCCTGGTTTAGTTGCCTCATGGGAGGCTTTAGGAAGTAATTTTGTCCCTTGGTTCTCAATTCAGGCTTGTTGATCATTTGTAAGCATTATCTTGGTTTTTAGCTTAAATAGTTTTTAATGTTTCTGTAGTGTTAATTCATTTCAAATAGCTTTAATCAAGTTTGTTTAATCTGTTTTTAACTTAAAATCAATAGTTATTGTTTTAGATATAAAAGTTGTAGTGTAATTTAGATTTTAAGGGGGTGTTTGGATTTGCTGTGTTGACTATGTCCCTGGGAGTTTCAGTTGGTAAAATGGATTAAGACACATTTCCTTAAGTATCATTAGACCATATCAGTTATCAAATTCTCAAGTTTTGCAGCAGAAAGTCAAAATCATCAATTTCCATTCCCAACAGTTAACTGTTGGGAATTTGTGGTTGCATAAACCATAAATCACTTACATAAGTTGTTACCATAGCTAATTTTAAGTTTCATTTCATTTTTAAACATGTTTCCAGTAATTTAGACTCAATCAAAGTTCAAAAAGGTCAAAGATCAAGTTTTTATGAAAAGTCAAATTGTTATATTCTCAGATTTTTACCAAACTTGGGGGATTTGTTTAGAATTTAGGATTAGGTTTCAAGCCTTGATCTTTTGAGGTTTTGCAACCCCTCACCTCATCTCCAAGTTCCCATCTCCATTATAATTTTAGCAATTTTCCTGTGGGCCCCACAACCCTCCAAAGAGGGCTGCAGGGCAACCTACTGCTCTGTGCAGCAGATACCACAGCCACCACACCACCTTTGGTGGTGGTTTGTGGCCACCACAGTGGTCCCCACACCCTAGATTTAGGTTCTCCCAACCCCCTCCAACCAGGCTTTAGTTATTGACCAATGGATTGACCTCAAACCCACGGGGACCCACTTGAATCAAGTCAAAAAGTTTGTCCCCTTTTTCAGTTTCCAAACAAGAAGTGGATTGCTTATTTGTGCTTATTAGCTTATCTTGTGATCTGATTTGGCTTTTTCTTGCCTAAAATTGTTCATACAACTTATTTGTACCCATTTTCACCATTGTGGGTCCCACTTGATCTGATTTAAGCCTATTTGCCTTGTTGGTCAACCAAAGTCAACTGTGTGGACTTTTTAGCTTAATCTCAGCTTATTTTTAGGTTGTAAAAAGTTTGTTTTCACAAAAAGTTTTTGTTTTTAGGTATAAAACAAGTTTGTAAAAGAAAAATCCAAAAAAAGTTAATTTAAAATTAAGTGATAGTTTCTATTTAATGTAATTTAAATTTGATTTTGCATTTTTAGTTTTTTATTAAGTACTTGTCAATTTTATATTTTTATTAAATACCTTATATAGTAAAGTAATTTTAGTAAATTTTTCAGATTTTTATTTTTCCATTTAGTATTTATTAGATTTAATCTTAGTTTTATTAGCAATTAGTTAATAATTAAATTTTAAATAGCATATTTGGTTTTTATAAAGCTTAACCTTGTTTTTATATTTTTCCTAGATCTAATATAGTATAATAGACTTTTAGAAAATATATTTTGAATTTCTACTGTTATTTTACATTTTTCTTATTTTAATTGTTTAAATTAGACATAAGTTAATTAAAAGGTAAATAATTAGTGGATTAATCTTAAAGCATAATTTTTAGAGTTTTTATAATTTTGTAGGATTCCTGTGATGGTTAAGTAATTTTATAAATTTTCTCTTAATTTTCTAAGTTAATTTAGTATTAATAGTAATTTAAATTAGTTTAATTAGTTTAATTAAGTTAACTAGTTTTTAATTAATAAAAAATCCATAAAAAGACAAAAATATTTATTTTTATTTTTTATACTTTCTTCAAGTTCAAATTAAGGTTTAGAAAATATTTTTGCTAATTTTTAGTTTAATTTATATCATTTGTCATTTTTAGTTAATTTAAATTAGGTTTTTATTTAGATTTTAAATAGTTTTATTAATTAAATAATATTTAAATAATATTTTAATCATTTTCATAATTACATTTTCATTTTCAATTTCTTTTTAATTTTTAAGTTTCAAAAAGTTCAAAAGCACCCCCTGTAGTTTAAAATTCACTAAAACCCCATTTTTCCTGTTACGTGAATCCTGATTGTGAATCTGTGCATATCCTTGTATATCTGATTGTTGTGAATATTATATCTGTGTACAAATACCAAAATAACAGTAGCAATATCAATTCCACATCATCTGGGCTACTGTCGTCAATGCCACTCACTCATAAACGATTTCCAAAGCACCATTTCAATCTCGCTGGGACTTTAACGACCCGGGAAAACACTATACTATCACCGGAGTATTGATTCTGAGCTGTTTGACTTTATTGACCATTTACTTGGTCAATTTAAGTTGACTGTTTAGCATTAATCAGGATCACTTGGCCCTTCATTCACAGGAACACTCACTTCACCATCAAAGGGATCAAATACATAGTCATTGTTCAAGAGTTCATGAACAATATCTTCCACAATCTCAGGCAAATTCTCAGGTTCACTAACATTGGGTATGGTGGGAGTTGGAGTTGCAGTGGTATTTGCATTGGTGAGAGTGGGAGTATGAGTGTCAGAGCTAGATGGTTTATGGTATTCTAACAACAACTTTTTTGGGGGTGGGGGCCTTTTCTTGGATGGGGTGGGAGTGGGAGTGTCACAGGGTAACTCTTCAATCACCACACTGCTTATAACTGGCGGGTCAAATAAATTAGCAGTTTTGATGTCACATGCTCACAATACATATCAATCATCTTATCATCCTTGATATACTTAGCCAAACCATGTACATCTATGTCATTTCCTAGAGCTCTTAGTCCTATTTCTAAATCAGTCCCAGGAATCAAATAATGATAGTAAATAGTTCTTGTTCATTAACATAACCTAATTCCTCCATTACATCTGTTGGGTCACTGAATTCCCCAATCTTCTTCTAACAAGGATTTGAACGTAAAATAACCTAAGTATAAACAAGTCACTGAGTGAACAATAACTCAGTGAGTCATCTTCAGGATGCTTAGACCAAGCCTAAGAAGAAAGGTTCTCCACTCAGTGAGGCGGAACTCAGTGAAGTGTGATCTAAGCCAAGAAGAAGGTGATGGGTTCAGTGAGGATGAAAATAACTCACTGAACCCCAAGACTCCTCAACAACTATCATGGTACTGAAGACTAATGACTTGAAGACTGAAGTTTTGGCGGGACTGGGCGGGAAAGTTTGATTTGTTTCACTAAAGTGCTTTATCACTTTAAGGTCAAACTTTCCCCAAATGGTTAAAACCAGGTTGTCATCAGAAAGTGCCTTTTGGACTTAACCCAAAGAAGTTTCCCTTGCCAGATAATAAAATCTATCAAGATTTTATTAAGGAACACTTAGGTCCATTGTATAATAGGGTTGTTCATATTTGTGTATAAATAGGTAGCATAAGTGAGGAGTAAAAGTTGACAAGTTTGTGCAATTAATGCTAAGCATTCACAAACCACTTTTACTCCTCCAAAGAACAACATAACCCCTGAGATAGCTCAGTGGGTCCTGAAGTTGTCACTCAACATTGTTTGAGTTTAGAGAGAAGTATACCACACTTGTCATTTTCAATCCCAAGTGTTATTCCGCAAACACTTGGGTACGATTCTTTTGATTAACTTTTAATAAAGAATTAAACGTTGAAAAATATTGTCTCTTATGTTTACGTTGCTTTATTGTTAATCACTTATACATCTTTGTTAATAGTCATACAACTTGGTTACATTAGCTTTGTAGTTACTGTTAACCAAGTAAAAGGGACCAACAAGTGGTATCAGAGCCTCTGATTTATAAAACTTAAACCTATTTTCAAAACTTAAAGAGTGCTCAAGTTTTTTAAAATCAAGATCCCACTATGACTGACATAGATGTTCCCCAACTTGTCGATAAAAAGGGTGGAAGTTATTCAGCAACTGCCCCTCGACTTGAAGTTAGCAAATTTAATAAGTGGAAAAAGCGAATGCTTTGCTATTTAACTGGGATGGAACCATATTACATTAAGTTGATTAATGATGGTCCATATGTCCCAACAACAGCCCAAGGTTTAATCAAACCTGAAGCTCAGTGGACCCCAGATGAAAGGAGGGTGGTCAATCAAGACCAGCGCCTGAAAAGCATCATTATATCATGCCTTTCTGATGATATAATGGAATCAGTGATCAATTGTCCCACTGCCCAGCAGACATGGACTGACCTGGTTCATAGCTATGAAGGTCCTTCTGATACCAAAGAGAATAGAATCATGGACCTGAAGCTTGAATTCAATACCTTCAGGGCCAAGGATTCTGAAAGTCTCTCTGAGACTTATACTCGGTATAAGACCCTCCTGAATAAGCTGACCAATGATGGTGTTATTCTGTCAAAGCATGAGATCAATGTTGGCTTTGTCAACAATCTCCCTGAGAAGTGGTTAAACTTCTCTCAGGGATTGAGAAATGCAAACCACATTCAGAACCTTGAGCTCCCTACTATTTATGGGTAGTTTGTCTATGAAGACAATCTTATCACCAGGAGATACCCTGGTAAAGCTCAGGAGACCAAAAAGGCCTTGACAATTTCACCCATATCAACTGCTTTAAATTCCAAAGGTGTTGTGCAGGATTTTCAAGATGGATCTGATGATGAGGTTGACCAAAGAACCAGTGAGGAGTACCTAAATGATCTTCAAATTGAATTTCATGAAAGGGCACTCCTTGCTAATTCAAAAAGGTTTTTTAAGAAAAACAAGTTCCCTTCAAAAGCAAATGAAAACACTGAATGTTTTAAATGTGGCAAAATGGGCCATTTTGCTAAAGATTGTTTTTCAAAAACAACCTCAGAACCGTCTTTCAAATTTTCAGGAAATAACTCTTTTTCAAGCCCCAGCAAATTTCAACCAAAAATGCTTCAATCTAGTCAAAGATTTGAAAAAGTCCCTCAAATTGACTTTGAAGCCAAGTACAGAAAGGCAAAAGCTAAACTTCCGCTTCTTGAATCATCCTCAACAGTCTCTCAGCCTCCTCAGGCTCCAAAGCCTTCTCAAGCCAAGAACAAAGGGCTTTTGTTGAAACATATGACTGGGATGAGGTTGAAGTGTCCTCTGATGATGATGAAGTTCACATCAGTGCCCTGATGGCTCTATCAGATGACAACAATCTTGCTGTGGGGAAGAGTCATGCAAGAAATGGTGAATGGGTTAACATCACTATGAAGAAGGTAAACCTTTTACTTTCTATGGATGATAATGATGATTGGAAATCTTACTTAGATTATATTAATGTTGATCTTAAGTATGTTGAAGAGCAAAGACTTAATTTGTTTTCAAAATTTAACAAACTGAGTTTTGACTTAAATCATAGTAGAGATGAACTACTTGCTTTAAAACAAGCCAAGCTTGAAAGTGTTACACTTCAAATTCAAAACTCTGAACTAGTAAAATAAAATCAAGCTCTTCAGGAAGAACTTAAGAAAGAAAAGGATGTTATTTGGAAATGGACTCAGAAAAACCCCAAACTTTATGAAACACTGAGTCTCACACCCAGCTGCAAAAAGGCTGGTATGGGTGATGATCAACTCACTGAAGTTTCTAGGGAGAGTAGGCATTCAACAAATTTTCTGTCAGCCAACATACTTTCTAGCAAAGAACTTGCTCCTAAACCCAGTGATTGGATTGAAAGAAACAATTCTGACAGTAAAATGCCAAATTTTAATACTGGAAGAATCCTGGAGCCTGAAAGTCAGGCTATTAAGGAGCTGCTAGGAGTCACTGATGAACTTAGTACTACTGAGTCCATCACTGAGTCTAAGTCTGATTCACCACTCCCTCCATTGAAACAACTTCAGGGAGCTGAACCCAATTCTGACCTTGCACCATTAGTCTATCAACCCCATTCTGCTAAGGAGAAATCAGGGTTAGGACAGACTATTCTGAAAAGACCTACTCCTGCACCCACTGAACACCAAACACCTTCAGTACCTACTGAAGTAAAATCTGAAAGCACTGACTCAAAGGTTGATCAGCTTGCTGAACTTGTCAGGATGCTGAGTGAGAAAATTGAGTCCACTGGAAAAACCTCAGACTCAAAATCTAATAGGCCCTCAGTATCCTCAAGTTCTTCCAAACCAAAAACCACACCCAGACCTTCAGGGAGATGTGAACTGTGCAATTATCCAAATCACAGAACTGATAAATGCTACAGAGTCTTGTTCTGCATGATATGCAAACAAGAGGACCACATAACTTGTGATCACATCCCCCACACTGCTTCTTTAAAAGCAAGAGGTCTATACAAAACTCAAGGCTATCAGTATGCCACACCTTCCAAACAAAGACTGAAGGCTAAGCCTTTCTTGCCATGTCCTCACTGTGGTTTCAATGATCATCTTCCTGATGATTGTATGATGAAAGATTGTTGTGACATCTGTGGAGATCCCTCCCATGAAACCAAGGGACATGACAAAGTTATTCAGTCCAAAAGGAAAAATCACACCAACACTTCTCAGTCACCTGAGGCATCAACCTCCACAAAATGTAAAACATGTGAAAGCTCAGGTCACACAACTTCAGACCATGATTCATTAGCTGAGTTCAAAAAATCCCTGAGGACTAAGCCCACTAGAAAGTGGGTCAACAAGAAAAACTAACCAAGTTTACTGTTTGTGCAGAAACACATCAAGGATCCTACTTGGCATCTAGACAGTGGATGCTCCAGAAGTATGACTGGTGTGAAAAATTATCTGCACAAATATGTGGAAGAACCAGGACCCAAAGTAGTATTTGGTGATAACTCATCAGCTCCCACTGAAGGTTATGGTTCAGTAAACTGTAATGGAATAGTTTTTACAAGAATTGCTTATGTTAATGGTTTCAAGTACAACCTGATAAGTGTTTACCAACTATGTGATGCCAAATACATAGTTCAGTTTGATGACAAGAGAGGGACCATCTTTAATGCCAATAAGGAAGTTGTGTTGATTGCCCCCAGGAGGGATGATGTATATGTTCTACACATGTCATCCCTGACTCAAAATGGGACTTGTCTATTCTCAAAGGCAAGTGAGACAATCAACTGGCTATGGCATAGGAGACAGAACAAAGTTCTGGGCCTTCCATCCCTGGTGTATACCAAAGACAAGCCTTGTTCTGCTTGTGAAAAAGGAAAACACCACAGGGCATCATTCAAAACCAAACAAACCTTTTCCATCAAAAGCTGCCTACATCTTCTTCATATGGACCTTTTTGGACCTGTCAGTCAAATGTCCATTCACCATGAGAAGTATACTCTGGTCATAGTGGATGAATACTCAAGATATACTTGGGTTTACTTCCTGACCAAAAAGAGTCAAGCAGCTGAAACCATCATGTCATTTGTTAGGAACATTGAAAATCAAAATGATGTCAAAGTTAAACAGATCAGGACTGACAATAGCACTGAATTCAAAAACCATGACCTTGAGTGTTTCTGTCATGAGAAAGGAATTTCTCAAAATTTCACTTCTCCCTATACTCCTGAACAAAATGGAGTAGCTGAAAGGAGAAATAGAACACTCATTGAGGCAACAAGAACAATGTTAAATGGCTCAGTCCTCTCAAAACATTTCTGGACTGAGGCAGTTAAAACAGCTTGCTACACTCAAAATAGGTCAATCATTGTGAAAAGGCACAATAAGACTCCTCATGAGATATTCAAAGGAAGGATCCTTGACATCAGCTACTTTCATGTATTTGGGTGTCCTGTGTTTATTCATAATCACAAGGATCACTTGGGTAAATTTGATGCCAAAGCTGATGATGGATACTTCCTGGGATATTCCCTGGTTTCTAAAGCCTTCAGGGTGTTCAACACAAGGAGACAACAAACTGAGGAAACTTATCACATCACTGTTGATGAGAGCACTGAATCCATCAGGTTCTCAAATTCCTCGGTTGAAGAAATTGGTATTGATGACTCATCAAGGTATCCTCCTGATGAGTATCATCTTGAGAACAATTCATCAACCCAATACCAAGCTGATGCTGACGTCTCCTTTAACATCATCCCTCACAACTTACCCCAACCAACTATCAGTGAGTTCATTGAAACTAAGCATGTCTCCAATGAGACTGCAACCACTGAACAAATTGTTCAGGAACCCTCAGAACAAATTATTCCCGCAAATGTCACTGAAGCACATAGTGATGAGTCACCTCATGTTCCTGAGTCTGAACCCAATCAGGCTCCTTCAAGCTCAAATTCCTATCCCAAACCTCAGGATAGCTGGACTAGATCCAAAATCATTGAGCTTGTGAACATCATTGGTGAACCCACTGAAGGCATGCTCACAAGAAGCAAGGCTGCTAAACTCAAGGCCGCCTCTGCCAATATATGTCTTTATGCTGACTATCTCTCTGAAATAGAGCCTAAAAATATCAAAGAAGCCCTGACTTATGAAAGTTGGGTTCAGGCCATGAGAGATGAATTGGAACAATTTGACAGAAATGATGTCATGACCCTTGTTGAATGCCCCTAGGGTGTTCTAATCATTGGTATGAAATGGGTCTTTAAAAACAAGACCGATGAGAATGGCAGAGTCATCAAAAACAAAGCAAGACTGGTTGCCAAAGGATATAATCAACAGGAAGGTATAGACTATGAGGAAACCTTTGCACCTGTTGCTAGAATGGAAGCCATCAGGATCTTCCTTGCCTACGCAACTTACATGAACTTTAAATTTACCAAATGGATGTTAAAAGTGCATTCCTAAATGGTAACATCAAAGAAGATGTTTATGTGCAACAGCCTCCTGGCTTTGAAAGTAGTGAATACCCCAACCATGTCTAGTTGTCTACAAGCTTAACAAGGCCCTATATGGACTGAAACAAGCTCCCAGGGCATGGTATGAAACTCTTTCAGCCTTCCTGATCCAAAACAAGTTTGTCAGAGGAAAGATCGACAACACACTGTTCATCTACAGAACAAAGAGTGATGTCATTCTTGTCCAAGTGTATGTTGATGACATCATCTTTGGCTCAACAAATTACAAACTTTGCAAACAGCTTGAGAAACTGATGACCACAAAGTTTGAAATGAGCATGATGGGTGAACTCACATACTTTCTTGGACTCCAAATTAAACAAACTGAAAAGGGAATATCCATTTGCCAAGAAAAATACCTCAGGAACCTACTAAAGAAATATGAGCTCACTGACTGCTCCTCAGTGAAGACTCCTATGGTTCCTCCAAACAACCTTGGCCCTGATCTCACTGGAAAATCAGTGAATCAAACCCAATACAGAGGAATGATAGACTCCCTGATGTACTTACTTGCCTCAAGGCCTGATATCCAATTCTCAGTCTGCATGTATGCAAGATACCAGGCTGACCCTAAAGAATCACATCTCACTGCTGTCAAGAGAATCATCAGGTACCTGAAGGGTACTCCAAACCTTGGTTTGTATTACCCAAAATGCTCAGGATTTGATCTCAAATGGTACACTGACTCTGACTATGCAGGATGTAATATGGATAGGAAAAGTACTTCAGGATCCTGCCAATTTCTTGGTGGTAAACTTGTGTGTTGGAGTACAAAGAAACAACAATCAGTGGCCATGTCCTCAGCTGAAGCTGAATATATGGCTGCTGCAGGATGTTGTGCAAATGTACTATGGATGAAGAGCCAACTGAGTGACTATGGCATTCAGTATAAGATGGTACCTATCTTTTGTGATAATACAAGTGCCATAGCCATCTCAAACAATCCAGTACTTCATCAAAGAACCAAACACATTGACATCACATACCACTTCATCAGGGACCACATCACAAACGGAGAAATTGAACTACGTTTCATCCCCACTGAGTATCAGCTAGCTGATATATTCACAAAACCCTTGGATGAACCCACTTTCACAAGACTGAAAGCTGAATTGGGCATGTTGGGCATAGAATCAGGAAACTGATCATAAGTGTTCCAACCTGATGTAAATTTCTAGGTCCCTGATCACATCCTTCCTGAAAACCCATTTTTATTGAATGAAAAATCATTCAGGGGGCTCATGATGAAAAATGGCATTAAATACCCTAACTAAATGCTCTAAGTACTTAGTTAGTAAATGTCCCAGGTAGGTAACTGATTCCTATTAAATATAGGAATATATGTCACTTACACAACTGGCATCCACTCCTTGGGCCCCCACTTCTCTCTCACCAAACACCACTGAGCATTAAATGCTCCCTCACACACAATAGTTGTGATGATTTTTCTATGCAAAAGTGCATTATTTGCAGAGCCACACAACTGTTCACCCATGATGTGAGAGAAAATAGGGGCAATGGGAATCGTGATATTAAATGCGGATATCAAACCAATATTATTATGCCGCTTCAGTTGATTAATAAAAACCTTTGGTATCCGCAACATCACTACCCTAATTCCCACCCTATAAATACCCCCACAAAGAAGAACACACACACGCTTTAAAATCTTAACAAAACTCTTGCAAAATTATTTTTAGAATCCTTCTGCTTTCAAAACCTGTGTGCTTCTTCTTTGTCCAAAATCAGACCTTTTATCAAATTAAAATGGCATCTTCAAAAGTCATAAAATACGCACCCAATGTGGAATTCCAAATGGAAAGCGTAGACCTCACCATAAACAATGTGGTGGGGAACTTTGCCTACCCTGAAGGGTTTCCTGAATACAGGAATGTGGTGAAGTTCCTACAAAACTGTTTTCTCACCACCACATTCACAAAGACCCCCTCAGTCATCTATCATGACTACTTGAGGGAATTTTGGTGCACAGCGGTGGTTGAAAACCCTGATGCGCCAAAGGAGGCCAAAATCAGGTTCTCAGTGAGGAATGGAACTAAGTTCCTAACTCTTGACTACAAAACCTTTGTCAAAGCCACTGGCCTTGACTACACTGAGACCTTTGTAGTCCCACCAACTGAAAAGGAAGTTAAACAACTCCTCCTGGAACTTGGGCCCTATGATAAACATCATCCTGGTGTTACTCCAGGGGCCCTACTGAACAAAGCCCCCATAATCAAAACATGGTTCCCTGCCCCCTGGAGGATCCTGATGACATTTGTAATTCAGGTCCTTGGGGGGAATAAATCCTCAAATGAGCAACTAAACACTACTCAATCAATGATAGTGTACTGTCTTATTGAGGGTAAAAAGATTGACCTTGGACAAATTGTCTTCAGGGACCTCATAGGCAAATTGGGTGGGAAGTCTAGGCAAAAACACATGTCTTACCCTAGATTCATTTCCTGTGCCATGAATGACCTATTAGGGTCTGAGTATATCAAGCCTGACAGTGTCGGCTTTGAACCTGATGTCTTACATAAGGCAAATTACTCACGTGACCCTATTGAGGTAACACATGTCGCCCTGACCACATATATGCTGACTGCTATCCAGGGTGACAACATCATTTCACCAATTCCCTATCCCACCAAAAAGGTGAAGAGGAAGAAGGGACAGGGGTCCAGGAAGGTGGCTCAACCCAAGTCACTCGCCACTGAGACCTCTGCCCCTAAGCCTGACAAAAGGGGGCAACAACAACAACAGACCCTGAATGATGACACCCTCAGGATCATTAGCCAATCTTTGGCCCCAAAACAAAGGCCAAAGAAGGGCACTGAGACATCACACTCAATGTCCTCGGGCGAACCCGTTCCCAAAGGCTCTGCTGACATAAACAAGTCAGTGGAGTTGGAACCAACCAAACCTTCACATCCTGCTAAAGACTCTGGCAAATCACAACGAGAGTATCAGGGAGTAAGGGGTCCTATACCCTCGGTGGGGCAGCACTACTCCACTGAGAAGGGGATCCACAAACATTCACATCCTGCCAAAGGCTTGGGTAAGTCACAACCCAAGCAACAGGGAGTTCTCGCCCCTAAATCTTCGATAGGCCAGTACAAGCCTGTTGGAAAGGGGGGCAAAACCACTCAGGTGCCTGATGAGGACATTCGCAAATCAAAGCTTTTGTCTGAGGGCACAAAAACTCATCCCAAAGACTCAGAGGGAAACATACAACCCGCTGATAGGGACACAACATTCACGGCTCCTCATGGCACTGAGAAACACCCATCAGTGCCTGAAGGGGTCACGGGGGACAAAGATTCAGAGGGACAAATGCCACCCGCTGATATGGAACCCACAACCACCCCTGAAGGTGCGCATAACTCGGGAACTGACCTTGAGGACCAGGTAGATAAAACCCAATCTACCGGATTTGAGGGGTCAGGACCTGGCCAAAACAAAGGCAAGTCTTCTTATGAAGAGGAGCCGGATAACCTTCTTTTGAAGATTCAGTCCCTAGCTGATGCTCATGCAGTTTTGTATTCTGATGATGAATTCGACAGTGATGAGGAAGTTTTTAAGGCCGGAGATGATATGGAGCTTGAGGAGACAGTCCCTGAACCAATTCCTCAGTCTCCTCAATCTTCTTACCATGACGTAGCTGACACATATTCCGAGCCAGAGTCCTCAGGAGATGATCAATCTCCTCTCACTGTGAAAGCCTTCACCAAATTCATCAAAAAGATTACTAACATTTTGTATAGGGGGATCACTGATGAGGTCTTTGACATGCACACTGAACAGGCGGTTCATTATCATAATCTCAAAGATGCTGTCGAAGACTTCGATGATGATGTCAGGGAACATAATGCCTCAGTTAACCACTCCCTTACGCAGATGATCACTTGCCTGAATCAATTTTTGATAACCCTTAACCAACTGAATGTAGGGGTTCAGTCGGTTCAAGAATCAGTCAAGGATGATCTTGAACTCACCAGGAAGCTTCTTCAGGCAACTGAGACATATTAGGTAATCTCAGTGGCCCTCACTGAGTTACTTGACTTGCTAAAGGGTTCGAATGTTCAGGGTCTCACCACTACAGTGGAGTCTCTTAAATCTTCTTTCACCAAAATGGAAGAATCAATGGCAGCTCAATCCCAACGGTCCACTTCTCTGGAATGGACTCTGGGATCTAGGATGACAACTCTTGAATAAGCTCAGGCTACACTTGACTCCAGAGTGTCCATCATTCAACAGGATACTCAGGAGATCAAGTCTATGATGACTGAAATTTTTCAACCCTTCAAGGGATCATCTACTTCTTCTTCAGTACAACCAACACTTGCCATCACTGACGCTCAGGCAAATGTTGAGGGGGAGAATGCTACTGAAGCCCCTAATATTGATGAACAAGAAGCTGGACAACCCTCTCACACTGAGGGGGAGCATGTCACTAAAGCCACACCAATCACTGAAGTTCCACCACAGGAGGAACCAGTCTCCTCCACTCTCAGGCAGGACAAAGGCAAAAGTATTGCTACCACCTCTGATCCTGAAATTGTGCTCAAGCCAGCCTCAACCATAGTCAGATATGACCCTGATGAACCTATCAGAGTCCTGTTTGAAATCAATGGAGTAGTACATCATCTCACCAATGCCAAAATTCAAGCTCACATGGAAAGGACTGAGATACTACTAAAGGTGGCTGAAGAAGAGAGAATGAGCAAGCCTGCTCTTATTCAGGTTGTTCATGAGGAAGCTGAAAAGATTGGTTTGGATTCTGAGGAACTAGCAACTGAGCAAGCTGGTGCAGCCTTTAAAAAGGCTCAGGAAGAAGAGCTAAACGCTCTTAAAAAACAAAGGGAAAATAAGCTCAGGAAGGACGCTCAAATCAGAAAACATAGGGTCGAAAAGTATACTTGGGTGATGAAAGAAAGGCTAAGACCTGAAACCATCACTGACATTCAAATCCATAGAAACACAGATCCTGCAGTGGTCACGGTTTTCAGGGGACGTGATCAAAGAGTATTTGACGTCTAAAAGCCATTCAGGTTTGCTGATTTTGGCATCACTGAACTTGATGAGCTTCGTCCTATCATTGCCAAGAAGAACAATGATGTGGTTCCCAACCTTCTCAAGTCACTGAAGGAAAGGTACGACAGACTGAGAGCAATGCCTGAAGCTCTTAACATTCCCTCACTTCTTCCTGCCTCAGCAAAAGAGACTGCTCCATCTAAGGCCTCCAAGAAGAAAAGGAAGCATATTGAGATGGAGCCTGAGATGAAAGTACCAGGGCTAGATTGTGACAGGTCGCTTCCTGAAGGGATCACTTTCGTGAACAATGTGGTCCTTGAAGCTCCTGAAAGAGGCTTATGTTTTACTGATGAGTATGGAAACTTTGCTTTCCAAAGATGGTCTGATATGGATAAGGCGGGAGTCAAAGCAATGCTCATGTACCTCATGCTAGCATCCCCCATCAAGAGTACTGAGAACAAAAGATTCTGCCAGGACTTGGAAGCAATGATCAATGAACATCCTGAAAGACATCTACTCAGAACAAAGAAAGCAAAGCTTGAAGCCCTTGGATATCACCTGAACATCTAATCTGCAACAACAACTATCTTTTTATTTTTGTAATTTGTAGGACTTGTAATAACTATGAATAAACTTTGATGTTTTGTTTAAATTATGTGTCCTACTTATAATTACATCAATGTTCAGTAAGAGATGAAGACCCCTGCAAACTCATACTGAATCAAGAGATACTTAGGCTATTTGTATGTTCAAATAGGGGGAGATTGATGGGTCACTGAATTCCCTAATCTTCTTCTAACAAGGATTTGAACGTAAAATAACCTAAGTATAAACAAGTCACTGAGTGAACAGTAACTCAGTGAGTCATCTTCAGGATGCTTAGACCGAGCCTAAGAAGAAAGGTTCTCCACTCAGTGAGGCGGAACTCAGTGAAGTGTGATCTAAGCCAAGAAGAAGGTGATGGGTTCAGTGAGGATGACAATAACTCACTGAACCCCAAGACTCCTCAACAACTATCATGGTACTGAAGACTAATGACTTGAAGACTGAAGTTTTGGCGGGACTGGGCGGGAAAGTTTGATCTGTTTCACTAAAGTGCTTTATCACTTTAAGGTCAAACTTTCCCCAAATGGTTAAAACCAGGCTGTCATCAGAAAGTGCCTTTTGGACTTAACCCAAAGAAATTTCCCTTGCCAGAGAATAAAATCTATCAAGATTTTATTAAGGAACACTTAGGTCCATTGTATAATAGGGTTGTTCATATTTGTGTATAAATAGGTAGCATAAGTGAGGAGTAAAAGTTGTCAAGTTTGTGCAATTAATGCTAAGCATTCACAAACCACTTTTACTCCTCCAAAAAACAACATAACCCCTGAGATAGCTCAGTGGGTCCTGAAGTTGTCACTCAACATTGTTTGAGTTTAGTGAGGAGTATACCACACTTGTCATTTTCAATCCCAAGTGTTATTCCGCAAACACTTGGGTACGATTCTTTTAATTAACTTTTAATAAAGAATTAAACGTTTAAAATATTGTCTCTTATGTTTACGTTGCTTTATTGTTAATCACTTATACATCTTTGTTAATAGTCATACAACTTGGTTACATTAGCTTTGTAGTTACTGTTAACCAAGTAAAAAGGACCAACAACATCATTTAACTCATGAACTGAAAACTTATCCATATCAAATCCATCCATAAACGCCACTAAACCATTAACATACCTCTTTTCGTCATAGTCTTTAAACTTTCCAGCATGATGAATCTTCATTGAAAACATGGTAGGGTGTCCATCTAAAAAATGCAATAAGAAAAACACAATTACCACAATGTATTGAATGTAATGTCAACCAAAACACCATTGATTAACACAATAATCTGAAAAACCAAATACAAAAAAGGTAAATGAAGTAGTGGTTTTACTGTATGCTTTCAAAGGTGCATTTCCCTCATGCTTCTCTCATATTCTCTAACCTTTCGACAACCTTTCGACATCATTTATTTAAAAGAGAAACAATTTTTTTATTTTAATTCTAGGGTTACATATGATCGGGTTAGCTTAATTGGGATTTGGGTTTTTTTTTTTTTTTTTTTTTTTTTTTTTGGTAACTGTGAGTGAAATGGGAGGGAAATAAAAGGTCAATGGGGTTGGGTGGGTTTTACATTAAATATAACCCGAAAAGACACAATTGCCTTCACACTTTTAGGAGTTAACGTCCAAACTAATAGGACATTCAAATTAGGGACTAAAAGGGTGATAAGTTTCAAAATTAGGTATGTATGGTGTACTTAAAATGACTTAGGGACTAAACTTGCAATCCGAGTAAATCACAGGGACCATTCGTGTAATTTTGTCTACCATTTAGCATCTAACCTTTAAAAATAATAATAATAATAATCTATACTACCTTATAATGTATTTAGGACATTTATATTTAGAAGTTTTAAAATGTTTAAAACTAAAAGCATTTCTTTAATAAGAAATATGCATATATATATATATATATATATATATATATATATATATATATATATATATATATATATATATATATATATATATATATATATATATATATATATATATATATATAATTAAAAGCCTAGAAATTTAAGTGTCTTAAAAAAATCTGGGTTGCTACAAGTATAGCTTTTAATGCTTGTAATCTTTAATGCACATAATTTTCAGACTTACCAGACAAGAAGCATAGTGTACACCACTTTAATGCACATATTGAAATAAATAAATAAATTAAAAATAAAACCCCACATTATTGCTTTTTAATATAGTCAATTAATTAACTGGTCAATAAATATAATTAATAAAGTTATCAAAACACCCCTTAAATAAGAAATACAAATTATCAAAAATATTGTACAACCAAATTAAACACAATTCCTACATTAAATGTTACTAATACAAATAATAAAGCACATTATACAAACATTCAAGCCTGAACGGGCAACCGGCCAAATAGGTTTGAGCCTGAACGAATGCGGGCCAAACGGGCTCGAACCCGAACGCGCACGGGCTAAACGAAATTCTTGATATCCGAAATTTATTGTCAAAAAGTACATAATAAACTAAAATACATGATTTACCGAAAAATTTAATTTTAAAGTACTCGCCGCTGCAATGAACGGATACCCTGCTAGTAATAAATAAAAAATAAAAAAATTGTTTGACAACAAATGATCAAAAATAAACATTAAAATTCTAGCGCTGCTAAAAAAAACTTTAAAATTTTAACTTTTATTTACTCCATCTCACACATTTAAATTTAATTAGAGATTACGTAACCTCAAGCAAACTAACTTTTAATTTTTCTCTTTTAGTTCACCGGCATATCAAAACTAACTTATAGACCACTTATATACGTGTTTGTTTTTGTTTATATCAATTTCAGAAGAAAAAAATCGCAAATATCTTTAAATCAACGAGAATAAAGCTAAATATAATAGATTAAAACAGTACAAATAACTATTGAAATGAAAACTATTCGTTTTAGCCATTATTTAAGTGCAAGTTTATTTAGTCGAAAGTGATTTATGATTATTTAACTAATGTTTTACGTTTCAATTTTCAGTTTTATTATTTTGATATATTAAAGTTAGCTTTATTTTTGAAATTTCACAAATTTTCGGTAAGAATTTGAACGAGATTTGTGTAAACGAAAATAAACACATATTCGGGTGGCCCTTAAGTTAGTTTAAATAGATGAGTGGTCTAAAAAGGTAAAAAAAATTACTCCGTCCATCCCTAAATAAATGTCCAGTTTGACTTTTCATAGTCAAACTGATTCAACTTTGACCTTAAATATTATTTTTTTGTGTTATATAATATATAATAAAAAATTATACCATTGAAAAATACACTTAAAACCTAATCTATTTATATATATTGCATCAAATATGATATAACACACACAAAAATAGTTAAGGTCAAAGTTGAACCAATTTAACTCTGAAATGTCAAACTAGACATTTATTTAGGAACGGAAATAGTAACAGTTAAGCGGTCTCCAAATACATAATCTCATTTAGTTACTACTACATTATAAAGTTACAACTTTGCCTTAACATACTCTAAAATGACAAGCGATTCTAGAGCTGTCACGACTCTAGAGATTAGATCATCACACACCGATGCTCATGATAACGCATTCTAAAACTTCAACAACCTTCAAAATAGTAAATGTGACAACCCAACCAAAAAGACCATCACTCAAGCTAAAATTAGTATATCGACACACTCAAATAAGTGAAGTTTCACACTACGTATTTCTTCTGACATCATAAGAAAATTAAAGCAAAAATATACATTATATCAACAATGAGACCCCAAGAAGGAGAGCCAAAAAATAAAAAGATGATGTCATTAGTGTGCAAATTTGCTCTACGAAATGATATTGTATTTTATGCCATACGATATATACAAATTGGTTCAGCGGTACGTAAGTGGTTGTCAAGCAAAACGGTGTCGTCTCAACTTTCAGGTCTCATTAAATTTATGTTTAAAAAAAATTACATGTTTCGTTTTTATGGTTTATCTAAGATCACACTCATCGATTTTATTTGATTTTAATTACATAAATAATCATTGATTTTCAAACTATTTACATTAATAGTCTTTATTTTGAAAAATATAAACTAACAGTGTAACAACGATAATGGATACCTATTTAATAAAAAATTGTAGATGATTACACATATGATCTCTATTTTTTAAAATAAGGACCACCGATATGGCTAGTGAAAATTAGGTATCACTTATATAGTTTAAATCTAATAAGGACGACGAGTTAATTTTTGGTAAATCACGATGATGAAACATGTAATTTTGTATTATGTTCGAGATGATAATTAAATAAGATAAGGACCAAAGGGTCTGTGTCTCAGTGATATCCCTTACTTCTCAATTAAATGGTTGTTAGGTTCAAGTACTGTTTAAAACACGTGAAATAGTTTTCAATTGTATATTGTGAGCTAATTAGTTTGTCGTTATAAAAGAAAAATTATAAGATAAGGTATTTTGGATAATAAAAGTATGGGCAAATGTTTTAAAAAAGTATCATACTTGTCATCATTTATTTTTTTGGGTAGCGAACAAAAACTTTTGCTCTATGGGCATTTTTTTCGTTATTTTTAATCTTTTATGGGTACTGATTACTAGTGATAACCATTTTACCCTTCCAAATTACATAAATGATCCCAATGGGTTAGCGAAAATTGAATCCACTGTCCTTAAAGTAAATTACATAAATGGTCCTTTAAAAAAAAATCGGATTTTTTTCGGAAATTATTTTTTCCATTATTTTTTCATTTTTTTTTATTTTTCCAATTTTTTTTCGAAATTCTTTTTCAAAAAATTTTTGTCGAAAAACTTTTTCGGAAATTTTTTTCCCAATTTTTCTTTTTCGAAATTCTTTTTCAAATATTTTTTTTGTTGAAAAACTTTTTTTCAAAAATATTTTTTTAGAACTGTTTTTTTGTCACATGTGAAAACGTATAAAAACAGATGAGTAAAAGTGGACAAAAACACTTAAGAAATTTGACGAAAACATATAAAAACGGATAAAAGTGTATGAAAACCTAAGAAAACGTACGAAAACTTGTAAAAATGGATGAAAACGTAAAAAAACAGACGAAAACGGACGAGAACGTATAAAAACGGATGAAAGCATATAAAAATGTACCAAAACGTTGTAACATGGACGAAAACGTTTAAAAACGTAACTGGTCAAAACTATAAGAAGTTGATTTAAAAAAAAGGGAGACGGTGGATGCAATTTTCGCTAAACCAAATGTACCATTTACATAATTTACCCTAGGGACGGTAGATGCAATTTTTGCAAATTCACTAGACAAAATGGTTAACACAAGTTTTCAGTACGCATAAAAGATCAAAAAAACGAGATAATGTACTGAAAAGTAAAAAAATTTGTTCGCTACTCATTTTTTTTTGAACGGCAATTTTATTAGAACTAGCAAGGAGCTAGAAATTACATAATAATAAGATTTGGGTTTTTAAGTCACTCGTTCCAGCTAAAAGGAACTTTGCTTCTATACCTACACCATTAAAAAGATTTAGTAATAACATCATCGAAAAGAATAGCTTTATTCGGAGTCTTGGCTTCAAAGATCGTCTGATTCTAATACCACCACAAGAGCCACCACATTTGCCCTAACAATAATTCGTTTACAAAAATATGTACTCCTTTTATGCTAGAATAAAAGTTTGTTTTGAGAATTCACTCATTTTTACTCATTAAAGTTTTTATTAAGACATTTATTTTAAAGAATTGATTTACACACTTGTTTTTTATTAGAACATTTTATTTTGTGCATCACGTAATTGTATTTATAGTATGCTTTGACTATTATACAAATAAGTGCCATAATCAAAATAAAAATAGTGCATATCAGTTTCGTTTATTTTAAAACTGAATTAAAAATCTATTCAGAAAAATGTCATATGTTTGCTGCTCAACACATCATGATGGAACCCAAATTACGTAGGGTCCCACCGGCGACCGCCACGTAGGACGTAAGTGTGGGTCCAGACCAAACATTATGCGGCACAGGATTAGCAGTCTAGGATTTTGTCTTATCAGCATTTATCTCATAACTTGTTGAAATCTAGACTGTTGGATTGATTTACCAGCTTCCACGTGGCCTACATGCAATACATCTTTTTAGCGGTTGCTTGTGCTCCTTCCTATCATGCACGTCCACTACACTAGATGCATTCTCGCTTTTCTATTTCAAAGTGTTTTGGACTTTTGGTTACCACCAAAACTATTTTTATTTTGCTCACTACAAAGATGAAAAGCAACATGTAAAAATACCATAAAAATTATGATTGTGCACATCACACTCAATCAATCATGCATATGTGTATATTATATAGGAAGTGATTTGTACATCAATTTTATTTGTCATACATCACTAAATTATGCATAACGGTATTGTACTGTATGCATTATTGGTGTAATTTAATGGTGTATAGTCAAAAAGAAATAGTGCACAAATCATCTCCCATATTATATGAATTACTATTGAATTTGTAATGTGCACATCCTTTTTTATGATGTGTATATTAACTAAAAGCGTATTTGAAGGTGTGCGAGGTGTGCTGTTGAACAGGGCTTCAAATTTTTAAAGGCCAAAAAATATATACAGAGTACTTCTTTATATAGTTGTTGCTTCAAAATTCATTTTCAACCTCAAAATATTGACAATGTATTGAATTTTATTCTAAATATTTGTTAAACTTTGCTTTAAGTGGATGGCAATGATAAAAAATAAATAAATAAAAAAAAAAAAAAAAAAAAAAAAATCATAAAAATTAAAATTAATCGTTATAATATATTTTTAAATATTTGTAGCTTGCTTTTTGTGATCTTGTTGGAAACAAAAGTGTGTAACTTATTAAGCTATTGTCTTTTTTTTTTAATTTTTTTTTTTTGGATATATTATAGCCTTTTGGAGCGAACTTCAGTTGGTTTTTTAATAAACGACTTTGCAAGAATATAACCATATTTCATATACCGGATTCCTTCTAACAGGATTATTAGGTGATCTAAAGATTGTTTCTTATATAATGTTTTTAGATGAAATATAAAACGGTTATTAATGCCAGTTATGAAAGATAGCTTTGCAAGAAGTAACTTCAACTTTACATTTTCTTTTTCTAATGCATATGATACGTAAAAGTTTTAGAAATGATGTATGTATTTTTTTTTTTTTTTTTTTTAGAACGGCTGATTTATAAAAGCTAGATTAAACTAGCAAAAGAAAAACAAACAAAGTTACATACGCGGGTTTTGCATCCACGCATTCCAATTTATTTTGCCCTTACGAGTCCTATTACATAACCAATTAAAAGAAAAAAGAACTATTAAATCGAAAAGTTGATGCTTTTTAAGTCTTGAGCAATCAAACGCCACTGAGTTCCGATACACCCAAAGAATCCAAATAAGGGTAACACAAGTTGTGTTTAAGATCCTTTGTTGCTTAGAACCTCCACTGTGCCCATCGATCCATTGAAACATGTCGGCCATATTAACGAATTCTGGAATATGAAGATCCAACCACACCGCGATTCTATTCCATAACTCCAAAGCAACATTACACGCGAAAAACACATGATTACTATCTTCTACAGTACTGCTACAACACGGACACAAGAGCGAATCAATATCAATCCCTCGGCGATCTAGATTTGTACGAGTAGGAAGGCGATTTAGAATAGCTCTCCACACAAACACGTTCACCTTGATCGGAAGAATTTTGCACCAACGAGTCGCCATACTAGCAAACGGAAGACGAGATATGTCTAAACTATTTCTAACATACCTGACCGTGAAGGATTCTTCATCACCAAACTTCCACTGCCATGTATCTTGGTCCAAGCTGATACAGATTATCTGAATACAACTCATTAATAAAGAATGTTGAGATAGCTCAACCCCTCCACGAATCTCTCGCCGCCAGTTAATATTCCACCCATGCTGGGACCAATACTCACTAACAGAAGCATTCCTATCAGCAGCTAAAGCAGCCATCCTAGGAAATCTATCTTCTAACGTTCTGTCACCACACCACACATCCTTCCAAAATCTAGTATTCATACCATTCCCCACCTTTCTCCTAATAGCCGAATAAGGAATTAAGCCACGCGTATGCAGCTCCATGGATGCCTTTACGATACCAGCCCACACTCCACTTTTTGGAGTTGTCAATCCTTCATTTAAGAAACCTCCCTCTCTCCCATGACAGCTTTTCACAAGATTCACCCACAACAAATCACCCCCATTTACAAATCTCCATCGCCATTTAAAAATTAACGCTTGATTAAATGCCCAAAGACTACCAACGTTAAGCCCCCCTTTCTCTTTAGCATTTAAGATTACATCCCACTTAACCCACTGGATTTTCTTCTCATTGTCATCTATGCCCCAAAAAAACCTAGCTCTAATCGATTCAAGATGTTTATTGACTTTAGCAGGAAGAGGAAACAACGAAAGATAATAAATTCCAAGACTTCCTAAAACGGACTTAGCAAGGGTGAGTCTCCCACCAATCGACATTAATTTAGCTTTCCAATTCGCCAAACGTTTTAGAAATTTACCGACCAAAGGCCTCCAAGAGTTGACCCGATACATTCTTTCGCCAACAGGAAGTCCAAGGTATATAAACGGTATCGAGTCAGCCCCGCAACCTGTACACCTTGCTAATTCTTGAACATCTCTCTCTACAACGCCTATCCCATATAATTTTGATTTTTGGAGGTTTAGTTGAAGCCCAGACGCCAGATAAAATATGTTGAGTAATCGAATCAAACTCTCAATGTTGTCTCTATCCCATTCACCCATGAATATTGCATCGTCTGCATAAAAAAGATGTGACATGTGAATTGACAGGCTCCCCACGGCCACCCCTCTAAACCGAGAATTATGAACCGCATCTTCAATCAATATGTGTAATCCCTCCATGGCAAGAATAAACAAAAATGGGGATAAAGGGTCTCCCTGTCGAAGGCCCCTATGAATTTGAAACTCCTTAGTCGGACTTCCATTCAGCAACACTGAAGATCTGGCAGACACCAAACAACCTCGAATCCACATTCGCCATTTATCGCCGAACCTCATATAATCAAACATACAATCCAGATAATCCCAAGAAAGAGAATCATAGGCCTTCTCGAAGTCAACTTTAAACATCATCATCTTCTTTTTGTGTTTTCTTGCCCATGTAACAATTTCGTTTACCATGAGAACACTGTCTGTAATTTGACGGCCCTTTATAAAAGCCGATTGCTCCGGGCTGACTATCGAATCAACCACCTTAACCAACCTATCGGATAAAAGCTTTGCAATAATCTTGTATTGCAGACCTATTAAACTAATAGGTCTAAAATCTTTTATGAGAGTCGGGTTCTCGCATTTTGGGATTAAAGTAATAAACGACGAGTTACAACCCGGCGTTATATGCCCCGAATCATAAAATTCCTGAACAAACTCTATAACCTCCTTTTTTAACTGATCCCAAAATCTTCTAAGGAAATGAAAAGAAAAGCCGTCTGGGCCCGGCGCCTTATCACAGCCACACGCCCACACTGCATCATGAATCTCTTGATCCGAAAATGTTTTTTCAAGTATTTCAACCTGCATATCACTAAGACTATTGTACCAAGAGCTTCTATTAGACGGTCGAATACCACTGAATGGCTGAAATTTGGTAGCATAATACTCCCTGAATGTTTCTTTAACAATATTTGGATCGGTTACCCATTCCCCATCAATTGCAACACCTGAAATATTTTTCTGTCTTCTTTTTCTTTTCACCATCCCATGAAACATTTTAGTATTCTCATCTCCATCCTTAATCCATTTAATCTTTATCTTTTGAGCGATATCCTTAATAGCAATATCATCTAGGACCATCACCTTTTGTAACAAATTTCGTCTCTCGGCCATAATATCATCTGAACCCTGGCCATCATCTATCATTCGATCAATCTCACCAAGTCTACTATCAAGTATCTTACGTTGCATCATCTGATCATTCCTCATCTGAGCGTGCCACACCTTAATCTTGTTTTTAACAAATTTAAGCTTATTTTTTAACACCAGACATTTACTATCACCTTCATTTGGTTGATATTCATTACATGCACTTTTAACCAAATCGTCAAATCCTTCCATCTCCATCCACGAGTTGAAAATCTTGAAAGAACTAGGTCCATAATCGTTTCTCTCCTCCTTTAAAAATATCGGGCAGTGATTAGAACACTTTCTTTCTAAAGCCGTGCACGTCAATTTTGGAACTCTATTAACTACATCTTCCGACACCAAAAATCGATCTAATCGACTCATTTTATTGCCCGCTCTATTCACTCTTGTAAACTTTTTACCACCCATCGGAATGTCTATTAACTCGGTATCATCTATAAACCCATTAAACTCTTCTGCTGATCTATTACAAAATATTGTCCCCGATCTCTCCTCAGCACATCGGACCACATTAAAGTCTCCAAAAACAATACAGCCACCCGAATTCCCACTCACAATAGACGCCAAGTAATTCCATAATGTACGTTTCTGATTAATGTCTTGAGGAGCATAAACGTTAATCATAGTTCACTCTATATCTAATGGTGTCCAGAGACCCTCCACAAGAACCATAGTTTCTGTACAATGAACCCTCTTTTTAACAAAAACAGAAGGATTCCAAATAGATATAATCCCACCCGAAAAGGGTCGAGCCGTGCTACATGCAAAATCGAAATTACTGTTACCCCACATACTTCGAATTTTAAACAGATCAACTTTTGTCATTCTAGTTTCTTGTAATCCAATAAAATTAACATCATTCTTTACACAAATGTTTCTCACCCATTCTCGTTTCGGTGTTGCATTCATCCCGCAAATGTTTAAAGAAACACAATTCATTTAAACGTTTTCTCACCATTCCTACCAAGGAGTTCCTTCAAATGTTTTTGCGCCGGTGTTACATCATAACCCAATATTTTTCCGAGCTCTATATACCGATTCAACTCCTCCATTCCATCCATTTTTGGTATTATCCTCTTCTTACGTAAGCATACATAAGAGTCCATACTCCGTGCCTTCCCATCTCTTTCAGTTTTGGGATGCCATGAGTTTCTCGATCCATTAGACCGAATCGGATAAAATTTCATGCCACCAAAGCCCGGTGGTATAGATGAATCAAGAGTAGCTTTTGTATTTCGATGAGATGCTCCCTCCTCTTCACTACAATCAACCTTCACCGGCTTTTCATCCTCGTTCTTATCACTCCTTTTATTGTCATCATTCTGTTGCATTTCTTAGTCATGCTCCATATTCTCATCAATACATGTTGTATCTTGTGCCCCACTGACTTTTCCATCACCATGTCTACCATCTTCTTTTTCTACCTCTTCATGGATCCTATCCTCGCCCTCTCCATTACACATATTAGGGTCATAATCCCCACAGTCACTTAAATTTTCATGGTTCCGTTCCTGCTCATCCTCATCCGATTGTCGAGAACTGTTTTCTGAATCATAAAAACTTCCTTCTTTCCCCACCTCTAGTTCCCATGTGGCCATTTCTTTCACGAATATTTCATATTTCTTATCATCAATGTCAACTGAAACCGGTTCCTGGATATACGCCATACACTTTGTTTTAATACATACCTTTCCAATGGCAAGACTATTGGATTCATCTTCATCCGCAAATAGCACCTCTCCCCACATTGCTGCTATCTTTTTGAAAACACATGAGTTCCACGCACACAACGGTAGCCTACTTATTTCCAACCAAACTAGCCGATCATTGACAACGAAATCCGAAGAAATTGATCTAAATCTTGTGAACAATTGTTGGATTCCTATGTTAGAAGTAAACTTACGACACACCTTATCGGATTCACACGCTACCCACACCCATAAACCACCAACATGCCTTATGTTAATATCTGAAAATCCTTCTTCACTACACAAATTCAACAAATTAGGAATGGTTGTTGGTTCTCTTACCTCTGCTAAAATCGTCGATGACACCTCTGTTAATCCAGTAAGTTCTTTCTTCTCAATTTTCATTGATCGCATCTCCTTTACTTGCTCCGTGTTTTTTTTCTCCCCAGACACCACGTTTGCATATGATCTCCCAGTCCCCATTCTGTCTTGTTGACTACGTACCCTCCCTTCCTTTTGATGCTCTTGGTACTCTCGCCTTTCAAAATTACTTTCATTCCGTTTGAACCTTGCAACGGATGCAAAGACATGGTAACTCCCAAACCATATTTCACAGAGCCGTTTTTCAATCTCCTTTGAATTCGTAACTCTAATGAATCTTACAAAGCCAAACCTCCTTCCCATCTTTGATAGTTTCTGTGCTACATAAACATCAACGATTGTACCTATGCTGGCACAACGATTCCATATCTCCCGTGGTTGAATGTCTTTTGGAAGGTTTGTGATATAGTATGATACCGACACCTTATCAATTGATTCATGTTTTTCCTTTGATCTCCTATCCAAATGCTTATCCCTCTTCCGACCTACCTCTCGCCACTCTTCCTCTCGATATCGCATCATTCCTACACAAGAACTTCACAATCGCCACTGTTCACACTTCCAGTTTTAAAGAGAAAGGTCCGATCTGTTGTTGAATTAGGATTTATTGTGAATTTGGGGAGGGGTTTGGATTAGGGGTTAGTGAATTGGGGGTTTTTTGGATATGTATGTATTAAACAAGATATTTAATGTCCGTTGTAACGGGTTTGAAAACAGACATTTTGAAGCTACTAAATAAAGTTTGGGTTTTGCTAAATACTGCTCACTGAGCATTGCTTAAGATACATTAAACAATCTGTTGTTTCTATATTTAAAGTAATTATTCATTTAATCCATAATAAATAAACATAAAAATTAACTTAAATATATATTATTTTTTATTTAACAAAGTACAAGTTTCCTTTTATATTTATATTAAACATTACCCAGTAGTCATTGTTTAGCAAAATCCAATAAAGTTTAGCTACTATATGTTTTCTAATAAAAATTGTTACCAATAATAAGTACTCGTAAAATAATGTAATATTGATAAGTGATGTTCAAAAAAATTAACTGATTATATTCAACATACCTAACTTTCTGATTATATTCAACATGTGTGCTTGAAAAATGAAAGAAATGATGATCAAGTGATAAAATAAGTTATATCATGCGTTATATTATATTATATTTCCTCCGCCTTAAAATATAAGTTCAATTTGACTTTTTGAATCGAACTTTGATTTTAAATATTTTTGTTTGTATTATATAATACTTGATACAAAATACATAAATGAATTGTGTTTAAAATGTATTTTCATTTGGTAAAATTTCATCAAGTCTTATATAATACTAGCAGGGTTAGGGGTGAGCAAACGGACCGGATGGACCGGACCGACCGACAAAACCGGACCGGACCGAGATCGGACCGATCACATTCAGTCCGGTTTCGGTCTAGGGTTTTTCATAATTTCGGTCTCGGTCTCGGTCCGGTCCGGCTTAAAAACCGGATATTTAGCCTATTTGGACTGAGACCGGACCAGACCGAACCGGACCGACCACATTCGGTCCGGTCTCGGTCTATGTTTTTTGCCGGATTCTGTCTCGGTCCGGTCCAGTTTTTCTCAGTCCGGTCCGGTTTTCGCCCGATGAGCAACCTAAAGCAGGGTACTCGCGCGATGCGGCGGTTGGTACCCTGTGACTATATTTTGCGAAGAACAAGTGTTGTTTGGTTACACACTTTTTTCTAACAATAACCATACAAACAAATGGAAATTTAAATTAAAATAATTTTAAGTAATAACAGTGATATATCATTTTTTAGCATTTTTTAGTAAAATAAGCTATAGATATGCTATATTGTTTCTTAATATTATAAGCATATACTTCCTCCGTCCAATATTAAATTTCCATGTTTGACTTTTCAAGTCTTTCTTTATCAACTTTTACTTTAAATATTTTTGCTTGTGTTATATAGTATTTGATAAAATTATACGCAATGAAAATACATTTAAAACTTAATCCATTCATATATTTTGTATCAAGTATTACTTTACACAAACATAAATATTTAAGGTCAAAGTTGAGAAAGAAAGACTTTAAAAAGTCGAAAATTACATTTAATATGGGACGGGGGAGTAACATCTTTCCAATAAATTTGACGTAAAAGTTAGGATTTATTTTTATTTGACCAAAGTGTTCAAAAAAATCTGAAAAACTTATACAAAAAATACGAGCACATTAAAATAATAATCCAAATAAATTAACACATATTAAAAAGACTTGTCTAACAAGAGCGTATCAACTTATTACGTTTTCAAATAAATCGAAAGAGCAAACGTTATAAATATATTATCAATAATTCTAGCGCAACAAATCATTACTTTTTACGTAAAAAAATAATATGGCTCAAGTTATTAACGCAATGTTTTTTGTTAGCTGATCTATATCGCCCTTTGTAACGATAGAAGAAGATATCCAAAGAAGCAAACAAATTAGAAAAATGTACTATTATAGCTTTGGATAAACTGTTGTATGTTTAATAATGTTGCCTTCCCAAATTATAAGCATTTCGCATAATAAACACAATTTAGGCAAATCCATATTTTCTTCTGGCCAAAACCATCAGATCGAGCCCAACAAAAGATATAACCTGATTCATAAGACGATCCAACCCAGCTTATCCTAATATAACGTTTATAATTCCTTTGTTGACCTAAAGTGAGTTATTTCCACAACCCTACACTCACATATGATTATCCACCTATCATCTCTCATAAACTCATCTCTCAATCAAAAACTCATCTCATCTCATTTTCCACCATCACCGATCAGCGATCACATAACATATTTTCCAAACCGAGTAATATACCCTACAAATCAAACATCACTAACACAAACTTACAACCGTACCTTTACCTTGATGTCTTCATTTTCTGCTCCATGCAAATCAAGATAGCAATTTATGGCTTCAAGATCCTTTGAAGGGTCTCACGTAGGTTCTACAAATTGTTTTCATGTCTTTTATTAGTCTTTGAACGAACTAAAGAAATAAAATAATAGATGTGTTATATTTCTTTTCTTTTTGTTTCGGATATTAATGAATTTTGTTTCGTTTGTTTAGCCTTGAGAAGTCTTGTTATATCTTTGAGTAACACGAAAGAAAGAACCGAGATCTTTTGATTTTCCATTTATGTTCGGGTTTTGTGAGATTTTGTAGATTGTTGTTGTCGGATTTTGTACACACAGCTCCCTTTTATCTATATTTTCTCTTGTTATAGCCACGAAAAAAATACGGTCTCTTTCTTATCTTACATCACGCAGTCACCTGTCTCATCATTTTTAGTTTCCAAACAATCTTCTCGTTAACCTAAATCTTAAACAAAACCTTAACCGTAACATAAACCTTATCATAGTTCCTGCTTGGTTCGAGTCCCTTAATTATATTATACTTTGTGGTTAAAAATTTGTATTTTTGGAAGAATGGGTGTTTTTAATAGTGTGTTAATTGTATTATATAAGTAGTGTGTTTTTAGTTTTATGAGTGCTTTAAGTACTTGTAAATAATGCTTATAAGGTAGTATTTACTTAAATTTTATTTTAGAAAATCTTAAAAATTAAATAGAAGAGAGGGTCTTACATGCTTTATAGGTAGTATTATCACTCGTATATTATACTAGCTTCAAGCTGCCCGATGGGTAAACTAGCTTTATAATTTCGTTTTAATGAATATTAGACGACTAATTTTTAAATGTGATCATCTCAAAAGACCATAACAAATGTGTAATAAATTACACAAAATACATAAGAATAAAAAATGTGTTTAATAAATACAGAGTAAGAAAAATATTATAGCCATACTGAAAAAAAAATTATAAATCTTTAAAGGCTACGATATAGTTCCTTGTATACAACATAGTGGTTTCATATCTATAGTCGTTTGTCTCCTTTTTTTAATCAATGTATGTACGTAACATCTTTTTGTGATAATTAATCATTCGACAAAACTAATGGACTATTATCTCGTATGACATAATATTTGTTATGCTTCATTTGCGTCCATCATTGAAAGAGTTACGTTTAGTGACCACTTGACTATACCTGTTAACTATAGCATATGATTATTTATATACTAAAGAAATAGTCTGTATAACTATGCTAAAATCAAATACTGTCATTAGCGTCGATTGACTTCACTTGACTGTACCTGGCTCTGTCCCTCCTTAAGCTTATTTACAGTCACCATAGAAAATAAGCAACAAATTCAAGCTATCACAAAATTCTCATATTATATATATATATATATATATATATATATATATATATATATATATATATATATATATATATATATATATATATATATATATATATATATATATATATTCATTTTTCAAAACAAACACAAAACCCATTAAAGTTGATAAGGGGAGCCTAAAGCCATGCCTTATTCAAGCTTTTTGATATAATACCTAGCTAATCCAAAAGGCTGGAAAGAGCAGCTGAGCTGAACTCTTTATGCCCCTGAATAGGAATACACATATAGGTCATCAAAGTGTGCAAAAAGTGTCATTCAAGTATAACTTATAGTGACCTCTTGCGGAACCCACCTGTAAGAAGTCACTATAAGTTGCACATGACCTTTTGCGTGTTCGATCTTATAGTGGCATTCAAGTGCAAAGTGTGCAGAAAGTTTCATAAAATATATTGACCTCTTGCGGAACCCGAGTCGATTCGTTCCATTGCAGGCCAATCATGTACAACCTATGTATCACGTCCATCTGCATTAATTTATCAGTCACAAAATGAACTCATTTGTATCAACTAATTCTATTATTTGTTTAAATATCATAATATCTAATATGTAAAAGATTATTCTACTTTTACTAATAAAAAATTCATCCATTTGACCTAAAATGCCCAAAATGCATAGATACCTTGTGAGCATGATGCAACACTACCATTAACCATGTAGGGATATATAAGCAATAGATCAGACTAAGCCATGCAAAATACTCGCAGAAGAAGTATATTCGGATGTGCAACCATACTAATCGTCTCAACCTCCATTTGAAACCTCAATTCACCTCCTTGGCAACAGTCCTTTTTAGTCTTTTTACAGCCACCACTATATTGAATGCCACCATTTGAGCTCCATGCATCCATCTGATTCATGGGTTATAATAAGATGAGTCGAAACGTATTAATTTAAGATACAATCTTAAAATATTTTTCTGGGTGAATTTAGAGTAAATAGACCTTTTATAACCAATGACAAATAGTGTAAGCAGGCTTGACAGCAGACAACAAAGTGTGGTTGAGAGCTTGGGGTAGCATATCGTACATCCATAAATATGATATTAGCTCATCAAACTCATTCAAGATTTAAATATAACGTACAACAAAACTTACTCATGTATTGTATCTATATATCTACATGACTAAACCTACATATTGGAAAAGGCTCAAGGCTTTGTAAGAGATTTTCCACCCACATAGTAAGTAGCTACAAAAGATCATGTTTTAGTTTTGAAACCCGTAATACATGTAGTTAACACTAAGTTATAAATAGGCTTGAAATAAATAGATAAGATAGAACAAACCTATAGTTATAAACATCCCTCACTTGTGCAACCTCATGATCGATCTGATTTGTTCGCAGACAATATGTAGTCCTGTTGCTTGATCTTTCTGTTCAATCAAAAGAAGAGTTTGAGCAAAAAAGTGTAAGGCAATGTGAGATATGATACATAAAACTGAAACACGTAAACATGGCAGGTGTGTAACTTTCATCCGGGAGTATAGGTGGCAAAGTGGGTACATCAGGTAACGGGGTCAAAGGCTTAAAGCATGTGATTCATATGTGTGTTCAAAATGTTTAAGTTATTCCCAAACACCAATAAAGATAAGAGATTCAATGTAACACCCCGACCTGACAAGGGTAAAGATGTCACAATAATATGGTTTCACATCAGAACATACAGAATTAAACAAAAGCAAAAGTTTTACATAAACAACTTTAATCTAAATGACTATGGTCAAATCTTCACCCAGCTTTACTCTCAATCCCAGAAAGCTATCCCAAAAGCTATCTCGAATACCTGCCGCGGTGAAAAGAAAAGCGCCTGAGCTTAAAAAGCCCAGTGAACAGATATATAACAAAATAAACTGAAATATAAATACTGAGGTACAATTCTTATAGTATGGGAAATATATTTTAGGAAAAAAGGATAGTACGGAAATGTAATATGTGGTTTAGGTAAGGAATCTATACAATCACTTGTATAAACAGAGTTAGAATATACCATGAGCTCAGAAACATATCATAATCATAACCATATATCTTCATAATCATATAGAGGGGAGACCTCTTAAAAAATCAGACAATATGATGGGTGTCATTAAATGGAGTAGCTAGCTCCCAGAAATGTGAAGGACGTGTATCGCGCACAGAGCCACATTCACCAAACAAATATCATATCATAACTTTTCAGAAACGGATCTAGGATGCATCCATACGCCCCTGAAATTAACCCATCACCATAGTGCACATTCATATATAACAGAAGGGATGTGGCAGAACATCACTCTACTACCCTAGAGTCATGTCAGGGGTGCATCCCTGACACGGACATGGAACCCCCATGCCTAGTGAAGCTCAGATAACTTAAGGTTCATAAACAAAGGCTCAAAATATAGTTGTCATATCAGAAGGTTTAAATCAGAAGGTTAATCATAGCAAAGGTTCAAAACAGAAGGTTCATATCAAAGGTTGTCATCACAAAGGAAACCTTAAGAGCAAGGTCAGAATATCCGTACCTTAGCAAAGCAATGAGATCAAAAGAAAGATTCACGAAAGGAAGAGTTCACTTCTTCTTCAATATATCTACCTGAATTATAATCATTTTAGTATTAATAACTTTATCTTAAATTAGATTGCTCCATTTAGTCATATTTTCATTTTTAGTAACTTTTCATTTTTTAGCAGGTTTCCCAATTTAGTAAGTTTCTATAATTAAAAAGATTACACATTAAATTATGTTTAAACTTTAGGTAAATCATTATTATGGAATTAGGGTTTCTTAACAGTTTAGGGTAAAACATGTCAACTTTTAAAAGTTTAGGGTTTAATATGTAATTATTCCAAAGTTCAGGGTCTAAAGTGTAAATATTACATTTTTCATAATTTAAACAAATAATCCATAAGTTAACAATATTAACTATTCAATACTTCAAGTTTACAAATGTTACAAGTTAAACCTTTAATTTACATTAATTACAAATAGGTCCTTATTAATAATTAAATTACAAATATATCCATATTAAATTCATATAAGCACATTAAACCTTTAATTATCAAAATTTACACATTTTACCCCTCAATTTAATATATATTCTAAGCACCCTCATCTTTCCATAATTTACAAAATTAACCCTTAATTTTAAATAAATACAATTCGTACCTAAAATTATATTAATTTAACAAATAATCCTTTTACTTACAAAATTCACACATTATACCCTTGTACTTATTTTATAAAAATACCCCCTAGTCTTTTATGATTTCCAAAATAAATCCTTAAAGTTGAATAATTTACAAATGTACCATTATAGTTTTTAAAATCCCATTCGATTCTAAAATAATTCCACAAACCCTAACCCTAATTTTTCCCAATCATTACGTCATCCTTAAACCTCATTTAATGCATCAAAATTATAAAAACCCTAACCCTAAACCATTCGACCCCTTTTCTTTTATTTTTTTTGTTTTTCGAATCCTTAAAACAAGAAAAACTCAAAACGATTTCTACAAGCTTCATATACATTATATCTAATTTTATTTAGGTTAAATAACATATAATAGATGTATGAAAATTCAGATAGAGGCACAATAAATAAATATACCTGATTTAGGGTTTTAGATCGATTTTAGGGTTTTGATTTTCTTTTAATTCATACGATCAAAATAACATGCATGGATATTTTACTTATGTGTATTATGAATCAAATAGATGAAAAGAGTGATTAAAAATTACCCTTGAAGGAATCAAACTCAAAAACAAATTTGTACTTCTCGGATTAAAACAACTCGAACCAAAATTCCCAACCTTCGAATTAGAGTACCACAGCCTTAGCAACTATTTTTCCCACCTTCTTATGCTTGAAACACGTCAAAAAAAAACTTTGGAGCCTCATAAATTTTTGTGTCGAGTATAAGGGTTTTTAAGGGTTTCGTTTGGTTTTAAAAGTTGATTTAGGGTTTTCTAAAAAAATTAAAACGTGTGGGCATTATATATAGGAGCTGAAATACTTATCTTTGGCTGCAATATTATGTGATAAGGTCAAATTAAAATATTATGCAAGTTTCCTAATGTATTTGTGATTTATTTCTTTAATTTAAATATGTACATAAATAATTATAAATCGACCCAATTAATTATATTCAAGAAATTATTTTTACTTTTACAAAAGTGACAAATTTTATTCATACTTAATTTATTGTGATCATATGTTGCCAAGTTCCAGATTTCTAGGGTTTATTTGGTATTATTTAAGTGTTATTTCAAAATTTTAAACTTAAGGACATTTTGGTAATTTTGCATGTTTAGAATTTTTAGGTATTACATTCAGCGAGTTTGAACTTTAAGGAAATTCCAAACACCCATGAACCACAAGTAAACAAAATTCAAAAGCAAATACCAAGCACCCCTAAATACCAAAATGTAAACAAAAATACACTTTTAAGCTCGTGTGAAATGTCTCTAAATAAATAATAGCAACAACATATATTAAATGACTTGTAAAAATGAGTAACTAATAATATATTTGGATGATGCAATGACATCCTTTTTTATTTTAAGATCAAATATGGCTGATTTAGGCAGAGGTGGTTAAATTACATGTATTTCATGCACATGTTGATTGTTACAAAGATATTAAAGGACTACCACAATAATAAGTTTTTACGGATGGAATGATCATTTGCAGATGCATATGTGGTAGTCCAGGACCGTTTAAAATTAGAACTGATGAAAAGTTCCTAGATCAACACAAGTAGATAGCAACATTCTATATATCACAATTACATAAAACAATTCCTATACTTTATTATAATTCTATGCTCATATCCACATTACTATCGTAAGTTTGTTTCATATACTGAATACTGAAAATAATTGAAATGTAGATGTAGGGATTATAAAAGTCTTGTTCTTATATTGGAAACGATTGAATGGTTGCTTTAATCTATATGTTAGTGTCTAAACATGTCCTATATGATTATTTAAGTCCATAATCTCTTTCAAAAAGGCTTATCAAAACCACACCCTAAACTTGTTTATATATATAACCAAAAAAAAATTGAATCAGAAGTTGAAATAGTGATGGCTTTGAACTATGATTGAACTCTTGAAAGAAATAGAATGGTTTGAACTAGAAAAGCCCACATACAAAGGTCCCGATTCTCAATGTACTCAAGGACCATTTACACCCGTTATTTCCGTTTGTTTGTCTTAAGTGTTCATTAGATATGCAATATTCCCCTAACAATATGTGTACATAAGTTATTAAATCTGTCATTTTAAACAAAGAAAAATGCATACTTACGTTATTATACCTCATGAAAACCTAACAAACAAATACCAATATATACTTACATTATTAGACCTCATTGCTAATATATTCAAGATGACATGATCATATAACGCAGATGATTGCTGTTACATATTAGCCACTGTGGATTACGGGTGATCGAATCCTATAACTGTGATTATCAAAAGAATTCATAAGGAAAAAAGAAGCAATCTCCATATATAGATAAATACAAATCAAGAAACATGATTACATACTAACATGATATCTGTTGCAAAAAAAGTGATGAAAATCAACTAATAGTGAGAGTCCTGAAATTGAGTAATATTTTCTAGCTAACATGTTCAAAATAACAATCATTCCCAAAGTATCAGATGTCATTCTAAATTTCAGGTTGCTAAGAAATTTAAAGACCTAAGAAAATAATAAGTGATGACAATTCAAGTATACTTTAGGACAAACGGGTGAGGTATACCTGTTCAATATTGGTAAAAACCAATTCCTCTGGATTGTCGGGCACGTCATAGGCTAATAGATTATGAGCTCTTTTACGTGTATTGTACAATTTGTCCCTCACATCACAAAGAATAACACGGTATAGTTGAATAGAAGGAACCAATTTCCGTAACTCTAGAGAAAGAATGAACATTTAGCACCTATAATGGGGACAAAATCATATTATCATAATCATATCAGATGTCGCAAAATGGGATATTTGGGTGCATTTGGTGACGCGTCAAAAGGGTGATTATTTTGTATTAACGGGTACGTTAGTTAAATAATGGTTAAATAATGCTTGAAATTTCTATATATTGTAATATCAAAGGAAAACTTCAAATCAATTACCGATGTAATGATAGACGTCACTCTAAGACGATGATCTATGGAGTTCCTCAGTTCGAACATGAAATTCACCACTAAAACGCCACATGGACATCTGCAAAAACGATATTAAATTGAGTAAAAAGCTTGATACAATCACGTTAAAAAAATATAAAACGAACAAAAATAAATTGATGTTTTCTAAATACCTAAGAAAACAACATACAGTATATTTCGGAAGGAGAATAACAACTTATAATCTATAGACAGCATACCAGATGACACATTCATAGTATTTGGTGGACAACTGAAGGACATTGTCTTGTAGACACGATCGGAATCAGCATTACATTTGTTAACAACCTCCAGATGTGCAACAAAGTGACAATTAACAAAACAGATGATCCGTCCATAGATTCTCATCCTCAAACCAACTGCTTCCTGTACACAACAGTGACTTATGAATATTACAACAAAAAATATTGATAGCATGTGTATCATTAGAATCTCTAGTAATTCAAGCAAATTAAAATGACCCAAATGCAGCAGCTACCTTGTTACTAATAGTATTACCAAATCCACATGGAATTGTTGTTGTAAAAAAACTCTGAATAAAGTGTAAAACATCAATAAGTATATATACGCTAAACTTTTCCCACCACCCCCGTCTTACAACCAACGCTTATACTATGCAATTTACCATCGAAAATACTTTTGTTAACAATCCTTAACAAATAATTAGCTATTTTTAAAATGGTATAATATTTGTAGTACGGCTTGAAACACTTACAATTAACAATAGTAAGTCAACCTGTCCGTGTAACTTTTTGACCCATTATTAATCCGACCATTTTGCAATATCCCATACGATAGTCTATCTAACTAATAAATAGTTTAGAAAATTAGATACGTTTACATTTTCCATTTAGGGTTCTTGCAGGTGGTGTTTGTAATTCGGTTCCCACATGTAACCTATCAAGAATTACGGATAACAGGAATAAGGAAAAACCAACAATAAGCCCAAACATTGACAATTCTTAACAATCAGGTATTATATATCTTAAACTAAAAAAGGTAATACACAATGGTAAAAGATATGACCTTCCATTATCGGGCATTCTAAGCTTGACGATAGCGATATCTCCACTCTCTCCATTGACGACCTCAAGTGAATAATCACCGTCGACTTCTGTTGTATAGGAACGACTGCCTTCAAACGATCATGTGATCATGGTGCAACCTGATGACACGGTTTTATTACAAAATTGCATCTCTTCTTTGTATTTTCACTACGGTGCAAGAAATTATAATGTTAAATTTATAACTATGAGTTTACGACAATGATTAAAGAAGAAATATTCCAACAACTAATTACATGATTGCACTGTGACAACACTACACATTGATTCACGGAAGTCACGAACTCTGCCACGATGATAGTTTTTTTGTACTCTACATGTGACTTCCATAACTTGTTGCCTATATTCCTCCAATACACAAACCAGTTCTGCTCGTTTGTAAATCCAAGTCCGTATGTTTTCGGCTGAATATTATGTTGTTGCAGAATAGTCCAGCTAAACCTACTAATTCAATTCCTAACCTCAGCAAATGTTGTTGGTTCAATATGGTAAAACTGTGACAAATGCTCATAATAAGGGTTGTCATATCATGCGAAATAATAATCTGAACAACACAATAAGGTTTTTCATATCATGCGGAATAATAATTTAAAGGTTTTTCATAGAATGCACACAATTCAAAATTTTATTTAATATAAATCTATGCTTTTTAAAGAAAGAACTTTTCGTCTAAATGGGATTAACACAATTCAAAGTCATAAAAGGAAAACAATTAAACTTTGAATTATTATATTATTTTCTTTCAAAAATTTCATCAGACAGATAGTGATTCCTTCATCAAGAAAATATTATCAAAAACGTGGTTAATCATGTTAAACATCAAGTAAGTAAATATAAGTTTTGAGGTTCTCTAATCACAACAAAATTTCCAACCTAGAACCCTAATTAAATCAATTTCAATAAAATTAAATCAAAACAATTAAAGATCAATCAATATAAAACATAATCCTAATTCCATATTATACATAAAAACTTGGAACTACGATTATGAATTTGAAGATTAAGATAGCTTATATTACGTTATCACCTTAGATCCTCGATTCAGATTTAAAGATATAATTGTTTATGATGTAATTTTCTGATGTATGAAGCATTGATGGATTTGAACAACAATTGATTAATGAGTTTTCAAATTGATGATTGTAATCAAATTGTGGTTTTTGGTTTGATTCATGGGATTCATTTTAAATGAAGAGTGATTTGTGATTTGTGATTTGTGCGTGTGTCTAATTTGTGTGTATTTTTAGATGATGAGTTATATGTTCCTTGTTTCATGGGATTCGTTTTAAAACTTAATAAGCTACGGTTTTGTTTTGAATTGTTCAAACCAAATTGATTTCAAAAAGATTTCACAGCTTTCTATTTCAGGGGAGGTTTCCATGTGTAGTTTTTATAGAATTTTGGGGGAGTTTTTTGCCTCTAAAAATAGCAATCACACTTGTTCTTTATATAGGTTGGGATTACTTAATATCATAAAATGACGAGGTACTCAAACCCATGCGATGCACACATTTTGTAAAAAGTTGTTATTTGCGTAATGTTCAATGTAAAGTTTTAAACTATAAATGTAAGTGTTTATCTGATTGTGAAATGTGCATAACATTTTTTAGCCAAATAGTTTTAAAATGAGTTTAGTGGACCTCGAATTTAACATAATTGTAAAGTATTAAATATAATCAAATCAATCAAAACCTTATTTTAAACTTGCAAACTACACTAGATAGGATCTAAGCATACTATTCCTGATATCGACCTCGTACTTACCTCACTGGCTACATCTGATCGGGTGGTACACATCCCTTGAAAGTGTGTCTTTAAGCTATAAGTCCGGCTAATATAAATTTAAAACTTGAATATAAAAATACCTACAAGGAAATACACATCAAGTTTTTGGCGCCGCTGCCGGTGAATAGTTTAGTTTTAGGTTAATTTAGTGTGTTTTGTATTTTTGTTAGGTTAATTTAGTTTTTATTTGTTTTCTTTGCTTGTTAACTATCTTCTGTCTCACGTTAGGTTTATGGCGTATTCACTTCCATTTGATACGATGTATTTCTTGATTCTCTCAGTTGCCGCGTATTGCTTTCTAGCATACGGCGTAATCGTTACTGAAACAAATTAGTTTCTCTTAGTTTAAATTTTCATTTTCTTTTTATCATTTTTAGTTTTTAATTCAGTAGTCAGTTAGTTTTAATATTTATTAAAATTTTCTAAAAAAACAAAAACATAAATTTAAAAAAATCGTTATTATTCATCTTTTCGGCGTATTAATTTATTTTGATATGGTGTAACGGTTTTAATCCAGTATACGTATTGTTTTAAGACTGATTAAGGTGTAAATTCGCACGCAATACCCTTTGATACTATTTGTGAGGATTGAAACCTTTCTTTTTCTACTATTTTACCCAAACTCCACAAAAATATGTGTGTGCCGGTGGATTGATGTAGACTTTAGGACTTGGCTTGGTATATCTATTCGAAACCACCAAAATGAGCATTATGATGGGGATTATTTGCAAAATCTACCGAATTTTACAATCCTCCTATGCACTGTACCTAACCGTTGTAGTGTAGTATTGGTAAGACACGGGGGATTGATCGTTCTCTAGGGGAATTGTGTTGTGAAGGTCGAAGTATATGACATATAGGTCTAAAGGCGCGGTAGGATTCTTTTTGTATTTTTTATAAAAGCAATTAAAATCTTAGGGTTTGAAGAGTGGGTGTTTCAAACTACTAGTTAACTAATAAAAACTAAATTAAACTAATAAACGGAAAAATAAATTGGTAACTCTTATGATAGGTAGATGTGTTTACTTAGATTTCTTTACTCCCTAGTTATCTCTTATTGATTAGTCGAATTGTCACGTCCTTGTTTAATTGCCGCCTTGTATTCATATATTGTAATAGGGTGGTGCCAAATTCCCTAACTTTATGAGTGTATAAGTCTCCTTTAGAAGACCCTAGATCTACAAGTGACAATTAAGTCATCTCCTTAGGATCTCCTACTATCTACAAGCCGCAACTCACACAATAAATACAACGAAAATAAACCACCAGTGCACTCTAGGGTATGAAGATGATAAGTTGGACATTCAAGCTAACACATATAAGATTATAGCCAGTTTTCCTATTCCTAAAGCAAGACAACCAATTAAACAAGAGACGATAATCAATATTTAACAACTCGGTTTTATTAGATCTAAGCAAACACTAATTAATTTAGCCTAGCATGTTAAAGTGAAGAAAAGAAAAGCATATAATCAAACAACACATAGATATATTGAATGATTAAAGAAGGATTACTTAACTTCAATAAAACATGAGCAAAAGTGGCTGTAAAAGCCTTACAAAAGCCGTGAAATTCGTATAAGGTTTCGCCTCATCAAAGCGTTACATCAATAAAGGAAAACATGCGAAAATATGTATAGATTTACAATCGTGGCGACATCATGTTATGGGTTGTGACGCCATTAACCCCCCGTCATTAGGGTATCTTCTGTTGCTAAATTGCCGTTGTGACGCTGTCGCTCAATGACTGTGACGTCATCATGGATTGTGCGAAGGTAGTGATGTTGTTAGCTTATAAATCTTCACAAAAAGTCTGAGCCATCTTGTGTAAATTTTACTCTGAATCTTGGCCTTCAGAGACAAGTGACGACATCACTTTGTAAGTTGTGATGCTGTCAAGTCCCTATTCGCGACTTGGTCGTTTTTCTTTGTTTCTTCGTCCAAAATAGCCAAAAACACATCGGTTTTCATATTTTGTGTCCCAAGTACCTAAAATTCGAAAAGAAACGATTTAAGGCAATAATTGATTAATTACATATGAGTTTAGGGACTAAATGACCCCTTAAAAAGGTGTGTTTTAAACCCTTATCACATTATATTGAGGAAACTTGGTGTAATCGGCTTTAATCAACGTAAGAGGCAAAATTATTAGGATTCACCCAAATGGCCATGTCATAATATATGTTTGTTTTTCAACTAACTACACTAGTTATTCGACCACCTGTTTAAACCCTTTGTTACTCTCATCTTTAGAGTAAGATATCCCTAGGACCACCTGACCTCATTGTCTACTCTCTAGATGATTGATATGTGCAGTATATATAGATGAGACTTTTTGACATGGAAATAGTCAAACAAAGTCAAACCGGGAGTATTAGATATCCCCGGGTCGTGTCCATGTTAGGTGTGAAACGCGAAGTCGAATAACGTTTTGTGATCGGGTGATTTGAATGGGATTTCAAGAGATTTTTAGATTTCTAAACTAAATCAAGCAAATAAAATCTCAAAATAACTCAACTAAACAAATAACGAAAGCACGTAATGCACAATTACACTAAAACGTAACACATAACTCCTAAAAACGTAAACTAAAAGCGAAATTACCTAAATTAAATTACAAATTTGAAATTAGAAATGAAAAACTACTTAAAATTTTATAAAAACCCTAAACGTAACTTGAAATTATCAAAAACGTAACAAAAATAAAAAACGGACCGTTACCGGGCTCGGTAACGGTCTACAACGTAAACTTTTTGATCTACAAAGCCTACGGATGTGAAAATAATTTTCCTAGATTCTAAATGTAAAAAAAAAAAAAAAAAAAAAAGATTTAAAAAAAAGAAATTTGATTTTTTGACTATTTTTCTATTTATTATGATTTAAATAATATTTTAACTAAATAAAATGATTAAAATTACTAAACCTAATTGGAAAAATCTGATTTTTTTTTTTTATAATAAACCTAATGATAACAGAAATAAGAGAAAATCACTAAAAGTCCTAATGTCTAATTAATAAGCAGTTAATAAGCTATAAGGCAAAATAAGCTAAATTAGGTAAACTATATTAAGTATTTGATTTTGCAAAATGGTAATGAGAAGACCCTAGGGCACTTTTGGTAGTGAGTGTTGTGGTGTTGTCCGTGTGTTGTGTGTAGACCTAGGTTCGAATCCTTCCCAAACCCAATTTTTTGCAATTTTTTTTTCTGTGAAAAAATTAAAAAGCAAATTTGTTTAACACTAAAAACTAATGATTTTTGTGAAAGTAAGTTTTCTAGAAACTTATAAATAAGCTGAGAGGAGCTTATGTCTTAACAGTTAACAAAGAAGAACAAAGAACAAAGTTAAGCTTTACTGTTTCAAGCTCATAAGCTCATAAAAGCTCAGATAAGCTTGCCAACACCTAAATAAGCTAACAACAAACACAAATTACCTAATGAACTAAATTAAACTAGAAGAAGTTCAAAAGAAAACAAATAAGCACTTAATGTTTCAAATAAGCTTAATAGTCATTCACAAACAAACAGCCTTAGAGGGGTGTTTTCATGCCCTCCAAAAGCTAACAATAAGCTAGATTGAAAATTTGCAAAAATTACCAATACCTAGTATACCAACCAGAGATGAGGCATGCAAATTTTTAGAAGCTATTGGCTTATATTGAGTATGTGAAAAATAAAAAACAACTGATGCTTGGACAAATTTTGTGGAAAAGAGTTTTTGCATCCCTGATGGGGGGGTTTTCTACCTAATCAAAAGCTAGTAAAAAAATTCTAAAAAATAAAATAAAAATGGGAATAAGTAAAAAAGCAAGCCAACTTCTTAATTCCAAAGTTTCAAAGGATTTGGTGTTGATTTGAGAAAATGAAAAATAAAAACACAAACCTGTTTAGCCTATTTTGTTTACTGAAACAATGTTGAGAAATGGGTCAGATTTGGTTTTTTGACTCTTAAAGTCAACTACCAGATTTAAAACAACTAAATTAACATATTTGGGACTAATATCAAGCAAAACTATCAACTAGAAGTGGCCTAACTTATAATCTATCCTAACAACTACTTAATGACAGTTAAGTAACAAAGATTTTGAAAAAGCTACTAAAAGTCTTTTAGACTAATGGAAAATGACTGAATTTGATTAAAATCTATTAAAAACAACTTTTGCAAGAGGGTCAAAACAGGTTTAAGGGTAAAAAGGGAGTTATCCCGAACACCCCTTATGGGATTTCTGTTTTCGAATTTCAAAAGGAAAGATGTTTTATTTATCAAAGCTTTTAAACAAAAGGTGAGGGCTAAGGCAAGTTTTAATGCCAAGAAAGCAGTTTTCAATAAGCACTCCCAATAAGCAATACTAAACTATTTTAACAGCGAACAAGCAATAATCAAAACTACAACTAACTAAGCTATCAAACATGGATAACTAGCAAAATAGCACATAAACAAACAGAAGAAAACAGAAATAAGCACAAATAAGCCAATTGAACAGTGATTAAGCACATGAATAGTAAAATTGGGAAAATGACTTACAAAAACCTTTGCACAAACAAGGCTATATTGGCTCTAGGAGCTACTCTACAAGCTCATAGCTTGTTTTTTAACAAGCTAGGCAAAAGCTATATGGCCCTTCCCTTTCCTGACCATCATCCACACTTCTTGTATATATATATATATATATATATATATATATATATATATATATATATATATATATATATATATATATATATATATATATATATATATATATGAGTCAGCTTCGCTCCTTTATTCGTACATCTCTTTCTCGAATGGAAATTTCCCAATAGTCAAGGTAGGACGAAGAATAACATTAGTGGGTATAAAGAGAAGCTGTAGGAGAAAGAGTGTAATCAATATTGAATGAAGTTTATGTAGACTGAAAGCTTAGTAAACTAGCCCAATTATTCATGTAACTAGTTAAAGAAGAGAAAGAGCTACCAGAATCGTCTTTGCAGCGTAAACTCCTGCTAAATGAATGCCTTTGCTTTGGCTTTGAAAGTCTTTCTTTCCTTGCGCAAACAATTGGTTGTGCTATTGGAAATCCCCTACTCTCATCGAAGGAAGAGGTTTTTCCATGCTTCTTCTGCCCACCAATCTGTATATATATATATATATATATATATATATATATATATATATATATATATATATATATATATATATATATATATATATATATATATATATACACGTATCTATATATACATATACTCCGTATATCTATACATTATATATAACAGGGGAGGCATTTGAAGAATATGCCACCTCATTGCCCAGTCAATGCCCAGTAATTCAATTTCAGCCATGTCATCAGCCATGTCATCACATGCAATATCCAACATTTTTTTTAATTTAATTATTTTTTACAAATAAATTTCGGATTTATCTTTTGCTATTAATAAATTTCTTTTTTACAAATAAATTTCGGATTTATCTTTTGCTATTAATAAATTTCGGATTTAATTTGTACAAAAAAGCATGGTGTTGGATTCGAACTTGGGTCTATTAGTTCACAAACAAACACTTCAACCATTGGAACAAGGCAAAAGTTGTGATAGACAATTCAAAATTAAAATGTAATGTCTTAATCACAATACATTATTTACACCATTTAACTAAATAAAACTCTAGAATATAAATCCATATTTATCTTCTCACTATTACGATTTATAAAAAAAAGGTACGCCTCTTTTAAACCCTAATACTGAAACTTTGTTACTCTCTGTGCATATGTTTTTGCAGGTTTTTTCATGTTAGACGCTTATGTTAAGATGTTTATGTTCATGCAAATATATATGTTCATCTTCGCTATATAGGATCTCTTGCATGCAAAATATTCACTATATATATGTAATTGTTATTTGTGTTAATGAATTTTAAGTTATTGTCAGTACCTCATATTTGAATTGTGCTTTTTAATGTAGGTGGAATTTTCAAATCTTTGAGGTTATAATTTTCATATCCTACTGCGGGTGTCAGTTTGTGGCTTTGGTCAAAGTTCAAAGGTCCAAGTAAGTGAGAAGTAGTGTGGTAAGTAATTCAAATAATTGTAGGAAGCTGTATATTGGCATAGAATACAACAAGCTTAGCTTGGTGTACTTATATAACAATAGGAGGTCAAATGATGAACCTCTGTTACATTATATTTAGATCAATTTAGAGCATAAATTTTTGGATGTAAAAGAAGCACGCAACAAAAACATAAGTTTACTTGAAGACAATGACGATTGGTTTTGCTACTTATTAGAAGATGTAAACATGTTTACAATGCACTTATCTGATATATTTTTTTAATGTGCAGGGAATCCATGTGTCGATCCGAATAGCATGGCACTCTTTGTATTCATGCCAATTAAACGAAACCTCGGTAACATATGCTAAAGATATTTGCACTCTACGACTGCTAAGAGATTTGCTGTTACTGAGGACTCGAAGAGAGGTATCATGTATCCTTTTATTATCAGTACCTCATATTTGAATTGTGCTTTTTAATGTAGGTTGAAATTTGAAATCTTTGAGGTTATAATTTTCGTATCCTACTGCGAGTGTCAGTTTGTGGCTTCTTGGTCAAAGTTCAAAGGTCTAAGTAAGTGAGAAGTAGTGTGGTAAGTAATTCAAATAATTGTAGGAAGCTTTATATTGGCGTAGAATACAACAAGCTTAGATTTCTTTAAGTTCATTCCATGTTTATGCTGTTTTTGGTTCTGCAGACGCAAATGTACAGACCACAAGTGCCTTACCGCGTGTGATACACAACACAAATCATGTAACCGGATCTGCTACAGGTAAGTTATTTTACCTCTTTGTTGAAACAGTCACCCTGGTCTCGGAGGAGGCTTTTGTTTTCCGTATAGTTGTTGTCATGCGAACCAGTTGTAAATGTTACCTATTTAATTAGTTGTAAATGTTACCTATTTAATTAGTTACCTTAGAATGTTACAACTGTTACCACAAGTCATACACGAAGTAGGGTGTCGTGTCTCATTTGCCAAAAAATGTAAGCACGTTACGCCTTACTGAAGCTCCACATTCAGAAAAGCACAGATGAATTGCTTAATGTTTTTAGTGCTTTTTTGCATTCATTTGATAATTAAACATTTATCATTTTAGTTTGTTAGTTATATGATTATAATATATATGCAATAAATTTGAAATTAAGTATTGCGTTTTGGCAGCAACAAAGGTGGGATTACCAACATCTCCACTGTATACTATCGTTGAATAGTAATGCTACACCACCAATCACCGGAGTCAGCTTTGCATCTGGTGGGTCTGGCATACTTAACGGAACCGGTGTAAACTATGTAAGTATTTTGAAAACTGAAATAGGAATGAAAATAATTAATAACCATAGGGCGAGATACGCTATAAGGATTCCGATGGCAAGGGATTCCAGCGTGTAAGCAGGTGTATAAGTTTCCACTCCGCGCTAAACGAGTGTTTAGAAACTAACTGTTTGCAGTTTTATTCATTATAATAACTACAATACATATCATTAGCACCACAAGTAGACTACTTTTCTATGGTCCGTGATAAACTAATCCAACAACTCGAACAATCGGGTGCCCAAATGCACCTATCACAATCCATATTCACAATCTTTGCGGGAGACAATGATATATCTGCATATTTTACCGCTGGTTCCGCAATCTCCAGACAATACACCCCGCAATAGTTTGTTGATCTTATGCTGTCCACCTTTAAAGGGTTACTCAAGGTACCAAACTTTTATAGTGAGCAAGTTAAATATATGCAGATATAGTTGAGCTATGTTAGTGGCGAAAAGGGAATACACCGTTCTGATATGGAGCTTGTGACCCCATGGTTTAAATTCTTGTGGGAGACTTACATAACCGTTCTTGAAATTTTGCGAAACAACTCCAAATTGATGGCTTTATATGCTGTAAGTTCTGTTTTATAATCTGTACTGCCTTTATTTTAATTTGCTTGTGAATTTAAATAAATTTTCATTTGCGATTCCCTTAATCATGTTTATAAAAACACTTTTATTATTCTAACGTTAGGACTAAGGTACTTGATAGTATTTAGGTGTGACCAATATCCAAAATGCTATTATTTAAAAGTCAATGATGTACAGGGACGATTCAAACTGTTGACATGTCAATCGAAGACAGTGACAAATTTATGAATTTTGAATGCGCACTATTATTTTTCGTCTTTTTTTTGCTCTGTAAAATGCTACTCCGTACTAAAGTTTTCTGCCCCTGCGATATGTGCATAAACCCGGTGGCTGATTTATTGTGATTTTGCGACTGCAGGGAACTGCAGATGCTATGAGAAGATATTTATTAGTATTAGAACAACATCCAATAGCTGAATTTCTTATCCTTCCAAGTCACCATCTTTACAAGATGGATTATCAAAAACTTATCGAAGCACACAGAAACAAGAAGGCTGATGTAACAGTTACAGTTTTAGATAACATGAGAGATTACAATACATGCTTTGGCATTTTTAGTGTAGATTTTAGCAATCGAATTACCGGCTTTAAAGAGGAGGCAGAATCAATGCCAATTACACGATATCAGTTAAGTGGTTCACATTTATAAGCTTATGGTTCATAAAATAATATGATTCTTAAAGAACTATCTTATGTAGCCGTTCAGTTGGTCAGCCGTCTATAAACACAGGTTCATTGAACATTCATGATTCTATGGACCTGCGATTGGGTCAACAATAAATAAATAAATAAATGACAGTATGTTTATGTAGAATATTTGTAGTTCTATGGGCCAAAGACTGGGACACAAGAAAACAATCGGTGATCTCAAAACATTTTGCGCCCCTTATTTGTAAAAAAAAATGGTGGTATGCATATGTACAAACTCTATAGCTTTATGTAACACCCCCAAAATACCTGAATGGCAGCGGAATGGAATACCTGGGGGTGACTGTCATAGCACCATAGTTACAGTTATGTTGAACGACCTAAAGTGTCGTTTAGAAAATACAGCGTTTGATCATTAAAACATTCAGAGTTTACAAAGCTTAGGTCCCAAAAGAGTTTGCCAAAATTGTCAAAATAAGTTCAACAAGAATCAAACGTTTCATAAGTGCAGAAAATATAGTGAGACGCGTCGACTCCGCGACTCCATGAAGGTCCAAATGTATGCACATGAGCTACCTTAATAACCTGAGAAATACATTGCGAAAAACGGTCAACATAAAGTTGGTGAATAATCATAGGTTTATAAGTAAAATCAAGTGTATAAATGCCATAAGTATTGCCATGAATTAGGATGTCCGGAAAGTATATACATTGGCTCTTAAGCTCATGACCCCGAAGCTAGACGATACTTTGCCCCAATGAGTGTTTACCAGGCACTCGAATAATAAAGACATGAAATGCATTCGTTCCATTTGGAGCAACCCAAACACGAATGGAGGCGTCACCCTCGATAGATCTATCCACTCACTCCCGCTTAGTACCAGAAATTAACGGTCCATGATAATAAAAGGGGACTTTTCAAGACGTGGTAATAAGGAAACTTAAGCAATGTATGAATTTTATACTTAGGCATGTACACAAAAATAAGTAATACAATGTATTCTCCCCCGTGGGATTTGAAATCAAAATATAGAATTAAAACGGGGCTATGAGAACTCACCTCGAAATGAAGGTACAAAGATGGTGCAATGAGGTAAAAGTAGTCGGAACAATGAGGCGCGAGTACTATCCGCAACCTAAATGAATAATCATGATCTAACTTAGATCAAGCCGTAATGAAATGAATGCACATGCACATGATACTCATACCACTCGTAATTTGAAAATACTAGTTATCGTCATAGTAAAATAATTTCCATACTTAGGAAAAATAACTCCATTTAGTGAAGTATATAACTTGTAGTATTAACTCGTACGAAAAAGTTAGCGTTATGTTCCAAGTATCAAGACCTTAGAATGACGTCGTCATGTCGTATAAATATTTCCTCGAGTCGTACGTATTCATTTGTTAAGAAAAATAGTCCTTAGTAATGTCTCTAGAAAATATACCATTTAGTACGTACGTTATTATTTTTATTTGTGACTATATATATAAATATAGTTTTGACAATGTTAAAACGGGTATAACTCGGTCGTTTTAGGCTCGTTTTCCTTGTTCTTTATGTCCACGGATTCGTCTTTGTGTATACTAGTATATTTTAAATAACTTGGCTCCTCTAGGTTACGTTTAATGCCTCAAATTACCCGTCGTATGCTGCCAAACAGCAAGCAGTTTTCTGAAAAGTAGTTTTCGTCGTTAAATTTGCAAAAATCATATCTCCTTCGTTATAAACTCGTTTTAATCCGTTCTTTCGCCCAAAGTTTCGTTTTTGAATGTATTTTCTAAATCTTTGGCCAAAAATTACCCATCACCCACTGATTTTCCCACGAAATTAAAATAGGGACAGTAGGTATATCAAAAGTTTCAAAAACCATTTTCAAGTCTCCAAACTAGTTCCATCATCCATCAATCCACTCTCAAACACCACAAAACTAATCTAATCCTACCATACACCTTCTTAGGGTGTCATGGGTTCCTAATCACCAAAACCAAGTAGATCTAACAAGGATCTAACCAAGAATCACTTCTAGGGCTCATATGATCAAAAGTTCACAAAAATAAAGTGGTATAAGTTAATGTATGTATGAGATCTTGCAAGAAACATGTATAAATATAGTAATAACTTTTGTAAAAATGATGAAATGAGTTTAGTAACTTACTTGTAAGATTAGTGAGGTTAGGATGATTAAAACTTAATAATCCTTGAGTTTTTATTTCAAAACTCTAACAAGGATACAATAAACACTAGATTAACACTTTGATCTTTGAAAAATTTTGGTTCTTCCTTCCTTGTGTTTCTTGGCCGTTTATATGAGAAGAGAAAGAGAGAATATGTTTGGTTTTTACTTGTTGCAAATGAGAAAAAGTCTTGGTAAAGTATACTTGTATTATTGAAAATATATTATAAATAAAATGGTTAGTAACTAGCATTTATGAACAAAGTGTATGTAAGTGAAAATTGTAAGAGATTGGTGAGGGGGGGGGCGGCAAAAGTCAAGGGGGGGCTTTTGTGTAAGACTTTTGTGGTAAAAATTGTATTATTAGTTGTTTTGTGTAGTTTTAAATTGTACCGGGTACCGGGTTAACTAAAAATAAAATTTTAACGGAGTTAACCGGGTCATAATAAAGTTATAAAAATTATAAAAATAGATTGGATAAAAGTATTGGGTGTCTAGATAATTATGGTTTAATTTCTACGAAAACCGTCGAAGTTTTAGTAAACTTAAGTTAATAATTGAAATAAATATCCAAAATACCGGGTAAATTAATATTATAATTTTTATGTTATAAAAATGAATATAAAAATATGTTGGAATCATAATCGGGAGTGTTGGACATGTTAGTCACATTCATACTTCGCGTATTAGTGTTTATTTAAAATAAACATACGTAATTCGTTAATTATATTAAAAATATAATTTGAATACCCTACGAGTGGAATAGTATGCAAGTGCCATAAAGATAATATGAAGACTATTTCTAGTCCGTATGAAATGTCCCTGACAATAATGCATGAATTCGCTCCTGAACCAATACGATTACACGAATTTGAACACTCGTAAACTAAATTTACAATGACATAAATAATGCACGTGAATAGTGATTTTCTCTCGGAAATGAATAGTGTCAAGTGAATAGTAAAATTTCTGAACGTGTCTCGGAATGTCAAATTGACCTCGAAAACGATGAATAGTGATCGATGAATAGTAACTTGTGAATAGTAAATTGTCGAGGTTTAGAAAATAACCGGAAATTACGAGTTGTGACAGTCTTCCCCACTAATAGGAACTTCGTCCCGAAGTTCAGTTTTGGTTGGTCTCTGAAGTATATTTGGTAAAAAGACGTGGATACTTGAGTTGCATTCGGTCCTCTCGTTCCCAAGTAAATTCGGGTCCTCTTCGAGAATTCCAGCGAACTTTCACGATAAAAACTTGACTTTGCATCAACCGTTCGACCTCATGGTCCATGCTTTCTACTGGTTCTCTTACTAAGTTTACGTTTGTCTCAGGGTTGGACCCTTTTCCAAATGAGATTATGATTGACTAATCCGAAAGTCATTTTCCTGGGATTTGAATAGGTGAAACATAGTTGTGTAATCCGGCTGTTCCTTAATCAAGGCTCAAGTCAGATGACCAATAGGTCTACTCTTGTCTGAAATATTACGTGGTCCAGTGTAAATCAGGTTTAACTTTCCAAATTTTTTTTCGAATAATATCATGCCTTTCCTAGGCAGAACTTTCAACATGATCTGGCTACCAACTTGAAGTTTTAATGGTTTACAACTTGTAGAATTTGTAATTGATTCTTGACTTGTAGAAGGTTTCTGGTTATATCATGAATGCCTATTGGAATAGTGAGTTTTGCTTTTTCCGAGTTTGGTTCATCAATAGATGATCAGTGATTCTTTAGGTTTATAATGTATTAAAGGTAATATACGTTGCTGAATTATGTCAGAACCCATATCTTATATGTCAGCTGGTCGATTCTAAAATGAATCTTAAATGGTCCAATATACTTGAGGTTCAATCTCTCGCGTTACCAAAATTGTATCATGCCTCTCCAAGGCAAAGCTTTCAACTTAGTTCGTTCTCCCACTTGAATCTAGATAGTTTGTTGTGCAGGGATACTCAATCCGCATGATGTGCGTCATGCACCATCCTGACTTCTACCAGTTTCTCGTTGCTTGTAATCTGGTTCTTCCACAAAGTTAAGCTTGTCATCAAGTTGTATTTCTTCTAATGGTATAATGGCAGACTCGTCCAAAAGACATTTCTTGAGGTTCGAAACATGAAACGTGTTGTGTACATTGCTAAGTTCTGATGGAAGTTCAAGCTTGTAAGTAACCGGACCAATCCTCTCCAGGATCTTGAATGGCCCAATGTATCTCGGGTTCAATTTCCCGTGTTTTCTAAATCGTATCATGCCTTTCCAAGGCAAGACTTTCAACATAACTTTGTCCCCGACCTGAAATTCCAATGGTTTGCGTCGAATATCTGCGTAGCTCTTCTGTCGACTTCTAGCAGTTTCGAGTCTCTCTCGAATTTGAATTATCTTTTCTGTTGTTTCTTGTACCATCTCCGGGCCAGTACATTGTACTTCACCGACTTCGGCCCAACAAATTGGAGATCTACACTTACGACCATAAAGTGCCTCGAATGGTGCAACCTTAATGCTCGAATGGTAACTGTTGTTATAGGAAAATTCGATTAACGGCAAATGGTTAGCCCAACCATTTCCGAAGTCAATCACACATGCTCTAAGCATGTCTTCAAGTGTCTGAATAGTCCTCTCACTCTGACCATCGGTCTGTGGATGATAGGCGATGTTTACATCTTAATGAGGTTCCGAAGAAAATCTTAGAATGATTGTTAGAAGTCTGAGGTGATTCGATCACCTTTAGCAGGAATAGTTGAGACGGTTACAATGAATCTGGTGATTAATTCTACAACGTTACGTCTTCCGAATTCGGCGTTACTCAAAGAAGATGAAATATGGGTAATAATTTTTGATTCCTCGTGTTTCTCTAATCGATTGCTAAGACATGTGTCATTCTTTGCCTACTATGCTTGGTTTCCATTAATGACGTTTGAAATCGTCCTATGGTGTTCCTCCTAGTTTCCTTCATCACATATTCCAATATTCCTTATTGTCAAATCACAAAGCCCTAAATGCATAAGCGACGTAGCATGGTGATTAGTTTTCAAAATTTATCTCGCGATTTTTGAGTTTTTGGTCGAAATCTTTTTCTGAATAAACGAATTTAGAAAATGGAGCAAATGGTTTACTAAATAATATCTTTCTTGATGATTCTAAATTCAATAGTTAGGAAATGGGACGCGGTTTTCAAACAGGTGGTGAATAGGACTGTTTACCAAAGTTTGGTGTTTATATATTTCCCATTTTACAATGGTTTTGCTAAATATTGATTAAAAGGATCGTATTCGTTCAAAATAGGCAATTCAAAAATTATTTTCTACGAGATATGTGATTTGGATAAACACAAATTTTAAATCGACTTTACTTAAAGTGAAAATACTATCAAGGATAAAATAGTAGGACAGGCAATGTTCGCATAATGCATAGATGTCTAACGTTCGGTTCCTGATATTGGATGGTGCCTATTGGTGGTTATCGGGCAGAACTACAAGTCTAGGTATTCAACCAACTTAAGTCTTGAGATGGTTTATCGTTGAAATTGTCATCATGTTGGCAATATGAGGGTTTCAATTGATACTATGTCGATGAATTTCCGTATTGTCTTCACATGTAGCTGGGGAGATATTCTTGAGTCTGATGTCTCTCTCGACGTATAGGTGAGGTTATCTAGAATTTCCTGAGAACATAATGCTTTAGGGGAATCTATATCGATATCCATAATTCGAATCAATCATTCTTGTCGTAAACTCACTGCAGGGAAGTTTGCGTATGGATGAGACCATGTTAACTCAAAACACTTTACAGTATCGGTTAGGAGGTTTGGTTTATTCCCATGATGTTGCTTAGCGTACCTTCACAATGTGTTTGATCCCGTAGCTCAGTCTAGCTAGTACCTTTGAATAATAAAATCGGACAACTAGGTCAGAGATGGTGAGTCGGATGTTCGCTTGGTATCTTAAGATTGTTGTTGAGTTATAAATTTTTCTCAGTCTAGGTATAATAGTTCCGTAATCCTTTTATTGTTTTTCTTGTATCAAGGAATCCTCCTAGTACTTAATATGGGAAGTATCTCCTAAAGAAGTCAATGGAAAGTCTAACTCAATGACTAAGTGTGTGACAGGTGGGGTAAGTATCCAGAGAAAATTTGTCAGAAAGAAATATTCATAAAAGAGTTTATTTGTTTAAAACGCTTTTGGATGAAGATTGTTATTAACAATATTTTATAAAGTAACTATTTCCTTCATGGCATGATCTTTCCTGAAGTATACATAGGTGATCAGGCTATGTATAGTTGAGGACTAATGATGCGACGCTTGATTTAATCAAAATAATATTATTTTTCTCAAAAGCTTTAGATGGTGTTCAACGTTTTGTTTCGAAGAATGGTATTCTAGTCATTTCCTTCCAAAGTAATATAAAAATTGTTTCGCGTAATAATAGTAAATATTTGACGTCATATTGGATAATCAGTTTATAGTATGGTAACAAAACGACTTATTTTAGAAATTCGATAAAAACAATTTCCCCATAAGGTAGTAAAATAGTTTGAAATAAAACTCGTTGAATGGCTTGTTGGATACATGGGTAAATACTATGGATTGGTAATAATCTATTAATCCGTCAATTACGAAATCGGTCAAATCCTTAATAAGACAATGGTATAATGTTGCTAAACGATTGAAAATTGCGCAATTGCAATAGGAAATGGAATAAACGAAGGTTACGATTATCGCTGAGATAACAAAGATAGTCATTACATTAGATAGGAAAGTGCTTAATACAACTAGGTTACATCAACGTACTTATGGAAAGTACCAACAGGAAGTACAACCCTAGAGGGCTCAAACTATGGTTCACATAACTAAAACATAAACTTCTTCCTCCAATTCTGGTTTCCCAACTCCGGGCATTCATTCCTGAAGTGTCCCACTACTCCACACTCGCGGCAGGTTACCGAGAGTTTCTGATGCTTTGCGAGGGTGGGAGCCTTGCAATCCTTGGTTTCATGTCCAAGCTTTTGGCAGTTCTTACATTGAGAGGGGCAAGATCCTTTGTGATGAAACTGACACTTGTTGCACTCGGGTAAATTACCAACATACCTTTTCTTTTGGCTTGACCCCACAGCACAGGTCTCCACCACTTGTTGTATCTTAAACGGTCGTTGAGTAGCATTAGCATCCTGATTACCGACCTCTTTTCTCTTGTTGTTATTATTGTCTCCCGATGTCTTGTCGCGAACTATGAGTTCCTTTGTTTCGATTGCCATCTGGATAGCTTCAGACATGGTATTGGGTTCACATGCGATGACCATCCTACGAATTTCAGGAGAAAGTCCTCCGACGTACCTTTCAAGTCTCTTGCTTTCCGGTTCATCCATTGCAGAGCCTAGTCGATCAAAATCATAAAAATAAGCAGTATACTTGACAACATCATCTCCTTCCATGGTAAGGTTTAGTGTTTCTTGTTCAATTGCTTGTAATTCGCTTTTCACACAGAACTTCAAACTTATCATCCTTTTTAGTTTCTCCCAAGAGTGTGAGTAAGCAGCATCAACTCCTACTACCTGGACATACTTAGTCCACCATTTCTGGGCATGCTTCTGAAAAGTGCAAGTGGCGAACTTAACTTTGTCTTCCTTACGGCAGTCACCACTTTGAAAGATTGTTTCTAATTCTTCGAACCATTTGAGAAATTCCCTTGTGTCTATATTTCCGCTAAAGAAGGAGGGATTACAACCCATAAATTCCACGTGAGTAAGTTCCTTGGTGAGGGCGGTAGTTACGTTCCTGGCAATGAATTGTCCAACAGCGGTTTGCGTCATGCTTGGAGTGGTTTGCTTAAATCTATTTCCATCAAATCATAAGAGTCCATGAGAATCTATAGGTAATAAAATCATCATATTCATAACACATGAATATAATACATGAAGGTTTCGGTCTATATGGACCAATATCATAGATAGCACAACCATTCCCCTATAGTAGAGTCAATACTTGGTGATTCCGTTTGTACAACAATCAAAATACTACAAGTTTCTTTGAACTATGCCACACCTCTCGTGGCTAGGGTATTAGTAAAAGCTAGTAAAGATATAAGTCTAGTCTAGAGATTTCCTGTAGTCCCTCTAAGTGAAATCAGGTTTATGGCATCATAAGATCGAGATAGTCCTGAAGTAGTGTCTGAAGTTGTGCATCGATCAAGTCCTAGATAGTGTAGATTCTAAGCCATTCTTGAGGAACCTGTAGATGTTCCTGCTGAGTCCGTAGTCTTGGTATTATCCACAAGGCGTTATCTAATTCATGGCAAGTGAAAATGGAAAAGGAAACTGACAATGGTGGTATTCTAAAGGATGAGAATAACATTGATGACAATGCGATCCTAGTGATGAGTTAGGAGATAATGGTGATAACAGTGAATGGGATACTACCCTCTTTCGCGCTATCTAGCGACATCCAAGAGGTAAAGTTGAAGTACGCACTATGGGACGACCAATAGTGAAATAAGTAACTGACGGTGGTGGTAGTACCTGAGTAGTAAGCGTCCTACTAGTGGAGGAAAGAAAACATGCTATCTCCCTTGTAATAAGCATCCTAATAAGTCCATTAGAATTAAGTCTGAATACTCTACCAAACGGCATTCTATGTATAGGTTGAATGATAGGAAAACCTTATTCCTATAACAAATCAATAGTGCTAACGGTGGTATACGTGCAACTGGTGGTATAATGGTAGTGGAAGATGACAAGGCATCTTCAATGTCGGAATCCGATGAAAGGATAACGGCGTGGGTATCTGAAGACATGTCACTTGTGAACCAGGTCAATATAATCATATATATATATGAGTATGGTTACGAATAACTTGCACAATGTGTGCGTAAAACAACCTGTATAGTGAATATGCACCTATGATGAAATGATGAGATGCTATGATGATGTGGTTATAGTCTAGGGTCCAAGATACATCCTAGTTCGCTATAACCTTAGCTCTGATGCCAATCTGTAACACCCCCAAAATACCTGAATGGCAGCGGAATGGAATACCTGGGGGTGACTGTCATAGCACCATAGTTACAGTTATGTTGAACGACCTAAAGTGTCGTTTAGAAAATACAGCGTTTGATCATTAAAACATTCAGAGTTTACAAAGCTTAGGTCCCAAAAGAGTTTGCCAAAATTGTCAAAATAAGTTCAACAAGAATCAAACGTTTCATAAGTGCAGAAAATATAGTGAGACGCGTCGACTCCGCGACTCCATGAAGGTCCAAATGTATGCACATGAGCTACCTTAATAACCTGAGAAATACATTGCGAAAAACGGTCAACATAAAGTTGGTGAATAATCATAGGTTTATAAGTAAAATCAAGTGTATAAATGCCATAAGTATTGCCATGAATTAGGATGTCCGGAAAGTATATACATTGGCTCTTAAGCTCATGACCCCGAAGCTAGACGATACTTTGCCCCAATGAGTGTTTACCAGGCACTCGAATAATAAAGACATGAAATGCATTCGTTCCATTTGGAGCAACCCAAACACGAATGGAGGCGTCACCCTCGATAGATCTATCCACTCACTCCCGCTTAGTACCAGAAATTAACGGTCCATGATAATAAAAGGGGACTTTTCAAGACGTGGTAATAAGGAAACTTAAGCAATGTATAAATTTTATACTTAGGCATGTACACAAAAATAAGTAATACAATGTATTCTCCCCCGTGGGATTTGAAATCAAAATATAGAATTAAAACGGGGCTATGAGAACTCACCTCGAAATGAAGGTACAAAGATGGTGCAATGAGGTAAAAGTAGTCGGAACAATGAGGCGCGAGTACTATCCGCAACCTAAATGAATAATCATGATCTAACTTAGATCAAGCCGTAATGAAATGAATGCACATGCACATGATACTCATACCACTCGTAATTTGAAAATACTAGTTATCGTCATAGTAAAATAATTTCCATACTTAGGAAAAATAACTCCATTTAGTGAAGTATATAACTTGTAGTATTAACTCGTACGAAAAAGTTAGCGTTATGTTCCAAGTATCAAGACCTTAGAATGACGTCGTCATGTCGTATAAATATTTCCTCGAGTCGTACGTATTCATTTGTTAAGAAAAATAGTCCTTAGTAATGTCTCTAGAAAATATACCATTTAGTACGTACGTTATTATTTTTATTTGTGACTATATATATAAATATAGTTTTGACAATGTTAAAACGGGTATAACTCGGTCGTTTTAGGCTCGTTTTCCTTGTTCTTTATGTCCACGGATTCGTCTTTGTGTATACTAGTATATTTTAAATAACTTGGCTCCTCTAGGTTACGTTTAATGCCTCAAATTACCCGTCGTATGCTGCCAAACAGCAAGCAGTTTTCTGAAAAGTAGTTTTCGTCGTTAAATTTGCAAAAATCATATCTCCTTCGTTATAAACTCGTTTTAATCCGTTCTTTCGCCCAAAGTTTCGTTTTTGAATGTATTTTCTAAATCTTTGGCCAAAAATTACCCATCACCCACTGATTTTCCCACGAAATTAAAATAGGGACAGTAGGTATATCAAAAGTTTCAAAAACCATTTTCAAGTCTCCAAACTAGTTCCATCATCCATCAATCCACTCTCAAACACCACAAAACTAATCTAATCCTACCATACACCTTCTTAGGGTGTCATGGGTTCCTAATCACCAAAACCAAGTAGATCTAACAAGGATCTAACCAAGAATCACTTCTAGGGCTCATATGATCAAAAGTTCACAAAAATAAAGTGGTATAAGTTAATGTATGTATGAGATCTTGCAAGAAACATGTATAAATATAGTAATAACTTTTGTAAAAATGATGAAATGAGTTTAGTAACTTACTTGTAAGATTAGTGAGGTTAGGATGATTAAAACTTAATAATCCTTGAGTTTTTATTTCAAAACTCTAACAAGGATACAATAAACACTAGATTAACACTTTGATCTTTGAAAAATTTTGGTTCTTCCTTCCTTGTGTTTCTTGGCCGTTTATATGAGAAGAGAAAGAGAGAATATGTTTGGTTTTTACTTGTTGCAAATGAGAAAAAGTCTTGGTAAAGTATACTTGTATTATTGAAAATATATTATAAATAAAATGGTTAGTAACTAGCATTTATGAACAAAGTGTATGTAAGTGAAAATTGTAAGAGATTGGTGAGGGGGGGGGGGGGGGGGGGCGGCAAAAGTCAAGGGGGGGCTTTTGTGTAAGACTTTTGTGGTAAAAATTGTATTATTAGTTGTTTTGTGTAGTTTTAAATTGTACCGGGTACCGGGTTAACTAAAAATAAAATTTTAACGGAGTTAACCGGGTCATAATAAAGTTATAAAAATTATAAAAATAGATTGGATAAAAGTATTGGGTGTCTAGATAATTATGGTTTAATTTCTACGAAAACCGTCGAAGTTTTAGTAAACTTAAGTTAATAATTGAAATAAATATCCAAAATACCGGGTAAATTAATATTATAATTTTTATGTTATAAAAATGAATATAAAAATATGTTGGAATCATAATCGGGAGTGTTGGACATGTTAGTCACATTCATACTTCGCGTATTAGTGTTTATTTAAAATAAACATACGTAATTCGTTAATTATATTAAAAATATAATTTGAATACCCTACGAGTGGAATAGTATGCAAGTGCCATAAAGATAATATGAAGACTATTTCTAGTCCGTATGAAATGTCCCTGACAATAATGCATGAATTCGCTCCTGAACCAATACGATTACACGAATTTGAACACTCGTAAACTAAATTTACAATGACATAAATAATGCACGTGAATAGTGATTTTCTCTCGGAAATGAATAGTGTCAAGTGAATAGTAAAATTTCTGAACGTGTCTCGGAATGTCAAATTGACCTCGAAAACGATGAATAGTGATCGATGAATAGTAACTTGTGAATAGTAAATTGTCGAGGTTTAGAAAATAACCGGAAATTACGAGTTGTGACACTTTAAATGTTGTTATTAGATTATATTGCAATTTTAGATAATACTACAGGATCTCCTTCAGAAGATAATGTTTTTGACGTTGATTTGCCTAAGTTAGATTGTCTAGCAGATTTTAATTTGACAGATTTGTTGGTTGATTTTGATGATGGTGAGGGACTCGAATACTTTTGCCAGATGGATAACGGATCTTCTCTAGAGACTTTCAGGGTAAGAGGCTCACTAAATCTATTTTGGCCGGTTTAACAATTTCAATACTGTTGTCAACAAATTTTAATGCTTTTGTTACCGCTTCTTATATGAAAAACTATTAGATAACCAGACAATGTGGCTAATGGCAGCATAAGAGGTGATCACGAGCTCATCTTTGGGTTTTCTTCCACAGTCACAGTAGAAATTCGATCTGAGCAAGACATGAATGCACTAGGTAACAAATTACCAAATGCCTCTTTTTTGCCTTTTCAAAAATTACAGAGTATCTGTTTTCTGTCTAAAATGGTATGTCTAACTTGGCTCTTGACGGCTGTAGCACGACCAAATTCAGTGACATCCATGAAGTATGTAACAAAATGCATAAAAGTATTTAGTCCAGTATGGTGCGATTATCTTTGATTTATATACACAACTGATTGGTGATTACTATCTAGCTATTCAACTGATTAGGATTTTTGTTTAGCAGTGAAAAACCATAAAAGTACAAGATATGGTTACGAGACATGTGATGCAGACCAAGTAGTTTAACAGTTGATTACTTTGCTAACATGATGCAAGTATAGTACTTCGTGGTCTTATGATATGATACAATAGTAATTAGCGAAAGTTCTTTTGATACAAAACTCATGCGAAATAGTTTTCCACTGAATAAATCTCATCATAGGTTCTTACTAAGATGAGAGAAGTTGGTTGCAGGCCTACCGAACATACCACTGATCGTAGATTTTCAGTCAGGGGACATCCGTAGCACTGAATGGTCCGCATGTCCTGCTGAAATTGTTTTCTAACCAAAAAATTTGACCTTAAACTTTTTATGTGGAAATGAGCTTAAGGGTTTTAGATGCTTGATGAGGCGAAAAATGATCCGTTTTTAGGGGGTCATTTAAGCCCGTATTCGAATTTATTTGATCAAATATTGCCCTAAATCGTTCCTTTTGTGATTTTAGGTACTTTGGGAGAGAATTCTGGAAAAGGAAGCAATTCGGACGTTTTTGGAGCATAAAAGTGAAGAAAACGCCAAAGTCTTAATTTTCCATGCTGGGAACAGTAGGTGACGGCGTTGATGCGTGGGAATCGCACCTTGCTTTACCTCTCGAGGGATCTCGAGAAGCTTACAACCCCCACCAGGCAGTGTACCTGATCGTTGTAGTATAGTATAGTGATAAGTACCGGGGGATTGATCGTTCAGCTTAGGAATAGTGTCGCTAGGATTAGAAAACCTAATTAATAGTTCTAGAGGTGAGAGATGATTATTTTTGTATTTTTATATTTTTTTGAAAGCAAGTAAAATCTCGGGTTTTGAAGGAGTGGGCGGAATTAGTTGCTATTCAACTAACCCAAAGCTATTAAAATAATGAAAATGAAATTTAACTAAATTATACTAAGGTTGTGAGCAGTGGTTGGAGAAATTGTGTTTACTTAGACTTCACTACTCCCTAGATATCTTTTACATGTTAATTACTTGTTACACTTGTATGAATGACGGATTGTATTCCTTAATACCATTCGTGGGGTGGCATACATAACTCCCCAACTCTATGAGCTCTTATCTCCTCCTACACCATGACCCAGCACAACTATAGGGATTGTAAACAGTGGCTCATGCATTAAATACAACCAATAAAGACCTAGTACACCTCGGTTCATGTTTCTTAAGACGTTCAAGCATGTTACCATTTGGAGATCTGCCAGTTTTCTTAAGCCTAACATATAAATCATTCATTCAAAACAAGAATAGACAAGTAATCAACACATAATCAACATCTAGGTTTCATTAGATCTAAGCAAACACAAGAGAGATCTAGCCTAGCATAGTAGAATTGAGACAAGAACAAGAGATAAACAACCAACACATAGACATATTGATTGAATTGAAAGTACACTTATCTCAATTACAATGCAAGGTCTCAAGGGTTTGGAACCCTTGAAAAACCTGTAAAAGAGGCACCAAAATCGTCTTTAGGGTTTCACCAAAACTTCTCCTCTTTTAATGAAAAAACTAGAAAACTATATATAGGAAAAATAGTCTGACGGCGTCAAGAGTAACTTCTGACGCCGTCACCTCGCCGCCATATACTTCCTCGGACGGCCTTGATCCACTTATGACGGCCTATGTGACGCCGTCACCACCCACGGTATATTAATTTTGCCACTTTGACGCCGTCACGAATCCTTCTGACGCCGTCACCACCTTCGGTGTTTAATTCCTCATGTCTGACGCCGTCAAGATAGTGGTCTTGACGCCGTCACCTTGTATTTTCAGCATGGAAATTTGGTACTTAGCCGTTTTCTTCACTTTTATGCTCCAAAAACGTCCAAAATAGCTTCTTTTCCAGAATTCACTCTCCAAACACCTAAAATCACAAAAGGAACGATTTAGGGCAATATTTGATCAAAAAAAGTCGGATTCGGGCTTAAATGACCCCCTAAAAACGGATCATTTTTCGCCTCATCATATACCCTTACACTTGAGATTTGCTTGTCCTCAAGCAAATGAGCTTTTATTCTACTCAAAAGACAAGTTAGGGGTCATTTAACACTAATATAAAAGTAATTACAACAAATAATCGTTCCACTAAAGACCAATAGACAAGCACGGAGGTCATACACAAGCACCTCACAAATAGTGTTTAGATACTCACATCTCTCGGGTGTAATAAAGTAATATAACATTATGGAAATGGAAGATATCTCTCACTACCTGTCATAGCAAAATAGATTACCATAGGCTTGGGAAAGGATCAAACCTCCACCACATGGCGTAAGCACCTAGGATAAACTATCAAAGAGGTCTTTTAAAGGGTTATAACGTTAGGTGTAGGGATATGAATTACACGGTTTTGTTGGATAAAGGAAGTTTTACTGGTGGCGAGTTAACAATCTCGGTTAATTACATGTACAAGATGACGTTGCTAAGCCAAGACTAGACTCGACTTAAGCTATTAAATGAAAAATAACAAAAACATAAAATAAACATAGAATGAAAACGGGATGGTAGTCCGTATGGTTTTTCTCTTTTTCTTTTTCTATTTTTTTTTTTTACTTTTTCCGATTTTTTTTTTTTTTTTTTTTTTTTTTTTTTTTTTTTTTTTTTTTTGCATACACTCTTACCCTACCATCCAAAATAATACATCATAGGGGTTTGAGCAATCCCCTTACACTTGAATCTTTACATACTTTACAATTAACTAATCTAATGACTCGAATTAAGAAAATTAAAACACTTGGAGCACTTTTAAGATTAACGTACATATGGGGGTAATAAATGGTGTTCTTCCCCATTACTCCATAAAATAAGTACTTACCCATGAGTCCCAATCGTCCCAAAACAATATGTACAAGGATATGACTCGACTTAGCAACCATGTAATCAATTAGAAAGTTAACTTAGGGTTTAACAAATAACAATAATGCACTAAAAATGAGCGCATACACGGAAGGCTAAGGCGATTTGGGTGTACATTTAAGTGGGGTGTAACAAATTCTTCCTTTAAGTAAAATGCTTAAAGTTAGAAACGAAAAGATAGGCTCGGAGGGGTGTACTAGGGGTTTCGTGTACTAAAAATGAGTACAACGCTAAGGGTGTGGGAAAAATTAGTTGACTTAACTAGTCAAGTAATATGACTTAAATGGTCAAGTAATTATGATACGGGTTTAACACAAGGGTGATCCTAATGCCTCTTATCATGTAGTAAATCCTACCACACGAATGTAGTCTTACTAGTGGTCTCGGGATGCATCACTAACGCAAGTTCTAGAATCTAAATGCTACCGGTACACTCATAAGCACTAATAGTAAATGCTTTTCCTATCAAATCTAAAGGCGAACCTCACATTTTTGGGTGGAAAATTTTTCTGAATATACGGTTATGTGCTAGTCATACAACCTCCTATCCATGAGACGCTTACTATGGCTAAAGTTTCACTCTTAAATGTTGTAAAAAATTTTAAATTTGGCGCTAAAATTACACTAACAAGTATTTCTCATAGTTTTATTACTCAACTACTATTAAACAAAACAAACTCAAGCGAAAGTGCATATGTAAGGTATCATCTTTTTACCCTCCCCTTACACTTAAGATGAACATTGTCCCCAATGTTCAAGTAAAGAATGTAAAAGTTAAGAAGTAAAGAGAATGAAATCAAATACTCCCCTGATTCGCTCGGTATGGATTTTAGGTTGGCCAGGTTAGATCTTCCTCCAAGAAAATGAACAATCAAAGCTTCCCTTCCAGAATATAAATCATCTTCTTGTCATAAATAACCTGTAAATCCTGACAACAATAGACAAGGCAACCTCGCGTAAAATCGGCGGCATCCTATATAAGTTACTAAATCCTAGAAAACAAAGTAAGATATAATGCTTGTGGAATGAAGTTTGCAGATTTTCTGGAGATTATAAAACTTAATAATCCACAAAAACCATAAGACTCCGTTAGAAAAACAAAACCGGTAAAATTTCCAGATTTTAACTCCTGACGCCGTCAAGAGCAATACCCTGACGCCGTCAGAATGGACCTGCAGAAATTCTTATGTTAAGTTTCCGGAAAATTTCTGGAAAAACTTTGTCCTACTTCCTGGAAAATCCTGCAAAACTTCATTATGACTCAATACAAGCATTTGACTCTAACAAATACGAATATACATGTTCATTAAATATTGTGGAGAATCATGATCGGTTTGTTTCTTAAAAACATATTTGGGGTTTCCCCTTACACTTATCTTTTGCAAAAATACCTTTAGGTTGAAGTTAAGACTAGGCTAAACAACATAATAAAGTATTTTACATTTTAATTGAGAAACATGATCAACCAACAATAAAAACAAAGCATGCATATGGAAGCAAATAACAATCAAACAAATAAAAATCACACAAAACATGGGTTGCCTCCCAAGAAGCGCTTTTCTTTATTTACGAGTCTTGTAGCTAGACTCAAAGTCGTGGGTTAATGTGTATCGCTTATGCTCACGTAACCAAGTGTGAGCCATCTAATAGTCGCCTCATCTTTCTTATATTCGTCTCCTAACTCTAAGCACCCGCGATAATATCTTTTATTCTTTTCATACGTGTACTTAAGTCCTTTTCTCTTATCATTCTCACTTAGCATTTTCATAGGCGGATACCTACTACACTTTTCCATGGAGAAATCCTTGAACCTAGGGTGTGTGCGGGGCATTTGATAGACAAATTCTTCATCCCCACCCGAGAATGTAATTAACCCTTCTATGAGTTTTTCATCGAGGTTGGTCAACCGTTTGAAAGGTTTTCCAAACACAACTTGGGTCAATTTATCATCAATAAATTCTCCTAGATTCTCCAGAACCATGAACTCAACAAGATAAACCAAACTCCCTACAAACACATGCAATGGTATAGCCCTAGCCACAATGTTTTCTCCTTTGTATTCCAACTCATCTACCATGATTTTATTGTATTCATTACGTGAGATTATGTTCATTGGAAGAGATGAGTTGAGATAGGCGTTAAAGCTTTTAAATCCCATCTTACAAGGGAATTGCATGTTAAATGAACTATCACACTAAATCCTAGTTCTAGGGTCGACATACCTAAGAGGGTTTACTTCTTCTTCCATTCTATCCTCATTAATCACATCACCATCATCAAGATCCTCATCGGAGTCTGAATAGTAAAAAGGACTAGCCCTATGGTCATCATCATGATCAGACTCTTCTAACTCAGAATTATTGTCAAAGTGGTGGTTGGGTGACAGGTTAGGTGGGTTCTCATTTTCTGCTAAAGGAAGTGGGGCGGGCATTTGGAAAATCCTACGACGAAAAACACGAATAACAGGAATCGAGCGATCAATGTTATTGTTATCCATCGAAATTGTTTACGAACAAAGAACACAAAGAAATAAGATAGACTAAAGAAGACCTAAAAATAAAAATAGAAATCTTACTAGAAAGGAATCTAGCAAGTAGACCTAATAAAAAGAAATCCTAACCTAGACAATAACTATTCCCCGGGCTGCGGCGCCAAAAACTTGATGCGTGGGAATCGCACCTTGCTTTACCTCTCGAGGGATCTCGAGAAGCTTACAACCCCCACCAGGCAGTGTACCTGATCGTTGTAGTATAGTATAGTGACAAGTACCGGGGGATTGATCGTTCAGCTTAGGAATAGTGTCGCTAGGATTAGAAAACCTAATTAATAGTTCTAGAGGTGAGAGATGATTATTTTTGTATTTTTATATTTTTTTGAAAGCAAGTAAAATCTCGGGTTTTGAAGGAGTGGGCGGAATTAGTTGCTATTCAACTAACCCAAAGCTATTAAAATAATGAAAATGAAATTTAACTAAATTATACTAAGGTTGTGAGCAGTGGTTGGAGAAATTGTGTTTACTTAGACTTCACTACTCCCTAGATATCTTTTACATGTTAATTACTTGTTACACTTGTATGAATGACGGATTGTATTCCTTAATACCATTCGTGGGGTGGCATACATAACTCCCCAACTCTATGAGCTCTTATCTCCTCCTACACCATGACCCAGCACAACTATAGGGATTGTAAACAGTGGCTCATGCATTAAATACAACCAATAAAGACCTAGTACGCCTCGGTTCATGTTTTTTAAGACGTTCAAGCATGTTACCATTTGGAGATCTGCCAGTTTTCTTAAGCCTAACATATAAATCATTCATTCAAAACAAGAATAGACAAGTAATCAACACATAATCAACATCTAGGTTTCATTAGATCTAAGCAAACACAAGAGAGATCTAGCCTAGCATAGTAGAATTGAGACAAGAACAAGAGATAAACAACCAACACATAGACATATTGATTGAATTGAAAGTACACTTATCTCAATTACAATGCAAGGTCTCAAGGGTTTGGAACCCTTGAAAAACCTGTAAAAGAGGCACCAAAATCGTCTTTAGGGTTTCACCAAAACTTCTCCTCTTTTAATGAAAAACTAGAAAACTATATATAGGAAAAATAGTCTGACGGCGTCAAGAGTAACTTCTGACGCCGTCATCTCACCGCCATATACTTCCTCGGACGGCCTTGATCCACTTATGACGGCCTATGTGACGCCGTCACCACCCACGGTATATTAATTTTGCCACTTTGACGCCGTCACGAATCCTTCTGACGCCGTCACCACCTTCGGTGTTTAATTCCTCATGTCTGACGCCGTCAAGATAGTGGTCTTGACGCCGTCACCTTGTATTTTCAGCATGGAAATTTGGTACTTAGCCGTTTTCTTCACTTTTATGCTCCAAAAACGTCCAAAATAGCTTCTTTTCCAGAATTCACTCTCCAAACACCTAAAATCACAAAAGGAACGATTTAGGGCAATATTTGATCAAATAAAGTCGGATTCGGGCTTAAATGACCCCCTAAAAACGGATCATTTTTCGCCTCATCAGGCGTCAAGAGTAATTCCCTGATGGCGTCAAGAGCAGAATTTCATGACGACCCAGTACAGATTTGACGGCGTCATGAAGGTAGGGCGTCAAGAGTAAAAAGTCATGACGGCCTGGAAATGATTAAGTCTTGACGACGTCAAATGTAGATCAAGGCAGTCCGAGAATAGTTTTGGCGGCGAGGTGACGGCGTCACAAGGTTGGTCTTGACGCCGTCAGACCCATTTTTCTATATATAGTTTTCTAATTTTCACATTAAAAAGAGAGAAGTTTAGAGAGAAGTTTTGGAGAAACCCTAAGTACGATTTTGGTGCAACTTTTACAGGTTTTTCAAGGGTTCCAAACCGTTGATACCTTTCATTGTAATTGAGATAAGTGTTCTTTTAATTCAATCAATATGTCTATGTGTTGGTTGTCTATATCTTGTTCTTGTCTTAATTCCATCATGCTAGGCTAGATCTATCTTGTGTTTGCTTAGATCTAATGAAACCTAGATGTTAATTATGTGTTGATTACTTGTTTATTCTTGTCTTGGATGAATGATTTATATGTTAGGCTTAAGAAAACTGGCAGATCTCCACTTGGTAACATGCTTGAACGTCTTAAGAAACATGAACCGACGCGTACTAGGTCTTTATTGGTTGTATTTAATGCATGAGCCACTGTTTACAATCCCTATAGTTGTGCTGGGCATGGTGTAGGAGGAGATAATAGAATAGGGGAGTTAAGTGTGCCACCCCATGAATGGTATTAAGGAATACGATCCGTCTTCCATGCAATTATAACAAGTAATTAACGTGTAAAAGATGTCTAGTGAGTAGTGAAATCTAAGTAAACACATTTTCTCCACTTATTGCTCACAACTTTAATATAATTTAGTTTACTTTCATTTCTAGTATTTTATTTTGATTGCATCTTTAGTATTGGTTTAGTTGATTAGCAACTAATTCCGCCCAAATCCTTCAAACCCGAGATTTTTAATTGCTTTCTAAAAAATATAAAAAATACAAAAATAATCATCCCTCACCTTTAGAACTAGTATTTAGGCTTTCTAATCCTAGCGACACTATTCCTAAGTTGAACGATCAATCCCCCGGTACTTGTCACTATACTATACTACAACGATCAGGTACACTGCCTGGTGGGGGTTGTAAGCTTCTCGAGATCCCTCGAGAGGTAAATCCTGATGCAATTCCCACACATCAATGCCAATAAATGTGTGTGCTTTTAGGTTAAACCATCCAGAGACACAAGTAAGTAACAACCTATATTTACTACAATTTTTTTAAACGAACCCAAACTGAATGCATTTGATAATCACAGTTCATGTTTTACAGGTTAGAATTGAATATGCTTAAGCTTTTCTTGACTTTATAAAGGAATGGGACAAGCTTTGCAAGAAGTATAAGGTCAAAGACGAGTAAACAAACTGTCCAAACTTCTTCTTAAACATCACATTCGGGCTGTTTGTACTTTATTGTTTAAATGATATGGTAATTAATAGAAATTTAAATATACAGCACAATGAATTTGAAGAATTGAGAGGAAGATGCAAAGGTGCATGTTGACGGTTTATCTTGGGTGGTGTGGTAGCGTCGTATTCAATCCGGAATCCTGTTATTGAGGTTATTACTGATCCTTCTAGCGACATGGAGAATGATCCTTATGAAGATGTGCACAAACAACCCAAAGTTCATGAGGTATTGCAATCTATCGTATCACTCCATAGTAGACTATATTACAATAAATGTACTTAACTTGGCAATATGGCTAAGGAAGTTCAGATTGTGTATCGTAGGAGAATCAAGTTGAAGAAGGGTTACTTTGCTGATCAAACGAATGCAACGACTGAATTTGATATTAAAGAGACTTTGAAGGAGCTTGTGCATCAGCTTAAGAAGTTCATTGAAGAGCTGTTTGACGCACTTTAGAATCATACCTTTGATTTGGTCTTGACTGCTCATCTAACTCAGTCTGTTCATCTGTTCATCTGCTCTTAGATCTTTGCTTAAGAGGCATGGAAGGTATATCCTTTGACCCCTTTAAATTTATCAGATTTGATCAAATAGTCATGTTCAATATTCACCATTTATGTTATGTTTAACGTCCTTTGAGGCTCTGGACTGTCTGGTTCAACTATATGCCAAAGACATCACTTTCTCAAATTATGATTGATATACTTTTTTAAAAGCTTTTCCAGGCATCACGTACAAGGTTTAATCCAGAGCATGATGGGCGTATTATAGTTGGAAGTGTTGTTTGCACTCAAGACGCTGATCTATGTAGAAAGTAATTGTTAAAATTATGATGTTGACTTCATTAATGCTTTACGTTTTCTCAAACTATCATTGATATACCTTTTTAAAAACATTTCCAGGCATCACGTACAAGGTTATTCGTCTATTCGCATATATCATAAGGGAAGTGATGTAAAGTAAGTTAAAACTGTAACAATATAGTTCTTATTATATAGGAGAATGTTTCTTGAGTTTTTTTAAAACCTAATGGTGTCATCCTCAACGTTTTGATTCCTTTGCCACCAAGGCTAGAAGTCATTGCTGTAACTTTTGCAAACAAAAGTTATTTGTTGACATATGCCGTAAAGTAAAACCACTAATATTTGAGTTTTTTTAAACCTTATGGTGTCATCCTCATTGTTTTGGTTCCTTTGCCACCAAGGATAGAAGTCATTGTTGTAACTTTTTGAAAGCGAATATTTTGATTTTTTATTATTTTTGACGAACTTATTGTAATTTGCATGTTCATGAATTTCCCGGATGGATTATGTTTGGCTTATAAACAAGAAGAAGGAACTCAGTGTGCCGAATATGCAAAGGCGATAGACGAATTTTGATGTGTCAAATGACGAGCCGCCAAGTATCAAGTTGTGATCTTGCTACCGAATCAAGCTGTGATCTTGCTACCCGGATGTACTATTAAGCCGTTTACGCAGGGAAATACTACATTTGATGTCTCAAGGTATAATTTGTCTTTATATCTTTGATTCTGTCATTTTTAGATCATACTTTTAGTTCATATATCCTTCTTCTTATATCTGATCCTGCTTATAGCTTTTACTATTACACTTAGCATGCTGCCCTTACTCGAGACCAGATGATGGCATGTTCTCTTTGCTTCGTCTTTGTTATTGTTGATGAATAAATTTACTTTCACAATTTACGTATGCTAATTAAGTAACTTCTACTGAAGTGCTATTAACATACTTCTACTGTTAAGTGCTATTAACATAAATGTCAATTAAAAATTAATGTTAAAATATGGATAAATGGTTACAGAGGTGTAAAATTATACTGTAACATTTACATGTTGTGCTAAGCATAGCTTCTAGCAGTTACTTAAGCGACAATCTTTCTATGGTCATTGATCATTAAAATTTACCTGATGTTTACAAATTTGTTCCCATTTTACTTTTGGGTCTTAAACTCTTAAATATCATATTAATTTTAATGATGATAGGTTGTACGCATATATTTGAATTTATGGTACTTGTAAGTGAACGTTTGGTTTTCTCATAATATTATAAAAACAATTAAACAAATGTCTTAACTGACTTAGGCATGATTCTAAGATACATGGTAGTTCAACCCCTTAAAAACCTATTGTAAAAGCAAAAGTTGACGTGTTAACTAACCCGTCCGCCATTCCGCCTCTACTATTAAGGCTATAATAAAGTCACTTTCTTCTTTACCTAACATTCGAATTGACTCATTTATGTGTAGGTGCCAACGACA